>CM035847.1:115806377-117206808 GCA_020510985.1 Pholidichthys leucotaenia
CATAATTATGTAAATGTATTATTAATTGATTTCTTGTTGCATTGTCACCATAAACATCTGTATAGTGTATGAGTGGAAAGCTTAAACAAAGCAAACAATATGCTCAAAAATGGCATGACCTTACGGACATGCTCAACAGAATATTTATGTGATGAACTGAAATTTGAAAATGCCACCAAATTCTGTCAGATCAGGGTGAAATGAAGTCCCTCCATATATCCATCCCACACAATTTCGTAAATTTACAGTCATTTGGGGGAATTTTTGTGACCTTAATCTTTGTCCTTTCTTTGAAAATAAAATCCACTTCAAGTGAATCCAACCTTCACCTATGCTTAAAAAAGGTCACATTGTGGGGGACCCATGCTGCAGATTTCAGTATTTTCCTCTCAGACTGAGAGAGCATGGAGATCAAAGGGCTGGGGGGTAAGGGGAATTGTCTTGGGGGAGTGAATGGTGAAAGCAGGACCTCAGGTAGCAGGGGGGTGTGAGTTTGGGGATATGAAAGAGAGAGTCCCTGCTACAAATGTTTAATGTTCAATGTTCTGATTCTGAAAGATGTGAGAGTGAAATAAAGTTCGTCTGCTCGGAAAGTCGGTCTGGTTATTTCATCTCCACATTGGTGACCCTTGACGCAGAATGGAACACGAGGCGAACACCCCGGAGACGACCCGGACGGGAAACCCCAGTAATGCATGCGCCATTTCGGTCAAACTACCGGACTTTTGGCTGCACGACCTGAAGTCTTGGTTCCTCCACACCGAGGCCCAGTTTGCGCTCTGGGGAATAACGGCAGATGGCACCAGGTATTACTATGTGGTCGCGGCGCTGGATGCTCGCACGACTCAGCAAGTAGCGAGCCTGCTCCAACAGCCCCCAGCCCACGACAAATACGGGGCTCTCAAAGCCGCGCTGACCCGGCGCTACACCCTCTCGGATTGCGAGAGAGCGGAGAGACTCCTGATGCGCTTGGGAGACGGGTTGGTAGTCGAACGGATGGAGAAGATGTTGGCGTTGATGGGCACGGACGACGGGCATTTTCTATTTGCCCACCTTTTCCTCCGGAACCTCCCAAAGGTGGCCAAAGCGGTCCTTGCCAACTCGCCGCTGCTGGCCACGCGTGACTACCGTGCGCTAGCCCAGGAGGCAGATCGTGTCATCCTCACTACCAGAGCCCTCACAGTGAATGCAGTGGCATCGGAACCCAGCGAGATGGCCAGCGGAAGCGAGGAGCCAGCGATGGTAGTGGCAGCGGGGGCCAGGAAGTGCCAGAGAGACATGCTCTGCTCCTACCACCGCCGTTTTGGAGAGGATGCCGATGCGTGCCACCGTGCCAATTCAAGCGTTCAGGAAATGCCAGGACCTGCAGTCGATAGCAGCTGCGACCACCGGTGAAGAAAGCAAGTTGCTCTACGTGACAGACTCACGCTCAGGGAGACTATTCCTTGTGGACTCCGGATCCCAAAAGAGCCTCATCCTGCCATCCTACACTGACCGGCTAGCAGAAACTAGCGGCCCCGAGCTGACTGCCGCAAACGGCTCAGACATTAAGACTTTTGGTGAGAGGACACTGACTGTATCCCTGCACGGTCATACGTACCAGTGGACATTTGTCATAGCAGCATGCAGTTTCCCAATCTTAGGCGCTGATTTTTGTGTGCACACGGACTACTAGTCGATGTTACTAACAGACGCCTGATTAATGCAATGTCTTTTGATTTTCTCCCCTGTACAGCTCGAGGAGCCGGGCCAACAACACTAGCCAACGTCACAGCTCCAGGTGGTAAGTTCCACACACTGCTCACCCAGTTCCTAGCACTCACGGCCCCGACGTTTTCGGCGGCCATCACTAAACATGGGGTGGAGCACTTTATTACTACCACCGGCTGCCCGTTTTTGCACGACCTTGGTGCCTGGACACAGCTAAACTGGCCATAGTGCACAAGGAGTCTGCCAACTTGGAAAGGCTGGGCATCATCAGATGATCAAACAGCTCATGGGCATCCACACTACATATGGTCCCTAAGGCCGAGGGATCGTGGCGACCTTGCGGAGATTTCAGATTAAACAACGCCACAGCGCACAACCGCTACCCGATTCCCCATATTCAGGATTTTTCCGTTCACCTCACCGGGGCACATATTTTTTCTAAGATAGACCTGGTCCGTGGTTACCACCAGGTCCCGGTGCGCACGGAGGACATACCTAAAACGGCAGTAATAACCCCGTTTGGTCTGTTTGAGTTTTTATGTATGCCTTTTGGGTTAAAAGGCGTGGCACAGACATTCCAACGCATGAAGGATGCAGTGCTGCGCGATCTGCAGTTTGTGTTCGTCTACCTGGATGACATCCTGGTGGCCAGCGCGTCCGAGGGTGAACACGTAGCCGACCTCAGGACGGTTTTCCGGAGGTTGGAGGAGCACGGGTTAATAATCGACCCAGCGTAATGCCAGTTCGGCGTGACAGGGATCGATTTTTTGGGACACTGCATCTCACCGGAGGGGGCGATACCCTTGCCGGACAAGGTGCACGCAGTGGCGAATTTTCCCTGGCCTCTGACGGTCAGGGCGCTGCAGGAGTTTTTGGGGATGGTGAACTTCTACAATCGTTTCCTCCCCTGCGCAGCCCAGCTCATGCAGCCGTTGTATGCTGCGCTTAAGAAACGGAAGCCAGCGGACAGAGTTGACTGGACTCCTGAGCGGAAGCAAGGGTTTTCTGAGGTTAAAACAGCTCTGGCAAACGCTGCACTGCTGGCGCACCCAGACCCAGCGACTCAGATTGCACTCACTACAGACGCATCAGACGTGGCCATAGGGGCCGTCGTGGAGCAGTGTCGCTGGTTCTTGGCAGCTGCTCGCCTTTTTTAGCAGGTCTTTGCCCGACAATGAGCGTAAATACAGCACGTTCAACAGGGAGTTGCTGGCTCTCCACCTGGCCATACGCCACTTCCAGTTATGGCTGGAAGGGTGCGCCTTCACTACGTTCGTGGACCACAAGCCGCTAACGTATGCGATGGCCAAGGTTTCGGAACCATGGTCGGGCCGGCAGCAGAGACAGCTGGCCACGATCTCGGAGTTTACGACCGACATTCAGCATGTGGCCGGTAAACTCGACATGGTGGACTGCCTCTCGTGAGCATTAGTGGCCCCAGTCTACGTAGAGATAGATTACATGGCCATGGCCGCGGAGCAGATCGGCGATGCGGACGTGTGCGCGGTCTAGTCTGGACCAACAGGGTTAAAGCTGGAGAGCAGAGTTATGCAAGACGGCCCCCCCCCCCCAATCTGTGACATCTCCACGGGCCGCCAGCGCCGCTGTTTTTGAGTCGGTTCACTCCCTGGCACACCCAGGCGTACGCACGTCAGTCAAAATGGTGGCAGCAAAGTTTGTCTGGCCGAGTCTGCACAAACAGGTGAAAGAGTGGGCTGCAGCCTGTGTAGCGTGCCAATGAGCCAAAGTGCACAGGCACACAAAGGCCCCCCTTGAACCGTTCCATATCCCGGCTAAGAGGTTCAACCACCTTCACGTGGACCTCATCGGCCCCCTCCCGCCATCGCAGGGGTTCACGCACCTCCTGACAGTGGTGGACCACACCACGCGATGGCCCGAAGCAGTCCCACTAGCTTCCACCGCATCCGTGGACGTGGCACGCGCCTTTTTAACAACATGGGTGGCATGTTTTGGCACCCCTTCGGACACCACGTCCGATCGGTGGCCGCAGTTTGTTTCCAACCTCTGGTCTACAATGGGCAGGAGCCTGGGCATCTCAATTCATCGCACGACCGCGTACAACCCACAGGCCAATGGGTTATGCGAGCATTTCCATAGGTCACTGAAGGCAGCACTCAGGGCTTCGCTTACGGATGCAAATTGGGTGGACCAGTTGCCGTGGGTTCTATTAGGGTTGCGTTCCACACCGAAGGAGGATTTAGCGGCTTCCCCAGCAGAGCTGGTTTTTATGCAGCCCCTGCAGCTCCCCGGGGAGTTTTTACCAGATAACCCCGCGCCGAACACCCATCCATCCCCGCGTTCGCAGCATGGCGCAGACACACGGACGCTCCCTGGCCCGGCCCACCACTGTTTTCCCCGCCCGTTTGTGCCGAAAATCTTGAAGGACACGCCATTCGTGTTTGTCAGGCACGATGCACACCGGACCCCATTGTGCTCACCCAACGATGGCCCGTTCAGAGTGCTGGAAACCAGGGACAAACATTTTGTGTTAGACCTGGGGGGTCGCCGGGAGAGAATCTGTATAGACAGGCTTAAGCCCGCCTTTGTTGTGGCAGATGAGCAGCTGCAGTTGGCTCGAGCTTCTCGGTGAGGAAGACCCCCATGGAGAGCTCCCCAGATAAATGATTCATCACAGCAGTCACACGAGCATATTGAATGTTTCTCTCCCCCCTCCATTGTCCCCCCACAGACGGACGCACCCCCAGGAACCCCCAACCTGCACAGCAGCGTCGCGGAGCCAAAGACCCCCCGTTACAGCAGCTATGGACGGAGGCTGAAGCCGCGAGGACGGGAGACTTAACACCCAGTCTGAGACTCTGGGGGGGGCGCAGTGTGGGGGACCCATACTGTAGAGTCCAGTAGTATTCCTCTCAGACTGAGAGAGCATGGAGATCAAAGGGCTGGGGGGTAAGGGGAAGTGTCTTGGGGGAGTGAATGGTGAATGCAGGACCTCAGGTAGCAGGGAGGTGTGAGTTTGGGGATATAAAAGAGAGAGTCCCTGCTACACAGGTTCAACGTTCTGATTCTGAAAGATGTGAGAGTGAAATAAAGTTTTTCTGCTTGGAAAGTCAGTCTGGTTATTTCATCTCCACAACATCAAAATATCCTTTTAAAGGCCTCGGACGGTGACATTTTTTTATTGAACCAATAAACTGATTGTATGAAAATATTCCATTCTGGCCATTCCCATGATTTAAAATGTGTCACCAGCCTCCATAAATGACTTTATTTGTTAATAGCCCATATTTCACTTAGTGATGCTGCAGTACCGCCATCTCTCAATAGGGGCGGGCAGCAGTGACGTCAGGTCAGGGAGAAACAGGAAATGGCTGAACGACAGCAGAGTGATTCGGACAGCGATTATTTTATCGAGTATGACGACCGCAATATAAGTGATGATATTGAAACTGAAGAATCTGATGATGAAGTAGTTTTGGGTGGTGCTGATGGGGTTATTCAGCCGTATTTGTTCGAGCCCGAGGGTGCGGAGGAAGACGCGGACGAAACAGAGACCGGAGCAGACCACGTTGAGGACGAGCGGCTCGCCGATTTATATTGGTAAAATATGCTTTGAAATTTTTTTTTTTAGGCGAGATGCATGGTCACACACTTAATTATCAAAATAAAACTGCCAATTGTTCCCTCGCTGCCTTACTTGGCGACTTATAAACATTAGAAACATTATCATTGGAAATAAAAGGATAATGTATGTGAGGGATAATATGTGTACTTTACGAGTTTGTTAGGAGATGTTGTTAATCATCATCATGTTAATCCTAGTCTCAAAAGCTACATAATTCTCTTAAGAGATTGATGGATCAACATGATCCATCATGGATCATGATGGATCATGGATCATGATTATTGTGATTCATTATTGTTTTCCTATAACTTCTCTTTCTGCTCAAAATTTTTTACATGTTTTTAATATTTTCTAATCAAACTTCATAGACCAATTTATATAGCACTCCTACGAGCCATTAGTTTATTATAAGCATCTGATTATACCATTTTTTTTAACAGGTGCACTTGTGAGAAATGCAACATTATGCCAACATCAACTGAATCTTGGTGCTGCCAGGAGGTATTGAAGGTGAAGGAGAAACTAGAAGAACTGAAGGGCTGTGGATACACAGATGATAACCTACCAAGGTGTATCACTGATCACCCCGGTTTCCGTTCTGTCTGTCTTGACATCTGGGTTTTACAGACAGCTTATCTGGCCTACAGACAGCAATATGGTGATCATGACGCAAGTCAACACGAGTGAGCTTTTAAACAATATTTATTCATGTGTTTTAATTTTCCAGATCAATTATGAAGAAATCATTCAATACATTCAATAATCAATGCAAACGGAATAATCAATGCCAACCCCATATTTTTCAGGCGATACAGATTCATAGCCTACAGGCAACTGGTCCGGTGGTGTTGGGGATATCTTGGGAAAGAAGTGAGGGTGATGTTGCCTGCCTGTGCTGTGAGCCTCATCAGAGAAACATTCCCATCTGATCACTACAAGGGATTTTGCCTACCAAGATTAGATTTGTGATCAATGTTATTTAAATAAAGTTTTTTAAAATCATATATTGAGTTTATTAATGTGCATGTCAATTTTATAATTCTAATATTTCAGCATTCATCAAAGTCGGATCTCATATACATTAGACTAATTTTTCTACCATTTTATGGTGTAAAATTCGTGTTCAATTTTTAAAAGCACATTTCTCTAAAAATCTTAGGCTTATATTTGTTTGTCTTAGCAAAATATGTTGCTTCCCTAACAATTGAAAGCTGAACTTTCATTGCTAATTGGAAATTTATTCTACTTTTACATGTTTGATTTTGAAAATCTAGATACATGTTGCTCAACAGCATCAGCTTTGATGGGACGCTGAAATTTGGCACTCAATGTTGCTGGAACTCTGGCTTGTACAGAGTGCCACTGCTCCAATAAGTGGGTTGGATCAACCAAGGTTTTGTCGAAAAGAGTATTCATCAGATCATCCACATATTCTGAAATAAAATTAATTTAATAAAAATTAGAAATCGAAAGCTCCTTGTAAGTGGTCGTGGAAATTCCAACGATACCGGCTGCATTTAGAACTCTGAGGACCTTGACATATGACGCCCCAGTGAAGAGAATGGCGGATGAAAGCTGTATGTTGCCAGCTGGCATGTCCCTGATCATCGGCTGGCTGTGCCAGGATCGATCCTCAACACAATGTGGACAATGTTGTTTGATCACCAACAGAGAGCCTTTAGTGTGACTTGTTACCTCACATGGATGACTGCAATGAGGACAATTGCTGAATAATCAAATTAAAAAAAAAATCCACAGTATTTGAAGGTTGAGTGACAGTGGATAACATCTGCAAAAACAGTAGATCAACATAATTTCATTCCAGAGGTGTCAAATTGGATTACATATTGTAGCGAACTCAATATGAGCACCCTACTTGGCTTGCCAAGCGGGTTGACCCTATTGGCGACACAGGTAGGGTGCGGGACTCCGGAGCGGGAGGCGTGAGTTCGAATCTCCCGGTGGGACATCGCCATGTCGAGCAGCACGTTACACTGGTGTCAGAAGTGGGATCTCCTGTCCAAAGCAGTAATGGGGCGCTGACATCGGGACGATGTCGAGAACCAGAGGGGAGTAGTGTAGCGAACTCAATATGAGCACCCTACTTGGCTTGCCAAGTGGGTTGACCCTATTGGCAACACAGGTAGGGTGCGGGACTCCGGAGCGGGAGGCGTGAGTTCGAATCTCCCGGTGGGACGTCGCCATGTCGAGCAGCACGTTACACTGGTGTCAGAAGTGGGATCTCCTGTCCAAAGCAGTAATGGGGCGCTGACATCGGGACGATGTCGAGAACCAGAGGGGAGTAGTGTAGCGAACTCAATATGAGCACCCTACTTGGCTTGCCAAGGGGGTTGACCCTATTGGCGACACAGGTAGGGTGCGGGACTCCGGAGCGGGAGGCGTGAGTTCGAATCTCCCGGTGGGACGTCGCCATGTCGAGCAGCACGTTACACTGGTGTCAGAAGTGGGATCTCCTGTCCAAAGCAGTAATGGGGCGCTGACATCGGGACGATGTCGAGAACCAGAGGGGAGTAGTGTAGCGAACTCAATATGAGCACCCTACTTGGCTTGCCAAGGGGGTTGACCCTATTGGCGACACAGGTAGGGTGCGGGACTCCGGAGCGGGAGGCGTGAGTTCGAATCTCCCGGTGGGACGTCGCCATGTCGAGCAGCACGTTACACTGGTGTCAGAAGTGGGATCTCCTGTCCAAAGCAGTAATGGGGCGCTGACATCGGGACGATGTCGAGAACCAGAGGGGAGTAGTGTAGCGAACTCAATATGAGCACCCTACTTGGCTTGCCAAGGGGGTTGACCCTATTGGCGACACAGGTAGGGTGCGGGACTCCGGAGAGGGAGGCGTGAGTTCGAATCTCCCGGTGGGACGTCGCCATGTCGAGCAGCACGTTACACTGGTGTCAGAAGTGGGATCTCCTGTCCAAAGCAGTAATGGGGCGCTGACATCGGGACGATGTCGAGAACCAGAGGGGAGTAGTGTAGCGAACTCAATATGAGCACCCTACTTGGCTTGCCAAGGGGGTTGACCCTATTGGCGACACAGGTAGGGTGTGGGACTCCGGAGCGGGAGGCGTGAGTTCGAATCTCCCGGTGGGACGTCGCCATGTCGAGCAGCACGTTACACTGGTGTCAGAAGTGGGATCTCCTGTCCAAAGCAGTAATGGGGCGCTGACATCGGGACGATGTCGAGAACCAGAGGGGAGTAGTGTAGCGAACTCAATATGAGCACCCTACTTGGCTTGCCAAGGGGGTTGACCCTATTGGCGACACAGGTAGGGTGCGGGACTCCGGAGTGGGAGGCGTGAGTTCGAATCTCCCGGTGGGACGTCGCCATGTCGAGCAGCACGTTACACTGGTGTCAGAAGTGGGATCTCCTGTCCAAAGCAGTAATGGGGCGCTGACATCGGGACGATGTCGAGAACCAGAGGGGAGTAGTGTAGCGAACTCAATATGAGCACCCTACTTGGCTTGCCAAGGGGGTTGACCCTATTGGCGACACAGGTAGGGTGCGGGACTCCGGAGCGGGAGGCGTGAGTTCGAATCTCCCGGTGGGACGTCGCCATGTCGAGCAGCACGTTACAATATATAGAAATATAACTTGAGCAAACAGGCACAACCACCTCCCTATACAGCACTGAATATTTCATATTTGATTAGTATGAATACCCTAAAATTCTAATATTTGATAAGTTGTTAAGGCAATGAAATTCATTGCTTGTAAATAATTTTAGTAAATATTGGCAGTGAATATTAAAAAAAGAAAACTTACCCTGTTTACTTCTCTTTTTCTGACAGCAGATCGCATCGGTAGATCACCCTTGCATTTCACGCCACTGTCACTGACACTTGTCTGAGAGTGGGACTTTGAAATGAACGGATATATACGTAGTTGGAACAGCCGATTTTTTTATCAGCAATCTTTTTGCTAATTTCATTTCAAATTGCATCTTATTCTCAAAATCGCTGTCAACGAAATGTCTACTGCACATGTTGGGTGATTTTCCGACAACATTCCAATTTTTTCGCGTTTTCTGAACGAAATTCACCCATGCGGTTCTGATTTTCCCAGGCAGGGGAAATTCATAAACACTCACCGCATGCTCCTCCGGTATACCGTCGCACCCGTAGACAACACAACGCCAAACCATAATTAATTCGATCACTGAAATCCTAATCGTAATAAATACTCTATTTGTAATCCACAAGTACTCCTAGAAATATCCGTTATCGCCGAACGTAAACAACACGCAATGTCCGTCGAGTGTTTGCTGGTCGCTCCCTGACCTGACGTCACACAGTCAGTGGCCATTTTAGCCGCTGATCGCTTGGCAGAGTCAGACAGCTCTCAAGGAAATCATACTTCAATAGCGCATTGTCACCTTATGTGACATTTGTTGACACCAAAACATGTGCAGTTCAAATTAGCTCGTCTCACACAAAAATTTAAGATATGATTTAGCGATGTTGAAATTTCGTCCGGCCGACGCCTTTAAGTAATACAACTACAAAAAAAAAAAAAAAAAATAACCTCCTTGACAGAGGTGATAGAGTATAAAGAAACAATTAACTTGATAAATTAGTTTCTTGGTGGATTTTAGGAATTGGCACAAAGATGCAGACGGACCCTGTCTGCATCTTTACTGCCCGGTTCCACTTTGTCCTCATGTGTCCCTTGTTCCCCTTAATAAATGTAAGCTTCTTTGTTTTTACTGCAGCCATTCAGTCCCGGTCACAAGTCGACAGCTTGCCTCTGTCACACACCCACAATAAAACTTTCTCTTTTTCTCCTTCTCCTCCTGGAGCTTTTACCTTTCCCCCTGTGTCATTCAGATCTCCTCCTGCTCTGTTCCCCCTCTGCATTCCTCAGTTCCTTTTTCCTCTCCCTCCCCCTTGTCAGAACTCTGACAGGTGTGTAATTGAATGATTAACGACCACCAGAGTAACCCTCCTCTTTCTCCCTCTCTCTCTTACACATACACTTTGGGTTAAAATAGAATTGCACATATTCATGCACACACAACTTCATGCACCACAGGTGTTCACATTTCACATTACACACACATTATCATTTTCCCTCAATAGCCTGAATGGTCAAATTCAAACCAGTGGGAGTCTTTAAATGACAGAAACATTATAAGGAGAGTATCAGTATGCATGGAGACCTCCTGCACAGGCCTGACACTGTCCCGCTGCTGCTGTGGAACCCTTTAAAACGACAATCAGAAGAGTTTCAGTAGAACTGAATTTAATGAAGCACACTTCTAACTTAAAATGAGCTATTTCTGCAGTCACAATCTGCTACAGCATCACATACCCCATCTCTGCAGACTACAGCATTTTCTCTTCCACAAATTCACTCCTGCAACAGAAAAACTGTGATTTTTATTTATTTATTTATTTAACATTAGTTCTTATCTTTGGTTTCTGAAAAATACACATTCGTATTAAGTCATAATTGCCTTTCCTCAGCTGGAACAACTCTTGGATACTAGGAGGTACGTAACTGACAGTTTTCACCTTGAATATAATCTGCAAAATTTTGAAATCTATTAATTTAATTTAACAAATAGTGGATTAGTAGAATGATAATGATATGCTCTGCACACAATTCTTGTTGCTTTATGTAATAAAAATATTGGATTAGTGTTTGTTTTGTATTTCCCCCAAGCTTCCACACCGTATATGGATAATGTATTGAACTATGAGTGAACACTTTAATGTATAAAGTAAATCCAGAGTTACAAGTTCTTGGTGTTGTATAGTAATGCAATAGACTTTAATATTTTTGTTGTAATATCTTTTATACAAGGCTTCCAACTTAATTTACTATCTAATAACACACCTAAGAATTTAGCTTCTGATATGTTATCAGTTTCATTGTCATTTTTTCATAAGAGCTCTATTCAAATATACTGGCTGATTCCCAGTTTTGTTTTACTTAAATTTAATGATAATTTATTCACATCAAACCATTTCCTGACAATTTCTAATTCTTTCTCAACAGTATCCAGGAGTTGGCCCAGATTTCTCCACTACTAAACACAGTAGTATCATCTGCCAACAGTATACATTTTAAACTCTTAAATAGCTTACTGTGGTGGTACGGGTGGGGGATTCTCCACCCAGAGAAGGCAGCTGGGGAAAGGGGGAACAATGGACTGAAGGAGGAAGTGTCACCGGGGGGCCTCAGTCGGGACAGTAAGGACTATTCGCTCCCCGGGGAGAGGAGAGAACGCCAGAACCTCTGGAAGAAGAAGAGTGTGAAACACGGTGCCGGCGTGATGTTATGTTAATGTGCCACAGAGGTCTTTGTTCCAAACAATGTATTATGGTTGGAAGTTCCGGGTCTCAATGGATGGAATTAAAGGTATAAAAGGAGAATGCACAGAGACCCGGTAGCTCTTTTTACAGTACTGTATGTTGGAGAAGGAATAAAGTTCGTGTGTTGTTCAGCTCGCTGCCTCACCTGTTTGCTTTCTCCACATTAGTGACTCCAAAACGGGCCATGGACAGCGAGCCGAGCACCGCACCAGAAACTACATAGAGGGAGAACACCAGCACCGTGTGCGCTGTCTCAGTCAAGCTTCTGGACTTCTGGCTTCACAACCCGACTGCGTGGTTTCTGCATATAGAATCCCAGTTCGCACTCCGCGGGATAACAATGGATGACACAAGGTATAACTATGTGGTTGCTGCGCTGGATGCGTGCGCCACGCAACAGGTGACGAGCCTGCTCCAGGAGCCGCCGGCCCAGGGATGATATGAAGTGCTCAAGAGGATGGTGCTCCAGCACTACACCTTTTCTGACAGTGAGAGGGCAGAGAGACTCCTAACATGTTCAGAGTTAGGTGACAGATCAGCCATGGAGCTCGTGGAGAGCATGCTGGCGCTGATGGGGAAGAATGACGAGTCTTTCCTGTTCGCCCACTTGTTCCTCAGGAACCTACCGGCCGCAGCGAGGGCGATCCTGGCCAACTCCCCACTGCTGGTGACCAAGGACTACCACACACTGGCGCAGGAAGCGAATCGCATCATTTTAGCGAGGAGTTTGCCAACTTAGAGCAGCTGGGCATCGTCATGGTGCCTAAGGCCGATGGGACGTGGTGACCGTGCGGTGATTTCCGGCACTTGAACAATGCCACAGAAGGTGATCGGTATCCTATCCTGCACATCCAGGATTTTTCCGTGTACCTGGCCGGGGTGCGTGTTTTTTCCAAGGTGGATCTGGTCCCCAATTACCACCAGGCCCTGGTGCGTATGGAAGAAGTTTGGAAAACAGCGGTAATAACTCCTTTCTGTCATGGACTGGGCTGGACCTGCCAGCCCAGCTCCTTGGCACGGTGGCTGTTATGCCCTCCTGCCAGCCCTTACCAGCTGTCTTCTTTTGGTTATTTTCTCCGCTGTACACACACACACACACACACACACACACACACACACACACACACACACACATATCTTCACCTGCATTCTCACTCTCATTCACTCCTTGCATACACACACACACACACACACACCCTCATTCATTTCCACCTACATGCTCTATGCTCTATGCTCTATGCTCCCTCATTCACTCACACATACACTCACTCACTCACTGGTGCAGACGTCCATTCACACAGGTGTTTCCACTCACGCTCTTCCACACTTTCTCTCCTCTCTCCACACCGGCATACACTCTGCTCATTAGTGTTGCTGTGTTTAAGATCTCAGTACACCATTGTGCATTGTGGGGTGATTGAGGTGAATTTTGGAGTAGCCTTCATCTGTCTATTTCCCCTTCGTTTTCTCCAGCCTGTGGACTTCACGGATTTACTCGGACAGCTCCAGCTTCGTGAGAACAAACTGTTTTGCCCCTGCTGTCTATTTTTTCAGATGGTTGTTTTCCAGGCTCCTCCTCCGTTCCTCCATTGCAGTTCCGTCTACCTTGAAACATTTTTTCCCCATGTTTGACTCTCTTGTCCTGTTGAGCGTCCTAGAGACTTCCCTGTACTCCCTTGGCTCACTGTGTTTGGACTGCACAACGTATTTCTGCGAGTGGGTTTCATTCCTTCTGCCTTTAACAGGCAGAAAAATCATGGCAGACATGACAGAATCACACGACCAGTAGAAAACCAGCGGAAGCGTTGTGAGTGTGTTTTTCTTTTTCACCCTTTTGTGTTTTTTGTCCAGCTACTCTCCCAGCATGAACTTCGCTGTTTTTGGACTTAACCCGGAGGAGTGCACAGCGGCCGAGCGTGCAGTGATTTTTGCTTCTTGGGCTCGTGCTACCCTGTCCCTGGAGGAAAATTTTTATTTGCTGGACATAACTGTCGGGGTGATGCAGACGTGTCCCAGCCTTTGGAAGTACCCAGAGTTTGTGCTGCTGCTCACCCAGATCTGTGAGACTTGACAGCATTGTAAGGAAGCATTACGAGGGCCCTCCGCAGCACCCTCCAGGCAGCCAAAGAAGCGCTCCCGGAGGCTGAATGCCCAGCACACACTTCCCCGACTGGTGTCCTCTTCTCCTCGTCTGACGCATCATTCTACTTCTGGGGAGACGGAGCAAGACACCGAGACAGTGGCTGACGTCATCACCAGCCAGGAACTCAGGCAAGTGTTACTACAATCACTCACTCTTTTGCCTGATGTAGTATGCCAGATTCTTGTGGAGGAGCTCCAGGTTTTGCTTTCCACTGGGGCTCCCCCGTCAGCTGCTGTCACCACTCCTCTGTCCTTTGTCTGTTTTCCCCGAATTCTCGCTGGTCCTGAGAGGAAGTAGCCAGAAGCCGGAGGAGCCAAGGGAGAGAGAGGAGCCTAAGCCATGGCATAAGAACCGTCCCTCCTCAGGATGTCGGAAGAAACCCTCCTCTGTATCAACAGCCATGGATTTGACGTCACCCCCGGCTATTCCTGCGGCAGAGCCAATCTCCGTGCCAGCTGTTCCGCCAGATTGTGCCCTCTCAGCCCTGACCGCAACTCATGCCACTAGAATGTCTTCCCTCGCCACCGTGAATCAGCCGACTCCCCAGACTCTCCCACGCCTGCGCCGCTGGAACCGGGTCCTCCTCCATTCTCTGAGGGGCCCATTACTGTCATCGATGCAGGGGAAGATGGTAGCTCGCCGCCGGCAGCAGTTCCCACCAAGACCCGGGAGATCAGGCAAGTGTGTTTACATTTAATCTCCATGAACAATGATGACTCTTGTCTGTCTTCCCGGGAAGAGCCTCAGGTTGGGCAGTCACCTGAGCGCTCTCTCCCTGCTGCCACTGTCCAAGACTTACTGATCTCCTCTGTGCCTCCTCCCCATTTTTCCGAGTGCTCACCGGAGTCAAGCCACCGGATCATGGAGGAGCTTGTGGCCCTGGGTGATCAAGAACAAGGGTCAACACAGAGTGGACCCCCAGTCATCACGCCGGAGAAGCAGCCCACGTGGGGGGATTCCACTGGGGGCTTCAGGACTGCCACCACCCCCATCATGTCTGCTGCGGAGGCCGCCGCAGCAGGGTCTGCACCTGAGCTGGACCACGCGGAGGTCGGGCCCGAGACAGCGGTACCGTTCATTGGAGTCCTGGACGGCGGTGGAGCTTGAGCTCAAGCAAGTGCTCTATTTTGTATTACTCTTGTCTGTACTTGAGCATTCTTGCCTGGCTCTTGGTGAGGAGAGCTGGGTGCAGCCACTAGCTGCACCTGAACTCACTTCGCCAGGCTCCACCGCTGCCAGTGACCCTGACCCTCTATCTCTCTTTCCTGTCTCCGAGCCTGTGTCTACAGTTGCCGGAAAGGATCCGCTGCCACCAGATTCCAGCACGGGTGCAGCGGAGGTCTGGCAGGATTCCACCGCGGGTGCAGCGGAGCTCTGGCCGGGGTCCACCACGGGTGCAGCTATGTCCCAGATGGGGACCGCCGTGGGTGCAGCTATATCCCGGACCGGGACCACCGTGGGTGCAGCTGTCCCCCAGCTCGGGGCCATGGCAGAGGGGCTTCTCCCTCGTCTCTGTCCATTGACGTCAGGGCTCCCCTTCTCTGGTCTCCCCTTCCTACTTTGGGTCTTCCCGTGGGCAGGCTGCCTCCTGGGCCATCTCTCCTGAGCTAGTGGCTCTCGGACTCAGGCCGTCCACCCAGTGAACTGTGCCGTGGATGTCGGTGGCCCAGTTTCCCTGGCCGGCCACTTGAACCACCTGCCCAGGCAGCCTGCCTGGTTCTGGACGTGGTCGGGCGATTTGACCGGCCTCCTTTCATCTCCCCTGGGGAATGGGACTTTGGTCGGCCCCCTGAACTATGGGACTCTGGGTGTTTTGTGGGAGTGTTGTTCTGGGTGTTGGGACATATGTACTCTGGGTTTACCTGTTCTACCTTGTTGTGTTCCCACCTGACCTGGTTCCTCCACCTCCCACCCTGGTTAGTTGTTATAGTGTCCTGGGGGGGGGGGGTTCTCCTTGTGTTGTTGTGTTTCCTTTTCTGATGGTATGCTGGGGTGTCTGGTTTCCACCCCTTCGGGGGGGGGGGGGGCTCTGTCACGGACTGGGATGGACCTGCCATCCCAGCTCCTTGGCACGGTGGCTGTTATGCCCTCAGGAGGGTCTTTTTCCCCTTACCTGTCTCTAGGCTCCTCCTGGGGGGCTCTGAGTTCTGCTCAGCTGTGACAGCTCAGCCACACCCCTCCTGCCAGTCCTTACCAGCTGTCTTCTTTTGGTTATTTTCTCCACTGTACACACACACACACACACACACACACACACACACACACACACACACACACACACACACACACACACTTATATCTTCACCTGCATTCTCACTCTCATTCACTTCTTGCATACACACACATACACCCTCATTCATTTCCACCTACATGCTCTATGCTCCCTCATTCACTCACACATACACACTCACTCACTGGTGCAGATGTCCATTCACACAGGTGTTTCCACTCACGCTTTTCCACACTCTCTCTTCTCTCTCCACACCGGCATACACTCTGCTCATTAGTGTTGCTGTATTTAAGATCTCAGTACACCATTGTGCATTGTCGGGTGATTGAGGTGAATTTCGGAGTAGCCTTCCTCTGTCTATTTCCCCTTCGTTTTCTCCAGCCTGTGGACTTCACGGATTTACTCAGACAGCTCCAGCTTCATGAGTATAAACTGTTTCGCCCCTGCTGTCTATTTTTTCAGATGGTTGTTTTCCGGGCTCCTTCTCCGTTCCTCCATTGCAGTTCCATCTGCCTTGGAACATTTTTTCCCCATGTTTGACTCACTTGTCCTGTTGAGTGTCCTAGAGACTTCCCTGTATTCCCTTGGCTCACTGTGTTTGGACTGTTATAGTTTGTTCTGCACAATAAAGCAGGCACAACAACAGGCAGAAAACTCATGACAGACATGACACTTTCGGCCTTTTCGAGTTTTTACGCATGCCGTTTGGATTAAAAGGCATGGCCCAGACCTTCCAGAGAATGATGGATCAGAATCAGAATCAGAATGAGATTTATTGCCATTGTTCATGTAGTACACAAACTAGGAATTTGTCTCGGTGCAATGCTGCAACATTAAACATGGAGTAGCGCTAAAGATAAAAATAAAAAACTATGCATGCAATAAAAGGTAGAATATGAATAAGTAATACTAATCTATGCAATTTTTAAATATTTTAACAAACAGCAGATATTGTGGAGTTCCACATAGTGCAGTCGGTAGTGCAAAAAGAAAACAGTGATAATTGTCATGAGTCCGGTTGAGCTGCTGTACGTAGTGCACGAGAGTCTAATAAGTCACTTAGTGTTCAGCAGTCTGATGGCAGAGGGGAAGAAGCTGTTCATGTAGCGGGAGGTTTTAGTCTGAGTGGACCAAAGTCTTCTGCCTGAGGGGAGGGGGGCAAACAGTGCGTGTCCAGGGTGTGAAGGGTCAGCTATGATCCGACCTGCACGCCTCCGGGTCCTGGAGATGTACAGGTCCTGGAGGGATGGGAGCTTGCAGCCGATCACCTTCTCAGCAGCGTGCACAACGCGCTGCAGTCTTAGTCTGTCCCTGGCGGTGGCTCCTGCGTACCACACGGTGATGGAGGTAGTGAGGATGGACTCGATGATGGCCGTGTAGAACTGCACCAACATCTTGGTGGGTAGCTTGAGCTTCCTCAGCTGCCGCAGGAAGAACATCCTCTGCTGGGCCTTTTTGATGAGGGAGCTGATGGTCGGCTCCCACTTGAGGTCCCGGGTGATGGTGGTGCCTAGGAAGCAGAAGGAATCCGCAGTGGTGATGGGAGAGTCTGTGAGGGTAAGGGGGGGGGGGGGCAGAGGGGCTGTGACTTTTCTGAAGTCCACGATCATCTCCACTGTCTTCAAAGCGTTCAGCTGCAGGTTGTTGTGGATGCAGTGTTTCGTGACTTGTCCTTCATTTTTGTCTACTTAGATGACATTATGGTAGCTAGCTCGTCCGAGGATTAGCACATCGCCCATCTCAAGATGGTTTTCCAGAGGTTGGAAGCACATGGGCTGATAGTTAACCCGGCGAAGTGCAAGTTCGGTGTGCCAGTGATTGATTTTTTGGGCCACCGCATTTTGCTGGAGGGCGCGATTCCGTTACTGGATAAGGTGCTCGCGGTGTCGGACTTTCTGCATCCGCAGACCGTGAGGGTACTACAGGAGTTTTTGGGAATGGTTAATTTTTATAACTGTTTCTTTCTCTGGGCAGCCCAGCTGATGCAGCCGTTGTATGCTGCGCTTAAAAAAAAGAAGCCCGCGGAAACGATCAACTGGACTCCTGAGTGAGTCCAGGCTTTCACAAATGCCAAAACAGTGCTGGAGGATGCCGCCTTGCTAGCCCACCCGAATCTGTCTGCACAGATAGCGCTCACTACAGACACATCTGATGTTGCCATAGGAGCAGTGGTGGAGCAGTACATCTCACGTTCGTGGCAGCTGCTCGCATTTTTCAGTCGAACTTTGCGTGACAATGAACGCAAATACAGCACATTTGACAGAGAATTACTGGCTCTCCACCTGGCGATGCGCCATTTCCAGTTTTGGCTAGAGGGGCGGAAGTTCACCGAGTTCATGAACCATAAGCTGCTAACGTACGCGATGTCCAAGACCACGCAACTGCGAAGCAAGCCAGGGACGCGAACATTTGCGCGCTCCTGTCAGCGCCTACTAGGTTAAGGCTGGAGAGCAGGGTGGTGCAAGAAGGGTGCCCCCCCTTGCTCTGCGACATCTCCACCGGCTGCCTGCACCCAGTGGTTCTGAGCTCTTGACGTCGCCGCATTTTTGAGTCAGTCCACTCCCTTTCTGTGCACTTCAGTGAAACTAGTGGGGGTGAAATTTGTCTGACCGCACTTGCGCAAGGGCATGAAAGAGTGGGCTGCAGCTTGCGTCGCGTACCAGCGGGCCAAAGTGCACAAGCACACCAGAGCCCCTCGAGCCGTTCCAAATCCTGGCTAGGAGGTTCGATCACATCCATGTGGATTTGGTGGGACCCCCTCCTACCGTCGCAAGGTTTCATACACCTTTTGACAGTTGTGGACCGCACCACACGCTGGCCTGAAGTGGTACTGCTGACTTCTACCATGTCCGTGGAAGGGCTCGCGCTTTTTTGTCGGCTTGGGTTGCACGTTTCGGATCCCATCGGACATCACTTCCGACAGGAGTCCACAATTCGTTTCGGAACTCTGGTCCACGATGGCTCAGAGCCTATAAGTCAAAATTCACCATACTACTGCGTACAACCCCCAGGCTAACGGGTTATGCAAGCGTTTTCATACGTCGCTTAAGGCAGCACTCAGAGCTTCACTCACGGATACAAATTGGGTCGACCTCCTCTCCTGGGTTCTTATAGGGTTGCGCTCCACACCTAAGGAGGATCTGGCAGCCGCCCCAACAGAACTCGTTTTTTTCTCAGCCACTGCGGATCCCCGGAGAGTTTTTACCAGAAAACCCCGCACCCGAGGCCGAGCCGCCCGTGCAATTTTTGCACAGTACGGAGACTTTTAACATACCAGGCCTGGCCCACCATTGTTTTCCCCACACTTTCATCCCCAAGAGTTTACAGAACGCCAGCTTTGTTTCTGTCAGGCATGATGCGCACCGGACCCCGCTGCTCCCACCGTACGACGGACCGTTCAGGGTGTTGGAACCTGGGGGAAAGCATTTTGTGTTAGACTTGGGGGGCATAGGGAGACCGTCTGCATCGACAGGCTGAAGGCCACTTTTGTGCTGGCAGACGAGCAGGTGGTGTTGGCCAAGGCTTTCCGGCGCGGACACCTGCCGTTGGCGGCCCCGCAAGTTGGTGTTCCCTCAGTACGGACCTGTGCCCGCAAAGCTGATGTGTTTTCCCCCCCTCCCTTTTTCCCTCCACAGACGGACGTGCCCTCCTGTACACCTCGCCAGCAGGGTGTTTCGACTGGATCGGTGACCCCCCGTTACAGTCACTACGGGTGCCGGCTCAAGCCCAAAGGATGGGGGGGTTAGTGCCCCTACTGGGTGTTTGGGGGGGGGGGGCTGTGTGGTGGTACGGGTGGAGGATTCTACACCCAGAGAAGGCAGCTGGGGAAAGGGGGAACAATGGAATGAAGGAGGAAGTGTCACCGGGGGGTCTCAGTCAGGACAGTAAGGACTATTTGCCCCTAGGGGAGAGGAGAGAACGCCAGAGCTGCTGGAAGAAGAAGGGTATGAGAAGCGGTGCCGGCGTGATGTTATGTTAATGTGCCACACAAGTCTTCGTTCCAAACATTGTATTATGGTCGGAAATTCGGGTCTCAATGCATGGAATTAAAGGTATAAAAGGAGAATGCACAGAGACCCAGTAGCTCTTTTTACAGTACTGTATGTTGCAGAAGAAATAAAGTTTGTGTGTTGTTTAGCTCGCTGCCTCAACTGTTTCCTTTCTCCACATTATGTATATAAATCATTTATATATATGACTAGCAGCAATACCCGGTGAATAAGACATGCAGTCTTTAGTTCTGATGATACTACAACAGTGATGTGAAGGACCTGTTGACTAACCTCTGCTCTTCCCAGAGCTCAGCTGGGCTGCAATGAATCTATAGCTTGTGCTGACCTGACGTGTCTCTACAGAAATGTAACTACACATCTTGGTAACATTTTGATTGGGATGACCTTCCATTCAATTGGTCCTTTTCCCAGACAGCACCCTACATGTGACAATGTTGGCATTATATGTCGTGTGTCTATTATGTCGGTGATAGGAGCCAAGGATGAGGCCAGGTGTTGACCTGAACACAGGTTTATTAGGAGACCTTCCACAATATAGGGATGTGATTTGGGGTTGGTGAAATTATCTGAAAATTTTGCATGGGGTCTGGGGGACGCAGTCCCCCAGCAGGGTTCGGGGCAGATCCCCGGTGAGGGGGGTACCAGAACTGTGCTTAAAGATAAGATAAGATAAGATAAGCTTTTATTAGTCCCACAATGGGGAAATTCCAGGATTGCAACAGCACAGGGATAGCAACACTCAGAGCAACAATCAGAAGGCAAGAGGAAAAAAAATGACACAAAACAAACAGCTGAATGCCACTTATTACTGTAGAATATTGACTTATGTTCCAAGAAGATAGCATTCCTAAAATATTCCAATAAGCATTATCCATCACATGCTTTAACACTTGATCAAATCAAAATCAGTTAATTTTATCTATTCCATAATAGAAATAAAATTCCAACATACCATTACTTTTTATAATTTCAGCATTCATTTCAGATCACCAGTTTCAATCTCCTTTGAGTCTTGAGCAGTTCATTTTGCACAATTACTGATGTAGCCAAGTCTTAGAAATATTCAAAAGTTATGAGTCAATGTCCACTGTGCACTGCGTTAAAAATATTTTTTAAATAAAGTCCAAAACATCTTCAGCAGGCAAGATGAAAAAAATATTAACTAGATGGCATGTATACAAAAATATATCTTCACATACCTCAAAATTCACTCCTCTATCCGCAACTGGCACTGGTTGTTGGGGTGGATCATTCCTTTCGATTTCCGTGTCCGATCGTGTCGTTAACAAAGAGTGGACGCCGTATGGTTTCAATGGTTTTTTCTGAACACCGAAAGTTCCAGCAATTGAATAATTAGTGGGCCTCGATTTGACCTCTTGTACATGTTTTTTGCTCCTTCTTGTACAAGTTTTCCGCGCCTTCCCGGCACGGTCGATTTTCCATATAAAATCGCTAAACAAATTTGTCACAGTTTTCTTCCCAACATCCATTGTAATCTCTTTTTCTAGCCAATTCCAACAAAATTTGTTTTTCACGATCTTATCAGTTTCTTTAATTCTCAGAGCATCTTTACCTTCAATCACCGACATCACTGCAACAGCCGCGTTCATTGGTCACTGCAAGGACGATCAGCCAATCAGGCGCGTCGTTTCATTACGGTTAGGGAATTACTAAAAGTCGGAATCCGGTATATACTCATATAATATTTTTTTTATTTTGGAAGATTAAAAAAGCAGAATTCCGCGAATTAGCAGAAAAATCACATCCCTGACAATACAATTGCGTACCTGCTAGGCAGAGAGGTGGCCAAGAGACCGCCCCTCCCGCTCACTGCTCTCTAATACCCTGGGTGATGGCAGAACCGGAAAGGTGGAGCCACCACCCGTGTCTCACAAATAAAGGTCCCCAAACTACAACGCAACCCCCCACCACCACCACAAAAACCGTAAGGCCACACACACAATTCAAACCCACTCTAATTTGAAACCTGAAACACACTCTAAAGACAGTAACATAACAAAAGTGGTCTAACACAGTCATATTAAAAAAACTACACTAGAGGGAGATAGGTAGACTGCCTTCTCACCCCCACACGGTGAAGCGGATTATTCTGTCACTTATATACCACAACAAATATCCATCCATCCATCTTCTTCCACTTAATCCTTTTCGGGTCGTGAGGGGGCTGGAGCCTATCTCAGCATCTTTGGGCGAGAGGCAGGGTACACCCTGGACAGATCGCCAGTCCATCGCAGGGCCAACACAGAGAGACAGACAACCATTCACTCTCACATTCATACCTAAGGGCAATTTAGAATCCCCAGTTTGATGCCAATTTACCTAACTTGCATGTTGTGGTTAGCACTGCGGCAGCACAGCAACTCACCCTTGGCCGGGGGATGCTGGGTTCGATCCCAGCCCTCGACCATCAGTGATCTGTGTGGAGTTTGCATGTTCTCCCCGTGTCTGCGTGGGTTTACTCCGGGATTTCTCCGGTTTCCTCCCACAACAAACATAACACAAAATACCGTCGTGCCTTAATCTAAACAATACATGCAAGAAATTCCCCCTTGAACATAGCCAACCAATAAATTTGAGTGTATTTTTTTTAACTTAGAACAAATTAAACATCAAAACATATCCCTGGTCCTCCTTCTCCTTCTTCAGTGAACCGTCCAACCATCAGTCTGCCCCAGGTGAAGGACCACCCACCGTGTCATCGCTGGCTGATCCGACCCCAGTGCACCTCCTCTTCACCACCCTCGGGGACGTCCCTTGTTCAGGTTCGAGCCCACCAATCTCCTCCCGGGCACGCCATAGCTCATTCGAATGCCTCCATGAGCCATCTGATAGCTGGAGATAGGCATCCTCCCGTACTGCTACCACCTGCAGCCGCCCCTGGTGTTCTTCCATCTGACACTTGGCCCCAATCCTCCACGACCGTGCTTCATCCCAGGTCCAGACCACATCTGTGACCCCCAGAGGAGCCCTACTCGGCTTACAGTGTTTCTGTTTGGCACGTCGTTCTACTGTGCCAGGCGGTCCTGCCCCGACCACTTTCATTTTCGCTGCGGCTCTCGCCGTTGTGACTCCATGTCCACCGGTCCCTTCCAGCCAACATCTGGGAACAAATGGAGCTAGCCACTCGGTGCCATCCACCGTCACAGGTGTCCCACCGTGCCACCCAGTTCCCTCATCTAGGGCTACTTGGGCTCTGGCACAGGAACCCTCCTGCGATGGCGCTGGGTGGGGTTGGTCCCGCTCACTCTCCAGGGTGCCAGGAAAGTTCTCGTCCCACACAGCTCCATCCACCGTCCTTGGGATTGGGCGGTCCCACAAACTGCAGCCCGACCACTCCTCTCCAGTACCACTCTTGATGGTGAAGCCCAGGCCATAAAACAAATCACATCCCATAATGTTCTCTTCACAGGCAGTCACGGTGAACTTCAGGTTACACACTTCTGCCAACTTGTAGCGAGCCATCAGTCTCACTGTTCCCACCGTGGCCAATCTCCCTCCACCATAACCACAGAGCGACGCCGGATCACCTCCAATCTTATGATGCGGGGAAAGTTCCTCACGGTTGCCCAATTTAACACGAAACCCACCGCTCCTGTGCCGATCAGCAATGGTACTGTTACCCCGTCCAGTTCCACCATACAGTAGGAGTGTCCGTTGGTACTTGAGGACACAGTGTGAATAACCGTGGGAGCCGGAGAATCTTCCTTGTGTTTTGGACTCCTTCGCACGAACTTGTGGCATGCCCTGGCGAAACGATGCAAGAGTCCACACTTGCCGCAGTGTTTCCCTCTCGCCGGACACTCCATGGCCTTATAGCGGTGCTTTGTGGACCCACAGCCCAAACACATGACCATTCCTGGGACGAACCTCATCTTTACAGCATTAGCGTAGCCTCCATCACCCTCTATACTGTCATTGCTGTCCAGGTCCATTGCCTGCACCATTGATTGTGGAACAGACTGTCGGTGTAACACACTCTCACTGAGCTCCCGCGATAGCTTGCCTGTCGCGTCCAACTGTTGAGCTAAATTGATGGCAGCGGATAACGTCAGTTCGCCCAAGAACGTAAGCAGCTTTGACCTTGTAGCAGGGCAGATAGTATGTTCCGCCAGCTGGTCGTGAACCGTCTCTTCTTCCAATGATCCAAACTGACAGTTCCTGGCCAGTTGACGCAGGTTTGCCACAAACCGCTGCACCAACACGCCAACCTGCTGGCAGCGCTGTCGAAACTGAATTATGCAAACGATGACATTTTCCGGGGTGCAAAAATGTCACGCCATTAGCTCCACTACTTCCTCAAAGCTATCATATTCGGCCAAAGTACTCAAAATACATTGTCCTTCCATTCCCAAATTATGAGCCAACAGTGCACGTGGTCTCAATTTCTCCAGTCTCCCAAGGTCTAGCGTCACCAAGTACATCTGAAACGTGGCAAACCATTTCGCGAGACAGGCGGCTCACCGGGAAGCTCCAGAAATGGCTGGATGGATGTCACACATGTGTCCATACCTTTTATCCTCTTCGCCAAATGTTATGTCGGTGATAGGAGCCAAGGACAAGGCCAGGTGTTGAGCTGAACACAGGTTTATTAGGAGACCTTCCACAATACAATAGTGTACCTGCCAGGCAAAGAGGTGGCCAAGAGACCGCCCCTCCTGCTCAGTGCTCTCTTATACCCGTGTGGAGCCACCACCCGTGTCTCACAAATAAAGACCCCAAACTACAACACAGCAGTGTAAGCGTGACTTAAAAAGTTAATGTTTCCAAATGTAATGCGTTGTTTTTGTGTAGCATTCAGGGAGATTTATTGCTCAAGCAGTCCTGCATTCTCAAGGGTATATAAAACATTAAACATGTATTAATTTTTTTCATTAGTTTTTTTATTGCACAAAGTAAAATGCACCATGGCATGATAATAGCATAATAGCATGTAGGCATAATTTATATTTATTTACCTTATTTATTTAATGCATCACTTTTTTCTTCAGTCATGGTATAGTGTTTTACTCTCGTATGTCCTTTCATTTTTACTACTGTTTCACTTTAGTGAAATTAATTTCTTTTCTGAAATTTCCTACTTCTTTCTTGTAAATTTGCTGCTTTTGTCTCAAAAATATGACTTTCCCATTTACATTTGTGTCTGTCATAAATGTGTAACATTTTTTCCTAAAATTTGACTTTTTCTTGCAAATTTGCAATTTTTGTTATGGAGATGAAATTTTTTGATAAACTTGCAGGTTTTTTTCCCCTCCAATTAGTTTTTTTTTTCTAGTAAATTAAAAACTGTCAAACAGCAATTTTTCCTCATAAATCTGCTACTTTTTCATGTAAACTTGCAATATTCATAGGGATGCTGGTTAAACTTTTATTCTATGAAATAGTTAATTTTTTCTGCAGATCTGGACAATGATCTATTTTTTATTTTTTAATGTTTTTGTTGGAAGAGAAGTTTCTTTTTTTTCTTTTTTGGTCCATGTTAAGGTTTTGGTGTTAGATGGATGGATGTCCAGGGTGTTTTTACAAACATTTCTAATTGACAATAATTCACACTTTCGATCAGCATGCTGTTAATATTGTTTAAACACATGACTTTTAACAGGAGCCAGTTGTGTCCTTCACATTTCCTGCACTTACAAAGCAAGTGGGATAAACAACAGTCCAAATTCAAAAGAATATTGTAGAAGTTAGCAGAAACAGAACATTTGTATGACTCATCCTAATCTTAGTAATTATACACACTCTTAAATTAGATGACAGCAGCGGGTGTACATACCGATTTGTGTCACGTCTTGTCTTTTTTTCCTCTGTTGCAGTTCTTGACACGATTTGAACAGAAGTTACCGAACACAGCAGAAAGTCATTTTGGTAACGCACAAATACCTTAACGGTCAGGGTGCACTCGATTTTATCATGAGCGTACACCTCAATATGGGTTATATGAGCGGATTAAAGAAATAAATGTGAATATAGTTAAATGTAAATATAGTTTTGGTGTCCCAACATCCAGTGGAATTCTGTACCTCTGTCTCCCCAACAGTCCACAATGCCTGTATTGTGGACAGAGACCCACGGATCCTAAACTCCACCAACTGTGTCAGGTGGGCTTGATTCTTTCCCTGGGGTACACCTCCACCGGTAAAGGTCGATTTAAAAAACTCACCTTTGACCTCTTTTATGGTCAAGCAGTCAGTGAAACCATGTCAAGGTTACTCTTTAGGTATTGTAGCATTGCCATGTAAGAGATGAGAGCCCGCGGTCAAGTGGCTTTTGAGTTAGTAGGGGGACAAAGTTTGCCACATACACACACACATCACAGAATCTCTTTTATATATATAAATGAAAAGTAAAGAACCAAGCATCGAACCCTGTGGAACATCACGAGTGACTCTCAGAATTTTGTGTTCTTCTATTACTGTATTTACATGAACATATGAATGCAGCAACATACAACGGAAGAGTTTCATTTAATCCGTGTATTGTTTTATATGCACATATGTTTTGTGTTACAATTTTTCATGCTACTGTAACATTCATGATAATGTAGTGGAGAAAAAGTAAGATGTCTGTGATGTATTAGATGTCGAGTGGCGCTGAATCTGACTGAAATATTCCACAGTGGTTAATCAATTCAGCTTATTGAGTAGTTGCGGACTCGGTGCCACTGTACCTTTTCACAGTTGTTTGGCTCCTACTTTTCCTTCTGTTGTATAAGTATTAATATGTATGAGTACCACCTTATACTTATCTTCTGCGTGTGTGTGTGTTTGTTGCAATCTCCATGTTTAGCTGCAGAACCTCAAATGCCTCAGGCCAAAGCCATCTGTGCCCTCTCTTCTCATTACACACACACACACACACACACACACACACACACACACACACACACACACACACACACACGCACGCACACACACACTTCATCCATTCCCTCCTCCACTGCCACGGCCATATATCTAATTTATGGCTGCGGTGACTGAGTTACACACACTCATGTATACATAATATATCACATGTGTGAGCAAACTCTGTGTGTAGGGGTGTGTGTGTGAGTGAGAGAGCGAGAGAGAGAGAGAGAGGGAGAGAGTCACTATGTCAACATTATGTGCAGGCCGTGTATACGTTAGACCACAATGTCGTACTCAGAGCTTCCCACAATTCTGCTGTGCGCGTGTTTGTGAGCGTACAGGCCTACCCACTGATATTTGACCCAGTAAAACTACATCCCTTAGTCAGTTCTCCAAATCTAAGAGAAAAGTATAAAAATAGAAAGAAAATATTTGTGGTGTGTGTGTGTGTAGGCCCAGCTGTTTCTAGGCTTTGACATCTACATGCAGGCAGAATGCCAGATGTCTCATTAGGCAAACTCGATTGGCTCAGTCGCTTAAAATGCAGCAATGAGATGCTTCCATATGCGTGTGTACATGAAGCTGTGTGTGTATATTTACATAAGAGGACCCCCTCCTCCACCGCATAACTATTTATATGTGTAGATACTCAATGTATGTGCATTTATTACCTAATGTGGTGAATTTTAAATTTAGCAATGGCAAAAAAAACTAGTGGTGTTGGCGTTATTGTGTTAATTGCCCATTAATGCTTTGCCCCCGTTAATGGTGACAAATTTTGTGATTGCAGTTAACGGCAGTTAACGGCAGCAAGCGCAAACAGTACTTTTTGGCCTAGCAGCTCTCCGTACCAAAGTGGTTCTGGCCACAGACACTGTGCTCGCCATGCAGGCATTGTGAAGTCAAACAAGCTGGATTACAGCCGTGGATATCCCCAAAACGCTGTCATGCTTAAGTTTACAATGTTATCTGTTGGAGCTCTCACCTGGATAATTGTTACAGTCTCCACCAAAACTTCGCCTGGATGTTGGGTTGTTCTTCTTCTGCGGAAGCTGGCTAGCTGGCTAGTAGCTACATGTTAGGTTATAGCTGACCTCCAGCAGCTGACATGGACAGAAATTCACCTGTTTTCATCTTTATAGCTTTGGGTCCAACAGTAGGGCGGCACGGTGGTGGAGTGGTTAGCACTGCGGCAGCACAGCAACTCACCCTTGGCCGGGGGTTCCTGGGCTCAATCCCAGCCCCTGACCAACAGTGATCTGTGTGGAGTTTGCATGTTCTCCCAGAGTCTGTGTGAGTTTACTCTGGGATTTCTCCGGTTTCCTCCCACATGCCAAAAACATGCAAGTTAGGTTAATTGGCATCAGAACTGGGGATTCTAAATTGTCCTTAGGTATGACTGTGAGAGCAAATGACTGTTTGTCTCCCTGTGTTGGCCCTGCGATGGACTGGCGATCTGTCCAGGGTGTACCCTGCCACTCACCCAAAGATGCTGGGATAGGCTCCAGCCACCCCACCCCCCCACCGTGACCCAAAAAGGATTAGGCAGAAGAAGATGAATGAAAAAAAAAATGAATGTTGGTGAGTACCAGTCTAAAAAAATTCTCAAGCTGTGATCGTAATGTCCATTTACGCCCCCACCATTTTTGCAGCACGATGGGGTGTCATCATGGGTGAAATAGTTGTTTATGTTTGCAATTTTTCTACTAAAAGGGAAATTGTGTCTGTTGTGACACACAAGGTTTTGTATTGATCTGCTTAAGGTAGATGTTTGCTATGGGAGAAAGAGCAAGCTCCTTTTGTGGCTGCTGGCTGTGGCTGGTTGTTGTTCAGTGATGTTATTGAGCCCTGGCATTCTGTTGTTTGCACATGCAGTAATACTTTTGAGAATTTTCTGGAGAATATTCTGGATAGTTTTTGTCATTTTGGATATGTTGAGAGCTTTAATAAACCTGCAGGTGAAGACAGCAACCATGTTTGTCTACTCCCATGTTCATAACAGTATGAGAAACTTCAAAAATTACAGACTGAAAGTACACTGTATCTGTATGGAAAAACACGCGATTAACGCGTCATTAATTGCGATTAACTCAACATTCCAAAAGATTAATCACGATTAAAAATTTTCATCATCCAACACCACTACAAAAAACAGATGTTAAATAGCTAAGTAAATTTGGTATAGCTGGAAAGTGTTGCAGAATCAGAAAGACAAATATTACCAATATTAACTTTAATTTAACCATAGAAGAACTCTTGAGTATGTGTCAGTATTAGTGAGTGTTAAAACAAGATTTGAGCTTGTTGAACATCTACAAACACTTCACCTGTCTCTTCAACAAAATCAACAGGAAGCTGTCATTTAAACTTTTTAAAACTCATTTATTTAATGTGTCAGGACTTTTCCCAAGATCTGCTTTAACATTCTGATGTGAATTTTCCAAAACTATTTCAGAAGTGGGTAGAGTATCCAGAAATTGCACTCAAGTAAAAGTAGGAGTAGTGCCCATTTTAATTACTTAAGTGTAAGCAAGGTAAAAACCAAAAAGTTGTTAATAACGTCATGATTTGTGAGTCTTTTCTTATAAATTTGTGACTTTTCTCATAAATTGCATTTTTCCCATTATTTCAACTAAATTTTGTACTTTTTAAAAAATAAATCTGGAACTTTTTTCCTCATAAATTTCAGATTTTCTTGCCAAATTGTGAGGTTTTTCTTCTAATTTTTTAGCATTCATCTTATAAATTGAGACCTTTTTTTCTGAAGAATTAATTTTTTTCCATCATAAATTTGGCACTTTTTGTGATAAATATTTTTCACACAGACTTCACAATTTTTTACCCATAAATTTATTTAAAAAAATTGTCAGTTTTTAGCTATATGCTCAAAATTTTTAGAGGATTTTCTCTTAAATCCAAGGAAAATCTAATATAAACTAGTCTTGCATACCCTCCTATCATATAAAAACAGTAAACATTGATAAATACTTCCTCAAACACAGCAGAAGAATAATTTCAAACCTGAATTGAAGCGCTAGTTCAAATCAGTGAACTCAAATGAAAATCAGAGTACAATCAAATGTACTTGATAAAGAGTACAGATTTTTGTTCAAATGTACTCGAGTAAAAGTATCCTGCTTTGGAAACTACTCTTGAAAGTACAGTTTTGTGACAAAGTTACCTGAGTAAATGTACCTCAGTAAATATAACTAGTTACTACCTACCTCTGTCTTTGATAATTTTCCCCTCCTTTCAGTCAAATGTGCTCTTTTTATTTTTGTAGAGCTTATGACACACGTTTAGTCATTCTAATATTGTTTTAACTTGACTGAGACATTTATGGCTTTCATTTTTAAATGGCCTATAGCTCCTTGATTTGTGTTTTAGTCTCTGTTGTCACTTAAGTTGTTAACTAATTTCATTATTGTCAACATGTTGGCCTTTTTGCTTGTTACTGCTGCCAACAAAGGGAAGTTTTTGCCCACATTCATTCTTTCTTTTTTTGGGGGGGGGGGGTAACTGCATAACTCAAGAAGATATTTATGGATTTTGATGACATTTTCTAGAGAGGTTGGGAAAACAAACTGACAGACCGATTAATTCTGGAGGTGAACTCAGTTATCATCAGCCTCCAGGAACTATTTAAACATTCCAAAAGGGAGAATGAATGAAGTGTCTTAATTGATGGTCACCAGCAGAGGGAGCTGTCATCTAAGAGCTAACAGGAAAAATTTAAATACAGGGAAAAGATTTTTAGAAATGTTATTGTTCTTTATAGCTAAGTCTTGCTGCACATAACATCCACACTTCCGCCCTCCCAAGAGAGCAGACGCTTTTTTCTTCTCTCCTGCTGACTTTTTCCTCCCCTCCTACTACTGGATCCCAGCTTGCTGTTGTCTGTCTGCGTCTAACTGCGACCGCCGAAAAGAAATTATGGAGTTAATAAGCTGGGCTTTGAACACAATTGACACTATTTTTTCAACAAGGAAAAGTGCTCCGGGGGAAGCTGTCTGCCCCGCTGGAACGGCTCCAGTGGGCTATCTATGTGACACAGGTAATTGGAAAATGCTGTGTCTCTCTAATCTCTCTATCGAAGATATTGAAGATTTGTTTATCTTCGTAATCTTGGTGATTGGGATAATTCTGATTGGGACGGGAATTGTCTTGGTTTACCGTAAATTGCTGAAGATGGATTCAACCTATCAAAATGCTGGCCAGGCGAGGTGCATCCAACTAATTGAGGAACTGGAGAAGACCCTGATAGCGACTACTGGAGAACTGTCTCGTAAGGTGGATTACATCATGGGTTCGCTCAGGTCTTTCCACGAATTCAAAGCTGCGCAATGAAGGATTAATGTACTGAATCTACAGAAGAAATACAAGTCTCCTCTGTGATCAGTCCTATTTGGCATTATTATTCCCCATGGAAATTCCTCCTGGCTGTCTGCAGACTGTGTTTTTTCAAAATCATGAGCACAAGGCCTTGGACAGCCAGCTGCAGCGCCAGATAAGACTGGGTGCCAGACAGACAAAACATCTTCTGCCAAGGGTCCTTGGGTCTCTCTTATTATCATCAACACTGCTCAACACCGCACACACATTGATTCATGAACTGATTAAAGATATACTGTACACTGCTCTCTTGTGTCTTGTGAAATTCTGAGTTGTTGCTCTGTGCTATTGAGAGATTTTTTTTCATTGTAATCATAATCTGCTTAAAAATAAGCTGTATTATGATAACGAAGTTTTTTTTCTCCTCCCCCCTTGTGTCGTTCCCTCCCTTCCCCTCCCTTTCTTATCTATCTCTGTTTGATGAGGCGCCTATTATGGCTGCCGTGTTGTTGTGTCGCGCGCATGTGCACCAATGTCAAGTCAAGTTCCTCGTGTGTTTTTTACATGCTTGGCAATAAAGTTTATTCTGATTCTGATTCTGATTCTGACTACATACTGTAACTCATGTGATTAAAGTTTGCATTATTAGCATGGTTATTGAAGCCCACTGATCTGTGGTTTCCCCACTTAAGATAAGATAAGATGAAAGAAATTCCCCCGAGCCAGACTCGTCAGGAGCCAGCCAAGCGAATGCAGCCACAGTTCAGCTACCGGACTTCTGGCAGAACAATCCGCGCTCCTGGTTTAACGCGGTTGAAGCGCAGTTCAACATCCGGGGGAATTCGGTAGACGCCACAAAGTTCTACCATGTGGTTGCAAAACTGGACAACCACACAGCCCAGCATATGGAGAGCCTGATCAACCAGCCGCCGGACAGCGACAAGTACGGCGCGTTGAAGGCTGCACTCATCCGGTACTTCACCCCCTCGGTGGAGGAGCGAGCAGAGGGGTTCCTGGTACTGACTGAATTTGAAAGCGACAGGCCTGCGGACCTGATGGAGAAGCTGTTGAGGTTGAAAGACTCTGACGATGATCACTTCATCTTCACCCACCTCTTCCTCAGGACCCTACCGTCAGCGGTAAGAGCGACCCTGGCCAGTTCGCCACTGTTGGCCCAACGAGACTACCGCAAGCTGGGCCAGGAGGCGCAACGACTCGTCAACGCCACCAAACGGCGCGCGGCCACGGCAGCGAAGCTCGGCGCGACGTCCGGAGATGGCAGGGGGCCAGAGGCAGCAGTACTAGACGCACCGACGACGGCGGCGGCAGTGGCCAAGAAACACGGAACAGACGACGTCCTTTGTTTCTACCATCGCCACTTCGCAGAGAGGGCACGCAAATGTATACCACCGTGCCATTTCAAGCGCTCGGGAAATGCCAAGACCGGGGGTCAGTAGCAGCTGCGGCCCTCGGGGAGGAGAACAAGCTGCTCTACTTGAAGGATGCGCGCTCGGGGAGGCATTTCCTCGTGGACAAAGGCTCCCAGTTGAGTTTCATCACACCTTCCTCCGCGGACCGGCTAGCGCCTTCCAGTGGTCCCGGGGTGTCAGCAGCGAACGGCTCGGCGATTAAGACCTTTGGTGAGAGGACTCTGCTTCTGTCCCTACACGGCCGTACATTTGAGTGGACTTTTGTCATAGCTGCAGTCAATTTCAAAATGTTAGGGGCTGATTTTCTGTGCTCACATGGTTTGTTGGTTGATCTTGCTAACAGGCGCCTGGTTAATGCACTCTCTTTTTATTCTATTCCCTGTACAGCTCGAGTGGCCCCGCCAACAGCACAAGCCAACATCACAGCTGCAAGTGGTAAGCTCCACACACTGCTCACTCAGTTCCCAGCACTCACGGTCCCAACATTTTCGGCGACCGTGGCTAAACACGAAGTGGAACATTTTATCACTACCACCGGACCGCCCGTTTTTGCAAAAGCCCGGCGCTTGGATTCAGCTAAACTGACCATAGCGCGCGAGGAGTTCGCCAACCTGGAAAAGTTGGGCATCATCAGGCGTTCGAAAAGCCCATGGGCTTTACCGCTTCACATGGTCCCAAAAGCTGATGGCTCGTGGCGACCTTGCAGAGATTTCCGCAGGTTGAACAACGCTACAGCGCACGACCACTACCCAATCCCGCATATCCAGGATTTTTCAGTTCATTTGGCGGGGGCGCGCGTTTTTTCTAAGATAGACTTGGTACGTGGTTACCACCAGGTCCCAGTGCGCGCTGAGGACATACCCAAAACAGCGGTAATAACTCCGTTCGGGCTATTCGAGTTTTTGCGCATGCCGTTTGGGCTTAAAGGCGCGGCGCAGACGTTCCAACACATGATGGACGCGGTGTTGCGCGATCTCCCCTTCGTGTTCGTCCACCTGGACGACATATTGGTAGCCAGCGCGTCCAAAGATGAACACAAAAACCACCTCATGGCAGTTTTCCGGAGGTTGGGAGAGCACGGGTTAATAATCAACCCAGCGAAGTGTCAGTTCGGGGTGACGCAGATTGATTTTTTGGGGCATCGCATCTCTCCAGAAGGAGCGGTTCCTCTGCCTGACAAAGTGCGCGCAGTAACAAATTTTCCCCAGCCACAAACGGTCAAAGCGTTACAGGAGTTTTTGGGAATGGTGAATTTTTATAACCGTTTCCTCCCCCGCGCAGCGCAGCTCACGCAACCATTGTGTGCTGCACTAAAAAAACAAAAACCCACAAATAAAATCGAATGGTCTCGGGAGCGAGAGCGCACATTCTCGGAAGTCAAAACAGCCCTGGCAAACGCTGCGTTGTTAGCACATCCATTCACAACGGCCCGCATAGCGCTCACTACTGACGCATCAGATGTGGCCATAGGGGTGGTCATGGAGCAGTATGTAGCCAGGGCTTGGCAATCGCTCACCTTTTTCAGCAGGACCTTGCGCGATAGTGAACGAAAATACAACGCATTCGACAGGGAGCTGTTAGCTCTCCACTTGGCCATTCGCCACTTCCAGTTCTGGCTGGAGGGACGCCGTTTCACCACGTTCGTTGACCACAAGCCGCTGACTTTCGCGATGGCCAAGGTTTCAGAACCATGGTTGGGCCGGCAGCAGAGACAGCTGGCCGCAATCTCAGAGTTTACTACCGATATCCAGCATGTGGCGGGTAAACTTAATGTAGTGGCGGACTGCCTCTCGCGTGCCGTGCCGGCTCCAGCCCGCGTAGGGGTAGATTTTGCAGCCATGGCCGTGGATCGGGTTAGCGACGTGGAAGTGCGCGCGGCCCCAGTCCGCGTAGGGATAGATTATGCAGCCATGGCCGCGGATCAGGTTAGCGACGCGGACGTGCGCACGCTCCAGTCTGGGCCAACAGGGTTAAGGCTGGAGAACAGGGTGCTGCAAGATGATATGCCCCTCCCTAATCTGCAATGTCTCCACGGGGCGACCGCGTCCTGTGGTACTGGCCGCGTGGCGCCGCCGCAGTTTTGACTCGATCCATTCTCTGGCGCACCCGGGAGTGCGCGTATCGGTCAAAATGGTGGTAAAGAAATTTGTATGGCTGAGCCTGCGCAAACAAGTTAGAGAGTGGGCGGCAGCCTGCATGGCTTGTCAACGAGCCAAGGTACACAGACACACGAGAGCTCCCTTGGAGCCGTTTCACATTCCGGCTAAGAGGTTTGATCATGTTCACGTGGACCTCGTGGGCCCCCTCCCGCCCTCACAGGGGTGCACACATCTTCTGACAATGGTTGACCGCACCACACGCTGGCCAGAAGTGGTCCCACTGTCGTCAACCACAGCCGAGGAGGTGGCGCGTGCGTTTTTAACGGCGTGGGTAGCGCGTTTTGGAGTCCCGTCGGACATTACGTCCGACAGAGGCCCTCAATTTGTTTCCGAACTTTGGTCAGCGATGGCCCGCAGCCTGGGGGCAACGATCCACCGCACGACTGCGTACAATCCACAGGCTAACGGGTTATGCGAACGTTTTCACAGGTCATCGGTGGTGCAGTGGTTAGCACTGTTGCCTTACAGCTAAAAGGTTCCTGGTTCGAATCCCCAGGCTGGCAGGGGTTGGAACCTTTCTGTATGGAGTTTGCATGTTCTCCCTGTGCTGTGTGGGTTTACTCCGGGGGCTCCGGTTTCCTCCCACAATCCAAAGACATGCACGTTAGGTTAATTGGTTGTTCTAAATTGTCCCTAGATATCTGTTTCCTATAGGCCCTTAGAATAGAGGGTTAGTACTAGTGAAAGCGCTTTGAGTGGTCTTTGTGACTAGAAAAGCGCTATATAAGTGCAGGTTAGTTAGTTAGTTAGTTAGTCATTGAAGGCGGCCCTCAGAGCATCGCTTACGGATGCAAATTGGGTGGACAGGCTACCATGGGTTTTATTGGGGTTGCGTTCTGCACCTAAAGAGGATTTAGAAGCCTCCCCGGCTGAACTAGTTTTCGCACAGCCACTTCGGCTGCCCGGGGAATTTCTCCCAGATAATCCTGCGCCAGAGTGCTCCCCAGCTCAGCGGTTACAGAGTAGCACGGAATCGAGCACGCTGCCTGGCCCCGTTCACCACAGTTTTCCGCGCGTTTTTGTGCGTAAGGCTTTAAAAAATGCGGAGTTTGTTTTTGTCAGACACGATGCCCATCGACCACCGTTACGACCACCTTATGATGGACCATTTAGAGTGCTGGAAACAGGGGATAAGCATTTTTTGCTAGATTTGGGGGGCAGAAAAGAAATGATTGGCATAAACAGACTCAAACCCGCTTTTGTGGTGGCTGACGAAGGAGTGCAGTTGGCTAGGGCTCCTCGGCGCGACAGACCCCCTAGGGAGCATTCCCCAGAGCACCCACAGGGATTGACTAACAGTTCTCATCCTCAGACAGCAGCTCCCCAGCAGGAGGGCGCCACGGAGGTGGTAAAGCCCGCTTACAGCAGATATGGGAGAAGACTGAGGCCCAAGCAGCATGTGGACTGATGTGTGTGATTTTATCATGACATGCAGACTGTTATTATGTTGTACCATCTTAGACGTTTGGGGGGGGGGGGTCATGTGGGACACATATGTGGGTTTCATATGCTTCATATGTATGTCACTGTATGCTTACTGTATGCTTCACGTCTCAGATGAACAAAAGGACTGAGCCTCCTAGGAGATAACAGGAGGATGTGAAATGTGGTCTTTGTTATGCAAAGAGATGGCCGTGGGGGATTTCCCAGCTGCCAGTGACTTTAGGTGGAGGTGATAAGACCTGGAAGAAGACGCATTGTGACTTGGGATTAAATGCAATGTGACTGTGTGCTTTGATGTCCTGGGGTATAAAAGGACGAATGTCTGGGGGGTTTCTTTCTCTTTCTGTTTTTGATGTTGTTGGAGAATGTGAATAAACCTGACTCGTGAGATAAACTCAGCCTCGTCATTTTCCACATTTTCCACAAGCCTTTATTAGTCCCACAATGGGGAAATTCCAGGATTGCAACAGCACAGGGATAGCAACACTCAGAGCAACAATCAGAAGGCAAGAAAAAAACAAGAACAGCTAGTATACATATGTACATATTACTATATATATATATATATATATATATATATATATATATAAATAAAATGCTCTGCACTGTGTGTCTATATATATATACATTTATAGTAATATGGACATATGTTTACTAGATGTTGTTTTTTCTTGCCTTCTGATTGTTGCTCTGAGTGTTGCTATCCCTATGCTGTTGCAATCCTGGAATTTCCCCATTGTGGGACTAATAAAGGCTTATCTTATCTTATCTTATCTTATATATATAGACACACAGTGCGGAGCATTGTGGTTGGTGAATGTGCAGCAGAAAGTCTAAGCTCTCTCTCCCTCCGCGGGTGTGGCGGGCCAGCTGGATGTCTTTGGGCATGATGGTGGTGACCCTCTTGGCGTGGATGGCGTACAGGTTGGTGTCCACGAAGAGACCCACCAGGTAGGCCTCGCTGGCCTCCTGCAGAGCCATGACGGCGGTGCTCTGGAAGCGCAGGTCGGTCTTGAAGTCCTGAGCGATCTCCCTCACCAGGCGCTGGAAAGGCAGCCTACGGATGAGCAGCTCCGTGGATTTCTGGTAGCGACGGAGCTCTCTCAGAGCCACGGTACCGGACCTGTAACGGTGAGGCTTCTTCACTCCGCTGGTGGCCGGAGCGCTTTTTCGAGCAGCCTTGGTGGCTAGCTGCTTCCTGGGGGGCTTTTTCCTCCAGTAGATTTACGGCACTTCCGATTCATTGACTGTGTAAAATGTTTTGCAGTGCATTTTGGTAAAGGCACTGCAGCTCTTTGAGTAGCCTGTATCTTTATTTGCATAAATTTACACCCATGCAGGTGAGTTCTGTCAAGCTGAAGACATCAACTACAGCAAAGTTGTGCTATAGTTTAAACTAGAAAAGCACTCATAGAGCGCATACCTCTGCCAAGGCTCCTTCCGTTTCTCATGGATCACCTCCAAAATGTAATGGGTTTGTGTGTAGGCCTATAGCCACTTGTGATGAAAATTGCATCAAAGTCTGTCCATCAGTTTTGGAGTATTGTTGCTAACACATTGTGAGAAGATAAGAGCCTTGGCTGAGGTATGCACTCTCAGATCATCACCAAAATCTAATCATCTGTTCCCCGTGCCATTACACACCTTTCCTGAAAATTTCTTCAAAATCCGTTCATAACTTTTTGAGTTATGTTGGTAAAAGACAAACAGACAGACAGACAGACAAACCCTGGTAAAAACATTACCTCCTTGGTGGAGGTAATTAGCAGTTACTGATGTTAAATAATAACAGCACCAAATGCATCAACCCACACTGCAGAAGACTTACATGGAGCGAGCCATCACTGCCAACGGGAAGACCCTCAAGGCTGTCGACAAGTTTGTATACCTCGGCAGGACACTCTCCAGGTCTGTCAACATCGACGATGAGGTCGATTCGTACATTGCCAAGGCAAGCTCAGCATTCGGACGGCTATGTGCAACAGTGTGAGAAAGGAGAGGCATCAGGCTAACCACAAAACTGAAGGTGTACAAGGCAGTTGTCCTGCCTTTCCTACTGTACGCCTGCGAGACCTGGACAGTCTATGAGCGCCATGCCAGAAAGCTAAACCGCTTCCACGTGAACTGCCTCAGAAAGCTCCTGAAGATCACCTGGCAGGACAAAATCCCTGACACAGAGGTCCTCTCCAGAGCTGAGCTGCTTAGCATCCACACCCTGCTCAAGAGAGCCCAGATTAGGTGGGCTGCCCACCTTGTTCGTATGCCTGACTCATGCCTACCAGAGACTTTTCTATGACGAACTAGCAGAGGGCAAGCGCTCACAAGGTGGTCAGAAGAAGTACTACAAAGACACTCTTAAGGCCTCCCTAAAGAGCTTTGACATCAGTCCTGACACCTGGGAGACCTTACCGCTAAACCGACCAGACTGGCGTAGCCATATGAGCAAAGGTGCTGCCTCCTTTGAGCTGAACAGGATTGCCAAGGTCCAGAGAAAACGTGAGCTTCGCAAGTCCAGAGCCACCACTGTATCTTCTGCCCGCGCAGACCAGCTGTGCCCGACCTGCGGCAGAGCCTTCCGTGTCTGCATCGGACTGATCAGCCACAGCTGGACACACCGCACCCAGTCCTCTTCCCTGTGATGTCCTTGGTCATCGTCGAGAACGACAGATGAACAACAATAACAGATTCAGCAATGAAAAATTTTATTTCTCCCCTCAAACGTTTTAAGAAATATTGATCACCATTCCCAATATCTGTGAGCACTTATTGCTCAGCATCCATTTAGAAAATACAGGTGCACCTACCAACCTAGGGATTCACACGTCCAAGTTCGCACAGCTGTAGGAGGCTGCAGAAAGGCTAGACTAGGCCAGGCTAGTGACTGCATGCTAGGTACTGATTCTGCTAATTATTTTTTATGAGCTAGATCCCCCATGGTGTTGGACTGCAATACTGTTGTGCAGATTAAAGCTAAGAAGCCTGTGCTTGGTAGGCAATAAGTGTGCTTACTTAGAAGTAATATCTGCTACTTTAGCTAACCAAACTTGCTAGCAGTAGCAGATAATTGGCAGTCCTCCATCTACAGGTGGTACTGAAACCTGCATGTGGCTCTGCAGTTACACTATATGCGACTATTTTACAAATACCAACTGGCAGATTAAAGCCATCAGATGTATGAGAAAAGAACTAAAATATGGGTAAAAAGTTGGAAATTTCTTAAAAAGTGAACAATGTAAAAAAAAAAAGTAAATTTTAAGATAAACGGTGTTTTAAACAGTTAACACTGATTTGGCCCTCATGTTAAAGCTTAAATGCTTCATGGATTTTATTAAGGCTGAGAATTGCTAAAAACTGCTTTTTCTAGTGCTTGACAGCCCTTGCTGTGCTCTAAATATGTTTTTTTAAAGGCAAAGCAATAATGTTAAAATGTCAAACATTTCAAAGAAATCCGAACAGACTTCACAAACACTTTGTGTTCATCCATCTTTGGTCTGGTATGACAGTGACACCTTTTATACAACTGTTGGCAGCCAAATTACCTTTTTTTTTTGTCATTTAAAGGTGCTCACATCAACTTTTTTTGACGTAGCTCCCCTAGCAGTTAAAGTGGTGCTGAAATACGCACATTTTGTTCATAGCACCAATGTGTAAAATAGGCTAAAACACATCCTGCACCTAAAAGGACAGCACTATAAATTAACTTGTGCTATTTCACAGTCTTAATTGAAATTTGTTTTAAATTCTGCCCAATTTAAACTGATCACATGGATACTTTTAATCATCAGCTACTGTACATATCTAATCTTCAAAGATGTTAAAATTTTATTACAAATCTTTATATTTTTTCACTGTTACACACTTTCACCCTCGACTTGTAATCTCTTCTTGTGCATCTACCCTTGCTATCTCAACCTGTTTTACCACAACAGTTTGTGAAACCTGTTACTGTTTCAGTTTGGAGACCCATTTCACAGACCTTAACCACTCTGGGAGATAAAAGTCCTGAGAAGGTTTCTGCTGTCCTCTAGTGGTCCAAAGGGAGGGCAGACACGACTGTATACAGTTTCAATCAAAATGATCCAACTCCGACTGCAAATTAGATTTACCGGCAAAATGTACAAATTAGCAGCTGCTTGCAATAAACAAATCAGACAAGAACAATTTAAATAGTGTAATGGGGAAGATGAAAGCAAATGAGACAAAGAGCTGGTTGGTGTCGTCTGCCGTGATCCCGCGGAGTGTGAATTGGGCTTCCACATGTAGGAACCAAGCAGTCAGATTGTGAAGCCAGAAGTCTGGGAGCTTGACTGTGACAGTGCATGCCGACCCAGTGTTGTCCCTCTGGGTTGTCTCCGGGGCAGTGCTCGGCTCGTTCCTAATTGCACGTCTTAGGGTCACCAATGTGGAAGATGAAAGCAAATGAGACAGCGACCTGGAAGACATTCAAACTTTATTCAACTTCCAACAATAAAAACAGAAAAAACTTCTCCCGGGGTCTCTGGGCACCTCCTTTTATACCACTTTATTTGTGCCCAGTAAGACCCAGAGAGCCAAAGACAATACACACAGTACACAGAGCCTGTCTGGCACATTAACATTACAGAACACGAACCCTGCTTCAAACTCCCTCTCCCACTCTAGCAAACTCTGGTGTCTCCTGACTCCCTGGAGTGCGGCTCGTCCTTTCTGTTACATCTGAGACCCCCCGGTGCCACTTCCTCCTTCAGTCCTCTATTCCCCTCCCCCCGACTTCCGACTCTGGGTGGAGAACCCCCCACTCAGTGCCACCACAGTAACACAATACTGCAAATGGTTTCTCCAGATTGTATACAAAATGCCACTTTTACTGTAGTCTCTAAATTATTCATCCCCTTTATGACAAGCATCTTTAGTACTTAGTCGAGCACCCTTTTGCTGTTATGACCTGCTGCAAAACGTGATGCATAGCTAGAAACCAACTTCTGGCAGCGCCCCTGGAGAATCATAGCCCATTTCTCATGCAAAGACCTCCAGTTCACTAATATTCTTGGGTTTGCGTGCTGTAACCGCCTTTTTCAAATCCCACCAGAGATTTTCAATGGGGTTCAAGTCAGACGACTGTGATAGCCAATCTAGTATCTTCCAGGGCTTCTTCTGAGTCCAAGCCTTGGTGGACTTTGAGATATGCTTGGGATCATTGTCCTGTTGGAAGGTCCATTGAGACACACCTACACATTCATTTTCATTGTGTAGATGTGTCCAAACTTTTGACTGGTACTGTATGTGACTTTTTTCCTCAATGATTTGTGAGTTGTTGTTTTTGTTTTTTTTTTTTTAAATTAAAGCCTGTGAGTCACTCACAGCCTGTGGGGCTGCTAGTAGCCCCAGAGCCTCAGGTTACAGATCCCTATACTGTTTATTTCTGTGTGTATGTGTTTCTGGAGCAATATTTGTACTGGATTAACTGAAAATCTGTCAAAAGAAAATAAAAGGTAAGCAACACACTGCCACAGTAGTCACAATTGAAGAGCAACACTGTGCTCATGTTGTGAAAATGACATTTGGGTTTTCATTTTGGCATTCAGGACTTCAATCCAGGTTCCCCTACTGGGTTCCATGTTCACATCCCCTTGTTGGCTTTTGTTACCACTGTCTGTGTTTACTTTCACTTCTTCATTCATGAGTCACTTCTGGTTTCATGGTTACCTTTGCTTTAGGCATTAAATACATTAAATACATACTTTTAGGTGTTCAAGGTTAATGAAATGTTACAGCAGGCAGTTAAAATATTTGGTTAAGGGTAATGGTTAGGTTTAGGGTTAGAATTGGGTGAGGGTCCAGTTTACACGCGATACAACTGTAATAGTCCACCAATTCAATTCATGATGTTATTTTTACAACCACTAGAGATCATTTAACGTCAAAACATACAGATAGATTGTAATAACTGCAGCTAAAAATGATCATGTACAATGTTTTCTGTTGGAGGATAGTCTCATATTTGTGTACCTAATAGCTGTTTAGTCTAAAGCAACTTTTGGAGACACTTTTAATATTTTTGTGACATTCTATTACAATTATATCCTGTAAATGACACTGACAATAAAAGAAAACATCAAACATAATCAATCAATCAAACTTTATTCCAGACTCATGGTCCATCAAAATAAAAATAAATAAAACAAGACAATTAAAACAGTTAATAAAAATAAGACAATTAAAAAAGTTAAAAAACAATAAAACAATTAATAAAAGAAGTACAAAAACAATACAGACTTTAAAAAGACTTAAAAAGACAACTGTACCAGTGCCTTCTAAACTGTGACTGACAGCGAATAGAACTGAGCTTGATGTTAGACATAACCTGAATGATTTTGTTTCCAGATACATCAAGCCGACAGATGAATTTATACATAAGATTCCTTATTACTGCATGCAGTGTATTTACACGGGATGATACAAATAACTCAGAAGCACTGCACCATCAAGGCTTTTTAAGTAAAACTCTTAAGGTATCATTGTAAGCAACCTGTAATTTCTGCATGCTTTGTTTCCTATAATTTATCCATAAATAAGCAGTGTATGAAGGTACAATAGGTTTTAAAAAGAACCACCTTCACCTCATCTGAACAAAAGCCAAACCTGCGTGCAAGAATATTTGCTTGCATATAGATTTTGCAGCGCTGTCTGAAAATATCATCATCATCAGTCATTCTATCATTAATAAAATGTCCCAAATATTTAACTTTATCCCTGACAATTAATTCCCTGCCTGCCAAATCAAAGACAGGGAATTTCATTATCAAACCTTCTCTAGTGCGGCAAATCAGCACACAACTCTTATTTGTATTATATTTTATGTCATTTTCATCTCCATAAGCAGTACACACTTTTAATAACTCCTGAATAGCGCCTGACTTTTATGGTATTAACTTTTTTTTTTACAAACTGTTCCTTTGGCAATAATACAATACAAACTTCAAATGAAACATGTTTAAATTAATTGCATTTGCTTGCTGTTTACAGGGGAAAGTTGTATTGACAGTGGACAACTGGCAGTCTACTATCAATTGATCAATGTGATCAATTTTAGTTGGAAATCCTCTCAAAGTATCAGCTAAGAAATGCTAATTCTTTGATGCATTATGACATACTGTATATGGTGTCCAAATAAGCATCCACACAATACAAATATGGCTTTAAATTTAGTGCCAGTCATATTAGCATTTACCCCCAACCTTATAGGCACAAGATAAAAGAACAGCATTCATTTGTGACCAAGTGTCACAGGTATAGGCTTTGCATGTTCTAAGAACAGTCTAAATTCAAGCAATTTTATCCTGTTATTGTCAACTACTCGGTTATCAATGCTGGACTGTTCACATCATTAAAATTAGTCACACTAGTCAACATAAATGCTTACTCAATGTTTATGAAAGAAACAGATGAAAAAGAAATTCTTGACATTGTTAACAAATTCAAAGACAAAAAATCAACTGATTGTAATGATTTCCGTATGTTCTTGGTTAAATGTATTATTGACTGTATTGTTGAACACTTCACTTTCATATGCAACATGTCACTTACTGCTGGTAAATTTTCAAAGAAAATGAAAATAGCAAGAGTCGTTCCTCTGTATCAGACTGGTGACAAACACTTATTGTCAAACTACAGACCCATCTCCTTGTTACCTCAGTTCTCCAAAATACTGGAAAAAATATTTGTTAAGAGACTAAATGATTTCATTGATTAGCACAATATACTCTGTGAACAACAGTATGGATTCAGGAAGAACCGGACCACCTCACTGGCACTCATGGACTTTGTTGAACAGATTACGAATGCAACAGATAGAAGAGAATACACAGTTGAAATATTTCTGGACTTACAAAAGGCATTTGATACAGTTGACTATAAATTACTCCTCAGTAAATTACATAAGTATAGCATCAGAGGAATTGCTTTTGACTGGTTACACAGCTATTTAGAAAACAGATATCAATATGTTCATGTGAATAATACAGACTCTGAGTTGCTGAAGATGACGTGTGGGGTACCACAGGGTTCTGTGCTTGGTCCATTGCTGTTTATTTTGTATATTAACCCCTTGCACTCTGGTCAATTTCCCTAAAAACGCCAAAAAATAACGTACCCAAAGTAAATCAAAAGCTGTTCTTCAACCCTTTGCAGCATCTTCATGGGGTTGGTCTCATTTAAAAGAAAACACTGAATTTTTTGGCAAAACAGTCATAATCTCTCTAAGTGCTCCTGCCACTGAGTAACAGTCATCTAAACATACTGAACTTGAAGAAAATAAATTTTGCCTGGGTGTTTTTTTGGATACAAATGCTTGCAAATAACACACAGCTTCAGATACAGGCTGGAAAATGCAACAGAAATGTAGAACCAAGTGTTATCCAGCTGAGGTCAAAATTTTGTAACAATGCCACAAAAAATTAATATATTACACAGCTTTTTTCTTAGGTTGTTCCCAGGCGTTTTTGAACTGTGCCAAATTGTGCCAAATGGCACAGTTTGGAAAAACGTCTGTAACTTTTGAATGATTCAATATAGAAGCTTGATCTTGGGCTCTAATGAAAGGTGAAGGGCTGTGTGTGTGTGTGTGGGGGGGGGGGGTTGTTTATTCATTCATTCATGAATGAATGAACAAACAAGCCCCCACACACAAAGAAGCATGCCACGTAAAAAATGTGTGGCTTTTTTTTTTTACAAGGAAAAATAACCTACAGTGCACTAAAAATTATACTAAAATATTTGTAATGTAGAAGATAACAACTCCCACCCCCCCACCCCCCGCTACAGAGGACGGACATCGCCCATCGCTACATGACGGAAAGCGGTGACGGTGCGCCGCTGTCTACTATGCACAGTTGGACTAAAATATCTGCAATATATCTGCAATCCGCTACAGAAGAGTAGCGGGGGGGGGGGCGTTCACAACATGACAGACCCGGACCGACGCACAGTTGTAATTTACCGATCGGTCAAAAGTCATTTGGATTACAATTTTCAGGGATAAAGAATAATTTAGCTTATAACACTTACCTGTCCACAACAGCAAAGTCGCTGGCGAACTTCTCTTCCTCATTGTCAGACAAACATGACGCTGGTCCGCTTGTTACGGACTCGTGGTTCTGGTCATGCGACCCGGTCAAACCATAATTCCATTATTGCGGTTTTGCGCTTCCTTGATTGCGGTTTTGGCGAACGATTTTTCAAAATAAATAAGACCAGTAGTAAGAAAAAAAGACTGGCGAACGCCTGTGTGTCACCCAGCCTTACACAAAACAGCTTTCGAACTTCTGTGCTTCAATTGGCTGGCTGTATTCGCAGCCGTTGGTAGGCGGGTCCTTCTTGCTAGGTTTTCAGTCATTGGTTCTTCAAGGTTTCAGAAACCCAATACAAGGCTCTTATTAGTCGAATGAGAGGTCAATCACATCTAAACCAATCAAAGCACTCCTTTGGCTTTCTGTTCGCAGCTGTGTCTGTAGTGGAAGAACGGAAATGCAGCCTTTTTTTTTTCAGTGTGCTCTAGGCCGCAGCGCCCTCGTGCGTCCTCGTGCGCTCTAGGATGCAGAGACGTGTCCGCCTGCGGTACACCGGAGTGCAAGAGGTTAATGATTTATGTTCTGTGTCTAAATTCCTCAAGTGTATTTTATTTGCAGATGACACAACTTTTTTTTGTAATGGAGAAAATTTTAAGCAGCTTCTGGATTCAGTAGAAAATGAACTTAAACAAATCAATCAATGGTTCACTGCCAATAAATTATCTATTCACCTTGGAAAAACACAATGTATAATATTTGGAAACCGCAAATTATATAATCACAGAAAAATTAAAATAAACAATGTTGAAACTGACACAATTTTCGAAACCAAGTTCCTAGGGGTCATTGTTGATAACAAACTAAACTGGAAATCACACATAAATTATGTCAAAACTAAAATGTCTAAATCCATTGCCGTACTGTATAAAGTTAAGGATCTCCTGTGCCAGAAATCTCTTTGCATTTTATATAATTCACTGATAGTTCCTTTTATGACATGCTGTGTGGAGATCTGGGGAAACACATATAAAACAAACACAAACTTAATCTTTTTACTACAGAAAAAAAGCCGTACGCATTGTATCAAAGAAACCTTACCATGAACCAACAAATCCAATATTCATTCAATTACATACTCTTAAATTTAGAGATCTGGTAGATTATAATGCCATTCAAATCATGTACAAAGCAAATAACAACCAATTACCTGTTAATATTCAGAGACTGTTTAAAAAAAGGGAAAGCAAATACGAGCTAAGAGGTAACTCTATTTTTAATAACCCAAAGGTTAGAACAAATACAAAGTATCATTGCATGTCTGTCACTGGAGTTAAACTGTGGAACTGTTGCTCTGAAAATATTAAAACATGTTCAACTCTGAAACAATTCAAAAAATTGTACAAAAATGAGAAAATCTCCCAGTATCTCACTGTAAATGCTGGCAGATAAATTTGTAATAACTTAAAGGTTTTTTTTTTGTTGTCTACTTGTTCTATTTGATTTTCTTTGTTGATTTTGGGAAAGACTTAAATTTTTATGTTATTGATTTTAAAATTGTAACGGGGTAGGCACTATATAAGCACTAGCTTCAGCCTACGCCCTTTCGGTTGTTCTTTTGTGTGTTCTTATTGTATTGTATGTGTTTATTACCTCCGCCAAGGAGGTTATGTTTTCATCGGCGATGGTTTGTCTGTCTGTTTGTTTGTTTGTTTGTTTGTTAGCAAGATAACTCAAAAAGCTATGGACAGATTTTCATGAAATTTTCAGAGATTGTCAGAAATGGGGTATCCTACAGATGATTAGATTTTGGTAGTGATCCGGATCACCGTCTGGATCCAGGAATTTTTTAAAGGATTCTTTTTTTTTTTTTTAATTTAACATTGCGAGATAGGGCCATTTTCAATATTTTTTTTTGCGCATGTAACTCTGCCAAAAAATCGTCAGAACACTTGGAAAAAAATAAATAAATACAGGACAACATGCCCACAGGGGAACTGTGGTGCTTGGCGGAGGTCTGCGCTCTCCGAGTGCTTTTCTAGTTATTATTATTATTACCAAATAAATTCATTCATTCATTCATTCATTCATTCACTAGCTGGTGACCAAAAAAAATTACATTTTTGCTCTTCAAGGCACAAATGACAGGATTAACAAACATTTGGCAAGGGTATTTTGGGCAACTTGTGCCTTCTCCATACATGAGGTTAACACTCCATGTCCTCTCTTTTGTCTTCACTCCAGTCCTCTGAGTTCATCCTCTCCAGTCTTACAAATACTCTCTTGCTCTTTGCATGTAATTTTCTCCTGCTGGGTCTCAGGTGGACAGTCTGATATGGGGGTAGAAGTCTTTCCTTGTTCCCCTCCTGTCTCCTCATTCACTGTCTGCAGAGCCTCTGTGGTGTTTTCTGTCTGCGGCTGAGTTTGTTCAGTCCCAACAGAATCATTCTCTTTCCTGTTTTCTTCTTTACTTCCCTCCTCAGAGTCCTGCGAACCCTTATCTTTACAAGCCTGCCTACGAATGGTCTGTCTGTGCTTGCTGCGACGTGACTGGTTACAGTGCAAGGTTCGCCTTCGGTGCCATTGGTTAAGAGACTTTTGGGCTTCCACGCTGAGCTGGCGGGCAGCCAATCGTGGGCGGAAGCTGTTGATGTAGTACAGAGAAGCGTACAGAGTTGTAAGGTAGTAGCCACCTGTTGACATGGGAAAACACAAAAAGTTATGATAGGTTAGACAATTGTAGTAATCATCAGAAAACCTTTGGTGGAAATGAGTGATGAGGGTGTTGTTTAGTTATATTAAGACAACTTCAGACCTGCACTCCTTACAGTTAATGTATTGGCAGCTGAACAGGTTGATGTGTATAAATTATGTACACTAGCCAGATTTGACTGGTCAGATACCTGGGCAACTTTGAACATCGCCAGAGTCTGGGTACACAGGTAGGTACAGAGCAATCATGATTACAAAGCAGGCCTCTGTTATTCTAAAATGTGTCAGATCCAAAAATTTTTTAATGGAAGGTTACCAACAAAACTATCCATGTCTGTACAACAGTAATGTTCTCATAAAAAAAAAATTGTACTTGCATGAGAAGTTTTATTGCAGGATAATTTTTACTCATACTTGAGTACATTTATGAGGAAAACTGTACTTTTATTTACATGCATTTGGTTTTACTCGGAGTTACTTTTGATTTCACTGAATTGATTTTACCAGAAATGACTGGTTGTTTTAAAAAATTTATAATCTATTTTCAGTGAGATAGGTGCTGCCGCTGCTATTCTATGTGGACTAAGTTGCAAATAAGTGAGAAAAAATTACAGTTTCATGATGAAAAAAAATGCAAATTTCTGAGTAAAAAGTTGTAAATTTCTGTCAGAAAAATCAATGTTTTCAGAAATCTCAAAAATGTATGAGAAAAGATATCACTTCAAAAGAAAAATGTTTGAATGGGGAAAAACCTCACAAATTTACAAAAAAATTGCAAATTTATGGGTAAAAAGTTGAAAATTAGCATAAACTTAGAAATCTATAAATAAGAAGTTGAAAATTTGAAATTTATGTGGAAATTCAAATTCAAGAAAAAAGTTCCTAAAAACTTGATACTTATTTACTCTTAAGAATATTTTTAGTGGCTACTTTTACTTGAGCCTTTAATATTATAATGTGTAAAGTATTACAACACAATTTTACCCCTCTCAGGGTAAAGGCCATCGACAAGAGTCCTCCAGAGCTTTCTATCCTTTTCTATCCTCTACATTTTCTTCAGGCTCCAGGTGATGCCCAGCTTCGTTGTCTGCCTGGAGGGCTCGCCGTGTTTCTCGGCATTTCCCCTGGGGGTTCCAAGACAAGGCCTGCTTAGTGGTACTGGAAGCTAGCTTTTTCAGCGTGTGTCCAATCCATCCCCATCTCCCGATTTCATGTTCTGCTGGTAACTGCTGCATCCTCACCCATAGGCTGATGTTGCTTTCTCGGGCCAATAGTTCTTCATGATTCTTCTAAGACAGCTGGTGATGAAGGGGTGCAAACCTTCATCAATCAATGCTAGTTTTACTCAAGCACAATTTCTGGCCACTGTACCCACCTCTGGTAATTATTCGCCAGATGAATGGAAACACCATTTGACTACAGGATTATACATAACTGGATACACGGTATGACAATTGAGAATAGATACTGCACCAAATACCTTTTACGCCTCTGCATCAAAATGACGCTGTAGCGACAGTGTGGCTGCTGACCCAGTGCAGTGGCTAAGTCGTACCCCACTACGTAACCTAACCTGCACCTCTCCAGAAATCTAACTACACGTTGCGGCAACACAGACCACAAGCGCTGTGATTGGTCCACTTTGTCTCTTACACATTTCCTGGTTCTTGTCTCTGCTCATTCACCATGGCACCACTTCCAAAGCAAGTCGGATAAACAACAGTCCAAATTCAAAAGAATATTAATGAACTTAGTAGGTACAGAACATTAGTATTACTCGTCTTAACCCCATTAATTGCATAGACTGATGAATGATGGCAGCAGCAGTGGTTGTATATATCGTTTTCTCTGACATACTCTCTTTTTTTCTCTGTTGCAGCGATTGTATGAAAGGTTGCTTTTTTAACATTTAATTAGCTCCAACTCCATCACAATCCACTCTTGTCTGTTGGTATTTAATAATCAACTAGACCGTCAGTGACGGAGTAGTTCATTCCAGCCTGATGAAATCACCTCAGGAGTGCTCAGGTCTCTTGAGCTCTGACCTTGGCCTTAAGCACAGCCTAAATATAGATCCATCTAGAATGTGCTTAAAATGAAGGTCAATGGCCCAGGAGGAGTAACATTTTTAATGAAATCATAAATGCCCAGATCTCTTGACCTTTGACAATGACCTTGACTTTGACCTCAACCTGAATGCAGACCTACCTGAGGGTCATTGTGAGTGAGTCTGGTAAGAATCGGGGTAATTGCCTAGAAGGAGGAGTGATTTTTCTAAAATCATACAAGTGCCCAGATCTCTTAACCTTTGACCTTGATCTTGAGCCCACCCTGGATGCAGATCCACCTGAGGATCATTGTGAGTGAGTTAGTGAGCACCCAGGCAATTTCCTAGGAGGAGTAGTGATTTTTCTGAAATCGCATAAGTGCCCAGATCTCCTGAACTTTGACCTTGGCATTGACCTTGAGAACACAATGGATGCAGACCCACCCGAGGATCCTTGTGAGTGAGTTAAGTAAGCATCGGGACAAATGCCTAGGAGGAGTAGCAGTTCCCGTGAAATGTGGACAGATGAACAGACAGATGGACAGACTGATGTCAGGCCATCGCATTAGCTCTTTTGACTTTGCCGGAATGAGCTAAAAACACACAACAAACTCAAATCACTCTACACATCAGCAGAAACTTGTTTTGGCAGTGGAACAACACCGTCAAGGAAGGGCACAGGTAAAAATTGCTGATAATGGCGTAGGCTATGATATAGGGTTGACCCAGAAGCATAAAATGGGCTTAAGTCTTGCCTTTACTGCCTCAGATATGTTGGAGTGAAACTGCAAAGATAATGTGCATGAAAATGGGTGTGATGCATTGGATTAGTTTATTAAGTTAAAAGTGTTGGGTTTGTCATGCATGGTTTTTGTCCTTACCCTCGCCCTGTAGCTGTGCGGGGTCCAACAGCTCCATCATATAGTCTGTATCTAACTGTAAAGTAATCAGATCACTACGGAGTAACACCCACGTCAAGCAAGGCAGGAAGTCATCTGCTCCAAACACTTTATCTACAGAAGAAGAGGAGACAGTGTGATTTAACTGAGATGAAAAAATAAGGTGTCAGTACAGATATGGTTAGAAAATACTGCCAAACTACCTGAGCTAGCATTTTCACTCATGCTTTGATAGATGCTCTTGCAGACTTTGAGCATGATTTGGACCTTCTTGTTCGGAGAGTAGGCCTCGTGCAAGCTGATCCACCTCTGCTGGATGCGCTCTAGGGCGACAGAGTCAGGAACGCCAACTCCTGAGGATCCTCCTAGCTCCACCACACTGTTCTTCTCCAGCACACGCAGGTTGCTCTGAAGATGCTGAAAAGTGCCATCCTCTGTGCGGAAGGTGTGAATGCAGCTGTAGAGGTGGTCGGAGATGGGCTTCAGAGCCACTTTGTGAAGTGAAAGCTCCACCAAAGAGTCTACAGGGGGATCAAAAGACAGTCAAGGAGAAATTAGCAGAACAATCATTACTGCCGATATGAAACAATTAACAGGAGATAAGATTAACTTACTCACCGATCTCCGAGTCATTTAAGTCAGTAATACTGTCTAATAACGTCTGAATTTCTTGATAGTCGAGCAGCATCTCCCTCAGTGATGTCAGTGATGCTCTCACTTCCTGTAAGAACTCGGACCCTGTGGCCCCTCTGGGATCAGTCCCCCCCTTCAGTGTCATTTCCACAAATCCTTTCACAGCCTCAGCAAAAGATCCGCCTTTACGCTCACTTAGCTCCTGGACACGATTAGTGAGTCTTTTCTTCTGGCACACCAGTCCACTCAGTGCCTGCCCCACTGCTGAGAGACGATTCTTTACCTTATCAGCCAGTCGGTGTGCTGAGGGGTGGTGGGGTGCAGGGCTCTGTATTTGGTACTCCGGATCTTCCTCTATGCTGCTGATCGACAGTGAGTCGAGCTCTGGTGATGGCGGGGAAAGCAGGGATGAAGGCCTGGGCGGAGGAAGCCAGACTCCATCTACAATCCAGGAGACCCGGTGAGGGGACTGGGGCAGAGGGCTGCTATAGCGATGCATCTCAAGTGTTGCGCTTCCTGGAGTGGAGGGAGTAGATGGGGTTAGGCTTCCTGTGCTACCTCTGTAAGAGAGGCTGATTGGCAAATCTTGGCTGGGCCTCCTGAGGACCACCCCTGTACTTGTTTGTGGCATTGGAGGTGAATCAGCTGACTTGGCTCTTGTTAGACCTAGACAATGAGGAAAACATGAAATATTAACTCCATCTTGGCAATCAGTTCAAAAGAAACCACTTAATACCATGGGATGAATTATGTCACTGTTAGTACAACAATAATAATTAAAACTCTCCAGTAAGTGCTTATCAGTTCAAATACTTCATCTGGTTCAGTTTCACTTGTCACCTAACTCTTGTCCTGTGCAACAGGAATTGTGCATTTTGTGATATATTTAGAAAAAGTTTTCTCCCCATTCATGATTTACTTATTATGTGATTATTTCTAAGAAGAGGTGAATAGAGTAGCCTGAAATCGTACTCAACAACAATATTCAAGTAAAAGTAGAGTTATTAACACTCAAATATTAGTAAGAGTAGTTACCAAACCAGTTACTTGAGTTATAGAAAAAATCAACTAAAAGAGTTATTTGAGTGGAAGTAACTTCGATCAGATTTATTCTTTTTGAACAACGAACAACCTATAAAGTGTATTAGAGACATTTGACTCAAACAAATGGTTAGCAATGCATGACAGTTATTGCTTTTCTAGATAAAAAAAATAATTAGTGGTGTTGGCGTTATCGTGTTAATCACCCGTTAACGCTTTGCCCCTGATAATGGCGACAAATTTTGTGATCGCGGTTAATGGCAGTTAACGGCAAAAAGCGGTACTTTTTGGCCTAGTGGCTCTCCGTACCAAAGCCGATGTGGCCACAGACACTGTGCACGCCATGCAGACATGGCAAAGTCAAACAAGCTGGATTACAGCCATGGATATCCCCAAAGTGCCGTCATGTTTAAGTTTACGTTATCTGTCGGAGCTCTCAGCTGGATAATTGTTATAGCCTCCTCCAAAACTTCACCTGGATGTTGGGTTGTTCTTCTTCTGTGGAAGCTGGCTAGTTGGCTAGTAGATACATGTTAGGCTGTAGCTGACCTCCAGCAGCTGACACGGACAGAAATTCGCCTGTTTTCATCCTCATAGCTTTGGGTTCAACTGTTGGTGAGTACCAGTCTAAAAAAAAAATTCTCAAGCTGTGTTCGTAATGTCCATTCACTCCCCTGCTGTTTTTGCAGCACGGTGGGGTGTCATCACGGGTGAGATAGTTGTTTGTTTATGTTTGCAATTTTTATGTTTGCAATTTTTCTGCTAAAAGGGAAATTGTGTCTGTTGTAACGCACAAGGTCCCTGATTTTGTGGTGATCTGCTTAAAAGTTGTGGATGTTTGCTATGGGAGAAAGAGCAAGCTCCTTTTGTGGCTGCTGGCTGGTTGGATGCTGAGTTGTATTGCAGTGACATTAATGAGCCCTGGCATTCCGTTGTTTGCACATGCAGTCTACTTTTGAGAATTTTCTGGAGAATACTCTGGATAGTTTTTGTCATTTTGGATATGTTGAGAGCTTTAATAAACCTGCAGGTGAAGACAGCAAGCATATTTGTCCACTCCCATGTTCATAACAGTATGACAAACTTGAAAAATTACCGACTTAAGGTACACTGTATCTGTATGGAAAAACACGCGGTTAACGCATTATTAATTGTGATTAACTCAACATTCCAAAAGATTAACTGCAATTACAAATTTTAATCGTCCAACACCACTAAAAATAATACAAGGTTTTAATTTGTGGCCAAAGATGTGTATATTTGCTAATTTCAGATTCAGACAGTTTTGCTCCTCGATGACACCATGGAAACTGGATGGGGGTGTGAGCACTTCAGAGGTGAAGCAGAGAATCAGTATCTGATAAATGAGGGTGAGAAAAACGTACATACATTCCATTCAAATAATTTAAATCAAAAGTAACTCTTTATTTAACTGATTTACTTATGTTTAACGTATCCTGCAGTACAGCTTTGCTCTGTAAAGGAGAATTTTTTGTGAAAAAATTATTTGAATGCACTTGAGCTTATCTAACTTGTTACCACCCTCCTCTGCTTTTATTTTATTAAATGAATGTACACTAATAGAACAGTGGCATTTTGACTTACAGTTGTTAGGTTTTTAATAAGGTTTCATGAACAGGTGGTGGATGATATATAAAACCAGTAATGATAATACAGTGAATATATATGGTGTAAACAGACATGTTAAAATGCCAGGTTTTTGTGATGGAAAAAAGTGAGACAATAACAAATCATTGCCATTTTTTTCACTTTGCCTGTGGCCAATATATAATCTGTACAATTCAATTGTATAAGAATACAGAAAAGTTGGTTGCATAAGGCCTTAGGCGCCGTGTCCACCAAATGCGTTTTTTACGCTCTGGGCGACTGTTTTCTATTCATTCTCTATGTAGTCCAGCGTTTACAGCGCTGAGCGCCCTCGGCGCTAAAATGCTCTCGGCGGTGGCCGTTTTTTGCCGCGGTGCTCAGGAGTTAGAAAGCTCAGCTCAGAGCTGAAAAAAGTTCAACTTTTCAGACTGCAACTAAACTTGTCAATGTCAGACCTTAAGCAGCCAATCAGAACTGCTGCAGGGGCGGGACATAGGACGCCAGTACTAGTCTGTACTCAGACTCCTGCTTTCCGTGTCATTATATTTTACATCCAGCGCTGCTAGAATACATTTCCTGTCCATTGTTATTTACAGACTGCTATTAAAAAATCAGTAGAAAGTCTGACCATAGGAAAAGCGGAAGTGCTGAGCTGAGAGTAACAAGCTGTTACTGGGATACAGGGCACAGACTTTTTTTCCAGAGTGCAGCACACAAATGCTGAAAAAAATGCTCAGGGTGGTCGGGCGACAAAAAACGCGTTTGGTGAACATGCAGCTGCACACCTTCTAATACTTTGTTGAATCACCTTTTGCTTAATTACATTCAGTGTTTTTGTGTATGCATCTGCATTCAATTAAGTGATTCAGATCTTCCCCAAATAAAGCTCAGCTGTCCTAGTACGATTTTCCTGACATTTATTCAGATGGATCCTACAACAAATGTCATGGTTCATAGAGAGCTTACAAAACATCAAAAGGATCGCATTGTTGAAACATATCAGTAAGGAGAAGGGTACAAAAAGTTACCATGGCATTATATATACCATGGAACACAGTGAAGATGGTGATCAAGGAGCAGAGAAATGTCGGACAACAGTGACAGTACCGAAAACTGGACATCCCTCCATTGATGAAGAGACAAAACAAAAACTAGTCAGCTAGGCTGTCAGGAGGCCTACAGCAACAATGAAGGAGCTGCAAGAATTTCTGGAAGGTACTGATCATTTAATACTTGATGCAGTAATGTCATATTCACTATATGTTTGGAAGCCTTTTTTAATTTTAATTTAAAAAAAGAAGAAACAATTTAAATAACAGTATCTAGGAATGGCTAAATTTAGCCAAAAACCATCAAGTCTCCAAAAAGCATGTGACACAATGTGTTAAAGTTTGAAGAAACCAGGGCCGAACATTTTCTCCACAATTTCAAAAGTTATGTTTGACGCAAAAACAATACTGCACAACAAAAGAACATCATATCCAGGGTGCAGTGGTGGCAGCATCATGCTTTGGGGTTGCTTTTCTTCAGCCGTAACTGATGCTTTAGGGAAGGTTAAGCAAAATGTAAACAGTTCCAAATACCAGTCAATTTTCTCCCAGAACCTTCAGGGGTCTGCTAAAAAGCTGAAGATTTTAAAAAGCTGAAGATTTCAATTTTGCATTTCAGCATGACAATGACTCCAACCCTACATTCAAATCAATAAAAGAATGACTTCACCAGAAGAAAACTAAAGTTTTGGAATGACCCAGCCAGAGCCCAGAACTAAATCCAACTGAAAATCTGTGGTGACCTGAAGAGGGCTGTACATGCGAAATGCCTTGGTAATCTGACAGATTTGGAGTGCTTTTGCAAGGAGGAGTAGGAAAATATTTGCAAGCCAAGATGTGACATGCTGATAGACTCTATCTATCTACCTACTCTAAAAGACTTGATGCTGTACCCCCCCCCCCCCCGACAAACCAAACCAGATTTATTTGCTTTTCAACTGAATTGTACAATTGATAGGTCACAATAAAGGTGGGAAAAGTTTGGAAATGATTTAATGTGGTCTTATTTTTTTTTACATCACAAAAAACTGGTATCTTAGGGATGTGTACACTTTTTGTTTCCATTGTATGTAGGTTTGTGTATATATAAAAACAAAATAAATTCTTACCCGAGTTCTCTGTATTGGCAGAAGATGGTTCCTGGTCCAATGAGATAGCTCGTTTACTTTGTATCCCTGCCCCTGCCCATGGCCGGGTGGTGCTGAGTCGACGTTCTCGTCTGCAGTTTGATTGCTGTGTGGTGCCTGGGGCACCAGTTTCCTTGTGGGTCAACCAATCATCGCCATGTTCACGAAGGTAGAGTGGATTGATGATACACAAGGCCCCGCTGGCGGAAGTCAGCTAATGTAAACAAATGTTGGGAGTGTTTAAAATCTCTGGCCTCAAACCCCCTGACTGGTGATATTAAGGAAGTCGTTTTCCCTCTGAGCACAACGCTCCCTTCAATCTAGCATAAATGTACATTAAAAGTAACATACTTGTATGGAACACATCATGTTGCTTGGCTCCATGTGGGTTATCTCATTCTTCTGCTGCTCAAGAGGTGCAAAAAGCCAAGATTCTGCAATGTACGACTGTTCATCAAAAAAATGTCCTTTTTTAAAAAGGTCTTTGATGTTGATTTTGAAAGAGGAAGACTGCAAGAGGCATGGACTTACTGGGTTCAAGCTGAGACAGACACTGTTTGTTTGTCTCGGTCACACTGTAGATCCAGGATGGAATGAAGAGACAAACAGCCAACACATCCCTGAGACAGAGAATGAGATCACGGCTCAATTAGTTAGTTAAAATGACTCAATCTTAAAACTTTTTTAACAGTTTAACAGGCGATCAAAAAAATCTGAATAGAGTTAGAATATTATTCATGTAAGTAACTGATTCTTACCTGGTCAGTGAGTAGAAGAACACCAGCTGAGTCAAGTCTGAGAATGACAGATGAGACTGTGACAGCTGGAAGACTGTGGGAGAAAAAGCCAGAAAGAGTGGGCAGCATTAGTGTCAAACACATTACTGGAAACACACCAAAGTTTTAATTCAGAAGACAAAAAGATGATTGTAGAAGATGGTGTTGAAGTTTCATTTGTTTTTTTCACAGGACCTTTATTAGATATACTGTAAGATATCTGCAGATATGAAGAGTCAGTTACCCTTTAACCGTAGGATTTTGAGACAAGTAACATGCATGTGCAGAGTGGTGAAAGTGCATGAGTAACTGAGAAGGGACACAGAGTTTTCAGTTGAAGAAGGACCTGTCAGTCCTGTTTTGTGCTGTATATCATTGCACCAACACACCAGAAGGTGTTAACTACAAAATGTTGTGTTACAGTTAGAACATGTATAGCTTTGCAGAACCAATGAGTCATAAAACGATAACCAGAAGTTGAAAAAATGGAACTCTTTTTTTTTAATCTTTAATATATTCACCTTTAAAAATAGATTGTTTGGATGTGGTGGATCTTACCTGAATCTGTGCATTTGATATTATAATCCAGAACATCCTCACTGTCCGCCCCTGCAGACACACAGAGCAGGCTGGGTTGAGACGTCACAGAATCCCGTACAACCAGGAAACTCTGTAGACAAAAACGTAGTGACTCATTTCATTGCTGAAATCTAACAGAAGTTGGTTGACTAAGAATTTTTTTTTCCTCTCTTCATGGCAACCACTGTCATAAGCATTGCGGACTATGACAGATGTGACAGTTTCAGAGTAATCAGCATTTCTCTGTCAAGGCTGGATAAATTTGAGCTTAATGGCAGAATATCAGCACAGGGTTCATGCAACAAGTGCTGCCGAGCTTGTTTATGAGCTCACAAAACAACTATGACTGTATAAACTAATTTTGTGTCATTCTGGACCTTCTGCATATGGTGTTATTGTATACAAGTAACAAAGGGGACATAAGCACTTTTTCCACATGTTGCCAGAGGTCTTAATGAAATGTTTGTGACGTGATTTGATCAAAATACATTAGCCTTTTAATACTTCAGCATCATTTTCAACCGATTTTAACAGGCTCCCTCAAAAGGACAGTGCATGTCTCATAAGCACTAGTACACCCCAGCCTCTCAATTTTGTTACATGTCAATTAAGTATTTTTAACTTAATAAAATCAAGTTTTTTTTAACTTAATAAAATCGAGTTTGTTAAACTCAAATTTTTAAGTTAAAAAAATTGATTTTATTAAGTATTTTTTATTTAGTAATGTTGAGTGACACTTGGTAATTTTGAGTAAGTTGGATGAAGTGTTAAAGAGTGTTCCCAGGAGGGAGAGTGGTGATTGGAGCGGACTTTAATGGACATGTAGATGAAGGGAACAGAGGTGAGGAGGAGGTCCTGGGTAGGTATGGTCTTAAGGAGAGAAATGAGGAAGGACAGATGGTTGTGAATTTTGCTAAAAGATGAAATGGCTGTGGTGAACACATACTTTAAGAAGAGAGAGGAACATAGGGTGACTTACAAGAGGGGAGCAAGGTGCACACAGGTGGACTACATCCTATGCAGAAGGAGAAATCTAAAAGAGATAGGAGACTACAAGGTGGTGGCAGGGGAGAATGTAGCTAGACATCATCGGATGGTGATCTGTAGGATGACTTTGCAAAGCAAGAACAGGAAAACAATGAAGGCAGAGCCAAAGATTAAGTGGGGGAAGTTACAGAAGGAAGAAGGTCACAGAGAGTTCAGGAAGGAGTTGATACAGGCTCTGGGCGAAAGGCAAAAATTAGCAGATGACCGGGAAAGTACAGCAAAAGTATTGAGGGAAACGGGTAGAAAGGTATGTGGTGTATCCAGTGGTCAAAGGAAGGAAGACAAGGAAACTTGGTGGTGGAATGAGGAGGTACAGAAAAGTGTTCAAAGGAAGAGGTTAGCAAAGAAAAAGTGGGACATTTAAGGAGATGAAGGAAGTAGACAGGAGTATTTGGAATCTAGGCGCATGGCAAAGAGAGAGGCAGCAAAGGGAAAGGAAAAGGCATAGAGTGAGTTGTATGAGAGGCTAAACACTAAGGAAGGAGAAAAGGACTTGCATCGACTGGCTAGACAGAGAGATCGAGCTTGAAAGGATGTGCAGCAGGTTAGGCTAATTAAGGACAGAAATGGTAATGTACTAACAAGTGATGAGAGCGTGTTAAGAAGGTGGGAGGAGTACTTTGAAGAGCCGATGAATAAAGAAAATGAGAGAGGGGAGGATGGATGAAGAAAAGATGGTGACAAGGAAGTCCTGAGGATTAGCAAGGCAGAAGTGAGGACAGCTTTGAAGAGGATTAAGAATGGAAAGGCAGCTGGTCCAGATGACATACCTGTGGAGGTATGGCGATGTTTAGGAGAGATGGCAATGGACTTTTTAACCAGATTGTTTAACACAATCTTGGAGAGTGAGAGGATGCCTGAGGAGTGGAGAAGAAGTGTTTTGGTACCAATTTTCAAGAACAAAGGTGATGCTCAGAGCTGTAGTAACTACAGAGGCATAAAACTGATCAGCCACACTATGTAGATATGGGAAAGATTTGTTGAAGACAGGTTAAGAGGAGAGGTGACAATCAGTGAGCAGCAGTACAGTATCATGCCAAGAAAGAGTACTGCAGATGCAATGTTTGCTTTAAGAGTGTTGATGGAGAAGTATACAGAAGGTCAGAAGGAGCTGCACTGTGTATTTGTGGATCTGGAGAAAGTATATGATAGGGTGCCAAGACAGGAAGTGTGGTACTGTATGAGAAAGTCAGGAGTGGCAGAGAAGTGTATGAGGGTGGTGCAGGACATGTATGAGGACAGCGAAATGGTGGTGAGGTGTGCTGTAGGAGTGACAGATGGGTTCAAGGTGGGGGTGGGGCTACATCAGGGATCAGCTCTGAACCCCTTCTTGTTTGCCATGGTGACGGACAGGCTGACAAAGGAGGTCAGACAGGAGTCTCCGTGGATCACAATGTTTGCAGATGACATTGTGATCTGTAGTGAGAGTAGGAAGCAGGTGGAAGAGAACCTGGAGAGGTGGAGGTATGCTCTGGAAAGAAGAGGAATGAAAGTCAGTAGAAGGAAGAGAGAATACATGCGTGTGAATGAGAAGGAGGCAAGTGCATTGGTGAAGATGGAAGGAGTAGAGGTAGTGAAAATAGACAAGTTTAAATACCTGGGGTCAACCATCCAAAGCAGGGGTGTCCAATCATGTGCCATGGAGGGCCAAGACCCTGCAGGATTTCTCTTCTACCCAGTCTCTTCAGTAAGTGTTTTCACTTATCAGCAATCAGTGGGAAGAAATTCTGTGAAATCTGCTGTTGAAGACATTGGTGGGAAGTAAAGCCTGCAGGGTCTTGGCTCTCCATGGCACATGATTGGAAACCCCGATCCAAAGCAATGGAAAATGTACAAAAGAGGTGAAGAAGAGAGTGCAGGCAGGGTGGAGAGGGTGGAGACGAGTGTCAAGGGTGGTTTGTGACAGAAGGGTAGCAGCAAGAGTTAAAGGGAAGATTTACAAGACAGTAGTGAGACCTGCTATAATGTATGGTTTGGAGACGGTGGTGCTGACAAAAAGACAGGAAATGGAGCTGGAGGTGGCAGAGTTGAAGATGCTAAGATTTTCATTGGGAGTGACTAGGAGGGACAAGATTAGAAATGAGTATAATTCCCTCCGCTACGTGTCGGGCATTAGATGTGTCACACCCGCAGTTATTACGTTCATTGAAACCGCACTCCCTCTCCTGTAATATTGCTTGAGATGTGACGAGCTGGAAGGTTTCAGAGTTTTATTTCCTCCATCATCATGAGACACACTGTAGCGCTGTGTTGTGCTGTGTGTCCTGTGTGTGCTATGTTGTGTTGCGCTACTGAGACATGTATAGCGAGTTCTTTTATACATGTTATACCAACAGAGAGAGAATGCATGGCACATTTGCATATTGATATACATATCAGTCAATACATATCAATCGCGTGACCAACTGGCACCCGGACTTCCTCTCCTTAATCCAGGGATGTATAACAATAGTCCATTGTTCTGATTGTCTCCTAGGGGCTCTCTGTCCGTATGCAAATTGTCCTCTGCTTCCTGCCGTCTAGCTGAGTGTGAAGGTTGAATGTCCATGTAGATTGTGGTGGGTCACCACAATATGTATACACAAGTGGACAAAATTGTTGGTACCCCTCTGTTAATGAAAGAAAAACCCACAATGGTCACAGAAATAACTTGAATCTGACAAAAGTGGTAATAAATAAAAAGTCTATGAAAATTAACCAATGAAAATCAGACAATGCTTTTGAATTGTGGTTCAACAGAATTATTTCAAAAAACAAACTCATGAAACAGGCCTGGACAAAAATGATGGTACCCTTAACTTAATATTTTGTTGCACAACCTTTTGAGGCAATCACTGCAATCAAACGATTTCTGTAACTGTCAATGAGACTTCTGCAACTCTCAGCTGGTATTTTGGCCCACTCCTCATGAGCAAACTGCTCCAGTTGTCTCAGGTTTGAAGGGTGCCTTCTCCAGACGGCATGTTTCAGCTCCTTCCACAGATGTTCAATAGGATTTAGATCAGGACTCATAGAAGGCCACTTTAGAATAGTCCAATGTTTCGCTCTTAGCCATTCTTGGGTGTTTTTAGCGGTGTGTTTATATATATATATATATATATATATATTTTTTTTGTTGTTTTTATTTTTCGTCGGCCTCCGTCGGTCTATGATGACCATGGAAGAGAATCCTAAACGTCTACTCTGCTGGAACAGCACCGCCTGTGGCTGAACAGGCCGATGCGCGAATGGCAGTCCCTGTCACACAGGTCGCACTTGTGGGTGGTCTCTGTGCTGCTGGGTCTGTGGCGGTTCTTCCTGCGGGTCCTTTTTTCATCTGCAGCAGCAGTCAGTCTCTCTTCACCCGCCTTGAGCTGTCTGGTCAGGGTGCCTCTCCATTTGGAGCGGTCCGTTGCAAGGTCCTCCCAGCGCTCTGTGTTGATCTCCAGGGCCTTCATGTCTCTCTTGCAGACGTCTCTAAAATGCAGCTGTGGGCGGCCAACGTCTCTCTCGCCAGTTGCCAGTTCTCCATAGAGGACGTCTTTGGGGATTCTGCCATCCTCCATACGGTGAACGTGGCCTAGCCAGCGGAGCCTGCGCTGTCTGAGTAGAGTGAACATGGAGGGAAGGCCAGCACGGGACAGAACTTCTGTGTTGGGCACTTTGTCCTGCCAGGATATGTCCAGGATGTGGCGAATGCAGCGCAAGTGGAAGGAGTTCAGTCTCTTTTCCTGCCGGGCGTATGTTGTCCACGTCTCACTCCCATAGAGCAGTGTGCTGATGACGCAGGCGTTGTACACTGCCATCTTCGTCTTGACAGAGAGTTTGGGATTCTCCCACACTCGTGTGGTGAGGCGAGCGAGTGTGAAGGCTGATTTTCCAATCCTCTTGTTGATCTCTGTATCAAGGGAGAGGTTGTTGCTGATCGTGGACCCCAGGTACGTGAACTGATTCACGACCTCCAGCTCGTAGTCGTCAATGGTGATGGTTGGTGGTGCTTCCGTGCCTTGCGCCAAGACGTTAGTCTTCTTCAGGCTGATGGTAAGCCCGAAGTCCTTGCATGCCTGGGAGAAGCGGTCCATAAGGGTCTGAAGCTCCTGCTGTGTGTGGGTTGCGACTGCAGCGTCGTCTGCGAACAGCATGTCTCTGATTAGAGCCTCGCGTACTTTGGTTCTGGCTTTCAGGCGGGCGAGGTTGAAAAGCCTGCCGTCAGATCTTGTGTGCAGGTAGATTCCCTCTGTTGCTGTGCTGAAGGCATGCCTCAGGAGCATAGCAAAGAAAATCCCAAAGAGGGTTGGTGCAAGTACACAGCCCTGTTTCACTCCGCTGCGTATGTTGAAAGGCTCTGAGATGTTGCCATCGTGCTGCACTATCCCCTGCATGTTGGTGTGAAACGATTCAATGAGGCTTTGCAACTTTGGTGGGCATCCTATCTTTGGCAGGATCTTGAAAAGGCCTTCTCTGCTGACCAGATCGAACGCTTTGGTGAGGTCGATGAAGGCGACGTACAGGGGCATGTTCTGTTCTCTGCATTTCTCCTGGAGTTGGCGGATGGAGAATATCATGTCTACCGTCGATCGCTCAGCGCAGAAGCCACACTGAGACTCGGGGTAGACACGTTCGGCAAGCTTCTGTAGACGAACGAGAACAACTCGTGCGTAGACTTTGCCAACAACGCTGAGGAGGGAGATGCCCCTGTAGTTGTTGCAGTCGCTTCTCTCCCCTTTGTTTTTGTAGAGGGTGATGATCTTGGCGTCCCTCATGTCCTGTGGTACAGCACCTTCCTTCCAACACTGGCAGAGTACGTCATGCAATGGTAGCAGTAGGGCGGTCTTGCAGTGCTTGATCAGGTCGGGGGGTATGCCGTCGTTGCCGGGTGCCTTGCCAGCGGCCAAGCTATCAATGGCCTTGCTGAGTTCGTCGATGGTTGGCTCGGCGTCAAGTTCGTCCATGGATGGCAGGCAGTCGATGGCATCAAGGGCTGACGGTGTCACGGTGTTCTGTCTGGAGTAGAGGTCGGAGTAGTGTTCCACCCATCTCTCCATCTGCTTGTTCTTTTCTGTGATCATCTCCCCAGTGGAGGATTTGAGGGGGGCCGTCTTGCTCTGAGCTGGACCAAGTGCTTTCTTGATGCCATCGTACATACCACGGATGTTCCCTGTTATGGCAGCGGTTTGAATGTCTTGGCTGAGCTGAGTCCAGTACTCGTTGGCACAGCGCCGAGCAGTCTGCTGAACTTTGCTTCTCGCAGCCCTGAGAATCTGGAGATTCTTCTCGTTTGGGTACTTCTTGTACTCAGCAAGTGCTGAGCGCTTGGCTTCAACGACGGGGGTCATCTCGGTCAACTTGGCATCAAACCAGTCCTGTGACTTCAAGGTCTTCTTCCCAAAGGTAGCCAAGGCTGTGCGGTGGATGGTGTTTCGCAGCTCTTCCCACTTCTGCTTTGCAGATTCTCCTTCTTGTGGTACACCAAGTTCCTTCTCAAAGGTGGAGGCAAACTGCTCAACAAGTTCTGGTTGAGCCATCTTGCTGGTGTCAATCCGTGCCTTTCCAGGTTGTCTAGCACGATGGAATTTCTTCAGCTGCAGCTTGACCTTGCAACACACCAATGAATGGTCTGTGTCGCAATCTGCACTCTGGAACGAACGGGTGATTAGCACGTTCTTCAGTGAGGTGCGCCTGGTCAGGATCAAGTCCAGCTGGTGCCAGTGCTTTGAGCGTGGATGTTGCCAGGAAACCTTGTGTTGGGGCTTGGTCTTGAAGAACGAGTTTGTGATGCACAGATCGTGATATGTGCAGAACTCGAGCAGCCGCTGTCCGTTGTCATTCATTCTGCCCACGCCAAAAGGTCCAAGACAGGAGGGCCAAGAGTCGTGGTCAGCACCCACTCTGGCATTGAAGTCTCCAAGGAGAATGAGTTGTTCAGAGTTGGGGACGATCCTGACAGTTGTTGCGAGATTCTCGTAGAACTCGTCTTTTGCCTCTGGTGTGGCTGTCAGTGTTGGGGCATACACACTGACGAGGGTGACTGGGCCTTGAGTGGTGTTCAGGCGGAGGGTGAGGAGTCGTGCAGAGCCAGTGCTGCTCGGTTCCACCATCTTCAGCAAGGTGTTCTTCACTGCAAAGCCCACTCCGTGTTCCCTGTGTTCGTCACTGCCCTTTCCCTGCCAGTAGAACATGTAGTCCTTCTCTCTCAGTGTGCCTGCGTCAGCCAACCGTGTTTCCTGGAGAGTGGCGATATCCACTCCCAGTCTCTTCAGCTCATTATTGATGATGGCAGTCTTCCTGGTGTTGTTGATGTCCTTGAGGTTAGTAGCAAGTCCTGTCATCATAGTGCGGACGTTCCAAGTTCCCAGTTTTAGAGTTGGTCTCTTTTGTTTTATTGTCTTGCCTGGTGCGAAAGTTCTCAGCCTGCTGTTCGGACTTCTCCTCATCCCCATGCATCCAATGAGGAAAGCAAGCTGTGGCGGGACATCACCTTATTGGCTGGGGGCTGCCCAGCTTGAGGCGGGCGGTAGCTGTCCAGTGAGATCCGATGATCCCTCCCACCGTCGGGAATAACCCCTGGCGCCGAGCTCTACGCCAATTGAGCGGTGGCTTATAACCGGTAACTGTCATTCCCCGTGTTTTGTCTACGCCAAAGGCGAAGCTGGAGTGTCCTCTCCAGTGATCCGGTGTTCTACCTTCCAGCGTTGGGCATTGGTAGGATTCAAGCCTGGGCAGGAAGATATGGAGGATAAGATGTTGCCCATGCAGCATGTCCCCCCTCTCCACGTCACTGATGAATCCAAAGGAACAGCAGGGCTGCTACAGTTTGGCACCAGCGCTGTTGCAGGAGCTGCCAGAACGATGTTGAGCACAACATAGAACTGCCTTAGGGGCTCCGACTCCGGATTTTTCCTCAGGGTTGACTCCCAAAGCCTTTCCCGTGACCGGGTATGCCGCAAGGCAGCGGAGGTTTGAAATCAGGGTTTACCTTCCCCTAGATGGGCTACCTTCCCAGGTTGACGAGCCACCATCTACCCGAAGCATCTGGTTTTAAGGCGCCAGAGATCTGCCCTCGCCCCTTCTCCTATTAGTAAAAGCAGTTCCGCCGGGCTTAGAGACTAAACCACACGGGCAGGCTAGGAGTTGGACTTAGTTGTCAGAGGCTTTTCGAGACGCACGCCATAAGGAGCATTTTATGAGCACTGGGAGCTTAACCCCAGTGCCGCTCCTGGCTATGACAACCTTGGAACCATATATATATATATATATATATATATACAGTATATACGTATATATTATATATATATATATGGCTATGACAACCTTGGAACCATATACTGTATATATATATATATATAGTATATATATATATTATATATATATATTCCCCACAGACAGTGGGGAAAATAAGTATTGAATACGTCAATATTTTTGTCATTAAACATATTTCTGATGGAACCACTGACCTGAGATTTTCACCAGATATTAGTAACAACCCAATTAATCCATACATACAAAGAAATCAAGGCAACTGTGTTCGCAAAAATCACGTGCCAAGTCCTGACCTGGAACCCGCAGGGGAAGAGAAAGAAAGGCCAGCCTCGAAACAGCTGGAGATGAGACACTGAGGCAGAGCTGAAACGGCAGGGAATGAACTGGAGGGGAGTAGAGAGAACAGCCCAGAACCGAGTGTGATGGCAAGGGGTCGTCGATGGCCTATGCTCCATGGCGAGCTATGGGCTTAAGTAAGTAAGTAAGTAAATGTTCACACAACAAGTTATATTTAATAAAGTGGAATGGCACAGGGAAAACGTATTGAACACATGAAGAAAAAGAGGTGCAAAAAGACATAGAAAGCCAAGAAATCAGCTGAAATCCATCAGAATTAAGAAAGCCATCTCATCCCCCATCCCAGTCCTGACTGATGGCCTTTAAAAGGTCTGTGAATGTCTGACTGTTAAACCACAAAAAAAACTCATGATGGGTAGAAGAGCTCTCGCTAGACCTTCACAACCTTATTGTTGCAAAACATAATGACGGCATTGGTTACAGGCGCATTTCTAAACTGCTGATTGTTCCAGTGAGCACTGTTGGAAGCCATCATTTAGAAGTGGAAAGAACATCATTTCACCATAAACCAGCCATGATCAGGAGCTCCTCACATTTCTGACAGAGGAGTCAAAAGAATTATCAGAAGAGTTATCCAAGAGCTAAAGACCACTCATGGAGAGCTCCAGAAAGACCTGGAATCAACAGGTACTGGTGTTTCAAAGAAAATAATAAGAAATGTACTCAACTGACATGGGCTCTATGTCTGCTCACCTCGCAAGACTTCATTGCTGAAAAAAAGCATGCTGAAGCTCATTTAAAGCTTGCTGCACAACATTTGGGCAAGCCAATAAAATACTGGGAGAATACAGTCTGGTCAGATGAGACCAAAATTGAACACACAGCATGTTTGGATGAGAAATGGCACTGCACATCAGCCCCAAAACACCATACCAACAGTGAAATTTGGAGGTGGGAGCATCATGGTGTACAGGCAGACGTCATATAATTTAAGGAAAGATGAATGGACAAATGTACAGAGACATCCTTGATAAGAATCTGTTGCCATCTGCCAAGATGCTGAAGATGAAACAAGGGTGGACATTTCAGCAAGATAATGATCCCAAACACACAGCCAAGGAAACTCTTAACTGGCTCCAGAGAAGGAAAATAAATCTGCTAGAATGGCCCAGTCAGTCACCCGACCTGAATCCAATTGAGAATCTATGGAATGGACTGAAGATCAGAGTTTGTCGAAGACACCCACGGAACGGTCAAGATTTGAAGACAGTTTGTGAGGAAGAATGGGCTAAAATCACTCATGAGCAATGCCTGCGCCTAGTTTCTCCATACAGGAGGCATCTGGAAGCTATTATTACCAACAAAGGCTTTTCTACTAAATATTAAATGAATTTCACCAAGCGTGTTCAATATTTATTCCTTGTGTCATTCCACTTTTTTAAATATAACTTGTTTTATGAACACAGTTGCTTTGATTTCTTTGTATGTATGGATTACTTGGATTGTTAATGATATCTGATGAAAATCTCAGGTCAATAGCTCCATCAGAAATATGTTTAATGAGAAAAATTTTGATGTGTTCAATACTTATTTTCCCTGCGCTCTGTGTGTGTGTGTGTGTGTGTGTGTGTGTGTGTGTGTGTGTGGGTGTGGGTGCATCTCAATAAATTAGAATGTCAACAAAAACGTGATTTACTTAGGTAATTCAATTAAAAAAATAAACTTCTATATTACAGTATATAGAGTCATTATACAAAGAGTGATATATTTCAAGTGTTTATTATTTTAATGATGATGATTATGGCTTACAGCCCATGAAAACCCCAAATTCAGTTTCACAAAAAATTAGAATATTACATAAAATTAATTTTTAAAAATAATTTTTTAATAGAAATGTTGGCCGACTGAAAAGTATGTCCATGTACACACTCAATACTTGGTCAGGGCTCCTTTTGGATTAATTACTTTATCAATGTGGCGTGGCATGGAGGTGATCAGCCTGTGGCACTGCTGAGGTGTTATGAAGGTCCAGGTTGCTTTGATAGTGACCTTCAGCTCATCTGCATTGTTGGGTCTGGTGTCTCTCATCTTCCTCTTGACAATACTCCATAGATTCTCTATGGGGTTTAGGTCAGGAGAGTTTGCTGGCCAATCAAACACAGTGATGCCATGGTCATTAAACCAGGTTTTGATACTTTTGGCAGTGTTGGGGGATGCCAAGTCCTGCTGGAAAATGAAATCAGCATCTCCATAAAGTTTGTCATCAGAGGGAGGCATAAAGTGCTCTAAAATTTCCTGGTAGACAACTGCGCTGACTTTGGTCTTGATAAAGCACAGTGAACAAACAAAAAAATGTTTGCCCCCTTCCTGATTTCTCGTTTTTTTGTATGTTTGTCACATTTAAATGTTTCAGATCATCAAACAAATTTAAATATTAGACAACGATAACACAAGTAAACACTTTCCAAAGGAGTTTTATTTAAAAACACTGGACTAAAAACTAATTAAAATACAAGACGTTTCAATGTTCATCCGAACACCATCATCAGTTGTCAGTTTGGCCAATAAATAACCTACACTGAAGTCACATGACTTGTGGGAAATGTAGTCCATGGTGTGCATCCTAAAAGGAGGAAAAATTTTTTTTTTTGAATGTAGTCCATGTTGTGTGACCAAAAAGAAGAAAAGAAGAAGAAGAAGAAGAAAAAAAACCCCACTAATGCTTGTCCCTTAAACTTGAGAACTGGAGCAAATTCATTTGTCCATAAAATCTCGAGGAATGGTTTTTAACACGGCATTGTTAGCTGAGGACAGATGATATCTCAGTCCCCCTCCTCTGTTAAGCGAGGGCCGTTCCACTTTAATATAGATGGCTTCCTTAACACCTCTTTCAAACTACCCCTCTTCTCTGTCCAAAATGTGCACATCTTGGTCTCGAAAGGTGTGTTGTTTTCATTGCAAATGAGTATAGATGGCTGAATTTTGTCCAGACAAATTTTCTCTTCTGTGTTGCGACATACATTTACAGAGCTGCTGTTTTGTTCCCCCGATATAAAGATCGTCACACTCCTCACTACATTTGACAATATATACCAGGTTGCTCTTTTTATGTTTTGGTATCTGGTCTTTGGATTGAACCAACCAATGTTGCAGAGTGTTCCTGGGTTTAAAGTACACAGGTATGCTGCATTTGGAGAAAATCCTGCGAAACATTTCAGAGAGCCCAGCCACATATGGAATGACTATGTGCTTTCTCTTGATTTTACACTCCATTTCTCCTAAAGGCCTAGAATTCTTTTTACGTTTCATGTGAGTTTTGATGATGGTCCAATCTGGATAACCACACTATTTTAAAGCTTGTTTTATATGGACATGTTCCTTTTCCTTAGCTTCTGAATCTGTGAGTATGGTTTCTGCACTATGTTGCAGTGTACAGATCACTCCCAGCTTGTGCTCAAGTGGGTGGTGTGACTCAAACATGAGATACTGATCTGTGTCGGTAGGTTTTCGGTACACCTCAACATGAATGAATGAATGAATGAATGAATGAATGAATCTTTATTTCAGCTAGATTAGATGTAAAGATTAAAAGAAAGGAACAGAATAATATAACAATGGGGAAAAAATCTAACAAGGTCAAATTAAACAATAACTCCTCAGATTATACAGTTCAGCATAAGTTATCCAAAATGGGTGATGGCTGAAGCCGCAGCTTACAGTTAGGCCCAAAAATATTTGGACAGTGGCACAAGTTGTGTGCCATGTGTGTTGTGGCCACAATATGGCCAGTTGTGGCCATCTTCTGGTTCCGGCGCCACACGAGTTGGCGGCCTTTTGCAACAGCGGCTCAATTCTGAGTCTTTTTATCTTCCTTCTTCTTTCTGATTCGGTGATAACTTTCTGATCCGGCACACCTTTCACTCTATATATATCACGGACACACAGATCGTCCCAAAGGTCTCCCGAGTCGGCGGACAGAGCCACTGTTTACAGCAGGAGACAATACAGCAGGGAAGAGCTAGCTAGCACTCAACCGCCACCCGGTGCTAACGGAGAAACTCGACATACTGGGGAACTGAAGCGAAAACGACGCAGGTGCCGGGCTGGAGTTTATGCGGCGTGCAAGAAATATAAGACAGAATAATAAAGAGCGATGGCAAGAACCAAGCAGACCGCCCGTAAATCTACTGGAGGAAAAGCCCCCCAGGAAGCAGCTAGCCACCAAGGCTGCTCGGAAAAGCGCCCCGGCCACCAGTGGAGTGAAGAAGCCTCACCGTCACAGGCCCGGTACCGTGGCTCTGAGAGAGATCCGTCGCTACCAGAAATCCACGGAGCTGCTCATCCGTAAGCTGCCCTTCCAGCGCCTGGTGAGGGAGATCACTCAGGACTTCAAGACCGACCTGCGCTTCCAGAGCTCCGCCGTCATGGCTCTGCAGGAGGCCAGCGAGGCCTACCTGGTGGGTCTCTTTGAGGACACCAACCTGTGCGCCATCCACGCCAAGAGGGTCACCATCATGCCCAAAGACATCCAGCTGGCCCGCCGCATCTGCGGAGAGAGAGCTTAGACTTTCTGCTGCACATCCACCAACCACAATGCTCCGCACTGTGTCTATATATATATATATATATATATATATATATATATTTATAGTAATATGTACATATGTATACTAGCTGCTCTCGTTTTTTCTTGCCTTCTGATTGTTGCTCTGAGTGTTGCTATTCCTGTGCTGTTGCAATCCTGGGATTTCCCCATTGTGGGACTAATAAAGGCTTATCTTATCTTAAGTTTTGTTATTTTAGCTGTTTACGAAAACATATTCAGGATACAATTATATAATTAATATGGGCTTAAAGAGCAGACTCTCAGCTGTAATTTGAGAGTATTCACATCCAAATTGGAGCAAGGGTTTAGAAATTACAGCTCTTTAATATGTAGCCGCCTCTTTTTCAAGGGACCAAAAGTAATTGGACAATTGACTTAGAAGGCTGCAAAAAAAAAAAATAAATAAAAATAACAAGGCTGCATGGGCTCTTCCCTCGTTAACCTGTCATCAATTAAGCAGTTAAAAGGTCTGGAGTTGATTCCAGGTGTGGTGTTTGCATTTGGAAGCTGTTGCTGTGAACACACAACATGCAGTTAAAGGAGCTCTCAATGGAGGTGAAACAGACCATCCTGAGGCTGAAAAAAAAAGAAGAAATCCATCAGAGAGATAGCAGAAATGTTAGGAGTGGCCAAATCAACAGTTTGGTACATTCTGAGAAAAAAAGAGTGCACTGGTGAGCTTGGGAACTCAAAAAGGCCTGGACGTCCACGGAAGACAACAATGGTGGATGATCGCAGAATCCTTTCCATGGTGAAGAACAACCCCTTCACAACATCCACTCAAGTGAAGAACACTCTCCAGAAGTCTACCATAAAGAGAAGACTTCATGAGAGTAAATACAGAGGATTCACCACAAGGTGCAAACCATTAATCAGCCTCAAAAATAGAAAGGCCAGAATTGACTTTGCCAAAAAACACCTGAAGAAGCCAGCCCAGTTCTGGAACAGCATTCTTTGGACAGATGAGACTAAGATCAACCTGTACCAGAATGATGGGAAGAAGGAAGTTTGGAGAAGAATTGGAACAGCTCATGATCCAAAGCACACCACATCTTCTGTAAAACATGGTGGAGGCAGTGTGATGGCATGGGCATGCATGGTTTCCAATGGCACTGGGTCACTTGTGTTTATTGATGATGTGACAAAAGACAGAAACAGCCGGATGAATTCTGAAGTGTATAGGGATATACTTTCTGCTCAGATTCAGCCAAATGCAGCAAAGTTGATTGTACGGCGCTTCACAGTACAGATGGACAATGATCCAAAACATACTGCAAAAGCAACCCAGGAGTTTTTTTTAAAGCAAAGAAGCAGAATATTCTGCAATGGCCGAGTCAATCACAAGATCTCAACCCAATCGAGCATACATTTCACTTGCTTAAGACAAAACTTAAGGCAGAAAGACCCACAAACAAGCAACAACTGAAGACAGCTGCAGTAAAGGCCTGGCAAAGCATCACAAAGGAGGAAATCCAGTGTTTGGTGATGTCCATGGGTTCCAGACTTCAGGCAGTCATTTTCTGCAAAGGATTCTCAACAAAATATTGAAAAGTAACATTTTACTTAGGGTTATGTTTATATGTCCAATTACTTTTGAGCCCCTGAAATGAGGAGCGCTTGTATAAAAATAGCTACAATTCCTACATGTTTAATCATATATTTTTGTTCAACCCCTTGAATTAAACCTTAAAGTCTGCACTTCAATTCTGTTGTAGTTGTTTCATTTCAAATCCAATGTGGTGAATTTTTGCATTTTGGTGGAGAAAAAATGAAAAAAAAGTCACAAATTCGGCAGAGCAACTGCAAAGCACGTCTTACATCCTCATCAGCTCAGCAGCGCCCACGTGCTTTGGATCATTGTCCTGCTGCAGAACCCAAGTGTGCTTGAGCTTGACGTCACAAACATATGGCCGGATATTTTTCTTCAGGAATTTTTTGGTAGACAGCAGAATTCATGGTTCCATTTATCACAGCAAGTCTTCCAGGTCCTGAAGCAGCAAAACAGCCCCAGACCATCACACTACCACCACCATATTTTACTGTTGGTATGATGTTCCTTTTCAGAAATGCTGTGTTACTTTTACGCTGAATGCAATGGGACACACATCTTCCAAAAAGTTCAGCTTTTGTTTCATCAGTCCACTGAGTATTTTCCCAAAAGGGATCATCAAGATGTTGTCTGGCAAAACTGAGATGAGCCTTTATGTTCTTTTTGCTCAGCAGTGGTTTTTGTCTTGGAATTCTGCCATGCAGGCCATTTTTACCCAGTCTCTTTCTTATGGTGGAGTCATGAACACTGACCTTAACACTGACTGTATATATATATATATATATATATATATATATATATATATATATATATATATATATATATAAACACTTTTTCACACCAGACTATATATATATATATATATATATATATATATATATATATATATATATATATATATAGTCTGGTGTGAAAAAGTGTTTGCCTCCTTCCTGATTTCTCATTTTTTTGTATGTTTGTCACACTTAAATGTTTCAGATCATCAAACAAATTTAAATATTAGACAAAGATAACACAAGTAAACACAAAATGCAGTTTTTAATTGAAGGTGTTTATTATTAAGGGTAAAAAAAAATCCAAACCTATATGGCCCTGTGCAAAAAAGTGATTGCCCCCCCCCCCCCCCGTTAAAACATAAATTAACTGTGGTTTATCACATTTTTAGAAAGCTGAGTTCAATTTCTCTAGCCACACCCAGGCCTGATTACTGCCACAATTGTTCTCAATCAAGAAATCACTTAAATAGGACCTGCCTGCACCAAGCCCGCATGAGCACACTGACCCCAAGAAGAGTATGTCAGCGGCAGCGCCGGAGATGAGGTAAAAGAGGAGGGCTACATGTTAGGCTAAAGGCTCGCACCAGCTGACCACCATTGCCCAGCCTCTTGCTGGCGAACATACAGTCTCTGGAGAACAAGCTAGATGAACTAAGAGCAAGGATTGAAGACCAGAGGGAGATAAGAGAGTGCTGCGCCCTAATTTTCTGTGAGACCTGGCTCTTGGACAGCATTCCAGAGTGCACCATTCAGCTGCAGACCCACTCAACACATCAGGCAGACAGAATTGGAGCTTCGGGTACGATGAGGGAAGGGGGTGTATGTGTGTTTATAAACAACTCGTGGTGTGGAAATGTACAGACTGTTTACAAGCACTGTTCACCTGATGTGGAGTTTTCACTGCTAAAATGCCATCCCTATTATCTACCAAGGGAATTCACTGCTGTGTTTTTGGCTGCTGTTTACATCCACCCACAAAGCATCTTCACAGTAGCGCTACGCAAACTCCATGATGTCATCAGCGCAGTAGAGACAGCCCATCCCAATGCTGTTTTTATTGTTGCTGGTGACTTTAACTAGTGCAATCTACAGACTGTACTCCCCAAATATTACCAGCATGTGGACATTCCCACCCGCGATGAAAGCACACAGGATTATGTTTACTCCAACATATGCAGTGCTTACAAAGCGGCACCCCGCCCCACTTTGGGCAGTCAGATCACATCTCCCTGTTTATGTACCCAGCCAACAGACAAAAGCTGAAACAAGCAAACCCTGTTTTGAAGCAAATTAAACGCTGGACTCCAGAGGCTGACAGCACCCTGCAAGACTGTTTTGCCAGTACAGACTGGGATCTGTTTAAAGATCACCTAACACCGATACAAAGAAGCGACTCTGTCCCCAGTGATTGGGGCTCGCCGGAGGAACTAACCGAGGCAACAGTTGGACGGGAGCCGGATCGGAGTTCAAGTACAGCGGTGGTAGGAGATGGGGACCAGTGGAGGAGCAGCCGGGGCCCCAGCTGGATAAGAACCGGAATCGGACCCCAGCTACAGCGGCGGGGCTCGGCGGAGGAACTACTGAGGAAGACAGCGGTAGGTGGCGAGGCTCAGCGGAGGATCTACCAGGACCCCAGCTGGACAGGAGCAGGATCGGAGCTCAACTACAGCGGCGGGGGGCGGCGGGACTCGGTGGAGGAGCTACCGGTACCCCGGCTGGACAGTAGCTCAATTGCAGCGGCGGTAAGTAGCGGGACTAGCAGCGGAGCGGGCTAGCTGAGGCCCAGCTGGATTCGAGGTCGGTCGGATCGGATACCGGCGACACCAGCAGAGATTGTTTCACTATCAACAGGTCAGTAAAAATGCCACTAAAGAAGGAGGAAATAGAAGAGATCAAAATATCTCTGAACTTCTTGCCAGAAGAACTGACCAAAGTGGCTAGTCAACAGGTTAAACTATTAGGGCTAATGGAAGAAGTCCGAGAATTAAAATTAACAATTAAGGAAAAAGACAAAAAAATTTGAAGACTTGGAGCGACGCGTCGAAGATCTTGAACAATGTTCTCATATGGATGATCTAATTATAAGTGGACTAGACATTAAATATCAATCATATGCTCATGCTACAGCAGGAATGAGAGGTGAGGAGGCTCCCCTGAGTGAATCAGTCTCCCTGGAAAACCAGGTGCTTCATTTCCTTGAAAGTAGAAATATAAAGGTTGAAGCAAATGCAATTTCAGCCTGTCATGCTTTACCCAGAAAGGATAATAAAACAAAGAAATCAATTGTGATGCGCTTTGTGAACAGAAGGGTAAAGAATGACATACTGAGGCAGGCCAGAAAGCTACAGGGAACAGAAGTTTACCTAAATGAACATTTAACAAAGACTAATGCTGAAACAGCACGGCAAGCACGGATGCTGAAAAGACAAAATAAGATACAGGCAACATGGACAAGAAATTGTAGAGTTTGGATCAAACTAAATGGAACACCTGAGGAAGCAAAGACCATAATAATCAGAGATCTTACTGACTTAAATAAATATAGATGAACACTGATTAAGAAAATTAAGAGACTATGATAATCCATATCCACACACATGGCAAGAATAGTTCTTTTGTGACATACCATGTCAATGTACTTAAAAAAAAAAACTAAACAAAACAAACAAAAAACTTATGACTGACTTGAGTAGACATCAATTATCCCCAGTTGGAGGAAGTCATTTGACACGGAGTGAGGAAATTCAAACTCTGAAAATATGCCATTATGCTGAACATAAACTACAAGAGATGGAGAATGATATTGATCCTGATAACCACTTTTTCAATAATATTCATAATCATTGTAAATATTAAACTGAAAAGCAATTCAAAAGTCAAGTGCAACTAGATGGTAAACTATCAATAATACAGTTTAACAGCAGAAGTCTTAACAAAAACTTTCCACAGATTCAGGACTACTTAAAACAGCTAGACAGAAAATTTACAGCTATCGCAGTCTCTGAAACTTGGCTTAATGAAGAGCAGGCTCCCCTGATGGCAATAGAGGGATATCAGATGCTTCATATTAACAGATCTCAGAAAAAGGCTGGTGGTGTTGCACTGTATATTGATGACCTGTATAGGTGTAAGCTTATAAATGGAATGTCCTTTGCACTACCAGGGATTTTGAAATGTGTTACCGTTGAGATCGACCAAGATAAAACAAAAAATCTAATTATAAGTTGTATATATAGAATGCCGGGAACTTGCATTGAGACATTCAGAGATAAGTTAGTCGAGCTGTACAATAATATTACTAGTAAGAAAATGGTTGTAATTTGTGGAGATTTCAGTATTGATTTACTAAATCCATTTCAACAAAATGTAATTATAGAGTTCATGAATTCTATGTACAGTATGAGTCTATATCCCACAATAACACATCCCAGTAGAATCACAGTTCACACTGCTACATTTACTGACAACCTGTTTGTTAATATTATTGATAAGAAAATAGAAAGTGGATTATTGATAAATGATATAAGTGACCATTTGCCAATCTTTGCATTTATCCATGGCCACACGGGGGCCAAAACAGAAAAAAATTTAAAATCTTTCAGATACAAATCACAAAATGCAATCAGTTCTTTTAAAGAAGACTTGCTGAAGCAAGACTGGACAAAAGTCTACTTATCAGATGTAAATGAAGCCTATGACACATTTATAAACATTGTAACCACTCTTTATGAAAAAAATTGTCCATTAGTAAAGAAAAAAGCTTAAACATAAATTTGTCGATAAGCGATGGTTAACCAAAGGATTACAAAAGGCGTGTAAAAAGAAAAATTCATTATATAAAGCTTTTCTAAAGAAAAGGACAAAAGAAGCAGAGCAGCGGTATAAAACATACAAAAACAAGTTAACATGTATTATGAGATGTAGTAAAAGAGACTATTACAGTAAAGAACTGGAGAAAAACAGAGACAATATTAAAAATACATGGACAATACTTAACAATATTCTTGGAAATAAAAACAGAAATAAAAGCTACCCAACCAATTTTTCAAAAAATAATAAACCACTCAGAGTGTGAATGCAGTTTCACCTGCAGATGAATTTAATAACTTTTTTATTAACATTGGTCCTAATTTGGCTCGAGAAATACCCATTACGGCACCTACGGGTGATACAATAAGCAATAACACTGCTATAAAAGACTCCATTTTCATAAAGCACACAGACGAGAGAGAGGTCATTGAAATTGTTAGGATTGTATTGTTAGGATTGTTAGGATTGTAAAGGATTTTAAAGAGTGTTGTGTCCTGGCGTTTACTGAAATGTGGCTTAGTGAGCAAGACCAGGACTCAGATCTGCTCCTGGATGGTTTTGGGACCCCGTATCGATTGGACCGCAATGCTGAGGTGACAGGGAAAACACAAGGAGGGGGTGTGTGTGTCTATGTGAACAGACGATACTGCAGCTCTGTCACTGTCAGAGAACAGATATGTGTGCCAGACGCTGAACTCCTGTCTGTGTCTCTGCACCCGTTTTATTTGCCCCGCGAGTTTCCTCAGATTTTTATAACAGTTGTATATATTCACCCCAAGGCAGATGCCACCTCTGCTTCCTGTACTATATATGAGGTTATACAGAAACTGCAGACTATCTCACCAGAGGCTCCCAATTTTGTACTGGGTGATTTTAACCATGTGTCACTGGAAAAGACCCTAACCAACTTTTATCAATATGTCTCTTGTCCAACTAGATGTGGCAAGACACTTGACCGGTGTTATGGGTCTATTAAAGACGCTTTTAAATCACTCCCTCTCCCCCCTCTGGGCTCTGCAGACCACAACTGCGTGCATCTTCTCCCCACTTATAAGACTGTTTTAAAGAGGGAGAAAGTCCAAACTAAGGAGGTGAAAGTGTGGACAGATAATGCTGTGTGTTCTCTGCAGGAGTGTTTTGACTGCACGGACTGGGGAGTGTTTGAGGAATCATGCAAAGACTTGGACAAACTGACGGAGGTCGTCTGCTCATATTCAGCATTCTGCAGAGATATGTTTATACCCCGTAAGAGGGTCAGAATATACCCTAATAATAAACCTTGGGTTAACAAGTCTGTTAAGTCCTCCATAAAGAAAAAGAAACAAGCTTTTCAACAAGGGGGTGCACTGGACTTACATATAGCCACTAAAGAACTGAAAATAGAGATTTTAAGGGCAAAACAGAGCTATAAAACCTTACTGGAGGACAAAATGGCTTCCAATAATTTGGGTTCAGCCTGGTCCAGTATGAAAATGATCACTGGTCTCCAGAACACTGGAACCAGTAGCTCTAGCGGCACTTTAAATGGTTTTAGCTCAGACATTGAATTTGCTAATGCTCTTAATGGTTTTTATAATCGTTTTAACATGTTTGATTTTAGCAGTTTAGCAGGTCGGGGACAGTGCCTTTGGCATGGCAAACCGGGGTGGTGGTTCCTCTCTTCAAAAAAGGGGAACGGAGGGTGTGCTCCAACTTTAGAGGGATCACACTCCTCAGCCTCCCTGGGAAGGTCTATGCCAAGGTACTGGAGAGGAAAGTCCGGCCGTTGGTCGAACCTCGGATTCAGGAGGAGCAATGTGGTTTTCGTCCTGGCCGTGGCACATCGGACCAGCTCTTTACCCTCTCGAGAATTCTTGAGGGTTCGTGGGAGTTTGCCCAACCAGTTTACATGTGTTTTGTGGACTTGGAGAAGGCATTTGACCGTGTCCCTCGTGGATTTTTGTGGGGGGTGCTTCGGGAGTATGGGGTATCGGGCTTGTTGTTATGAGCTATTCGGTCTCTGTACGACCGTTGTGAGAGTTTGGTTCGTATTGCCAATACTCGGTCGGAGTCATTCCCAGTGAGAGTTGGACTCCGCCAGGGCTGCCCTTTGTCACCGATCCTGTTCATAATTTTTATGGACAGGATTTCTAGGCGCAGCCAGGGAATGGAGGGTGTCATGCTTGGTGACCACAGGATCTCATCTCTGTTGTTTGCAGATGATGTTGTCCTGTTGGCTTCATCCAGCAATGACCTACAGCTCTTGCTGGGACGGTTTGCCGCTGAGTGTGAAGCGGCTGGGATGAGAATCAGCACCTCCAAGTCCGAGTCCATGGTCCTCAGCCAGAAAAAGGTGGATTGTCCTCTCCGGGTTGGGGACAGGCTCCTGCCCCAAGTGGAGGAGTTTAAGTATCTTGGGGTCTTGTTCACGAGTGAGGGGAAAATGGAGCGAGAGATCGACAGACGGATTGGAGCAGCATCTGCAGTGATGCGGACGTTGTACCGGTCTGTTGTGGTGAAGAGGGAGCTTAGTTCTAAGGCAAAGCTGTCGATTTACCAGTCAATCTACGTTCCTACTCTCACCTATGGTCACGAGCTTTGGGAAATGACCGAAAGAACGAGATCGCGGATACAAGCGGCTGAAATGAGCTTTCTTCGTAGGATTGCTGGACTCACCCTCAGAGATAGGGTGAAGAGCTCAGTCATCCGGGAGAGGCTCAGAGTAGAACCGCTGCTCCTCCACATTGAAAGGAGTCAGTAGAGGTGGTATGGGCATCTGATTAGGATGCCTCCTGGACGCCTCCCACTTGAGGTGTTTCAGGTACGTCCCACTGGGAGGAGACCCCGGGGCAGACCCAGGACTCGGTGGAGAGACTATGTCTCCCAGCTGGTCTGGGAACGCCTTGGTATCCCCTCTGAAGAGCTGGAGCAGGTGGCTGGGGAGAGGGAAGTCTGGGCTTCTCTGCTTGAACTGCTGCCTCCGCGACCCGGACCTCCGGAAAAGCGGTAGAAGATGGATGGATGGATGGATGGATTTTAGCAGAGAAATACAGGCGTTAAGCCTTGAATTGTGTGACAGCAGGCATTTCTCTGTGACACAGGAGGACGTCGAAAGATCCTTTCGTTCCACAAAAGTCAACAAAAGTCCAGGACCTGACAACATTTGTGGTCGGTTAATCAAAACCTGTGCAAAAGAACTGAGTCCAGTCTTTCATAAGATATTCATCAGATCCTTGGAAACGCAGCATGTCCCCAGGATTTGGAAGGATGCTGTCGTGGTCCCAGTTCCTAAATCTAGTCGCCCCACAACACTGAGTGATTTTAGACCAGTGGCACTGACTTCTATAATTATGAAAATCTTGGAAAACTGGTTCGTTCAGAAATTCTTAAAAATACAGAGAATGTACTTGATCCTTTGCAGTTTGCCTATAGGCCTAAGAGGGGAGTAGAGGACGTGACTCTTACTCTCCTTAACCTGCTTTTTAAACATCTGGAGGGGAGTGGGGCTCATGCATGGCTTTTATTCATTGACTTTTCGTCTGCTTTTAATACAATTCAGCCACACATTTTAACTTGGAGAATTTTAGAGCATTTTAATCTAAGTAATAATATTGTGGGCTGGATTTTAAACTTTTTAACAGACAGGACACAAAGGGTTAAAGTTAACGGCTTTTTTTCAGCCAAGGTGTGTTCCTCCACTGGGTCACCACAAGGGTGTGTGCTTTCACCCTTGTTATTTATTCTGTACACTAATATGTGTCAGAGTGCTTTTAAAAATAGACTTATTTTAAAATATGCAGATGACTCTGTGATCGTGAGCCTGTTCCAAGGGACTGAAAACAGTCATGGTCCGATCACAGAGGACTTTGTCCAATGGTGTGAGGACTCGCACCTACAACTGAATATAGGCAAGACTAAAGACATGGTCATTGATTTTAGGCGAAATGCCAACATACCTGAACTGACTAAGATTAAGGGACAAATAGTGGAACAAGTCACATTTTATAAATATCTGGGTACAATTATTGATAATACACTTTGAACTTTAAATTGAATTGTGAGGCCATAAACAGGAAGGGACACCAGCGCCTGTTTTGTTTGAGGAGGTTGTCCCATTTCCATGTAGATAGGACTATCATGTCACTTTTTTATCGTGCTTTTATTGAATCAGTTTTATCTTTCTCATTAGTGTCATGGTTTAGAAAACTGCCCCTCGAAGATAGAAACTCACTGGCCCAGATCATTAAATGGTCCAGTCGTCTCATTGGGGGGGAGTCACAGCTGAGTCTGGAGGCCCTGTACACCAGGCAGGTACAGCGGCTGGCCACCTCTATTACAGCTGATGACTCCCATCCCTTGGCCAGTGAGTTCCAGCTTTTACCCTCTGGACGGAGGTTCAAAGTCCCCAGATGCAGAACCACATGGTACAGGAACAGCTTTGTTCCTGCTGCTATCGTTCTTTTAAACAGGCCTTAATGCATTTTATTTAAACTCTTGGGTCTGGCCTTTTTATGTGGTCTTATCTTATCTACTTTTTTGCTGGTCCTTGGTGTGGTATAATGCTTTTATATGGTTTGCTACGGGCTCTTTTATTTATTTTAGTTGGGTTTTTTATCTATCTATTTTTAGTCTTTTTAACCATGTTCAGTAAGTTTCTGGAGTACATGTCCATGTCTTTAGTCTGTGCTGTTTTTAAATTGTCTGATATATGTGTCCTGTGTTTTTAATGTTTTGATGGTTAAAGTTGTGTGTTTGAGATGCCCTCTCCAGACTGTGAAAAGAATCTACCTACGGGTATTAATAAAGTCACCTTGAACCTTGTTAAATCGTTTAAAAGTAAAACATCTACGGACTGTGATGGTATTGACATGCTCTTAGTCAAAACTATTATTGAATGCTTAGTGAAACCACTGACGTATATTTGTAACCTGTCTCTCCAAACAGGTATATTTCCCAATGCAATGAAAATAGCTAAAGTAATTCCAATATACAAGACGGGTGACAGAGGGGAACTTTCAAACTATAGCCCAATTTCACTATTGCCGCAATTTTCCAAGATACTTGAAAAAATATTCTGTGAGAGAATTGACAACTTCATAATGAAGAATAATTTATTGTGTGAGCAGCAATATGGGTTCAGACACAAGAGGACAACTGCATTTGCTCTAATGGAATTTATAGAAAAAATATCAACTGCCGTTGAAAATAAAGAGTACTCAGTTGGGGTATTCCTGGATCTTAAAAAAAAACATTTGATACAGTGGATCATAATTTATTATTAAAGAAACTACAAAATTGTGGTATTAGGGGGGTAGCACTGACCTGGTTATGTAGTTACTTAAAGAATAGATATCAGTATGTACAGTGGGGCAAAAAAGTATTTAGTCAGCCACCAATTGTGCAAGTTCTCCCACTTAAAAGATGAGAGAGGTCTCCAATTTTCATCATAGGTATACCTCAACTATGAGAGACAAAATGAGAAAGAAAAAAAAAATGTAGAAAATCACATTGAAGGATTTTTAACGAATTAATTGGTAAATTCCTCAGTAAAATAAGTATTTGGTCACCTACAAACAAGCAAGATTTCTGACTCTCACAGACCTGTAACTTCTTCTTTAAGAGGCTCCTCTGTCCTCCACTCGTTACCTGTATTAATGACACCTGTTTGAACTCGTTATCAGTATAAAAGACACCTGTCCACAACCTCAAACAGTCAGACTCCAAACTCCACTATGGCCAAGACCAAAGAGCTGTCAAAGGACACTAGAAACAAAATTGTAGACCTGCACCAGGCTGGGAAGACTGAATCTGCAATAGGTAAGCAGCTTGGTGTGATGAAATCAACTGTGGGAGCAATTATTAGAAAATGGAAGACATACAAGACCACTGATAATCTCCCTCAATCTGGGGCTCCACGCAAGATCTCACCCCATGGGGTCAAAATGATCACAAGAACGGTGAGCAAAAATCCCAGAACCACATGGGGGGGACCTAGTGAATGACCTGCAGAGAGCTGGGACCAAAGTAACAAAGGCTACATCAGAAATACACTACGCCGCCAGGGAACTCAAATCCTGCAGTGCCAGACGTGTCCCCCTGCTTAAGCCAGTACATGTCCAGGCCCATCTGAAGTTTGCTAGAGAGCATTTGGATGATCCAGAAGAGGATTGGGAGAATGTCATATGGTCAGATGAGACCAAAATAGAACTTTTTGGTAAAAACTCAACTTGTCGTGTTTGGAGGAGAAAGAACACCATACCTACTGTGAAGCATGGGGGTGGAAACCTCATACTTTGGGGCTGTTTTTCTGCAAAGGGACCAGGACGACTGATCCGTGTAAAGGAAAGAATGAATGGGGCCATGTATCGGGAGATTTTGAGTGAAAACCTCCTTCCACCAGCAAGGGCATTGAAGATGAAACGTGGCTGGGTCTTTCAGCATAACAATGATCCCAAACACACCGCCCGGGCAACGAAGGAGTGGCTTCGTAAGAAGCATTTTAAGGTCCTGGAGTGGCCTAGCCAGTCTCCAGATCTCAGCCCCATAGAAAATCTTTGGAGGGAGTTGAAAGTCTGTGTTGCCCAGCAACAGCCCCAAAACATCACTGCTCTAGAGGATATCTGCATGGAGGAATGGGCCAAAATACCAGCAACAGTGTGTGAAAACCTTGTGAAAACTTACAGAAAACGTTTGACCTCTGTCATTGACAACAAAGGGTTTATAACAAAGCATTGAGGTGAACTTTTGTTATTGACCAAATACTTATTTTACCGAGGAATTTACCAATTAATTCATTAAAAATCCTTCAATGTGATTTTCTGGATTTTTTTTTCTTATTTTGTCTCTCATAGTTGAGGTATACCTATGATGAAAATTGGAGACCTCTCTCATCTTTTAAGTGGGAGAACTTGCACAATTGGTGGCTGACTAAATACTTTTTTACCCCACTGTATGTGTTGGTAACAAAAACTCACAGTTACTGAAGGTTACTTGTGGAGTCCCACAGGGTTCAGTTTTGGGGCCACTATTATTCAATAAGTATATAAATGATATATGTAAAGTTTCAGAAAAAATGGATTTAATATTGTTTGCCGATGACACTAATCTATTATGCAGTGGAAGCAATTTGGAACAACTTTTGGATACACTCGTGAAGGAATTAGGAAAGCTTAAACTGTGGTTTGATTCAAACAAATTAATGCTCAATTTAAGTAAGACAAAATTTATCATTTTTAACAACCATCACAACAACTTAGTATCTGAACTTAGTGTAAATGGTGTAGAGATTGAAAGGGTATCTGAAACTAAATTTCTTGGAGTAATAATTGATAATAAACTGTGTTGGAAGTCACATATTAATTATGTTAAAGGTAAAATATCTAAATCAATTGCAATACTACACAGAGTGAAATATTTGCTGAATCAGCCCACACTATATACTTTGTATCATTCATTAATACTCCCATACATGACATATTGTACTGAAGTATGGGGAAATACATATAAAACAAACATATATCCAGTCTTTATGCTTCAGAAGAGAGCTATTAGAATAATAAACAAAACTGCTTACAGGGAACCAACAAACCCACTTTTTCTTAAATTAAAAGCTCTCAAGTTGAAAGATCTGGTTGACTTTAAAACTGCAGTAATAATGTTTAAAGTGAAGAATCTATCTCTGCCCGCAAATATCCAAAAGTTGTTCCAAATAAGGGAGAAACAATATCATTTCAGAGGAACATGTATATTTCAACAACCTTCAGTGAGAACTACCACCAAGCAACACTGTGTTTCAGTGCAAGAAGTCAGATTATGGAACGATTTTGGACCTGAATTAAAATCATGTACAACGCTTGGACAATTTAAACAAAAACTAAAGGAAGAAATACTCCAAACATATATACAAGATGACATGTAAAATCACATAAGGATTGTCATATCCAGTCTGTGTTGTGTTGTTGCTTAGTTTTTTTTTTGTCACATTTTGTCTTAGCTTTGTTCCGAATTGTAATCGCTCTTGTTTTGTTTTTCTTTTGAATTCTTGGATGGAATATGGGTGGGCAATATAAGCTGCGGCTTCAGCCATCACCCATTTCGGATAACTTATGCTGAACTGTATAATCAGAGGAGTTATTGTTTAATTTGACCTTGTTGGATTTTTTTTTCTTTTTTCCCCTTTCTTATATTATTCTGTTTCTTTTTAATCTTTACTTTTAATCTATACGAAATAAAGATTCATTCATTCAACTATACATGTATTCATTAAGTATTGCACTAGGAATTTTGACAATAAACCTTTGTATTTTTTGCAGATGTGTCTCCACTTTTGTTTTATGTGCGGTTACCACCAAGTGACACAAATTAAATACTAAAAGATTTGAAAATCTGTCTAAGACCAATCCAGCAGTTTGAGAAATCACTTTTGATTTGGTGTAAGTCTGCCAACAGAATTATGAGTCATAAAGCAGTTTGTGTTAAAATGTTAAATGCCATTAAACCCTAACGCAGGGGTGTCCAATCATGTCCCATGGAGGGCCAAGACCCTGCAGGTTCTCTCTTCTACCCAGTCTCTTCAGCAGGTGTTTTCACTGATCAGCAGTCAGTGGAAGAAATTCAGTGGAATCTGCTGTTGAAGACACTGGTTGGAGGTAAAGCCTGCAGATTTTGGCCCTCCATGGCACATGATTGGACACCCCTGCCCTAATCCATTATTAGGAAATACAGATGCTAATATGGCCCAGAATTCCTCCATATACTGGTACTATCACTAAAGTGTGCAGTGTCTTCTGTACTGGCACACCCAACAACACAGTCTTCAGTAAATAAAATATATATATATTTTTTTTTAATTTGATTTTGTATACTTTATTGATCCCCCAGAGGGGAAATTGAGGGCATCCACCTGGATGGATGAAGCAACCACGGTACGGCGCTATCCCTTAACCATTCACACACACATTCACACCTAGGGCCACTTTAGAGTCTCCAATTAACCTAACCTGCATGTTTTTGGCCTGTGGGAGGAAACCGGAGAAATCCCGGAGTAAACCCACGCAGATATGGGGAGAACATGCAAACTCCACACAGACCACTGCTGGTCAGGGGCTGGGATCGAACCAGGGATCCCATGGCCAAGGGTGAGTTGCTGTGTTGGTGCAGTGCTAACCACTGCGCCACCGCACAGTGGTTACTTTTTGGTTACTTTTCTTAAAAATGAACCATTATTTTCAAAGTCACTGATAAATAGTTTGTACTGTTGACTCTTTTCCCACTGGTGTCTTAACAGACAAAATAGAAAATCATGACGCAAAGACATAAGCCACTAAATTGTTTATTACAATCAGCAGCAACATCCAGATTATTTAGAATGTGCAAAATTCAAACTGTAAAAAAAAAAAAAAATTAGAATGGTTCACACACGCCGGCCATGCTGCCTCACTGAGAAACATCTGGATGTGCCACTCAAGTTGGTCCTGGTTCACCAGATCTTCAGCCTGCATCTCTGTAAATAGTGACGCAAGGTCCGGTTTGGGGTGGATCGTTTTCCTCTTGCCTAGACAAAGGACAGAAATGGGTAATGGTTAATTAAAGCAAGTTTAAAACATATTTGGGAAATACACTTGTTGCTAAAAGCCAGTGGTGGAATGTGACGATAAAGTACTCTGTTGTTGTCTTTAACCACAAGTTTCATGTAGCTGCGCTTCAGTAAAGTAGATTTTACAAGGGCTGGGTGATGTTTAAAATCATTTGTTTTTACTGTAACCTCAGCAATCAGAATGAGTTGATACCTTCACTTGAATGGAATCTAGGACTTTAACTGAGGGTGTGCATCACCGAGTATGGAGTCGCTCAGTCAAAATATGTAATTTTTTTATCAGTAAAAGTTTAGCCACCAAAGTGCAAGATACACTATTTTGAATATGACTCACAAAGGATCACACAAGTGATCTGACAATAAATAAATAAATAAATAAATAAATAAATAAATAAACAAGTGGTTTAGTTTACAGTGGCTAATATTGGATGTGCCATTCATTTTCAGTTATTCTGTAATTAATATTCACACAATCAAATAAATCTCAGTTCAGTCCCTTTCATATTAAGTGAAAGTTGTGCTACTTTAATTTTGGCACTTTACCTATACTTTAACTTAAAAAGCAAAGGATCTGAGTACTTTGTCCACCACTACTAAAAATAACGGGATGTAAAACTTACCAGTCATAGCAGCTAACCGTTGTCAGTGTCACAGCAGATGCTGGCCGGACTCTAGAACAAAAATACACACAAATTAAGTACATGCACAGCATGAAAGGGCAACATGTAAAAAAACCCCACCTTTTTCACCAGGATTACAAAACTAGCTTATTTAATCAGATATTGTCATCACAAGCGCAAAATACAAGGACAGCACAGAGCACGGCGTTAGTGTTGATGGCTAACTAGCTAGCTCATCTGCACACAAGCGACAACGTTGTTGTCTGTTCAAAGTGAACTTTCCACTGCTGGGATAAATAACGTAAAAGATGCATAATATCACATCATATCACATCACTCACCATCCTCTATATCCTAATATCACGGCTTTCAACTGCTGAAGTTGGGTGCTTCCATGGCCATAAATTCATTTCGGGTGGCTCCGTCGAGTTCCCTCTGGATTCTCTCATCAGCTGAAAGGCACAGAAAACTCTGCTGGACTGTGGTGTTGATTTCTGTGGGTCTGATTTCTGTGAAGCCATTCTATCGTTGTTGTTTATACTGACGCTTCCTTGCTGGCTCACAGACGAATCTTTGCAAATGGCGGCTCGAGATTCTGTAATTCATTCAGCCTCAAACGTCGTTCTCATGACATTATGCCCGGACCAGTCAGTGGCCTGCAGTGTTTTTACATCACATTTTCAGGTCGATACAGCACGCTTAGAACCACTCTCCAGCAGGTCCGAAAAATTGGGACAGTAACCGTTACAGTCCTTAATGGAAAAGCCTACAAAGTGTACCGTACCGAACCGAACTGGGCCAAACTGGTACTAGTGGAAAAGGGCCATAACAGTCTCACCAAGGTAAACAAAGCACTGGGGAATATCAACCCCTGCAAGGCGGCAGGACCAGACAACATCCCTGGGCGGGCCCTCAGAGCATGCACTGCCAAGCTGATTGACGTTCTCACATCCATCTTCAACCTCTCCCTCAACCAGAGCATACTCCCCTCCTGCTTCAAAACCACAACCATCATCCCCCTCCCCAAAAGGAGCCCGCCGACCTGTCTGAATGATTACAGACCGGTAGCACTCACTCCAATCATCATGAAGTGCTTCGAGAGAGTGGTGCTGCTGCTCATTCAGGGCAGCATACCGGATACCCTGGACCCCCTGCAGTACACCTACCGGCCCAACAGGTCCACCTCAGATGCCATTGCAGCAGCACTCCATTACTCTCTCTCCCACCTGGAAGATAAAGACTCCTACATTAGAATGCTCTTTGTCGACTACAGCGCCACCTTCAACACAGTCAACCCCCACAAACTCACTGACAAACTGTCTTCACTTGGCCTGCACCCCACCCTCTGCGATTGGCTACTGGACTTTCTAACTGGCAGGCCCCACACTGTCAAGATGGGTAACAGGACCTCAGCCAGCATCATCATGAACATACAGTAGGTGTCCCACAGGGTTGCGTTCTCAGCCCCATCCTCTACAGCCTCTTCACCCATGACTGTGTTGCCTCCCACAAGGCCAATATCATCTTAAAGTTCACAGATGACACAGCAGTGATAGGACGCATCACTGGTGACAACGAAACATCCTACAGGAGGGAGGTGGCCATCCTGGTGTCATGGTGTGAGGACAACAACCTCACCCTCAACACAGACAAGACAAAGGAGATGATAGTGGACATGAGGAAGAAGAGGAGGAGACCTCATTGACCGCTGTTCATCCGGGAGCTTGAGGTGGAGAGGGTGAGCAGCTTTAAATACCTGGGCATCCACATCAGCGAGGACCTTACGTGGACACCTAACACCACAGAGCTGGTTAAGAGAGCTCAACAGTGGTTGTACTATCTGAGGAGGCTGAAGAAGTTTGGCATGTCCCCCAGGATCCTCAACAACTTCTACAGCTGCATCATCGAGAGCATCCTGACCAACTGCATCACTGCATGGTACGGCAGCACTACTGCCCTGGATCGCAAACGCCTGCAGAGAGTGGTGAAGGCAGCGGAGAAGATCATCAGGGCTCCACTCCCCTCTCTGCAGAGCATCTACCACCGCAGAGTCCAAAGGAGAGCTGACGCCATCCTCCGGGACCTCACCCACCCCCAGCACAGAATGCTCACACTTCTATCCTCAGGATGGAGGTACAGAAGTGTGAAATGCAGGACAACCAGACTGAAAAACTCCTTCTTTCCCACTGCCATCAGACTCCTGAACAAATAACAAACTCCCAAAACTCCGCAACATAGCTTTGCAAATAGGAACTCACACACCGGTTGCTAAATTTGCACATTGCTCATTTGCACAGTGTACATAGTCTCACCCCGTCTGATGTCCATATCAACTCTGCTGCTCATTATCATGTGCAGTCTACTGGTATTATCCTTACAGAGAAATATGCACACTGGGTGCTAATTTGTAATTTGTATACTGCTCAATTGCACACTGTACATAGATTGATGCCATCTCAGGTTCATATCATCTCTGATATCAATATACCACTGTCCGCTATAGTCACCCAGGGAATTTCAAATTTCATTCTTCTTGTTTCCTCTAGTTACTCTGTGGTTTGGTTCTGTGTTATTACCTCAATAGTATTGTTTTGTACCTATTGCCTTGGCATTTGTTTGAAGAGCAGAGTAAGGATTTCATTGCTCAGGAGATGTTGCATTTCTTAACTGTGCACATGATAATAAAGCCTTTGAATCTTGAATCTGCCTGACAAAGTGAAGTAAACAAAAATATCCTCCAAAGCTAGACATCATCAAAAGAATTCAGGAACAAGTGAGAAACAAAGTAACAGATCTATCAGTCTGGAAAAGGTTATAAAGCCATTTCTAAAGCTTTGGGACTACATGGAACAATGGTGAACCTTCCCAGGAGTGGCCAGCTGACCAAAAATTACCCCAAGAGCACAGCAATGACTCATCCAAGAGGTCACAAAGACCCCACAACAACATTCAAAGAACTACAGGCCTCACTTGCCTCAGTTAAGGTCAGTGTTCATGACTCCACCATAAGAAAGAGACTGGGCAAAAATGGCCTGCATGGCAGAGCTCCAAGACGAAAACCACTGCCAAGCAAAAAAAGCATAAATGCTCGTCTCAGTTTTGCCAGAAAACATCTTGATGATCCCCAAGACTTTTGGGAAAATACTCTGTGGACTGACGAGACAAAAGTTGAACTTTTTGGAAGGTGTGTGTCCCATTACATCCAGGGAAAAAGTAACACAGCATTTCAGAAAAGGAACATCATATCAGCAGTAAAATATGGTGGTGGTAGTGTGATGGTCTTTGGGCTTATTTTGCTGCTTCAGGAACTGGAAGACTTGCTGTGGTAAATGAAACAATGGATTCTGCTGTCTACCAAGGAAGCCTGAAGGAGAATATCCGGCCATCTGTTCGTGACCTCAAGCTGAAGTGCACTTGGGTTCTGCAGTAGGACAATGATCCAAAAACACATCAGCAAACCCACCTCTCAATGGCTTAAGAAAAACAAAATGAAGACTTTGGAGTGGCCTAGTCAAAGTCCTGACCTGAATTTGATTGAGATGCTGTGGCATGAGCTTAAAAATGTGGTTCATGCTCGAAAACCCTCCAATGTGGCTGAATTATGACAATTCTGCAAAGATGAGTGGGCCAAAATTCCTCCACAGCACTGCAAAAGACTCATTGCCATTTGTTGTAAATGCTTGATTGCAGTTGTTGCTGCTAAGGGAGGCCCAACCAGTTATTAGGTTTAGGGGGCACACAGGGTCATGTAAGTTTGGATTTTTTTCCCTTAACAATAAACACCTTCATTTAAAAACTGTATTTTGTGTTTACATGTGCTATCTTTGTCTAATATTTAAATTAGTTTGATCTAAAACATTTAAGTGTGACATACAAAAAAATAAGAAATCAGGAAGGGACAAACACTTTTTCACACGACTCTGTGTGTGTGTGTGTGTGTGTGTGTGTGTGTGTGTGTGTGTGTGTGTACAAAGTTGTTGGTACCCCTCTGTTAATGAAAGAAAAACCCACAATGGTCACAGAAATAATTTGAATCTGACAAAAGTGGTAATAAATAAAAATTCTAGGAAAATTAACCAATGAAAATCAGACAATACTTTTGAATTGTGGTTCAACAGAATTATTTTAAAAAACAAACTCATGAAACAGGCCTGGACAAAAATGATGGTACCCTTAACTTAATATTTTGTGGCACAACCTTTTGAGGCAATCACTGCAATAAACGATTTCTGTGATGAGTTTTCTGCACCTCTCAGCAGGTATTTTGGCCCACTCCTCATGAGCAATCTGCTCCAGTCGTCTCAGGTTTGAAGGGTGCCTTCTCCAGACGGCATGTTTCAGCTCCTTCCACAGATGTTCAATAGGATTTAGATCAGGACTCATAGAAGGCCACTTTAGAATAGTCCAATGTTTGGCTCTGAGCCATTCTTGGGTGTTTTTAGCTGTGTGTTTTGGGTCATTATCCTGTTGCAAGACCTATGACCTGTGACTGAGACCAAGCTGTCTGACACTGGGGAGTACATTTCTCTCTAGAATACCTTGATAGTCTTGAGATTTCATTGTACCCTGCACAGATTCAAGACACCCTGTGCCAGATGCAGCAAAGCAGCCCCACAACATAACATAACCTCCTCTATGTTTCACAGTAGGGACAGTGTTCTTTTCTTGGTATGCTTCATTTTTGTGTCTGTGAACATAGAGCGGATGTGCCTTGCCAAAAAGTTGCAGTTTTGTCTCGTCTGTCCATAGGACATTTTCCCAGAAGCTTTGTGGCTTGTCAACATGCAGTTTGGCAAATTCCAGTCTGGCTTTTTTATGATTTGTTTTCAATAGTGGTGTCCTCCTTGGTTGTCTCCCAGGAAGTCCACTTTGGTTCAAACAACGACGGATGGTGCGATCTGACACTGATATACCTTGACCTTGGAGTTCACCATGAATGTGTTTAGAGGTTGTTCTGGGCTCTTTTGTTACCATTCGTATTATCCGTCTCCTCCTGCGGTCACGTCCAGGGAGGTTGGCTACAGTCCCGTGGATCTTAAATTTCTGAATAATAAGTGCAACTGTAGTCACAGGAACATCAAGCTGCTTGGAGATGGTCTTATAGCCTTTACCTTTAACATGCTTGTCTATAATTTTCTTTCTAATCTCCTGAGACAGCTTGCTCCTTTTCTTCCTCTGGTCCATGTTTAGTGTTGTACACACCATGTCACCAAACAGCACAGTGACTACTTGTCACCCTTTAAATAGGCCGACTGACTGATTACAAGTTTGTAGACACCTGTGATGTTAATTAGAGGACACATCTTGGTTGAACATGTCCTTAGGGTCACATTATTTTCAATCTTTTCTAGGGGTACCATCATTTTTGTCCAGGCCTGTTTCATGAGTTTGTTTTTTAAAGTAATTCTGTTGAACCACAGTTCAAAAGCATTGTCTGATTTTCATTGGTTAATTTTCATAGAATTTTTATTTATTACCACTTTTTTCAGATTCAAGTTATTTCTGTGACCATTGTGGGTTTTTCTTTCATTAACAGAGGGGTACCAACAATTTTGTCCACGGCTGTAATGTGTGTGTGTGTGTGTGTGTGTGTGTGTGTGTGTGTGTGTGTGTGTATGTACTGTATATATGTATGTAAAAAAACTCGGAGTGCTAAAAAACCCCAGAGTGCTTGATCGTCACTTCCTTGTGGTAACGTATCGTCACTTTCTGTTTTGCTGTCTGCCTGTGTGGTTTGCTCTCCAGCCACTAGCTATGGCTACTAGTTCTCCTTCCTCTCCTCCTCTGGTGTGCTCTCTCTGTCAGATGTTTAGCTACACCTCTGCCTCTTTTAGTGATAACGGTAAATGTAATAAATGTTGTCTTTTTGAGGCGCTCGAGGCGAGGTTGTCTGATTTGGAATCCCAGCTCTGCTGCATTGAAACACCGTCTGCGCCAGTTACTCTTGACGGACGCCCCTTAGCTGCAGCGGAGCTAGCTAGCTTAGGCCCCCCTGTTAGCGGTCCCCCGGCTCTCCTCAGCAGCGAAGAGACTGGGTGGGTGACGGTGAGAAGGAAGCCTAGTCACAAAGCCCCGGTACACCACCAACCTGTTCACGTTTCTAATCGTTTTTCCCCGCTCAGCGACACACCCGCTGAGGAAAAAACTCTGATCATTGGCGATTCTGTAGTCAGAAACGTGAACCTAGAGACTCCAGCGGCCAAAGTCAAATGCATTCCTGGGGCCAGAGCAGGCAACATCGAGTCAAAGTTGAAAATGCTGGCTAAAAGTAACTGTAAATATTCTACAATTGTTATTCACGCCGGCATTAATGACATCCGTCTCCGGCAGTCGGAAGTCACGAAACTTAATGTAGAATCGGTGTGTGACTTTGAAAAAATGATGTCTGCCACTGTAGTATTCTCTGGGCCCCTCCCCAATCTGACCAGTGATGACATGTTTAGCCGCTTGTCATCCTTAAACCGCTGGCTGTCTGTGTGGTGTCCTGCATATAACGTGGGCTACATTGACAATTGGAGCTCTTTTTGGGGAAAACCTGGTCTTATGAGATGAGACAGCATTCATCCCAGTTTGGATGGTGCTTCTCATTTATCTAACAATCTGGCATCTTTTTAATCCAAATTTCCAAAACCCTGACTACTCAGAGTTGGGACCAGGAAGCAGAGTCGCAGTCTTACACGCCTCTCTGCAGCTCCTCTTCATCCGCCACCCCTCAGCTTCGCCCCTGTCTTCCCCATCAGAGAATCGTTGTCTGCTCCCTCCAAAGTAAATAAAAATATAATGTATAAGCATCCCAAAGTGATTAAGCAAAATATTGGTAAAACTCAAATTAAACATAAAGCCTCTAAATTGAATGATTTGGCCTCTGTTCCTCCTCATAATTTAAAAATTAAATGTGGTTTATTAAATATTAGGTCTCTAACTCCCAAGTCTCTGTTAGTCCATGATCTGTTAATTGATCATCAGATTGATTTAATTTCCCTTACAGAGACTTGGTTAGGGCAAGAGGATTATGCTGGTTTAAATGAATCAACTCCCTCTGGTTATTTAAACTGTCAAAATCCCAGAAGTTCTGGTCTTGGAGGAGAAGTAGCAACAATTTACCATTTCAAATTACTAGTTAATGTAAAGCAAAAAACATGTTATAATTCCTTTGAGGGCCTGGTCCTCAGTATTGGGCACTTTAGCAATTTTAGGTTAAACCCAATTTTATTTGCCATAGTTTATCGTCCCCCATCAACCTACTCAGAATTTTTATCCGAATTTGCTGATTTCTTAGCTGATTTAGTGCTGAAATCTGATAGAATAATTATAGTAGGGGACTTTAATATACATGTGGATGTAGATAGTGACTGCCTTAATGTGGCATTTAATTCAATATTAGACTCGATTGGGTTTTCTCAGAAAGTAGGAAATTCTACTCATTACCTCCACCATACATTGGACCTTGTTCTGACATATGGCATAGAAATAGAAAATCTTGTAGTGTCTCCTCATAACCCCGTACTGTCAGACCATTGTCTGTTAACCTTTGATTTTACTATTTCTGACTATTTGGCTCCTAAAGAAAAATATTATTATAGTAGATGCCTCTCAGATGATGCTGTTACCAAATTTATGCAGATTGTTTCCTCTATGCCATGTGTCAACACAACGGAAATAAGCTATAGACAGCTTGCTCCTTCTGTAATTGATAACATGGTGGATAGTGTTACAGCTTCTCTGCATCAGACTCTAGACTTGGTGGCCCCCTTAAAAAAGAAAAAGTCTAATCAGAGATTTCGAACTCCTTGGTTCAACACAGAAACTCATAGCTTAAAACAGAAGACTCGTCAATTAGAAAGAAAATGGCGCTCCACTAATTTAGATGAAATCTATTTAGCTTGGAGAAATCATCTTTTAATTTATAAAAAATCTCTTAGAAAAGCTAGAACGAGTTGTTACTCTGCATTAATAGAAGAGAACAAGAATAATCCCAGGTTTCTTTTCAGTACTGTAGCCAGGTTGACAAAGAGTCAGGACTCTGTCAATCCTAGCATTCCCTTAGAGCTTACTAGTCAGGACTTTATGAACTTTTTCAATAATAAAATTTCATCCATCAGAGATAAAATCAATCAGATTCTTCCCACAGTTAACTTAAATACTGTAACTACTACAACTCCTTCTATTGATGTCTGTCTTGATGAGTTTACTCCAATCGACCTTTGTGAGTTAGACAAAATAGTTTCCTCATCCAAACCTTCAACTTGTCTTTTAGACCCTATTCCTACTAGGTTATTTAAAGACGTCTTCCCACTTATTGGTAGCTTTATTCTTCATATAATCAATTCTTCATTAACTTTAGGCCATGTACCGCAGGCTTTTAAAACGGCTGTAATTAAACCCTTACTCAAAAAGCCAACGCTAGATCCAGGAGCTTTAGCTAACTATAGACCAATCTCTAATCTTCCTTTCATTTCAAAAATCTTAGAAAGAGTTGTTGCTACGCAATTATTTGACCACCTGCAGGGAAATGGTTTACTTGAAGAGTTTCAATCTGGGTTTAGAATCCATCATAGTACTGAAACAGCCTTAGTGAAGGTCACTAATGACCTCCTCATCGCATCTGATAATGGACTAGTTTCTGTACTTGTCCTTTTAGACCTTAGTGCAGCTTTTGATACTATCGATCATAATATTCTACTTGATAGATTAGAACACTATGTTGGACTTAATGGAACTTCGTTGCAGTGGTTTAGATCTTATTTATCTGATAGGTTCCAGTTTGTTCATGTAAAAAATGAGTTTTCTTTCAACTCAAAGCTTAGTCATGGAGTTCCACAGGGATCTGTGCTAGGCCCTACTCTTTTTAGTCTATATATGCTTCCGTTAGGTAACATTATTAGAAAGCACTGTATACATTTTCATTGTTATGCAGATGACACACAATTATACCTGTCAATGAAGCCAGATGATAGTAATCAATTAGGCAAGTTAGAAGCCTGTCTTAAGGAAATCAAAGCTTGGATGACTTGTAATTTCCTGCTATTAAATTCAGATAAGACTGAAGTCATTCTTGTTGGTCCAAAAAACCTTAGAAATTCCTTTCCAAATCAAACTTTCAGTTTGGATGCGGTTACTCTTTCTCTTAATAGCTCTGTGAGGAACCTTGGAATTATTTTTGATCAGGATCTGTCCTTCAGTTCACATATTAAATTTGTTTCTAAGACTGCCTTCTATCATTTGCGTAATATTGCCAAGATTAGGAGCATCTTGTCTCAGAGTGATGCTGAGAAACTGATCCACGCTTTTGTTAGCTCGAGATTAGATTATTGTAATTCTTTATTATCAGGCTGTCCTAAAACATCTTTAAAAAGTCTTCAGCTGATCCAAAATGCTGCAGCAAGAGTTTTAACAGGTACTAGAAAGAGAGATCATATCTCTCCGGTTCTGGCCTCCCTTCACTGGCTTCCCATAGAGTTTAGAATTAAGTTTAAAATCATTCTTCTTACTTACAAAGCTCTAAACCAGGGGTGTCAAACTCATTCCATGGAGGGCCAAGACCCTGCAGGTTTTACTTCCACCCAGTCTCTTCAGCAGGTGTTTTCACTGATCAGCAATCAGTGGGAAGAAATTCAGAGAAAACACCTGTTGAAGCCACTGGGTGGAGGTAAAACCTGCAGGGTCTTGGCCCTCCATGGAATGAGTTTGACACCTGTGCTCTAAACAATCAGGCTCCTTTTTATTTAAAAGATCTGATACTACCGTATTATCCTAACAGAGCACTACGCTCCCAAAATGCAGGATTACTTGTAATACCTAGAATCTCCAAAAGTACAATGGGAGGCAGAGCCTTCAGTTATCAAGCTCCTCTCCTGTGGAACCAGCTGCCAATCTGGATTCGGGAGTCAGACTCGATCTCTGTTTTTAAGAATAGGGCTAAAACCTACCTTTTGATATAGCCTACAATTAGGGAGGGATCATGTGTTTCTGAACCCTCCCTTAGTTATGCTGCTAATAGGTTTAGTCAGCCGGGGGACCTCCAGTAATGCACTGGGCCTCACTCCTTTCCTCACTCTCAATGAAATATTTTTTTTTGCTGGTCATTAACATTTGTTTGTTCTCTCCCATAGATTGAGTCCCCATCGTGCTGTTTGCTCTCTACATGTCTGTTCTTTTCTTCTTCTCTATCCCCTCACCCCCCAGCCAGTCACAGCAGATGACTGCCCCTCCCTGAGTCTGGTTCTGCTGGAGGTTTCTTCCTGTTAAAAGGGAGTTTTTCCTCTCCACCGTCGCCAAGTGCTTGCTCACAGGGGATCACCTGATTGCTGGGGTCTTTCTGCAACTGTGGGGGTTCCCCCTACAGTTGATAGTGCTATGAGATGACTGTTGTTGTGAAATGGCGCTATATAAATAAAGTTGAATTGAATTGAATTGAATGTATGCATATATATACACTACCGTTCAAAAGTTTGGGGTCACTTAGAAATTTCCTTATTTTTGTAAGAAAAGCACTTTTTTTTCAATGAAGATAGCAGTTATAGCTGCGAATGTCTGGTTTTTGGTGCAATATCTACATAGGCGTATAGAGGCCCATTTCCAGCAGCTATCACTCCAGTGTTCTAATGGTACAATGTGTTTGCTCATTGCATCAGAAGGCTAATGGATGATTAGAAAACCCTTGTGCAATCATGTTAGGTCTGCAATGCTGTAACTGCTGCAAATGGAGGATTCTTTGACGAAAGCAAAATTTGAAGGAAAAAATTATTATTTCAAATACAAATCATTATTTCTAACCTTGTCAATGTCTTGACTATATTTTCTATTCATTTTACAACTCATGGTGGTAAATAAGTGTGACTTTTCATGGAAAACACAAAATAATTGTCTGGGTGACCCCAAACTTTTGAACGGTAGTGTATCTACTCCATCTAGCTACAATGCTCCGCACTGTGTGTCTATATATATATATATATATATATATATATATATATATATATATATATATATATATATATATATATATATATATATACAGGTATATATATATATATATATATATATATATATATATATATATATATATATATATACACTACTGTTCAAAAGTTTGGGGTCACCCAGACAATTATTTTGTGTTTTCCATGAAAAGTCACACTTATTTACCACCATGAGTTGTAAAATGAATAGAAAATATAGTCAAGACATTGACAAGGTTAGAAATAATGATTTGTATTTGAAATAAAATTTTTTTCCAGATACTCAACCTGCTCAAAGGAAGGTCAGTTTTATAGCTTCTCTAACCAGCTAAACTGTTTTCAGCTGTGCTAACATGATTGCACAAGGGTTTTCTAATCATCCATTAGCCTTCTGACGCAATGAGCAACACATTGTACCATTAGAACACTGGAGTGATAGTTGCTGGAAATGGGCCTCTATACACCTATGTAGATATTGCACCAAAAACCAGACATTTGCAGCTAGAATAGTCATTTACCACATTAGCAATGCATATTAGATATTAGAGTGTATTTCTGATTAGTTTAAAGTTATCTTCATTGAAAAAAACAGTGCTTTTCTTTCAAAAATAAGGAAATTTCTAAGTGACCCCAAACTTTTGAACGGTAGTGTATATATATATATATATACAGTATATATACTGTATATATATATATATTTATTTATATGTACATATGTATACTCGCTGCTCTTGTTTTTCTCTTGCCTTCTGATTGTTGCTCTGAGTGTTGCTATCCCTGTGCTGTTGCAATCCTGGAATTTCCCCATTGTGGGACTAATAAAGGCTTATCTTATCTTATCTTATCTTATCTTATCTTATCTTATCTTATCTTATATCATATGCGGCCACATGCATGGTTTGACTAAATGATGACCGTCACCAAACTGGAAGCAAAAACGCTTAATAACTCATCACTTCACTCTATCATCACTCTTTACTCTACAGTATAAAAGCAAGAAATCTGTGTGTGTGTGTGTGTGTGTGTGTCTGTCTGTCTGTCTGTCACGTTCATAGGACATCATAGGATGGCCTATGATCTCTGTCTGAACATCATAGGATGTCCTATGAACTCAGGCATCATAGGACACATAGACAAATGTGTCTTTATGATATCATATAGACCATGAACTCAGGCATCATAGGACGACTCGCAATGCCTATATGACGGCACATAGACAAATGTGTCTTTATGATGTCATATACAGTGACAGACATCAGCCAACATGTCATTATGATGTCATATACAGTGAGTCCATGCCGGAAAGCCCCTTTTTGCTCAGATCTATTTTCATGATCCTGTCCATGAACTGAAAATATGACGCACCTATCCCTCAACCAGTGGTCTCAATGAAGAAGAAGAAGAAGAAGAAGAAGAAGAGAAGAAGAAGAAGAAGAAGAAGAAGACCCATCAGATGGAGAGCAATAGAATGATGACAACTGCTGCACGTCAGAAAAGACGCCATGAAGATGAAACACCTGAGGTTCCAGCAGTACATTACACCCGTCTGAGACAGAACACCCTTCACCAGCATAGGGTACGACAGACTTTAAAGCACGTTTCTAGGACATCATAGGACAGCCTATGATCTCTGCCTCATCATCATAGCGCGTCCTATGAACTCAGGCATCATAGGACAACTTGCCATGCCTACATGACTGCAAATGTGTAACCTTGACGAATGCCAGTCTACACTACAAATGTGTAAAATGCCAAGCAAAGCGCGGATTTTCTCCGGGTGCTCCAGTTTCTTGGTTTCTACAGGCATGCATGGGTCTTCCTGAACAGGGTCGAAAGCCACTTTTTCAGGATTGTGCCCATGAACGGAATTACGACGCACCTATCCCTCAACCAGTGGTCTGAACGAAGAAGAAGACCCACCAGATGGAGAGCAATAGAATGAGGAGAACTGCTGCACGTCAGAAAGGATGCCATGAACATGAAACACCTCAGGTTCCACCAGTACGCTGCAGGCATGACTGTGAACAACACAGCCATCTGAGACAGGAGGAAACCCTTCAGTGGTCTGAATGAAGAAGAAGACCCACCAGATGATGTCTATATGACGGCACATAGACAGAGCACATGACTCCTTACAAGACATATATACAGATATTCTATAGACATATAGACATATTCTATATATAGAGACAGGTAAGCAACATAACACAGAACAGTGACAGACAGGAGAAGAAGTAACAAGCAGGGACAAACAGCCCCAGATAGCAGGGCATATTTTGTATGATTTTTATGTTTTGCTGCATACAAAAGCCATCACATGTGATTGCCACTTAGTGCTGTGTTGCTATACCAACTGTCCTGTAACTGGCAAGAATTCTCTTCCAATACATCCCCTCTACGGGCATGTACGGGTATGCACTAGTAAAAAAAAAATCACATAAATAAGTAATCTGACAAAAAAATAAACAAGTGGTTCTTAAACAGTGGCTAATATTGGATGTCCCATTCATTTTCAATTATTCTGTAATTAATATTCACACAATCAAATAAATCTCAGTTCAGTCCCTTTCATGTTTGTCCAAGTCTGACATGTGTGATTGCCTACATTTGTATTCCACTTTCAAACACAGCTTATGCAGCCAGACACGACCTGGCTCAAAGGCATGCTGATGGCGATTAAAAAAAGTGATTTTCAATAAAGTGAAAAAAAAGATGATGCATGGAGTTTGTTTTTGCCCTGAGGCTGAGTTATCGTGGAAAAAGCTGAGCTCTGTGGTTCCAGCGATCAGTTGATTGGATCCACTTCTTTTTTTTTTTTTTTTTTACCAAAGGTAAAAAAACCCAAAAACATGTGAGGTAGGCCCTACAACCTTTGCTCCACTGAATGCGTGACATATCAACCATACGCTGGATAAATTTTCAGCATGGGGTACATATATTTTTTCCAGTTTATAAAAATTTTTCACTGGGTCTGAGGTGTGTGTGAAAAAAAAAAGGTTTTGGTTAACGTTTAGAGGGTCAAAAATGTGATAGTTTAAGTGGAATAATAATAACTAATCCTCTCGCATCAATAAACAAACAAACTTATAAAGGCGATCCCTGCTTGGGCAACAGCAATTATAAAAACCCTGCTGACCAACCGAAGGTTCAGAGTCCACCTCAGTCAGAAGACAAGTGCATGGAGAATGCAGAAAAACGGACTCCCACAAGGCTCAGTTCTAGCTCCAACTCTGTTCAACCTCTACATAAACGACCTGCCTACTACAAAATCCCGCAAATTCACCTATGCAGACGACATCTGTTTGGCATTCCAAGCACCAGACTTTGAACCACTGGAACGGGTGCTCACGGAAGATCTTGCCAAACTGGACCAGTTCTGCAAAATCTGGCGCCTAAAACCAAGCCCAGCAAAAACCGTCTCCAGTGTATTCCATCTCCACAATGCAAAAGCTGCCAGAGAACTAAACATCCACCTGAGCGGACTCAAGCTTAAGCATGCCCCAAATCCAACTTATCTTGGAGTGACCCTTGATAGGACCTTATCCTTCAAGGAACATCTAAAGGGGACGGCTGCTAAGGTGAAGGTACGAAACAACCTGCTCTGCAAGCTCGCTGGTGCAAAATGGGGGGCGGCAGTCTCCACCCTGCGCACCTCAGCACTGGCCCTTTCATACTCTGTAGCAGAATATTGTGCCCCTGTCTGGTCCAGGTCATCTTACACACACCATGTAGACACCCAGCTCAACACAACCATGAGAACTATAACTGGAACAATCCGCTCAACACCACTCCCCTGGCTCTCTGTACTGTCAAACATAGCCCCTCCACACATCCGGCGAGCAGCATTAACTCAAAGGATGCTCCAAAAAGTTAAAGATTCTCCTCACTTACCAATCCATGCAGATATCTACACTCCACCCACTGCCCGACTTTCATCCAGACGGCCGATTTGGAAAAACCCTCCCCCAGCTGACTTTACCATCCAGACAGCTTGGCAAGAGGAATGGGAGACCAAGGAGGTCCCAAACAAACAGCTGGTGATAAACCCCAACCAACAGGTCCCGGGCACCAACCTCCCAAGGAGACAGTGGTCTACACTCAATCGCTTCAGGACTGGACATGGCCCCTGCTTGGCCAGCCTTTACAGATGGGGCAGTAGCCCTAGCCCACTGTGCGCATGTGGAGAGGAGCAAACAATGGAACACATCATAGAGGCTTGCACGCTCCAAAGACTGGAAGGAGGATTACACACCCTCCATACAGCAAACCAGGAGGCAACTGCTTGGCTTAAGGACTTTGCATTCGCTAAATAAATAAACAAATGCTTACAATAGAGCCGCAGCGCTCAGTCTTTGCTAGTCACGCCCTCAAGGTTCAGATCGTTATTTGGCCTCAGTATTGCCCCAGTGCGATGATATAAGCACTGCCTCAATCTTAGCATTAAAGCTTTAAAAAACCTTTAATAACAAAATATTGCTAAAATATAAAATGATACACTATAATGGGTCTCAAATATTTGTAAATATGTTGTGTTATAGTACTGCATGAGTTTATTGACGATACATGGAAGAAATTCAATATTACACTGAACTCCATCACTGAACAGTAATATAAACTAAAACAATTATGATGACTGAACAACTCCCATTCCCCAAAAGTGCAAGATACACTATTATGAATATAAGTGATAAAAGATCACACAAATAAGTGACCTGACAAAGAAATAAACAAGGAATCTGAAACAGTCGCTAATATTGGATGTCCCATTCATTTTCAATATTTAGGTATTCTGTAATTAATATTCACACAATCAAATAAATCTTAGTGCCATTTACTCCCTTTTATATTTGTCAAAGTCTAACATGTGATTGCCTACATATAGCCTACACCTCTTTACCTCTTTGTATTCCACATTCAAACACAGCCTACATTTTGGGCCTGTAAAGCCTGATTGGGATACCTGTTTCAGACAGCAATGCCTGTGTTCTATGGGCAATGCACTAGTATATAATATAAATGCACCAAATCTCTGTGTGTGTCTGTTTGTGTGTTCCTCACATATCTCCCAAACCGTTCATCAGACTGGCCTCAGATTTTATAAGTGCTTTGCTGAGGTTACGAGGGTGTGCATCCCCGAGTATGGAGTTGCTCAGTCAAAATATGTAATTTTTACCAATTAAAGTTTAGCCACAGCTCTGTTTCCTCATGCTCTGGCTTCTAGAAGTGTGGGCGGGGTTTCGGATTGACTCTGCACTGATTGGATAATACGCGGCATCGTGACCAGTCACCAGAGTGCTCCGTAAACAAAACAAGGAAATGAAAAGTGACAAATTTGACCAGAAAAAGAGAGTACTGAAGATTAATGCTTAAAAATTTATAGTATAATGTTGCTGTGATTGCGTAGCTCTAAAGAACAATTCGGCATATGTGGAGAACACGAGGTGCGCTGGGGGGGGGGGGGACAGCCAGACCGTCTTACTGCAGTCCTTAGCAGGGAGCTAAGTCCAGCCTGCCCAGTTAACGGGAATCTCGGCTGCTGCTTCACCCGTGTGCCACCACTGTCCTTTACGGCACCGTGGGTTCAACAAGGCGCTCCTCCCGGTGCATGCCTATCTAAAAATTAAAACTTAATAATAATACCACCATGAATGTCGAGCGGAATGGCCAGATCAATTGAATATCATATGCTGACACATATACACACTTTAACTAAACGATGACAGTGACCAAACATAAAAAAACGCCCAAATAATAAATCATTTTTTATTTACTGACAAATGGGCAACACTGATGCAATAGTTGCAGCCAAATGGGTCACTCTTCTTTGTATAATAATTTTGGGTGTTTTGTACTTATAATATTGCTAAAATATAAAAGAATGCACTACAATGGGTCTCAAATATTTGTAAATGTATCCTGTTATAGTACTGCATGAGTTTATTGATGATACACTATAAACTACACACATAAACTAAAATAATTATAATGGTGACTGAACAACTCCCATTCCCCAAACACATGAATATAACTCCATAATGATCACACAAAAAAGTCTGACAAACAAATGAACAGGGGTTCTTAAACAGTCACTAATATGGGATGCCCCATTCATTTTCAATAATTCTGTAATTAATATTCATACAATCAAATAAATCTTAGTGTTCAGTCCCTTTTATATTTGTCAAAGTCTAACATGTGGGATTGCCTACATATAGGCTACCTTTGTATTCCACTTTCAAACACAGCCTACATTTGGGCCTGTAAAGCCTAATTGGGCTTCCTGTTTTCACACAAGAATATTTGCTTTCTACGGGCATGCCCTAGTATATACAGTGGTGTGAAAAAGTGTTTGGCCCCTTCCTGATTTCTTATTTTTTTGTATGTTTGTCACACTTAAATGTTTCAGATCATAAAACCAATTTAAATATTAGACGAAGATAACACAAATAAACACAAAATGCAGTTTGTAAGTGAAGGTGTTTCTTACTAACAGTAAAAAAAAATCCAAACCTACATGACCCTGTGTGAAAAAGTGATTCCCCCCCATGTTAAAACATAAATTAACGGTGGTTTATCACATCTTTGGAAAGCTGAATTCAATTTCTCTAGCCACACCCAGGCCTGATTACTGCCACACCTGTTCTCAATCAAGAAATCACTTAAATAGGACCTGCCTGACAAAGTGAAGTAGACCAAAAGATCCTCCAAATGTAGACATCATGCTGCGATCCAAAGAAATTGAGGAACAAATGAGAAACAAAGTAACTGAGATCTATCAGTCTGGAAAAGGTTATAAAGCCATTTCTAAAGCTTTGGGACTCCAGCGAACCACAGTGAGAACCATTATCCACAAATGGCAAAAACATGGAACAGTGGTGAACCTTCCTAGGAGTGGCCAGCCAACCAAAATTAGCCCAAAAGCTCAGCGACGACTCATCCAATGGTCACAAAAGACCCCACAACAACATCCAAAGAACTGCAGGCCTCACTTGCCTCAGTTAAGGTCAGTGTTCATGACTCCACCATAAGAAAGAGACTGGGCAAAAACGGCCTGCATGGCAGAGTTCCAAGACCAAAACCACTGCTGAGCAAAAAGAACATAAAGGCTCATCTTAGTTTTGTCAGAAAACATCTTGATGATCCCCAAGACTTTTGGGAAAATACTCTGTGGACTGACGAGAGAAAAGCTGAACTTTTTGGAAGGTGTGTGTTCCGTTACATCCGACGTAAAAGTAACACAGCATTTCAGAAAAGGAACATCATACCAACAGTAAAATATGGTGGTGGTAGTGTGATGCTCTAGGACTGTTTTGCTGCTTCAGGACCTGGAAGACTTGCTGTGGTAAATGGAACAATGAATTCTGCTGTCTACCAAAAAATTCCTGAAGGAGAATGTCTGGCCATCTGTTCATGACCTCAAGCTGAAGCGCACTTGGGTTCTGCAGCAGGACAATGATCCAAAACACATCAGCAAGTCCACCTCTGAATGACTTAAAAAAAAACAAAATGAAGACTTTGGAGTGGCCTAGTCAAAGTCCTGACCTGAATCTGATTGAGATGCTGTGCCATGAGCTTAAAAAAGGCGGTTCATGCTTGAAAAACCCTCCAGTGTGGCTGAATTGCAACAATTCTGAAAAGATAAGTGGGCCAAAATTCTTTCACAGCACTGTAAAAGACTCATTGCCAGTTATGCCTGTGCGCCAGTTAACCTGTGCGCCATCCACGCCAAGAGGGTCACCATCATCATGCCCAAAGACATCCAGCTGGCCCGCCACACCCGCGGAGGGAGAGAGAGCTTAGACTTTCTACTGCACATTCACCAACCACAATGCTCCGCACTGTGTGTCTATCCATCCATCCATCCATCTTCTACCGCTTTTCCGGAGGTCCGGGTCGCGGAGGCAGCAGTTCAAGCAGAGAAGCCCAGACTTCCCTCTCCCCAGCCACCTGCTCCAGCTCTTCAGAGAGGATACCAAGGCGTTCCCAGACCAGTTGGGAGACATAGTCTCTCCACTGAGTCCTGGGTCTGCCCTGGGGTCTCCTCCCAGTGGGACGTGCCTGAAACACCTCAAGTGGGAGGCGTCCAGGAGGCATCCTGATCAGATGCCCATACCACCTCAACTGACTCCTTTCAATGAGGAGGAGCAGCGGTTCTATTCTGAGCCTCTCCCGGATGACTGAGCTCCTTACCCTATCTCTGAGGGTGAGTCCAGCAATCCTACGGAGAAAGCTCAGTTCAGCTGCTTGTATCCGCAATCTCGTTCTTTCGGTTATTACCCAAAGCTCGTGACCATAGGTGAGAGTAGGAACGTAGATTGACTGGTAAATTGACAGCTTTGCTTTAGAACTAAGCTCCCTCTTCACCACAACAGACCGGTACAATGTCCGCATCACTGCAGATGCTGCTCCAATCCGTCTGTCGATCTCTCGCTCCATTTTCCCCTCACTCGTGAATGAGACCCCAAGATACTTAAACTCCTCCACTTGGGGCAGGAGCCTGTCCCCAACCCGGAGAGGACAATCCACCTTTTTCCGGCTGAGGACCATGGACTCGGACTTGGAGGTGCTGATTCTCATCCCAGCTGCTTCACACTCAGCGGCAAACCGTCCCAGCAAGAGCTGTACGTCATTGCTGGATGAAGCCAACAGGACAACATCATCTGCAAACAACAGAGATGAGATCCTGTGGTCACCAAGCATGACACTCTCCATTCCCTGACTGCGCCTAGAAATCCTGTCCATAAAAATTATGAACAGGATCGGTGACAAAGGGCAGCCCTGGCGGAGTCCAACTCTCACTGGGAATGACTCCGACCGAGTGTTGGCAATACGAACCAAACTCTCACAACGGTCGTACAGAGACCGAATAGCCCATACTCCTGAAGCACCCCCCACAAAAATCCACAAGGGACGTGGTCAAATGCCTTCTCCAAGTCCACAAAACACATGTAAACTGGTTGGGCAAACTCCCATGAACCCTCAAGAATTCTCGAGAGGGTAAAGAGCTGGTCCGATGTGCCACGGCCAGAACGAAAACTACATTGCTCCTCCTGAATCCGAGGTTCGACCAACGGCCGGACTCTCCTCTCCAGTACCTTGGCATAGACCTTCCCAGGGAGGCTGAGGAGTGTGATCCCTCTAAAGTTGGAGCACACCCTCCGGTCCCCTTTTTTGAAGAGAGGAACCACCACCCCGGTTTGCCATGCCAAAGGCACTGCCCCCGACCTCCACGCAATGTTGCAGAGGCGTGTCAACCATGACAACCCAACAACATACAGAGCCTTGAGGTACTCAGGGCGAATCTCGTCCACCCTCAGGGCCCGGCCACCAAGGAGATTTTTAACCACCTTGGCAACCTCAGCCCCTGTGATAGGCGAGTCATCCCCCTCGTCCCCAAACCCTGCTTCCTCTGTGGAAGGCGTATCAGTGGGATTGAGGAGATCCTCGAAGTATTCCTTCCACCGCCCGACGATATCCCCAGTCGAAGTCAACAGTGTCCCATCCGCACCATACACAGTGTGGACGAGGAGCTGCTTTCCCCTCCTGAGCCGCCGAACAGTTTGCCAGAATCTCTTTGAGGCCGACCGAAAGTCTTGTTCCATGGCCTCACTGAACTCCTCCCATACCTGGGTTTTTGCTTCAGCAACCACCCGAGCTGCACTCCGCTTGGCCTGCCGGTACACCTCAGCTGCTTCGGGAGTCCCACAAGCCAACCAAGCTTGATAGGACTCCTTCTTCAGCTTAATGGCTCCCCTCACCACTGGTGTCCACCACTTGGTTCGGGGGTTGCCACCACGAGATGCACCGACCACCTTGCGGCCGCACCTCTGGGCCACCGCTTCAATAACAGAGGTGGAGAACATGGCCCATTCAGACTCCATGTCTCCAGACTCCCTCGGAATGTGGTTGAAGTTCTTCCGGAGGTGGGAATTGAAGACCTCCCGGACAGGGGCCTCAGCCAGACGCTCCCAGCACACCCTCACTATACGTTTGGGTCTACCAGGTCTGAATGGCTTCCTCCCCTGCCATCGGATCCAACTCACCACCAGGTGGTGATCAGTTGACAGCTCTGCACCTCTCTTTACTCGGGTGTCCAAGACATACGGTCGCAGGTCTGATGATACGATAACAAAATCGATCATCGACCTGCGACCTAAGGTGTCCTGGTGCCAGGTGCACATATGGACACCCTTATGCTTGAACATGGTGTTCGTTATGGACAGACTGGTTCAGATCGGGCAGGCCGTTCCTCCCAATCACCCCCCTCCAGGTTTCACTGTCGTTGCCCACGTGCACATTGAAGTCCCCCAGTAGGACATAGGACAATGGAGTCTCCAAGAGGAGCACCTTCCAGCACCCCAGTCACAAGTCACAGACTCCAAAAAGGGTGGGTACTCTGAAACATCATTTGGTGCATAGGCACAAATGATGGGTGTATAGACTGTGTGTATATATATATATATACAGTATATATATATATATATATATATATATATATATATATATATATATATATATATATATATATATATATACAGTATATATATATATATATATATATATATATATGTATACTAGCTGTTCTTGTTTTTTTCTTGCCTTCTGATTGTTGCTCTGAGTGTTGCTATCCCTGTGCTGTTGCAATCCTGGAATTTCCCCATTGTGGGACTAATAAAGGCTTATCTTATCTTATCTTATATACACACACAACAGTTAGTTACCAAACAATTTGATTGGACAATAGGGATTCCAGGAGTTACTACAATCCACGATAATTAATAATAATAATAATGCATCAGATTTATATAGCGCTTTTTCATAGACACTCAAGACGCTTTACAATGGATACATTATTCATTCACTCACAGACAATGGCAGTGGTAAGCTACTGCTGTAGCCACAGCTGCCCTGGGGCAGACTGACAGAAACATGGCTGCCAATCCGCGCCATTGGCCTCTCTGACCACTACCGAACATTTATACACATTCATACCCAGTGTTATGGAGACTGGAGGCAAAGCGGGTAAAGTGTCTTGCCCAGGGACACAACTGGATGGCTGGGGAGTTACTTTACCAATTATTGCATGATTAAAGTAATTAGTTACTTGGAAAAGTAACTTTTACGTTACTTTTAAATGCGTACTTAAATCATCTTGCACACATCAGTGACCCTTCTGTATGGAGGTTGCATGTTCTCCCCGCGTCTGCGTGGGTTTTCCCCGGGTACTCCGGTTTCCTCCCATAGGCCAAAAACATGCAAGTTTGGTTAATTGGAGACTCTAAAGTGACCCTAGGTGTGAATGTGTGTGTGAAGAAGAGATTGGCGTTGTACCGTGGCTGCCTCATCCATCCAGGTGGATGCCCTGAATTTCCCTCTGGGGATCAATAAATACAAATACAAAATAATTTAATTAATGGAATGCATTATGGGCTTATTAATGTCAGGCTGAAAACAGACTGTTTCAGACAGAGCATGTTCAGACTGCTTTATCCTGCTTTGAGAGCTCTTATTGTGGTAAAAACCTGAAGAAAATCAACACAAAATTTCCAGTAATTTTCTCATTTTGGAGTGAGAAATAGGGTTTGTGGAGTGAGACAGAGGGAAAAAGAGGGAAAATCACTCCAAAAGAGTGGGAGTTGGCAACACTGCATAAAGCTGTCCATGTTTATCTTACCTTTATGATATGGATTTAATCCGATGTGCAGTGATCCAAAGAAAATGTCCATTATCCACAGTCCAAATGTCTGCTGTGACAGAGACATGATCCAGTCCCTCAAATTCCTTTCAGAGATCAAAAATTATTTTTGAATAATTTTTATCCAGGTAGCAAGTAAATGTGTTTTAACTTCAGTGGCTCACAGTCTCAACTGTCTGATGGAAAGTCACTGTTTATATCACGCCTTCAGTCTGTAACGACATATCAGTCGGTTTAATTCTTGCTGGGTCACAGACTGTCCAGATGCAAACCTGTGCTTGAAATCCAGCTGTGGGTGTTGAGACAAGAGTATTTCCAACTTACATCCAGCCATGGCTGTTCAGAATACAGTAGATCCACTAACACAGTGTTAGTTGTTAGCATAGCCAGCTGTTACTTAGCACTAGCTTTGTCGGAGCTTGTTGCTGTTTTCAGGCGCTTCTGAAGCCTGCAGCAGGACTCAACTGGCACTTAGTCTGCAACCCATCAATATGCTTTTGTCTTTAACCACGACAAAGGAAAAACAATCTGTGCTATTTCCACAAAAACAAAGTGGCTTCATCTTTTCCTCTGCTCAGTAAATGGTAAATGGGGCGGCAGTGGCTCAGGAGGTAGAGCAGGTCGTCTAATAACCCGATGGTTGGCGGTTCGAATCCTGCTCTCCCCAGATATCCTGCCGTTGTGTCCCTGGGCAAGACATTTCACCCACATTGCCTCTAGTGCCCATAACACTGGGTATGAATGTGTATAAATGTATAAAAATGTTCGGTGGTGGCCGGAGAGGCCGTTGGCGCAGATTGGCAGCCACGTTTCCGTCAGCTTGCCCCAGGGCAGCTGTGGCTACAGTAGTAGCTTGCCACTACCATTGTCTGTCTGGAGTGAATGAATAATGTATCTACTTGTAAAGCATCTTTGAGTGTCTATGATAAAGCATTATATAAATCTGATGCATTATTATTATTATTATTAAATGGTGTTCACTTATATAGCGCTTTTTCTCATCTCTGGATGACCAAAGCGCTTTACAGATCCTGCTATCTACCCATTCACACACTGATGGCGGCAGAGCTGCCACACACAGGCACTGGCCTGACCCACCAGAAGCAAATGAGGGCTCAGCGTCTTTCTCAAGGACACTTCAGCATGCAGACTGCAGACAGAGCGGGACTCAAACCCCTGACCCTCCGATTAGTAGTCAACCACACTACACCTGCACCACAGCCGCCTCTTTAGTAGTGAAGACTCAGGATCTCCGCAACAGGTAACGTCGACTGAGGGTTCGTCTCAGCTACGGTAGGTCAGTTTGTATATTCATTTATTTGTGCTAAAAATATCTATCCATATTAACCAAACGAGTAATGCATCTGATCAAATTTCAGTAACTGTAATGCATTACTGAATTTTTAAACAATTATTTTATTACACAGCACATTACTGCAGAAGTAGTGGTGTTACTCCCAACACTGCCCTCAACACAGAAAAGACAAAGGAAATGATAGTGGGCATGAGGAAAGAGAGGAGGTCTCATCGCCCACTGTTCATCAGGGAGCTCGAAGTGGAGAGGGTTAGCAGCTTTAAGTACTTGGGTATCCACATTGCTGAGGACCTCACCTGGACAATGAACACCACACAGATGGTCAAGAAGGCTCAACAGCAGCTGTACTTTTTGAGGACCCTGAGGATGTTTGGGATGTTGCCCAGCACAATCCTGATCACTCCCTCCACCACACACTGGGCAGACAACGGAGCACTTTCTCCAGCAGACTGCTACAACTTTGCTGCCAAATGGTTAGGTACAGGAAATCTTTCCTGTCACATGCCGTTTCACTGTACAATAACTCACTCTGATGTTGCATTCTGATCATAACTATGCTGCCATACTGCACCTTGCAGTCTAATTGGTGCCTCACATTTCACCCTGCACCTGATAGTCCTGCATTGTACAGTGGGTATGATTCATGTACTATATGGGTCACCATCTATTCATCTATGATGTATATAAGTTTTTAGTGGTTTTACTTTCCATGGGTAATCCCTTGGTCTATTATGCTGTGTGTTTTTCTGTCATTTGGTCGTCTACTGTCATGCTGCTGTTACACTGTAATTTCCCAGTTTGGGATCAATAAAGTACATCTATCTATCTATCTATCTGTCTGTCTGTCTGTCTGTCTGTCTGTCTGTCTGTGTATCTATCTAGGATCCTCGCCAACTTCTACAGCTGCATTGCTGAGAGTATCTTGACCAGCTGTTTCACTGTGTGGTACGGCAGCACTACTGTCTTGGACTGCAGAGGCCACGCCTGCAAAGTGGTGAAGACTGTGGAGAGGATCATCAGGACTCCACTGCCCTCTCTGCAGAGCATCTACAACTGCAGAGTCCATGGGAGAGCTGCCTCCATTCCTAAGGACCCTCACCCACCCCCAATACGGAGTGTTCACACTTCTACCCTCAGGTTAGAGGTATAGAAGTGTGAAATGTAGGACTTCAAGACTCAAGAACTCTTTCTTTCCCACTGCCATCAGACTCCGAAACAGCTGATAGGAGTCTGTAATCATATGACTACCTCATGCAACAGCATGCAACTGTTTACTGTTTACTGTTGTCACTTTGCATATGTGCAACTGCATTCATTGCTGAAACTGTTTACATTCACTGCTCTCAGTGCACATAAGCTGATGTTGCACTAATTTGCACAATGTATATTTTATTTGCAACTCCGTTTCTATACTTTCTATAGTTTCTATAGTTTTTATTGTTGATATTTTTATTCCAGTGTATACTGTGTATTTATTTTTAATTTATCTTATTCGTTGAGTTATATTTTATATTGTGCAGCATTCAGGGTAGAAAGCAAAGGAAGATTTTCGTCGTACAGGGAAATGTGTTTCCTTACTGTGCAGATGACAATAAACTTGGATTTTTTTTTTATTGCCTCGATATTCACTAAAATCACTCACAAGGATCTTCACGTAGGTCTGCATCCAGGTTGAGGTCAAGGTCATTGTAAAAGGTCAGGAGATCTGGGCATTTATGATTTCCCAAAAAGAGTTACTCCTCCAAGGCCACTGACCTTGACCTTAAGCACATCCTAGATGAGTCTGCATCTAGGCCAGTGGCTCTCAATAGGCAGCCTGCGGGCCACATTTGGCCCACGAGCCTGCTATTTATGGCCCCTGAGCTGTGATTCCTTCGTGTTTTGGTTTGGTCAGTATCTGTAAACGTGGACTGTTATCTCCATGCCAACAATGCAGTGACAGCCTGTTAGTATACGAACGGCACTTATTTAACTTTCATTTTCGAAGCAGTTTGCTTATTCATTCAAACAGCAGATTTGGCTGATTTGGTGGTAGACTGACCACTACCATCAACATGGCCTTACTGCCAATGCAGTTTGAACGCTGCACTCATTGTCCGTGTGTGTGGGCACGCCCATCTCTGGTGCAATTATGTGCAATATTCTTGTAACTGCTGTTGAGAGTCGTTGCCTTCACCAGCTCCTCCCACAGCAGAACAGCCTGGTAACATGGACGTAAATCAAGGGGGTCCATGGGGGGGACAATTATTTTCCTTTAAAATTTGCAAATTTTCTCACAACTTTTCCTCAGTAATTTACTACATTTAGAAGAAGAAGAATCCAACTCTATTGTCATTCAATCCATACAGCCAATCATGTACAGTAGAAAAAAAATTACGTTTCTCCTATCGGCAATGTTAATCACATGTAGAATCAGAGGGAGTCGCTGCCATGCAAAGCGCCACCACAAACAACTTCTCCTTCCCCCATTCTATCACGCTGCGCACCAAGCTAGAAGGCTGGAAGTACCATTTTTATATGGTCTTTGGTATGACCCGGCCAGGACTTGAACCCCCAACCTCCTGGTTGTGGGGAGGATGCGCTATCAACTAAGCCACCACTCCGTAAATGTAAATCTTTTTTGTTGTAAATTTGCCACTTTTCCTCATAAATCTGCAGGTTTTTTTTCTTGTAAATTTGTAACATTTTTCAATAAATTTGCCACTTTTTTCTTGTAAACTTGACTTTTTGTAAATTTTCATTTTTTTCCCTGTAAATTTGCAATTTTCTTTCTCATAAATTTATGACTTTTTTCTTGTAAATTTGCAGCCCCCCTCCCCCATAAGTGTACGTTTGTACATTCTTTCTCATAAATTTGTGACTGACAACAATAATACTTGTAGTGTCCCCTCAATATTTACTCTCAAGAAAATGCTCCGTTTATTGTCCCTCCTAACATAAAAATGAAATATCCACCCATTCAGCATGTTGGCACTGCTCCGGACCTCCGGCCCACTGGAGAAAAAAATGCGGACCCCTGGCAAAAACATGTGAGGACCGCTGATCTACGCTGTACTTAAAGATGCACTGCACTGGATATAAATCCCCTTTAATTCAATTCAATTCAACTTTATTTATATAGCACTATTTCACAACAACAGTCATCTCATAGCACTTTCAACTGTAGGGGAACCCCACAATTGCAGAAAGACCCCAGCAATCAGGCGATCCCCTGTGAGCAAGCACTTGGTGACGGTGGAGAGGAAAAACTCCCTTTTAACAGGAAGAAACCTCCAGCAGAACCAGGCTCAGGGAGGGGCAGTCATCTGCCGCGACTGGCTGGGGAGGTGAGGGGATAGAAAAGATGAAAAGAACAGACATGCAGAGAGCAAACAGCACGATGGGAACTCAATCTATGGGAGAGAATGAGCAGATGTTAATGACCAGCAAAAAAAAAATATATTTCATTGAGAGAGAAGAAAGGAGTGAAGCCCAGTGCATTATTGGAGGTCCCCCGGCTGTCTAAACCTATTTTATAAAACAAATATACATTGTCTAAAAAGGTATATTATGCCCCTTTTTTTTTTTTTTTAAAAAAGTTCATTGTCTTACAGTTCCATCCATCCATTTTTTACCCCTTTTCCAGAGGTCTGGGTCACGGAGGCAGCAGTTCAAGCAGAGAAGCCCAGACTTCCCTCTCCCTGGCCACCCTCCAGCTCTTCAGAGAGGATAGCAAGGTGTTCCCAGACCAGCTGGAAGACATAGTCTCTCCAGCGAGTCCTGGGTCTGGCCCGGGGTCTCCTCCCAGTGGGACGTGTCTAAAACACCTCAAGAGGGAGCCATCGAGGAGGCATCCTGATCAGATGTCCATACCACCTCAACTGGCTCCTTTCAATGTGGAGGAGCAGCGGTTCTACTCTGAGCCTCTCCCGAATGACTGAGGTCCTCACCCTATTTCTAAGGGTGAATCCAGCAATCCTATGGAGAAAGCTCATTTCAGCCTTGTCTTACAATGTCATATAGTTGCATCTGAAAATTTTTGCCCTTTTCCTCCTACTTCAAATGCCAGGATTGAATCAGATCCACCCACATCCCGTATGCATGGATACTAACACACCACCCCTCCTCCAAGACCACAGCACAAAGAAATCTGCAAGCTGGCAAATATGAACAGCCAGTGCTTAGTCCTGACTGGTTTCCCTGTTATAGTGACATCACAAAAACGCTCTATCTAAACTTGCCTTTTTCCAAGGTTTCACTTAACTGTACTTTCACAGCAGAAAAACATAGACGTGGCACATAAGAGTGATTTCGCTTTTGATATGTCTTGTAAGTCATAAAAAAAACATGTTACAGACATGTTAACCAGAAAAAAACCTTTGATTTTCACAGTGTGAAAACTTAAGGTCATGGTCAATGGTGAGCTGAGCACCTAGTGATTTTGTCAGGCTGGAATGGACTACTCCATCACTGACGGTCTGATTTATTTTTTATTGCTCCCTATATACAGTGGAGCAAAAAAGTGTTTAGTCAGCCACCAATTGTGCGAGTTCTCCCACTTAAAAGATGAGAGAGGTCTCCAATTTTCATCATAGGTATACCTCAATTATGAGAGACAAAATGAGAAAAAAAAATCCAGAAAATCACATTGAAGATTTTTAATGAATTAATTGGTAAATTCCTCGGTAAAATAAGTATTTGGTCACCTACAAACAAGCAAGATTTCTGGCTCTCGCAGACCTGTAACTTCTTCTTTAAGAGGCTCCTCTGTCCTCCACTCATTACCTGTATTAATGGCACCTGTTTGAACTCGTTATCAGTATAAAAGATACCTGTCCACAACCTCAAACAGTCAGACTCCAAACTCCACTATGGCCAAGACCACAGAGCTGCCAAAGGACATCAGAAACAAAATTGTAGACCTGCACCAGGCTGGGAAGACTGAATCTGCAATAGGTAAACAGCTTGGTGTGAAGAAATCAACTGTGGGAGCAATTATTAGAAAATGGAAGACATACAAGACCACTGATAATCTCCCTCGATCTGGGGCTCCACTCAAGATCTCACCCCATGAAGTCAAAATGATCACAAGAACAGTGAGCAAAAATCCCAAAACCACACGGGGGGACCTAGTGAATGACCTGCAGAGAGCTGGGACCAAAGTAACAAAGGCTACCATCAGTAACACACTATGCCGCCAGGGACTCAAATCCTGCAGTGCCAGACGTGTCCCCCTGCTTAAGCCAGTACATGTCCAGGCCCGTCTGAAGTTTGCTAGAGAGCATGTGGATGATTCAGAAGAGGATTGGGAGAATGTCATATGGTCAGATGAAACCAAAATAGAACTTTTTGGTAAAAACTCAACTTGTCATGTTTGGAGGAGAAAGAATGCTGAGTTGCATCCAAAGAACACCATACCTACTATGAAGCATGGGGGTGGAAACCTCATGCTTTGGGGCTGTTTTTCTGCAAAGGGACCAGGACGACTGATCCGTGTAAAGGAAAGAATGAATGGGGCCATGTATCGTGAGATTTTGAGTGAAAACCTCCTTCCATCAGCAAGGGCATTGAAGATGAAATGTGGCTGGGTCTTTCAGCATGACAATGATCCCAAACACACCGCCCGGGCAACGAAGGAGTGGCTTCGTAAGAAGCATTTAAAGGTCCTGGAGTGGCCTAGCCAGTCTCCAGATCTCAACCCCATAGAAAATCTTTGGAGGGAGTTGAAAGTCCGTGTTGCCCAGCGACAGCCCCAGAACATCACTGCTCTAGAGGAGATCTGCATGGAGGAATGGGCCAAAATACCAGCAACAGTGTGTGAAAACCTTGTGAAGACTTAGAGAAAACGTTTGACCTCTGTCATTGCCAACAAAGGGTATATAACAAAGTAGATAGATAGATAGATAGATACTTTATTTTGAACAAAAAAGCGTAACAAAAACAAAACAAATGACAAATGCAATAAAGTAACAGTATACAGTGTTCGAAAGGGAGAAAGAAGAAGTGAACAATTATTAATTCCATCTCCTCTTTTCCATAAATACACCCATGTGAATTATATACAAATTACCACATTTAAGACCCCAAGTAAACAATTAACTGTATTTTGTACATATCAACATTAACACCCATCCATCCTAGCATACATTGATGTCCACACATCAAAACCAGCCTCAAACAACACAGATATACACAGTGTTGTCCCACCCACCATTCCATAGTGCCCCATAGTGTCCCAGAGTGAGCATAGTGAATCGTACATATAAATACTACCCTTTTAACATATATCCTTTCAGCAAATAATGTTTGTACCTCTTTTTTAATTGATTTCTGTTTGTACATAGTTTCAGTTCCGGCTCCAGACTGTTCCACAAATCCACCTCACAGACAGATATGCACATACTTTTCTTGGTTGTTCGTATCTTGGGTTTTGTAAAGTTTAAGTCTCCTCTCAAATTATGATCATTGTCTCTTTTTTTTAAAATATTTTTTGTATATTAGTTGGGAGTTGATTATTAATTGCCCTGTACATGACTTGTGCTGTCTTAAATTTAACTAAATCGATGAACTTTATGACATGTGACTTTAAAAACAACAAACTGGTATGGTCTCTATATCCTACATTATTTATTAACCTTATAGCCCTTTTTTGTAATGTGCATATTGACTGTAGGTTGGTCTTGTAGGTGTTTCCCCAGACTTCTACACAGTAGTTAAGATAAGGTAGAAACAGTGAATTGTACAGTAAGACCAATGATTTATAGTCCAAGATGTGTCTTGTCTTCCCCAGTATGCCTATACATTTTGACAATTTGGACCAGATGTGACTGATGTGAGGTTTCCAGCAGATTTTATTGTCTAGCGTCACCCCCAGAAACTTATTTTCCTGTACTGTTTCTATTCTGGTATCATCTATCGTTACCATTATTTCATGATTTATTTTATAATTTCCAAACAACATAATCTTTGTTTTTTTAAGATTTAAAGATAATTTATTTTTGTTGAACCACTGCGTTAACTTTTTCATTTCAGTTGTGACCACCTCTAAAACCTGCTGCAAATTCTCACTAGTGCAAAGGATATTTGTGTCATCCGCAAACAAAATAAATTTCAGAATTTTTGATACTTGGCATATGTCATTTATATACAAAATAAATAGTTTGGGTCCCAAAACTGACCCCTGGGGCACACCACAAGTGATGTCCATGAAGGGTGATTTGTGCTCACCAATTTGTACAAATTGTTGTCTGTTACTTAAATAACTTTCCACCCAACTCAGTCCGACCCCTCTTATCCCATACCTTTCCAGTTTCCTTAGTAGTATTCTGTGGTCAATGGTGTCAAAAGCTTTCTTTAAATCTATAAATACTCCTACAGCAAACTTTTTTTATCTATACAACTAGTAATTTCTTCTATAAGTTCGATCAGTGCCAAAGATATAGATTTATCTGCTCTAAAACCATACTGGTTGTCTGTAAGGACGTTGTGTTTTTCAATGAAATCATCCAGTCTCTTAGTGAAGATTTTTTCAAGTATTTTGGAGAATTGTGAGAGTAAAGAGACTGGCCTGTAATTTGTGAAACAATGACTGTCTCCTGTTTTGTATAGAGGTATTACTTTTGCTATTTTCATTTTGTTTGGAAATTTACCAGTTTGAAATGACAGGTTACAGATGTGGGTGAGTGGCTTAACAATTCCTTCAATTACTTTTTTCACTATTGTCATGTCAGTTTCATTCCAGTCCGCTGATTTTTTTGTCCTTAAATTTACTCACAGTCTCGATAATTTCCTTTTCAGTAACTGCACCCAAAAAGATTGTGTATTGAGATGAACTTTTGTTATTGACCAAATACTTATTTTCCACCATAATTTGCAAATAAATTCTTTAAAAATCCGACAATGTGATTTTCTGGATTTTTTTTTTTTCTCATTTTGTCTGTCATAGTTGAGGTAGAGATATGATGATGCTGAGACATCAGATATCAGTCGTACGCCCATGCCGCTACAGGACTGAGTGGTGAACATGCTTCCATAAGTGAATCAATGTCCTTAGAAAACCAAGTGCTTCAGTTCCTTAATGATAAAGACATTAAGGTAGAAGCCAATGCGATCTCAGCCTGTTATGCTTTATCGAAGAAAGATAACAAAACAAAGAAATCAATTGTGATGCGCTTTGTGAACAGGAGGGTGAAAAATGACATACTGAGGCAGGCCAAAAAACTAAAGGAAACTCAAGTTTACCTAAATGAACACCTGACAAAAAAAAACGCTGAATTAGCACGGCAGGCACGGATGCTAAAGAAACATAATAAGATACAGACAACCTGGACAAGAAATTGTAGAATTTGGATTAAACTAAATGGAACACCTGAGCAAGCAAAAAGTATAATGATCAGAGATGCTACTGACTTAGATAAATACAGATGAACACTGACTATGAAACACAGAGCGAGGAAACTCAAACTCTAAAAATATGCCACTATGCTGAACATAAACCACAAGAGATGGAGAATGATATTGATCCTGATAACCACTTTTTCAATAATATTCATAACCACTGTGAATATTACACTGAAAAGCAATTCAAAAGTCAAGTGCAATTAGATGGTAAACTGTCAATAATACACTTCAATAGCAGAAGTCTTAACAAAAACTTCTCACAGATTCAGGACTATTTAAAACAGCTAAACAGAAAATTCACAGCTATAGCAGTCTCTGAAACCTGGCTTAATGCAGACCAGGCTCCCCTGATGGCAATAGAGGGATATCAGATGTTTAACATTAACAGATCTCAAAAAAAGGGTGGTGGTGTTGCACTGTATATTGATGACCTATATAGATGTAAGCTTGTAAATGAAATGTCCTCAGCACTACCAGGGATTCTGGAATGTGTTACTGTTGAGATTGACCTAGACAAAACAAAAAATCTAATCATAAGCTGCATATACAGAACGCCGGGAACTTGCATTGAGACATTCAGAGATAAATTAGTCGAGCTGTACAATAATATTACTAGTAAGAAAATGGTAGCAATTTGTGGAGATTTCAATATTGATCTACTTAATCCACATCAACAAAATGTAGTTACAGAGTTCATGAACTCTATGTACAGCATGAGTCTATATCCCACAATAACACATCCCAGTAGAATCACAGCTCACTCTGCTACACTTATTGACAACCTGTTTGTCAATGTTCTCGACAAGAAAATAGAAAGTGGATTATTGATAAATGATATAAGCGACCACTTGCCAATCTTTGCACTTATCCATGGCCACACGGGGCCCAACCCAGAAAAAATCTCAAAATCGTTCAGACACAAATCACCAAACGCAATCAGTTCTTTTAAAGAGGACTTGCTGAAGCAAGACTGGACAGAAGTCTATGTATCAGATGTAAATGAAGCCTATGACACATTTACAAACATTGTAACCACTCTTTATGAAAAAAAACTGCCCATTAGTTAAAAAAAAGCTTAAACACAAATTTACTGACAAACCATGGCTAACCAAAGGACTACAAAAGGCGTGTAAAAAGAAAAATTTATTATATAAAGCTTTCATAAAGAAAAGGACAAAAGAAGCAGAGCAGCGGTATAAAACATACAAAAATAAGTTAACATATATAATAAGATGTAGTAAAAGAGACTATTACAGTAAAGAACTGGAAAAAAACAAAGACAATATTAAAAATACATGGACAATAATCAACAGTATCCTTGGAAATAAAAGCAGAAATACCAGCTACCCAACTAACATTCCAAAAAATAATAAATCGACTCCGAATGTGAATATAGCTTCACCTGCAGATGAATTTAATAATTTTTTTGTTAACATTGGACCTAAACTGGCCCGAGAAATACCCACTACGGTGCCAACAGGTGATTCAATATGCAATAACACTGCTGTAAAAGACACCATCTTCATAAAGAACACAGACGAAAGAGAGGTCATTGAAATTGTTAAATCGTTCAAAAGTAAAACATCTACTGACTGCGATGGTATTGATATGCTACTAGTCAAAACTGTTATCGAATGCATAGTGAAACCACTGACGTATATCTGTAACCTGTCTCTCCAATCAGGTATATTTCCCAATGCAATGAAAATAGCTAAAGTAATTCCGATTTACAAGACAGGCGACAGAGGGGAACTCTCCAACTACAGACCAATTTCACTATTACCGCAATTTTCCAAGATACTTGAAAAAATATTCTATGAGAGAACTGACAACTTCATACTGAAGAATGATTTATTGTGTGAGCAGCAATATGGGTTCAGACACAAAAGAACAACAGCATATGCCTTAATGGAATTTACAGAAAAAATATCAACAGCCATTGAAAATAAAGAGTATTCAGTTGGAGTATTCCTGGATCTTAAAAAAGCATTTGATACAGTAGATCACAATCTATTATTAAAGAAACTACAAAATTGTGGTATCAGAGGGGTAGCACTGTCCTGGTTAAGAAGTTACTTAAAGAATAGATATCAGTTTGTATGTGTTAACAACAAAAACTCAGAGCTACTGAAGGTCACCTGTGGAGTCCCACAGGGTTCAGTTTTGGGACCATTATTATTCAATATGTATATAAATGATATATGTAAAGTTTCAGAAAAAATGGACTTAATATTGTTTGCTGATGACACTAACCTGCTATGCAGTGGAAACAATTTGGAACAAATTCTGGATACACTCGGAAAGGAATTAGGAAAGCTGAAACTGTGGTTTGATTCAAACAAATTAACGCTCAATTTAAGCAAGACAAAATTTATAGTCTTTAACAACCATCACAACTACCCAGTACCCAAACTCAGTGTAAATGGTGTAGAGATTGAAAGGGTACCCGAAACTAAATTCCTTGGAGTAATAATTGATAACAAACTGTGTTGGAAGCCACATATTAATTATATAAAAGGTAAAGTATCCAAATCAATTGCAATATTACACAGAGTGAAAAATTTGCTGAATCAACCCACACTATACACCTTGTATCATTCATTAATACTCCCATACATGACATATTGTAATGAAGTATGGGGAAATACATATAAAACAAACATATATCCACTCTTTATGCTTCAAAAGAGAGCTATTAGAATAATCAACAAAGCAGCTTACAGGGATCCAACAAACCCACTTTTTCTTAAACAAAAAACTCTCAAGTTGAAAGATCTGATCGACTTTAAAACCGCAATAATAATGTTCAAAGTGAAGAATCTATCACTGCCCGCAAATATCCAAAAGTTGTTCCAAACAAGGGAGAAACGATATCACTTCAGAGGAACATGTATATTTCAAAAGCCTACAGTGAGAACAACTACCAAGCAACACTGTATTTCAGTGCAAGGAGTCAGATTATGGAACGATTTTGGACCTGAATTAAAATCATGTACAAAGCTTGGACAATTTAAACAAAAACTAAAGGAAGAAATACTCCAAACATATTTACAAGACGACATGTAAACTCACATAAGGATTGACATTTCCAGCCTGTGTTGTGTTATAGCTTAGTTTTTCTTTTTTCTCTGTGACACCATGTCTTAGATTTGTTTTTGAATAGTAACCGCTTAACTTAGACTAGCTCAGTTTTCTTTTTCTCTCAGTCATATTTTGTCTTAGCCTTGTTTTAAATTGTAATCGCTCTTGTCTTGTTTTCTCTTTTTTCTCCTTTGAATTCTTGGATGGAGTATGGGTGGGCAATATAAGCTGCGGCTTCAGCCATCACCCATTTCGGATAACTCACGTGGAATTGTATAGTAGAAGGAGTCTTTGTCTAATTTGACCTTGTTGTTATATTATACAGTTTCTTTTAACCTGTAATGTACTATCCGAAATAAATAAATTCATTCATTCATTCATTCATTCATTCAGGTATACCTATGATGAAAATTGGAGACCTCGCTCATCTTTTAAATGGGAGAACTTGCACAATTGGTGGCTGACTAAATACTTTTTTACACCACTGTAGGTAAAATGACTGGATCAAGCCTGATATGATACTAAATACTGTATTGGCCCATTTCTACTTATGGTGCACCATCAGTTAAACATTTCTTGGTAATGTCACATTTATAAATATGGTGCCTAATAGCCTCACAGAGAAAAAAAAATCATTGCTATAACAATAAAACAAAGGAACAAGGCACACACAAAAAAGAAAACAACACATAAAAAATATACACAGGATGAAATTGGATGCCTACTTCCACCCATGGATCTATAGCACTTCCCCTTCATTGTTTAATTATCTTAGTAGTTGGTTTCCACCTTTTTATGAATATACACTACCGTTCAAAAGTTTGGGGTCACCCAGACAATTATTTTGTGTTTTCCATGAAAAGTCACACTTATTTAGCACCATGAGTTGTAAAATGAATAGAAAATATAGTCAAGACATTGACAAGGTTAGAAATAATGATTTGTATTTGAAATAATAATTTTTTCCTTCAAACTTTGCTTTCGTCAAAGAATCCTCCATTTGCAGCAATTACAGCATTGCAGACCTAACATGATTGCACAAGGGTTTTCTAATCATCCATTAGCCTTCTGACGCAATGAGCAAATACAGTGTACCATTAGAACACTGGAGTGATAGTTGCTGGAAATGGGCCTCTATACACCTATGTAGATATTGCACCAAAAACCAGACATTTGCAGCTAGAATAGTCATTTACCACATTAGCAATGTATAGAGTGTATTTCTGATTAGTTTAAAGTTATCTTCATTGAAAAAAGTGTTTTTCTTTCAAAAATAAGGAAATTTCTAAGTGACCCCAAACTTTTGAACGGTAGTGTATCTCTTTGAAGTCTTAAGAAATATGTTATTTGTTCCATCTGATAGATTTCCAGTACCTTATCTACCCACATATGGTATGTTGGAGGGTAAGGTTTTAAATGCCTTTAAAAAAAAAAAAAAAAAAAAAAACTTCAGACGATAATATCAGACAGTTTATTTGACACTGATGTGCGGCTAAAGAACAAAGATCACACGTACTGTAAGTGAAGAACTAGTTCTGAGCCTTAATTATCTATCTTTTTTTGTCAATCAATACAAGATGGAATGATAAGGGGACCTCTCTGCATCACAAGCAGGCACTGAATATCATGGTTTTTGTGTTTTGCTGTATACAAACTAAAGCACCACTCATTTTTGCCACTCAGTGCTTTGTAATTGTTATCGGTTCTGTTCTGTGGCATCATGCACATACCCTCTATTTGTACTCAGAACTTTACCTTGATGCATAGATGTTCTGTTTGTTGAGATGATGTGTTGAGACATAACTAACTTGGCAATGCCTCGGTGCTTAGTTACATCATGTTAACTGAATTCAGTGCTTTGTCACGCACCAGCATGCATTTCTTACTCTCTCTCACACACACGCACATGCACAGGCACACACAGGAAGTGGTTTTCAGGCCCCATGCGCACATAAGAGATCACTTCTAGCCACCAAACTGAACACAGAGAGACACGGCAACGCAGCCCACCATTATTAACAAGAAGTCTTCCACTTATTTATAGCACCTAATTTTTGGTACACTGTTCATGAAAGAAGTCGAGCAAAAATGCATAAATTAGCACTTGCATTGAATGCTTGAACCATGATGAAAAAAGTAGTTGAAACAAAGACTACTGTATGTTCCACATAAAAATGAAATCAAGCCTTAGACTTTTTAAACAGAATTTGGTCATAAAGAAACCAAAACACTCCTCGCCCACCAGTTGCTCCTGGCTCACTGACGTGTTGTTGCCAGTCAGAGTTTGCATTTCTTGGTAATGATGTACATTATCATACTTAAAATCACAAATATACTAGCATTTGGAAAAAATATATACAAAAACACACATTTTCTACTCACAACGTTTCTTTTCAGCGAACCAATCCTCCTTGTAAAGTCATTTCCTTGGCATGCTTGTGCTTTTTATTCAACACCACTTCTGCATTCAGTCCCAAAAGCATATAGCAGTGTTACTGAATGTCAAACAGAACAAGGAACTATTTTTTCATTGAACAGAAATGTGCATGTCAGTGCTCAGTCTGCTAAAAAGGCTCCAAGCAAATGAATTTAAAGATAACACAGGTATACGAGGCACTCCTTCATTGCTGAGCAGTAAGAGGAGGGTTTTTACTGCGGTGTTGGAATCATTATACAGTAACATCAAACTGAGGTTTTGTACCACTTCACATAAAAGTCTCATCATGAAATTTTCTCATTCAAAGTAAAATTAAAGAAAATGTTTCATACAAAACACAAAGAAAGTCTCCAATAATGGCATAGGCTTTATGGCGTGGTACCTGGGGTAGATAAATCAATGCACTGGGACATTTTCTAGTGCATAAGTAACACATTGTGGAATTCAACGTGTTCAAGCCCTCAATCCTGAGATCTGTGAATTTATGAGATTAAGATATACACTTGTATACAAAAACAAGAGTTTTTCAAAAATCAGTTTTGGGGTAAATGAGGCAGAAGATCATAAATTTTACATATGTTGACAGAAGCTTTCACAAAAAGTCAATTTCAAGTTGGTGAATGATGTCATTTTTGACACAAAAATTGCATGAAACTGATTCCCCCCATTTTTAGGCTCTAACATCTTGTAGACTATTCATCTAATTTAGGGATAAGGACCTGAAATGATATAGTGCTTTTTCTAGTCACAAAGACCACTCTAACAAGTAGCTACACCAACCCTCTGTTCTACGGGCCTACTGTATCAGAGACAGATACCTAGGGATAATTTAGAGCTGCCAATTACCCTAACATGCATGTTTTTGGATTGTGGGAGGAAACCCGAGCCCCTGGAGTAAACCCACACAGCACAGGGAGAACATGCAAACTCCACACAGAAAAATTCCCACCCCTGCCAGCCTTGGGATTTGAACTAGGAAAATTCTGGCTGTGAAAAAACGGTGCAAAGCACTGTACCACTGCGCTGTTGTTTCATAATACAGAGTATATCTATAATAGAGATCCCAAGCCACCCCTCTACTTCCGAATATGGGACCTTAAATGGGGGAAAAAAAATCTCCAATGAAGTGAATGGCAAGAGAGAAATTACCTTTCGATCCCAATCGAATTTTGCCACAAGTTACACATATGATATTTGCCAGTTTAAAAGATAATTTTCCACGTAATTAAAGTTGTTGTTGTCATATAGTAAAAGAGTAATATTTGTTTTTTGTGAAACTGCTTAGTGGACTACACTTCCTTGACTCGGACTATACATGTCACCAAACACGATTATGGGGGCTCCCCTCTCAAAGCTCACCCCTTGTTTCCTGACCAAAGAAGAGAAAAACAATACAACTGTATTGCACTGTATTTTGAGAGCTACAGTTGAATCCAGAGGACTGTTAGCTACTTCCTCCTGGGCGCTCTTTGAAAATGATGACGCAAGTTATGTGAGTCTGTGTTTATAGTCTTTCAATTTACATATTTTCACAACCTTATTAACAGACAACAACCTACACCGTTATTTACGTGGAAAATTATCTTTCAAACTGACCAACATCATATGAGTAACTCATGGCAAAATTCGATCATAATCAAAAGATAATTTCACTTCATTGGAGATTTTTTCCGATTTAAGGTCCCATATGCGGAAGTAGAGGGGGCGTGACTTATGCTGTCTACATAGGCTATGTTTCATTTACTGTAGGTCTGATCAGATTCCTCCACGCAGCGCTGTAATTCGCCTTCCGCTGCCAGGAACTCCTGACCTTGTTAACCCGGGCGACGTCTGAGCCGGTGTGAGTTGCTCTCTGACTGACCATTTCATGAAACTGCTTGCAAAGTATTTGAGTACTGCTAGCTTTTGCTGGACTAGCAACTCATTCTTGGCAGATAGAGGTATTATCAGTGGCAAGGACAGGCCAAGACAAACTGACTCCAGTATCTGTTGCAGTGACTGACCAGATGACAGACTGCTATGATGATGATGATGATGATGATGATAGGCTATGTTCCAAATATCAACCCCCCCGTCTTTCAAACTGGGCTTTAAGTAGGACAGGGGTGTCCACATTTTCTTTCAGGGATCACATACAGAACTAGAAAAACACTCCGAGAGCACATGCCTCCGCCAAGGCTACTTCCGTCCATCATGGATCCCCTCCAAGATGTAATAGGTTTGTGTGCAGGCCATGAGCCAATTGTGGTGAAAACTGCAGCAAAGTCTGTCCAATAGTTTTGAAGGATTCTTGCTAAAACTCTGAGAAGATAAAAGCCTTGGTGGAGGTATGCATTCTGGGATCATCCCCAAAATGTTATGGGTTCATCCTTGGCCCGAGGGCTACCTCTGGTGAAAGTTTCATCAAAATCCATTACATAACCTCCTTGGCAGAGGTAATAATGCCAGAAATCATAGGCCACAAACACTATGTCAATCAGAAGCTGGTTCTGCACAAAAAAGCATTGTCTGTGACATCTGTGCACATGTAGACATGCAACCAAATAAAAATTTTACACAACCTTTGTCCGGCACTCCCTGTTTTAAGTATGAGCTTGGCAATGGTATTTCTTGCCATACTAGTGTTGACAAGCCTGCAGTTTATTATCTTTGCCAAAGAGGCTATGTTTTCAACGGCGTTTGTTTGCCTGTTGGCAGGATTACGCAAAAACTACTGGATGGATTTGGATGAAATTTTCATCAAAGGTGGCCCTTTGCCTAAGGATTAACCCATTAGATTTTGGCAGTGATCTGAGAGTGCATATCTCCGCCAGGGCCCTTGTTTGTATTTGTGTAGCAGGATTATACAAAAACTACTGGATGGATTTTGATGAAATTTTCACCAGAGGTGGTCCTTGGGCTGAAGAAGAGCCCATTAGATTTTGTTGATGATCTGAGAGTGCATATCTCTGCCAAGGCTCTATCTTCTCACAATATGTTAGCAAGATTACTCAAAAACTAATAGATGGATTTTGATTAAATTTTCACCAAAGGAGGTCCTTGGGTTACAGACAAACCCATTAGATTTTGGAGCTGATCTATGAACGCATACCTCTACGAAGGCCCTATCTTGCATTGTATGGTGGGATGAGGCAGAGAGGTATGGACAAAGGGAGGGAAGGAAGGAACCTTGGTGGAGGTATGTACTCTCTGAGTGCTTTTCTAGTTTTATCTGGGCACATTAGTGAACAGCTCTTTATAAAACAAACTGAGAAAGACTGTCTGTTTCTGGTAGTCAAATTTCCCATGCTGTTTTTGACAGTTGTGGCATTGTGCTGTTAAACTAACATGCTAGTTGCCATTTGTTGTCATTTTATTTTCACTTTGCACTAGTGCATCAAATGCAAGACTGGTGTTCTGTTTCATGATGTCATCTAACATTATTCTCTTTCATGACAGATTCTTGGACAAATGCACATCTTTTTTAACTTCTTCACCCCCCACCCCCCGGCCAAAAAAAAACAAACAAAAAAAACCCAACTCCAACCTTGTGGAAGCAAAATATCACTGCTGCTGAAACCATCAAGTGCATCAGCCATAAAGTCCAGTTTACTGCAACAGGCCATATTCCACATTATCTATCTATAAATGCAATCTATAAATGCAAGGATTCTCTGTGTGTTCCTCACATATCTCTCAAACCATTCGTCAGACTGGCCTCAGATTTTATAAATGCTTTGCTGAGGTTATGAGGGTGTGCATCCCCGAGTATGGAGTTGCTCATTCAAAATATAAGATAAGCCTTTTTTCGTCCCACAATGGGGAAATTCCAGAAAATATTTAATTTTTATCAATATTAGTTTAGCCCCTGCTCTGTCTCCTCATGCCCAGACTTCTAGAAGTGTGAGCAGGGTTTCAGATTGACTCAGTACTCACTGGATAATACGCAGCATTAGGACCAGTCACCACAGCGCTCCGTAAACAAAACAAGGAAGGGAAAATCAACAAATTTGATCAGAAAAAGATAACACTGAAGATTCAATGCTTAAAAAATTATACTATAATGTTGCTATGATTGTGTAGTTCTAAAGGATAATTTGGTGTATGTGGAGAACATGAGGGTGCGTGGGTACGCTGGGGGAGGGGGAGAACCCGGGGTCTGGCAGGGAACACCGATGGACCGCAGTCCTTCGCAGGGAGCCAAGCCCAGCCTGCCCGGTTAACGGGAGTCCCGGCTGCTGCTTCACCTGTGTGCCACCACTGTCCTTTGTGGGACCGCGGGTTCCCAATGGTGCTCCTCCCAGCATTGGTGTGCTCGCATGGCTATCTAAAAATGAATAATAATGACACCATAATTGTGGAGCGGAATGGCCAGATCAATTGCATATCATATGCGGACACATATGCATGCTTTGACTAAACAACGACCGTGACCAAACAGGACACAAAAATGCCCAAATAAGGAAATAAACAATTTTTTATTTACTGACAAATGGGTAACAGTGATGCAACAGTTGCAGCCAAACGGGTCATTCTGCTGTGTATAATAATGTTGGGCGTGTTGTACTTACAATATTGCTAAAATATAAAAGGGTGCACTACAATGGGTCTCAAATATTTGTAAGCATGTCCTGCTATAGTACTGCATAAGTTTATTAACGATAGACTATAAACTACACATATAAACTAAAACAATTATAATGGTGACTGAACAACTCCTATTCCCGAAACTGCAAGATAAAACACTTGTGAATATAACTCATAAAAGTTCACACAAATAAGTCTGACAAACAAATAAACAAGGGTTCTTAAACAGTCGCTAATATTGGATGTCCCATTCATTTTCAATAATTCTGTAATTAATATTCACACAAACAAATAAATCTTAGCGTTCAGTCCCTTTTGTATTTGTCAAAGTCTAACGTGTGTGATTGCCTACATATAGGCTACACCTCTTTGCATTCCACTTTCAAACACAGCCTACATTTGGGCCTGGAAAGCCTGCTTGGCCAATCTGTTTTCAGACAAGTAATACTTGCTTTTTATGGGCATGCACTAGTCTTTATAATTTGCTGCGGGCCAATTAAAAATGGCTTAAGGACTACCTGTGTCATAGTTTGGACACTTCTGCTGTGACCCTTAAAAATATTGGACTGTTTAAATTTTCAGCTAATACAAGCACCCAAATTTTTTATTAAACTTTTGAAAATCCATATTCCTGAAGTCAATAGTCATATTTATAAAAAAAAAATAAAAAATTGAAAGGCATAGCTGTTTCAAAGAAAATACTGCTCACATCAGACATGAAAACACCCCTAACTTCATTTCAAAATATTTTTAAGAGCTAAAATTCAGCACTTCTCACAATAAGAAGTGTGTGTGTACACCCTGGAATTTTTCAGGTAAATGTGATTCCAATGCCTCCTGTCTAGCAGGAGGCATTGGAGCCATAGAGGCAAAATGAAGAAACATGGGGAAGAAAAAGAAAAACGGACACCAACTAGCTAAAGCTATAGTAAAATGTATGTTTTGATTCACTGTAATAAGATTTATGGAAAGGTCATTACCAGACAAACTGAAATCCTTTTTTTACCCCTAAAATAAGGGTTAGTGATGTTTTAGGGTTGATCTGGGTTTAGAACTCCCCAGCGTGATAACATCCACAGTTTAATTAAATCACTACCTTTATACTTAGTGATGTAGGACACATTTCACTTCTTTAGCATCTTGACCCAAAATAATTTTCGAGCTTTCTAGCCATATCCTCAAAAGAATGGACCACTGAACTCAATCTGGGTCTAAACCAAATTATTTATGTCACATGACAAACAGGGAAAGTATTGTAATTTATTTACCCCAGCAGGCATCCCACAGATTGCTGCATGGGCCTCCTCTCTGTCCCAGGGTGTACCTGGGCACCAGGCCCCTTGACAGCCCCTCAGCTGCTCCAGGAGCGGCAGTTTCCTCCTGCTGCTCCTCCACGGGATGGCTGTTGTCCCATTAACCTGACTGTGAACCGCCCTGGATGCAAGCATAAGGACATGTATGCATGCGGAAGAAGCAGGTAATGTAGATGTCTTCAAGTTCAAAGGTTAAACACATTTAAGAGGGTGAGGTTTTCACTCAATTCTGAATAAAAAACAATAACTGATACTCACATGTATTGGTCTGGATACCTTAGTTCACGTGTCTTCCCTCTTGTACACCTTTAGCAATTTCCGCACATATTACAACCTCCTTTTACTCTCAAGCTCTTCCTCTCTGTAAAGTGTTGCTCAACCGCTCAAACAAGGAAGCACACATTTGTCACAAGTACATCCTTAAGATGTTTCTTTGCATAATGGAGATACCTGCATTCTAAAACTCAGATATTCTTAGGTATGGCACCATGCTTCTTCTGCCTCCCGAACATGCTGCCGTTTGATACAGTTTCCAGTTTCATGTGAACTTTTACAGCACACATCTAACTCTGCTGAAGTCTGTCTGTGGTTAAACCAGCTCTGTGCTTGGTGTGAGAAGTGAAAACACTTTGTGTTCTCTCAAGTGCTAAGTGTGTCTATATTTGTCCTCTGCAGCAACATCTTCTGATCAGATAAACAGCAAAAACATTGCACAGAAAACAGAAAGTGCTCTTGAAAATGTCACACCATGTCTTTACGAGGCATAATTATAAACAGCACCCGATTAAACTAAACCATTTATGTCTTTGTTGAACATGCTGCTTTTATCTGTAGTCTGCACACACATCTTGGTGGGGTAAAAATGCATGCAGTTCCACCTCAGCTGATGGATACTTTAATTTCCATAATTGTTTTCTGAGAATATCGCAACTTTCTGGCAACCTCTTTTAAACTGTGAGCCATGGCAGAGGCATCATTGTGGCTTGTGACTACTTTAAATCTCCAGAGGTATAGACATTTCAAATGCCAAAGCAAAATTAATAACAGACCTTTGTAAAAAAAATTAAGTGTTTTGGAGTTGCCATACATTGATCATATCTCCACTGAGATGCTGCTTTACGGTGAATTTTGTTTTTAGTGCAGTCATGAAGAAAACTTTTTTCTGACAGAAAATCAAACATTCAGTCATGAGAAGTCTTGATGATTTTAAATAAACTTATTGACTATTGAGGGGAGAGGGCCATGACTATTTTTGTCTTGTACATGCAGATTAGTCTGGTTGCTGCTAAACTGTTCAGTCTTTTCATGAAAATCACAGATTAAGGAGTTGCCATTTGGTCAACACTTCCTTGGCAAGACACGCTGTGTCTTTTAGAAGCAGCACTGCCACACTTTCTTAAATCATTATCACTACCATAAGATCATGGCACAATGGCGATGATCAACAGGCCTATAGCTGATGAAGGGAGAGCCAGAAACAGAACCCAAATCCACTCATTAACCACAGCAGTGTTCCGGCCATGACTGTTTAAAGGTCCTGCAATGTGCATTTTCCATGGGTTAATTTTAAGTTCTGACATCCTCAAAGTCATAGATATGTAGTTCTAAAGACCAAAAATCATTTGTGTGTTATTTTACAGATGATCAAAAAAGGTGTCTGCAAAGTTCTGTCCATAGCAGTCCGTTTTCAGCCTTAGGCCATGGGCCAGATAAGGTCACCATGCACCCATCAACAAAATTGTGTTTTTCTGTAGCATATGGACACACTAAACATGAAAAAAAATGTTAACATTGAAAATTTTGGGATGCAACACATCTCAACCACTTCAACACGGGTACCCTGTCAGATTAGATATGCTGGATCATGGGTACTTTTAGTGTAAAAGCAATGTGGTCTATTGTTCTGTGCTTGACTGACATCATTTACATTGATCTAACTTCATTCTTCCTTTGGCTTTTCCTTTATCAGCTGTCCCAACAGCAGATCATGGTCTGCACAGTTGATATGGCAAGGATTTTGCTGGATGTCCTTCCGGAGATAACCCTCCTCATTTACCCAGGTTTGAGTGCACAGTGACCCTATCTGGCCCATTGTATACTTGCTCTATAATATTAATGAGCCCCTAATCTGATTGAGTAAAGGTTTTATAAGGGCCAATCACAAATAACAAACCAATTAGGGTGTGTTTGTTTTAAGATGCTTTTATACCTGCAGAACACATACATCCATTAAAAGCAACAATAAATGACAAATATATACTTTTGCTGCTTGTTATTAGTCCAACAAGGATTAACTATGTGTGGTAAACTGAAATATAATTGCGAAAGATTGATAATTGAGAAAGATGATAATGAGAGTTTTGATAAGGGAAAAGAGATATGTTCTTTAATTGAACTTTCTCTGAGGTGGGGTTTCATATTATTTTATCCCTCGTGTGTGTGTGTGTGTGTGTGTGTGTGTGTCTAAAATGATGCACCCCCCCCCCCCCCAAAAAAAAAACCCTCATCACCACTGTGGTGGCTGTATCTATAGCCACACAACTGAAATGATAACTTGGTAATATTCACCCAGCTAACACACATAATTTAGATATATCCTTTACATTATTTCACATTTAATTTAATTTGCAGTCACTTAAACTAAAACAGCTATGCAGCTCATCAGTATGTTTTGTGACACTACACTGTGTTTTAAATGATGGTATGGACATTTGCTTTATATTTTGTTATTAATATATACAGATTGCATTAATTATAGTTTTCTCTGAGTTACCTGCTGGTTCACTCCTTCCTGCCTGGTGTGTGTGTGAGAGAGACGACTTCCGGAAGATGGCGATCCGGACCAGTTCGCTCTTCTAAACCCGCATTCTCCAGCCCCGAAACTTGGACAATAACTCATATTCAGACTGAAAACATTTTCAGAGCTGACAGCTTCAAAGCAAGTAAGTTCAATTGGTGATTTTGAACGCAAGTTTCTGTCACAGGAAACTAATCAAATCCGACTAATATGTCCGGCGGGAAAACGAACGCTAAGCTAACAACAGCTACTACTGACCACGACTACACTCCGATGGAAACCTCTGTTAGTAGCGGTCCTGGTAAAAGAAAAAGTTCTCCCGTCACTCCAACTAAGTCCTCTGCTCCGCCACTTTCCAAGATGAAAACCGCCCAAGAGCAATCTTACGACAACTTGGTAGATGCTATCACAAAACTAACCACCAAAGTTGATGATTTTGGAGCGCAGTTAAGGGAGACCGCCACAATGGTAGCCAGCATCACCCGTCTTGTTGAAATTAATACTGCTGACATCAAAAATTGCCAGACCAAACTACAGAGCTTTGAGAGAGACATCCCCAAGCTTATACAAGAAAACGAAGAGCTAAAGGAAAGGGTTACTGAGCTGGAGAGGTACAAGAGGCGCTGGAACCTTAAAATACACGGGATCAAAGAAAAGGATAACGAAATGATCCGTGAGGAGGTAATCCACATTCTGTCAGAAATTGCACCGCAGTGGGCAACGACCATGGGCACTATTGTTGATAATGTCCACCGCCTGGGAAAACGTGAAAATGGGAGAAACCGCCAGGTTATTCTTCAGTTTGTCATGAGATACCACTGTGAAGAAATTTGGAGGCTGACCAAAAACTCCAAATTCTGCAGAATAGCCGGGATCCGATTCAAGCAAGATTTCTGTAAAGCCGACAGGGATGCCCGCGCAGCAGCATGGCCACAGATGGAGCAAGCCCGTGCAGCTGGGAAAAACGTCTGGTATAAAGGCCATGTGGGATACATCGACGGTAGAAGAGTCAGCATCTAAGGGTCTGGTTCACAACTATGGCTGAACAAGCACTTTGACTCTTTTATGTTCTGTACATGTTGCTAAGCTACTTCAATGTTTACTTTATAGGGAGTCATTTCATAGTCCCCTTTTGAAGTACGCTGTGTTCCTGGCAGCTGGCATTTGGATATGTTAAATGCTACTTTTACTCAGGTTCCTGAATCTTTTTTTTTTGAAGGGTAGATTTATAAGGCAGCTCCTTTTCAATGCCATTTTGATAATTTGCATTACATATTTTCGATAATTTTATAGATTAGGTTTTTGGATTCTGTCATAACAAGCGTGCAGCTTGGGGGAAAAGGAGGAAGGGAAAGGGGAAAGAAAATGGAAAAAAGGAAAAGAAGGAGAAGGAAAAAAGAGGAAGAAAAAGGAAAAAAGGGAAGGAAAAAAAAAGGGGAAAAAAGTTATGAGTTAAAACATATATTTAGCAATTTAATCAGGGGCTTTCTTCAAGTGTACTTGGTCCAAAGTAACAACCTAAACCGTTTATCTACTTGTTATTTTTATTTTATTATTATTTTAATTTTTTCCTTATTCTTTTTCATCCTTTATGTCTTTTATTACAACCTTTTCTTTTGCATCACTTAATGCTAGGGGTTTACGAGACTCTATAAAAAGAAAGGCTACATTTCTATTCCTTAAAAATGAAAAAGCACATTGTTATCTTATTCAGGAGACTCACAGCAACGATAGAGATGAAAAAATGTGGACAAATCAATGGGGAGAAAAAATATACTATAGTCATGGCACAAATAGATCAGAAGGGGTCGCCATACTCCTAAATAACTTTCCTGGGAAAGTAGTTGCAACCAAAAGAGATGACACAGGACACTGGATTATTTGCGTTTTTGAAATACACAAACAATTCTTGATTCTTGTTAACATTTATGGATTTATTAACTGCAGTCAGAACAAACAATTAATTACAGACGTGACTAACATATTGAAGGAATTATCCCAAATATATATCAATCCTGTTTTTGTGTTGGGTGGCGACTACAATATGGTTATGGATGAATGGTTTGATAGGCAACCTTCAAGATTTCCTAATCATCAGTATAATACCACTTTACTAGACTTCTGTAACACATTTCAGCTTAGTGACATATGGCGTGCGTTAAATCCAGATACTCAAACCTTTACTTGGTTTAAACCTGATGGCACCATTAAATCGCGATTAGACTACTGGCTTATTTCTGAATTCCAACCTAATATAGACATAAATACCTCAATTTCTGCAGCTCCGCTTACAGATCATTGTATGATCAAGTTAACCATAACTCCCACTAGTGCAGTCAGAAGAAATAAAGGCTACTGGAAATTTAATTCAAATCTTCTAAAACATGACCCTTTCTGTCAGGATGTTAAAAGGACAATCGACAGTATAACTAAAGATACATTATTGTCAACTTACAGGGAGAAATGGGAATTTCTTAAATTTAAAATCCGTCAGATTTCCATTTCATACAGCAAAGTCATAAGCCGAGCCAATAAACAAAAAGAAATGGATATTGTAAAAGAGATCCATTTAATATGCAACAAACACTCCTTATGTGAAGAGGACAAACAAAAACTGATTTTATTGCACTCTTCCCTAGATAACATCTATATTAATAAAGCCAAAGGAGCATATATTAGGTCAAGAGCGAAATGGATAGAGGAGGGAGAGAGAAGCTCAGCATACTTCTGTAGGCTTGAGAAAAGAAGACAAGAACGAAATGCCATTAAGTCTCTTATAATTGATGGTAAAGAATGTACTGATTCTGTGAGGATCTCTAAAGAAATATTTAAATTTTACAGTGAATTATACTCCTCCTCTTACTCGCATACTAATGCAGAGGGTTTCTTTGAATCCATTTCAGGACGGATACCGAAAATTGATGAATATTTTAGAAAATCATGTGACGCAGAGATCCAAATGGAGGAAGTTGAGAAAGCTTTAAAATCCTTAGCTCTAGACAAATCACCTGGCTCAGACGGCTTGACAGCCAATTTTTACAGGCACTTCTGGATTAACCTAAAAGACTTATTTTTTAATATGTTAAAGGAAATCCGTGCTACATCAGTTTTACCAAATACTATGAAACAAGGAGTCATCACATTAATTCCCAAACCTGGCAAGGACCCAAAATTGATTGATAATCTCAGACCAATTACTTTACTTAATAATGATTACAAAATTTTAACACATATTTATGCCAACAGACTCAAAACTGGCATCACTGATCTTATCTCAGAGACACAATCAGGTTTTATTAAAGGGCGCTCAATACACAACAATATACGCCTGGTATTGGACTTACTTGACTATAGGGACCTAATTGACGAGGGGTTTATTTTATTTTTGGATTTTTTTAAAGCTTTTGATATGATTGAACACAAATTTATGTTTAGGACCTTAGAGCTTTTTGGTTTTGGGGAGCACTTTTTAGACTTTATAAAACTAATTTACACGGATACCAACAGCTCAGTTCTATTACCACATGGTACCTCCCCTAGATTTTCAATAGGCAAAGGAATAAAACAAGGCTGCCCGGTTTCGCCTCTGCTGTTCATTGCAGCAGCTGAAATGCTCTCAATTTTTATAAAAACCTCTGACTTTGATAAATTAACAGTATTTGGAAAACAACTAACAATCAGCCAACTGGCTGACGACACAGCCATATTCATGCACAACTCTGATCAAGTCCCTAAAATTCTTAATTATATAGATGTTTTCTCTAAAGCCTCTGGGCTTAAACTGAATCTAGGTAAATGTGAATTATTACCTATTCATGATTGCAGTCTATCAGCCATTCATACCATTCCCGTCAAACAAACAGTGAAATATTTGGGCATGCATATCACTAAAGATGTTGATCAATTAGTCAAGCTCAATATTTGGAATTGCTTGGAGAAATCAAAAACTTATCTCAACTCCTGGTCTCAAAGAGATATTTCCATCATAGGAAGAACATTTCTGACAAAAATGGAATGCATCTCCCGATTTATTTATCCAGCCCATTCATTACCAATGCCCAAAGATGCCGTTAAAGCCATCAATCAAACCATTTTCAATTATATCTGGAAAGGGAAAACACATTATATTAAAAAAGGTACCATGATTCAAGAATATGAGGAAGGTGGTGTTAAAGCTATAGACTTTGAATGCATTAATGGCACCATCAAAATTAACTGGCTGAGACAATTTATTAAACAACCCAAACATTTCTGGTTTCATATTCCCAATGAAATTTTTGCTAAATTTGGGGGCATTGAATTCCTGCTCAGATGTGACTATGACCTAAAAAAGCTCCCCTATAAACTCTCCTCATTTCATCAACAGGTCTTACTATATTGGAGATTGATTTATAAACATAATTTTAGCCCTCATATGACCCCTCTGTGGAATTGTAGATATGTACTATATAAACACAAATCAATATTCCTACAAAACTGGCAAAATAAGGGCATTTGGTCTGTACTACACTTATTAGACGGCACAGGGAATATTTTAACTTTTGAGAATTTCTGTGCTAAATATAACATAAATGATAAACGAGAATATAACCAAGTAATGGAGGCAATACCTCAGACAGTTATACTAATGGCCTCAACTTTAAATAGATTTGGCTCTTGCCCAAACCTCCCTTTGCTTTTGGTGAATGGTTTCCGCCTAGATGACTCAAAATTAAACAATTTAACGATTAGGAAAATATTTAATAAAGAAATCTTCCCAGCAACAGTTTCTAGAGCTGCTATTCTTAATTTTTTCTCCAAAAAAGAAGCTCAAATTCTAAGATCTAAATTCTTTAAATTTCCTATTTCACCAAAAGCAAAAGAGATCCACTATAAAGTTTTAAATGGAATTTATCCTTCTGCTGAGTTTCTAAGTAAACGCTTTGGCTTTGAGAACAAAAACTGTTCCTTTTGTAATGAACATATAGAAAGTACAGATCACATTTTCTTTTACTGTATGTACACCAATGCGTTTTGGGATGATTTTCATCACTGGTTATCTAAACATGTACCAACCCCTGTTTTTAACTGTCAGAATATTTTGTATGGCTTTATTATTAAGAACTCATTGCATGATATGTCTATTAACACCCTCGTAATCTTGGGAAAATTTTATGTACACAAAAATAGATTTTTAAAATGCAAGCCAAATTTTAATGTATTTCATAAAGAACTCTGCCTTTTTTTCTCATCATTGAAACACATGAAGAAGCGGAATGCTGTGAAACTCCACTGTCTGGTCGATGATCGGAAACTCATGGAAAACCCCTAGAACTCTGGACACTCTGGACTGAAAAGAACCCCCCGTTTCTCTTTTTGTCTACTTTTATTATGCTTTTAGTTACTTTATCTTATTATTATTTACTATTCTTACTACTTTATCTTATCCTTCTTACCTCTTGTAAGACTGTTGACTGAACTACACAATTAAGATAAAAAATTGTTAATTGCCATGTTTATCACATCTACGTCAAAACTTTGTACTTTCACCTTGTTCTTAATAAAGTTTTGGGAAAAAAAAAAAGTGTGTGTGTGAGAGAGAGAGGAGGCTTCTTTTTCTCTCGGTTAGTGGCGGATAGCAAACAACTGAAAGGTGCATACCGCCACCTACTGTACAAGAGTGTGCAACATTATGTCATTTAAGCCGGACCCCTAAATTCTGACTTAATCCTGTTATTTAAAAAAGAAAAAAGAGCCCTTCTCGTGATCCTTATCGCCTCTCCTTCTCCTTCTGTTCCCAGAATCCCAGTTAAATCCCATTCCCTACCTGTCTCTGAAACTTCATTTTCATTCTCTTTCATTTCCATACTTGTGACAGTGCTATAACATGTACTATACATTTTCTTTTACTCCACATTCTCTACATTTGTCACTATCGCTTTTCCCCATGATGAAAAAAGTGCTGAGTCTTCCCATAATAATGTCTTCCCTCTTGTTCTTCTTTTATACTTCTTTATTGCAATAGAATTTTGTATTTTGTAATACGATCTACCTTTGTGATCTTCATCCCATCTTTTTTGCCATATCTCAATTCTTTTTTCCTTGAGCACTGTTTTCCCCTCTCCTTTTCCCAGTGATAATGGTATAGTTATTTCTTTCCCAAGTGCAGGTTTTGCTAATTTGTCTGCACAGTTATTCCCTTTCAACCGTTCATATGCAGGAACCCAACAAAACTAAATATCTCCACCACCCCTGTGTATCCTAAATAAACTGTGATATTGTGGAGCATGGGGTGGGGTTTCTCCACCCAGAGAGGGCAAGGGGAAAGGAGGACAATGGACTGAAGGAGGAGGTGCCACCGGGGGGCATCAGACCGGACTGTTGGTTCTATGCACCCCCCGGGGAGAGTAAGAAATGCCGGAGCTGCGGAGAGAAGAAAGGTGTTGGAGCGGCGCTGGCATTATGTTATGTTAATGCGCTACACAATTCGGTCGGAAGTTCGGGGTCTCAACGCATGGTAATAAAGAGACAAAACAGGAATGCACAGAGACCCGGGATTCACTTTTGCTGTAAATTATGTTGGAGAAGGAATAAAGTTTCTGTGTTGTCCAGCTCATTACCTCGCCTGCCTCCTTTCTCCACATTGGTGACCTGAAGACGTGCCATGGAAAGCGAGCCGAGCACAGCCCCAGAGACTGCCTGGAGGGAGAGCACCAGCGCAGCCTGCGTGGTCTCAGTCGAGCTCCCAGACTTCTGTCTTCACAACCCGACTGCGTGGTTCTTGCACTCAGAAGCCCAGTTCACACTCCGCAGGATAACAATGGACAATACCAGATATTACTACATGGTCGTTGGTCTGGATACGTGCACCACGCAACAGGTGACAAGCCTGCTCCAGGAGCTGCCAGCCCAAGAAGAATATAAAGTGCTCAAGAGGATGCTACTCCAGCGCTATACCCTTTCTGACAATGAGAGGGCAGGGAGTCTCCTAACGCGATCGGAGTTAGGGGACAAGTCAGCAGTGGAGCTTTTTGAGAGCATATTGCCGCTGAGGGGGAAGGACGACGAATCTTTCCTGTTCGCCCACTTGTTTCTCAGGAACCTACCAGCTACAGTGAGGGCGATCCTGGCCAACTCGCCGCGGCTGGTTGCTAAGGACTACTGCGCCCTGGAGCAGGAAGTGGGCAGCATTATCTTGGCAACCAGAGCTCCCAGCACACAAACAGTGGCACCGGCATCCATGAGGGACTCATCGAGAAGCCATTGGTGGTAGCCGGGATGGACACCGGAAGACAGAGGAATGGGGAGATCTATTTTTATCATTGCCGTTTTGGCTCGAATACCCAATGCTGCCTATTGCCATGCCAATTCAAGAAGCCAGGAAGACGGCACGTTTGGAATTCAGTGGCAGCTGCATCCGATGGCAACAGGAACAGACTGCTTCATGTCATGGACGCATATTCGGGGAGACGGTTTTTGGTGGACTCCAGCCTCATCCTGCCGGTAAATGCAGACAGGTTGGCAGGACACAGCGGTCCCGAGCTCACGACCGCCAACGGATCCACCATCAGGACATTTGGCGAGCGGACACTGATGATATGCTTACACGGATGATATGCTTACACGGATGCAACTTTCAGTGGGACTTTGTGATAGCTGCATGTTCTGCCCCCATTTTAGGTGCAGATTTTTTATGTGCTTATGGGTTGTTAGTCGATGTTGCTAATAGGAGGTTAGTGGATGCTGTCTGTTTTACCTCACTGCCCTGCACAGCTCGGGGAGCTGAGTCGACAACACTGGCTAACGTTATAGCTCCGGGGGTAAGTACCAACATTTGCTCGCACAGTTCCCAGCACTCACGGTCCTGACTTTTTCGGCTACGGTAATGAGACATGGGATCAAGCACTTTATAACGACAAAAGGCCTGCCGGTGTTCGCACGTCCTCGGCGTTTGGACGCAGCTAAACTGTCCTGCGTGTGAGAGGAGTTTGTCAACTTAGAGCAGTTGGGCATCGTCAGGCGCTCCAACAGCCCGTGGGCATCCCCGCTACACATGGTGCCTAAAGCCGACAGGTCGTGGTGACCGTGCTGCAATTTCTGCCACCTGATAACGCCATGGAACATGATCATTATCCTATTCCGCACATCCAGGATTTTTCCACGCACCTGGCTGGGGCGCGTGTTTTTTTGAAAGTGGATCTGGTCCGCAAATACCATTAGGTCCCAGTGCATGCAGAAGATGTTCCGAAAGCATCGGTAATAACTCCTTTCGGCCTTTTCGAGATTTTACGCATGCCGTTAGGATTAAAAGGCATGGCGCAGACTTTCCAGAGGATGATGGACGTAGTGCTTCGCGACTTGTCCTTGTTTTTGTCTATTTAGACAACATTCTGGTATCCAGCACGTCCGAGGAGGAACACATCGCCCATCTCAAGATGATTTTCCAGAGGTTGGAAGTGAACAGGCTGATAGTTAACCCAGTGAAGTGCGAGTTCGGCATGCCAGAGATTGATTTTTTGGGTCACCGCATTTCGCTGGAGGGTGCGATTCTGTTACCGGATAAGGTGCGTGCTGTGGCGGACTTTCTGCACCTGCAGACCGTAAGAGCACTACAGGAGTTTTTGGGAATGGTTAATTTTTATAACCGTTTCCTTCTCCGTGCAGCTCAGTTGATGCAGCTGTTGTATGCCGTGCTTAAAAAAAAGAAGCCTGCGGAAGCCATCAACTGGACTCACATGTGAGTCCAGGCTTTTACGAGCGCCAAAACAGCGCTTGCAGATGCCGCATTGTTAGCCTACCCGGATTTGTCTGCACGGATAGCGCTCACGACGGATGTGCCTCACGTTGCCATAGGGGCAGTGGCGGAGCAGGGTGTCTCAGGTTTGTGGCAGCTGCTCTGATTTTTTAGCCGGACTTTGCACGACAATGAACGCAAGTACAGCACATTCGATAGAGAATTACTGGCTCTCCACCTGGCGACGTGCCATTTCCAGTTCTGGCTGGAGGGGCGCAAGTGCTATGAGATGACTGCTTGTTGTGAAATGGCGCAATATAAATCAAGTTGAATTGAACTGAATTGAATTGAGTTCACCACGTTCGTGGACCGTAAGCCGCTGACGTATGTGATGTCCAAGACCTCGGAACCGTGGTCGGCCCGGCGGCAACAGCATGTGGACACAATTTCGGAGTTTACGAGAGACATTCAACACGTTGCCGATAAACTCAACATTATGGCCAATTGGCTGTTGCACGCGTTAATCAACTCGGTCTATACTGGGATAGATTTCCCCACCATGGCCGCGGAACAAGCCGGGGATGAGGACATTTGCGCGCTCCAGTCTGTGCCAACTGAGTTAACAATGGAGAGCAGGGTGGTGCAAGAAGGGTGCCGTCCCTTGCTCTGCAATGTCTCCACCAGCCACCTGCGCACGGTGGCTCCGAGTCCTTGGCGCCGTCGCGTTTTTGAGTCAGTCCACTCCCTTTTGCATCTGCAAGTGCGCGCTTCAGTCAAGCTAGTGGGGGTGAAATTTGTCTGGCTGCGCTTGCACAAAGACATGAAAGAGTGGGCTGCAGCTTGCATCATGTGCCAGTGGGCCAAAGTGCACAAGCACACCAGAGCCTCCCTTGAGCCGTTCCAAATCCCAGCTAGGTTAGACCACGTCCACGTGGATTTGGTGGGACCCCTCCCACTGCCGCAAGGTTTCACCACCTTTTGACAGTCGTGGACCACACCATGCGCTGGCCTGAAGAGGTCCCGCTGGTTTCTACTACGTCCGTGGAAGTGGCGCCTGCTTTTTTGTTGGCTTAGGTTGCACGTTTCGGATCTCCATCAGACATCATGTCCGACAGGGGTCTACAATTCGTTTCAGAACTCTGGTCCGCGATGGCCCAGAGGCTGGGGGTTAAAATTCACCGCACTACCGCGTACAACCCCCAGGCTAAAGGGTTATGCGAGCATTTTCATAGGTCGCTTAAAGCAGCGCTAGGAGCTTCACTCACGGACACAAATTGGGTCAACCGCCTGCCCGCCCTGGGTTCTTTTAGGGTTGCGCTCCGCACCTAAGGAGGATTTGGCAGCCCCCCCGGCAGAACTCGTTTTTTCTCAGCAGCTGCGGATCCCTGGAGAGTTTTTACTGGAAAACCCCACGCCCGAGGCTGGTCCACCCATGCAATTTTTACACAGGACAGAGGCTGTGAGCGTGCCAGGCCAAGACCACCATTGTTTTCCCTGCACATTTGTCTCAAAAAGCTTGCAGAACACCAGTTTTGTTTTTGTCAGGCACGATGCGCACCAGACCCCGCTGTGCACACCGTATGATGGACCATTCAGGGTGTTGGAACCTGGGGAGAAGCATTTTGTCTTAGACTTGGGAGGATGTAGGCAGACTGTTTGCATCGACAGGCTGAAGCCCGCTTTTGTGTTGGCAGACGAGCAGGCAGTATTGGCCCAAGCTCTCCGGCGTGGACGACCACCGTTGGTGGCTCCGCAAAATGGTGATCTCTTGGCACGGACCTGCACTTGTGAAGTTAACGTGTCCCCCCCCCCCCCACCTCTTTCCCGCCACAGGCTGACGTGCCCTCCGGTACACTTCACCAGCAGGGCGACTGGATCAGCGACCTCTCGCTACAGTCGCTATGGGTGCCGGCTCAAGCCCAAAGGACGGAGGGGTTAGTGTCCCTTCTGGGTGTTCGGGGGGGGGGGGGCTGTGCGGGGCATGGGGGGGGGGGTTCTCCACCCAGAGAGGGCAAGTGGAGAGGAGGGCAATGGACGGAAGGAGGAGGTGCCACTGGGGGGCATCAGATGGGACTGTTGGTTCTATGTGCCCTCCGGGGAGAGTAAGACATGCCGGAGCTGCAGAGAGAAGAAAGGTGTTGGAGTGGCGCCGGCGTTATGTTATGTTAATGTACCACACAATTCTTTGTTCATAGAACAGTGTGCTATGGTGGGAAGTTCCGGGTCTCGATGCATGGTAGTAAAAATATAAAAGAGGAATGCACAGACACCCGGGATTCTCTTTTGCTGTAAATTATGTTGAAGAAGAAATAAAGTTTCTGTGTATAACACGGACGTGTTGTGAGCAGAGCGTCAAGCACTGTGTTGACATGGCCACAGTCACATGACCATAGTGAACGAGGCCTCGTTGTCACATCACGTGATTTGAGACCTGGCGGGAAATTTGAGAGGGCTGGGCATTGCATACGGCAATAGTGAAGGATTTAAAAGGGGTCTGATTCACCACTCAAACTGAGGGTTTTTTGAGAGGAGGAGATTTGTTATTATCATGGCATTCACTATTTGAGCAGAAGTCAGGGACAGTATTACACAAGTTAGAATTAGGTTTAGGTTTAGTAACATTAAACAACACATTACATGTACTAGATATTACACATAGATACATTAGTGATGGTGAAACTGAGGCCTTATAAAACAATGAACAACTTTGAGACAATAGCTTCATGATTGACACAGTGTTATGAAACTTTTAATAAAGAGTGCCATCTGCTGACTGAGTGTCAGAACTGCATCTGAGTAGAAAACCTGAAAATATGTCAATACTTTTTTTTTGAGCATTTGCCCATCCGAGCTCTATTCAAAATTGAATGGCAGGAATAAACAATACAAAGCAAACAAAAACCCCTAATTCCAATAGAACCCTCTCAAATTTCCCACAAGCCCTCAAGTCACGTGATGTGACCAACAAAACGAGGCCTCGTTTGCTATGATCACGTGACTGTGGGCGTGCTGAAACAGTGCTCGATGCACTGCTTATGATGCAAAAAAAAAAAAAAAATGCAAGAGACATTGGACAGCTCCTATCACTAAAATAAAAAAAAAAGACTATCAGAGAATTGTTGTGCTCTTTACTCTCTCTCTTTTAATATACCCCTTTTTTGTTAACTGGAATGTTAAGTTTGACAGATTGCATATTTTTTGTTAAAGTTCTGATTTTGTAAACTCTTTTGTAACCTTTATCCTTATCAAGAGTTAGTATGTTGTATTTTGTTCTATGAAATTAAAAAAAAAATGCTCATGACACTTCCGCTTTATATTGCACGAATCAGTGTTGAGTGGGCGGTGTCAAGCGTAACATCACTACCTCTACGAACTGGGACACCCCTTCATGGCTGCACATGGCCAAAGTGGCTATACAGTGTAGCTGTCTTACCAGCCACTGCTGAAATTCACCAGCCATTGACCAGTGTTAATGTCAAGCACTGCATACTCTCTCTCTCTCTCTCTTCTTCTTTTTTTAGAATTGATTGACGGTTGGCAACCAGCTCACAGGTGCATTACTGCCACCAACCTGACCAACATCACTCTATATCTTTGTATAAGGAGTTCTTTTATATATATATCAGTCAGTCGGCCTCCGTCGGTCTATGATAACCATAGAAGAGAATCCTAAACGTCTACTCTGCTGGAACAGCACCGCCTGTGGCTGAACAGGCCGATGCGCGAATTGCAGTCCCTGTCACACAGGTCACACTTGTGGGTGGTCTCCGTGCCGCTGGAGCTGTGGCGGTTCTTCCTGCGGGTCCTTTTTTCATCTACTGCAGCAGTCAGTCTCTCTTCACCCGCCTTGAGCTGTCTGGTCAGGGTGCCTCTCCATTTGGAGCGGTCCGTTGCAAGGTCCTCCCAGCGTTCTGTGTTGATCTCCAGGGCCTTCATGTCTCTCTTGCAGACGTCTCTAAAGCGCAGCTGTGGGCGGCCAACGTCTCTCCTGCCAGTCGCCAGTTCTCTGTAGAGGACGTCTTTGGGGATTCTGCCATCCTCTATACGGTGAACGTGGCATAGCCAGCGGAGCCTGCGCTGCCTGAGGTGTTCTACCTTCCAGCATTGGGCATTGGTAGGATTCAAGCCTGGGCAGGAAGATATGGAGGACAAGATGTTGCCCATGCAGCATGTCCCCCCCTCTCCACGTCACTGATGAATCCAAAGGAACAGCAGGGCTGCTGCAGTTTGGCACCAGCGCCGTCGCAGGAGCTGCCAGAACGATGTTGAGCACAACAGAGAACTGCCTTAGGGACTCCGACTCCGGATTTTTCCTCAAGGTTGACTCCCGAAGCCTTTCCCGTGACCAGGTGTGCCGCAAGGCAGCAGAGGTTTGAAATCAGGATTTACCTCCCCCTAGATGGGCTACCTTCCCAGGTTGACGAGCCACCATCTACCCGAACCATCTGGTTTTAAGACGTCAGAGATCCGCCCTCGCCCCTTTTCCTATTAACAACATCCGTGGTTTGTACGATGGCATCAAGAAAGCACTTGGTCCGGCTCAGACCAAGACGGCCCCCCTCAAATCCTCCACTGGGGAGATGATCACAGAAAAGAACAAGCAGATGGAGAGATGGGTGGAACACTACTCCAACCTCTACTCCAGACAGAACACCGTGACACCGTCAGCCCTTGATGCCATTGACTGCCTGCCATCCATGGGTGAACTTGACGCCGAGCCAACCATCGACAAACTCAGCAAGGCCATTGATAGCTTGGCTGCTGGCAAGGCACCCGGCAACGACGGCATACCCCCCGACCTGATCAAGCACTGCAAGACCGCCCTACTGCTGCCATTGCATGACGTCCTCTGCCAGTGCTGGAAGGAAGGTGCCGTATCACAAGACATGAGGGACGTCAAGATCATCACCCTCTACAAAAACAAAGGGGAGAGAAGCGACTGCAACAACTACAGGGGCATCTCCCTCCTCAGCGTTGTTGGCAAAGTCTACGCACGAGTTGTTCTTGTTCATCTACAGAAGCTTGCCGAACGTGTCTACCCCGAGTCTCAGTGTGGCTTCCGCGCTGAGCGATTGACGGTAGACATTATATTCTCCATCCGCCAACTCCAGGAGAAATGCAGAGAACAGAACATGCCCCTGTACGTCGCCTTCATCGACCTCACCAAAGCGTTCGATCTGGTCAGCAAAGAGGGCCTTTTCAAGATCCTGCCAAAGATAGGATGCCCACCAAAGTTGCAAAGCCTCATCGAATCGTTTCACACCAACATGCTGGGGATAGTGCAGCACGACGGCAACTTCTCAGAGCCATTCAACATATGCAGCGGAGTGAAACAGGGCTGTGTACTTGCGCCAACCCTCTTTGGGATTTTCTTTGCTATGCTCCTGAGGCATGCCTTCAGCACAGCAACAGAGAGAATCTACCTTCACACAAGATCTGACGGCAGGCTTTTCAACCTCGCCCGCCTGAAAGCCAGAACCAAAGTACGTGAGGCGCTAATCAGAGACATGCTGTTTGCAGACGACGCTGCAGTCGCAACCCACACACAGCAGGAGCTTCAGACCCTGATGGACCGCTTCTCCCAGGCATGCAAGGACTTCGGGCTTACCATCAGCCTGAAGAAGACTAACGTCTTGGCGCAAGGCACGGAAGCACCACCAACCATCACCATTAACGACTACGAGCTGGAGGTCATGAATCAGTTCACGTACCTGGGGTCCACGATCAGCAACAGCCTCTGCCTTGATACAGAGATCGACAAGAGGATTGGAAAATCAGCCTTCACACTGGCTCGCCTCACCACATGAGTGTGGGAGAATCCCAAACTCTCTGTCAAGACGAAGATGGCAGTGTACAATGCCTGCGTCATCTACACACTGCTCTATGGGAGTGAGACGTGGACAACATACGCCCGGCAGGAAAAGAGACTGAACTCCTTCCACTTGCGCTGCATTCGCCACATCCTGGACATATCCTGGCAGGACAAAGTGCCCAACACAGAAGTTCTGTCCCGCGCCGGCCTTCCCTCCATGTTCACTCTACTCAGGCAGCGCAAGATCCACTGGCTAGGCCACGTTCACCGTATGGAGGATGGCAGAATCCCCAAAGACGTCCTCTACGGAGAACTGGCGACTGGCAGGAGAGACGTTGGCTGCCCACAGCTGCGCTTTAGAGACGTCTGCAAGAGAGACATGAAGGCCCTGGAGATCAACACAGAGCGCTGGGAGGACCTTGCAACGGACCGCTCCAAATGGAGAGGCACCCTGACCAGACAGCTCAAGGCGGGTGAAGAGAGACTGACTGCTGCAGCAGATGAAAAAAGGACCCGCAGGAAGAACCACCACAGATCCAGCAGCACGGAGACCACCCACAAGTGCGACCTGTGTGACAGGGACTGCCATTCGCGCATCGGTCTGTTCAGCCACAGGCGGTGCTGTTCCAGCAGAGTAGACGTTTAGGATTCTCTTCCATGGTCATCAAGACATTGACAAGGTTAGAAATAAAGGTTAGAAATAACGATTTGTATTTGAAATAATAATTTTTTCCTTCAAACTTTGCTTTCGTCAAAGAATCCTCCATTTGCAGCAATTACAGCATTGCAGACCTTTGGCATTCTAGCTGTTAATTTGTTGAGGTAGTCTGGAGAATTCTGACGCAATGAGCAAACACATTGTACCATTAGAACACTGGAGTGATAGTTGCTGGAAATGGGCCTCTATGCACCTATGTAGATATTGCACCAAAAACCAGACATTTGCAGCTAGAATAGTCATTTATCACATTAGCAATGTATAGAGTGTATTTCTGATTAGTTTAAAGTAATCTTCATTGAAAAAAACAGTGCTTTTCTTTCAAAAATAAGGAAATTTCTAAGTGACCCCAAACCTTTGAACGGTAGTGTATATATACATCAGAGGTTTCGTTCATTGAAAATTGTCCTTCCACAGAATTTTTCCAGCAATGACTATAAATTCTTAAAGCTGCCTATCATTTGACAGATTACATAGAGGGGTGATGTAATTAAAGTCAATTAAAATGACAGATAACAGATTGACAGAATTTTTACAAGCCTGTCTGAGAAAATGACATAACAAAAAGTGTAGTGCAACATGTGATGTAGAGAAGGGGACCCCAACCGCCGGTCCCCGGATCGGTACTGGTCCATGGATCATTTGGTACCGGGCCGCAAAGAAAAAAAATTGTGGTCAATATTAAAGCTATTTTTTTTCCCATTAGTCTTGCGGAGATTTTATTTTGAAAAACTGTTTCCGCCCTTGCCTCACAACTGCTCTTGACTCTGGCATAACGTTTCATGCATCAGTGACACAAGCTAACTCTTGAAAAAATGAGCCAAAAACAAAATTCACTGGAAAGCTTTTTCAGGAAGAAACGAGCAAACAATGGGGCTGCAGAAGGGTCACAGACTGCCTGCAAAAAGAAAGCTGCATTTAAAAGAAAATACCACGATTCCTACCTAAGTTACGGGTTCATCGCAACAAGTGACACAGAAGCTCCACACCTGCTATGCATAATTTGCGGTGACCGACTAGCTCACAGGTGTCAAACTCATTCCATGGAGAGCCAAGACCCTGCAGGTTTTACCTCCACCCAGTGTCTTCAACAGGTGATTTCTATGAATTTCTTCCTATTGATTGCTGATCAGTGAAAACACCTGCTGAAAAGACTGGGTGGAAAAAACCTGCAGGGTCTTGGCCCTCCATGGAATGAGTTTGACACCCCTGGACTAGCTAATGAAGCCATGCAACCCTCAAAACTGCTTTGGCACGTTGAGACAAAACACCCCACTTTAAAAGAAAACCCCTTGGAATTTTTTGAAAGAAAAAAACGTGAACATGAAGGACAATAACAGTTATTGAGGGCCAACACTTCAGCAAATGTGTCTGCACTAAAGGCATCATTCTTAGTTGCGGATCACATTGCAAAAGCTAAGAAGACCTTTACTATTGGGGAAGAATTGATTCTCCCTGCTACCAAGGACATATGCACTGAACCCTGGAACGGGAAAGAAATGGATCCGTTGTAGGAAACTCGAAATGAAGAGACTGAATGATTTTTCAGTATAGGCTTATTCCATCTCAAGTCCTACAGCTCCTCTCTCAGTCAGGGAATGAAGAGGGTGAGCTGAGATAAACCACATACCTTTATACTGTTACATCAGACACAACTCACATTCACATCAAACACAGAATTCCATTCATAACTAATCCTCCTATTGTCCTCTCGGCTTCTCTGTCTGACCCTAGGAGTCAGACAGTCTCTTCAGGTTCGCTCTCAGATCTTCTCACTTCTCCTCTAGTCCGCAGGGGGTCCAGAATCAATGTCTGTTTGAGGCGTGATGTCAATACACACTGCGAGCTCAAAGTTCCCTCATGTCTGGGTCTCTGCCAAGGAATATGTGAGCTACATAATGTTACGCCACATCACTCCCCCCGAAACGCCCAAGAATGGACATACACCAACCTTAAGTCAATAATGGACAGTCATACACACTATGTCAAGAAAGGACACACACACACCGCCTTCATGTCCATAATGGGCAGTCATACACATTACACCCTTACATCCCCCACCCTTTGCAGGATCTACAGCACAATTTACACGGGTTGATCAAAATACACATCACTCTGCCCGTTGCTTAGGCTTCAATCTCCTCCCAAATCTGCTGAACGCAGGCTTCGCAGCCTGTGTTGTGCCGTCCTGCAGTGCGCCTGTGGAATGAGGGGGAGAAGGGTTATTTACCCCCTGCTGGGGAACTAGGGGCTGTCCCTTGGGAGGTCTGCCGCGTCGAGGCGCCCCCGCCGGCCGTACAGGTTCATCACATAACACAAAAGCAGGCTTTAATCTGTCAACACTGATTGTCTCTTTCCTGCCCCCCAAGTCCAGTACAAAATATCTCTCGCCGGTTTCCAGCACTCGGAACGGACCATCATAAGGTGGGCGGAGGCTGTGACGCTGGGCGTCGTGCCTGACAAAAACAAACTCTGCGTTTTGCAAAGCCTTGGGAACAAAAACCCGCGGAAAAGTGTGATGAGCGGGGCCCGGGAGCATTTCTGCCCCCGTGCCGCATAGAGGTCCCCGCACCGGGGGGCGCTCGGGTGCTGCATGGGCTGGCAGGAATTCTCCTGGCAGCCTGAGAGGTTGAGTAAACACTAATTCAGCAGGTGAGGCATCTAAATCCTCCTTGGGTGCCGAATGCAACGCCAATAAAACCCATGGTAGTTTGTTTACCCAATTTGTATCCGTGAGCGACGCTCTGAGGGCTGCCTTCAACGATCTGTGAAAACGCTCGCATAAACCGTTGGCCTGTGGGTGATAAGCGGTGGTGCGATGAGCTGTTGCCCCTAAGCCGCTGGCCATGGCTGACCATAGCTCTGAAATGAACTGCGGACCCCTATCGGACGTAATGTCCGACGGGACTCCGAACCGCGCTACCCAGGCTGTTAAAAAAACGTGAGTTACTTCCGCTGCTGTGGTAGACTGCAATGGGACCACTTCCGGCCAACGCGTGGTCCGGTCCACCATTGTCAGGAGGTGTGTGAACCCCTGCGAGGGCGGCAGGGGTCCCACTAGATCAACGTGCACATGATCAAATCTCTTAGCCGGGATGTGGAAAGGTTCTAAAGGGGCTTTTGTGTGTCTGTGAACTTTGGCCCGCTGGCAGGACATGCAGGCTCTCGCCCACTCCTTCACGTGCTTGCGCAGGCTCGGCCAAACAAACTTCTCTGCTACCATTTTCACCGAAGCGCGTACTCCCGGGTGTGCTAGGGAGTGCACCGCGTCAAAAACCCGACGGCGCCACGTGGCCGGTACCACTGGGCGAGGTCGCCCGGTGGATACATCGCAAATAAGCGGGGGTGAACCGGTTTGCAAACTTACGTTCTCCAGCCTTAACCCTGTTGGTCCAGACAGGAGTGCGCGCACGTCTGTGTCCTCGCCCTGCTCTGCTGCCATGGCTGCATCTATCCCTACGTGCACCGGAGCCGCGTGCGCGTCCGCGCTGTTACCGCGCTACGCGTCTGCGGCGCTACAGCCCCCATCCGCGCGGACAGGCGCTGTTACCGCTCGCGAGAGGCAGTCCACCACCACATTAAATTTACCGGCTACGTGCTGTATATCGGTGGTGAATTCTGAAATTGCGGCTAGCTGCCTCTGCTGGCGGCCTGACCATGGTTCTGAGACTTTGGACATTGCAAAGGTTAACGGTTTGTGGTCGACAAACACGGTGAAACGCCGCCCTTCCAACCAGAACTGAAAATGGCGAATGGCCAGGTGGAGCGCTAGTAGTTCCCTGTCAAACGCGCTATATTTTCGCTCAGCATCGCGTAGGGACCTGCTAAAAAAAGCGAGTGGCTGCCAAGCCCCGGCGACTTGCTGTTCTACCACGGCTCCTATGGCCACATCTGACGCGTCTGTGGTTAGCGCTATTCGGGCTGCCGGGTCTGGGTGAGCCAGCAGCGCTGCATTCGCTAGTGCTTTCTTAACCTCAGTAAATGCGCGCTCCCGCTCCGGGGACCACTCAATCGCATTGGAGGGCTTCTGCTTTTTTAGCGCGACGTACAACGGTTGCATGAGTTGCGCCGCGTGAAGTATGAAACAGTTGTAAAAATTTACCATACCTAAGAATTCTTGCAACGCTTTTACCGTTTGTGGCTGAGGAAACTCAGCCACCGCGCGTACTTTGGAGGGCAGCGGAACCGCACCCTCTGGGGAGACGCGGTGCCCTAAAAAATCGATCTGTGCTGCGCCAAAATGGCACTTGGCTGGGTTGATTATCAACCCGTGCGCTCCCAACCTCTGAAAAACAGTTCTGAGGTGACTTTCGTGTTCCTCCTCAGAGGCGCTGGCGACCAAAATGTCATCTAAGTAGACAAAAACAAAAGAGAGGTTGCGCAAAACGGCATCCATCATGCGTTGGAAGGTTTGCGCAGCGCCTTTAAGGCCAAAAGGCATGCGTAAAAATTCTAAAAGCCCGAAAGGGGTTATTACCGCTGTCTTGGGAATGTCCTCTGATCGGACTGGGACCTGGTGATAACCGCGGACCAGGTCTATTTTAGAAAAAATTCGTGCCTTGGCCAAATGCACCGAAAAATCTTGGATATGCGGAATTGGGTAGCGGTCCTGCGCTGTGGCATTGTTTAACCTGCGATAATCGCCGCACGGTCTCCACGAGCCGTCCGCCTTAGGGACCATGTGGAGGGGGGAAGCCCAAGCAGACTTCAAGCGGCGAATTATGCCCAACCTTTCCAGGTTGGCGAACTCCTCCCGCGCAATGGAGAGCTTAGCTGCATCCAAGCGCTGAGCCTTAGCAAAAACTGGTGGGCCACTTGTGGTTATAAAGTGCTCCACCCTGTGCTTCGCCACCTTAGCTGAAAACGTGGGAACTGTGAGTGCTGGGAACTGGTTTAGGAGAGTGTGGAACTTACCTCCTGCTGCGGCGGCGTTGGCCTGTACTGACGGTGGGGACACTCGCGCTGCACAGGGAATAGAACAAAAAGAGAGTGCATTAACCAAGCGTCTATTAGCCAGATCTACCAACAAACCATGTGAGCACAAAAAGTCGGCGCCCAACATGTTGAAACTCACCGCCACTACTATGAAGGTCCATTCATAGCTGTGGCCGTGCAAGGACAGGCGCAGAGTCCTTTCGCCAAACGTCTTGATCGACGAGCCGTTTGTGGCTGTTGCTTCCTCTCCGCGGGGACCGGCCGCCCGGTCCGCGTAGGTTGCGGTGATGAAACTCCTCTGTGCTCCGGTGTCAACGAGGAATTGCCGTCCGGAGCTCGCGTCCGTCAGGTAAAGCAGCTTGTTCCGTTCGCCAAGGGTCGAAGCTGCTAACGACCTCCGGCTCTTGCGTTTCCCTGCTTCCTGAAGTTGCATGGCGGGACGCATCTGTGAGCCTTGTGCGCAAATCGTCGATGGTAGAAGCACATCTCGTCCTCTCCTCTGCTCCGGGACCGCGCTGCCGCTGTTGTCGCTGGGGTCGGCTCTGCTGCCACCGGTTCTCCGTCGCCCTGGGCCGCCGCGCCGAGGTCTGCTGCTGCCGCTGCCATCTCCTGCTCACCGCATGCGTCCAGGAGCCGCTCCACTTCCAAAGCCAGCGCGCGGAAGTCCTGCCGGTCCAAACACCTCATGCTGGACAGGGAGCCTCTCACGTGCGCTGGAAGGGTCCTCAAAAAGATGTGCTTGAATAAAAATGCATCGTTGTCTGCCCCGATCATCTGCAGCATGTTCTCCAGGAGGACGGTTGGCCTGCGTCCTCCTCTGTCGCGCAGGTCCAGGAGTGTTCTGGCCCTCACCTCGGCCGATGGCACAAAGCTCCAAATGAGGGCGGCTTTCAGGGCGTCGTATTTGCCAGCAGCGGGCGGCTGCTGCACCAGGCTCTGCACACACCGGGCTGTGTGGCTGTCGAGTCTTGCGATGACATTGTGGAACTTAATGTCATCCTCTAATACCCCGTTAAGCACGAACCGTGATTCCACGTGTTGGAACCACGAGTGCGGGTCCTCTTGCCAGAACTCGGGGAGTCTAATGGAGTTTACGCCGGTGCGGGCGGTCTCTGGTGAATCAGGTTCGGAGTCGGAGAGACAACGTCCAAGCCTTTCCATATTTCTCACGTGTGGGTCACCAATGTAGGAAACTCGAAATGAAGAGACTGAATGATTTTTCAGTATAGGTTTATTCCATCTCAAGTCCTACAGCTCCTCTCTCAGTCAGGGAATGAAGAGGGTGAGCTGAGATAAACCACATACCTTTATACTGTTACATCAGACACAAATCACGTTCACATCAAACACAGAATTCCATTCATAACTAATCCTCCTATTGTCCTCTCGGCTTCTCTGTCTGACCCTAGGAGTCAGACAGTCTCTTCAGGTTCACTGTCAGATCTTCTCACTTTTCCTCTAGTCCGCAGGGGGTCCAGAATCAATGTCTGTTTGAGGCGTGATGTCAATACACACTGCGAGCTCAAAGTTCCCTCATGTCTGGGTCTCTGCCAAGGAATATGTGAGCTACATAATGTTACGCCACACCGTAACCCATTTGTGAACAAGCCAGGTGAATCAACCCTATCTCTACTTGAAGAGGAACAATTGCTTGACGTTGCAAATGATGGTGGCCTACAAGCCATGTTTGAGACAACTTCAAACCTCTTTGCATTCTGGATTAAAGTCAAAACAGAATATCCAGATATCGCCACAAAAGCCCTGAAAGTCCTTCTTCCGTTTCAAACCTCATATCTTTGTGAGGCGGGGTTTTCTGCAGTGACAGCCACCAAGACAAGACTACGGAGTAGACTGGATATACGGAACACAATTCGAGTGTCTCTGTCTCCCATCACCCCCAGATGGGACCATCTAGTTGCAGGGAAACAAGCCCAAGGTTCCCACTGATTATGGTGAGTTGATATTATGCTGTAGAATCATTGTAATTGCCTAATATAAAGTGTAATTGTTTCAGATTACATGCTCTGAACTGACAAAGGTTTTTGTTATTGGATCCCCCGCACCTCTACCCGGTCCGCGAAAAACTTTCATGCATGAAACTGGTCCCTAGTACAAAAAAGGTTGGGGACCACTGATGTAGAGTATTGACCTTTTTCAGTTTTTCAACTCAGATGCAGTTCTGACAGTCAGTCACCAGATGGCAGTCTTTACTAAATGTTTTATAGCACTGTGTCACTCAGGAACCAATTGTCTCAAAGCTGCTCATTGTTTCATGAGGCCTCCGTTTTAACATCACTAGTCTTCCCTTGTAGATTTTAGTGTCTGTATGGTTTGTAAAGCTGCAAGTGAATCTGTGCACACCACCACCAAAGAGGAGGCTGAGGGTGATGCTGGTTTAAATGCAGAGGCCAATAAAGTGGACTGAACCATCTGCCGTGACAGCATGGGGGAAAATGGGGATACTTTGTATTGCATTCCAGTTATTTCTGTAGTTTCTGTTTTTAAATTTAAGATGGTTTATTCTGCTGGTATATAGGTTGAGTTTGTCCTCACTCAGGTCATTTTGTTGAGTTCAGGTCTTGTTGTGGTGAGCTTTATTTTTTTGAGTAGAGTTCTATTTAATGGACCTCTTTTAACCAAATGGACTATTTTCATTCTTATGTGTTTTTGCTCTTTTTGTTCATTTGGATATAATAAAACCCACATTTTGAGAATTATACCTGCCGGCATATCTTCTGACTCCTTGGTCCCTCACAACCTCATTTGGAATAATGCAAACAAACGTAAAATACCCTTAAAAAATAAAGGTGGGTTTGTTGGTTTGTGACATAAAAAACAGTAAGTACAATCCTGTTGTTTCTTTAAGAGCTTATGCAAAGAATTATTGGTTATATAAATAAAGGGTACGCATGGTAAAATGGCATTCACTTATATAGTGCTTTTATTCTCATCTCTTGATGGCCAAAGTGCTTTACAGATCCTACTATCCACCCATTCACACACTGATGGTGGCATGCTACCTAACATGGCACTTCCAGACCCATCTGGAGCAATTAGGGGTGAAGTGTCTTGCCCAGGGACACAACGGCAGGATATCCAGGGAGAGCAGGATTCGAACTACCAACCATGTGGTTATTGGACGACCTGCTCTACCTCCTGAGCCACTGCCGCCCCCAGGTTAAGCATGGCTATGTCATTAGGTCAACCTGAAGAAGATGACAACGAGATGGAATTGGGGCCTGGGCTCGCTAAGGCATCTGAACTTATGACCAGTAAGATAGTGAAGGCTATCAACGATAAACTGGAGCCTCTAACCATGACCTGGACGACTACTCGTCCCCGTGCCATCGTAAATCTTCCGGAGAATATAGATGGGGGAAATGCTTTGGATTTTTTTGAGCGCTGGCTTCCAGACTTTCTCAAGGTGGATATTAAGGATGACCGGATCAAGCTAAAGAGCCCACTGCTGCCTCATGCTCGCACCTGGCTCTGATCAGCGACTGCGCCTGGTCATCATAAGGTTCCACTCATTTCCCGATAAACAGAGTGATGGCAGCAATATGGCGCAAAGCGGGCAATGACGACATCACCTTGGATGGGAGAAAACCTTTTATCACGACCTGTCTGCTGCAGATCGTATGAGACGAAAGGAGTTTAATGAAGCTAAGCAGCGCCTGAGATTTATCGGAGTGGAACACGCGATGCTGTTCCTTGCGACACCCCATTAAATATTCAGTTCTTTATTAATAAATGTTTACTTATCTACTGTATGTCTAACCTTGTTTTTGTTTTTATTTGCATTTTTTAACATTTATTTTGGCCATTTTAAGTGGGAATGAATGTGGGGGTGTCCTAAAAAAAGATGGGGGGTGTCCTAATCTATTCCTCACTATTTGTTTAGAATTACATTTTACAGAAAATTTGAAAAAAAGTCTTTAATTCATTTTTAATTGTTTATTTGTATTACATGAATCTCCCAGTATTTTTAACATTGATATTAAATATTCATATGTCCAAATATGTAAAAAAAAAAGACTTATACAGGGTGTCCTAATTTTTTCACGATTGTTTCATAGAATACTCTATGGTTTATATCGTTAATTAAATCACATACTGCCGTTTCTTGAGCAAAGCTCCTCACACTACTTGTCAGCTCCCCGGCTCCCTCCCGCAGTGCACGCAGCATGTGTGGCGTGTGACTAGAAAACAGTTATAAAAATTAACCATCCCCAAAAACTCCTATAGGGGTCTCACGGTCTGTGGACGCGACAAGTCCGACACAGCGTGCACCTTATCCGGTAACAGAATCGTGCCCTCCGGAGAAATGCGGTGGCCCAAAAAAATCAATCACTGGCACCCCGAACTGGCACTTTGCTGGGTTTACTATCGGCCCGTACGCTTCCAACCTCTGGAAACCTGTCTTGAGATGGGTGATGTGCTCCTCCTCGGACGCGCTAGCCACCAGAATGTCGTCTAAGTAGACAAAAACGAAGGACAAGTCACGGAGCGCTGCGTCCATCATCCTCTGGAAGGTCTGTGCCGTGCCCTTTAATCTGAACGGCATGCGTAAAAACTTGAAAAGGCTGAAAGGAGTTATCACCACCATTTTAGAAACATCTTCCGTGTGCACCGGGACCTGGTGGTAACCGTGGACGAGATCCACTTTCGAAAAAACACGCGTCCCAGCCAAGTGCATGGAACAATCCTGGATGTGCGGGATGGGATACTGATCATGTTCTGTGGCGTTGTTCAAACAATAGAAATCGCCGCACAGTCGCCACAATCTGTCAGCCTTCGGCACCATGTGTAGCGGGGATGCCCACGGGCTGTTGGAGCGCCTGACAATGCCCAACTGCTCTAAGTTGGCAAACTTCTCGCACGCACTGGCCAGTTTAGCCGCATCCAAGCGCTGAGGTCGTGCAATCGGCGGGCCTTTTGTCGTTATAAAATGTTTGACCCCGTGTTTGGTTACCGTAGCCAAAAAAGTCGGGGCCGTGAGTGCTAGAAACTGTGCAAGTAATTGTTGGTACTTACCCCCTGGAGCTATAACGTTAGCCAGTGTTGTTGACCCAGCTCCCCGAGCTGTGCAAGGCAGGGAGGCAAAAGAGACAGCATCCACTAAATGTCTGTTGGCAATATCAACTAACAACCCATAAGCACATAAAAAATCTGCGCCTAAAATGGGGGCAGAACATGCAGCTACCACAAAGTCCCACTGGAAAATGCATCTGTGCAAGCATATCGTCAGCGTCCGTTCGCCAAATGTCCTGATGGTGGATCCGTTGGCAGCCGTGAGTTTGGGACCACTGCCTCCTGCCAACCTGTCTGTGCTGACCGGCAGGATGAAGTTCTTCTGGGAGCCAAAGTCCACCAAAAACCATCTCCCCGAACGTGTGTCCGTGACATAAAGCAGCTTGTTCTTGTCACCAGTGGTTGCAGCTGCTACAGAATGCTGAATGTGCCGTCTTCCCAGCTTCTTGAATTGGCATGATGACAGCCAGCGTTGGGCATTTGAGCCGAAACAGTAGTGATAGAAACAGATCTCCCCATTCCTTCATCTCCTGGTGTCCGTCCCGGCTACCACCAATGGCTCCTCAACCTCGCTGGAGTCCCTCATGGATGCCGGTGCCACTGTCTGCACACTGAGAGCTCTGGTTGCCAAAATGATGCTGCCCGCTTCCTGCGCCAGGGCGCGGTAGTCCTTGGCAACCAGCCACGGTGAGTTGGCCAGGATCGCCTTTGCTGTAGCCAGTAGGTTCCTGAGGAACAAGTGGGTGAACAGGAAAGATTCGTCGTCCTTCCCCCTCAGTGCCAACATGCTCTCCATGAGCTCCACAGCTGATGTGTCACGTAACTCTGAATGTGTTAGGAGTCTCTCTGCCCTCTCACTGTCAGACAGGGTATACTGCTGGAGTAGCATCCGCTTGAGCACTTCATATTCCCCGTGGGCCAGCGGCTCCTAGAGTAGGCTTGTCATCTGTTGCGTGGCGTGCGCATCCAGTGCAGCAACCACATAGTAATATTTTGTGTCGTCTGTTGTTCTCTCGCAGAGTGTGAACTGGGCTTCTATATGTAGGAACCACGCAGTCGGGTTGTGAAAACAGAAATCTGGGAGACTGACTGAGACAGTGCACGTGGTGCTGGTGCTCTCCCTCCGGGTAGTCTGCAGGGCGGTGCTCAGCTCGTTCTCCATGGCACGTCTCAGGGTCACCAATGTGGAGAAAGGAAGCAGACAAGGCAACGAGCTAGACAACACACAAACTTTATTCCTTCTCCAACGTTTAAGTACAGTTAACTCTGCCTGGGTCTATGTGCACCCTCTTTTATAACCTTTAATTCCATGCATTGAGATCCAGGAATCCTGACCATAATACATTGTGTGGAACAAAGACATGTGTGGCACATTAACATCACATAGCGCCAGTACCGCTTCTCACACCCTTTCCTCCTCCAGTGGCTCTGGCGCTTCCTCAACTCCCCGGGGGGTGAATAGTCCTTACTGTCCCATCTGAGACCCCCCGGTAACACTTCCTCCTTCAGCCCATTGTTTCCTCTTTCCCCAGCTGCCGTCTTTGGGTGGAGAATCCCCCACCCGTGCCACCACAACATTACCTTTTGTGTCTTTGATTTTCAACTCATGACCAATCTGAAATATTTTTACTAAGACACAAACAGGTTAAATCTGACTAGAATGGCAGCCATCAGGCTGTAGGATCTATACTTACATTTTCATTGATTTAAACTAACAGCTAATTTATATCTGTAGATGGGCAATTTTCTCATTTTCAGATTTTTTTTATGTTATCTGGTTTGGTTTTTTTTTTTTGCTATTCTCCTCTGGCTTCGGAAATATTTAACTTATTGATGTTTACTTTTTATTCATATGATATGTTTTAGAAGAAAAAGCTGAAATTTATGAGAATCAAGTCTCAAATGCACATTAAAAAACTATTTTATAACACTGCAAAATTATGAGGGGAAAAGGGTACATGTAAAAAAGAGATGGTCCTTTTATGCAATTATCTAATCTGTAGAATTTACAAAAAATGTATATCATGATATATATCATAATCATGATATAACATGAGTTATATCGTGATATAAAATTTCTGTCACATCGCACAGCCCTAGCTGCAGGTATTTTATAACGGCACCAAGAAAATTTTCCTTTCCCTGACTGAAGCTGTCTTTTGTGTCCAGTGTAACAAACTAGGGTTGATAAATGTGTGAACACTAAGGCTGGACAGTTCTTTCCTTTATTTCCTGCCTAATTCCGTGCCTCACTATGATCCTCTGCTATGATGTGTGTGGTTAAATTAGTGGGCACGGCTTTCTCTGGTTTATGTATATGTATCAATCTGTGATTCCAGCAATCTAAATTTAAGACTCCGCATCATATATTACTTAAATATATTGTTTATTTCTAATATTAAGGGATGTTTCAGTAACTCCCTGTCATCTAGTATCACTTGCTTTTTTTCTTTTCCTTCTTCTTTGGGAGGTGCTCTGGCCCCTTAGTAGGTGTCTTGTAGAACAGCAATCCCCATGCTATCTGGGGAAGGACCCCCTTTATGTATTTAGTTTTGGTATAGTTTTGTGTAGTCTTTGTTTTAGGGTGTGTTTTATATTCAGTATTGGTCTACCATGTTAGGAACTATATTATTTGTGCATGCCATTATATAACTGCATGGGAGTTTTAAATGTGCAAAATAAGGTGTCAGAGACATTTATTTATTTATTTTACAGGGAGTTATAAATTTTGTCTTCTAATAGGATCAAACTTTGTTTATGGAATGTTAGGGGCTTGAAGGGGAATGTGAAGTAGAAAAAGGTCTATGCTTTATTGAAAAAGGAAAGAGTAGATGCGGCTTTATTACAGGAATTACACCGGGATGATAATGGACACCACAAGCTTAAATATAGCTGGGTTGGCCAAGTTCATTTCTCTTCTTTTACTACCAGCAGCAGGAGTGTGGTTATATTTACCTCCGCCAGGCCGAAAAGGCCAGGAGGAGGTTATGTTTTTGCCAGGGTTTGTGTGTTTGTCTGTGTGTTTGTCTGTTTGTCTGTCTGTCTGTTGGTTAGCAAGATAACTCAAAAAGTCTTGGACGGATTTCCATGAAACTTTCAGGCCTTGCTGGAAATGGTACAAGGAAGAACTGATTAAATTTTGGGGATGATCCGCATCACCGTCTGCATACAGGAATTTTTTAAAGCATTTTTCCACACTGTGACATATGGCCATTTTCAACATGTGCGCAGGCGCAATGGACGGCGCTGGGCGTCGTGTCTGACCAACACAAACTCCGCCTTCTTCAACGTTTTAGCCACAAAAGCATGCGGAAAACACTGGTGGCCTGGGACCGCCAGCCATAGGCGCTGCGCACATTGCGCTGGTCGTCGTGTCTGACCAACACAAACTCCGCGTTCTTCAACGTTTTAGGCACAAAAGCACGCGGAAAACACTGCTGCCCTGGGCCCGCAAGCGTGACTGCTTTTGCGCCACGCTGCAAAACCTGACACGGCCACCTGTCCGCCGCCCGATTATTTGCCACAAATTCCCGGCGCTGCGTAAAAACGACCTCTCTGCCGGGGAAAATTCTAAATTCTGTTTTGCCGCGGAGCGCAACCCCAATATAATATAAAATCCACGGCAACCTGTCTAACCAATCTGCATCCGTCAGTGGAGGAGATGGACACACCAACACTTCAGTTTATTACCTCCGCTAAGGAGGCAATGCTTTTACAACCGTAAAACGGGGCTATAAGGGACGGCGGGGTAATATGGGACACTTTTCTAAATGTAATTCTGCTTTTTTAATTTTGCTTCCGCCTAGATTTGATGAAGGATTCATGGATATTTGACAATAACAACACAACTCAGCGTCCTGCTCAAAATAAAAAAAGCAGAATTACATTTAAAACATTTCCCAGAAAAGTGTCCCTTATCAACCCGCCGTCCCTTATAGCCCCGTTTTACACTACTGAACCACTAATCCTATCACTATCACATTGATTGTCATTCATTAATTGTCTGTTTATTGCACTGTCCATGTCAAATAAACAAATAATCATTGTGAATCCAATTGCTAGTCATATCTTTTCATGCTCAGGGAATCTGAAAACGTACACACAAACACTGTATGGGGGGAACTGTGCCGCTTGGCGGAGGTCTGCGCTCTCCGAGTGCTTTTCTAGTAATACATAAAAATCTCCCTTTTCAGCTGGTAAAGAGTGTCATGGACACACATGGAAGATATGCCATTATTAAGGGCATTTTAAATGGTGAGGAGGTCACTATTATGAATATTTGCTCTCCACCAAGTTACTAATCCAGTTTTTTGGTTAAAGCCTTTTCTGAATTTGCACAGCTTTCCTCACCAATAGCAATAGTGGGAGGAGACTTAATTGTCTACTTAACCCGCTACTTGACAGGCGCCCCTCCCAAATTACATTTTTAACAACTCAGGCTAAAGCTTTCTCTGCTATCTGTGAAAAAATGAATCTGGTTGATATACAGTATGGCGAACCCTTCATCCATCTACTAAAGAGTTTACATTCTACTCCCCTCCTCATAAGTGTCATACAATGATTATTTTCATAATTGTTAGTACAATCTGTGCTATCCTGTGCAATAGGCAATATTGTTATTAGTGACCATGCAATTGTTCTGATGGATCTATCTGTTGCTTCAAACCAGGTTAAAAGTAGATGATGGTGACTCGACACGCACCTTTTGAAGGATGAAAAGTTTATTACTTACTTAAAAAACAATGTTAATATGTTTTTATTATTAATTCTCAGTCTACTAATGATTCGTCCCTTTTGTGGGAAACATCCCAAGCTTATATCAGTGGCCTAACTATAGCATATTCAGCCTCAAAAAAGAAAAAGTTAAAAGAACAACAGTCTAAACTTGAAAAAGAACTGGAAGAGATCAACAGAGCACTCATCATCAGATCCCCTAATACTACAGAGAAAGTGTGCCACACAAGCTGCACTAGATGCATTACTAACTCAACAAGCTAAGCCTGCTCTTCTTTTCTCAAAACAGAGGCTATATGAATATGGTGATAAATGTAATATTTATCTCGTTTAACTAAAATCAGAACAGACCCCCAAATGATACCCTCAGTTTTAGATATGAATGGCATTCGTCACTTTGAAAATAAAAATATTAACATCTTCAGGCAGTTTTACATTCACTTATATACAGCAGATCAGTCGCTAGGAGCTTCAGACAAGATGCAATCTTTTTTGGATGGCTTAGTTTTCCCCATTATCTCTGATAACCAAAGGCATAATTTAAATGCTCCCATCTCTAGAGAAGAGGTTGTACTGGCAATTAAAAGTCTGCAATCAGGTAAAGCACCAGGACCAGACGGCCTGAGCAGTCAGCTCTACAAAGAATTCCAGGACATACTTGTAGACCCATTTCTGGAGATGACAGAACACTCCTTCAACTCTGGAAGCCTTCCTCAATCACTATGGGAAGTTGACATCTCTTTGATTCTCAAGAAAGGCAAATGTCCTGAGGATTGTTCGGGATATAGACCTACTGCTCTTTTAAACCAAGATGTTAAAATACTAAGATACTAGCCCTGCGATTGGAGAAGGTTTTGCCTTTCATTATTAAAGAAGACCAGACAGGCTTTACTAAAGGCAGACATCTTAGACTTTTTCTCTCTCGGCGCCACACGAGTCGGCTGCCTTTTGCAACAGCGGCTCGATTCCGAGTCTTTTTCCCTTCCTCTCTCTTTTGATCCGTCTTTTTTTTTCACCCCACTTATATCACGGACACACAGATCGTCCTAAATGTCTCCTGAGCCGGTGGACGGAGCCACTGTCTATAGCAGGATACGATACAGCAGAGAACAGCTGCTAGCATTCAACCGCCACCCGGTCCCATTGGAAAAACTCGACATACCGAGAGAACTGAGGCGAAAACGCCGCGGCTGCCGGGCTGGAGTAAGGCGGAGGACAAAAAATATAAGGTACAGACCCTCCCTTCCATCTGTTGTCATGGGAAATGTACGGTCGATACTGGGAAAGTTAGATGAGCTAGCGGCTATCTCCCGTTATGATAGCACATACCGGGAGTGCTCTCTCCTTTTGTTTACTGAGACGTGGCTAACTGAACTAGCAGCAGATGCTAACATTGAGCTGGAGGGTTTTCACATGATACGAGCTGACCGAACACCAGACAGTGGCAAGGCTAGGGGCGGTGGAGTGATCATGTATGTTAACAACAACTGGTGCAGACCGGGACATATCACTGTTAAACAACGACACTGCAGCAAAGACATTGAGTTGCTAGCTGTTAGCATGAGGCCTACATATCTCCCGAGAGAACACTCACACGTGATCTGCATTGTTGTTTATGCAAATCCGACGGCGAACGCTGGGACAGCACGTGACGTCATCCATTCAGTAACCAGCAGGCTGCAGACAGAACACCCAGATGCTCTTCTCCTCATCTCAGGCGATTTCAACCATGTTTCACTGTCTCCCATTCTACCCACGTTCACCCAGTATGTCACATGCCACACTAGAGACAATAAAACACTGGATTTATTCTACGCAAACACTAAGGAGGCGTACACCTCATCACAACTACCCCCACTCGGGAGATCGGATCACAACTTGGTTCATCTCCGGCCGGTGTACAAACCCCTAGTGCACAGACAACCTCCGGCCATGCACACTGTGGAGTTATGGTCTGAGGAGACAATGGACACCCTAAAGGGCTGTTTTGAAGCCACCGCCTGGAAGCAGCTCTGCGATCCACATGGTGAGGACATCGATGGCCTCATTCACACCTTCACGGGCTACCTCAGCTTCTGTGTGGACAAATCCGTTCCCACCAAGACCATACGGCGTCACTCAAACAACAAACCCTGGATCAACCCTGAGATAAAAACACTTCTGAGAGAGAAGAAGAGGATCTTCAGGTCAGGGAACAGGGAGATGCTGAAGTCCGTACAGAGGGAGCTGAGGAGAAAGATCAGAGAAGGCAAGGACAGCTTCAGGAAGAAGATGGAGGACAAGCTGCAACAGAGCGACATCAGCGGGGTCTGGAGAAACCTCAAAACCATCTCGGGGCTCCAGAATACCTCCCCCCAGGCCACAGGGGGCAGGGAGTGGGCGAACAACCTGAATCTGTTTTTCAATAGATTTGACCAACCGCCCTCCCCCCTGACTGCACAACAACCACTGCTGCCTCTAAAGAAATCAAGTCCTGCTGCCCACTCCCCACTCTACCAACACCCCCCCACTCCCAACACACAGCCCCCCATCCTGACCCTGACCAGGACCCAGGTGAGGACGGAGCTGAGGAAGATCAAGGCGAGGAAGGCGCCGGGACCGGACGGCATCAGCGCAAAGCTCCTCAAGTCCTGTGCAGACCAGCTGTGTGGGATTGTGACGTATATCTTCAACATGAGCCTGAAACTGGGGAGGGTACCACAGCTGTGGAAAACATCTTGTGTGGTACCTGTACCAAAAACTTCCCACCCCAAAGACCTGAACAGCTACAGACCGGTGGCCTTGACGTCCCACTTGATGAAGACCCTGGAGAGACTGCTCCTTGCTCACCTCCGCCCCCTGGTGGAACCAGCGATGGATCCACTCCAGTTCGCCTACCAGCATGGCATTGGGGTGGAGGATGCGGTGATCTTCCTCCTTCACCGTTCTCTGTCCCACCTGGAGAAGCCCGGGAATATGGTGAGGATCATGTTCTTTGACTTCTCCAGTGCTTTCAACACCATCCAACCGATGATCCTGAAGGACAAGCTGCTGCGCGCAGGGGTGGACCAGCACCTGTCATCATGGATCCTGGACTACCTCACGAACCGGCCTCAGTTTGTGAGAACCCGGGACTGTGTGTCCGACACGATCATCAGTAGCACGGGGGCCCCCCAGGGAACGGTGCTGGCTCCCTTCCTGTTCACTCTTTATACTGCGGACTTCTCACACAACACAACACACTGCCATCTACAGAAGTTCTCTGATGACTCTGCGATCGTTGGCCTCATCTCCAATGGAGATGAAGCTGAGTACAGAGGGCTTATCCAGGACTTCGTGGACTGGTGCCATCGGAACTGCCTCCAGATCAACGCGAGGAAAACTAAGGAGCTGGTGGTGGACTGCCGCAGGCATGGGCAGCCCCTCACAGTACCAGTAAATATACAGGGAACAGACATCGAGATGGTGACATCCTATAAGTACCTGGGTATTCATCTGAACAATAAACTAGACTGGTCACACAATACTGATGCACTCTACAAGAAGGGACAGCGCAGGCTGTTCCTGCTGAGGAGACTCAGGTCTTTTGGTGTACAAGGGGCGCTGCTGAAGTCATTCTATGACACGGTGGTGGCATCAGCCATCACTTTTGGAGTGGTCTGCTGGGGCAGTGGCATTACTGCAGCCGATAGGAAGAGACTGAACAAACTGATTAAGAAAGCTAGCTCTGTCCTGGGGCAGCGCCTTGATCCGATGGAGGAGATAGGAGAGAGAAGGACGGTGGCTAAACTGTCATCTCTGCTGGAGTCCGAGTTCCACCCTATGCAGGACATACTGAATGCACTGAGGAGCTCATTTAGCAGCAGACTACATCATCCCAGGTGCACAACCGAGAGGTTTCGTAGGTCCTTCCTACCAACGGCTGTCAGACTGTACAACCTAAGCAGGGCTGCTCGCAGAGATAGCAAAAAGACGTAACAAACTAATAGTTTTTTGAATGCAAAAGATGCAATAGACTTACACAATGGTCCTCTCCGGCATACAACTAGGAACATACCGGTCGCTATGGAGGGTGAGAATATGTATGGGCACATAATCATACCATGTAGGATAACTAAGTAGACGGTTATGCTGTTTCATTCCATCTAGCAACAATGCTCTGCACTGTGTGTGTTTATATATTTGCATATTTATTCCATCTAGCTACAATGCTCCGTACTGTGGGTGTTTATATATTTATATATCTACATATTATTCCATCTAGCTACATTGCTCCGCACTGTGTGTGTTTATATACTTGCATATTTATTCCACCTAGCTGCAATGCTCCGTACTGTGGGTGTTTATATATTTACATATTTATTCCATCTAGCTACAATGCTCTGCACTGTGTGTTCATATATTCATATATTTATTCCATCCAGCTACAATGCTCTGCACTGTGTGTCTGTGTGTGTGTGTATATATATATATTTTATAGTAATACGTACATATGTTTATTAGCTGCTCTTGCTTGCTTGTTTTTTTTCTTGCCTTCTGATTGTTGCTCTGAGTGTTGCTATCCCTGTGCTGTTGCAATCCTGGAATTTCCCCGTTGTGGGACTAATAAAGGCTTATCTTATCTTATCTTATCTTTAATCATAATATTAGACAGCTTTTAAATATTATTCATCTCTGCCAAACACAAAAAAATGATACTGTGGTTATATCAGTGGATGCAGAGAAGGCCTTCAACCGAGTCGTGTGACCTTATTTGTTTAAAGTATTACAAAACTTTAATTTGGGAGATAATTTTATTAAGTGGATCAAACTTTTATATATTGAATCGTTAGCATCAGTTTGGTTCTCAAGGTTATCATAGCTGGGGATGGTGCTAGGGATAAGCTCCCAGTGCTCATAAAACGCTCCTTATGGTGTGCGTTTCAAATAGCCTCTGACAACCAAGTCCAGCTCCTGGCCTGCTTCTGTGGCTTGGTCTCAAGTCCGGTGGAACTGCTTTTACTGACAGGAGAAGCGGCGAGGGCGGTGAGGGCCTTAAAACCAGTTGCTTCAGGTAGATGGGGCTCGTCAACCTGGGAGGGTAGCCCATCTAGGGGAAGGAAAACCCTGATTTCAAACCTCCGCTGCCTTGTGGCATACCTGGTCACGGGACAGGCTTCAGGAGTCAACCCTGAGGAAAAATCCGGAGTTAGAATCCCTAAGGCGGTCTGCTCCTGTATTCAGCATTGTTCTGGCAACTCCCACAACACTGCTGGTGCCAAACTGTATTGGCTTTGCCGTTCCTTTGGATCCACCAGCAGTGTGGAGAGGGGGGACCTACTACCTGGGCAACAGTTGGTTCTCCACATTACCCTGCCCTGGCTTGTTCCCTGGAGAGGACACTCCAGCTTCACCTCATAGCATCGAAACAACATGGGAAGCAGCAGGCTACCAGCGATAAGCCATAGTGTTTGACTGGCGTAGAGTATGGTGACAGGGGTTGCTTCCAATGATGGGAGGGATTTTCAGATTTCCATGGGCAGTTACCGCCCACTTCAAGCTGGGCAGCCCCCAGCCAGACAGGTACTGTCCTGCCACAGTCTGCTTTCCTCATTGGGTGCATGGGGATTAGGATAAAACCAACAAGCAGGCTGCAACTATCGCACCAGCCAAGAAAGTAAAGGAAGCATCCAAACACACAAGACCAGCTCTTAAACTTGGAATGCCCGCACTATGACACCAGGACTCGCTGTGGACCCTCAGGACATCAGTGATGCCAGAAAGACAGCAGTCATCAACAATGAGCGACTGAGATTACAGGTAGACATCGCCGCTCTGCAAGAAAGGCACCTAGCTGGATCAGGCATGCTCAAGGAGAAAGACTACTCATTCTACTGGCAAGGAAAGTGTGCAGAGGAGCACAGAGAACATGGAGTTGGATACGCCGTGTAGCATCATCTCACTTTGGCTCAGCAATAATTATTCTTCTGCTTAAAGACATTTTGTTTCACCCAGGAGTAAGATAGTCAAGAACTGATTTTCTCCCCCAGGCCACAGCTGAAATCCCATTCCTTTGCTAAAACCAGTCTAAAAGAATTCAACCTATTTCCTCCTGCGCCCCTTTATTGCCCCCATAAACATGCAACAGACCTGGAGTCCTCATGGCCACACAGATCCACAACTCAGTTAATTTCCTTAAACTCTGGGACATGCTGGATTTAACCAGTGAACTTTAAAGTACATTATTACAAACTCAATTCTAAACCTTCTCTTCTTTTCAGGACTATGAAAAGCAAATGGACTCTGATGTTTTTAATGTGGAAAATCAATAATATGTGTGAAATGCATTAATCTGTGATTTTATATATATGCATGTTAAAAATGTTTAAATGAATGTTTATTCCTGCATGCTGATTTAGAAGCACTGCTTATAAGGTTACACTAATGACTAAGGTTAGCTTAGTTATACATAAGTGTGTAAAAGCATATTCCAATGTATTTAAAATTGTGTGTATTCATGTGGACCGATATCCAATTTCACCCAGTCTTCACCGAGCCCCAGCTTCTCCACCCTATTGGTCCCTCGCAGACAAAGCCTGTCACTGGACTAAAAGTTCATCAAGCCCGCCCACGAAGGACGCTCATTGGCTGAGATTCCGGTCAACCCGGAAGCCTGCGAAAGCTCAACAGAACTTAGAAAAGGAGGAAAACCCCCTGCTACTTTTTTTTTCCTGCCCTCTCTTTCAACGCTCTTTCGGCTCTCCTTTTGCTCCGTTCGCTCTCTATTGTCTATTGTCTACACCCAGCAAGAAAGGACTTTGGGAAGAACAAAGGACTGTCCGAACAAAGAGTTCTCTCACGTGCTGCTTTTCTGAACACAGAGCAGATAACTCGTAATTTGTTTATGTAACTTTGTATTTTAATGTTTTTTTTTTCCTCTTAACCACTTCCGCTCCGTTGTTCCGCGGGCGGGCAAGTCTCTGCGTCCTATGATGCACGAGGGCGCGCGAGAGCGCGCTCGTGCGCCCTCGTGCGCATGACGCATGATAGTGGTGATGGTGATGTAGTAGCGTCCAAGCGCCACTCAAAAAAAAACTGCAGAGACAGCCGCGAACAGATTAGTTCATCTGATTGACCTCTCATTCGACTAATAAGAGCCTTGAATTGGGTTTCTGAAACCTTGAAGAACCAATGAATGAAAATCTAGGAAGGAGGACCCGCCTACTGTGAACGCAGGAGCCAATTGAAGCACAGAAATTCTGGCTGGGTGAAGCGATATTTACTGCTGCAGAAGGACTCTGTACGAATCTCCTACAGACCCAGGCTCACCCAGCAGCATGGAGAACACCCACAAGTGGGACCTGCACTCATTCCAGCAGAATAGACGGAGGCCGACGACAAAAGTCGTAAATCATTCACCAAAACGGCAATAATGGAATTATATTGATCGGGATCCACGAGCGGAGCAGCGTCGCGTTCGTCTGACGCGTGGGAAGAGCTGTTCGCCACGACTCTGCTGCTTTGAAGAGGTAAGGTGTTATAAGCTAAATTATTATTTATCCCTGAAAACTGTAATCCAAAAATGACTTTTGACCGATCGGTAAATTACAACTGTACTGCGCACGAAATACGAAGTGCGTGCGCCGCGATAAACGGTTCATTTGCCGTGTTCGGACCGTGAACGCCCCCCCACCCCGCTGCAGAAGAGGAGCGGGGGGGGGGCACGGTCCGAACGCTCCCCGGTCCGCGGAGGGGAAGCATATCAGTCTATTCCATCATGTAGCGATGGCCCTCTTCTGTAGCGGGGGGGGGGGGGCATTCACGGTCCGTTCACGGTTCCCCCCCCCACACACACAGTAGCGGGGGGGGGGGGGGAGCTGCTGTGAAAACATGCAAGGAAAAAAAAAAAGAGTGTATTCCGTCATGTAGCGAGGGCCGAATTTGGTCCTTGGTAGCGGGGGGGGGGGGGGGGAAACGACCCCCCCGCCCACACACACACACGCAGACACAGCCCTGAGTGTGACCTTTCATTAGAGCCTAAAATGAAGATTCTACATTGAATTATTCAAAAGTTACAGACGTTTTTCCAAACTGTGCCATTTGGCACAATTTGGCACAGTTCCATAACGCCTGGGAACAGCCTGAGAACAAAGCTGTGTAAAATATTCATTTTTGGTGGTATTGTTACCAAATTTGGATCTCAGCTGGATAACACTTGGTTCTACATTTCTGTTGCATTTTCCAGCCAGATCGGACAGCTGTGTGTTATTTACAAGCATTTGTATCCAAAAAAACACTGTGTCCAATTTTTTTTTCTTCAAGTTCAGTATGTTTAGATGACTGTAACTCAGTGGCCGGAGCACGTAGAGAGATTATGTTTTTTTTGCCAAAAAATTCAAAGTGTTTTCTTTTAAATGAGACCAACCCCATGAAGATGCTGCAAAGGGTTGAATAACAGCTTTCGATTTACTTTGGGCATGTTATTTTTGGGCATTTTTAGGAAAATTGCCCGGAGTGCAAGTGGTTAAATGCCTAGGAATTCCTATTTCTTTGAGCTCAATTCTTAATTGGAGTTAAACTCCAATTTTTATTTATCACTTTTTCTTTGTTAAACTTTCTGTAAAACCACCGTTTGTTTTAATTTTAATGTAAGTTTTAATCTTGACTTTATTTTTTAATATTTTTCTTGACCAATCACACACCAGAAGCTATTATTTTATCTAAAGTCCGAAACTCTTTAATTTGAGATTGGATTAGATATCTTTAATTAATTATTATCGAAAGCCTCTGAGAAGACGCAGCTCCCCACATCACGCGCAGCTGAGGAATCAGCGCGCTTCTGCAGGATTTTCTGCAGGAGTATTTATTTCATTCTGAGTCTGTTTCAAGCACAGGTATCGAATTCACGGAAAATTTTTTGATTATTATTAATTTTGAGACTGATTATTAATTAATTTAAGTTTATTAAGTGAAATTAAAATTAAAATTGCTTCTTAAAGATAGAAGCTGGTGCCCCTACGAGTGTTATTAACTTTTCTGGTGTATATGAAACGAAATTTGATCTCAGATTCCAATACATCAATATAAAATAAATAATTTATACCTGATCATATTTATTAATTTCATATATTCTCTTACATAATTATGGTGCCCCGTGTGAGGCCTGGTTGAACTTGACTCACTCAGAATGAAAGAAATTAATACATAAGCTGTGTGTGATTTTGGTTGACTTATAACTTACAAAGGTGGTTCATTTGTCTGCAGCCAGTCTATTGTCTTTGTCTCTGTGTCACGAGGGGGAGGGGGTGAATTCGCCCGCTCCCTGATTACTGCTGTGTGTGTGTGTGACCAAGAGAAGTGGGGGTTGAAGAGACCCCACTCCACTCTAGTCAGTTTTTTTTTTTGTTTAATGCATGCTTAAGAAGCGTGATTACACGCTGAATAATTAAAATAGGCCTGGGAACAAAATAGCGAAGAAATCCTATTTGTTTTCCCCGTTATTTCAACACCCCGCAGGCGAAGCAAACCCTTGGGGGATTTAATTGAATTAACCATTGTATAAACTTGTTGAATAAAGTTTAGGGAGACTGAAGTTTTCCCGCCTTTGGAAAGCAAGGCGTGGTTTTATGGACTGAAGCTCGTGCTGCATCCACGTAGCATTTGTGCACGCTCACAGTTACGTGCGCGACCGTCAAGCTGTGCATGAAAACTGCGCATGTGTAGATCGGCCAAGCGACGCCATCTTAAAGGCCAAATGTCAAGTAATTTTTTTTTCTAAATGACAACGAATTTAGATAAAATACACATAGCTTAAACCAAATATTCATACCGGAGACCATATCACCCACCTGTATTTACATAATTGCACAAAATACACCAGGTGAAGGCCCCACCTTGCTTGCTGGCTTGTGACAGCCAGTCCAGACCACGCCCATGTTTTTGACATCACCAGTTGTACCCTGGCTGCCCTGCCTATCCACATTCACACTTATCAACATTGGACAATCATGACGGAAAGTGACAGCGATTGTGAACAAATTAGTTTAGTTTTGTCTTTTTTTTTTGTCTTTTTTTTTGTCAGTGGTTCAGACAGTGACAGAGGCATAGAACCTTACAGGTTCGAGCCGTCCGAGACGGAATCAGATGCTTTGTCTGATGACAACAGTTCCAACGATGACCAGAGAGCAGAACCAGTGGAAAATGTCATTGAACTGGACATTAATCGCCTCCAGAATTGCGAAGCCGAAGGGGGTCTGTCGAGGGCGCCCCATAAATATTGATTTTTCGGAAGCCATTATTATTACAGTGGAGGAGAGCCGCTGCTGTCAAGAAATTGACCAGATCAATATGAAAATGGAGGCGCATACCTGTCAAGTGAGACGTTTTCGCCGTATTTTGGTGCCAAGCGCGGCTGTGGGGGACGGCGGAGTGGTGTGGGACACTTTTCTGGGAAATGTTTTAAATGTAGTTCGTGTTGTTATTGTCAAATATTTTAAGGAAAATACGGGGAAAATGCAATTTTAGTAAAAACGGGCGTATTGTGTGTATAGGAGCACGTCCTGTGTGTGATCCCCCACAGCTGGTGCTGGCAGATCGCTCAGCGTGAGCTATTATCACTACCATGAGAAGTGTGGAGTCACTCATTAGTCTAATTGTCGGGGCGGGCTGATCGCTCAGCGTGAGCTATTCTCACTACAATGAGAAGTCATTAGGACAATGGTTTAACGTTCAGCTGTGCAGCGGTTGCGGAACAGACAGAGATCGCCTTACAAATACAGAATTCTGCTTTTTTTTTTATTTTGCGCCGGACGCTGAGTTGTGTTGTTATTGTCAAATATCCATGAATCCTTAAAATATTTGACAATAACAACACGAGTTGCATTTGAGGCATTTCCCAGAGAGGTGTCCCTTGTTGCTCCGCCGTCCCTTATAGCCACTTTTTACGGTGTTGAAGTACGGCGAAAACGTCTCACTTGACAGGTATGAAAACATTTCCCAGAGAAGTGTCCCTTATTACCCAGCTGTCCCTGATAGTCCCGTTTTAAGGTATGGGTGAAATATCCAATTTTTTCTTTCTTGTTGCTCACTTCAACCTTCCAGTCTCCATATAAACAATCAATTGAAATACCCCAAGCATCAAACTCGGGTACAATCGATTTCGTCACTTCCGCCTTCTTCCCCAGGCGATTCCAGGGGCCGTGTCAGGCCAAGTGCGGCAGTTTTAAATTAACGAATATTCCGTTGTTACTGAAGCATATGCACCAAGACCCGAACGGATCGGTTCCCTTTTATATCTAGTTTCAAGATATTTAAAGTACCCTGTTACGTGACATTTGGCCTTTAAGTATAGGTAAAGCAAGTTCCCTGTAGCCGCCATTTTGAGTAGAAATCCTTGACTCCCTGTGTGATGTCATTGGGTTTCCTCTTCCGGAAGTGTAGACGAAAACTGCCTCCATCTTGTGGTGAAACATAGGGACTGCAATTTTTATTTAAACTTCTAATCTTTAAAGACGATTTATAACCAAATTAAGTCTTCAAAGTAACTTCAAAGCAATTCATATTATTCGGAATAAACTAAATTTAACACTAATCCAAACTTTTATGCCAAGAACAAAAGGGAAAAGGACCTGTTGGCTTCTGAAAGTTTTTCTCAGTGGTGAGACCCCCACTCACTGCATAGATACCTATAGCAGGAACATTTATAAACACCCCTATTGTATTTAATCACTTATGTAACCACGTATTATAATCTTTTAAGCTAAAAGCAAACATATTTACACACTTTTAAGCAAAAAGTTGCAAACTTTGAAGCTGTATCTTTGTCTATTTTGCTGTTTTTAAATGTGATATGGTGTGATTCCCTTCCCACAGAAACCCAGTTTTAGCTTAAGGATTCTAATGCTGATGTTTACTCAAGAGTAACATTAAAGTAGGATTAAACCTGTGCATTTTAACAAATTTACAGACTTACTGAATATTTATAATTTTTCCTCTTTCTCAAATTTAGGAAACCACATTAAGCAATTAACACTTAAGAGAAGCTCTAGGTGTTATTTAAACTCATTGTGTCATTTCTGGATTCATGTTTTCTCCACAGGAAAGGAAAAACATTTAACCAACCTGCATAATTTTCAAATTTTTCCCAGGATTTAAAAGAAAAGTCAAAAAGGTGCAAACATTGATTATTCTGTAAATAAGAAATTTATAGGTGACAATCAAGACAGATCACTATTGGCTTCAATCGTAAGAAATCCTTGGACACCAAATACTCAAACAATTCACTTGTTTCTAATTTGTAAAATGTTTTACATTTAATGCTTCAACTGAAAATAGGCTTTAATGAATAAAACCAAAGGAAAGCCTTAACTTTAAAAGAAAGTGGAAACTTATAATCTTAAATCTTTAAAGCATTTAGCCTCTTTTGTTTTTGTATTTCTTTTGTAAATAAAATCCTCACTTTCAAAGTGACATTCTGCAAAATCCCAAACCTAGTTATTGATGACAAATTCCAATACTAGACTTGGAAAATCAAAGGAAGGAAGTCAATCCACACAACTGAAATTCCAGTTTTGTTTTGTGAAACAAATTCAATCCAATTTCAATTCAACTTTATTTATCAACATACAGTTTCAACGAACGAATTAATTGAAGTATCTCTACATTTCTAAATAATTTCAAAATTCTATTTCCCATCCTGCAAGCCTACAAGTTGAAACAAATTCTAAAGGAACTTTCAACTATCACGGTTGTAAAATAAAACACTCACGGTTAAACCTTGTTGAACAAATTTAAGAATAATCAAGTTGAATTTTTTTTTTTAAAGCTAAATAACAACAGCGGTCAAACATGACGAGTCATCAGACAACCGACCAATTTACCAAACTGAATGACCTTCAAACAACATTGGAAGCATGGACTTCTAATTTAATTTCTAGCCTCACAACACGGGTCAAGGAAACACAGCCCGAAGAATTGAAGCAACTCACTGAAGAACTCTTGAATGAACACACTGAAAAACCACCAGAAGGCAAGGACCTCACCAGTATGTTAGGTAAGTTTGCGCTAACATTAGTCGCAAGATTAAAGGTAGCCGAGAACGAGCTAGCAAATCAACAAACAATGATCCTATCTCTCCAAGAAGAGAACAAGACACTGAAAGAAAATTTTGAACAATCTCAAGAGGAGAATGACAAAACTCAAAATCAACTGGATGAAGCATTACAAGATTTGGACCGTGCAGAGTCAGAAAAGGAACGGTTGATGCATAACAATGACACGCTTCACCAAGACAACAATGAACTTGAAGATGCCCTTCAAGACACAAAGAAGGAACTCAGAAGAGTTGAAGGTCAACTTGAAAATGTGAAGAAGGACTACGAGGAATGTCAACTGCTCCTAAAGGAAAGACATGAACACCGGGACATCCACTGCGCTCCCTCGCCCGATTCCCATTTCGAATACGGACGACTGCGTGGACAGCGTGTGTGTGCCCCTTCAGACCGCGACCTTGACAAGATCGCGCAAAATACCACCAAATTTGATCCACGACCTACGGGTTCCCCTGATGCCAAAGCCTATTTACAGGACATTGATTACTACCTGCGTAAGTATCCTGATGCTACAATTGACGATCGCATCTATCTGATTAAGCCAACATCTAACAGGTCAGTATCAAAATTCATAGACAGACAGCCGACAAACATCAAAGCAGACTACACGCTGCTCCGCGAAGCCATCGAAAAGGAGTTCTCCGACGACTGCTGTATTATAAATGTATTTTTAATGTGTGCCCTGATTTGTTTCTCAGTTGCTTTTATAATGTTGACAATCTCCTTTCATGGTAGATTTATCTTAAGGCACATTTCACATGATGACCTGGGCAGTATGACCTGCCCTCAGAAACGGTTACTCCTTAGTACAGCGAGTTTTTACTCCCTAGAGCACAGCAAGTTTCCCACTGTTGCATGCTTATGAAACAAAGGCATTCCTTTATTCCTCATGTGTGTGTGTATGCAATGAGACAAGAAGCAGATGTTCATTTCACAGTATGTTTTGGTAGTCTTGGGCAGAGGAGTCGCCTGGGAGCTTGGGACTGGCCCTCCCCGCTCCCCACGCGATTCTATGATGAGGGGGGGGGGCTCCCTCAGAGCAGAGAGTGGCTTCCTCTGTTCTGCACGTAGCCTTTCCTTTAAAAGCAGGGATTTTCCCTGATACAGTAGAGTCTGCTGTGGATTTTGCGCGAATGCCCAGCTGATCGATGCATGCGCTCTTCCTAAAGACTGTGCGGCTCTCCAGTCACCTGTATCATTGGTAAGAGCTGATGAAATGACATGAAATGCATTAATCCTTTGTGTGTGAAGGTGATGTGTTACATGAAATGCATTGATCCTGTGTGTGTGAAGGAGATGTGATCTGTGGGGAATAAAAGATACAGTTTATTCTAGCAGTCTGTCTCAGTGTGAATTTTCTTTCCTGTGTGCCGACTCCTCACGAACCTGTTTAAATATTTTTCACAAAACATTTTGGCGTCACGAACAGGATTCGGAAAAAAAAAAAAAAAAAAAAATTAACAGAGGTTAAAGAGGAGCTGTACATAGGAAAGTCATGTTTAAGAAAAGAAATAAACAAGGTGAAGCCGGGGGCTCTCCCGGCGATTGTGTGATCCCAGGCTGAGATGGTTCCTGGGAACAGGTGGGTGTGTGTTTAGCTGATGGTGGTGGAAGGTCAGAGCCATGGGGAGACCTGGTTGGGGACTGGTCACCCTCGGTGGTGTCTGGGTGCCTTCGGGGTATCGAGGTTGCCCCGAAAGCTCCGCTAGGTGGTATTCAGCGGCGAATGTGGTGTTGTGCAGCGGCATGGCGCCGATGTTATGATAAAGAACGGGAACAGGAAAAACAAATAGCTGATTTAGTTCAGCGATTGGAAGGATGGCAGAAAAAAGAGGAGGATTTGACAGGGCAAATCCTAAAATTGCAACAAAAATTGGAAAAGGAGAAACTCCGTTCATCTCGGTTGACAGTGATGGCGGAGCAAGGTGTAGCGCGTGTGGCACAGTTAAATAGGGAGAGGAGGAAAAAGAGACCCCATGCTACCTCCGCTGTTAAAGTGCGGTCGTATGTGGCTGAGATGGTGGAGGGTGATGGGGAATGGGACCCCGACGAGTGGGATGAGTGGGGTGGAGAGGAGGAAACTCCTCCACCGATCTCTCCGTTGTATCCCAAACTACCGGGGAATTATCAGGCTGCCCCTGTCCGAAGGCGGCGGGAAGAGCAGCAGTTTGTTCCGCCGGTCCGAGAGGAGGTGGTGGATCGTGACGGAAATGCGGTATATGATGAGCAGGGACAGAGGTTATTTGCCATGGTGCCTCAGGCCCAACCGAACCCCGTGGCAGTGACTATTGTTGAAGATTACACTGCCGAGGAAGTAGCTAATTTGACAGCCCGGCATCGTCAACGGGACAATGAACCGTTGGACCTGTGGGTCGCTAGGTTGCTGGAGGAGGGGGCAGCACGGACTATAGTGGATGCACAGGATGCAATGCGGTTCTCAGGATTATCCAAAATGTCTAGGGTAAATTCAGCGTATCGGGCACAGGCTCCTGGGATTAATCCTGGGACTAATCCAGAGGGGAAGAGCATATTTGAATTATATGCTGAGGCAGTAAACCATGTTTACCGCCAACCCACTGATTGGCCTGTGTTGGATAAACAATGGAACACTTTAAAACAGGGGTTCTCAAAGTTTTGATGGGTGAGGGCCAATTTGGGAATCCAAAGTTGAACCGAGGGCCACCAAAGGGACGGAGGCAAAAAAAAAAAAAGACTGAAAATTCATTTCCATTTGTAATCCTTTTAATTATCAGATTTAATTAGTTTGGGTAAAGTCATATTAACAGTAAGAAATTGGGACTGATGAAAATACAATTTTAGTTTGTCCGTGCTTTCATCCGTCCGTGCTTTTTTTTAATATCCGTGCTTTCATCCAGTGCGATGGAAAACGCTCCCTTTTCTAGCCCCTCCACACGTATCGCCAGTTGGTCCTTCAAATCATTTGCCAGATCTTCGATTCGTCTTGTGACTGTGTCATTCGACAAACTTACGTCACGGAACTTTGTTTTTTGGTCTGGGCATACACGCTCTGCCACTTTTAGCATACAGTCTCAAACAAATTCTCCGTCACTAAACGGCTTGCCCCGTTTAGCTATTTCATGAGCTACCACATAGCTAGCCTCTGTTACTGCTTCGCTGGTTTTTGAAAATTGCGTGAAGACTGACTGTTGTGCTGTGTAGCCCCTTTTAAGTTGTTCCATCTTTGTGGTGCGATCCTTGCCACTGAATTTTTCATAATTTTTGTGTTTTGTTTCGTAATGGCGCCTGATGTTAAAGTCTTTTCGCACTGCGATTACCTGTCTGCAGATGAGGCATACAACTTTATCTGACCCGTGAGGTTCAACGAAGTAGTCCAAAGTCCATTTTCCCTGAAACTGCCTTTTTTCCTCGCTGACAGTTCTCGGTTTCCTCGAGTGAGCGGTCTCCATCTCTGCCTCTTTCTCTCGCTGATCCATCTTTATTTCCACACTTCGACTTCCACAAGCACTAATATTTATTTCTTATTCTTCTTCTGACTCAAAATGGTGCTCCGAAACCGTTGCCAACCAACACTTCTGCACTGTGCGCTGAACGTTCCATCTCCCATAATACAATTGGACTAGCTGCTGCAATGAAGTGATCGCAAGGTCGACAACACATGTAATTACGGCTTGTGCCTACAGATGGCGCCAAAGACCACTAAACGTAGATGTGTATCGGAATTTTTCCAAAGCAATTAGTTCAGATCATATATTGGTTAAGACGTTAACAGATTGGCCGCGGGCTGCCAGAAATGTTTTCGCGGGCCGCCATTGGCACGGGGGCCGCACTTTGAGAAACATTGCTTTAAAAGAAGGAATACAGCGGCTGACTCAGTTGTGTATGAGAGATGCACTTTATCTTGGTGCCGCTGATGACTACACCGATCTGCCTATTCCTAAGACCGTTAGGGATACGGTTATAAGAACGACTCCGCCCCAATATAAAGCATTGGTGCTATCCATGTTTTGGGTGACACTCAACGGTCTATGTCAGAAACTAAGTCACTAATGGCGGAGCTAGGAAGTTTGGGTGACTGGGGAACCCAGGCGGCTAAGCCCCAGGTGCCCCCACGGCCCCCCAGAAGGGATCCGCCCTTGGATTCCAAGGGATCTAGTGGGCCCTCTAGGAGAGACTTATGGAATGCACTGATTGCAGCCGGGGTGCCTGCTAATAGCATTGATGGTCAGCCCACCAGTGTCCTAAGGGACATGTGTGCCAAAAAAGGGTTAAAGGTAAGGGCTGGACGGGTTGATGAGTTGTCATCGCTGCTAGCAGCTCTCAAGGATCATGTATTAGGAGCGACAGTTTTGCCTAGCGCTCCTCCAGCAGAAGATTCGGACGATTCAGAGTCCCAAGAAGAGGGGGAGGAAGTGCATGTGAGGGCGGTGCAAAAGGGGAAAGGGAAAAAGAAGAAGGGAAGAAACAAGTATAAGCATCATGATCTCCTCCTGGATTTATAGGATGGAGGCCGAGCCCCACAGATTGGTAATTTAAATTGGTCAATGACAGACATACGGCCCCACGTAAAGGTAGAAATTTATTGGAAAAAGTCTGTCCAAAATGTGGTGGCTCTAGTAGACACAGGGGCGGAGGCCACTTTGATTCATGGTAATCCGGCCAAATTTGTTGGTCCTACGGTCTCTCTCACAGGTTTGGGAGGAAATGTTGTGATTGGAAAAAGCGTGCAGCTCCCATTAAAAGTTGGGAGTATGCCCGTAAAATGTTACCCCGTAATTATCACACCCATTAAAGAGTGGATAATTGGCATGGACATTTTGGCAGGTTTAACTCTGCATCTGAAACAGGGACGGTTCGAATTCGGAGTAACTCCTCCACCGACGGCGGATTGTAAAGCAGTCACGGTGGGGAAGGTACATATGGAACCTTTTCCCATTCCACTGGCAGATAAGGTGGTGAGTATGAAACAGTATCGAATCCCTGGAGGGCACGATGAAATCACTGCCACCATAAAAGACTATGTGGAGGCTGGAGTGTTGAGAACATGTACCACCGCGTGGAACAACCCCATTTGGCCAGTCCGAAAGTCTGACGGCTCCTGGCGAATGACGGTTGATTATCGGGAACTAAACAAACACACTCCTCCATTGACAGCGGCAGTACCTGATTCTCCTACCATAATTGACCGAGTGCAGCATCATCCGGGAATATGGTATGGGGTGATTGACCTGGCTAACGCCTTCTTTACGATTCCAATTCCAGAAGATAGACAGGAGCAGTTTGCGTTTACTTGGGAGGGACGACAGTATACGTTTACTAGACTCCCGTAGGGCTATCTACATAGTCCTACCATTTGCCACTGGACGGTGGCAGAAAATTTGGACGGGCTAACAACGCCCCCTGGGGTATTGATATCCCACTATATTGATGACATCATGGTACAAGGGACCTCTGAAAAAGAAGTCCAGCAGGTACTGGATCGGCTGATCCAGCACATGAAAGGTCATGGTTGGGAGATTAATCCAGCTAAGGTGCAAGGACCTTCACAGAGAGTGAAATTTCTGGGAATCTGCTGGAATAAGGGAGAAAGAGAAATCACGGACAAAGCCCGAGAAAAGATAATGGCTTTTGCCACCCCGCACACCAAAAAGGATGTGCAGCGGTTTATTGGGTTGTTCAGATATTGGAGGAGTCACATTCCTCATTTGGGGCAAATTTTGCAACCTTTACATCAAGTGACAAGGAAAAAAGAGCAATTTGAATGGACAGAAAAACAGCAAGTGGCTTTTGACATGGCCAAAGAGGCCATACAGCAAGCCCTATCACTAGGAAAACTGCAGTCTGGTCCGGTCGAGTTGCAGGTGTCGGCTCGGAATGATTATGCAAATTGGAGCTTATGGCAAAAACAAGGCAAGCAACGGAAACCTTTGGGTTTCTGGTCAAGGAAGCTGCCGAGTGCAGGAATTCGTTACACGCCCTTTGAAAAACAACTATTGGCGTGCTATTGGAGTTTGGTGGAGACAGAGGCATTGACTGCAGGGCATGAGGTGATCATGAGGCCATTGATACCTATTCTGACGTGGGTAATGAGTAACCCCACCACACATCGGATAGGTACCGCCCAGGAGAGTAGCATCATTAAGTGGAAATGGTACGTGTCTGAAAGAGTGAAATCTGGACAAAAAGGAGTTTCGGTCTTGCATGAACAAGTTGCTGATGTCCCAGAGACAGATGAGTCTTGTTTTGAAGTTGAGCAGCTGCAAGAATCTCCTGTGTTAACAGGACCCCGCTATGACGAACTTACAGACGAGCAGAAAAGCAGGTTCAGGTTCAGGTTCAGGTTACTTTATTTGTACCCGTAGGTAGATTTGTTTTGCAGTTGGTGACATCCATATTTACAAGCCACTAATTACATTCAACATAGACACAAACACAGGCACACATCTTACAAAATAGGTAAATATAAAATATGTACAATATAATTTTTATAGCTTGTTCAACTCTTTGACAGCAGCAGGGACAAAGCTGTTTTTGTAGCGCTGGGTTCTACTTTTTGGGACAGCAAACCTCCGTCTGGAGGGAAGAAGCTGAAAGTTGCAGTGCAAAGGGTGGGAGTCATCATTTAAAATCGAGTCGGCCATCCTCTGTACTTGTCTGGTGTACAGGGATGTCAGGCTCAGCTGTGACTCACCAAGCAAACGACTGGACCATCTGACTACCTGATCCAAGGATTTCCTCTGTTTCAGTTTTATCTGACCAAACCATGACATTAAAGAAAAGGATAAAACAGATTCAATAAAAGCCCGATAGAACATAGTCATTATGGTTCGGTCAATTTGGAAGCGTGCAAGTTTCCTCAAACAATGCAAATTTTGCTGACCCTTTTTGCACACCCTTTCACAGTTCACCTCAAAGTTCAATCCACTATCAATAATTGTCCCAAGATATTTGTACGATTGTACACATTCGGTGGTCTGGCCTTTTAGTATGGTGACTTTGTGCCTGGGAGTTTTCCTCCTAAAGTCAATAATCATATCTTTCGTTTTTGTTGTATTCAGCTGCAGGTAGGAATCCTCACACCAGTGAACAAAGTCATCAACTACTGGGCCGTGGCCACTCTCACCATCCTGGAGGAGACTGACAATGACTGAGTCATCAGCATACTTTATAATGTGTCTGTTGTCATGTCTGCTCCGACACATGTTTGTGTACAGGATGAAGAGTAGTGGTGACAACACACACCCCTGAGGAGAGCCAGTAGAAGAGCACTTTAGGTCAGACAATGTGCCATTGACCCTTACTCTCTGCGTCCTGTTGGTTAAGAAATCCAGAATCCAACCCACCAGATTATTGCTTAAATCAAATTGTTGCAGGAGCCTTTCAACTAAAATATGAGGTTGGATTGTATTAAAGGCAGAAGAAAAGTCCACAAATAAAAGCCTGGCGTGTGTCCCATTAAAATCCAGATGTTTAAAAAGCATGTCAAACAGAGTGACAGTGGCATCCTCCACTCCTCTGTGAGGCCTATAGGCAAACTGCAGAGGATCCAATGCATGTTCAGTCTGCCTTAGGACCTCACATCTGACCAGTTTTTCAAAAATTTTCATTAAAATTGAAGTCAAAGCAACTGGTCTAAAGTCGTTTACCGTTTTAGGACAGCTGGATTTTGGAACGGGAACAACCACGGCATCTTTCCAGATCTTAGGCACATGTTGTGTCTGTAAGGACTTATTGAAAATATAATGAAATATAGGACTCAGTTCATGTGCACAGGACTTTACCAGGCGTCCACATATATTATCAGGGCCCTGACTTTTGTTCACTTTTACAGCGCGGAACTCCCTTTTAACATCCTGCATCTCAATATTAAAGTGCTGATTGTCTTTGAGTTTCTGTTTCAAATCTTGGATTTCTGTGCTAAAATCAAAGGAGTCAAAACGACCATAAAAACAATTAAGAGCATTAGCCAGCTCTGTGTCTGAACTAAAACCATCTAAAAACACACGATTACTGCGCTCTGTGCTCTGAAGGCCTGCAATAGTTTTCATACTGGCCCAGGCCGAACCAAGTTTATTTGCTGCCATCTTGCTTTCCAACTCTGATTTATAATTCTGTTTTGCTCTTAAAATTTCGGCCTTCAGCTCCTTGGTGGCAACCTGTAGCGCAGAAACAGACCCTTGTTTAAAGGCAAGAGCTTTCCTCTGTAAGCAGGATTTAACTGATTTAGTAACCCATGGTTTGTTGTTGGGATATATTTTGACACGTTTACGTGGAACAAACTTATTTTGACAGTGAGCCATGTATGAGCATGTGAGCTCAGCCAGAGAGTCCAAATCATCCCCGCAGGCCATTATGAACATCTTCCAGTCTGTACAGTCAAAGCATTCCTGGAGGCTGTGCTCTGAATCTTCTGTCCACACATCAATGTCTCTGGTCTCCACTTTGCCTCTTCTGAGAGCAGTTTTATATGTGGGCAGCAAATGAACACAGTTGTGATCTGATGATCCTAAAGGAGGAAGGGGGAGTGATTTATAGGCCCTCTCTATGGATCCATAGCACAGGTCCAATGTCTTTTTTCGCCTGGTTGGGCAGGAGACATACTGATGAAAGTTTTTAAGTGTCTTCTTTAAAGAAACATGGTTAAAATCCCCAAGAATGAAGTTTGGCGCCTCTGGAGAAATTGACTGCAGCCGCTGCACCACATCAGAGATGGTGCTGGAGGCGGAGTCAGCGTCTGCCCTCGGATGAATGTACACAGTTGTGATGAAAAGTTGGGGAAACTCTCGAGGCAAATAAAAGGGGCGTAGTGACACAGACAGCAGCTCCACATGGGGTGTACAGATGCGCTCTCTGACCGTGACAGATGTGCAGTACTGCTTATTAATGTATAAACATACTCCGCCCCCCTGACGCTTCCCAGTTACCTCTTCCTGCCGATCCGAGCGCAGCGGAGCTCCAAAGCCGTCAATCCATAGGTCTGCATCTCGATCATGCGCAGTAAGCCAAGATTCAGTGAAAGCCATGACGCAGCAGTTCTTAAAATCCTTCTGGTAACGTACATTGCCTTGAATTTCCTCCACCTTGTTTCTCACAGACTGTGCATTCCCAAAAATGATCGAAGGAAGAGGAATGTTACCAAACTGACGTCTCCTAAGGCGCAATTTCACACCTCCACGTCTTCCACGCTTCCTCCTGCCGCTTCTTTTTTCACCGCTGTGACCGTCTCTCAAAATAAAGTCCGGCAGATGAAATTTGGGCGCAATCAGAGACTCTGCACCAGCTGTGTTAAAGTGCAGCAACACGTCCCTGGAATATTGTATTCTGCCCGCTATTCTGCTCGTCATGGAGCCGAACGCGTTTACCTCAGAGACAAAGAGCCACAGCACAGATAGCAGCAGTGCGAGATATGAGAGGAAATCCATGTTGCAGATACTAGGGAGCTGTTCGCCATATATTCCACAAACGCTCCAGAGCAGAAACGACACAGAGGATTTTCTAAAAACGTAAAAAAGTACAAAAAACACACACACGCACACATGCACTATATCACCAAGCTGCTGGTCGCTGCGTGCGCATGCGCCCCCCCCAAAAAACCCCATCTAAAAACCACGCAGGGTGTGGTTTGTAGATGGCTCTTCTCAGTGGGTAGCGGGAAAACGAAGGTGGAAAGCCGGGGCTTTCAACCCTCATCTGGGGCAAATTTTGGAAGAAATGGGCGAGGGAAAAAGCAGCCAATGGGCCGAGTTGAAGGCCGTGCACATGGTGATACAACACGCGGGTGTGTCAGGAGCATATATCTACTCTGACTCCTGGTCAGTGGTTAATGGGTTAACCACATGGATGCCTACATGGCAGTCCAATCAATGGCGGATTCAAAAGAAAGAGGTGTGGGGTAAAGAGTTGTGGGAGGAAATCTGGCAAAAGGTCCAAGGGGTCACTATCCATGTCACCCATGTCGATGCCCATACCCAAAATACGGACTCAGAAGCCCTCCACAATCGTTACATTGATGGAGTCAGAGCAATGTCAGTGGAAAGGCAATCCACTGCGGATTTGGCCCGGTGGGCCCATGAAAAGAGTGGACATTGGGGAATACAAGCTACTACCCAATGGGCCAGGGATAGAGGCATCGACTTAAAAACTGATGATGTAAAGACAGCCATTGAACAGTGTGAGGCCTGTCAGCATCATAGAAGAGGTGTCCCACAACATCTCACTGGACATATATAAAGGGGAAAGGGTCCAGGACAAATCTGGCAAATGGATTTTATTGGTCCTCTTCCAGAGTCACAACGATGTAAATATGTATGCACGGCTGTGGATACATTTTCGGGTGTGGTAGTGGCACACCCAGCCAAAGTGGCTAATCAGAAGGCCACGCTGGCCTGTGTGGAACTAATTGAAAGGTTCTATGGGCTACCTGTACAGATTCAAACTGACAACGGGACCCATTTCACCGGAAACCTGGTGAAAGATTGGGCCAAACACAATCATGTGGAATGGACCTATCACGTTCCATATCATCCCCAAGCTGCAGGTTTAATTGAAAGAATGAATGGGTTGTTGAAAGCCACCTTGAAGAAAGGAGGGATAAACAATAGCTTGGAAGGGTGGAAAAAACGCTTACCACAAGTGCTGAAACAGCTAAACAACAGACCCATTGCGCCTGGTACGACACCACTGAACCGAATGATCACTGTCAATCTTGAACATTCTGAAGGACAAATTATTGAGATGTGGAAGATTGACCCAGAAGCAACACTACCAGTGCGAGCGACGAAAGGCTCGGCTGGATTAGATCTAAGAACTATGGAAACCCTCACCTTGGTACCAGGAACACCTACTGTGGTAAAAACCGGGCTAGGGTTGAAATGTCCGAATGGAATGTATGGCCACATATTGCCAAAGTCTGGATTATCCCTGAAAGGTTTAACGACTCTGGCAGGTGTGATTGACAGTGATTATCAAGGAGAACTGGGAGTGGTGTGCTACGTACTGGGATCAGAGCCTATAACCCTGAATAAGGGGGATAAAGTGGCCCAATTGGTCATTAAACCATGTCTAATGACTGACCCTGAAGAAATTGCTAAGCCGGCTGTGATGACGCAAAGGGGCGAAAAAGGCTTTGGTTCCACAGATAAATCTGGGGCCAAAGTATGGGTGAGGCAAGAAAATGGTCCTCCCCGCCCGGCTGAGATCATAGCTCAAGGGACGGATCAGGTGGTGACCATTTTGTATCCAGGAGAGGAAACCTGGATAAATGTACCAGTATCAAAATGTTATCTAAGGGAGAACTAATTCTGTGCTTTCTCTTCTCCTAAGTATGTGCTTGCTTTGCAGGAATGTTCGGGTGGAGACTGGTGATTGGACACCCGCCACGTCATGGGTCTTCTTCAACACCTCCACAAGCACCGAGGACATGGCTATGTCGTCTGCTGGGACATGTGCCGCCCTGCCCTCGTTGTGATCCTGTGGATGAGTATCGCCGGTTGCTGGATCCACGCCACACCAGGACAAGAAATGTTTGAGGTGGACCAACCTGTCTCGCTGGCATGGAAGGCAGGCAATACCAATCAAAGTCAAGACGGTTTCTTTTGTTCAGCAAACCAAAAGTGCAAGATATTGAACTTAACCAGCCATTGTCCTATTTACATATGCCCCAAATGTGTCGAACACCGATATGATGTGCCTGCGCTGGAGAAGGGGTGCATGGTTAACTTAACCGCCAATGTAACCATATGTGTAGTTAAAGTAACTGATGACTTACTAGAATGTGACACTACCTTAAATGGTACAAAGCTATCCATCAATTTAACAGAAGATAAAGAAGTGTATTTGATGAATGGAACAGTCATAAAGGGTCGACAAATCCCCTTTGGGTACCTTATTATGGTGGTCGATAAAAACCCAAAGCGTATATTCCCGACGAATCTGGCACCCATACCGTCGACATGTACGACGGTGGCCACACAAACCAGCCATATCACCGTCAATTGGATGGTAAGGATACCACCCATTCCCAAATGTTCAAACAAGAAGAAGAGAGCATGGTATGACACATTGCTGGGAGGAGCTGGCACAATTTTGGGAATCTCTAACACCATTAACAACGAGGTAACTCGAGCGATGTTGGCAGATACTGGACATCAAACATCCTTGGGCATCCAACAAGTTGGACTTTGGATGCCTACGGTGGTGGGGTCCCAAATGGGGGCCACCAATTTGTTTCAGAAAATATCTGAATGGGATTTGACCATGTGGAATGCTACGGGTGAATTGATGACAAATATCACTCGAGCTCTCAATTGGACTGTGTGCAACATTCATGTTTTGGATATTCGCACGCAGTTGGAACGTTTCACTCGCATTGTCACCACCAATCACGCTCGGCAATGGCGAGAAATGTGGAACATTACCGAAGAATGGTGGTTGATTCCACATCCTGAAAAAAACATTTGTAATAGCACTATGTGTAGTGGGCAATGGACTCAATTAAATGTCACAGGAGCTGTTGATGTGTGCAAATATCATGTGTTACCGGTGATTACTGCTACGGCATTTTGGTTCATTCAATTAAAAGGGGGATGGTTTGCTCCAGAGCAGAATAATACATATGATTTATCAGAATGTGATTTGACTGACCAAGGATATGCATGCCTAAGTCGAGAAATATATACTGAACCATGCTTAACCATGACAGAGGCACTATGTGAATGGAGAATAGAAAAACCCCGTGACATGATGTGGCAAATAGGGCCCCATACTCTATGTGTAGCCACCTTAAACTTCCATCCAATGTTGCCTAGGATACCTTTCACTGGGTGTCTGCATGGTGTTCACATGTGGCAATGGCATAATCGGACATATCATCTTACCAACTTTTCCAGTGAGACTCACCTGACCACCCTGCAATGGCGGGCACTGGAAGTTCCATGGCGGGTGTCCCTGGATCGGTTCAGAGGCGCACTGAATGGATCCAGGGAGGTACAAAAGCTCATTGGTGATCATATGTCGGATGTGCGTGCTGCGGTGATATCCACCATGCTGGCCCAGGGAAAGGTATTGCATGCAGCCCATCAGATAGAGCAAGCTTCTGCTCATCACTGGTGGGATATATTCTCAGGCATGTCAGTCACTGCTCGCACAACACTGGTGCCTCCCCTAGCTATATTAGTTATTGTTCTATCTGTCTTAACACTATGCAATTTCAGTGCTTTCTGCTATATTAGAAGAGTAAAAAAGATTTTAAGTAAAAGAATATATAACTCTCTAGCAATATGAAAATCAAAACCATCTTTCGAGATGGGGGTTATGGTACCATATCTTGTAAGGTGGAGGTGAGTGCTGAACCCCCTGGTCACTGGATATGCTATGATTATGTTGTAGGTAATGAGTGGAATTACTACAATAGACGTGTCAATACAAGAAGTGAGCTACTGTGGCATGTTGTAACATGCATTTGGGACACCAATTTCATAGAATTATCCCACCATAATCATGTCGGCATACCTTACGAGGATGAGAGTATCCCCCAAGAAGAAAGCAATTACCCAATGTTTTTTACCAACTGATAAAACAAATAAGGTCAAAGGGTGGAATGTATTATAAATGTATTTTTAATGTGTGCCCTGATTTGTTTCTCAGTTGCTTTTATAATGTTGACAATCTCCTTTCATGGTAGATTTATCTTAAGGCACATTTCACATGATGACCTGGGCAGTATGACCTGCCCTCAGAAACGGTTACTCCTTAGTACAGCGAGTTTTTACTCCCTAGAGCACAGCAAGTTTCCCACTGTTGCATGCTTATGAAACAAAGGCATTCCTTTATTCCTCATGTGTGTGTGTATGCAATGAGACAAGAAGCAGATGTTCATTTCACAGTATGTTTTGGTAGTCTTGGGCAGAGGAGTCGCCTGGGAGCTTGGGACTGGCCCTCCCCGCTCCCCACGCGATTCTATGATGAGGGGGGGGGCTCCCTCAGAGCAGAGAGTGGCTTCCTCTGTTCTGCACGTAGCCTTTCCTTTAAAAGCAGGGATTTTCCCTGATACAGTAGAGTCTGCTGTGGATTTTGCGCGAATGCCCAGCTGATCGATGCATGCGCTCTTCCTAAAGACTGTGCGGCTCTCCAGTCACCTGTATCATTGGTAAGAGCTGATGAAATGACATGAAATGCATTAATCCTTTGTGTGTGAAGGTGATGTGTTACATGAAATGCATTGATCCTGTGTGTGTGAAGGAGATGTGATCTGTGGGGAATAAAAGATACAGTTTATTCTAGCAGTCTGTCTCAGTGTGAATTTTCTTTCCTGTGTGCCGACTCCTCACGAACCTGTTTAAATATTTTTCACAAAACAACTGCCTACAGGCAGGGCTAACCGCAGCCCTAGCCGTGAAGCAAGGACGCTCAGAGCCAACACAAGCCTACTACCAGAGACTCCTACTTGCATATTTTGGATCTCAAAATACACCAGGGATGGAAGAAGACCACAATTTCAAGACCCTCTTTATCCAAAACCTCCATCCCACTGTGAGTCATTACCTGGGAGTTACAGCTAACCCAAGGTCAAACTCAATAAGTCAGCTGAGAGAGTTTGCACACTATGCGTTCCAAAAACAGCAACAAAGTCGCAACAAGCACGCTGAGCCTGCCACAGTGCTAGCTATTAGCGATGCATCTAACACCTTGGAGTTGAAAGGAGCTGCTCGCTCTTCTCCACCTCCTACACTGCGAGTACATAAACAGCCGAAGCATTTTTCCAACCGACCTCATCAAGGTCAAAACCAAACTAGGTCCTCTGGATATCACTTTGGACCAACTTTGCGAAAACCCGACTACCGTCGTAGACCATATCCATGGGATAGGTCACGAGAACGCGATACGGACTACCATGATGACAGATACCGATACGAAGACACGCGTAACCGTGACAAATGGTCTCCATCCCATCACAGAAGCTCAGAAGCAGAGACCTATCACAAACCTTGGAAGGAAGAAGAAACTCCTACATTCAGTAGAGAAGATATTGAAATTGTCAAACACCTCCTAGCAGAGATTCAAAGCAACAAAGAGAATAAAACTGCTAACATTCTAGCTATATCAGCTGTGCCAACTCAAAACAAGCGTTCCAAATGAAGGAAACGCAAAAAGAAAATCCCTCATGCAAATGGGGAAGGACCAAAGGACTCAACACAGTCCAGTGCTGTTATGGCAGCCCAACCACAGGTCACAGACCACTCCTCTAACAACATGTTGCAACTCTGTGTCGAACCACCGGTCCCACAATTCCTATGTGATTTAAACGAGAGGGGGGTGGCACGGAAATTCTACCTTCCACTGACCCTTGAAGACATGGTGTGTCAGGTCGCTGTTTTAGACACCACTGCTGACATCACTCTCATGTCACACACCCTTTTTGACAAACTATGTGTAGCCGCTAACCACGCTAACAAATATTTGAAACTGGAACCCTGTTCATTAGCCATGCGACCATATGCGCTCACTACAACAACCCTGTTGGGCCTATCACTACTAAACATGTCCATTGGACCCATGACCTTGACACATCCGGTCTACGTGTCCAAACTTGACGCCATTCCATTGCTTGTTGGCAAAGACCTACTGAACCGTTTTGAGCCACTGATTGATTTCAAGAACCTCAAACTATGGGCTCAAACGCAACACCCTCACCCATTTGACCCAACAAGAACAACTGAATCACAGTGCTTTGTTCTGAACACTTTGGACACCCCAAGCCTCACACAACTAGCACTGTTGGAACAACTGCAACCGAGTGAAAGTGACCGCCAAGACCAAGGTGAGTACTGTCAAAAAGAAGTCAAAAGTCACCTTCAAATACAAGGTCAAGCCAAACACTCAAATGACCTTGAAAACTCAACGGCCGAGCAGAAAACCCCAAACGGCCCCCTTGAAACCCTTGATACCCATGATTCAATGGTGGTGTCACATTTTGAAACCCACCCACCCGCCCATGAGGCCTACGTGGTCACAAGAGCCATACCAACCGGCTCTCTAGACCCTCTGAAACCTCAACTTTTTGCGACAATGAACCCAACTTTTGCAAACGCAAGGCGCACAGTCACTCAACCTTGCAACCACATGATCCATAAAACCGTCAAACACCGGTCGGATAAAACGATGCATGCGCTGCCCGCATCTAAACCCTTTGACATACCAAAACTGAAACCATTTCATGCGACACAATCTTCTCTGCAGCTATACATTGGCACTCCTGTTCATGCTTCCGACGAACCATCATCGCCACCGCTCAGAGTTCCTCGAAACCAGAGGGGGGTGATGACTGCCAATGCCTATAACATTCCAGCTGCAGAACACTGCATCAGAACGACATACAAAGCTCCCAAGGCTGTATTTCAAAAACATTCAGACCGATTCGCTAAACAGCACAAAGCGTACAATGATCAAAAACTCTTGCATGACAAACTGCGAAGGGGGGACAAAATCTTCCACCCCACATTTGTACCGCAAACACCTGAAATCAATTTACAGGAAAGGAAAATCACTCCTAAATTCCTGCCCAAGTGGATGAATCCACACATTGTCAACAACAAACTTGGCCACTCAAGTGCCAAGTCCAGGACCCCATTTTCAAATGGGCTCACCAAAATCAGAGTAAACTTTACCAAAGTCCCATGGGGTTTTGGTAAAGTTACAAAATCACACCTACGTCTGAGAAATAACTGTAGCTAACTACTAGCCTCAGGTGCACTCAGTCAAATTTCTCCAAGCAATTAGTTAACTGCATCAAAACTTCCAGAAAGGAAAGGGTATATTAAAAACAAATTAGCCCTTAAACTAATTTCAAAGACCTCTGTAAAATCTAATAAACTTCAATCAACCTATTACCAAATAGTATACACAAGACATTCAACACCATTAGCTTGAGCTAATAACCTTAAAACTCCATCAAAGGTGAAAAACAAGCACAAGGTTTAGAGTTCAATCTCTTAATCTCTATTCTGTAATTTCCCAGTTTTGGGATCAATAAAGTACATCCATCTAAAAGAAATCATTCCACCTCTGAGAGAAATTTTCATTTGCCAACCAGGTATCTAAAGAAAGATCAACAAGAAGATTAAGATCCAAAACCACTCACTTTTATGTTTGCCAAGATGATGGCCCTCCTGTTTATCAGTTTAGCCATCTGCCTAGCAATCACACCCACTGTTACCCAGTCAGAATTGGGCCAAGCCAAAATGAAAGGTCAAAGATCCTCGGGTGGATTCTTAATAACAGCCTCATCGTTGGAGCCTCTTGTTAACCTCAGCACGCCCACTGTTAACTCGGTCAACATCGCTAAACCGAAACGCCTGGTCGTCGAACCACAAATCGTTACCAAAATCTTACAAGACACTGTATTGGTTTTGAATGCTTGCACCGAAGCTTCAATCAAACTCAACAAGGTCTTGAACTCTTTGCTCTTTGTGTTAAAGGTTGACTATACTCACACACAGCCAACGTCTATGTTACTCTCAGAAGTAGAGACATTAGCTTTTCAGTTAACGCTTTAGCAATGAATATGCTCTCTCATCATGTCCTTTTTGCAGTAAATCCAAACTTACTTCTCATTGCCATCCAAAGAATGATAACGACATCCTATGCCCACTCAGTTTTTCTGAACAAAAGCCTCAAACACACTATGATCTGGACATCTGTGGAACCATGGTTTAGTCTAACTAAACAAATTCAATTTGAACCTCCGTGAGTCACCTCAATATTGATTAGTCTGAACCTCTACCTCAAGTATGAAAGAATTTTACTTTTGCTTTTGACTAAGATTTTTGGATACATACATGTGAACATACAAATAATCCTTTATACTTTATAGAGATTTTATGTACATTTAAACTGTTTTTGAAATTTTGAATAGATATTTTTCAGCAAACCCAAAACATTTATATCAAGTATGTCAAAACCCACATACTTCTAGTTCACCCTTTTTGTACCCAGAATTTTTAAGTCTTTACAGGCATATACAGAACTTTAGTATATCCTAGACAATTATACAATGTTTATATTTGGTCATGCCCAAATTATTTTTGAAAATTTCTAGAAGTTTTCTGAAACCAAATTTAAGGACCTACACTTTGGAATAGATACTGTTTACAAGCTTAAGACTTATTGACATCAGAACTTTAGTTCAGCATTTGGATCAAGCCTCGCCAAATTGGGATTTGATGCCTAGGATTGCTATCAACGCTGAATCAACGTCACCACTGATACCAGAGGGGGGACTGTAACATCATCTCACTTTGGCTCAGCAATAATTATTCTTCTGCTTAAAGACATTTTGTTTCACCCAGGAGTAAGATAGTCAAGAACTGATTTTCTCCCCCAGGCCACAGCTGAAATCCCATTCCTTTGCTAAAACCAGTCTAAAAGAATTCAACCTATTTCCTCCTGCGCCCCTTTATTGCCCCCATAAACATGCAACAGACCTGGAGTCCTCATGGCCACACAGATCCACAACTCAGTTAATTTCCTTAAACTCTGGGACATGCTGGATTTAACCAGTGAACTTTAAAGTACATTATTACAAACTCAATTCTAAACCTTCTCTTCTTTTCAGGACTATGAAAAGCAAATGGACTCTGATGTTTTTAATGTGGAAAATCAATAATATGTGTGAAATGCATTAATCTGTGATTTTATATATATGCATGTTAAAAATGTTTAAATGAATGTTTATTCCTGCATGTTGATTTAGAAGCACTGCTTATAAGGTTACACTAATGACTAAGGTTAGCTTAGTTATACATAAGTGTGTAAAAGCATATTCCAATGTATTTAAAATTGTGTGCATTCATGTGGACCGATATCCAATTTCACCTAGTCTTCACTGAGCCCCAGCTTCTCCACCCTATTGGTCCCTTGCAGACAAAGCCTGTCATTGGACTAAAAGTTCATCAAGCCCGCCCACGAAGGACGCTCATTGGCTGAGATTCCGGTCAACCCGGAAGCCTGCGAAAGCTCAACAGAACTTATAAAAGGAGGAAAACCCCCTGCTACTTTTTTTTCTGCCCTCTCTTTCGACGCTCTTTCGGCTCTTCTTTTGCTCTGTTCACTCTCTATTGTCTATTGTCTACACCCAGCAAGAAAGGACTTTGGGAAGAACAAAGGACTGTCCGAACAAAGACTTCTCCCACGTGCTGCTTTTCTGAACACAGAGCAGATAACTCGTAATTTGTTTATGTAACTTTGTATTTTAATGTTTTTTCTTTTTCTCTTAAATGCCTAGGAATTCCTATTTCTTTGAGCTCAATTCTTAATTGGAGTTAAACTCCAATTTTTATTTATCACTTTTTCTTTGTTAAACTTTCTGTAAAACCACCGTTTGTTTTAATTTTAATGTAAGTTTTAATCTTGACTTTATTTTTATAATATTTTTCTTGACCAATCACACACCAGAAACTATTATTTTATCTAAAGTCCGAAACTCTTTAATTTGAGATCGGATTAGATATCTTTAATTAATTATTATCGAAGGCCTCTGAGAAGACGCAGCTCCCCACATCACGTGCAGCTGAGGAATCAGCGCGCTTCTGCAGGATTTCAACCATTGAGATCAAACCTACGATCTCATTCATCGTCAAGAATATTTGCGGGACAAATATTCTGGATTTTGGCCCTGAACGACACATCAAAACTTCATGAGGACGACGAAAGAATGTTGACCAGATCAACGGGGAATCATCAATGAGGAATCACGTGAGCTGCAAATTTTAATTCATCTGCTGAATTAAACGTCTGAGGTTCGGTAATAATTTGTATATCTAATCAGATGCAAATTAAGAAGCCCTTAACATAACTCTTCTTTTCATTAAAATTCTGTTTTTATTTTCTTAAGATTAATCCAGGACTTTTCATATAATTAGTAAACTTTCTCCATAAATTTGCGTTGTTTCCATAATCTGTTAACTCAAACTGATAGAAATTGGTTTCTCAGTTTAACCCTGGTTCTGAAAATATTGACACTGTTAATCTATCATTTACAAGATTGATTTTATGATTAATGAAATTACTGCAATGTCTGTTAATCATTTCGTTTAATAAATATGTGAAAATGAGAGAAGTTGTTGAGAATTTATTTCATTCTGAGTCTGTTTCAAGCACAGGTATCGAATTCACGGAAAAATTTTTGAGACTGATTATTAATTAATTTATTGAGAGATTAAACAGGTATAAAGTGAAATTAAAATTAAAATTGCTTCTTAAAGATAGAAGCTGGTGCCCCTACGAGTGTTATTAACTTTTCTGGTGTATATGAAACGAAATTTATCTCAGATTCCAATACATCAATATAAAATAAATAATTTATACCTGATCATATTTATTAATTTCATATATTCTCTTACAGCCGTCAGGAACTCCCTGCTGAAAATGGTTGAACCAGGTGACAAGGGGTGCGAACACCTGTTGATGCTCCGACTCCACACCTCTGATGACCCAGTCACCCTTGTCAGTGTGTACGCTCCTACTCTGACATCCACATCTGAGGCAAAGGACAAGTTTTACACCAAGCTTAGCAACATCATCAAGAACATCCCCAGCAACAAACACCTTGTCCTCCTTGGTGACTTCAATGTCAGGGTGGGCGCCAACCATGATTCTTGGCCTTCCTGTCTGGGACATTTTGGAGTTGGCAAGATAAATGAGAATGGGCAGCGCCTGTTAGAGCTTTGCTCTTATCATGGCCTCTGCATGACCAGCTCCTACTTTAAGATGAAGCCACAACACAGAGTGTCATGGCGACACCCTCACTCAAAGCACTGGCACCAGCTGGACATGGTCACTGTCAGGAGCTCAAGCTTGAAGCTCATGCACCCTCACTCGCACATACCATAGTGCAGACTGCAACACTGACCACTCACTAGTATGCAGCAAGATCAGGATTTTCCCAAAGAAGATCCATCACAACAAGCAAGACAGGAAGCCATGCATCAATACCAGCAAGATGCAGGATCCAGAGAAAACTGAGGAATTTGTCAAGTCCTTTGAGGATGCCCTGTCCATAAACCACCCGCACAGCTCTGCCTCTGCAAATTGGGACCACCTTTGGGATACCATTCAGAAAACAGCTTTCACAACCTTTGGGAGGAAGACCTCTAAGAACTGTGACTGGTTTGAAGCCAAGTTGAGCAAGATGACTCCCATTACTGAAGCAAAACAAGCTGCTCTTACTGAATACAAGCACTCACCGAGTGAGAAATCCCTTCAAGCACTCAGAGCAACCAGAAGTAAAGCACAGCAGACAGCAAGAAGACATGCCAATGAGTATTGGCAGCAGCTCAGCAATGACATCCAGACTGCAGCTGTAACTGGTAACATCAGAGGGATGTACGAGGGAATCAAGAAAGCTCTCGGTCCAACTCAGAGCAAGACGACCCGACTCAAATCATCCAGCGGAGAAGTGATTACAAATAAAGGTAAGCAGATGGCGAGATGGGTACAACACTCCTCAGAGCTGTACTCCAGAGAAAACATTGTGGCAACTTCAGCTTTAGATGCCATTTAACCTCTGCGCCATCATGGAGGAGCTAGATGTCGAGCCAACATTGGAGGAGCTTAGCAAGGCTATTGATAGCTTAGCCTGTGGCAAGACACCTGGCATAGATGGCATCCCGCTGGACCTGATTAAGCACTGCAAAACCACCCTCTTGCAGCCATTACATGGTGTCCTCTGTCAGTGCTGGAGAAGGAGCTGTACTGCAAGACTGGTGACAAGAACAAGGGTGACAGAAGTGATTGCAATAACTACAGGGGCATCTCCCTCCTGAGCATTGTAGGCAAACTCTATGCCCGTGTCATGCTCGTGTGGCTCCAGAAGCTGGCTGAGTGCGTTTATCCAGAGTCCCTGTATAGCTTCCAAGCAGAACGTTCAACAGTAGACACGATCTTCTCCCTATGTCAATTACAGGAGAAGTGCAGAGAGCAGCAGAAGCCCCTCTACCTTGCCTTTATCAACCTCACTAAGGCATTCGACCTGGTCAGCAGGGATAGGCTTTTTAACATCCTCCTGAAAATAGGATGCCCCCCGAAATTACACAGCATGATCAGATCCTTGCACGACAACATGAAGGCAGCCATCCAGTATGAGAGCAGCATGTCTAAGCCATTCGACATCAAGACTGGTGTGAAACAAGGCTGTGTCCTTGTGTGCACCCTCTCTGGCATCTTCTTTTCTCTGCTCCTGAAGCGTGCCTTTGTGACCTCGATAGAAGGAGTGTACCTACACACCAGATCAGATGGACGACTCTTCAACTTCACTAGATTGAGAGCAAAGACCCAAGGTGCGCAAGGCTATTATCAGAGACATGCTCTTCGCTGACGACATTGCAGTCATGCCACACACTGAGCAACAACTCCAGTGTCTCATGGATAGATTCTCCCAAGCATGCAAGGCCTTCATGCTCACCATCAGTCTCAAAAGGACCAACGTGCTGGGCCAAGATGGGGAAACACCACCTGTCATCACCATCGACAGCTATAAACTAGTTGTTGTCCACCAGTTCACATATCTCAGGTCTACCATCAGTGACAACTTGTCCCTTGATGTGGAAATCAACCAGCGCATCGGAAAGGCTGCAACAACGATAGTCTGACTTACAACCCGCATGTGGAAGAATTCCAAATTGATAGTGTCAACCAAAATGGAAGTGTACAATGCCTACATCGTCAGCACAGCAGTGCGGCATGGACAACATATGCCAAGCAAGAGAAGAAGCTGAACAGCTTCCACCTGCGCTGCCTACGTTGCATCCTTGGCATCACATTGAGCGACAAAGTGCCAAATGCCAAGGTCCTCGCATGTGCTGGTCTTCCCACTATGTATATGCTGCTCAGGCAATGTAGGCTGTGCTGGCTCGGCCATAAGCGCCATATGGAAGATGGACGCATACCTAAGAACGTTCTGTATGGCGAGCTTGCCTCTGGCAAGAGATCTGTTGGCTGTCCCCAGCTGCGCTACAAGGATGTCTGTAAGCGTGACATGAAAGCCTTGGGCATCAGCACTGAGAGTTGGGAAGATATAGCAGGTGACTGCAGTAGACGGTGCAGCAGTCTCCAAAAACAACTCAAGGCAGGAGAGGAAAAACTCCAGACCTTGGCTGAAGAAAAGAGAGTCAGACAGAAGGCGCAAGCCTGCAAAGTAAATACCTTGACCACCCACACCTGCACTAGATGCAGTAGAGACTGCCATTCCCGTACTGGACTGATCAGCCACAGCCGCCACTGTACTAGCTGAGACAGCTCCACAACGGTAAACCAAGAGGATGTATCATCTATGGTAAACATTGACTGACTGAGGCCATCCAGAGCATCAGTTATAACAAATTGTTATAGATCAGATAACTTCCCAATTTATTGTTCAACGTATCAAGGCTGCCCCCTTGGTCCTGCTCTTTTTGCCCTTGCAGTGGCAGTGGAACCTTTAGCTGAACCCATCAGACAAGACCCAGTTGTTAGGGGTATAGATGTAGGTGAAGCTCAACATAAAATTTCTCTTTACGCAGAAGATGTCTTGCTGCATGTATCAAAGCCTGTGACCTCTATTCCACGATTGGTTGATATTATTAATTACTTTGGATCTTTCTCTGGTTACAAGGTAAACTACTCTAAATCCTTAGCCATGCCAATGGGAGACTTCAGAGATAAAACCAACCTCCTTGCTTCATTTCCATTCCGCTGGTCTATGTCAGGTTTTATGTACCTGGGTATTCAGATTACTCTTATGTATGTTTTGCCAAATGTTTAAGGCTAATTTTAACCCTCTTCTGGATATTATACAGAAGGACCTAAGTAGGTGGGCTTCACTTCCTCTGTTATTACTTGGTAGAGTGTCCCTTATTAAGATGAATGTTCTACCCAGACTGCTGTATCCCCTCCAGATGACTCCTTTATTTATAACTAACAAAGTTTTGAAGCTACTTAATGGTTGGTTGAGTGACTTTATTTGGAATAAAAGGAGGCCAAGGTTAAAAATGGCAAAGTTACAGCTTCCCAGTTCAGTGGGAGGTTTAGATGTCCCTAACATCTTACTTAACTTAAACCTCACCTGGCCACTTAAGTGACCATTGCAGCCAATCGTCTGAAGGCAGGACGATCTTGGGCTAGGGCGATGAGGTCAGCCAGAGGTGTTATCATTGCAACCAGGGTCATCCAGGACAGTCTGGGCCGACCTCAGGCGCAATGCCGGCCCTTGGGGGCAGACGAGCACTGGCGGAGAGGGCCTGCTTGGCCGGTGTCCCGTCTTCCAGACTGGCCACATGTCCAAGGAGCTGCAGCCTCCCTCTTCTGATGATGATGGAGATGGAGATAGGACAGCCAGCCCTCCTGTAGACCTCACCGTGTGTGGTATGGTGGAACCATCGGATGCCGAGGGTGTTATGGAGGCAGGTCCGATGGAGTATATCCAAATGGTGGGTGGTTGTGGTAGAGAGGGTCCAGGTCTCTGACCCGTAATGGAGGATGGGGATCATACAGGCGTTAAAGATTCACAGCTTTGTGGTTGTGCGGATCTTCCCCCTCCGCCAGACTCTCTGGAGGCAGCCAAAAGCACTATGAGACAGCTGCAGGTGGCAAATAATCTCTGGGTCTGATGAGCAGGAGCTGGTGATCTTAGATCCGAGGTAGACAAAGTCATCGACAAGCTCAACCGGCTCATTTTTGATGGTGATGACTTGTGGTGGTGATGGCAAGAAGTCTCATAGTGACTGGATCTTTGCCTTTGCCCAGCTGATGGTAAGGCCCAGGGGTGATGCTTACTCTGCAAGCAGCTCCATTGCCTCAGCAATTATGTCTATATGCATGGTGAAAAGGACCACGTCGTCCGCATAGCACAGGTCTGTAAAGTGGGAGTGGAAGTCAACTCCAAGATTGGGGCAGCATTCCGTCGCATTCTTGACCCAGTAGTCAACTGCAACATTGAAGAGGTTTGGCATGGTGACACATTCCTTCTGGACTCCAGGGGTGGTGACAAAAGGGTCTGACATGTCACCCTTGGTGCATACCTTGCACATGGTGTTGGTGTAGCGATTCCGGAGAATGTTGATGTACTTGGATGGGACTCCAATGCCACGAAGGAGTTGCCAGAGGGTGTTCCTGTCTCGGGAGTCAAGGCTGCTTTGAGGTCAACGTAGGCCACATATAGAGGTTGGCGATACTCCCTCTGTTGCTGTGCCAGGGCACTCAAGGCAAGGATGTAGTCCACTGTGGATTGGCAAGGGGTGAAGCCAGCCTGCTGGCGGCGGTGCTTGGCGAGGAGCAGGGGCGGATGCGGCTCAGAATGACAGCGGTGATTACTTTGCCGGGGATGGACAGCAGCGTGATGGGACAATAGCTGGCTGTGCTCTGACGGTCACCCTTGTTTTTATAGAAGGACAGAATGACCCCAAACCATGCAGTCCTCAGGGACACATTCTTCCGCCCAGATGAAATGGCACAGACGTTCCATTCGAGGGATGACAGAGGTGAGGGCGGCTTTCATCATCTCTACCGTAACTCTATCAGTGCCGGGGGCTCGCCCAGAGGGGAACTTCTTGAAGGTATCTGACAACTCACTGATTGTGGGCGGGGCTAGGCTGATTGCGTTGTCTTCAATACCAGCATCGGCATACTGCTGCAGCTTATCCGAGGTGGGAGAAGGGGGTTTGCAGAGGACACTCACGTTGTGCTCTCACCATTGTTGGAGTTTGGTCGTTGGATCCGTGACAAGGCTTATGCCATTGGCAGCTAGCAGGAAGGACGACAACTGCCGTTTCTTGCCGGCTCGGCACAGCTCCTTGATAGACTGGCAGGCAGACCGGAGGTTCCCTGCTTGGAAGCTGTAGTTGGCCTTGTCGGCGATACGGTGGAGCCAAGTGGCTTCATTGTGCCAGAGGCTGCGGTGTTGCTCTATATTCAGATTGTGGTAATCGTCCATCCCTAACATCAAATGGTATCAAATAGCATCCCACCTAAGGTATATAGCAAAATGGGTTAGATCAGGGGTGTCTAATCATGTGCCATGGAAGGCCAAGACCCTGCAGGTTTTCTGTTCTACCCAGCCTCTTCAGCAGGTGTTTTCACCTACAGTGGTGTGAAAAAGTGTTTGGCCCCTTCCTGATTTCTCATTTTTTTGTATGTCACACTTAAATGTTTCAGATCAAACAAATTTAAATATTAGACAGTCCCTCCAGGATTTTGCGATGCTGTGATTGCGCCAATACATGCAAAATCAGCCATTTAGCACAACTATTGCACGATCTTGCAACTTTGTCTAATCACTGCAACTTTCCCGCAATTTTGGCCAGTCCTCGTCAACTTCCGCCAATTTCACCAAACAAATTTGTCTCTGACTGGCGCGCCAATGGTCAATCTAACCAACCAAATGCATCGCTGCACCACATTTACTTTCGTGTTTACAGGAGTAATTAAAATGTAAAAATTACAACAATTTCCAGCTGGGGGGAGCATGGATAGCGGCAAATGGGATTAACATGGAATTTACCATCTGGCATGCATTGAAGAGAGAATGGACTCTCTTGGACATGTTACCTATGTTTCGGTAGGTGGATAACATCTGGAGTCGCTGAGTGCTTTCCAGAGAATGACTTAAAGCCTGTAAATTGTGATGCACAATCGCTGAGAGATGAAATTTTTTACTCTAAGTGAACTGTGCCTTTCGACCTTGATTCGGCGCCCTTGAAGACTTCACTCATTCCTCCTGGGAAGATAAGGCTGAAGGGAGTTAACCCAAACATTCGACAATTGTTGTTGTTTCAGCAGACCGAGCTCCCGGACAGTGTTACCATGTGTCTGGACTAAAGAACACATGACTGAATAACATCTATCCGTTGCCAGAGGGTGCCCTCTGCTGTTCACCAGCAATGACACACCTACACTACACTTTGCATACATTACATGACTGATACATGTAAACTGACACAAATATACATACACTGACTCTCTCAACCCTCCTGTTTTGTTAATGTGTGATCTATTGTCTGCTAACTGTGCATAGAGGGTTTTTTTCTGTGTAATCAAAATTTGGCTCATTGAGCTTTATATGAGCTTATACGAGCGTTATTCTGATAACTATGTTTTTTCTCTCTGCCTATTGTGTTTTCCTCCCCCCCATTCCCCTCTTTACCCTCACTGCATGACAGGCGCCTTCATGGCTGCCGCGTCATTGGATGCGCCTAACGTGCGCGCCCAATGTCAAGTCAAATTCCTCGTATGTTTACTTGTAAATATACTTGGCAATAAAGCTGATTCTGATTCTGAGTATTAACGGAACACATCAGCAAACAGAGTGTGTGATTTTTAAAAAAACACTCACCCGCAAGGTTTCCAACACCGTCCTTTCCTCCATCTCCCCCAGCCTGCCGGTGGACATCTCGCCACGTCTCCGTCTTGACCGCATGTACGAAGCGCTGGGTTTGTGTTGAAAAATGTCTGCCTGGCCCAAAAGCACCCCGTCGCGGGAGTGCGCGTGAGGAGAAACGCCATAAAATTATTAACACTACAGTGAGTGTTAACATTTTACACATCTGTGGAGGTAAAATCATTACTACATCTGGTCAATGAGCTTTTAAGCTGTCGCTCTCCAGTCTGGACGGACAATCCCCTCCTCGCCGTAAATGAAAGATGTGTGTCAAGACCGGTGTGCAACAGGCAGACAGGTAGGAGTTAGGCACAGGAAAGAGAAAGAATATTCTCTGTATTTTTTTTTTTTCAGAAAAACAGACTCCTATAGACAATACAGAACAACAGAATAAATTATTTATTTTTTCCTCTCCACTTGGTACCGAGTGGTTGGGGACCGTAGGGAGTTTTCAAATTAAGGTGCTGCTAATAATTTCCAAATCTCTACTCTTCAACATGCATTCAATGCAATTTAGCTGTTATAATGGATGTTGTGTTAATGTTTGTATTTGCTGTTACACAAAAGAGTTTTTCTGTATAGCAGAAGTTTCTGCTTAATTTACAAATCACTGTAATAGGAAATTTTTGACAATCCTGTGCTTTTCTTGTATTGTTATATAGAATATCACTGCAGTAAACTGGAAAAAAAACATCTGCTTTAAAATTTGTAATTCTTCCCACAACTTTTAGAGCAAAAACACGCTAAAAACATCACAACTTTTATTGCAACTTTTTAAAAAAGCTCCTGCAAATTCAGGCTTTTTGGGCCGCAACAATCATAAAAACATCTCGTGAAATCCTGGAGGTACTGATAAGACAAAGATAACACAAGTAAACACAAAATGCATTTTTTCCAATGAAGGTGTTTATTATTAAGGTAAAAAAAAATCCAAACCTACATGGCTCCGTGTGAATAAGTGATTCCCCCCTTCACCTAATAACTGGTTGGGCGACCCTTAGCAGCAACAACTGCAATCAAGCATTTGCCACAACTGGCAATGAGTCTTTTACAGCGCTGTGAAGGTCCACTCATTTTTGCAGAATTGTTGCAATTCAGCCACGTTGGAGGATTTTCGAGCATGAACTGCCTTTTTAAGCTCATGCCACAGCATCTCAATCGGATTCAGGTCAGGACTTTGACTAGGCCACGCCAAAGTTTTCATTAATTTCTCTTAAGCCATTCAGAGGTGGACTTGCTGATGTGTTTTGGATCACTGTCCTGCTGCAGAACCCAAGTGCGCTTCAGCTTGAGTTCACGAATAGATGGCCAGACATTCTCCTTCAGGATTTTTTGGTAGACAGCACAATTCATGGTTCAATTATCCGCAGCAAGTCTTCCAGGTCCTGAAACAGAAAAACAGCCCCAGACCATCACACTATCACCACCATATTTTACTGTTGGTATGATGCTCCTTTTCTCAAATGCTGTGTTACTTTTATGACGGATGTAATGGGACACACACTTTCCAGAAAGTTCAACTTTTGTCTCGTCAGTCCAGAAAGTATTTTCCCAAAAATCTTGGGGATCATCAAGATGTTTTCTGGCAAAACTGAGATGAGCCTTTTGTTCTTTTTGCTCAGCAGTGGTTTTTGTCATGGAACTCTGCCATGCAGGCCATTTTTGCCCAGTGGAGTCATGAACACTGACCTTAACTGAGGCAAGTGAGGCCTGCAGTTCTTTGGATGTTGTTGTGGGGTCTTTTGTGATCTCTTGGATGAGTCGTTGCTGTGCTCTTGGGCTAATTTTGGTCAGCCGGCCATTCCTGGGAAGGTTCACCACTGTTCCATGTTTTTGCCATTTGTGGATAATGGCTCTTACTGTGGTTTGCTGGAGTCCCAAAGCTTTAGAAATGGCTTTATAACCTTTTCCAGATGGATCAATCTCAATTACTTTGTTTCTCATTTGTTCCTGAATTTCTCTGGATCGCAGCATGATGTCTAGCTTTTGGGGATCTTTTGGTCTATTTCACTTTGTCGGGCAGGTCCTATTTAAGTGATTCCTTGATTGACAACAGGTGTGGCAGTAATCAGATCTGGGTGTGGCTAGAGAAACTGAACTCAGCTTTCCAAAGATGTGATAAACCACAGTTAATTGTATGTTTTAACGGGGAAGGGGGGGAATCACTTTTTCGTATAGGGCCATGTAGGTTTGGATTTTTTTCCCCCCCTTAATCATAAACACCTTCATTTAAAAACTGCATTTTGTGTTTACTTGTGCTATCTTTGTCAATATTTAAAATTTGTCTGATGATCTGACACATTTAAGTGTGACGAACATACAAAAAAATGAGAAATCAGGAAGGAGGCAAACACTTTTTCACATCACTGTACCTGCAATCAGTGGGAAGAAATTCAGTGAACTCTGCTGTTGAAGACACTGGTTGGAGGTAAAGCCTGCTGGGTCTTGGCCCTCCATGGCACATGACTTGATACCCCTGGGTTAGATAGATGTACTTAGATGCACTTTATTGATCCCAAACTGGGAAATTACAGAAGATCCTACATCTATTTGGTTGGGCCTAGAAGAATCACAGACCCCCAGCTCACTGCTGGGTCTTTTGTTCTATAAAAATTTTAAAACGGTTAGAAATATCTGTAATAATAATCCTATAATTTGTAACACTTTAACGGCCTGGTTCATTACAAAAAAAATTTGGGGGAGATCTCATTTAACGACCTTACTAATCCCTATTCAAGGTAACCCTGACTTTGCCCCTAAACAGAACTTTTTCAGGTACCGTCAGATTTGAGATTTTATAACTAAAAAAAAAAAAAAATCACTTTCTATACAAATACCACAGTTTTAGCAGTGGAACGATTATTTCTTCTAGGTCCAACCAAAAAGTCCATAACTCACTTTTATAATGATTTGAGTCAGTCTGATATGTTGAACGTATTGATTATGCAGGATGTTACACAGAAATAGCAAAGTGAATTTGGTATAAACATTGATGAGGATGCATGAGTTGTAATCTGGGAGCAAGCTAAATGGATTGCAATATGCAATTGTGCTAGGCTATTGCAATACATAATTTTACACCACTTGCAAATCTCTCCTTACAAAAGATCTAATATGAATCCCTGGCTTTCATCTACAGTGGGGCAAAAAAGTATTTAGTCAGCCACCAATTGTGCAAGTTCTCCCACTTAAAAGATGAGAGAGGTCTCCAATTTTCATCATAGGTATACCTCAACTATGAGAGACAAAATGAGAAAAAAAAAATCCAGAAAATCCCATTGAAGGATTTTTAATGAATTAATTGGTAAATCCCTCGGTAAAATAAGTATTTGGTCACCTACAAACAAGCAAGATTTCTGGCTCTCACAGACCTGTAACAACTTCTTTAAGAGGCTCCTCTGTTCTCCACTCGTTACCTGTATTAATGACACCTGTTTGAACTTGTTATCAGTATAAAAGACACCTGTCCACAACCTCAAACAGTCAGACTCCAAACTCCACTATAGCCAAGACCAAAGAGCTGTCAAAGGACACCAGAAACAAAATTGTAGACCTGCACCAGGCTGGGAAGACTGAATCTGCAATAGGTAAGCAGCTTGGTGTGAAGAAATCAATTGTGGGAGCAATTATCAGAAAATGGAAGTCATACAAGACCACTGATAATCTCCCGCCATCTGGGGCTTCACGCAAGATCTCACCCCGTGGGGTCAAAATGATCACGAGATTGGTGAGCAAAAATCCCAGAACCACACGGGGGGACCTAGTAAATGACCTGCAGAGAGCTGGGACCAAAGTAACAAAGGCTACATCAGTAACACACTACACTGCCAGGGACTCAAATCCTGCAGTGCCAGATGTGTCCCCCTGCTTAAGCCAGTACATGTCCAGTCCCGTCTGAAGTTTACTAGAGAGCATTTGGATGATCCAGAAGAGGATTGGGAGAATGTCATATGGTCAGATGAAACCAAAATAGAACTTTTTGGTAATAACTCAACTTGTCGTGTCTGGAGGAGAAAGAACACCATACCTACTGTGTAGCATGGGGGTAGAAACATCATGCTTTGGGGCTGTTTTTCTGCAGAGGGACCAGGACGACTGATCCGTGTAAAGGAAAGAATGAATGGGGCCATGTATCTTGAGATTTTGAGTGAAAACCTCCTTCCATCAGCAAGGGCATTGAAGATGAAACGTGGCTGGGTCTTTCAGCATGACAATGATCCCAAATACACCACCCAGGCAACGAAGGAGTGGCTTCGTAAGAAGCATTTCAAGGTCCTGGAGTGGCCTAGCCAGTCTCCAGATCTCAACCCCATAGAAAATCTTTGGAGGGAGTTGAAAGTCCGTGTTGCCCAGCGACAGCCCCAAAACATCACTGCTCTAGAGGAGATCTGCATGGAGGAATGGGCCAAAATACCAGCAACAGTGTGTGAAAACCTTGTGAAGACTTACAGAAAACGTTTGACCTCTGTCATTGCCAGCGAAGGGTATATAACAAAGTATTGAGAGAAACTTTTGTTATTGACTAAATACTTATTTTGCCGAGGAATTTACCAATTAATTCATTAAAAATCATTCAATGTGATTTTCTGGATTTTTTTTTCTCATTTTGTCTCTCATAGTTGAGGTATACCTATGATGAAAATTGGAGACCTCTCTCATCTTTTAAGTGGGAAAACTTGCACAATTGGTGGCTTACTAAATACTTTTTTGCCCCACTGTATGTGTCTGAAGTGTAAAATCTCAGTAGGAACCTATACTCATTGTGTCTGGTCCTGTCCTAAAATTCAAGCGTACTAGTTTAATATTGTACAAGATATGAGTCAAATATTTGGTGTGAATGTATACAAGGACCCTCTTTCTTTATTAATGGGATATCCGAATCAGACCACACTTGTTGGAAGTTCTGCCAGACTGTATAATATTCTTGCGTATGCTGCACGGAAGAACATTTTCTTGTCATGGATATGTGATAAACCTCCAACCAAAGTGAGCTGGCATAGAACTGTTACGGAATGTTTCCCTTTAGAGTATTTGACATGCCTGCTTCATTCAACAAAGGGGCAGTTTATGAAGATATGGACTCCATATCTCAACTTCTCCAATCTTACCGTGGCTTCAATTCTTAAAAGTATTGACCTGGACCAAGTATGAACTTTTCTCTCTAGTGCCTTATCATTGCAGGGTAACAGACAGCCCCAGTTACAGTGGGGCAAAAAAAGTATTTAGTCAGCCACCAATTGTGCAAGTTCTTCCACTTAAAAGATGAGAGAAGTCTCCAATTTTCATCATAGGTATACCTCAACTATGAGAGACAAAGTGAGAAAAAAAAATCCAGAAAATCCCATTGTCTGATTTTTAAAGAATTTATTTGCAAATTATGGAGGAAAATAAGTATTTGGTCACCTACAAACAAGCAAGATTTCTGGCTCTCACAGACCTGTAACTTCTTCTTTAAGAGGCTCCTCTGTCCTCCACTCGTTACCTGTATTAATGGCACCTGTTTGAACTCGTTATCAGTATAAAAGACACCTGTCCACAACCTCAAACAGTCAGACTCCAAACTCCACTATGGCCAAGACTAAAGAGCTGTCAAAGGACACCAGAAACAAAATTGTAAACCTGCACCAGGCTGGGAAGACTGAATCTGCAATAGGTAAGCAGCTTGGTGTGAAGAAATCAACTGTGGGAGCAATTATTAGAAAATGGAAGACATGAAAGACCACTGATAATCTCCCTTGATCTGGGGCTCCACGCAGGATCTCACCACGTGGGGTCAAAATGATCACGAGAACGGTGAGCAAAAATCCCAGAACCACACAGGGGGACCTAGTGAATGACCTGCAGAGAGCTGGGACCAAAGTAACAAAGGCTACCATCAGTAACTACTACGCCGCCAGGGACTCAAATCCTGCAGTGCCAGACGTGTCCCCCTGCTTAAGCCAGTACATGTCCAGGCCCGTCTGAAGTTTGCTAGAGAGCATTTGGATGATCCAGAAGAGGATTGGGAGAATGTCATATGGTCAGATGAAACCAAAATAGAACTTTTTGGTAAAAACTCAACTTGTCGTGTTTGGAGGAGAAAGAATGCTGAGTTGCATCCAAAGAACACCATACCTACTGTGAAGCATGGGGGTGGAAACATCATGCTTTGGGGCTGTTTTTCTGCAAAGGGACCAGGACGACTGATCCGTGTAAAGGAAAGAATGAATGGGGCCATGTATCGTGAGATTTTGAGTGAAAACCTCCTTCCATCAGCAAGGGCACTGAAGATGAAACGTGGCTGGGTCTTTCAGCATGACAATGATCCCAAACACACCGCCCGGGCAACGAAGGAGTGGCTTCGTAAGAAGCATTTCAAGGTCCTGGAGTGGCCTAGCCAGTCTCCAGATCTCAACCCCATCCCTCTTTGGAGGGAGTTGAAAGTCCGTGTTGCCCAGTGACAGCCCCAAAACATCACTGCTCTAGAGGAGATCTGCATGGAGGAATGGGCCAAAATACCAGCAACAGTGTGTGAAAACCTTGTGAAGACTTACAGAAAACGTTTGACCTCTGTCATTGCAAACAAAGGGTATATAACAAAGTATTGAGATGAACTTTTGTTATTGACCAAATACTTATTTTACCGAGGAATTTACCAATTAATTCATTAAAAATCCTTCAATGTGATTTTCTGGATTTTTTTTTCTCATTTTGTCTCTCATAATTGAGGTATACCTATGATGAAAATTGGAGACCTCGCTCATCTTTTAAGTGGGAGAACGTGCACAATTGGTGGCTGACTAAATACTTTTTTACCCCACTGTATGTATATGTATGTGTGCACATATATACGTGTGTAGTTATGTGTGTATAAGCACCTGTGCAGTATATCCCATGTGTTAATTTTTATTTCTCTTTGTGTAGACCAATGTTGTGCTGAGCTGTTTTTGTGTTGTTGTTTTTTTCCTTTTTAATTTATTTATGTTTTGATTAAAAAAAAGGGTTGTAATAAATATATTCGGGAAAAAAAATAAAGGTTGTGTATATTTCTTTGTAAAGTGTCTAACTATTTTTACAATATAAATATGACCCATGGATGACATTTTCTGAGTTTAAAACCCAAGAAACTGCAATGTTGCACAATATGGGACCTTTAAATCAGCAGCAATCAGGTGATCTATCAGTTGTAATAATTTAGTCTTTCTGCAAGTGTCATCATCAATAATTGAAGCAATCACATTCATTGTATTTGGTATTTTATTTTAGTTCAAATTATTTTACAGCAGGTTATATAAACCATGCCAAACTACATTAGCTCAGCCTGTGAGAATGTAAGCACAATTAAATGTATTTTTCTATTTAACTGTGCTTACATTCTCACATTATACATTGCTTTAAAACAATTTGAAAGCAAAGTATGTTAGCTAATAATACTGCTGTGCTGAAAAGAGACAGCCCTGAGTTTGGCTACAGAATTTTAGCAAATTTATATTTAATTAACAAATTTAAAATGGTGTAATAGAAAACATATTATTCACATATAAAATAATCAACAATGGGCCCAACACTGAGCCTTGGGGAATACCACGTTGTCTCATTCTTCTCATATAACCTTCAATAATTTTGAATCAGTTATTGACTTGGCGATAATGATAACTATTCTCTGAGTGACTCTAAATAAGGCAGCGCTATCCCACTAATTCTATAGCTTTGTCTTTGCTTGACACTGAAAATGCTGCAATCTCAAAGACAGAAGCACTTAAGCAGGGATATGCTCCAAAATACCCAATCTAGGGTTCCTGACTGTAGCGATAGTATGAAGTTTCTATTGTGTATCATTACTGTGTGTACAGTAGATGCTTCAATCTCAACAAAGGTGAATAGTTTCAGTTTTACACAGTTAAAATTTATTGCTGTATTTTATATTGGCTTCCATAATTGTATAGATGTTAATGTCTTTGCATCACAGTACTTTGCCATTCAAAACAATTCATGCTATTACAGCAACGTCAGTTTATGACAAAAGTGCATCTTCTTCAATTAAATGACACCATATTTAAGCAACCCATGTCTGTCTTTATAGAACTGAATCCAACACCACAAATTTGATCTTATTAGCATCTTATTAAATAGCTTGCTGTAAATGTTTGAGAATACAGTACTTTGCAAAAGTACACCCCCCACCACCGACATTTAAATGGGTTTTTATTCTGATTTTAAATAATGGACCATCACAAAAATCTCCAGGTTAATGAAGTGAAATAGGAAATTAAAAAAAAAAATTCTGAAAAATACAAAACTGAAAAGTGGTGCATGCATATTAGGGATGGGCGTATCAATACTCTAGTATTGATACTTCAATACAAGCTAGTCGATATTTTTGGAGTCGATACTTTTTTAAATATCGTAATACCACCGTGTTCATACAAAACGTGCAATTTGTTTTCACTTCTGAGAGTTTTAGGCATTAAATTTATATGTGAAAACTGGTAAAAAACCAGCCCAGGCATACTTTAGAGATGGTCTGCTGTGTCACATGATTATGGCAGCCCAATCAGATGTCAGAGCTGAAGACTCACTGTGCAGCCTCAGTCAAGCACTCACTGACTCCTGCGCAGAGTGAGCTCAGCAGGGTCGCGGGTGGAAGAAGTATTACTTCTGAAATGTTACACCATTCATTCAAATTCTATGGTGATACCAAACAGCATAATTTTGAAAAATAAACAAAATAAGCACTATTTAAGTTTGTAAAATCACAGTGTAAAAACAAATAATAAAATTAAGATTAAAAAAACATTGCATTATGAAAAAATTACACATACAGTATATGCTGCTTGGTATTACCATAGAATTTGGATGAACGGTGGAATATTTCAGAAGTAAAAAATACTTCAGTGCAGCTGACTTGACTGAGCTTTCATATAGCATACTTACCCGCCTGGATAACTGAGAATATTCACCAAATCAAAAAAATTTAAATAATTTTGCATTCATTTTAAGTCTTAATTATTTTTATTATAATTGAAAAAAATGTTGGTTTTTTTTTTACTTTGCTCATTGTTCTATTTTATAATCATTTTATAATCATTTCTTTCAAGTATTTATGTTCATGAGTTTTAGTCATATTTCATATTGCCCTTGCAATAAAGTTGTTAATGAAACTGCAATCGTGATTTTCCTTTAAGGGGCAAAAAGCATCATATCGAAGAAAAAGTCCCATAAATTAATGGTATCGTATCGAAAGGAAAAATGATGGTATCGCCCATCCCTAGTGCATATGTATTCACTCCTTTGCTAAAACGCTCCATCCATTACCTTCCAAAGCCACATAATTAGTCAAATAATTTCTATCTGTGGACAATCTAAGTGTCAAATGATCTCAGCATACATACATACCCCTTTTCTGATAGGCCCCAGAGTCAACATCAGCGCAACATGAGTAACCATAAGCTGACACCAAGCAAGTGACACCATGAAGACCAAGAAGCCCTCCAAATGGGTCAGAAACAAAGTTGTGGAGAAGCACAGATCAGAGTGGAGTTGTAAACAGATATCCCCAACTTTGAACATCCCACGGAATATCATTAATCCATTATTAGAAAATGGAAAGAATATGGTACTACAACAAACCTGCCAAGAAAGCAATCCCCACCAAAGCTCATGGACTGGCCAAAGAGGGCATTAATCAAGAGACGCAGCCAAATATAACTGAAGGAGCTGGGCAGCTCTACTGTGGAGATTGGAGTTTGGAATTGCTCTAGTCAGATGAGACTAAAATTTAACTTTCTGGTCACCAAGGAAGACTATGTCTGATGCAAACCCAACACCTCTCATCACACTGAGAACACATCTCTATAGTGAAGCATGCTGGTCACAGCATCGTACTGTTTTGTTTTGTTTTTTAAATCAGCACAGACTGGGAAACTGGTCTGAATTTAAGGAGAATTGGATAGCCACAAATACAGGTTTTGTGAGGGGAAACCTGTTTGAGTCTTCCAGAGATCTGAAACTGGGACTGAGGTTCACCTTCCAGTAGTACAATGACCATAATCATAATGCTAAAACAACACTCCAGTGGTTTACAGAGAAACATTCAAATGTTCTGGAATGACCCAGACCTCAATCCAATACAGAATCTGTGGTATACTTTAAAGACTGCTGTACACAAGCAGAACCTATCCAACCTGAAAGAGCGGGAGCACGTTTGCCAAGAAGGATAAGCAAAAGTTCCCATGGCTAGATGTGCTAACCCTGTGAAAACACACCTCAATAGACTTGCAGATGTAACTACTTCAGAAGTATTCACTTTCCTATTTCACAATAAAAAAAAATGTATTTATTTTTTGTATCTTAAAAGTTGCAGTTATAATGTATAAATCAAATTATACAAACCCCTCAAACCAGACTGTCAATGACGGAGTAGCTCATTCCGGGAGCTTGACAAAATCACCCTGAGGTGCTCAGATCTCCTGACCACTGACCTTAACCTTAAGGACAGCTTAGACACAGACCAATCTAGAATGTGCATAAAGTCAAGGTCAATGGCCTAGGGAGAGTGATGTTTTTCGAGAAATCATAAATGCCCAGAACTTCTGACCTTTGACCTTGAGCACAACCTGGACACAGACCCACTTGAGGATCACTATGAGTGAGTTTGGTGTGCATTGGAGCAAATGCCTAGGGGGAGTAGCAATTCCCGTGAAATGTGGACAGACGGACGAATGTCACGTCATTGCATTAGTTCCGTTTGGCTTCACCGGAATGAGCTAAAGATAGAGAGAATGCCATGGGGTGGGGGGCAGGACTCTTTACAGGACACTGTATTTTATTAAAAACAATAACAGAAAATGAGTGTTATAATAAAGAAAAGCTCCTCATAACCCATAAAATTACCCTATAAAGAAACCAAATTGTTTTGGTCTAAAAAAAACTTTAAAATGGTTTTAATAATTTGGGAAAGTCAAAATTAAAAGTATACAATTAGGAACTTTTAACCACTTTACTCCATTGGAAGTTAGATATTAGTAGTTAGATGTGATGTTTAATTTTAGCCCGGCAGCGGTGGAGCCATGCTCCTCACAACTGCAAACTTGTTGCTAAACGGCGACAGGTGAATAATGGGCTGCACTGCAGTAGAACATGCTTGTGCATAGAGAAAATGGAAAATATCAGAGTAAGAAATGCAAAAAAGTAGGAGGGTGTAGTGATGCCAGTAAAGTACAATAACAGATATAAACAAATGCATAAAACACAGGTACGTAAGATGTCCTGTGAGTTCTGTTCAGGGGAATTTAAATGTCTGCTGACATATTCTGTAGCTTAACGTCACTTTAACTCCAAGCTGTGACATTGCTACAGTAGCGTCATATGAGTTACTCCTCTGCTTTAGGCTCTGGTGGCACTGATGCAGAGCTCCCTTTGGTTGCAGCTTCTGTGCTTCCACTGGCCTTCTCTTCCTTGTCCTGACTGTCGATCCTGGCATGCTCGGTCTTCACCAATTCTTCGAGCTGAGCCTAGGAAACCAGAGATTCAACATGACGAAAACAGAGAGTCACAGAGTTAGACAAACTACTAGGATTTGTGTGTTTATTGAGATGTTTGTCATGTTGGAAACTTGAAATCATAGATTCACACAGGAACAAGAGCACTCTGAGGTGAGTGCAATATCCCCAGCTTCCGTTTTCTTTGAAAATCCCAATACTTACTGACAGAGAGCAGTTTTCATCTTTTCAATATGATTACTGTGGCAGAACCAAATTATGATAAACCCATCATCCATCAACATACAACAAACTATACAACCCACAGTTGTAAGGAAGGATCCTGAGGTGAACCTGTGTAGCAAGTCTGGTGACCCTACAGAGTTTTATAGGTTCTATAGCAAGAGAGCATAGGGAATGCCAAACTTGACATTTGACCTTTTGACCCCAAATCTGTAGTCAGAGGTCATGGTCTCTGAGTGAACCTGGGTACCAGGTTTGGTGACCCTAGCTTTCTTTGTTGTTGAGATATAGTTTATGAGCCATTTTGATGTTGACCTTTGACCTTGTGATCCCAAAACCGTAGTCACACTTCAGGGTCACAGGGTGAACCTGTGTACCAAGTTTGGTGGCCTTAACTTTATTTGTTGTACAGTAATAAGACATACAGAATGTTAACAGTAATCTTTGACCTTTTGACCCCAAACCCATAGTCAGAGGTCAGGATTCCAAGGTGGACCTGTATAATATGTTTAGTGGCCCTAGCTTTCTTTGTTATTGAGATATAGTTTATAAGCCATTATGATGTTGACCTTTGATCTTGCAATCCCAAAACCGTAGTCACACTTCAGGGTCACAGGGTGTGTACCAACTTTGGTGACCCTAGGTTTACTTCTTGGACAGTAATAAGACATACAGAATGTTAACATTAACCTTTGACCTTTTGACCCCAAACCCATAGTCAGAGGTCAAGATCCCAAGGTGGACCTGTATAATATGTTTAGTGGCCCTAGCTTTACTCGTTTTATAGCAATAGTAAATGTAGCATTTACCATAGTGCAACTGCAATGTTAACTTTGAACTTTGACCCCTTGACCCCAAACCCATAGTTAGGTCAGGGTGTAAATTATCCAACATGTGTATTAGATACAACTAGTGTATCGATTTGAAAAACCTACATCATTTCTTTCAGTAGTTATTGTGTTTAAAAGATTTACGGAAAATTTGACCTCTGACTTTTGACCTCAAGGTCAATCTGATGACAGTGAAATTGCAATATGCACATCATCAAAGTATATCAAACTATGCTACCAAGTTTCAAAACAATCGGAACAAAACTGTAGGAGGAGTTGATTTCACAAGACAGCTACTGTCTCCAAGTCCTGCAAAAATCATCTGATCAGAACCAAATTGCAATATGCATATCCTCAGTGTATCAAACCAAGCACCAAGTTTCAAAACAATCAGAAAACAAAACTGTAGGAGGAGTGGATTTCACTAAAGTGGGAAAGAGGGATGGATGGACGGACTGACCCATAACATAATCCCCCTGCGGTCTTCACCCAAAGGGCTCTTCAACCCTTTTGTTCTCATTAAAGACAAAAATAGAAAGGAGGGACTTCCGGTTATGGCTGCCACGTAGGACGGACGTGTCTCGCTCTGCTCTGCTCCTGGAGAAAAAAATCGGCAAATAACTCTCTCATTTGGGACAGAACGTATCCCAGCATTTGGGCGAGGATATGTCGGCGAAGCCTAAGGCTGGAAAACCAGGAAAAGGAAAAAGCGAGCCGCCGAAACAGTCCAAATTAACGGACTTTCAGGTCTGTGACGCAGTAAACAAAACTCCATATATGGCGGAGGAGGCTGGCAACGCTGCGATTTCTGCGGGGAATGGCGCAGATGCGCTGATGGCTGCCATGAGTTCAATGAGAGCGGACTTTTCCTCTAGATTTGATGGGATTATGACAGCGCTGGAAGGAATAAGAAAGGAATTGGGTGACTGTGTAGAACGAACGGCGCAGATGGAGCTCCGTCTCGCTAGTGCTGAAGATGACGTCACCCGTCTTCAATTAAAGGTGCGCACTTTGGAAAAAAAAAATAAATCTCTGGAAGATAATATTTTGGATTTGGAATCTCGGTCGAGACAGAATAATTTGAGGCTGGTGGGTCTTCCAGAGGAATCAGAAGGTCGGGACGTATGTTCCTTTCTGGAAAAGTGGATTCCGGAGGTGCTGGGCAGCGAGGAGTTGCAATCAGCAGTGGTTCTGGAAAAAGCGCATCGTATTGGCCCACGGAGAGATAAGGGACCGCCGAGGACCTTAATTATGAAGTTTCTTAGCAACAGAGACAGGATGAAGATCTTCAACGCTGCACGTGCTAAAGGAGAGATTAAACACCAGGACCAGCAGGTGCGGTTCTACCCAGATTTGGCCACAGGAATCCAGCAATTGAGGAAGCAGTTTGATCCCGTACGTAAGGAGCTGCGCAACCTTGGGATTCGTCATGGTGTAATCTATCCTGCGAGACTGCTGACCACGTATGAGGGCAGAACCCACATCTTCAAGACCCCAGAGGAGGCGCAGGAGTTCATCAAGAAGATCAAAGAAGAAGAAGAGACTGGTGGGAGCTAAGCATGAACAAAATATAAGGTAGAATAATTAAGCATTTGCACAGGCATCTGACTGACTTGAAGTAAATAGTAAGTTTACAAAATATAGATTGTATTATATATTAAAAAAACAAAACAAAAACAAAACAAAAAAAAACAAAAAACTATGATGTACAAAGTTGTTAAAAATTTTGGAGTTAAGTTGGAAAACTACAGAGGAGAGTTAATGTTACGTCATTAAAAGCAGTAGAGTTAGGGTGATTGGGAGGATGAAGAAGGAGTGGCTTAGGCTGTTCCCCGTGGGTGTGGAACGGTCGATGGCTATATCGGGAGACAGAATTTTTCTTTTGATTTTGGGGGGTTTGCCACAAGTGTGGGAAGGGGAAATTTGTTTGTGTGTAGTTTGTAGGATGAATGTTCAACCACTCATGTTTTTGCTTCTCTGTATGAGCATGTTTACACTGCAAGGTAATCCCAAACTCTCTATTGATCATGGACCAAAGTGTTAATCTTAATTTAACTTCATGGAATTGCAGAGGTCTACAAAATTTAAAAAAACTTAAACAAGTTATGAATAAAATAAAGGACATGGGTTCAAGAATTGTGTTTTTACAAGAAACTCATCTGATAGAGGAGGATGTTAAAAGAATTAGGAGCAGATGGCAGGGAAGTGTATTCACCTCTTCATTTTCATCCCGAGCCAGGGGAGTTATGACTCTCATACATAAATCAGTTCCTTTTCAAGTGAAAAATGTAATTGGAGACAAATTTGGAAGATATGTAATCATTCAAGGCTCTTTGCTATTAGAAAATATAAATCTTGTGAACTTATATGGTCCCAATATAGATGATCAGAAGTTCTTTGCTAATTTATTTCTCATCTTATCATCACTTACAGGGCAACATATAATAGCAGGGGATTTTAATTGTACATTGAATCCAGGTGTGGATAGATCAACAGGACTGGATTGTACGCACATTGGATGTAGGATGACTATTAATCATTTTATGAAAGAATTGAGATTGTTAGATATATGGAGAGAAATGAAACCACAAGTTAAAGCCTATTCTTGTTATTCCAGTACCTACAAGACATTCTCACGTATTGATTATTTTTTGATTTCCACAGAATTAAGGTCCAAGATTCAAAACTGCTTTTATGATAACATCGTGATCTCTGATCATGCACCCTGTTGTCTAATATATGTAGATAAAAAATTGACAAAGGAATCAGGTAGATGGCAATTTCAGCATAAATGGCTTCAGGATGAGGAATTTGTCAAGTATATAGAAAAACAGATAGACGAGTTCTTTGACATCAATACTACACAAACATCAGCATGTGTAAAGTGGGAGGCTTTCAAAGCTTTTATTAGGGGACATATTATTAGTTATACAGGATCAAAATCTAAGAAGACTCGAGAGGAGAGAGCTAAATTGGAACATAAAATAAAAAATCTTCAGGAAAAAGTGTATGCAGGAAGTGACCCAAGGTTGGAGAATGAATTACTGATTTTGAGAGCTGAATACGACAAAAAATCAGCGAATAGAGCTGCCTCGAGTCTTCTAAGATTGAAACAATCTTTTTATGAACAAGGTGAAAAATCAGGAAAATTATTAGCATGGCAGATTAAACAATTGGAAATTAAAACACCAATTACCAGTATTATAAGTAATGGACAGGTAGTTATAGATCCTTTAGAAATTAATAGAGCCTTTAGAGATTACTATGAAAAATTATATGATACCAAAAATGAACCTGATTTAACAAAACTAAATGGGTTTTTGAACGAACTATCTATACCGTGTATTCCAAATGAAAACAGGGAGATATTGGAGTCTAAAATTAGTCAAGAAGAAGTTGGGCTAGCCATTGATAATATGAAATCAGGAAAAAGTGCAGGACCAGATGGTCTTCCAGTTGACCTTTATAAAAAATTTAAGAATAAATTAATAAAACCTTTTTTGGAAATGGTTTTAGAAGCATTTCAAAATAATAATTTACCATCATACATAAATAATGCCTTAATTATACTGCTGCCAAAACCAGGTAAGCCCTCTAATAAATGTGAAAATATGAGACCAATAAGCCTATTAAACGCCGACCTTAAGATAATCTGTAAAATTTTAGCAAGACGAATACAAGAAATTTTACCAAATATTATTAATCGAGATCAGAATGGCTTTATAAAGGGTAGACAAGGCTTCCATAATGTAAGAAGACTATTTAATATTATTTATTTTAATAAAGAAGCACCGGATACAGCTCTCCTATCATTGGACGCCGAAAAGGCCTTTGATAGAGTTGAATGGCCCTTTCTTTTTGAAGTCCTACAAAGGTTTGGACTTGGAAATAATTTCATAAAATGGGTTCAAATAATATACAATAATGCTACAGCAGAAATCCTAACAAATAACAATATTTCAAAACCAATAAAAATCAATAGAGGATGTCGACAAGGCTGTCCACTTTCACCTTTACTGTTTACTATGGCAATTGAACCTTTAGCGATAGCGATACGTTTACATTCACAAATATATGGAATTAAAGTTGGACCAACAGAACATAAAATCTCCCTGTACGCCGATGACATAATTTTGTTTATGTCGAATCTAAAAAAATCAATTCCAACCTTGTTGAATTTAATAAAGAATTTTGGGGAAATATCAGGATATAAAATAAATAAAACTAAATCTTCAATATTAATGCTAAATGAGACCCAGAGAAATTACCCAGCCCCTGAGGTAAATCAATTCAATGTTGTAAATCAGTTTAAATATTTAGGAATCCAAATTATGCCTAAGCTAGAATCAGTCGCCAGTGTCAACTATGAAGCCTTAATGTCAGATATCAATGAGTTAACTCAGAGATGGATGTCACTACCAATGTCGATGATCGGGAGAATCAATATACTTAAAAGTAATATTTTACCTAAAATACTTTATTTATTTCAATACATTCCCTTATCACCACCTTTAGATCTATTCTCAAGAATAAAAAAAAAATTAGTGGAATTTATATGGAACAACAGGAGGGCTAGATTACGTTTGTCTTTATTATATTTACCATTTGATCGTGGAGGTCTGAAATGTCCAAATTTTATGTTGTATTATTGGTTGGCACAACTGAGGTCTATGACATATTATTTTTCATCAAATGATCTCCCTCACTGGACTGAAATGGAATCATACAATTTACCTTTACCTCTTCCCATATTCATATACTCAGATTCGGCAAAAAAATTACAAAAACAAGTTAAAAATCCATTTGTAAAGCATATGATCAAAATATGGTGTGAAGCTAAAAACTATTTAAAAGAACCACAGTTATTGTCACAATTTAGTCCAATATGGGGTAATCAATATTTTAAACCAGGGAGAGCGGACGCTGTATTTAAAGTATGGAATTTAAAAGGGATACAAAAGATTCAGGATTTATATTTGCCATGTGCAGACAACATAATGTCTTTTGAAGAGCTGAGGATCAAATTTAATCTCAATAGAACACATTTTTTTAAATATCTTCAACTTAGAAACTTTATTCGATCAAATCAAAATAAAGCTCTCACTCGACCTATTTATTCATCCTTGGAAAAAATGATGATGAAAGATAGTAAAAGAAAGGGTATTATTTCAGAGTTTTATAACTCACTGACACTATCTTCAAGTGAAAATTCACTGAAAAGATTAAACTACTGGAAAGAAGATCTGCAAATTGAAATTTCAGAGGAACAATGGGAATTGGCTTGTACAGAAGCTCAAACCAAATCAATAAATGCACGCCTTAAATTGATACATTTCAAATGGTTAATGCGGATGTATGTTACACCGGAGGAGTTAAATAGATATAACAAAAATATACCAGATACATGCACAAAATGCATGGAAAGTAAAGGAACCCTATTTCATTGTTTATGGGAATGTAGATTAATAAGAATGTTTTGGGAAGAGGTGAGGGTAACAATTGAAAAAATAATCTCAAAACAAATCATATTGAATCCTAAACTGTTTTTGTTGGGTCTGTACCCAGAAAAGCATAATTTTAATAAAAGTGAAAGAACATTCATAGACCTCAGTTTGCTTAATGCCAAAAAATGTATTGCACTATTATGGAAAAAGACTCATAGACCAGATGTGACTCAGTGGTTAAGACAGATGTTAACAAACCTTCCATTAGAAAGAATAACATATATACTAAAATCAAAGGAAACTGTGTTTGAGAATATATGGAGACCTTTTATTGATTATGTAAAAAATTTAAACATAACTCTTGAAGAAGAAGGTGAATGATGTGTGTGGACCTTGTAAATTCCAAACTGGTGAACATAATATGTATACTTATGTATTGGATTGTCTAGACTAAACAGAGGAGCATTGTTGAAGACTTGATTTTGTTGGTGGTTGTTGGTGTTTTTAGTGCATTTTTTTTTTGTAGTACTTTAGTGTTAGTGTTTGATTGTTTGTATCATGTTTGTTAAAAAAAAAAAAAAGGTTCAATAAAGATATTGTGGAAAAAAAAAATAGAAAGGAGATGTCTTTACCTTCTTAACATGTTTCAACTGTGCACTGCAGCCTTAGTCAGAAGAGTCAGCTGATTGCTGCCAGGTGACATTTTATCAGCTGACTTTCATAGGCGGGGCCAGCTCAGCAGATCTGTCAGATCCACCGAGCCGGCCCCGCCTTCTGCCGTCAGATGGTCTCTGGAGAATGTGATCCCAGGTGTGGGAAAGCATAAAGGCCCCCTCATCTCGGTTCATGGTGTCTTTTCCCCGCTTCCTGATTTCTATGGCCTCCTTGATCCAGCATTTGTGTCTGTTGCTCTCTGATCCAATAATTTTTGCGTTGTCCCAGTCCATGATGTGATTATTTCTTTTGCAGTGATCCAATATTGCTGATTTTAATGTTTCTTGTTCTGCCTTTTCTTTTTGTGATCTTGTGAGTCGTCCTTGTGTTTCCTTCTCACATTCCTTCTGGTGTTCTTTTTTTCTTGTGGTGAATGATCTTCCAGTTTCTCCAATGTAGGTTTTGTTGCATGATATTTCATATATTACACTGCATTTTTTGTCTTGTTCTATTCTGTCCTTGGGGTGCACTAATAACTGTCTTAATTTTTTGTGTGGTTTTACTGCTGTGTTTATTTTATATTTTTTCATGATCCTCTGAATTGGTTCCGTGATCCCTCGGATGTATGGTATAGTTATGGTGTCCTTGTTTTTGATTTTGGCTTTTGTTCTGTGTCTTATTTCCTGTTTGTTTTCTTTGTTTTTGACTTGCTGTTTCCCTTTGTTTATGGCCCATACTGGATATTGGCAGCGTATAAGTGCATGTTTCATGTGGTTTTCCTCCTCCTGTCTGTCTTCTTGGTCTGTGATGATGGTGGCCCATTCATATAACGTCCTGACAACTGATAGTTTGTGTGCTGTGGGGTGTTCTGATGTCCATAGTAGGTATTGATCTGTGTAGGCTGGTTTCCTGTAGACTGTGATTTTTATGCCGCCGTCATCGTTGTGGTGGATTTTCATGTCCAGAAAGACTATGGTGCTATTTTCCTCCTCTTCGTGTAGGAATTTTATATCCCCAGTGCTGTCCGTGCTGTTCAGATGGTCAGTGAGTTCTTGTGTGTGTCCTTTCCTTATTTTTTCCAATATGTCGTCCACATATCTCTTTCAGAGGGTGGGTTTGCACTGTTTGGGTGCTGTGTTGATGGCTTTATTTTTCAGATCCTCCATGAAAAAGCTGCTCATGATGGCTGATAGTGGGTCTCCCATTGCAAATCCTTCTTTTTGTCTGTAGATTTTTCCTCTGTATTGAAAATAGGTGGATTTTGCAACAAATTTTAATAGTTCAGATATGTCGTGAACTGTGAGATTGGTGCTTCTTTTAATCTTTTAAGGGTACTATCATTACTGAGGCGTTCTTGCACTATATGTAGTGTGACATCAACAGGTGTTTTTGTGAATAATGAAATGACGACATGTGAAATAAGGATCTCGTCTGATTCTATTTTCATATTTTTGAGTTCTTGTGCCAGCTCTTTTGAGGTTTTGTAGTGGAAATCTGATGGTCCAAGGAGGGGTTTGATGATTTCAACCAGGGCTTTTGATAAGTTGTACGTGATTGATCCAATACTGTCTATTATTGGCTGCAGTGGGATATCCTTTTTATGTACTTTTGGAGTTCCATAGATCCGGGGGATGATGCTGGCTGTGGGTATCAGGTGATCATATGCGTCCTTAGTGATTTTTTTACTTTCTAATAGGGGTTTGAGAAGGGCTTTTAGCATTTTCTTCTTTTCTTCTGTGGGGTTTGTTTTAATGATTTCATATGTGCTGCTGTCTGCCAACATGGTTTCCATCTGTTTTTCATATGCTTCCATGTCCAATATTACTGTCGTTCTGCTTTTATCTGATGGGAGGATTGTGATTGTTTTATCTGTCTTAAGTGAGGTTAATGCTTTTTCTTCTTCTTTTGTAACGTTGCTTTGTGGTAGTTTGGCCGTTTTGAGGATTCCTGCGACTGCATTCTGGAGTGATGGTTTTTCCCCTTGGTCCTGGATTTTTTCACATGCGAGTTCTGTTGCGAGGATGTATTCATCATGAGGTATTCTGGCTGATGCAATGGCAAAGTTGATGCAATGGCAAAGTTCAGTCCTCTGCTCAGCACTGTTTTCTCTGTGTCTGTGAGTGTGCGTTTTGACAAGTTTTTGACCCACTTAGCGTTCATTTCCGTGTGTGTTTGTCTTTGTCCATTCTTCCTTTCTGTAAGTTTTTTTAATTGGCGGTTTTTCGTTATGAATTCTTGTTCGTGTGCGTGTTTTAATTGTACTATGATTTAGTCAGCTAGACGATGACAAGGGTAACAGTTATCCTGCCTGCAGAGGCATTATGAACACAGCACACCACACCTTAGGTGTGCTGTTTCATTCATGAAATAGTAAATCTGTGAGTTGATTTGGGACTAATTCATCCTGGTATTAAAAAAAAACGTACTCTGGATTCATTATGTAGACATTTAATTTTTTACACTGACATTCAGTTTTCAAATTTAGGATTCAGGTATTTGCCCCCCCCCCCCACACACACACACGAGGATCCTATTGCGGATCATCAAGATGTTTTATGGCAAAACTGAAATAAGCCTTTATGTTGTTTTTGCTCAGCAGTAGTTTTCCTCTTGGAACTCTGCCATGCAGGCCATTTTTGCCCAGTCTCTTTCTTATGGTGGAGTCACGAACACTGACCTTAACTGAGGCAAGTGAGGCCTGCAGTTCTTTGGATGTTGTTGTGGGGTCTTTTGTGACCTCTTGGATGAGTCATCGCTGCACTCTTGGGGTAATTTTGGTTGGCCACCCACTCCTGGGAAGGTTCACCACTGTTCCATGTTATCGCCATTTGTGGATAATGGCTCTCACTGTGGTTCGCTGGAGTCCCAAAGCTTTAGAAATGGCTTTATAACCTTTTCCAGAATGACAGATTCTCAATTATTTTGTTTCTCATTTGTTCCTGAATTTCTTTGGATGGCAGCAAGATGTCTAGCTTTTGAGGATCTTTTGGTCTACTTCACTTTGTCGGGCAGGTTCTATTTAAGTGATTTCTTGATTGAGAACAGGTGCGGCAGTAATCAGGCCTAGGTGTGGCTAGAGAAATTGAACTCAGCTTTCCAAAGATGTGATAAACCACAGTTAATTTATGTTTTAACAGGGTAGGCAATCAATTTTTCACACAGGGCCATGCAGGTTTGGATTTTTTTTTACTCTTAATAATAAACACCTCCATTTAAAAACTGCATTTTGTGTTTACTTGTGTTATCTTTGTCTAATATTTAAATATGTTTGATGATCTGAAACACTTAAGTGTGACAAACATACAAAAAAAAAAAAAGAGAAATCAGGAAGGGGGCAAACGCTTTTTCACACCACTATATATAAGAAAAGAAGGAATAAGGATGAAAAACAACAACAGCAGTTTATGTACAGTAATGCTACCCATAGTATAAATAAAGATAAAACCCAGCAATCCTACATACAGAAAAAGTGGAGCCGTTAATACCCATAATTGCAAGTTCAATGTGTAGGTGCAGTGACATATTGGATTGCACATGATCAATATTGCAATAACAGACAGCAGCAAGTATGGCATTTGTGCAAATGGTTGCAGTAAGGTGCAGAGACATACAGCAGCAGATGTATTACTGTTGGTGTGCCAAGTCTTTCTGTACCAACAGCTGAGGTAGTTATTGTGTGCGTGAGTGTGTTACGGTCCGGGGGTGGGAAGGGTTCAGGGTCCAGATGGCCTATTGAACAAAGCTGTTAAACAATCTTCTGCAGTGATAGATGCCCCGGTAGAATGAGCACTTGATGGGGGGGGGGGGGGACTCGTGCTCTCCTCAGTTTGCAGAGGAAATAGAGGCGAGTTTGAGCCTTCTTGGCCAGTGAGGTGGTGTTGCTGGACCAGGAGAGGTCCTCAGAGATGTGCACCCCCAGGAACTTGGTGCTGCTCACCCTCTCCACAGCTGCTCCATCGATGATCAGAGGGGGATGCTGTGTGTCTCTTCTTCTGAAGTCGACCACAATCTCCTTGTTTTTTCCCACATTCAGCAAGAGATTATTGTCTTTACACCACTGGGCCAGTTGGCTCACCTTATCTCCCCACCACCACCACCACAAAAAAAAAAAAAAAAAAAAAAAAAAAAAAAAAAAAAAAAAAATCATTTCCCCTCCCCAGTATCATGTGACTCATTACTGTTACAAGGTCTCAGGTGTGGATGGGAAGCAGGTGTGTTAAATTTAGTGTTATCGCTCACACACTGTCTCATACTGGTCACTGGAAATTCAACATGGCACCTCATGGCAAAGAACTCTCTGAGGATCTGAAAAAACAACTGTTGCTCTACATAAAGATGGCCTAGGCTATAAGAAGATTGCCAACACCCTGAAACTGAGCTGCAGCACGGTGGCCAAGACCATACAGCAGTTTAACAGGACAGGTTCCACTCAGAACAGGCCTCGCCATGGTCGACCAAAGAAGTTGAGTGTACGTGCTCAGCGTCATATCTAGAGGTTGTCTTTTGAAAACAGACATATGAGTGCTGCCAGCATTGCTGCAGAGGTTGAAGGGGTGGGGGGGGGGGTCAGCCTGGGGCTGCATGAGTGCTGCCAGCACTGGGAAGCTACAGTTGATTGAGGAAACCATGAATGCCAACATATACTGTGACATACTGAAGCAGAGCATGATCAGAAACTGGGCTGCAGGGCAGTATTCCAACATGATAACCACCCCAAATATACCTCCAAGACGACCGCTGCCTTGCTAAAGAAACTGAGGGTGAAGGTGATGGACTGGCCAAGCATGTCTCCAGACCTAAACCCTATTGAGCATCTGTGGGGCACCCTCAAACAGAAGGTGGAGGAGCACAAGGTCTCCAACATCCACCACCTCCGTGATGTCGTCATGGAGGAGTGGAAGAGGATTCCAGTGGCAACCTGTGAACCTCTAGTGAACTCCATGCCCAAACGAGTTAAGGCAGTGCTGGAAAATAATGGTGGCCGCATAAAATATTGACACTTTAGGCACAATTTGGACATTTTCACTAGGGGTGTACTCACTTTTGTTATCGGCGGTTTAGACATTAATGGCTGTGTGTTATTTTGAGGGGACAGCAAATTTACACTGTTATACAAGCTGCACACTGACTACTTTACATTGTATCAAAGTGTCATATCTTCAGTGCTGTCCCATGAAAAGATATAATAAAATATCTACAAAAATGTGAAGGATGTATTCACTTTTGTGAGATACCGTAAAGGCACCAACCCTTTAAGTTGTATTTTTGTCCTCTACTATTATTATCATAAGTATTCTCTTGGTCCTCGGTTTATTTAGTAGTGTTTCTGATATCATTCTCTGTCCATTCTTAGTTTTTAGCTTTGCTCTTATTTTGAAGTTATTCCTGTTTCATTTCCTATAGCCTTATTATTGTAGTCCTGCTTCCAGTTCACTGTTATGATTTTCTACTTACATTTCTGTTACCGAACACTCATGAGCTGTTCCTCATTCTCCGCCGAAAGGTAACCCCATGTTATGTCTTCATTCCTGTTGTTTTCCACACTCCTATCTGGTTTGTACTTTAAGGCTGCCTTCAGACCGGGATAGTCTGGGGGTCTCGGTTCAACTAGATGGAGAATGCCGAGAATTTTCACACCTTCGTTTGGTTTGGTTTGCATTCACACTGCAGCAGACCAAACTGCCTGGACAACGTCACACAGTTACAGCAACTGCTTGTTTGGGTGCTGTAGCCAAAACCACCACTGACCAGCAAGAAAAAATCTTGGCGAATAAGAAAAATCAGGCTCATCGATTGGCCAGGAAAAAAATGACAATCTGTAAAAAAATGGAAATCTGTTACCTTCAGCGGGATTATTTGTCCACCACAAACGAGACATTTTTTAACTTTTCTCCTCAGCTTTCACTGGTGAAAGGATTCCTTGGATTTGTGCGGTTGTCTTTATTTTCTACCAAAAATGTACTGCGGTAAATGCCACTTCCTCTTTTCAGACTACTTGTTGCTATGGTTACAAAAATGCCGAGGGGCACTTCCGCCCTTTGGTCCACTGGATACTCCGTTCGGATTCACACTGCAAGCGGAGTGCACCAGACTTTGTTTGCAAGAGAACTGAGACCCCCGTTTTCAGGGGGAAAAGACTTCGCTTGTTTGATGCACACCAGAGTTCCAACACATGCTCAGATGGCACCAAACAAACTGAACTATCCGCGGAAGCCACTGTTTGGTCCTTTGGTCCGGACCAAACAGTGGCTGTCTGAACGCACCCTAAGTTTCGTTCTTGTGTTTATGTTTCAGTTTTACTGTCTTCCAGCCTCCGAGCTGGAAAAGCAGTGGCTGGTGATGCGCAAAACAGTTCTTGACAGAATTTGGCATACACCTTTACTGTGACACTTTTGCAAGTGGTTTATCAAGCTGGTGGTGTTAAAATTGCAAACACTGGTACCAACCCGCAAAACAGTTACATAATTTCACACAGCAAACATACCAAGGGGAGTCTCACAGACAGGCTCCAGTGACACATGACACTCGTTGCTTCTGTTACAGGAAGCTGCGTGCAGCGTGGCTGAGAATGGTGACCTCAGCTTCATTTTAATATTATTAATGTAGAGAACTGGTAAATTACTTTCATTCCTTACCAATACCAATCCAGCCATTTTACCTGGATCGAACCCAATCTATTGGTATCGAATTTATGGAGGGGTTGTACCCCCCCCCAAAAAAAAAATAAAATCCAGCCAATATAACCCCCCCAATAATCATATAATTGTAATTAATAAAAAAATATATATACTGTATACAAGTGAGTATGAACAAACTGTCGTTTGTTCATTTGCAAGCAATGAAAAGTAACATTTCTAATAATCAGACAATGTGTCCCCCCGCTGCAGACTTGGTATTGCCCAACCGGTCCTTGGGCCTTCTCTCAGTTGGAGCCAGTTAAGGGTGTCCGATGGCCGCAGCAGGTGGGGATGCTCGTCTAGAATGCATTCAGCTCACAAGTGAGAGAAAATTAAAAGAGCTGCACAAGGGCAACAAAACATTTTAAATTGGTTGTCAAATAAAAGAACAAACCCCTTTGTCCAAAACAAGGTAAATATCATATTATTGATTTAGCTCATGAATTGTTGTCTGAAGTTAGCTGGTTGCTAGTTTGCTAATATGAGTTAGCACTATGGGAGTACACCACAAAATAAATGTGCTGCCTGATAGGATTTAGCTGATCTGAGAAATTATTAACTTTTCTCATGCAAATTTGGTCTTTACATTGTATTAATCATTCATGAAATGTGATCAGAATGGATCTGTTCGTGAACTGTTAGAGTGAAATTTATGCGTTTCAGCATTCATCAAATTGTTAGCAGCTCCGAACATTTATCAAGTACCAACAAAATCTACTCCAACCACTGGTCTTTCAATATAAATGTGTTTAAATATTGCTTGTCATCCCCACAAAATTCAAGTTAACCTTAAACTGTTCTGTATTTTTAAAATGTCATGATTTTGATAATTATAAAATTCAATTAAAAGGCAAGTTTCACTACGTTTGATTACTAAGTCACTCTGAAGACTATTCTTAAATATCCACATTAAAAGAAATTGATTATTTTCCTAGCAGATTATTTTCAGACCTTCGACTGTGAAAATGCCACAACAGAGTATCTAAACAAATACATAAGAAATAAACACCAAATAGATGAATGAAAGAATAGGTTCATTTCATATTCCTAAACTTTTTATAAACTTTTTTGCATGTGTTAAAATGAGTTTAAAAGCACTACAATACAGTATCACTGATTTATTTATTTAATTATTGAGCTTATAATTACATTTCTAGTTTTCTGTTCCCATTTTATTTAATCACGAGACAGCATTACACAAATTAGGCAGTGACCAAACACTGAGATATTGATGGCTTATTATCATTGTATAGTGATTTAGCTCCTAGTATAACAAGATTGATCACCTTAACACTGTAGCTTTTTAGTTTGTTGCCATTAGATAAGATAAGATAAGATAAGCCTTTATTAGTCCCACAACGGGGAAATTCCAGGATTGCAACAGCACAGGGATAGCAACACTCAGAGCAACAATCAGAAGGCAAGAAAAAAAACAAGCAAGCAAGAGCAGCTAATATACATATGTACATATTACTATAAAATATATATATACACACACACACACACAGAGACACACAGTGCAGAGCATTGTAGCTGGATGGAATAAATATATGAATATATGAACACACAGTGCAGAGCATTGTAGCTAGATGGAATAAATATGTAAATATATAAACACCCACAGTACGGAGCATTGCAGCTAGGTGGAATAAATATGCAAGTATATAAACACACACAATGCGGAGCAATGTAGCTAGATGGAATAATATGTAGATATATAAAAACACAGTGCGGAGCATTGTAGCTAGATGGAATAAATATATAGATACATAAATATAAACACACCCAGTGCTGAGCATTGTAGCTAGATGGAATAAATATATAGATATATAAATATAAACACACCCAGTGCAGAGCATTGTAGCTAGATGGAATAAATATGTAAATATACAGTATAAACACACACAGTGCAGAGCATTGTTGCTAGGTGGGATGAAACAGCATAACCGTCTATTTAGTTATCCTACATGGTATGACTATGTGCCCATACATATTCTCACCCTCCATAGCGACCGGTATGTTCCTAGTTGTATGCCGGAGAGGACCATTGTGTAAGTCTATTGCATCTTTTGCATTCAAAAAACTATTAGTTTGTTACGTCTTTTTGCTATCTCTGCGAGCAGCCCTGCTTAGGTTGTACAGTCTGACAGCCGTTGGTAGGAAGGACCTACGAAACCTCTCGGTTGTGCACCTGGGATGATGTAATCTGCTGCTAAATGAGCTCCTCAGTGCATCCAGTATGTCCTGCATAGGGTGGAACTCGGACTCCAGCAGAGATGACAGTTTAGCCACCGTCCTTCTCTCTCCTATCTCCTCCATCGGATCAAGGCGTTGCCCCAGGACAGAGCTAGCTTTCTTGATCAGTTTGTTCAGTCTCTTCCTATCGGCTGCAGTAATGCCACTGCCCCAGCAGACCACTCCAAAAGTGATGGCTGATGCCACCACCGTGTCATAGAATGACTTCAGCAGCGCCCCTTGTACACCAAAAGACCTGAGTCTCCTCAGCAGGAACAGCCTGCGCTGTCCCTTCTTGTAGAGTGCGTCAGTATTGTGTGACCAGTCTAGTTTATTGTTCAGATGAATACCCAGGTACTTGTAGGATATCACCATCTCGATGTCTGTTCCCTGTATATTTACTGGTGCTGTGAGGGGCTGCCCATGCCTGCGGCAGTCCACCACCAGCTCCTTAGTTTTCCTCGCGTTGATCTGGAGGCAGTTCCGATGGCACCAGTCCACAAAGTCCTGGATAAGCCCTCTGTACTCAGCTTCATCTCCGCTGGAGATGAGACCAACGATCGCAGAGTCATCAGAGAACTTCTGTAGATGGCAATGTGTTGTGTTGTGTGAGAAGTCCGCAGTATAAAGAGTGAACAGGAAGGGAGCCAGCACCGTTCCCTGGGGGGCCCCCGTGCTACTGATGATCGTGTCGGAAACACAGTCCCGGGTTCTCACAAACTGAGGCCGGTTCGTGAGGTAGTCCAGGATCCATGATGACAGGTGCTGGTCCACCCCTGCGCGCAGCAGCTTGTCCTTCAGGATCATCGGTTGGATGGTGTTGAAAGCACTGGAGAAGTCAAAGAACATGATCCTCACCATATTCCCGGGCTTCTCCAGGTGGGACAGAGAACGGTGAAGGAGGAAGATCACCGCATCCTCCACCCCAATGCCATGCTGGTAGGCGAACTGGAGTGGATCCATCGCTGGTTCCACCAGGGGGCGGAGATGAGCAAGGAGCAGTCTCTCCAGGGTCTTCATCAAGTGGGACGTCAAGGCCACCGGTCTGAAGCTGTTCAGGTCTTTGGGGTGGGAAGTTTTTGGTACAGGTACCACACAAGATGTTTTCCACAGCTGTGGTACCCTCCCCAGTTTCAGGCTCATGTTGAAGATATATGTCACAATCCCACACAGCTGGTCTGCACAGGACTTGAGGAGCTTTGCGCTGATGCCGTCCGGTCCCGACGCCTTCCTCGCCTTGATCTTCCTCAGCTCCGTCCTCACCTGGGTCTTGGTCAGGGTCAGGATGGGGGGCTGTGTGTTGGGAGTGGGGGGGGTGTCGGTGGAGTGGGTAGTGGGTAGCAGGACTTGATTTCTTAGAGGCAGCAGTGGTTGTTGTGCAGACAGGGGGGAGGGCGGTTGGTCAAATCTATTGAAAAACAGATTCAGGTTGTTCGCCCACTCCCTGCCCCCCGTGGCCTGGGGGGAGGTATTCTGGAGCCCCGAGATGGTTTTGAGGTTTCTCCAGACCCCGCTGATGTCGCTCTGTTGCAGCTTGTCCTCCATCTTCTTCCTGAAGCTGTCCTTGCCTTCTCTGATCTTTCTCCTCAGCTCCCTCTGTACGGACTTCAGCATCTCCCTGTTCCCCGACCTGAAGATCCTCTTCTTCTCTCTCAGAAGTGTTTTTATCTCAGGGTTGATCCAGGGTTTGTTGTTTGAGTGACACCGTATGGTCTTGGTGGGAACGGATTTGTCCACACAGAAGCTGAGGTAGCCCGTGAAGGTGTGAATGAGGCCATCGATGTCCTCACCATGTGGATCGCAGAGCTGCTTCCAGGCAGTGGCTTCAAAACAGTCCTTTAGAGTGTCCATTGTCTCCTCAGACCATAACTCCACAGTGTGCATGGCCGGAGGTTGTCTGTGCACTAGGGGTTTGTACACCGGTCGGAGATGAACCAAGTTGTGATCCGATCTCCCAAGTGGGGGGAGTTGTGATGAGGTGTACGCCTCCTTAGTGTTTGCGTAGAACAAATCCAGTGTTTTATTGTCTCTAGTGTGGCATGTGACATACTGGGTGAAAGTGGGCAGAATGGGAGACAGTGAAACGTGGTTGAAATCGCCTGAGATGAGGAGAAGAGCATTAAAGGGTTCATTTGCAATAAAGTTAATCCCTTCCACAGCACGTGGGACACCATGTGGTGTATGGGGCGGTGTCTATCTCAGTTTCACTGACCCAAAGCCACACAGCTTACTGTGAGTAGTGAAAGCTACAGTGGAGGGTCAGTCCTCTAGTAGCTCTGTGCGTTAACTTTTCTTTCCCCATTCTATTATGCTGAGCACCAAGCAAGAAGATGGAAAGTACCATTTTTATATGGTCTTTGGTATGACCTGGCCAAAATTTGAACCAGCAACCTCCTGGTTGTAGTGCAGATGCTCTACCAACTAGGCTACCACTCCGGTATTTGCAGTAAAGGGAGTGCTTAAAAAAAAAAAAGATAAACAAAAAGTTGCAATACTTCTTCCAGCATTTTTTTCCTGGAAGCATTTGTTACTTCCTCCAGCCTGTTGCTTTTCCTGTATGGTCACTTCAGTACTAAATATACATGTGTACGTACAGTATATACATCATATCAATTAAAAGCATATGTATTACAAACCCATTTACAGTTAGAGCTGTTCTCACTACCAACTTTTGGGGCTCCACATATTCTGTCCAATCTTTTTTCTCCCTTAGTAAACTTCATCAGTGTTTTATGTAGCACTGTGGTATTTCTAATGTCACATTTTCCTTACATATTTGTAGAAGCATTTAAATTTCAGATTTTTTTTTTTTTACTATCATCAAGTTGCTACTTTTTTCTTGTGAATTCAAACTATTTTCTCCTAAATTTGCATGTTTTTTTTCTGGTAAATTTGTTATTTACCTTTTTTTTGGGGGGGGGGGGGCAAATACCTGAATCCTAAATTTGAACACTGAATGTCATTGTAAAAAATTAAATGTCTACATAATGATTCCAGAGTACGTTTTTTTTTTTTTTTTTTTTAATACCAGGATGAATTAGTCCCAAATCAACTCACAGATTTACTATTTCATGAATGAAACAGCACACCTAAGGTGTGGTGTGGTGTGTTCATAATGCCTCTGCAGGCAGGATAACTGTTACCCTTGTCATCATCTAGCTCAGTGTTTTTCAACCTTTTTTAAGCCACGGCACATTTTTTACATTGACAAAATCCTGGGGCACACCACCAACCAAAATGACACAAAATGACACTCTATAGCCTAACACAGTAAAAATAATAAAATATAGTTAGCAATACAGTTTCTAAATGTATTTATACTCACTCAGTGTGAACCCTGGGCCTATTTAGATGAGCACAAAGCTGATATCCTGGCAGGAATGGAAGAAAGACACACACGGAGCGCTTCCTCAACAGCTCTCAGTCTCTCTCTGTTTTTAGTTTTTATCACAGTCAAGCTTGAAAAGCTCAGCTCACACAGATATGTCGTGGAAAATGGGAGCAATGTTGAAATAGCTTTGTTAGCCAGAATGGGGAACTCCTTGGCAGCAGTCAACCAAAAACTGTCCAAAGGAAGATCAGCAAAGTTTAGCTTTAAACCATGATCTTGTTTCAGTTCAATGAGTTCCTCTTGCTCCTGTAAAGTCATGTCGTCTCCAACAACTGATGCTGAGCTGTATGGGTTCCATACATGCGCATGTATGGACATGCGCAGGTCGACATTTGGACATTCAAAAAATAGTAGAAGAAGAAGCAACTTCCGGTGTTAGCGAGCCCCGCTTCGTGTCGAAATTTACCTGTATCGTGTTATTCAGACTGTACTTTTGCTTCTGCTAGTCTCCGTAATGAAGCTACAAGTACATACTTCTGCATATGACGAAAAGAGGGAGACAGCAGGACGATACAGACCAGTTTTGTTTTACTCCCACTATGTTTTCCGCTAGCTGCTGCTAAGGCGGAAATACATCACGTTGACGTGCGGCTGGTGTACAGACATGCGCAGTAAACATATTTTCTGCCCTGTGTTCGGAATAAGTGTTTTCATGCGCACCATTCGGATTAACAATCGGCATAACCCACCCCTCTCAATCGGAATGAAATTTTGATCCAAATGAGCGTGATCGGGTTAGAATATTCAGATTGCCATGTTTACATGAAGCATTTTTATTCCGAACAGGCTTTTAATCCGGTTACTTGTGTCCATGTAAACATAGCCACTCACTCAAGTAATTAAGTTAAATTGGATAATTTCCCACGGCACACCTAATGATCTCTCACGGCACACTAGTGTGCCGTGGCACATTGGTTGAAAATCACTGGTCTAGCTGACTAAATCATAGTAATGTCCTTAGTTCATCTGCTATGGCAAGCCGTTTTAACATTTAATAGCTAGCCTGGATATGTATTGTAGATATCAATAATTCATTTTTTCCTAGTAAAAATGAACATTTCAGATATCCACAATGAAATTCTTCCTCTCTATAATGATCATTTCAGATATCTATGACATCATTCTTCCTAGGAGAAAGCCGTCACTTTTCCCCCATTCAAGTGTATTGGGTTTTTGCTTCCAGATATCTACAATTACATTCTTCCTATCTAGAATGAACATTTTGGATATCTGAAGTAGAATTCTTACTAGGAGAAACTCTTATTTCAGATATCTACAATCCAATTGTTACTAGTCATAATTCATTTGAGATAGTCAATATTTCTCAGTAGATATCCAAAATATGTTTACAGATATCTGTAAGTATTGATATCTACAATACATATCCAGGCTAGCTATTAAATGTTAAAATGGCCATTTAAACTTTTAAAGCTTTTCAGACATCGTGAAGTTAGTTTTGACTTGTACAATCTACATTTTAGATATCTTGAAATATAATTTTTACTAGCATGAATGTTATTATGGATATCTGTATTTGTAACCAGTAAGAATCTAATTTTGACTAGGAGGAAGGCAATTATAGATATCTAAAAGTTCATTGTAGATAGGAAAGCGGTTTGTTTTAATGTTAAAACGGCTTGCCATACATCTGCTTGGTAAGAAATAGCCACATGGTGGCAAGTGGTGACATCATAAATTAATGAAAAAACATTAGTCCTGTCAGAATAAATGTGTTAATCACCAAAACTGATTAATAACAAAATAAAATGAATTAAGAATAATGGTGATTAAGCCTCATTCAGAGGCTAGATTAACCTCAGTTAATATTGATTGCATTGTTAAGATGTTATTAAGAGGGAAGAAGGGGTAAAGAATACTTTATATCTTACCAGCTTTTTAGCATTGAAAAATCTAGCATGAATTACATCCTCCAAAACTGTCCATGAAGTATCTCTTTTAAACCATTTGAACATTAACTGAGCTTTTTAATATCAGGAGCAAGAATGTGGCAGCAGCAGGGTGAACCACAAAGGAGAGGAGAGAGGAGATAAAGGTAACCAGAGAATCAGTACAGGTGTCCAGAGGGACAGAGAGACAGTACTGATGACTAGGGCTGAAACGATTAGTTGACGATGCTGATAACGTTGACAATAAAAATTTGTCGACAAAGATTTTTATTGTCGATAAATCATTTAATTATAACGTTTATATGCATGCCGCGGAAATGTTCAGTTGTAACTGCAATGCACGACCGGAACTGCTGTGGGCAGTCGCTCCTTTGTTGTCCAGCATGCATGAACAATTTCCAGTGAAGAAGAAGCGGAGCACAGCATGGCGAAGGGGAAGGATAAACACGTAGAAAGCAGAGCGGAGCTAAAAAAAAAAGAAAAAAAAAAAGGCAGACCCAAACTTTCTGCAGTATGGGAACATTTCACAGAAAACAAAAAAACAAAACAAGTAAAATGCAGACTTTGCAAGGCAGACATTTCCTGTCATGGCAGCACTACAATGATGCATGAGCATCAGCATGAGCATGAGCACCCGGGAGCCGCGACATTAACGTCTGCTTGGTAAGTTTAAGCGAGTCAAGAAAGTTAGCGCCGCTTATTTTCAACGGCCAAATGTTTCAAGCTTTAGAAAAATGACAATACTGTTAGTGCGTGCTGTTTATGTTAGCTTACCTGTTTGACAATAAGCGCTCTGGTTGCTGAGGGCTGAGCTATTTAAGTCATGGCTAACATGTTGTTGAATGCAGTAAATGACTGAATTACAGGAGTCGCCATCTCTTTTTCATCTCCATTAATATTGGCCCTCATTCTGAATGCTAGTGCATCTGGGTTCATTAGAATATCCCAATTTGTAAGTTAATAAATAAAAACCTACAACCATAATCATCAAAAATAAATCAAATGGCTTGAAATATCACTCTTAAGTGCAGTGAATACTGAATATGAAGGTTTACCTTTCCAAATTACAGTGGGGCAAAAAAGTATTTAGTCAGCCACCAATTGTACAAGCTCTCCCACTTAAAAGATGAGAGAGGTCTCCAATTTTCATCATAGGTATACCTCAACTATGAGAGACAAAATGAGAAAAAAAAAATCCAGAAAATCACATTGAAGGATTTTTAATGAATTAATTGGTAAATTCCTCAGTAAAATAAGTATTTGGTCACCTACAAACAAGCAAGATTTCTGGCTCTCACAGACCTGTAACTTCTTCTTTAAGAGGCTCCTCTGTCCTTCACTCGTTACCTGTATTAATGGCACCTGTTTGAACTCGTTATCAGTATAAAAGACACCTGTCCACAATCTCAAACAGTCAGACTCCAAACTCCACTATGGCCAAGACCAAAGAGCTGTCAAAGGACACCAGAAACAAAATTGTAGACCTGCACCAGGCTGGGAAGACTGAATCTGCAATAGGTAAGCAGCTTGGTGTGAAGAAATCAACCGTGGGAGCAATTATTAGAAAATGGAAGACATACAATACCACTGATAATCTCCCTCGATCTGGGGCTCCACGAAAAATCTCACCCCGTGGGGTCAAAATTATCATGAGAACGGTGAGCCAAAATCCCAGAACCACATGGGGGGACCTAGTGAATGACCTGCAGAGAGCTGGGACCAAAGTAACAAAGGCTACATCAGAAACACACTACACCGCCAGGGACTCAAATCCTGCAGTGCCAGACGTGTCCCGCTGCTTAAGCCAGTACATGTCCAGGCCCATCTGAAGTTTGCTAGAGAGCATTTGGATGATCCAGAAGAGGATTGGGAGAATGTCATATGGTCAGATGAAACCAAAATAGAACTTTCTGGTAAAAACTCAACTTGTCGTGTTTGGAGGAGAAAGAACACCATACCTACTGTGAAGCATGGGGGTGGAAACCTCATACTTTGGGGCTGTTTTTCTGCAAAGGGACCAGGACGACTGATCCGTGTAAAGGAAAGAGTGAATGGGGCCATGTATCGTGAGATTTTGAGTGAAAACCTCCTTCCACCAGCAAGGGCATTGAAGATTAAACGTGGCTGGGTCTTTCAGCATGACAATGATCCCAAACACATCGCCCGACAACGAAGGAGTGGCTTCGTAAGAAGCATTTCAAGGTCCTGGAGTGGTCTAGCCAGTCTCCAGATCTCAACCCCATAGAAAATCTTTGGAGGGAGCTGAAAGTCCGTGTTGCCCAGCGACAGCCCCAAAACATCACTGCTCTAGAGGAGATCTGCATGGAGGAATGGGCCAAAATACCAGCAACAGTGTGTGAAAACCTTGTGAAAACTTACAGAAAACGTTTGACCTCTGTCATTGCCAACAAAGGGTATATAACAAAGTATTGAGATGAACTTTTGTTATTGACCAAATACTTATTTTACCAAGGAATTTACCAATTAATTCATTAAAAATCCTTCAATGTGATTTTCTGGATTTTTTTTTTGTCTCTCATAGTTGAGGTATACCTATGATGAAAATTGGAGACCTCTCTCATCTTTTAAGTGGGAGAACTTGCACAATTGGTGGCTGACTAAATACTTTTTTACCCCACTGTATATTGTTAAAAAATGCACTTATCGAAAACTTCTACCTAATGTTAGTTTGTAGGTTGGAGCTGATCAGTAATTCAGTTGTAAGATATTTAATCAATTGTTCAACTGACATTAGGCATTATGCTGTCTGTAATAAACTGATATATAACCTTAAACTTGTAATAGTTAATACAGCTTTGTTGTTTTTTTGTATTTAGCTCTGCAAACAGCTTATAAAATGTTATATTAAAGCAGGGACTAACAACAAGGTGATTTTCACAGGTGTGCAGGCTTAAACAGAGGGTGAGGTAAAATATGCACTAGAGTCCCAACAGGAAGCAGAGATGGTAGACATGAGAAAAATAATCGTGATTAGTTGACTAATCGAAAAAATAGTTCTTAGCCGGCAACCAAAATAATCGTTAGTTGCAGCCGTACTGATGACTAGAGAGAGAGAGAGGAGGCACAGGAGGCACATGTTACCAGGTAACAATAGTCAAAACTTGATTTCTGCCAGTGTTGAAATACTTAATGTATAATGGTTATTAAGTAGGCCTGCTGCTTCATAGTGACATAGACTACTACAAGGCGGAATATACATTTAGTAAATCAGGGAAATAATTTTTTACAACTTTTACTATTATGACAACGCCAAAATAAAGAAGGTAAATTAGCCTTGCGCTTTTATCAAAGTTAATGATTTTGTGCTCTTCCTCCACACCAGGATACATACTGTATACTGTCATTTTTTGCTTAAAAAAGTCCTTTTCCTTTAAAAATGAAAAGGAGGACATTGGAGACAAATACCTGCACTGATGTGCTGACAGTCCTATAATAAAAAGATTTTTAAAAAATCCTTATACAGTAAGAGATTTCAACCCCCCCAGTGTTTGAAACAAAGTTACCCCCTTGCCGATACCAATACCGTGGATTGGATCATCCCTAGTTTTGACCCTTTTAAGTCATTGTTGTAACATTGGAGATAATCAGAAAACATGGAAAAACAATGCATGGGCCCTTCAAAAAAAAAAAAAAGAGTACCTTGACAACTAAAAACCTCACCTTTTTTGGCTACAGTGTCAGTTCTATATTGAAACCACTCAATAACTTGCTAGTGAACTTTGTTCTAAAATGTTTTCTACATATTTAGACCAAGAAATGCTCTTTTATGTCTGACTGACAGAGGTTGCCAAGTGAACAAACTGGCTTCATGGTCTGTGTGACAGGGCTTAGCTGAGTTGTTAGTTTTCAAATCTACCATCAGTTATATTAAAACTACATAATCATCTAAATTTGCTTGCATGCTGGCGGTTGTGGTGCAGCTCAGTAGCTTATTAGCCATTTAACCTGAACGCTATAACTGACATAAGCAAATTTTAGTATGCAGCTATTGTAGGAAGTTGTTCATATTCTGCAACTTTTGGTGTATAGCAAGCTCTCGTCTGGCTCCGACTCTGCTCAGCCTTTAATAAAATGCTGCTCTGTGCAAGTTTTAATTGCTGGCATCAAAATAGGTTTTGGTAATAGATTTTTTTTTTCCTTATGAATGTGAAACTACTGCACATAGTGCCATGAAAACTGCTATTTCATATCAACTGATGGACTGAGTTTAAAAACTAAGATTTTTAATGTTACTTCACTGCATCCTAAAGTGCTATAAAAAACATTTTACATAATCACATTAAAAAAAAAAACTAGAAAAGCACTCAGAGAGCGAATACCTCTGCCAAGACTCCTTCTGTCCCTCATTCATCACCTCCAAAATGTAATGGGTTTGTATGTAGGCCACAAACCAGTCCTGGTGAAAATTGCATCAAAGTCTACCCAGTATTGTTTTGGAGGATTCTTGCTAACACACTGTGAGAAGATAAGAGCCTTGGTGGAGGTATGCATTCTCAGATCATCACCAAAATGTCATGGGTTCCTCTGTAGGCCAAGGACCACTTCTGGTGAAAATTTCATCCAAATCCATCCAGTAGTTTTTGTGTAATCCTGCTGCACAAATGCAAACACGGTTCTTGCTGGAGGTACGCACTCTCAGATCATCACCAAAATTTAATGGGTTCATCCTTGGCCCAAGGGCTACCTCTGAGGAAATTTTCACCAAACTCCATCCAGTAGTTAAAATTTATCCACCGGAGCTCACAGGAAAAACAATCTCCCGTCTCCCGTATGGAGGCTGTTTGTTTACACTTGTTAGCCCTTGTTAATCCTGACACTTCGTTTCAGCTCTACAGAGCTTCGCTCTATTTGTCAGCAGGTGAGTATCAGTCTTATTTTTAAACTAGTTTAATTGCAGTGTTGATATGTTTTTTGTACTCTGAGGCTGATTAGCGGCTCAAATTGGAATGAATATTCCTACTGAGCCGATATGTTTCTCATCCCATTATGAAAAGGCAGCCAACAATATACTACTTCAGTAATCTCTGCTGGCCAATGTGAATCTAAAAAGCTTGTATTTCTGATTGCTATCACCATCTTTCATAAAATGGTGATGGCTACATGAGCCAGTCGCGCACCATTTCAGCATTTTCTTTGTTTAAATTTAGCTAACACTGCCATAAAAATGGATTGAAATTGTTGTTTGTTGATACCTCGTTGTGCTGTTAGGGCGCTCCAACTTGCTTTTCTTGCTTTTTCTTGGCGTCTTCAGACGAAAAAACAATGTCAATCATCATATACTATATGCACGTCCACAACTTCTGGGTTGTGGATGTATGTAGGCCTATGGCATGGCAATGCACGTAACTGAGTGGACATGTCTTAAAGGGGCAGTACATGACAAGCGCCATATTGTATATAAAACAATTTTCAAAGAAATTCCTGGATCCAGATCGTGATCCAGATCATCACCAAAATCTAATCATCACTTCCCCATGCCATTATACACCTTTCCTGAAAATTTCATCAAAATCCGTTCAGAACTTTTTGATTAATGTTGCTAACAACCAAACAGACAAACCAAAAAAACGTCATATCCTCCCTTGGTAGAGGTAAAAAGCTCATCTCCTGTGTGCCGGTAATATCAGCTATTCTAAAGATCTGAATCCTCTATCCTGTATCTCCTTGTGCTGATTCTCAGACTCTTGTTTACAACAAAGATGGCAAGGCTCTTCCCTATGCTTAATACAGTATATGGAAGTACCGTACTGGTTCTCAACAAAGTGGAAGAGAGGCTTGCCATCCATCCATCTTCTACCACTTTTCTGGAGGTCCAGGTCACAGAGGCAGCAGTTCAAGCAGAGAAGCCCAGACTTTCCTCTCCCCAGGCACCTGCTCCAGCTCTTCAGTGAGGATACCAAGGTGTTCCCAGACCAGCTGGGAGACAAAGTCTCTCCAGTGAGTCCTGGGTCTGCCCTGGGGTCTCCTTCCGGTGGGATGTGCCCAAAACACCTCAAATGGGAGGCATCCAGGAGGCATCCTGATCAGATGCCCAAACCACCTCAAATGGCTCCTTTCAATGTGGAGGAGCAGCAGTTCTATTCTTAGCCTCTCCCAGATGACTGAACTCCTCACCCTGCCTCTAAGGGTGAGTCTAGCAATCCAACAGAAAAGCTCATTTCAGCTGCTTGTATCAGCAATCTCATTCTTCAATTCAAATGAACTGTATTTATATAGCGCCATTTCACAACAATAGTCATCTCACAGTACTTTCAACTGTAGGGGAAACCCCCACAATTGCAGAAAAACCCCGGCAATCAGGCAATCCCCTGTGAGCAAGTGCTTGGCGACGGTGGAGAGGAAAAACTCCCTTTTAACAGAAAGAAACCTCCAACAGAACCAGGCTCAAGGAGGGGCAGTCATCTGCTACAACTGGCTGGGGGGTGAGGGGATAGAGAAGATGAAAAGAACAGACATGTAGAGAGCAAACAGCATGATGGGGACTCAATCTAGGGGAGAGAACAAACAGATGTTAATGACCAGCAAAAATATTTCATTGAGAGTGAAGAAAGGAGTAAAGCCCAGTGCATTATTGGAGGTCCCTCGGATGTCTAAACCTATTAGCAGCATAACTAAGGGAGGGTTCAGAGACACATGATCCCTCCCTAATTGTAGGCTATATCAAAAAGGAAGGTTTTAGCCCTATTCTAAAAACAGAGATTGAGTCTGACTCCCGAATCCAGATTGGCAGCTGGTTCCACAGGAGAGGAGCTTGATAGCTGAAGGCTCTGCCTCCCATTGTACTTTCGGAGATTCTAGGTATTACAAGTAATCCAGCATTTTCGGAGCGTAGTGCTCCGTTAGGATAATAGGGTAGTATCAGATCTTTTAAATAAAAAGGGGCCTGATTGTTTAGAGCTTTGAAAGTGAGACGAAGGATTTTAAACTTAATTCTAAACTCTATGGGAAGCCAGTGAAGGGAGGCCAGAACCGGAGAGATATGATCTCTCTTTCTAGTACCTGTTAAAACTCTTGCTGCAACATTCTGGATCAACTGAAGATTTTTTAAAGATGTTTTAGGACAACCTGATAATAAAGAGTTACAATAATCTAATCTAGAGCTAACAAAAGCGTGGATCAGTTTCTCAGCATCACTCTGAGACAAGATGCTCCTAATCTTGGCAATATTATGCAAATGATAGAAGGCTGCACGATAACGCAGTGGTTAGCACCGCGGCAGCACAGTTTACCCTCGGCCGGGGGATCGCGGGGATCGTGGGTTCGATCCCTGCCCCCTGCCAACAGTGATCTGTGTGGAGTTTGCATGTTCTCCCCGTGTTTGCGTGGGTTTACTCCGGGATTTCTCCGGTTTCCTCCCATATGCCAAAAACATGCAGGTTAGGGAGTTAAGGAGCGCTTGCGCACGCAGCGACCGGCAGCTGGTGGCTTGTCACCGGACTGCAGAACAAATCTACCTACGGGTACAAAATAAGTCCCCCCCAACAAAAGGCAGTCTTAGAAACGAATTTAATAAGTGAATTGAAAAACAGACCTTGATCAAAAATAACTAACTAACTAACTAACCTGCACTTATATAGCAGGTTAGAATAACTCCAAGGTTCCTCACAGAACTAGTCAGAGAAAGAGTAACCGCATCCAAACTAAGAGTTTGATTTGGAAAGGTATTTCTAAGGTTTTTTTGGACCAACAAGAATGACTTCAGTCTTATCTGAATTTAACAGCAGGTCATCCAAGCTTTGATTTCCTTAAGACAGGCTTCTAACTTGACTAATTGATTACTATCATCTGGCTTCATTGACAGGTATAACTGTGTGTCATCTGCATAACAATAAAAATGTATACAGTGCTTTCTAATAATGTCGCCTAACGGAAGCACACAGTATATGAACTAAAAGGAGTAGGGCATAGCACAGATACCTGTGGAACTCCATGACTGAGCTTTGAGTTGAAAGAAAACTCATTATTGACATGAACAAACTGGAACCTATCAGATAAATAAGATCTAAACCACTGCAACAAAGCTCCATTAAGTCCAACATAGTGTTCTAATCTATCAAGTAGAATATTATGATCGATAGTATCAAAAGCTGCACTAAGGTCTAAAAGGACAAGTACTGAAACAAGTCCATTATCAGATGCAATAAGGAGGTCATTAGTGACCTTCACTAAGGCTGTTTCAGTACTATGGTGGATTCTAAACCTAGACTGAAACTCTTCAAATAAACCATTTCCCTGCAGGTGGTCAAATAATTGCGTATCAACAACTCTAAGATTTTTGAAATGAAAAGCAGATTAGAGATTGGTCTATAGTTAGTTAAAACTCCTGGATCCAGAGTTGGCTTTTTGAGTAAGGGTTTAATTACAGCAGTTTTAAAAGCCTGCGGTACATGGCCTAAAGTTAATGAAGAATTGATTATTTGAAGGATAGAGCTACCAATAAATGGGAAGACTTCTTTAAATAACCTGTTAGGAACAGGGTCTAAAAGACAAGTTGAAGACTTGAATGAGAAAATTATTTTATCTAACTCTAAAAGGTCAATTGGAGTAAACTCATCCAAACAGATATCAATTGAGGGAGTTACAGTAGTTACTGTATTTAAGTTAACGGTGGGAAGAATCTGACTGATTTTATCTCTGATACATGAAATTTTGTTATTGATAAAAGTTCATAAAGTCCTGACTAGTAAGCTCTAAAGGAATGCTAGGATTGACAGAGTCCTGACTCTTTGTCAGCCTGGCTACAGTGCTGAAAAGAAACCTGGGATTATTCATGTTCTCTTCTATTAATGCAGACTAATAACTTGTTCTAGCTTTTCTAAGAGATTTTTTATAAATTAAAAGATGATTTCTCCAAGCTAAATAGATTTCATTTAAATTAGTGGCGCACCATTTTCTTTCTAATTGACGAGTCTTCTGTTTTAAGTTATGAGTTTCTGTGTTGAACCAAGCAGTTAGAAATCTCTGATTAGACTTTTTCTTTTTAAAGGCGCCACCATGTGTAGAGTCTGATGCAGAGAAGCTCTAACACTATCTACCATGCTATCAATTACAGAAGGAGCAAGCTTGCTGACTATGCTGAGCTTTCTGGCTATTTGGCTCCTGAAGAAAAAATATTACTAGAGTAGATGCCTCTCAAATGATGATGTTACCAAATTTATGCAGATTGTTTCCTCTATGCCATGTGTCAACACAACGGAGATAAGCTATGGATGCATAGAGGAAACAATCTGCATAAATTTGGTAACATCATCATCTGAGAGGCATCTACTCTAGTAATATTTTTCTTTAGGAGCCAAATAGTCAGAAATAGTAAAATCAAAGGTTACAGACAATGGTTTGACAGTACAGGGTTATGAGGAGACACTACCAGATTTTCTATTTCTATGCTATATGTCAAAACAAGGTCCAACGTGTGGTGGAGATAATGGGTAGAATTTCCTACTTTCTGAGAAAACCCCATTGAGTCTAATATTGAATTAAATGCCATATTAAGACAATCACTATCTACATCTACATGTATATTAAAGTCCCCTACTATAATTATTCTATTTGATTTCTGCACTAAATCAGGTAAGAATTTGGCAAATTCGGATAAAAACTGGTACGCTGATGGAGGACGATAAACTATGGCAAATAAAATTGGGTTTAACCTAAAATTGCTAAATTCAATTCAATTCAATTCAACTTTATTTATATAGCGCCATTTCACAACAACAGTCATCTCATAGCACTATCAACTGTAGGGAGGACCCCCACAGTTGCAGAAAGACCCCAGCAATCAGGCGATCCCCTGTGAGCAAGCACTTGGCGACGGTGGAGAGGAAAAACTCCCTTTTAACAGGAAGAAACCTCCAGCAGAACCAGGCTCAGGGAGGGGCAGTCATCTGCTGCGACTGGCTGGGGGGTGAGGGGATAGAGAAGAAGAAAAGAACAGACATGTAGAGAGCAAACAGCACGATGGGGACTCAATCTATGGGAGAGAACAAACAAATGTTAATGACCAGCAAAAAAAAAAATATTTCATAGAGAGTGAGGAAAGGAGTGAGGCCCAGTGCATTACTGGAGGTCCCCCGGCTGACTAAACCTATTAGCAGCATAACTAAGGGAGGGTTCAGAAACACATGATCCCTCCCTAATTGTAGGCTATATCAAAAAGGTAGGTTTTAGCCCTATTCTTAAAAACAGAGATCGAGTCTGACTCCCGAATCCAGATTGGCAGCTGATTCCACAGGAGAGGAGCTTGATAACTGAAGGCTCTGCCTCCCATTGTACTTTTGGAGATTCTAGGTATTACAAGTAAACCTGCATTTTGGGAGCGTAGTGCTCTGTTAGGATGATACGGTAGTATCAGGTCTTTTAAATAAAAAGGAGCCTGATTGTTTAGAGCTTTGTAAGTAAGAAGAAGGATTTTAAACTTAATTCTAAACTCTATGGGAAGCCAATGAAGGGAGGCCAGAACCGGAGAGATATGATCTCTCTTTCTAGTACCTGTTAAAACTCTTGCTGCAGCATTTTGGATCAGCTGAAGACTTTTTAAAGAAGTTTTAGGACAGCCTGATAATAAAGAATTACAATAATCTAATCTCGAGCTAACAAAAGCATGGATCAGCTTCTCAGCATCACTCTGAGACAAGATGCTCCTAATCTTGGCAATATTACGCAAATGATAGAAGGCAGTCTTAGAAACAAATTTAATATGTGAATTGAAGGACAAATCCTGATCAAAAATAACTCCAAGGTTCCTCACAGAGCTATTAAGAGAAAGAGTAACCGCATCCAAACTGAAAGTTTGATTTGGAAAGGAATTTCTAAGGTTTTTTGGACCAACAAGAATGACTTCAGTCTTATCTGAATTTAATAGCAGGAAATTACAAGTCATCCAAACTTTGATTTCCTTAAGACAGGCTTCTAACTTGGCTAATTGATTAGTATCATCTGGCTTCATTGACAGGTATAATTGTGTGTCATCTGCATAACAGTGAAAATGTATACAGTGCTTTCTAATTATTTATTTAGCGAATGCAAAGTCCTTAAGCCAAGCAGTTGCCTCCTGGTTTGCTGTATGGAGGGTGTGTAATCCTCCTTCCAGTCTTTGGAGCGGGCAAGCCTCTATGATGTGTTCCATTGTTTGCTCCTCTCCACATGCGCACAGTGGGCTAGGGCTACTGCCCCATCTGTAAAGGCTGGCCAAGCAGGGGCCATGTCCAGTCCTGAAGCGATTGAGTGTAGACCACTGTCTCCTTGGGAGGTTGGTGCCCGGGACCTGTTGGTTGGGGTTTATCACCAGCTGTTTGTTTGGGACCTCCTTGGTCTCCCATTCCTCTTGCCAAGCTGTCTGGATGGTAAAGTCAGCTGGGGGAGGGTTTTTCCAAATCGGCCGTCTGGATGAAAGTCGGGCAGTGGGTGGAGTGTAGATATCTGCATGGATTGGTAAGTGAGGAGAATCTTTAACTTTTTGGAGCATCCTTTGAGTTAATGCTGCTCGCCGGATGTGTGGAGGGGCTATGTTTGACAGTACAGAGAGCCAGGGGAGTGGTGTTGAGCGGATTGTTCCAGTTATAGTTCTCATGGTTGTGTTGAGCTGGGTGTCTACATGGTGTGTGTAAGATGACCTGGACCAGACAGGGGCACAATATTCTGCTACAGAGTATGAAAGGGCCAGTGCTGAGGTGCGCAGGGTGGAGACTGCCGCCCCCCATTTTGCACCAGCGAGCTTGCAGAGCAGGTTGTTTCGTACCTTCACCTTAGCAGCCGTCCCCTTTAGATGTTCCTTGAAGGATAAGGTCCTATCAAGGGTCACTCCAAGATAAGTTGGATTTGGGGCATGCTTAAGCTTGAGTCCGCTCAGGTGGATGTTTAGTTCTCTGGCAGCTTTTGCATTGTGGAGATGGAATACACTGGAGACGGTTTTTGCTGGGCTTGGTTTTAGGCGCCAGATTTTGCAGAACTGGTCCAGTTTGGCAAGATCTTCCGTGAGCACCCGTTCCAGTGGTTCAAAGTCTGGTGCTTGGAATGCCAAACAGATGTCGTCTGCATAGGTGAATTTGCGGGATTTTGTAGTAGGCAGGTCGTTTATGTAGAGGTTGAACAGAGTTGGAGCTAGAACTGAGCCTTGTGGGAGTCCGTTTTTCTGCATTCTCCATGCACTTGTCTTCTGACTGAGGTGGACTCTGAACCTTCGGTTGGTCAGCAGGGTTTTTATAATTTCTGTTGCCCAAGCAGGGATCGCCTTTATAAGTTTCAGGAGGAGGCCTTTGTGCCAGACCGTATCATAGGCGGCTGTAAGGTCGAGAAACACAGCCCCTGTCTTCAGTCTGCTCTCGAAGCCATTTTCGATGAAGGTGGTTAGGGCTTTCTAATAATGTTGCCTAACGGAAGCATATATAAACTAAAAAGAGTAGGGCCAAGCACAGATCCCTGTGGAACTCCATGACTAAGCTTTGAGCTGAGAGAAAACTCATCATTTACATGAACAAACTGGAACCTATCAGATAAATAAGATCTAAACCACTGCAACGAAGTTCCATTAAGTCCAACATAGTGTTCTAATCTATCAAGTAGAATATTATGATCAATAGTATCAAAAGCTGCACTAAGATCTAAAAGGACAAGTACAGAAACTAGTCCATTATCAGATGCAATGAGGAGGTCGTTAGTGACCTTCGCTAAGGCTGTTTCAGTGCTATGATGGATTCTAAACCCAGATTGAAACTCCTCAAATAAACCATTTCCCTGCAGGTGGTCAAATAATTGCGTAGCAACAACTCTTTCTAAGATTTTTGAAATGAAAGGGAGATTAGAGATTGGTCTATAGTTAGCTAAAGCTCCTGGATCTAGCGTTGGCTTTTTGAGTAAGGGTTTAATTACAGCCGTTTTAAAAGCCTGCGGTACATGGCCTAAAGTTAATGAAGAATTGATTATATGAAGAATAAAGCTACCAATAAGTGGGAAGACTTCTTTAAATAACCTGGTAGGAATAGGGTCTAAAAGACAAGTTGAAGGTTTGGATGAGGAAACTATTTTGTCTAACTCACAAAGGTCGATTGGAGTAAACTCATCAAGACAGACATCAATAGAAGGAGTTGTAGTAGTTACAGTATTTAAGTTAACTGTGGGAAGAATCTGATTGATTTTATCTCTGATGGATGAAATTTTATTATTGAAAAAGTTCATAAAGTCCTGACTAGTAAGCTCTAAGGGAATGCTAGGATTGACAGAGTCCTGACTCTTTGTCAACCTGGCTACAGTACTGAAAAGAAACCTGGGATTATTCTTGTTCTCTTCTATTAATGCAGAGTAATAACTCGTTCTAGCTTTTCTAAGAGATTTTTTATAAATTAAAAGATGATTTCTCCAAGCTAAATAGATTTCATCTAAATTAGTAGAGCGCCATTTTCTTTCTAATTGACGAGTCTTCTGTTTTAAGCTACGAGTTTCTGTGTTGAACCAAGGAGTTAAAAATCTCTGATTAGACTTTTTCTTTTTTAAGGGGGCCACCAAGTCTAGAGCCTGATGCAGAGAAGCTGAAACACTATCCACCATGTTATCAATTACAGAAGGAGCAAGCTGTCTATAGCTTATTTCCGTTGTGTTGACACATGGCATAGAGGAAACAATCTGCATAAAATGCAGTCTAAAATGCTCAATACTGAGGACCAGGCCCTCAAAGGAATTATAACGTGTTTTTTGCTTTACATTAACTAGTAATTTGGAATGATAAATTGTCGCTACTCCTCCTCCACGACCAGAACTTCTGGGATTTTGACAGTTTAAATAACAAGGGAGATGATTCATTTAAACCAACATAATCCTCTTGCCCTAACCAAGTTTCTGTAAGGGATATTAAGTCAATCTGATGATCAATTAACAGATCATGGACTAGCAGAGACTTGGGAGTTAGAGACCTAATATTTAACAAACCACATTTAATTTTTAAATTATGAGGAGGAAGAGAGGCCAAATCATTAAATTTAGAGACTTCATGTTTAATTTGAGTTTTACCAACATTTTGTTTAATCACTCTGGGATGTTTATACATTATATTTTTATTTACTTGGGAGGGAGCAGACAATGATTCTCTGATGGGGAAGATAGGGGCTAAGTTGAGGGGTGGCGGATGAAGAGGAGCTGCAGAGAGGCGTGTAAGACTGCGACTCTGCTTCCTGGTCCCAACTCTGAGTTGTCAAGGTTTTGGAAATTTGGATAAAAATGATGCCAGATTGTTAGACAAAAGAGACACACCATCCAAAGTGGGATGGACGCCATCTCATCTAATAAGACCAGGTTTTCCCCAAAATGAGCTCCAATTGTCTATGTAGCCCACATTGTTTGCAGGAAATTCTTTCGGTCAGCACTCAAAGCTCATGACCATAGGTGAGGGTAGGAACATAGATTGGCTGGTAAATCGACAGCTTAGAGCGCAGCTCCCTCTTCACCACGACAGACCGGAACAACGTCCACATCACTGCAGATGCTGCTCAGATCCATTTGTCAATCTCTTGCTCCATTCTTCCCTTACTTGTGAATAAGACCCCGAGATACTTAAACTCCTCCACTTGGGGCAGGAGCTTGTCCCCAACCCGGAGAGGACAATCCACCTTTTTCCGGATGAGGACCATGAACTCAGACTTGGAGGTGCTGACTCTCATCCCAGCCGCTTCACACACAGCAGCAAACCGTCCCAGTAAGACCTGTAGGTCATTGCTGGATGAAGCCAACAGAACAACGTCATTTGCAAACAACAGAGATGAGATCCAGTGGTCACCAAGCAAGACACCCTCCATTCCTTGGGTGCGCCTAGAAATCCTGTCCATAAAAATTATGAACAGGATTGGTGACAAAGGGAAGCCCTGGCGGAGTCCAACTCTCACTGGGAATGAGTCCGACCGAGTGTTGGCAATACCAACCAAACTCTTACAACGATCGTAGAGAGACCAGATAGCTCGTAGCAACAATCCCGATACCTCATACTCCTGAAGCACCTCCCACAAAAAAATCACGAGGGATGCGGTCAAATACCTTCTCCAAGTCCACAAAACACATGTGAATTGGTTGGGCAAACTCCCACGAACCCTCAAGGATTCTTGACAGGGTAAAGAGCTGGTCTGATGTGCCACGGCCAGGCCGAAAATCACATTCTTCTCCTGAATCTGAGGTTCGACCAAGGGCCAGACTCTCCTCTCCAGTACCTTGGCATAGACCTTCCCAGGGAGGCTGAGGAGAGTGATCCCTCTAAAGTTGGAACACACCCTCTGGTCCCCTTTCTTGAAGAGAGGAATCACCACTCCAGTTTGCCATGCCAAAGGCACTGTCCCCAACCCATACACAATGTTGCAGAGGCATGTCAACTATGACAGCCCTACAATATCCAGGGCCTTGAGGTACTCAGAGTGAATCTCATCCTCTCCTGGGGTCCAGCCACTGAAGAGCTTTTTAACCACTTCTGTGACCTCAGCTCCTGTGACAGGCGAGTTGTCCCCCCTTGTCCACAAGCCCTGGTTCCTCTGTGGAAGGCGTGTCAAGAGAGGCTTTCCACCATCAAAAAACAAAACAAAAACCAAACACTGTCAGTGGCAAGAAGGCTTAGAGATAAAGAGAAACCACAAACATGAGTTAATATCAGAATGACTTTACTTGATGGAAAGCATTACAGGGTGCAAACTGTGCGTCTCTTGTAGTGAGCACACAGAAGAGTTATCCAAGAGCCAAAGACCACTTGTGGAGAGCTCCAGAAAGACCTAGAGTTAGCAGGTACTGCTGTTTCAAAGAAAACAATAAGTAATACACTCAACCAACATGGGCTCTATGCCCGTTCACCTCACAAGACTCCATTGCTGTCATAAGCTCCTCGTGAGCTTTTCCACAGCGCATGGAGGAGGGGGGTAAAGGACGAATGGATTTAAGCGCAGGTTCACAAAAACACACATTTATTAACACAAAAATGAACATACAAAAAGACACAGACAGCTTGGGTTACACTAAGGAGTCCTTCAGGACGCCCAACACACACACAGGAGGATTACACTGGGCAATAAGCCAAAGCGTAGTGGCTGTGCTGCACAAGGGGAAACACTGTGGAAAGCATAGCAGCACAGCAGCGAACAGAAACACTAAGTTACTCACAGTGAGGGGGCAGTCCGAGTAGTTCCAGCGTCTTCCAACAAGCACCACAAAAACAGTCCTTAGCAGACGTGACCGTCAGATGGCGGAGAACAACCATCTAACGTGTATAATGGTCCAGCGGTGTTTGTCTAGCAAAGAGCTGCTTAAGTACAAACACTGCTGGCCTAACAAACTGGAAACACCTGGGCGAGGCACGGGAAAGATAATTACCGGGGCTGGGAACAGCTGATGGAAATAAGAGGGAGAGCGAGGAGCGTGGCTGGTCCGACAGACTCTCAGCAGCATGGGAGAAAGTAGGTCACAGAGTCTGACTAACAGCTGCCGGTCAGGCAGTGGCTATGGATATAGAAATGAGTACAGAATACACATAATGCACATATACAGAAGAACTAAAACCCACAGAGAGATCAGGGCCGAGAGTCCCAGGCCCAGCAGATGGTCCAGTGGACAGAGTCCGGTGGCCTGCCAGAAAACATGAGCCACCTGACCCGGGTAGTCGATTCCTCCGGCGGCCGGCCCGCATAATTTTGCCACCAGGACCGGAGGGGTGAAGCAGGAGGTGGCCTGCCCACTGGAAGGCTCACTGGTGGGTAACCAGCCTGGGTAGAGGGGACCTCCACGGTGTCGGGCAGGATAAAGGGGACCACAGCGTCGTCAGGGTAGTCCTCAACTGCACCCCCAGTGGACCCCGACTGGGCTGGCTCCACTGCACCCGCGGTGGACCCCGACCGGGCCGGCTCTGCTGCACCCGCGGTGGACTCCAGCAGGAGCCTTGCTGCACCCGCGGTGATCTCCGGCTGAGGCTCTGCAGCACCCGTGGTGACCTCCAGCTGAGTCTCTGCAGCACCCACAGGGGACTCCGATTGGGCCAAAGCTGCACCCACGGTTAGCGGGCCAACCAGCAGGAGCACCAGGCTGAGGAGGCGATTGATGTGGGGAGCCGTGATGACCTTGGCAGGAGGAGCTGGAGCAGTGGCGTCCTCCTCCGGCTGGGCCGGACCGTCAGCGACCTCTGGCGGCGATGCACCCTCTCCGGCGACCCTAAACAACGGCTCACAGGATGCAGGAAAAGAGAGGTGGTTAGGGTCGCTGGCAGTGAGTTCAGATGCAGCCGAGGGCTGCACCTGACTCTCCTCCCCAAGAGCCAGGCAAGATCTCTCTAGAACAGACATGAGAAATACTACTGAGAGAACTTGCCTGAGCTGGAGCTCCACCGCCGTCCAGGACTCTGTCAAACTTGGCGATGGTATCCCGGGTCTGGCCTCAAGGAGGTCCATCTCAGGCTCCCATTCCGCTGCAGAAGCCTCCACAGCAGGCGAGATGGTTATCGCAGTCCCTTTGAACTCCTGCAGTGGCTCCAATGCTGGGGATTCCATCGTCGTGGCTGCAGGAAAACACCTCCGTGCGGGTCCCTGGGCAGGATCATCCAGAGCCCCAAACTCCTCCACCGTCTGATGGCCGTGACCTTGGGCCAACAAATACTCAGGGAGAATGGGAGGAGACACGGAGAGGGGAAGAATTGAATTCGTTTTCACAGCTGGAGGAGAGGACCCAGCGGACTGCTTAAACTGGGCCTCTCCTTCAGGAGACAGGCAAGATTCAATATTATCAGATGGAATAGAAAGAAAAAGTACTTGCCTGTCATCCCGGTCGTTGGTTCTGGAAGCTGCAGACGGCAGACAGTCATCCCTCTCTGTGTCAGCAGTGATGTGGGCCCCTGTGCAGACAGGTGGAGGAGCAGTCCCTATGACGATGGAAGTAGGCATGGCCGGGATGAGTTCAGCGGACCTTATGGCAGCTGGAAAGGCGGTAGCCGCTGCCGACGAGGAGGGCTTCTCCCAGCGTCTCGATGTTGGATGACGCCATCTTCTGTTTTCTGTGACTGACTGTGCTGGAGATGGAGGAGGGTCGGGCGAAGAGTCCCGAAGAATGAAGGCCTGCTGATCTCCGGGTCTCTTGTCTCAGCGCCGTGGGGAATATCAATCCGGGGAAGGAGCGCTGGAGCGAACTCACTGTGGTCAGCATGTCAGCAAACTCAGGGTAGTCCCATAACCCAGGATACATCTCCAAAACCTCCACAGCTCCTTCCAGGCACTCCAGCCTCTTCTTTGGTCCCTGGGCGGCGAGGGCCTCATTGACGAAGCTCCGGATATATTCAGCGGCCCATCCCTCCTCAATCGTGGGCAACTCCGCTGCTGTTCCTCTTCCTCGGCAAGACTGGGGCATGATGTTCTCCAAACACAGGTTAGTCCAAAAAAAGAAAAACAGTTCACAATGAAAAAAAAGTGATGTGTGGGTGAACCCGCTAAATCCTTTTTGACGGCTGGACCATTCTGTCATAAGCTCCTCGTGCACTTTTCCACAGCGCACGGAGGAGGGGGGGAAGGACGAATGGATTTAAGTGCAGGTTCACCAAACACACATTTATTAGCACAAAAATGAACATACAAAAAGACATAGACAGCTCGGGTTACACTAAGGAGTCCTTCAGGATGCCCAACACATACAGGAGGATTACACTGGGCAATCAGCCAAAGCGTAGTGGCTGTGCTGCACGGGGGGAAAACACTGTGGAAAGCATTTCAGCACAGTGGCGAACAGAAACACTAACAGTTACTCACAGTGAGGGGGCAGTCCAAGTAGTTCCAGCGTCTTCCAACGAGCCCCACAAAAACAGTCCTTAGCAGACGTGACTGTCAGACGGCGGAGAACAACCATCTAATGCATATAATGGTCCAGCGGTGTTTGTCTAGCAAAGAGCTGCTTAAGTACAAACACCGCTGGCCTAACAAATTGGGAACACCTGGGCAAGGCGCAGGAAAGATAATTACCGGGGCTGGGAACAGCTGATGGAAATGGAGGGAGAGCGAGGAGCGCGGATGGACCGACAGACTCTCAGCAGCATGGGAGAAAGTAGGTCACAGAGGCTGATTAACAGCTGCTGGTCAGGCAGTGGCTATGGATATGGAAATGACCGCAAAATACACATAATGCACATATACAGAAGAACTAAAACCCACAGAGAGATCAGGGCCGAGCCAGGGAAAGCCAAGCCGACTCGGCTCATGACAATTGCTGAAGAAAAAGCAGGTTGAAGCTCATTTAAAGTTTGCTGCACAACATTTGGGCAAGCCAGTAAAATACTGTGAGAATATAGTTTGGTCAGATGAGACCAAAATTGAACTTTTTGGATACCACAACACACAGCATGTTTGGAGGAGAAATGCCACTGCACATCCCATCATGGTGTGGAGATGTTTTTCAGCACATGGTACAGGCAGACGTCACATAATTGAAAGAAAGATGAATGGACAAATGTACAGAGACATCCTTGATCAGAATGTATTGCCATCTGCCAAGATTCAAAAGATGAAACGAGGGTGGACATTTCAGCAAGACAATTATCCCAAACACACAACCAAGGACACTCAACTGGCTCCAGAGAAGGAAAATAAAAGCTGCTAGTATGGCCCAGTCAGTCACCTGACCTGAATCCAATTGAAAATCTATGGAAGTAACTGAAGATAAGATAAGATAAGATAAGATAAGCCTTTATTAGTCTCACAATGGGGAAATTCCAGGATTGCACAGCAACACTCACAGCAATAATTTAGAAGATAAGAAAATAAGAGCAGTGAATATACATATGTACACATAAATATATATACACAGTGCGGAGCATTGTAGCTAGATGCAATAAACAGCATAACCGTCTACTTAGTTATCCTACATAGTATGAATATGTACCCATACATATTGTCACCCTCCGTAGCAACCGATATTGTCCTAGTTGTATACTGGAGGGGACCATTTGTGTAAGTCTGTTGCTTCTTTTGCATTCAATACTATTAGGTCGTCACGTTCTTTTTTTTTTTTTTGGCTATCTCTGCGAGCAGCCCTGCTTAGGTTATAAAGTCTGACAGCCGTAGGTAGGAAGGACCCGCGAAACCTCTCAGTCGCGTACCTAGGATGATGTAGTCTACTGCTAAATGAGCTCCTCAGTGCATTCAGTATGTCCTGCATAGAGTGGGACTTGGACTCCAGCAGAGATGACAGTTTAGCCACCATCCTTCTCTCTCCTATCTCCTCCACTGGGTCAAGGCGTTGCCCCAGGACAGAGCTAGCTTTCTTGATCAGTTTGTTCAGTCTCTTCCTATCGGCTGCTGTAATGCCACTGCCCCAGCAGACCACTCCAAAAGTGATGGCTGACGCCACCACCGTGTCGTAGAATGTCTTCAGGAGCACCCCTTGTACTCCAAAAGACCTGAGCCTCCTCAGTAGGAACAGCCTGCGCTGTCCCTTCTTGTAGAGTGCGTCAGTATTGTGTGACCAGTCTAGTTTATTGTTCAGATGAACACCCAGGTACTTGTACAATGTCACCATCTCAATGTCTGTTCCCTGGATGTTTACTGGTGCTGTGTGGGGTTGTCCTTGCCTGCGGCAGTCCACCACCAGCTCCTTAGTTTTCCTCGTGTTGATCTGGAGGCAGTTCCGATGGCACCAGTCCACGAAGTCCTAGATAAGTCCTCTGTACTCAGCTTCATCTACGTTGGAGATGAGGCCGACGATCGCAGAGTCGTCAGAGAACTTCTGTAGATGGCAGTGTGTTGTGTGAGAAGTCCGCAGTATAAAGGGTGAACAGGAAGGGAGCCAAAACCGTTCCCTGAGGGGCCCCTCTGCTGCCGATGATTGTGTCGGACACACAATCCCGGGTTCTCACAAACTGTGACCGGTTTGTGAGGTAGTCCAGGATCCATGATGACAGGTGCTGGTCCACCCCTGTGCACAGCAGCTTGTCCTTCAGGATCATCGGTTGGATGGTGCTGAAAGCACTGGAGAAGTCAAAGAACATGATCCTCATCACGTTCCCAGGCTTCTCCAGGTGGTACAGGGAACAGTGAAGGAGGAAGATCACTGCATCCTCCACCCCGATGCCATGCTGGTAGGCGAACTGGAGTGGATCCATCACTGGTCCCACCAGGGGGCGGAGGTGAGCAAGGAGCAGTCTCTCCAGGGTCTTCATCATGTGAGACGTCAGGGCCACTGGTCTATAGCTGTTCAGGTCTCTGGGGTGGGAAGTCTTTGGTAAGGGTACCACACAAGATGTTTTCCACAACTGTGGTACCCTCCCCAGCTTCAGGCTCAGCTTGAAGATGTGCTTCACAATCCCACACAGCTGGTCTGCGCAGGACTTGAGGAGCTTCGCGCTGATGCCGTCCGGTCCCGAGGCCTTCCTCGCCTTGATCTTCCTCAGCTCCGTCCTCACCTGGGTCTTAGTGAGGGTCAGGTTGGGGGGCTGTGTGCTAGGAGTGGGGGGTGTTGGTGGAGTGGGGTGTGGACAGCAGGTCTCGATGACTTTAGGGGTGGCAGTGGTTGGTATGCAGGCGGGGGGGGGGGGGGGGTTGGTCAAACCTATTAAAATCAAGTTCAGATTGTTTGCCCACTCCCTGCCCCCCATGGCCTGGGAGGAGGTATTCTGGAGCCCAGAGATGGTTTTGAGGTTTCTTCAGACCCCGCCGATGTCGCTCCATTGCAGCTTGTCCTCCATTTTCTTCCTGAAGCTGTCCTTGCTTTCTCTGATCTTCCTCCTCAGCTCCCTCTGTACGGACTTCAACATCTCCCTGTTCCCCGACCTGAAGATCCTCTTCTTCTCTCTCAGAAGTGTTTTTATCTCAGGGTTGATCCAGGGTTTGTTGTTCGAGCAACACCGTATGGTCTTGGTGGGTACGGTGTTGTCCACACAGAAGTTGATGTAGTCCGTGATGGTGTGAGTGAGGCCATCGATGTCCTCACCAAGTGGATCGCAGAGCTGCTCCCAGGCAGTGATTTCAAAACAGTCCTGGCAGTGATTTCAAAACAGTCCTTTAGAGCATCCATTGCCTCCTCAGACCATATCTTCACCGTGCGCATGACCGGAGGTTGTCTGTGTACTAGGGGTTTGTACACCAGCAGGAGATGAACCAAGTTGTGATCCGATCTCCCGAGTGGGGGGAGATCAGAGTTCATAGAAGACACCCACAGAACCTTCAAGATTTGAATACAATTGTGTGGAAGAATGGGCTAAAATCACTCCTTAGCATTGCCTGTGCCTAGTTTCTCCATACAGGAGGTGTCTGGAAGCTGTTATTACCAACAAAAGCTTTTCTACTAAATATTAAATGAATTTCACCAAGCATGTTCAATACTTATTCCCTGTGTCATTCCACTTTATTAAATGTAACTTGTGAACACAGTTGCCTTGATTTCTTTGTAAATATGGGATACTTGGGTTGTTACTGATATCTGGTGAAAATCTCAGGTCAATGGCTCCATCAGAAATATATTTAATGAGAAAAATGTTGATGTGTTAAATACTTATTTTCCCTGCTGTAGGTTAGTCAGAAACTGATGATCTAATGAGGATCTGGCCAGAGAATGGCAAGACTGGCTGGAGCTTAACCTCTTGCACTCCGTTGTTCCGCGGGCGGGCAAGTCTGCGTCCTCGGACGCATGACGCATGATAGAGATACTGATGGTGGTGATGTAGGTGGTGTGGCCTCCAAGTGCCACTGAAAAAAAAAGCTGCAGACACAGCCGCGAACAGATTAGTTCATCTGATTGACCTCTCATTCGACTAATAAGAGCCTTGAATTGGGTTTCTGAAACCTTGAAGAACCAATGAATGAAAACCTAGGAAGGAGGACCCGCCTCCCAACGCTGTGAATGCAGTGAGCCAACTGAAGCAGAGAAGTTCGCGAGCTGTTTTTTTTTAAGGCTGGGTGAAGACTGGCTGCTGGAGCGGATCAAAAAAGGACACAGGAAGAGCCCCACAGACCCAGCAGCATGGAGACCATCCACAAATGCAACCTGTGTGACAGGGAGTGCCATTCGTGGATCGGCATGTTCGGCCACAGGCGGTGCTTATTTTGTATTGGTTCCAGCAGAGTAGACGTTATGATTTCTTCCATGGTCATCATAGACCGACGGAGGCTGACGACGAAGGCTGAGTGACACACACGCCTTCGCCAGTCTTTTTTTAATTACTACTGTTATTTGTTTTGAAAAATCGTTCGCCAAAAACCACAATCATGGAAGCACAAAACCGCAATAATGGAATTATGTTTTGATCGAGTCGCGAGACCAGAACCAGAGTGGACCAGCATCGCGTTCGTCTGACAATGAGGAAGAGAAGTTCACCAGGACACTGCTGCTGTGAAGAGGTAAGGTGTTATAAGCTAAATTATTCTCTATCCCTGAAAATTGTAATCCAAAATGACTTTTGACCGATCGGTAAATTACAGCTGTGCGGTTCACGAAGTCTGAAGTTCGTGCGCCGCGGTACAAGGGGTTGCTCGCAGTGTACAGGCTGTGAATGCCCCCCCCCACCCCCGCTATTCTGCAGCGAGGGGGGGGGGGGGAGCCGCGGTGATTGCACTGCTGTCCCACATCACCACATGAGGCTAATCCGTTGTGTAGCGATGGCCGAAGTCCATCCTCTGTAGCGAGCGGGGGGGGGGACGGACAACCCCCCCCCACACACACACAGTAGCGAGGGGGGGGAAGCCGCTGTGACAGCGTTGCTGTGGAAACATGCAACGAGTGTAATCCGTCATGTAGCGAGGGCCGAACTCCGTCCTTGGTAGTGGTGGGGGGGGACCCCCCCCCCCCCCCCACACACACACACACACACAGCCCTGAGTGTGACCTTTCCTTTGAGCCTAAAATGAAGCTTCTACATTGAATTATTCAAAAGTTACAGACGTTTTTCAAAACTGTGCCAGTTGGCACAATTTGGCACAGTTCCAAAACGCCTGGGAACAGCCTGAGAACAAAGCTGTGTACAATATTCATTTTTTGTGGTATTGTTACCAAATTTGGATCTCAGCTGGATAACACTTGGTTCTACATTTCTGTTGCATTTTCCAGCCGGATCGGACAGCTGTGTGTTATTTGCAAGCATTTGTATCCAAAAAAAACACTGTGTCCAATTTTTTTTTCTTCAAGTTCAGTATGTTTAGATGACTGTAACTCAGTGGCCGGAGCATGTAGAGAGATTATGTTTTTTTTGCCAAAAAATTCAAAGTGTTTTCTTTTAAATGAGACCAACCCCATGAAGATGCTGCAAAAGGTTGAAGAACAGCTTTCGATTTACTTTGGGCACGTTATTTTTTGGCATTTTTAGGAAAATTGCCCGGAGTGCAAGGGGTTAAAGACAGGCAAAATTAACTTAAATAACCACTCATTACAAATGAGGTACGTATACAGAAGAGTTTCTCAAAGGTACAACACATTGACCTTTAATGCAGATGGGCTTCAGCAGCAGAAGACTTCAACTGGTTCCACTTCTGTCATCCAAGAACATGAAACTGAGGCGATATTTCACACAGGTCCACCAAAATTGGACAATAGAGAGCCTAAATCATACCCCCTCTACTTCTGCATATGGTACCTTAAATCGGAAAAAATCTCCATTGACATGAATGGCAAGAGCAAAATTATCTTTTGATCCTTATTGAATTTCGCCCTGAGTTACACACATAGGCCCCTATTTTGACAGTCATCCACGGACTTTTCCATCAGACTTTCCACTGTACGGTGGTGTTTTTGTTAGTTTCTGTCAGAACATTGTCTGTTTTTTACACTTAGTGTCATGCCATCTAATTACCAGTAGACAGTGTGCCTGCTTTGTGCTGGGAGGCGGAGGCGGCGTGCAATCTCAGGCGCAGCACTATTATGATGCATGTTATGCCAGTGTGCTTTTGGTCAGGAAAAAGGAGGTCCGTCCGTGAGCAGCCATTGACCTTCTCTTGTCTTCATGTGTCTGGAGCACTGCACAGTGCTGGTAGTTTACTTTCAGTTTATTCTGTAGTTAAAAAAAACATTGCAGTGAGGAGCAGGTAGGTGCTTCCACTGTGTTCTTAGAGTTAATATAGGAGTCTGACACACTAATGTAATGCTAGCTTCAAATATTTCCCATCAGCAGCCCCTCTCCTCCTGCTAAAGTCTCTCTCTCTCCTGCATGTCAGAATCCAAGCACAGATCCATGACAGAGGTCAGCGACAGATAGAAAATGTACTCAAGAGTAGGGCAACATTGTAACATTAATAGCAAGACAATATTTACCAAGTAACTTAAGCAAAAACAGTCTAATCAACAGACAAACTAATTTAGAAGATTTTTCTCCTACATCTGTGACTCTTCATAAATTTATAATTTTTTTTCCTCATCCACTTAGGACCCATTTCTAAAGAATCCATGTACAACTATTTCCTTGTATACATAACATTTTCACACAAGTGGGATTTTTATGACAGAAATTAGCAAGTTTTGCTCATAGCATTTGTGTGTGTGTGTGTGTGTGTGTGTGTTGGGGGGGGTTTCTCATAAATTTGTGACTTTTTTGTATACCTCTGACACTGGTTTTGTAAATTTGTGACTGTTTTTGATAATATTTAGACTTCTTCATATAAATCTGTAACTTTTTACCCCTAATTTTGCAGTGCTTTTCTCATAAATTTAACTCTTTCCAAGTTACAAAGCTATTATTATAATTTGCTCTTAAGCCTAGAGGAACCATATCAACATCAATCTCAATAAAATAAGATGACTAATTTACTAAAATTATTGTAGATACAGCCATTTCTGGTGAGAATATTACAGTATAAACACTGATTTCTTATATAAATATACCATTATAGTATCAGTGCTGACTGACTGAACTCTGTCCTCCTCCAGAAGAGATCTGACTTAATTGATGGACTATACAGAACATCATTGCGGTGTTCAACACCAAGCCTCATCTCTGACTGTAATCATCAAATGTAAGTCATATTTGGATGTGAAGTCTATTTCATTTGTGTCGTGGTTGCTGAGCCAGCCTTATTAAAACAAGCTCTTTTGGACTGTTGTCTTAATGTGTGGTTTATGTGACTGCCTGGTCTGCTTTTATCAAAACTGGGTTTTTGGACTGGTAAATGTGTAGTTTACGTGGCTGTGCTGAGCCCAGGGTATATTCAAGTATTTTTCTTTTACATAGATGGTTGAGGGGCATGCAGCCCATTATAGGTGATGCTTGTTTGTCATTGTGTTTCCTCTGTCAGTAGTGCTGTGTGGCTGCTGTGCCAACACAGTGTTATACCTACTACATGGCTGTTGTAATATTGTTTGTGATAAGGCTGATGGTTAATTAAACCTATGAAGCATTCCAGCAAGTACAGTTGGCTTATTTGGTAGTCTGTGTGTTATGGGTTTTGCCCACCTGATTTTCTTTCTGTCCACCCACTTTTTCATTTGTGGCTACGCTACTGCTCCCCATAGAGACAGGAGATGCATCCACATCTGCCTCAGCCGCATGCCCCTGGGTTTACAGCGGGGCCGAGGTCACCCGCACCACGTCTACGGTCGCAGTTCTCCCCCATCAAGCACCCTTGACTGTCACCCGAGAGCCCCTGGGAGGGACTGCCAAGAACAGGCTCGCTTTATGGTGACCTCTTCTTTGAAAACGTTTTGTCCACTAATCTATGTGTTGAGTAATCATATTGCATCATCATATCTCGTATCCATTTGTGCTTGTGCATCCCGATTAATGAAAAAACACACTCAGCTTATGTTTTCTGTTAAATTAGGACAGTTAAATATGAACTATTTAAAGACACAATACCATAGCTGGACCAGTCTGTCCTACCAGGAAAACAGCTGTCACCATGACCCAGGTATGTGCGCACAAACCCTATTTTCATTATCTAATGATGACAGTTTTTACAATGTTAACCTCATTCACTGTCATGCTTTTAAAAGAATGATTAATAAAAAATATCCCGAAAGTTGTTCTGAATTACATAAATCTACAATTTTGCATCCAGCAGAGCAGATTAATACAGCTCAGGCCACGATGAGCCGATCCTCTTTTTTTGGTTTCAAAGAGAAGCTCTGATAAACTGTAATATGTTTTTTTAGTATGATTAGATTGACAATAATATAACTGAAAGAACTCCGCCAACCTCATGGACAGAGAAAGACTGGCATGATCTCTGAATTGTAGCCGACAGCTCTCATCCATGGGCAAGCAAGACTGTGGAGGTACAAAGCTCCTTGCTTTTATTAAATGCAATTTCACGTTGTGAATGAGCCCGCATTGTCCTCAGCGCAAAACGGAATTGTCCTTCCACTTAAACCTCTTTCATGTTAGCATCATGTCTTTGATCTCGTGCCCCTGTTTATTAAAGGGAATGAGAGCAAAGGCACAGATTGGTTTATTTCACATTATGTTCCAAATGCACCTCTGAATAATTAAGCATGTTAGGACAACCCTTTTTGACTGCGTCCAGCAGAAAATTCATTTCTGTGCTGATAAGGAAATGAACTTGGAAACACCCATAAACGCATTCTGCGTCACTGACAACTGACCGCATTCTTGTAATATGGCCCATGACATTTGTCAATTTAAAAGAAAATTTTCCACGTAATTAAAGTTTTCGGTTGTTGTATAATAAAGGAGCAATATTTCATTTTTGTGAAAACGTTGAGCGGACTACATCCGTTATTGCCTCGGACTATACATGGCATCAAACACGATTATGGCGGTTCTCTCTCAAAGCTCACCTCCTGTTTTCTGACCGAGTCCAAAGAGGAGAAAAAAACAACACAACTCAGGGCTGTACATTAACTTTTTTTGCTCATAGCCAGTGTTGGGCAAGTTACTAAAAAATAGTAACTAATTACAGTTACTAGTTAGTTCTTTTCAAAAGTAACTGAGTTACTTTACCAATTACTGCATGACAAAAGTAACTTTCCCGTTACTTTTAAATGCATATTTAAATCATCTTGCACACATAGCAAGATAATTTAATTAACGGATTACACTACAAACTTATTAATGTCAGGCTAAAAACAGACCGTTTCAGACAGAGCTTTTAGAACATGTTCAGTCTGCTTTGTCCTGCCTTGAGAGCTCTTATTGTGGGAAAAGTCTGAAGAAAATCAACAGGAAATTGCCAGTAATTTCCTCATTTTGGAGTGAGAAATAGGGTTTGTGGAATGACAGAGTGAAAAAGAGTGAGAATCACTCCAAAAGAGTGAGTTGGCAACACTGCATGAAGATGTCCATGTACTATATCTTACCTTTATGATATGGATTAATCTGATGTGCAGTGATCCGAAGAAAATGTCCATTATCCACAGTCCAAATGTCTGCTGTGACAGAGACATGATCCAGTCTTTCAAATTCCTTTTGGAGATCAAAATCCATTTTGAATAATCTTGATCCAGGTAGCAAGTAAATGTGTTATAACTTCAGTGACTCACAGTCTCAGCCATCTGATGGAAAGTCACTGTTTATATCACGTTTTCAGTCTGTAACGATGTATCTGGCAATCAGACGGTTTAATTCTTGCTGGGTCACAAACTGTCCAGATGCATACCTGTGCTTGAAATCCAGCCGTGGCTGTTGAGAATACAGTAGATCCGCTTCACGGTGTTGTTCGCATTGCCAGCTGTTACTTAGCACTAGCTTTGTTGGAGGAGCTTGTTGCTGTTTTCAGGCACTTCTGAAGATTGCAATAAATCTCAACCGACACTTTAGTTTGAAACCCACCAATATCCCTTTGTCCTTAACTGTCAAAAAAGGAAAAATAATCTGTCTATTTCCACAAAAACAAAGTAGCTTCATCTTTTCCCAGCAGGAGCAAGCTCCATTTGTGGCTGCTGGCTGCAGCAGTTAATAGGCTCTTTGCAATAGGTCATGATGACTGACGGCTACGTCTCAGCTACTGTAGGGTCAGTTTGTATGTTCATTTATTTGAACTAAAAATATCTATCCATATTAATAAAACGAGTAACGAGTAACGCATCTGATCAAATTTCAGTAACTGTAACGCATTACTGAATTTTTTAAACAGTAATTTCGTTACACAGCATGTTACTGCAAAAGTAGTTGTGTTACAGTAACGTGTTACTCCCAACACTGCTCATAGCACTGGTGCTACAGAGGGTCATAGTCATGTAGCACAAGACAAAAACTTGTAGCACGATAAAAACATCTGTTACTGCTATAAAACTGACTGCAAGGATAAGGACCTGTACTTATATAGCACTTTTCTAGTCTTAAAGACCACTCAAAATGCCCCACTAGTACTAACCCTCTATTCTAAGGGTGGTTTCACACCTACAGACTTTAGTTCGTTTCAATTAAACTCAAGTTTGTTTTCTCCATTAGTGCGGTTCATTTTGTCTGGTGAGAACACGGGTAATCGCACTAAGGCGCACACCAAAACAACTGTGCCGAGACCACCTGAAAGAGATGGTCTTGATTCAAATCAAATGGCAAAGTCTGGTGCGGTACCGCAGGTGAGAAAGGGACCGCACTAAAACAGGGCCAGTGGCAAACGATAAAACATTGTATGCCACTGTACATACCTGATGGATCTTCGAAAATATCTGTGGCTGAGCATGTCATGGTTCTGGAGGATTAATGAACATTAACATGTTATTTTTCATCTGTAGCCGCGCTTCATTTTCAAACTGTATGATTTTCCGAAAGTGGTATATGCACGTAATGTAATAAACGATAACCAGGGTGATGTAAACCCCCCATAGATTACACTATGATTTGTATTATTTTCTTCCCAGAATGCATAAATGCACAGTAGTCATTCTAATTCCTGTATTTACCTTTCCTGTTCTCACGGCAAAAAATCTGACCAATAAGAACAGAGAACGTTCTGACGTAAGTCTTGCGGGATTTAACATGACACAGTTTGGTCCGCTTGAATTTTTGCCTGTTTGAAAGGGAACCAAACCAAGGAGAAAATGATACAAAATAACAAACTTATCAACTGATTCAGACCAAAGTAAACAAATTTAGGTGTGAAAGCACCCCAAGAGCCTATCGGAGACAGATAACTAGGGACCATTAGAATCACCAATTAACCTAACATGCATGTCTTTGGATTGTGGGAGGAAACTGGAAAATCTGGAGTAAACCCACACAGCACAGGGAGAATATGCAAACTTCACACAGAAAGGTTCCCACCCATACTGGCCTGGCGATTCAAACCTGGAACCTTCTAGGCTGTAGGCAACACTGCTAACCCATGTATCACTGTGCAAGTAGTGCAGTTTAATCATTTAAAATATAGTATTTCACTTTATGGTTAAAAACAACTTGTTCCCCTATGGAGCTTCCTTTTTCTCCATCGCACCCCTCTTCCAGAGACCCGTGCAAATTGAACCCGCTGTGGGCCCAGGAGAAACGGAAAAAAATGTTTCTTTTATAAGAGCATTTTTTCTGTCACTTCAGGAGCCTGGAGCAATGGAAAGAACAGCAGTCTGTCCTGTTAGCGAGGAGAAATTTATGAATGTGTATAAATGTTCGGTAGTGGTTGGAGAAGCTGCTGATGCAGATTGGCAGCCATGCTTCCATTAGTCTGCCCCAGGATAACTGTGGCTATAGAGGCAGCTTACCACTATCAATGTCTGTCTGGAGTGAATGAATAAAGGACACACTGTAAGCACTTTGCAATGTCACTTGATATGTAAAGTGCAATATAAATCTAATCCATTATTATTATTAAAAGACATAAAAATGCCAGTGACTCTCAATAGTTTCTCATTATACTGGTGCTATGTCAGTTCATTCATTCTTCACACAGACCAATTTTCAAGTCACATGTGAGACATATAGTATGTCACATTATACAGCCCTGCAACTGTATTGTATTTTGAGAGTTGGAGCTGATCCAGAGGACTGTCAGTTACTTTCCCCTTGGCCCACTTTGAAAACAATGATGTAAGTTGCATGAGTCTGTGTTTGTAGTCTTTTCATTTACATATTTTCACAACCTTATACCTTAACAATTAGAGAACAACCTACATCATTATTTACGTGGAAAATTATCTTTTGAACTGACAAACATCATATGTGTAACTCATGGCAAAATTCGATCGGGATCAAAAGATATTTTTTTTTTGCTTTGCCATTCATTTCAATGGAGATTTTTTTTCTGATTTAAGGTCCCATATGGGGAAGTAGAGAGGGCGTAAATCAGGCTCTCTACAGAACATCTGAAAAAATTTGTTCCTTCTGAATCTCAATTTTTGATGCTACATTGGGATGGTGGGGTCAGAACATGAAACATGAAAGAATGGATGTGTGCATAGAGCATCATGGATGCTGTGTGATTCTAGCATATCAATATGGACCAATATCTCTGAGGAATATTTTCAGCACGTTGTTAAAACTACAGTATGTCAAGGAGAATTAAGGAACTTCTGAAGGCATTTGGGATACAACCCAGTAACAGCAAGGTGTACCTATTAAAGTGGCCTGTGAGTGAACATATTACACCCAGTTGTTATCTGGCTTATTTTATTATTAACTTATATGTGCTGCATCCCACAATTAGCCCAGTCAGATTAGCATTCTTCTTATAAAAAATTAACCCACTTCTAATAACACTTTACTGGCTCAAAAGAACCCAGGAACATGATAATTGCTTTGTGTGGGCTTGAGAGAGGAGCTTGATTATGACATCCAGTGGTGTTGAAAAAAATCCTTAGTACACCTTTACTTAACAGCTTTTACGAGGTTGCTTCAGAGCAGAAGTTATATATTAGTGTTTCCCCTACCATTATATGGGGGGAGGGGGCCTTCCACCTGAACAGCAACCCCTGCCCCTCTTTAAGGTCAAGTTACTTTTATTTTCTATATAGCGGTAGATCACAACAGAAGTCATTTAAGGTTACTTTAACTTGGTCTTTTATCAAACAAACTACATAGCCTTATGCTATTTATCTTATTTACACGGCAGCATGTAATTTCTGTCTCCGCCTTGATGCGCGCACACACACACACACACACACACACACACACACACACACATCAGCAGACAGACAGCATGTGTCGAAAAATATGTCAGGTCATCCCCCTGAAAAGCAGACAAAAATATGTGTTTTTAAACGGTCCCAGGGTGATGAAGATGGCAACATTCGCTCTCTTGCGAGTAGTGGTCAGAGTAGCTCTCCTGTTCTGGGTCCATCCATCCATCCATCCATCTTCTACCGCTTTTCCGGAGGTCCGGGTCGCGGAGGCAGCAGTTCAAGCAGAGAAGCCCAGACTTCCCTCTCCCCAGCCACCTGCTCCAGCTCTTCAGAGGGGATACCAAGGCGTTCCCAGACCAGCTGGGAGACATAGTCTCTCCACCGAGTCCTGGGTCTGCCCCGGGGTCTCCTCCCAGTGGGACGTGCCTGAAACACCTCAAGTGGGAGGCGTCCAGGAGGCATCCTAATCCTGTTCTGGGTCAAGGTAAGCAAATACAGGAACACCATGATTCCTTTGAAGCAGGCCGCTACTGGTTAGTTGAGAGTCTCCCACACTATTACAAGTCTTAATTTTGTCGCCCCGTGTCAAACTCAGAATACAAAATTGATTGAAATACACCAATTTATACAGTCCAATGGTTGCTGCTCTTGTCCTCTGTTTTAACTGACTGGGTTGCAAAATGCACCCAACATTTCACATAATTACCGTATTTTTTCCGTATTGGCACTCAATAGCTTTATATTTACAGTGGGGAAAAAAGTATTTAGTCAGCCACCAATTGTGCAAGTTCTCCCACTTAAAAGATGAGAGAGGTCTCCAATTTTCATCATAGGTATACCTCACATGTTCTCCTGTACAAGAAGAGAGATGAGATTCAACTTTATTGTCATTACACATGTATGAATACAAGGTAACGAAACGTGACTTGGCATTTGGGCACGCTCTGCAGAGCGCATCCAAGGCCGGGGCAGCCGCTAGAAGAACACACTAGAAGAAGTGTGTTAAGTGTTCTTTTTCCAGGGAAGTCGTCACGGAAAAAAAGAGGAGCAGTTCATGTTAATTGGAGGTGAACCAGGAACCAGGGTGCATGAACGAGCACAGAGCAGAGCTGAAGAGGGGCCAATGCCAAACCATTGTCCCCAGCAGCCGGAGACTATCAGAATGCTGCAGACTCCCTGGGAGTGAAAAAGCGCTCTTTTACTTCTCACTTTCAGACACTGTGATATTTGTGTAATTGTGACACGTTTTTCTGCTGAAGCTTCAAAGTTTATCAAATTTGTCAGAATAATCACGGACAGCCTTCAGATTCATTTTCACTCACTCACTCACTCACTGTGCTGTGATGGTTGTTGCACACAGCCGGCTGACCACTATCGTCCCAAGCACGCCTTGCTCAACCGTTTCTTCTCAGTTTGGGTTGCTTTCCGCCAATACAAAATATCAGCATGAGCCCAAGCATAACCATCCCAAACAAAACCATCTACAGAACACCGAAGTGAGGGCAAGAAAACATCCCCTCACACCCATGTACACAGATCCAATGCACTGGCTGTAACTGGTCTCAGGCTGGACACCTTTGAGAATGTGGTGGAGAGGAGGACACTGAACAAACTGTTATCTGTCATGGACAATCTTGATCACCTCTTGAACCACACACTGGACAGACAGCGGAGAACTTTCTCCAGCAGACTGCTACAGCTCCGCAGCAGAACGATCAGGTACAGGAAATCTTTTCTGCCATATGGGATTTCACTGTACAATAACTCATTCTAATGTTGAATCTTGGTCATAACAATGCTGCCATACTGCACCTTACAGTCAAATTGGTACAGTGCATCCGGAAAGTATTCACAGCACTTCACTTTTTCCACATTTTGTTACGTTACGGCCTTATTCCAAAATGGATTAAATTCATTTTGTCCTCAAAATTCTACACACAATACCCCATAAAGACGATGTGAAAAAAGTTTTATTTTTTGAGATTTTTGCAAATTTATTAAAAAATAAAAAACTAAGAAATCACACGTACATACAGACATGGACAAAATTGTTGGTACCCCTCTGTTAATGACAGAAAAACCCACAACAGTCACAGAAATAACTTGAATCTGACAAAAGTGATAATAAATAAAAAATTCTATGAAAATTAACCATTGAAAGTCAGACAATGCTTTTGAATTGTGGTTCAACAGAATTTTTTTTAAAAAACAAACTCATGAAACAGGCCTGGACAAAAATGATGGTACCCTTAACTTAATATTTTGTTGCACAGCCTTTTGAGGCAATCACTGCAATCAAACGATTTCTGTAACTGTCAATGAGACTTCTGCACCTCTCAGCAGGTATTTTGGCCCACTCCTCATGAGCAAACTGCTCCAGTTGTCTCAGGTTTGAAGGGTGCCTTCTCCAGACACCATGTTTCAGCTCCTTCCACAGATGTTCAATAGGATTTAGATCAGGGCTCATAGAAAGCCACTTTAGAATAGTTTAATGTCTCGCTCTTAGCCATTCTTGGGTGTTTTTAGCTGTGTATTTTGGGTCATTATCCTGTTGCAAGATCCATGACCTGCAACTGAGACCAAGCTGTCTGACACTGGGAAGCACATTTCTCTCTAGAATACCTTGATAGTCTTGAGATTTCATTGTACCCTGCACAGATTCAAGACACCCTGTGCCAGATGCAGCAAAGCAGCCCCACAACATAACATAACCTCCTCCATGTTTCACAGTAGGGACAGTGTTCTTTTCTTGGTATGCTTCATTTTTGCGTCTGTGAACATAGAGCGGATGTGCCTTGCCAAAAAGTTGCAGTTTTGTCTCGTCTGTCCATAGGACATTCTCCCAGAAGCTTTGTGGCTTGCCAACATGCAGTTTGGCAAATTCCAGTCTGGCTTTTTTATGATCAGTTTTCAACAGTGGTGTCCTCCTTGGTTGTCTCCCATGAAGTCCACTTTGGCTCAAACAACGAAGGATGGTGCAATCTGACACTCATGTACCTTGACCTTGGAGCTCACCATGAATGTGTTTAGAGGTTGTTCTGGGCTCTTTTGTTACCATTCGTATTATCCGTCTCCTCCTGCGGCCACGTCCAGGGAGGTTGGCTACAGTCCCGTGGATCTTAAATTTCTGAATAATATGTGCAACTCTAGTCACAGAAACATCAAGCTGCTTGGAGATGGTCTTATAGCCTTTACCTTTAACATGCTTGTCTATAATTTTCTTTCTAATCTCCTGAGACAACTCTCTCCTTTGCTTCCTCTGGTCCGTGTTTAGTGTGGTACACACCATATCAACAAACAGCACAGTGACTACTTCTCACCCTTTAAATAGGCCAACTGACTGATTACAAGTTTGCAGACACCTGTGATGTTAATTAGAGGACACATCTTGGTTGAACATGTCCCTATGGTCACATTATTTTCATTCTTTTCTAGGGGTACCATCATTTTTGTCCAGGCCTGTTTCATGAGTTTGTTTTTTAAAATAATTCTGTTGAACCACAATTTCAAAAGCATTGTCTGATTTTCATTGGTTAATTTTCATAGAATTTTTATTTATTACCACTTTTGTCAGATTCAAGTTATTTCTGTGACCATTGTGGGTTTTTCTTTCATTAACAGAGGGGTACCAACAATTTTGTCCACATCTGTAAGTATTCAAAGCCTTTGCTCAATACTTTGCTGACGCACCTTTGGTAGCAATTACAGCTTCAAGTCTTTTTGAATATGATGCCACAAGCTTGGCACACCTATATTTGGGCAGTTTCGCCCATTGCAGCACCTCTCAAGCTCCATCAGGTTGGATGGGAAGTGTCGGTGCACGGCCATTTTCAGATCTCTCCAGAGATGTTCATTTGGACTCAAGGCTGGGGTCTGGTTGGGCCACTCAAGGACATTCACAGAGTTGTCCTGAAGCCACTCCTTTGATATCTTGGCTGTGTGCTTAGGGTCATTGTCCTGCTGAAAGATGAACCGTCACCCCAGTTTGAGGCCAAGAGCACTCTGGAGCAGGTTTTCATCCAGGATGTCTCTGTACATTACTGCATTCCTCTTTCCCTCTATCCTAGTTCCTGCCGCTGAAAAACATCCCCACAGCATGATGCTGCAACCACCATGCTTCACTGTAGGGATGGTATTGGCCTGGTGATGAGCGGTGCCTGGCTTCCTCCAAACATGGTGCCTGGCATTCACGCCAAAGAGTTCAATCTTTGTCTCATCAGACCAGAGAATTTTGTTTTTCATGGTCCAAGAGTCCTTCAGGTGCCTTTTGGGAAACTCCAGGCAGGCTGCCATGTGCCTCTTACAAAGGAGTGGGTTCCGTCTGGCCACTTAACCACAGAGTGCATCTGGAAAGTATTCACAGCGCTTCACTTCTTCCACATTTTCTTATGTTACAGCCTTATTCCAAAATGGATTAAATTCATTCTTTCCCTCAAAATTCTACACACAACACCCCATAATGACAATGTGAAAAAAGGTTTTTTGAGATTTTTGCAAATTTATTAAAAACAAAAAACTAAGAAATCACATGTACATAAGTATTCACCGCCTTTGCTCAATACTTTGTTCATGCAACTTTGGCAGCAATGACAGCCTCAAGTCTTTTTGAATATGATGCTTCAAGCTTGGCACACCTATCTTTGGGCAGCTTCACCCATTTCTCTTTGCAGCACTTCTCAAGCTCCATCAGGTTGGATGTCAAGCATCGGTCCACAGCCATTTTCAGATCTCTCCAGAGATATTCAATTGGATTCAAGTCTAGGCTGTGGTTGGGCCACTCAAGGACATTCACAGAGTTGTCCTGAAGCCACTCCTTTGATATCTTGGCTGTGTGCTTAGGGTCGTTGTCTTGCTAAAAGATGAACCGTCGCCCCAGTCTGAGGTCAAGAGCGCTCTAGAACAGGTTTTCATCCAGGATTTCTCTGTACATTGCTGCATTCATCTTTCCCTCTATCCTGACTAGTCTCCCATTTCCTGCCGCTGAAAAACATCCCCACAGCATGATGCTGCCACCTCCATTGGTGTGGTTATGAACGGTGCCTGGTTTCCTCCAAACATGACACCTGGCATTCACACCAAAGAGTTCAATCTTTGTCTCATCAGACCAGAGAATTTTGTTTCTCATGGTCAGAGTCCTTCAGCTGCCTTTTGGCAAACTCCAGGCGGGCTGCCATGTGCCTTTTACTAAGGAGTGGTTTCCGTCTGGCCACTCTACTATACAGGCCTGATTGGTGGATTGCTGCAGAGATGGTTGTCCTTCTGGAAGGTTCTCCTCTCTCCACAGAGGAACGCTGGAGCTCTGACAGTGACCATCAGGGTCTTGGTCACCTCCCTGACTAAGGCCGTTCTCCCCTGATCGCTCAGTTTAGACACCGGCCAGCTCTAGGAAGAGTCCTAGTGGTTCCAAACTTCTTACACTTACGGATGATGGAGGCCACTGTGCTCACTGGGACTTTCAAAGCAGCAAAAAATTTTTCTGTACCCTTCACCAGATTTGTGCCTCGAGACAATCCTGTCTTGGAGGTCTACAGACAATTCCTTTGACTTCATGCTTGGTTTGTGCTCTGACATGCACTGTCAACTGTGGGCCTTTATATAGACAGGTGTGTGCCTTTCCAAATCATGCCCAATCAACTGAATTTACCACAGGTGAACTCCAATTAAGCTGAAGAAACATCTCAAGGATGATCAGTGGAAACAGGATGCACCTGAGCTCGTATTGAGCAAAGGCTGTGAATACTTATGTACATGTGATTTCTTAGTTTTTTATTTTTAATAAATTTGCAAAAATCTCAAAAAAAAAACTTTTTTCACATTGTTATTATGGGGTATTGTTACTTCCGATTACTTCCAGGGCCACACGAGTTGGCTGCCTTTCTGCAGCAGTGGCTCAATTCTGAGTTTCTTTCTCGTTTTTATTTCCTGCCTTTTTTTCTTGCCATAACTTTATGATCTTGCAACCCCGTATTCACTATGGACACCAAGGACACACAGATCGCTGCACTGGTGCTATATTAATCATTTTTCGGCTAATATCGCAAATGTCTCCTGAACTGGCGAGTGGAGGAGATATTGTTTACAGTAGGAGTTAGCTATTAGTATTAGACTGCCCCACGGTACTAATGCAAAAACTTGACATACCAAGAGAAGCTGCAGGTCCAGACAACATTCCGGGACGTGTGCTCCGAGACTGCGCGAGCGAGTTGGCGGATGTCCTGACTGACATTTATAACATCTCCCTGAGTCAGGCCATCGTTCCCAGATGCTTCAAGACCTCTATCATTGTACCGGTGGCAAAGAAACCAGTGGTGTCCTGTTTGAATGACTATCGTCCTGTTGCACTTACACCAATTGTGATGAAGTGTTTTGAACGGCTTGTCAAACCACACATCACAGCCTGCCTCCCTGCATCACACGACCCGCTCCAGTTTGCATATCGTTCAAACCGCTCCACGGAGGATGCTATAGTCACCACCCTACACTCTGTCATCACCCACCTGGACCAGAAAGACACCTACGTCAGACTCCTGTACATTGATTTCAGTTCAGCATTCAACACCATTATTCCCCAGAGACTGATAGAGAAATTACTCCTTCTCGGTCTGAACACCGCCACATGTCTCTGGATCCTGGATTTCCTGACTGAGAGACCTCAGTCTGTCCGGGTTGGAAACAACATCTCCAACTCTGTCACGCTGAGTACCGGAACCCCTCAAGGCTGTGTACTCAGTCCACTGTTGTTTACACTTCTAACACATGACTGTGTATCCAAACACGAGGGGAACCAGATTATTAAGTTTGCAGATGACACCACGGTGGTGGGACTTATTCAGAGGGATGAGGAATCAATGTACAGGGAAGAAGTGAGAGACCTGGAGGGCTGGTGCAGGGAGAACAATCTGGTGCTCAACGTGGACAAAACGAAGGAGGTGATTATCGACTTCCGGCGGTCACAGCCTGAGCACGTTCCCCTCAGCATCGGCGGCCGTTTAGTGGAGAGAGTAGAGAACATCAAGTTCCTCGGAGTGCAGATCTCGCAGGACCTGACCTGGAGCAAGAATTCCTTGGAGATCAGGATGCGGGCTCAGCAGAGACTACACTTCTTGAGGAAACTCAAACAGGCCTCTCTCCCCATCTGCATCCTCAGGACCTTCTACAGAGGTGTGGTGGAGAGTGTTCTGACGTACTGCATTGCTACATGGTACTCCAGCTGCAGTATGTCAGACAAAAATGCCCTGCAGAGGATAGTCAAGGGGGCGGAGAGGGTAATTGGAGTCTCCCTCCCCTCTGTCCAAGAACTTTTTCAGAACCGTTGTAGGAGCAGGGCACTGAACATTGTCAAGGACCGTTCTCACCCTCTGCATAAACACTTTGAACTTCTTCCATCTGGTAAACGATTCCGGAGCATCAGAGGCAGAACCACCAGACTGATCAACAGCTTCCTCCCACAAGCTGTCAGGATGCTGAACAGCTGACCCGGAATCTCACATACACACTACTGCACCTATGGACATTTTGTATATTATAGTTAGTTATTCTTTTTCCCCAAGTATGTCTCAGGGATGTGTGAATGGATGGGGGGGTGGGGGTGGGGTGGGGGGTGGAGCTATGTGGGAGTGTGTCTTAATCATGCTGCTTCTTATATGGATGCCGAGAGAAACACAATTTCATCTTGCCTGCACTACAGTTGTATGTACAGCAATATGACAATAAAGTTTGATTTGATTTGATTTGATTTTGAAATCAGGCGAAAACGACGTGGATGTCAAGCTGGATTGAAGCGACACGTGAGGAAAACAAGGTACAGACCCGTCCTCCCATCCGTTATTATGGGAAATGTGAGCGCTGCTTAACAAGACTGACGAACTGGCGGCTATGTCCCGGTATGAGATCGTCTTTAGAGAGATTAGCATTATGTTGTTTACTGAGACATGGCTAACAGAACTAGCAACAGATGCTAACATCGATCTGGAGGGTTTCCACGCAATACAGGCAGTTCGGACATCAAATAGTGGGAAGAGCCAGACAGGGAGCTGATAATGTATGTGAACAACAGATGGTGTAATCCTGGGCACATCACAATTAAAGAACAACATGGCAGCAAGGACACTGAGTTGCTAGCTGTTAGCATGAGACCGGCTTATCTCCCAAGGGAATTTTCACATGTCATCGGCATAGTTATTTATCTCCCTCTGCGAGTGCTGAGGCAAGGCGTGACATCATCTACTCAGTCACTAGCAGCCTGCAAACACAGCACCCAAATGCTCTCCTCCTCATCTCGAGTGATTTTAACCATACTTCACTGTCCTCCATTCTGCCCATGTTCACCCAAAATGTCACATGCCACACCAGAAACAATAAAACATTGGACTTATTTAACGCAAACACTAAGGAGACTTACACCTCATGCCCCCCCCCCCCCCCCCCTCAGGAGATTGGATCACAACTTGGTTCATCTCCTGCCTGTGTACAAACCCCTAGTACACAAACAACCTCCTGTTACTCACACAGTGAAAATACAGTCTGAGGAGGCGACGGACGGTCTGAAGGACTGTTTTGAATCCATTGTATGGGAGCAGCTTTGTGATCCACATGGTGAGGACATCGTCAGCCTCACACACACCATCACAGACTACATCAAATTCTGTGTGGACAACACCATACCCACCAAGACCATATGGCGTTTCTCAAATAACAAACCCTGGATCAACCCTGAAATAAAGTCACTACTGAAGGAAAAGAAAAGGATCTTCAGGAGGAGCTGAAGTCCGTACAGAGGGAGCTAAGGAGGAAGACCAGAGAGGGGAAGGACAGCTAAAGGAAGATAAGATAAGATAAGCCTTTATTAGTCCCACAATGGGGAAATTCCAGGATTGCAACAGCATAGGGACAGCAACACTCAGAGCAACAATCAGAAGGCAAGAAAAAACAACATCTAGTAAACATATGTCCATATTACTATAAATGTATATATATAGACACACAGTGCAGAGCATTATGGCTGGTGGATGTGCAGCAGAAAGTCTAAGCTCTCTCTCCGCGGATGCAGCGGGCCAGCTGGAAGTCTTTGGGCATGATGGTGACCCCCTTAGCGAAGAAGAGACCACCAGGTGGGTCTCGCTGGTCTCCTGCAGAGCCATGACGGCGAAGCTCAGGAAACGCAGGACGGTCTTGAAGTCCTGAGCGATCTCCCTCACCAGGCGCTGGACGGGCAGCTTACGGATGAGCAGCTCCGTGAATTTCTGGTAGCGACGGATCTCTCTCAGAGCCACGGGCCTGTGACGGCGAGGCCTCTTCACTCTGCGGTGGCCAGAGCGCCTCTCCGAGCAGCCCTGTGGCTAGCTGTCTCCTGGGGGGCTTCTTCCTCCAGTAGATTTTACGGGCGGTCTGCTTGGTTCTTGCCATCGCTCTTTATTATTCTGTCTTATATTTCTTTCACGCCACCTAAACTCCAGCCCGGCACCCGCTTCGTTTTCGCTACAGCTCCCGGTATGTCGAGTTTCCCATTAGCACCGGGCGGCGGCCAAGTGCTAGCTAGCACTAGCTCCTCCCCGCTGTAACGTCTCCCGCTGCAAACCGTGGCTCCGTCCGCCGACCCGGGAGACCCCCGGGGCGATCCGTGCCTCCGTGATATATATACAGAGTGAAAGGTGTAGAAAGAAGAAGGAAGATAAAAAAAAAAGGCTGTTGCAACAGGCAGCCGACTCGTGTGGCGCCGCCGGTCCGGCGGAACCGGAACCGGAAAAAATGATGATGGAGGACAAGCTGCAAGAGTGACATCAGTGGGGTCTGGAGAAGCCTCAAAACCATCTCTGGGTACCAGAATACCTCCCCCCAGGCCACGGGGGGCAGGGAGTGGGCCAACAACCTGAACCTGTTTTTTAACAGGTTTGACCAACTGCCATTTTCTCCGCCTGCCCACTAACCACTACTGCCTCCACCTTCATCTAGTCCCGCTGTCCACGGCCTCCCTCCAACACCCCGCACTCCCAACACACAGCCCCCCTGCCCCACACTAAGACCCAGGTGAGAGCAGAGCTGAGGAAGATCAAGGTGAGGAAGGCCTCGGGTCCGGACGTCATCAGCTCGAAGCTCCTCAAGTTCTGCCCAGACCAGCTGTATGGGATTGTGGAGTACATCTTCAACCTAAGCCTGAAGCTGGGGAGGGGACCACAGCTGTGGAAAACATCTTGTGTGGTACCCGTACCAAAGCCCCTAACCCCAAGGACCTGAACAGCTACAGACCAGTGGCCCTCACATCACACCTGATGAAGACCCTGAAGAGGCTGCTCCTTGCCCACCTCTGCCCCCTGGTGGGACCAGTGATGGATCCACTCTCGTTCGCCTACCAGCATGGCATTGGAGTGGAGGATGCAGTGATCTTCCTCCTACACCGTTCCCTGTCCCACCTGGAGAAGCCTGGGAGCACTGTGAGGATCTTTTTATCTATTCGGCGCCACACGAGTAGGCTGCCTTTTGCAACAGCGTCTCGATTCCGAGTTTTTTTTCCCTTCCTCTCTCTTTTGATCAGTCTTTTTTTTTTCACCCCACTTATATCACGGACACACAGATCGTCCCAAATGTCTCCTGAGCCGGTGGACGGAGCCACTGTTCATAGCAGGATACGATACAACAGGGAAGAGCTGCTAGCATTTAACCGCCACCCGGTCCCATTGGAAAAACTCGACATACCGAGAGAACTGAGGCGAAAGCGTCGCGGCTGCCGGGCTGGAGTAAGGCGGAGGACAAAAAATATAAGGTACAGACCCTCCCTTCCATCTGTTGTCATGGGAAATGTACGGTCGATACTGGGAAAGTTGATGAGCTAGCGGCTATCTCCCGTTATGATAGCACTTACCGGGAGTGCTCTCTCCTTTTGTTTACTGAGACGTGGCTAACTGAACTAGCAGCAGATGCTAACATTGAGTTGGAGGGTTTTCACATGATACGGGCTGACCGAACCCCAGACAGTGGCAAGGCAAGGGGCGGTGGAGTGATAATGTATGTTAACAACAACTGGTGCTGACCGGGACATATCACTGTTAAACAACGACACTGCAGCAAAGACATTGAGTTGCTAGCTGTTAGCATGAGGCCTACATATCTCCCGAGAGAACACTCACACGTGATCTGCATTGTTGTTTATGCAAATCCGACGGCGAACGCTGGGACAGCGCGTGACGTCATCCATTCAGTAACCAGCAGGCTGCAGACAGAACACCCAGATGCTCTTCTCCTCATCTCAGGCGATTTCAACCACGTTTCACTGTCTCCCATTCTACCCACGTTCACCCAGTATGTCACATGCCACACTAGAGACAATAAAACACTGGATTTATTCTACGCAAACACTAAGGAGGCGTACACCTCATCACAACTCCCCCCACTCGGGAGATCGGATCACAACTTGGTTCATCTCCGGCCGGTGTACAAACCCCTAGTGCACAGACAACCTCCGGCCATGCACACTGTGGAGTTATGGTCTGAGGAGACAATGGACACTCTAAAGGACTGTTTTGAAGCCACCGCCTGGAAGCAGCTCTGCGATCCACATGGTGAGGACATCGATGGCCTCATTCACACCTTCACGGGCTACCTCAGCTTCTGTGTGGACAAATCCGTTCCCACCAAGACCATACGGCGTCACTCAAACAACAAACCCTGGATCAACCCTGAGATAAAAACACTTCTGAGAGAGAAGAAGAGGATCTTCAGGTCGGGGAACAGGGAGATGCTGAAGTCCGTACAGAGGGAGCTGAGGAGAAAGATCAGAGAAGGCAAGGACAGCTTCAGGAAGAAGATGGAGGACAAGCTGCAACAGAGCGACATCAGCGGGGTCTGGAGAAACCTCAAAACCATCTTGGGGCTCCAGAATACCTCCCCCCAGGCCACGGGGGGCAGGGAGTGGGCGAACAACCTGAATCTGTTTTTCAATAGATTTGACCAACCGCCCTCCCCCCTGTCTGCACAACAACCACTGCTGCCTCTAAGAAATCAAGTCCTGCTGCCCACTCCCCACTCCACCGACACCCCCCCCACTCCCAACACACAGCCCCCCATCCTGACCCTGACCAAGACCCAGGTGAGGACGGAGCTGAGGAAGATCAAGGCGAGGAAGGCGTCGGGACCGGACGGCATCAGCGCAAAGCTCCTCAAGTCCTGTGCAGACCAGCTGTGTGGGATTGTGACGTATATCTTCAACATGAGCCTGAAACTGGGGAGGGTACCACAGCTGTGGAAAACATCTTGTGTGGTACCTGTACCAAAAACTTCCCACCCCAAAGACCTGAACAGCTACAGACCGGTGGCCTTGACGTCCCACTTGATGAAGACCCTGGAGAGACTGCTCCTTGCTTATCTCCGCCCCCTGGTGGAACCAGCGATGGATCCACTCCAGTTCGCCTACCAGCATGGCATTGGGGTGGAGGATGCGGTGATCTTCCTCCTTCACCGTTCTCTGTCCCACCTGGAGAAGCCCGGGAATATGGTGAGGATCATGTTCTTTGACTTCTCCAGTGCTTTCAACACCATCCAACCGATGATCCTGAAGGACAAGCTGCTGCGTGCAGGGGTGGACCAGCACCTGTCATCATGGATCCTGGACTACCTCACGAACCGGCCTCAGTTTGTGAGAACCCGGGACTGTGTTTCCGACACGATCATCAGTAGCACGGGGGCCCCCCAGGGAACGGTGCTGGCTCCCTTCCTGTTCACTCTTTATACTGCGGACTTCTCACACAACACAACACTGCGATCATTGGTCTCATCTCCAATGGAGATGAAGCTGAGTACAGAGGGCTTATCCAGGACTTCGTGGACTGGTGCCATCGGAACTGCCTCCAGATCAACACGAGGAAAACTAAGGAGCTGGTGGTGGACTGCCGCAGGCATGGGCAGCCCCTCACAGCACCAGATTAAGAAAGCTAGCTCTGTCCTGGGGCAGCGCCTTGATCCGATGGAGGAGATAGGAGAGAGAAGGACGGGGGCTAAACTGTCATCTCTGCTGGAGTCCGAGTTCCACCCTATGCAGGACATACTGGATGCACTGAGGAGCTCATTTAGCAGCAGACTACATCATCCCAGGTGCACAACCGAGAGGTTTCGTAGGTCCTTCCTACCAACGGCTGTCAGACTGTACAACCTAAGCAGGGCTGCTCGCAGAGATAGCAAAAAGACGTAACAAACTAATAGTTTTTTGAATGCAAAAGATGCAATAGACTTACACAATGGTCCTCTCCGGCATACAACTAGGAACATACCGGTCGCTATGGAGGGTGAGAATATGTATGGGCACATAATCATACCATGTAGGATAACTAAGTAGACGGTTATGCTGTTTCATCCCATCTAGCAACAATGCTCTGCACTGTGTGTGTTTATATATTTACATATTTATTCCATCTAGCTACAATGCTCAGCACTGGGTGTGTTTATATTTATATATCTATATATTTATTCCATCTAGCTACAATGCTCCGCACTGTGTTTTTATATACCTACATATTATTCCATCTAGCTACATTGCTCCGCACTGTGTGTGTTTATATACTTGCATATTTATTCCACCTAGCTGCAATGCTCCGTACTGTGGGTGTTTATATATTTACATATTTATTCCATCTAGCTACAATGCTCTGCACTGTGTGTTCATATATTCATATATTTATTCCATCCAGCTACAATGCTCTGCACTGTGTGTCTGTGTGTATATATACAGTATATTTTATAGTAATATGTACATATGTATATTAGCTGCTCTTGCTTGTTTTTTTTGTTTTTTCTTGCCTTCTGATTGTTGCTCTGAGTGTTGCTATCCCTGTGCTGTTGCAATCCTGGAATTTCCCCGTTGTGGGACTAATAAAGGCTTATCTTATCTTATCTTATCTTATCATGTTCTTTGATTTCTCCAGTGCTTTCAACACCATCCAACCGGTGATCCTGAAGGACAAGCTACTGTGCACAGGGGTGGACCAGCACCTGTCATCGTGGATCCTGGACTACCTCGCAAACTGACCACAGTTTGTGAGAACCCAGGACTGTGTGTCTGACATCATCATCTGCAGTACGGGGGCCCCGCAGGGAACAGTTCTGGCTCCCTTCCTATTCACCCTTTATACTGCAGACTTTTCACACAACACACCACACTGCCACCTACAGAAGTTCTCTGACGACTCTGCGATCGTTGGCCTCATCTCTGATGGAGATGATGTGGAGTACAGAGGACTTATCCAGGACTTTGTGGACTGGTGCCAACGGAACTGCCTCTAGATCAATGCGTGGAAAAACAAGGAACTGGTGGTGGACTGGCGCAGGCAAGGACAACCCCCCACAGGACCAGTAAACATACAGGGAACAGACATTGAGATGGTGACATCCTACAAGTACCTGGGTGTTCACCTGAACAATAAACTGGACTGGTCACACAACACCTACGCGCTCCACAAGAAGGGGCAGCGCAGGCTGTTCCTCCTGAGGAGGCTCAGGTCTTTTGGAGTGCAAGGGGCACTCCCGAAGACCTTCCATGATACAGTGGTGGCATCAGCCATCACAGTTGGAGTGGTCTGCTGGGGCAGCGGCATCACAGCAGCCGGCAGGAAGAGACTGAACAGACTGATCAAAAAAGCTAGCTCTGCTCTGGGGTGGTGCCACGACCCAGTAGAGGGAATAGGAGAGAGGAGGATGGTGGCTAAGCTATCATCCCTGCTGGAGTCCGAGTCCCACCCCATGCACGACACGCTGAATGCACTGAGGAGCTCATTTAGCAGTAGGTTGTACCATCCTAGGTGCGCGACGGACAGGTTCCACAGGTCCTTCCCACCTACAGTTGTCAAGACTTTATAACCTAACCAGGGCTGCTCGTAGAGGTCATACTGAATTCACAAAATGTAACAACCTTGCACAATAAATGGTCCCCTCCATTATACAACTACGACAATATCAATCATTACTGAGGGTGACAACACGGCTGATTCAAACACGAAATATACTGTCTGGGTACATATTCATATTCTACAGGGTAACTTAACAGACCGTAATGCTGTCTATACCACCTAGCTGCAATGCTCCCGCACTGTGTATATATCTGTGTACATACACTACCGTTCAAAAGTTTGGGGTCACCCAGACAATTATTTTGTGTTTTCCATGAAAAGTCACACTTATTTACCACCATGAGTTGTAAAATGAATAGAAAATATAGTCAAGACATTGACAAGGTTAGAAATAATGATTTGTATTTGAAATAATAATTTTTTCCTTCAAACTTTGCTTTCGTCAAAGAATCCTCCATTTGCAGCAATTACAGCATTGCAGACCTAACATGATTGCACAAGGGTTTTCTAATCATCCATTAGCCTTCTGACACAATGAGCAAACACATTGTACCATTAGAACACTGGAGTGATAGTTGCTGGAAATGGGCCTCTATACACCTATGTAGATATTGCACCAAAAAACAGACATTTGCAGCTAGAATAGTCATTTACCACATTAGCAATGTATAGAGTGTATTTCTGATTAGTTTAAAGTTATCTTCATTGAAAAAAAGTACTTTTCTTTCAAAAATAAGGAAATTTCTAAGTGACCCCAAACTAATGGTAGTGTATGTATATTCATTTGTTCTTATTTTCTTATCTTATTAATTATTGCTCTGAGTGCTGCTATCCCTGTGCTGCTGCAATCCTGGAATTTCCCCATTGTGGGACTAATAAAGGCTCATCTTATCTTGTGTGTAGAATTTTGAAGAAAAAAATGAATTTAATCCATGTTGGAATAAGGCTGTAACATAAAATGTGGAAAAAGTGAAGCGCTGTTAATACTTTCCAGATGCACTGTACCTCAAATACCCCTGCACCCGATAGTCCTGCATTGTATAGCTAGTCTGATCCATGTATCTATATGGGTCATCATCTATTCATCTGCGATGCATATAAGTTATCTAGGCAGTTTCGCGTTCCCTGGGTAATTGCTTTTTTCTATTAGGCTGTGTGTGTTTTTGTTGTTTTGGTCGTCTACTGTGTCATGCTGCTGTTACGTACACTGTAATTTCCAGATTGGAATCAATATAGTACATCTATCCATCAATTCTATCCATCCATCCATCCATCCATCCATAAGCAAATTGTGCCTTTTCTCCAAACCACCATGCTGTGCCGTGGTTGAATGAGGATGAATGTATGGAGGTTATTTTCAGTAGTAAAGCCAAGAGCATTTGTCACTGATTTGAGAGCACAGGCTTCATAAAAAGTTGTTTTATTCACTCAAGTTTCACCCATGGCACAGACAGCTTGGTGACCTGGATCAGTATATCATATGCACAAATAAGGGTGGGGGGGAGACACAATCCCCTCCATATCATGCGACAGAATAGAACAAAATGCATTTGAAGCACCAATAGTAACTAGAAATGTTTTTTTTTTCTTCAAAGACGGACTCTGGTGGATATAAATCCCCCATAAAAACAAATCTAAAATTCACTGTCTTCTAAAATGGTATCTTATGCCCTTTTTTCTACAAGAAAATCTTTCATTGTCTTACAGTTTTGCGTCAAAAATCTTTTTGCTTTTTCTCCTCCTCCTTCAAATGTCAGGATCTGTGAAAAGGCCCACCCACATCCCACAAGGCTAATGGTGGCTAGGGCTACAATTGAACAGAATAAATCCTGTGATAAAAAGACTTACCAGTTGAAGGACATGCCCAGTTGTATGCACGGTGACCCAGGATAATGACTGAAACTGCATTGATTCTTAAAAGTAGTTTAATGGTAAAACCCATCTTAAGTTGGGTCAAGTTTTCAAAGTAGCTGCCCAAAAATTTTATATATATACACATTATTAAAAAGCCAGTGGTTGTTATCCTGTATAACAACCACTGGCTTAAAACACCTTTAAATTTGACATACAATTTTTTTTTTGCTATGTAAAAAAACTACCAATGACAAAATAATGCACAAAGCTTTAACTTGCTGTATCACTAAGGACATGAGGTTGTAGGAAAGGTTAGAAATAACACAATGAGTATGATAAACAGAATTAAATTAGAGGAAGTAAAGGGTGACAACAGCTAAATTAGTCTACTTTATTAATCCCAGAGGGAATTAGCAAACTGCTGCGGTTCCGTGCATTTTATTCTTCAAAGAATGATCACTGATGCTCTAACTTTGGCTTCAACATCTCTGAAATAATTAAATGTCACTCACTTTCCATCCCAACAGGTCAGCTAGAGCCAAACAACCGTCATCACAGGTGCTTATGTAAGCTACGTCTCTGAGGAGAGGAAACATAAAAAGTACATGTCAGAATGTGGTGTTGGCTTTTATTACCAATAACTTTAATGACAGCACTGTCAATAATACAATATTATTTTTGAGACATTTTTAACCTCTTCATTATAAGCAGAACACATGCAAAATCTAGTTTATACAGCTCAAGTTATATCGTTTCCTGTTCATGACACAGAACTTCTTTCGGCTGCTCCATTTAGGGGTCACCACAGTGGATCATCTGTCTCCATATCATCTTATCCCTTGCATCTTCCTCTATCACACCAACCCTCTCCATGTCCTCCTTCACTACATCCATGAATCTTCTCTGTGGTCTTCCTCTTTTCTTCCTGCCTGGCAGCTCGATCTTCAACATCCTTTGTCCAATATATCCACTATCCCTCCTCTGCACATGTCCAAACCATCTCAATCTTGCCTCTCTTACTTTGTTTCCGAACCACTCAATGTAAGCTGTCCCTCTGATATACTCATTTCTAATCTTGTCCCTCCTAGTCACTCCCAATGAAAATCTTAGCATCTTTAGCTCTGCCGCCTCCAGCTCCATCTCCTGTCATTTTGTCAGCGCCACTGTCTCCAAACCATACATCATAGCAGGTCTCACTATCGTCTTGCAAAGCCCCTTTTCCACTAGTACCTACTTATCCTTACTCGCCTCGCCGTGCTTTGTAGGGTTTTTCATTAGGACCTGGTACCTTGTACTCGGTATTTTTTTCGGACCGACTTGACTGAGGTTCCAATTGTGCTGAGTCAAGCTGAAAATGTGATGTCAACAGAGTGCAGGCCACTGATTGGTCAGGGCATAACGTCATGAGAGCAACGTCTTCAACAGAACCTTCAGCCGCCATTTGCAAAAATTTGTCCGCGAGCGAGCAAGCAAGCATCAGTATAAACAACAACGATAGAAATGGCTTCACAGAAACCAACACCATGGTCCAACAGACTTTTCTGTGCCTTTTGGCTGATGAGAAAATCCAGAGGGAACTAGACGGAGCCACCCGAAATGAATTTACGGCCACCGACCGGCAAATAACAGGAAGACCCGACCACGGCTTTTGAAAACCGTTATATAGAGGATATAGAGGGTGGTGAGTGATGTGATATGATGTGATATTATGCATCTTTTACATTATTTATCCCAGTGGTGGAAAGCTCACTTTGAACAAACAACACTGTTGTCACCGTTGTCTAGCTTGCTAACTCTGTGCTCTGCTTGTATTTTGCGCTTGTGTCGACAACATCTGACGAAATAAGCCAGTGTTAATTCTGGTTAAAAAGTTGTTGTTGTTTTTTTACATGTTGCACTTTCATGCTGTGCATGTACGTAAGTTTGGGTATTTTCTTTCTAGAGTCCAACCAGCATCTGCTTTGACACTGGAAATGTTTAGCACGACGTGTGATGACTGATAAGAAACAAGTTGCACATAGCATTGTTTTTAGCAGTGGTGGAGAAAGTACTCAAATCCTTTGCTTTTTAAGTTAAAGTACAGATAAAGTGCCAAAACCAAAAGTAGCACAATTTCCACTTAAGTAATAATATTACAGAACTCACTTTTGAATGTATAACTAGTGCATGCCCATAGAAAGCAAGTATTCCTGCCTGAAACAGGTAGCCGAGTCAGGCTTTACAGGCCCAAATGTAGGCTGTGTTTGAAAGTGGAATACAGAGGTGTAGCCTATATGTAGGCAATCACACGTTAGACTTTGACAAATATGAAAGGGACTGAACTGAGATTTATTTGATTGTGTGAATATTAATTACAGAATAACTGAAAATGAATGGGACATCCAATATTAGCCACCGTTTAAGAACCGCTTGTTTATTTTTTTTGTCAGATCACTTATTTGTGTGATCTTTTATGAGTTATATTCATAATAGTGTATCTTGCACTTTAGGGAATGGGAGTTGTTCAGTCACCATTATAATTTAGTTTATATGTGTAGTTTATAGTCTATCATCAATAAACTCATGCAGTACTATGACAGGACACATTACAAATATCTGAGACCCATTGTAATGCAATTTTGACGTGGACAAAATTGTTGGTACCCCTCTGTTAATGAAAGAAAAGCCCACAATGGTCACAGAAATAACTTGAATCTGACAAAAGTGGTAATAAATCAAAATTTTATGAAAATTAACCAATGAAAATCAGACAATGCTGACAAAAATGATGGTATCCGTTTGATTGCAGTGATTGCATCAAAAGGTTGTGCATCAAAATATTAAGTTAAGGGTACAATCATTTTTGTCCAGGCCTGTTTCATAAGTTTGTTTTTTAAAATAATTCTGTTGAACCACAATTCAAAAGCACTGTCTGATTTTCACTGGTTAATTTTCATAGAATTTTTATTTATTACCACTTTTGTCTGATTCAAGTTATTTCTGTGACCATTGTGGGTTTTTCTTTCATTAACAGAGGGGTACCAACAATTCTGTCCACGTCTGTAAGTACAAAACACAGCCCACACTTCTTGAAGCCAGGGCATGAAGAGACATAGCGGTGACAGAGCGGTGGCTAAACTTTTATTGATAAAAATGACATATTTTGACTGAGTGACCTCAGCAAAGCACGTATAAAACCTTAGGTCAGTCTGAAGAACGGTTCAGATGGGAATACTTGCGTTCTACGGGCAATGCACTAGTAGATAAAGTATTAGATTCCATTCAACTGAATGTATTAACTCATTCTGATTGCTGAGCCCACAGTAATAATGATTTTAAATGTAACCCAGCTCTTGTAAAATCTACTTTACTGAAGCACAGCTACATGAAAATTGTGGTTAAATAAAATGAAGCACATTTTTGTCATATTCCACCACTGGCTTTTAGCAACAAGTGTATTTCTCAAATATGTTTTAAACTTACTTTGATTAACCACCACCCATTTCTGTCTTTCGTTTAGGCAAGAGGAAAATGATCCACCCCAAACCGGACCTTACGTCACTATATACACACATGCAGGCTGAAGATTTGCTGAACCGGGACCAGTGTGAGTGGCATATCCAGTTGCTTCTCAGTGAGGCAAGGGAGCATGAAACTACCTTGTGAAGGGAGGAGATGGCTCAGAATGCTGTCTTCAATCAAGCGTTCTTTGGTGTGCTGGCCACCTTGTGAAGGCAATGAGTGGCTGGCATGTGTGGCCCAATCTGTTTTTTTTTTTTTTTTTTTACAGTTTAGAGTTTGAATTTTGCACATTCTAAATAATCTGGATTTTGCTGCTGACTGTAATAAACAATTAAGTGACTTATGTGTTTGCATCATGATTTTCTATTGTGTCTGTTAAGACACTGGTGGGAAATGAGTCAACAGTACAAACCATTTATCAGTGATGTTGAAAATAATGGCTCATTTTTAAGAAAAAGTAACCAAAAACAATTATTTTATTTACTGAAGAATGTATTGTTGGATGTGCCAGTGCAGAAGATACTGCACGCTTTAGTGACAGTACCAGTATATGGAGGAATTCTGTGCAACATTAGCATCTGTATTTCCTAATAATGGGTTAGGGCAGGCATGTGCCATAGAGGGCCAAGACCTGCAAGCTTTACCACCAACCAGTGTCTTCAACAGTAGATTCCACTGAATTTATTCCCACTGATTGCTGATCAGTGAAAACAACTGCTGAAGACACTGGGTAGAAGAGAGAACCTGCACGGTCTTGGCCCTCCATGGCACATGATTGGACACCCCTGCATTAGGGTTTAATGGGATTTAACATTTTAACACAAACTGCTTTATGGTTCATAATTCAGACCTACACCAAACCAAAAGTGATTTCTCAAACTGCTGGATTATTCTTAGACAGCTTTTCCAGTCTTTTAGTATTTAATTTATGTCACTTGTTGGTAACCTTCACAAATAAAACAAAAGTGGAGACACATCTGCAAAAAATACAAAAGTATACAATGGTGTGAAAAAGTGTTGGCACCCTTCCGGATTTCTCATTTTTTTGTCTGTTTGTCACACTTAAATGTTTGAGATCATCAAACAAATTTAAATATTAGATAAAGATAACACAAGTAAACACAAAATGCAGTTTTTAAATCAAGGTGCTTATTATTAAGGAGAAAAAAAACCCACATGGCCCTGTGTGAAAAAGTGATTGCTCCCTAAACCAAATAACCGGTTGGGCCACCCTGAGCAGCAATAACTGCATTCAAGCATTTGTGACAACTGGCAATGAGTCTTTTACAGTGCTGTGGAGGAATTTTGGCCCACTCATCTTTGCAGAATTGTTGTAATTCAGCCACATTTGAGGGTTTTTGAGCATGAACTGCCTTTTTAAGGTCATGCCACAGCATCTCAATCGGATTCAGGTCAGGACTTTGACGAGGCCCCTCCAAAGTCTTCATTTTGTTTTTCTTAAGCCATTCAGAGGTGGACTTGCTGGTGTGTTTTGGATCATTGTTCTGCTGCAGAACCCAAGTGCACTTCAGCTTGAGGTCACGGACAGATGGCTGGACATTCTCCTTTAGGATTTTCTGGTAGACAGCAGAATTCATGGTTCCGTTTACCACAGCAAGTCTTCCAGGTCCTGAAGCAGCAAAACAGCCCCAGACCATCACACTATCACCACCATATTTTACTGTTGGTATGATGTTCCTTTTCTGAAATGCTGTGTTACTTTTACGCTGGATGTAATGGGACACACACCTTCCAAAAAGTTCAATTTTTGTCTTGTCAGTCCAGAGAGTACTTTCCCAAAAGTCTTGGGGATCATCAAGATGTTTTCTGGCAAAACTGATACGAGCCTTTATGTTCTTTTTGCTCAGCAGTGGTTTTTGTCCTGGAACTCTGGCATGCAGGCCATTTTTGAACAGTCTCTTTCTTATGGTGAAGTCTGGAGTGAGGCCTGCAGTTCTTTGGATGTTGTTGTGGGGTCTTTTGTGACCTCTTGGATGAGTCGTCGCTGCGCTCTTGGGGTAATTTTGGTCGGCTGCCCACTCCTGGGAAGGTTCACCACTGTTTCATGTTTTCGCTATTTCTGGATAATGGCTCTCACTGTGTTTTGCTGGAGTCCCAAAGCTTTATAAATTACTTTAAAACCTTTTCCAGACCAACAGCTCTCAATTACTTTGTTTCTCATTTGTTCCTGAATTTCTTTGGATGGCAGCATGATGTTGAGCTTTTGAGGATCTTTTGGTCTACTTCACTTTGTCGGGCAGGTCCTATTTAAGTGATTTCTTGATTGAAAACGTGTGGCAGTAATTGGGCCTGGGTGTGGCTAGAGAAATTGAACTCAGCTTTCCAAAGATGTGATAAACCACAGTTAATTTATGCTGTAACATGGGGGGGAATCACTTTTTCACACAGGGCCATGTAGGTTTGGATTTTTTTTTTAACCCTTAATAATAAACACTTTCATTTAAAAACTGCATTTTGTGTTTACTTGTGTTATCTTTGTCTAATATTTAAATTTGTTTGATGATCTGAAACATTTAAGTGTGACAAATATACAAGAAAAAGAGAAATCAGGAAGGGGGCAAACATTTTTTCACACCACTGTATATTTATACAGTCGTGTAAAACAGTGGTGTTTACAGTCCAGTAAATCCATGTATTTCTCCATGTAACTGCATTATTTTAATTGCTTTTAATCCTAGATCAAGTTTGTTTTGACGTAAAAATGCACCATTGTTAAATATATCTTATTATACCTAACTCAGTACTGTTTACCTATTGAAATATATATTTTACAGCTAATATAACCCCACAACTACAATATGGCACCTGGTGACCAATTTTTGGCAGCTGATCACTTTTTGCCACGACACCACCACAGACTCAGTGCTGCTGGAGCAGGTACATCCCATCATGTCTCAACAGTCTCTCCGTGACTTTTCACACAGATCAGAGCAATTTATTGCACAGGAAGCTAAATGTTTCTACAGACATTCTGAAGTTCTGTAACCACTGCGCGTTTGTGAAGCTGGGGTGACATCCCACCACTGGGAGGCTCGGTTGAACCCCCAGACCCACAGTTTGAAGGGATAATTTTGCCCCAAGAGAGCCATCTGAAACATACACAGCATACATATTTTAATAACTACTAGCGAGTACGTGCCAACATTACAATGTAGTATGGGGGACTTATTAATGACTGTATCAAACCAGAATTAGCAATCATTAGCTTACCCTCATATGTGATCTAGTTCGTATCCTCACGTCTTCGGCTTTATACTGCTCCATGGCTTCCTAAACGCTCCAGTACTTTTCCAGAGTGTTTCGTTTCGCCACCTGTAGCCTTCTCTGGCTCTCCTTTTTTGCCTTTACTCTGACAAAAAGCCAGAGACCGAGCAGTACGTATACCATTGCCTCGTAATTCTCCATCTTGTGTTTTGCTTGTGTTGTGTGCTTTACATCACGGGAGTGTTAGGCCGCTTTGCTTTAAAAAATCCCACCCACCTCAGGTGGTACTCAGCTGTAATGGAAAACAAATCACACCGTGGCAAGCTGAGTTGAGTAAAGTCGAAGCGAGTCAGGCTAAGTAGGTACTAGTGGAAAAGGGGCTCAAATCTTCCCTTTCACTCTTGCTGCTACCTTTCTGTCACAAATCACCTGACACTCGTCTCCACCCTGCCTGCACTCTCTTCTTCATCTCTCTTGTGCATTTTCCATTGCTTTGGATGGTTGACCCCAGGTATTTAAACTCATCTATTTTCACTACCACTACTCCTTCCATCTTCATCGTTGCGCCTGCTTCCCTCTCATTCACACTCATGTATTCTGTCTTGCTTCTACTGACTTTCATTCCTCTTCTCTCCAGAGCATACCTCGACCTCTCCAGGTTCTCTTCCACCTGCTCCCTACTCAATGTCATCTGCAAACATCATGGTCCATGGAGACTCCTGTCTGACCTCGTCTGTCAGCATGTCCATCACCATGGCAAACAAGAAGGGGCTCAGAGCCCATCCCTGATGTAATCCCACCCCCACCTTGAATCTATCCATAACTCCTACAGCACACTTCACCACCATCTCGCTGTCCTCATACATGTCCTGCACCACCCTCATATACTTCTCTGCCACTCTATATATTAAAATGACATATTATTGTGTGATGAGGGTGGTGGCTCCACCTTTCTGGTTCCGCCGCCACCCTGAGTATAAAAGGCTGATGCGGAAGAGGCACGGTCTCTTTTGAACTTCGCCTCTGCCTTATGCCTTAGGTTATGGACATAACATTTGACGATGAGGATAAAAGTATGGACAAAGGTATTTCGGTCATTTCTGGAGCTTCCTGGCGAGCCGCTGGTGTCATGGGAGAGGTGGTTTGCCACATTCGAGAATTATCTGGTGGCATTGAACCTCGGTAAGTTGGAGAAATTGCATGCACGGGCAATATTGGTCCATAATCTTGGCATGGAGGAACAGCACATTCTTAGCACATTGGCAGTGAGTGACAGTTTTGAGGACATGATTAGGCTAATGGCGCGCTACTTCCGCACCCCTGAGAACGTCATAGTCCGGAGGATCCAGTTCTGACAGTGCCACCAGCGGGCTGGAGAGTCTGTGCAGCGGTATGTTGCTGACCTGCGCCAACTGGCTGGGTGTTGCCAGTTTGAGACTTTAGAGGAAGAAATGGTCCGCGATCAGTTGGCAGAGCACACATTGTGTGCAGCAACATGGTCAAGACTTCTTACCCATTCTGGTGAACTGACGTTGGCCAAAGCAGTGGAGATAGCCCAGCAGTTTGAAGCAGCGGATAAACTGTCACGGGACCTTGGTGAGAGAACAGCGTTGGGGCAACCCAACTCACAATCAGCGGCGCAGGCTGTAGACCCGGTCAGCAACAACAGCGTAGAAGACAGAGAAGAATACGCTACGCTATAAAAATTAGGTCCGCCCTGGGATCGCCAAAGTGTTTTGGCTGCGGGTCTACCAAGCACCGGTACAAAGCGAGAGAGTGTCCGACAAAAGGTAAACGCTGTGGCAAGTGCAGACGCTTAAATCATTTCGCCAGGGTCTGTAAAAAGTTTGAGCGAGGGGAATGGTGGCATGGATTCCCCCGCCACGACTCCTACGGTTATTCACACAGTATCCCCAAGCACAGAAGGTCGTACATATTTAACAGCTACTTTGGACGGCAAGGATGTGCCATTGTTGGTGAACACGGGTGTGGTGAGGTCCGTGTTGAACTGGCCTACTGTGAGGAGTTTTTTCCCCTACCATCGTATGAGAGGTCTGTCAACGCTATTATGTGGGTATGGTGGTAATAGGCTGTCCATCACGGGTTCGCTGGAGCTGACGGCGAGGTCCAAGACAGCGGTGGTGTCCAATCTACAGTTCGTGGTGACCGCGAGTGGGTCAAATGTGATGGGCTGTGATCTGTTTTATGGACTGGGCTTGTCAATTACCAGCAGCAGCGGAGAGGAATGGTCAGGCTGTGGTCTGTGAGACCAGCCGGTTCCATGAGTGGTCGACGATGCAGTTTGGGACGATACATAACCTAGTATTCTGGGAGATGGACAGGACAATTACCACCCAGGGCCATCAGGGCAGGGTTCCGGTGCCAGGGCCCACATTATCCTAGGTGAGGGAACTGGGTGGCATGATGGAACACCCGTAATAACAGGTGATGCTGTGAAGACGACCCCCTCTGCGTCCGGGGTTTGGCCTGGAGATACCGAGAAGCATGGGGCTGCAACGGCTACGCGAGCGTTCAAAATGAAAGCGAGCGGGGCAGGACCGGCTGGCACAGGAAACAGATGTGCCACACAGGAACACTGCAGGCCAAGTTGGGCTTTGAGGCGGGTCACCGGTGTGGTGTGACCCGGCGTAAAGGCCCGGTTAAGACATCGTGGACATGGGAAGTCAAGTCGAGCTCCTTTGGGAGTCAGTGACGTGGTTTGACCCTGTGAGGAGGCTTGGCTAAGAGGTGTCCACGGGAAGAGGAAGCGACGGGAGGACCAGGGACGGCTGAAGGTGGTGGCTGGTCGGGAGAATGGATACCTTCGGCTGTCAGATGACTCATGGAGACACCCCAATGAACTGCGGCGCGCTATCAAGGAGAAAGAGGTGTCGGGGTCCCGACGTGGCTCATCTCCAGGGACAAAGAGACGAAGGAACTCTGGGTGGAACCCGCCAGACAGGTCCCCCAGGGGTGGCTTCTCCATTGAGGCTGTACGGTAGCAAGGGGCAATGGGTTGGGTTAAATGTGAATTGCCCGGGCTATGTAGTTAATGTGTTTCTCATGATAAAATGCTATAACAGGTGCCCATGTGAAAAAAAAAACATGTAATGCGTGTCACCATGTTTGGGGGTGTGTATTACTGTGGGGTTTGCCCGGGTTGGGGTGGTATAATTGGGAATGTTATAGCGGTGCATAAATGTGCATGTTAACTGATTGGTTGTTTGCTTGTTAAATTGAATTTTCTTCTTTATGTGTATCAGTTTATGGGATTGTTTTGTATTGTAATAGCAACACGGCGTTATTTTATGGACTTTTATTATCAGAGACGGCAGAACAATCTGTCCGGTCGTGTGGAGGTGGGACGGTAGTCCACCTGTCCTGCGGTAGCTTCACTTCCGCTCTTCAAGGAGAGTAGACGCTTCTCTCTTTTCTCTCTGCTCTAGCTCCCCACTTCCCTAACTAACTGGATCCCAGCTTGCTGTTGTCTGTCTGCGTCTACTGCTGATTATCGAAAAGAAATTATGGAATTGATATGCTGGGCTTTGAACGCAATTGACACTATTTTTCAACAAGGAACAGTGCTCCGGGGGAAGCTGTTTGCCCCGCAGGGACGGCTCCAGCGGGCTATTTACGGGTGACAAGTGTTTGGAGGATCTTGTGCCTGAGTAATCTCTCTATCGAAGATATTGAAGATTTGTATATCTTCGTAATAATGGTGACTGGGATCGTTCTGATTGGAACTGGGATTGTCCTGGTGTACCGCAAATTGCTGAAGATGGATACAACCTATCAAAATGCTGGCCACGCGAGGTGCATCCATCAAATTGGAAAAATGGAGGAGACTTTGATAGCGACAAATGGAGAACTGTCTCGGAAGGTGGATTACATCTACGCTTAAGTCTATCCACGACGGACTCAAAGCCCTCGCAATGAAGGATTAAGCACTGAATCTGCAGAAGAAAATAAAGTTCTTTCTCTGTGTTCAGTCTATTTGGCTCAATTTCCCTTACAAAAATCCTCCTGATAATCCCCAGTCTTTGTTTTTCAAAACACTGAGCACACGGCCTCTGGACAGTAGCTGCTTGGGACAATTGCCAAGGACAATTGCTGCAGCCAGACAAAACATCTTCTGCCAAAGTGTCCTTGTGCTCATATTGATACAACATTGCTTCAACACTACATCCACACTGACCCAGAAACTGACAACAAGATAACATTCACTGCTCTCCTTGTGTCCTGTGGACTCTGGTCTTGAATGTGCATCGTGGGCTTTTTTTGTCTTTGTAATCATAATATTGATTACTTATGGTCAATATTCTGAATTCAATGATTTTTTTGCTCCTTCCTATTGTATGATTTCTTATCTGTACCATCCTATTGGCAGGCGCGTCCCCGATGCAGCCGTGTCATTGGAAATGCAGGTTCATTTTCTGTGTCAAGTCAAATTCTCTCGTATGTTATCAGTGATCTGTTAATGTACTTGGCAATAAATCTTTTTCTGATTCTGATTCTGATTCTGTCCCCCTCTAGTTTTAGTTGTTTGTGTGCATGGACAGGTCTACGTTATTTGTTTGTTATTAGAGTGTGATTTGGGTATTAAATTTGGGAGGGCGTGTGCATGTGTTTTGGACTTTTCTAAGGGGGAGGGGTGTTATATATTAAAATGACATATTATTGTGTGATGAGGGTGGTGGCCCCACCTTTCCGGTTCCGCCGCCACCCTGAGTATAAAAGGCTGATGCGGAAGAGGCACAGTCTCTTTTGACCTTCGCCTCTGCCTGTACAGGAGTGCCTAGTGTCTGTGACTCACAAAATAAAGTCGCGTTCTATTGCACCTCCGGCATCGTTATTGGAATACAGATTATGGACATAACATCCTGACTTTCTCATACAGTACCACACTTCCTCTCTTGGCACCCTATCATATACTTTCTCTAGATCCACAAAGACACAGTGCAACTCCTTCTGACCCTCTCTACACTTTTCCATCAACACTCTTAGAGCAAACATTGCATCTGTAGTGCTTTTTCTTGGCATGAAACCAGACTGCTGCTCACTGATTGTCACCTCTCCTCTTAACCTGGTTTCAACACCTCTTTCCCATAGCTTCATAGTGTGGCTAATCAATTTTATGCCTCTGTAGTTACAACAGCTCTGAGCATCACCTTTGTTCTTGAAAACTGGTATCAAAACACTTCTTCTCCACTCCTCCGGCATCCTTTCACTCTCCAAGATTGTGTTAAACAATCTGGTTAAAAAATCCACAGTCATCTCTCCTAAACATCTCCATACCTCCCACAGGTATGTCATCTGGACCAACCGCCTTTCCATTCTTCATCCTCTTCAAAGCTGCCCTCACTTTCGCCTTGCTAATCCTCGGGACTTCCTTGTTCATCATCTTTCCTTCATCCATCCTCCTCTCTCATTTTCTTTATTCATCAGCTCTTCAAAGTACTCCCTTCCCCCTTCTCAACACACTCTCGTCATTTGTTAGTACATTACCATTTCTGTCCTTAATCAGCCTAACCTGCTGTACATCCTTTCCAGCTCTATCTCTGTCTAGCCAGTTGATAGAACTCCTTTTCTCCTTCCTTAGTGTCCACCCTCTTAAACAACTCACTATACGTCTTATCCTTTGCCACCTCTCTTTGCCATGCACCTAGATTCCAAATACCCCCGTCTACTTTCTTCATCTCCCTGACTATCCTACTTTTTCTTTGCTAACCTCTTCCTTTGGATACTTTTCTGTACCTCCTCATGACATAGAACATACTACCTTAAATCATTCCTACTAGTAGGACATTTTAAGTAATTCTAAGTAAATTTTATAGGGGGACATCCAGTGATTTAATGGTCATGACCACAGACGCAGTGATCCCTTGTTCAATTCCAAGCTTTGGTGATCCTTCCAGCTCATTTCCTGTCTCACTCTTAACTGTATCTGTCCAATCCATCTTCTTCCACTTACGTATCTGGGGTCCAGGTCATGGGGGCAGCAGTCTAAGCAGAGAAACCCAGACTTCCCTCTCCCCAGCCACCTACTCCAGCTCTTCAGGGAGGACACCAAGGCCTGCTGGGAGACTTAGTCTCCCCAAGGTGTCCTGGGTCTGCCCCGGGGTCTCCTCCTAGTATCATGTGCCCAAAGCAGGAGGTGTCCACTAGGTATCTTGTTTAGACGTCCAAACCACCTCAACTGGCTCCTTTTGGTGTACCACTTAGTCATGTTTTTGTAAGAGAATAATTGTTGACTGCACTGTTTACCAATAAGTTGAATGTCATAACAACTTATGGATAAGGGAGAAGGAAAAGGACCTATACTAATATAGCGCTTTTTGTAGTCTCAAAGACCAATCAAAGTGTTTCACTAAAGCTTCACTAGTATTAACCCTCTATTCTAAGAGCTATCGGAGACAGATACCTAGGAACAATTTAGAATCACCAATTGACCTAACACTGGATTGTAGGAGGAAACCAGAGCACCCGGAGTAAACCCACACAGCACAGGGAGAACATGCAAACTCCACAAACAAAGGTTCCTACCCTTGCCAGCCTGGGGATTCAAACTTGGAACCTTCCAGCTATTAGGCAAAAGTGCTAACCACTGTACCACCATGCTGCTCTGGCTTTAATTGGATACTGAAACACTGAGCTACTGAGAAACATGGAGAATAGCTTAGTCAACTTTTCAATAAATGAGCTATAATCACAAATCAGATGCATGTCTAATACCTTTGAAAATGAGCTCAACCTGTATATTGATGATTCACCCGAGGATCAATTTGTGTGAGTTGACTGACCATTCTGGCAATTGCCTAGGAGGAGATTCTTGCAAACTGTGGTCGGACAGACAGACCAACGATACACACAGCACAGGGTATTAGTTAATTTTGCCTTTGCCAGAATGACATGAAACTTGGTAGGTACAGTTAATGCAAAGGATTAAGTAATATAAACTTTCATTTTCTAAATTACCATTAGATAAGACTTGGTCTCCTCCTGGTGGTGTAAAGTAAATGGTACACAATATTTAAATGAGTACACTGAGTCAGGATGGGTTAACCATTTTCCCTCTTTTAGTCTTTGTTACAATATTTTTTTAATTTTCTTTCTGAGGCACATAAAAATGGGATGCTGACACCACTGTCAATTCATCAGACAAATACTTGGTCAACCAGACCATCGATGGGATAGCTCGTTCCACCCTGATGAAATCACTCCAAGAGTACTCAGATCTCCTGACCTTTGACCTCGACCAGAGCTTACATGCAGACCCATGAGGATCACTGTGTATGAATTTGACCAAAACTGGAGCAATTGCCTAAGAGGAGTACCAATTTTTGTGAAATCCTAAATGCTGAGATCTCATGACCTTTAATAAAAAAAAGACCTTCACCTTTAGTTCAACTGGGGCTGGGTGATTAACCAAAATAAAACTGAAACCGACACAATTTTGTTCATGTCAGTGGGGTTTTTTTTTTTGTTGTTTTCCCACTCTCCCCATTGTGTGTGTGTATATGAGAGCTTTCATGTCCTTCCCCTTTAAAAATACAGCAGGGAAAATAAGTGTTGAACACGTCAATATTTTTCTCATTAAACATATTTCTGATGGAGCCACTGACCTGAGATTTTCACCAGATATCAGTAACAGCTCAAGTAATCCATACATACAAATAAATCAAGGCAACTGTGTTCACAAACAAGTTATATTTAATAAAGTAGAATGACACAGGGAATAAGTATTGAACACACTTGGTGAAATTCATTTAATATTTAGTAGAAAAGCCTTTGTTGGTAATAACAGCTTCCAGACATCTCCTGTATGGAGAAACTAGATGCAGGCATTGCTCAGGAGCAGTGTTGGGCAAGTTACTAAATAACAGTAAGTAGTTACTTGGAAAAGTAACTTTCACATTATCTTTAAATGCATACTTAAATCATCTTGCACAAACAGCAAGATCAAGGGCCCCTTGTTCTCATCAGAAAAAAGAAGAAAAAGAAAACTGATGAGAAAAAAAGTCTCATCTTACATCTTAAAAAATGTCTCAGATTTACACAAACTATTGTAATCAGTAGAAAGTCAGAAATTTACGAGAAATAAAGCTGTAAATTCACAGAGAAAATTTTGGACCCCCTGGTGGGCCGTTTTTGGGCCACGAGCCATATGTTTGACACCCCTGGACAGCCCATTAAAAATGCATATTTAGAGGATTTACTTCCATGAAATAGTTGCATATCACAACAGCATGTAAATGAATGAGATAAAATAAAATAGAAAGCACAGATAAATGAAAGGTCACTGCTTAGAAGAAGCTGTTCTTTACTGCAACAAATCACAGTCACTTTTTCCTCTGTAAGAAAACTTTAAATGTATTTAATGCGCACATTAAATGCTTAACCACAGAGGTAGGACCTGTTAGTGGCTACTTACCGTTCGGACAACAGGTGATCAGGGCTCGATATGAGAAGTCAGAATCAGAATCAGAATCAGAATCAGCTTTATTGCCAAGTATATTTACAAGTAAACATACGAGGAATTTGACTTGACATTGGACGCGCACGTTAGGCGCATCCAATGACGCGTTGCCATACAAGGCGCCTGTCATACAGTGGAGGTAAAGAGGGGAAGGGAGGGGAAGGAAAACACAATAGGAGAGAGAAAAAACATAGTAATCAGAATAACGCTCGTATAAGCTCATATAAAGCTCAATGAGCCAAATTTTGACTACACAGAAAAAAACCCTCATGCACAATTAACAGACGATAGATCACACAAACAACAGTTGAGAGAGGCAGTGTATATATGAGTCAGTATATATGTGTCAGTTCGTGTAATGTTGTGTGCATTTGTGTAGTGTAGGTGTGACAGTTGCTAGTGAACAGCAGAGGGCGCCTCCAGGCAGTAGATAGATGTTAAAGTCATGTGACTTATAAACAAGTCCGGAGTCTGTCTCTTCGCTTGCAAATGAAGGCACATGGACTGTCCCTGAGAAGTTCATCCGCTGAAAACAGCAGCTGTCTGTCGATTGCTTGGGTTAAGAGCCGCTCCTACCGCTTATCTTACAGGAGGAATGTAAATACCGGGCACCAAAGAAGGTCAAATCTGCACAGCACTCAGAGAATAGAATTTCCTCACCCGAGCAATTCTGTGCTTCAGAATTTCCATGTGCAGGCTTAAACATTAACATACTCTGAAGAGCACTAGCGACTTCAAGATGTATTCCACCATCTGAATCTCCATTCAGTTCACCATGCCGCCTCGTGCCTCCCCAACTAGTCGAATTGGTGAAGGAGCTTGCCTGGATCCGCATTTGAACAGCTCCCACCTTCCTCAATTTTGAAACAAACACCAGGAAACTCCAGAGCCAAAAATAGAATCCTGTGTCGTAGCCAATAGATGTCTTCTGCATCTCCAGTCGAATCATACACTCAGCAGGTTCCAATTCTTGGGCTCCCCCTTGGCCCGATTCTTGTTGAAAAAATACTGACAATAGCCCGTTTAAGCCGCTACCAAATCCATAATTTCCGTTTAGATTAAGATTCAGCAGAAGAAGAGCGACTAAACACAGACAAAAACGCAACATTGCAAGCTGGGATCAGAAGGGAAAAGAGAGGATTAGAAAAGGCGTCTGCTCTCTCTCGAAGCCGGAAGAAGTCACCACCGCTATGGCATTTCTTCCCACAGGGTTGTGATGTGAACTGGGGCAGGACAGGAAACAGACCCGCGGAGGAGACTGTGTGATGGCTGCGTTAGTTACGGTAGGGTCAGTTTATATTTATTTGCTTATTTACTTGCTTGCCTTTACCTTTGGCATGACAACCTCCAGTGGCTTGAAGCCACTGGTGGCGCTGGGGATGGCAGTTGTCCCACTAATAGCCACCGAAACTGTGTATTCATACCCAGTTGGCAGCTGATGAGGAGGGTGTCTAGCAACTGCAAGTTGGATGACCATCTGTTTGCACCAAAATATCTATCCATATTAATAAAACAAGTAACGCGAGTTACGCACCAGATCAAATTTCAGTAGCTGTAACGCATTACTAAATTTTAAAACAGTAATTTCGTTACACAGCACGTTACTGCAAAAGTAGTAGCATTACAGTAACGCGTTACTCCCAACACTGCTCAGGAGTGATTTTAGCCCATTCTTCCACACAAGCTGTCAAATTTTGACAGTTCCGTGGGTGTCTTCAAGGTGTTGGGGGGGGGGGGGGGAAATCGATTCACATACGAATCTAGATTCTCATTTTACATGATCCAGAACTGAGCCACAAAAATTCAGAATCAATTTATTATTATTTTTTGCGGTGGTGCCGGAGTCCTGTCACGTGACATGTATTGGCACTTTGTGATACGCAATTACACATTGATGCTGCCGATGCAGGAGAACCAAGCAGAGTTGCTTACTAAGTTACAGTGGACATAAAAAGTCTACACACCCCTGTTCAATTGCCAGGTTTATGTGATGTAAAAAAAATGAGACCAAGATAAATCATTCCAAAACTTTTTCCACCATTCAAGTGACCTATAATCTGTACAACCCAATTGAAAAACAAACAAATCTTTTAAGGGGAAAAATAAAACCTTACAATAACCTGTTTGCATAAGTATGCACACCCATAAACTAATACTTTGTTGCAGCACCTCTCACTTTTATTACAGCACTCAGTCTTTTTGGGTAGGAGTCTATCAGCGTGGTACATCTTGATGTGGCAATATTTGCCCACTCTTCTTTGCAAAAGCGCTCCAAATCTGTCAGATTGCAAGGGCACCTCCTGTGCACAGCCCTCTTCAGATCACCTCACAGATGTTCGATTGGATTCAGATCTGGACTCTGGCTGGGCCATTCCAAAACCTTAATCTTCTTCTGGTGAAGCCATTCTTTTGTCAATTTGGATGTGTGCTTTGGGTCATTGTTGTGCTGAAAGATGAAGTTCCTCTTCATCTTCAGCTTTCTAGCAGAAGCCTGAAGGGTTTGTGCCAACACTGACTGGTATTTGGAACTGTTCATAATTCCCTCCACCTTGACTAAGGCCCCAGTCCCAGTTGAAGAAAAACAGCCCCAAAGCATGATGCTGCCACCACCATGCTTCACTGTAGGTATGGTGTTCTTTTAGTGATGAGCAGTGTCGTGTTTGTGCCAAATATACCTTTTGGAATTATGGCCAAAAAGTTCAACCTTGGTTTCATCAGACTACAGTGATCCCTCGCTACTTCGCGCTTCACCTTTCGCGCCCTCAGTGCATCACGGATTTTTCAAAAATATTCATCAAAAATTCAAAATTGAGAAATAATGGCCGGGCGCTAGCAGAAGGCAGGGAGACTACATTAGACCATCAGGTATCAACACGGAGAGCCACACAACTCAAAAAATCCACCTCTCTGTTCGCTGTTCTCGTGTTGGCTCAGCTCGGAAATCTCACAAGCTGATTGGCCGAGACGTTTCACCCCGCAAGCTGATTGGCCGAGACGTTTCACCCACCTCCTCTCCCTGCCGAGCGCCCATTAAGGGAAGGAAGACCGCATTCATTGCTCTTTATCGCTCGTGTTACTTTTAGTCTCGCCGCGTGGAACTTTTTGCTGTTCTCTTGTGCCATTTTGTGCGAAATAGTCTTCCCGTCGAGCCACTACGCCGCCTCCTGCAGCTTCTCCAGCTCTATTGGAAGCTGCCCTCGATGATCCTGCGCTTCTAGCACCTGACGATGAGGCGTCACCTGAGGAGCAGTAAAGCTCTCATTAACCTGTGCAGTAAATCATTTTCATCTTGAGTTACGTATCTTGTTATAAGAATAAAAGAGTTCTAAAAACATATTTATGTACACTTTATTTACATCTACGTATGTATGTACACATACACACACACACACGTATCATATGAGATAGAGAGAGTGAGAGAATGAACGTACGTATTATTTATGGATGACGTCATTAGGGGTGACGCTACTTCGCGGTTTTTCACTTTTCGCGGTCGGTTCTGGAACCCATTAACCGCGATAAGTGAGGGATCACTGTATAACACATTTTCCCACATGCGTTTGGGAGATTTCAAATGTGTTTTTGCAAAATGTAGCTGGGCTTGGATGTTTTTCTTCATAAGATAAGGCTTCCCTCTTGCCACCCTAAACGGGAGATTGTTGTCACATGCACTAAACAGCCAGTACTGGCCAGAAATTCCTGCAGCTCCTTCAATGTTGCCGTCGACCTCTTGGCAGCCTCCCTGACCAGTTTTCTTCTCGTCTTTTCATCAGTTTTGGAGGGACATCCAGTTCTTGGTAATGTCACTGTTGTGCCATATTTTCTCCACTCAATGATGACAGTCTTCACTGTGTTCCATGGTATATTTAATGCCTTGGAAATTCCTTTGTACCCTTCTCCTGACTGATACCTTTGAACAATGAGATCCCTCTGATGCTTTGGAAGCTCTCTGCGGACCATGGCTTGTGCTGTTAAGATGTGACTACAAAAATATCAGTAAAAGCCTACTAGAACAACTAACTTTATTTGGGGTTAATCATACACTTTAAATGGAGGCAAGTGTGTGCTGACTCCCATTTAACATGAGTTGGAATGTGACTGATTAATTCTGAACACAGCCACATCCCCAGTTATAACATGGTGTGCATGTTTATGCAAACAGGTTATTGTATGTATTTTATTTTTCCCCTTAAAAGATTTCCGTTTGTTTTTCAATTGGGTTGTATAGGTTATAGGTCACATTAATGGTGGAAAAAGTTTTGAAATGATTTATCTTGGTCTCATTTTTCTACATCACAAAAACCTGACATTTGAACAGGGGTGTGTAGACTTTTTATATCCACTGTAGCAGCCGGATGAAACAGTCGGAATAAAGTAAAAATGGAGCAGCAAGAAATTCGAGACAGGTCCATCTGCAGCTTGCAGACTCCGTCAACACCCCTTCAACTAGTTACGCTCCCTCAGCAAGTTACGCCCCTACGTTATGTCACTCCACAAAATGGCTGGCCATAGCTGACCTGATGTGTAGTGAGTGTGGTGTGTGTGTGGCCCTCGGGGTTTGCCGTACCCGCCCTGGGTAGTGACATCAGGCGGGCTACGGCCAGACTGTATATAGTTGTGTGTTCTCTAATTAACAGTCAGTTGGCTGCATGGCATAAGAGAGACTCCGACTATTATTTACCAACATAACATTTTGGCGATGAGGAGAAACTATTGGGGCGTATGGGCTCCCTCCAACATTATCACCGTTTCTGGGATATCCAGGAGAGCCAGCGATCCTGTGGCCAAACTGGCTGGCCATGTTTGAGGGTTACATCGCGGTGCTAGGCTTAAGTAGACTCGACAGAGTACGAAACGAGCACTTCTGGCCCACCATCTCAGCAAAGAAGGTCGGAAAATTCTCTGTATGTTGGGAGAAACGGAGTCTTATGTGGACGCTTTCGGGCAGCTGGCCGAATATTTTGCCGAACATATAAGGACCACGAAGATGCGGGTAGAAGAGCTGTTGGCGCCAAAAGAAGCTAAACTAGCTAGATCGGGGAAGTTAGCGGTTCAGTCAGTGACTATAGGGAAGTTAGCCACGAAGGTAGGTGCGTGCCAAAACCAAGCTACCAGCTACCAGCTAGACTTCAAGGTAGAACCGGGGCCACCAGTGGGGGAGCCCCCGGCCACCGAAGACAGCAAGCCAGCCGAGGACCTCAGCACGCTGGAGTCGGAGCAGCGACAGCCAGGTGCAGAGGCAGTGCAGCGCAGTACCTTGGACGACGGTGCTGGGCGCAGCAACGAGGTGCCTGGGACAACGAGTGACACCGACAGCAAGCCAGCCGAGGACCTCAGCACGCTGGAGTCGGAGCAGCGACAGCCAGGTGCAGAGGCAGTGCAGCGCAGTACCTTGGACGACGGTGCTGGGCGCAGCAACGAGGTGCCTAGGTCAACGAGTGACACTGACGTGGGTGATGATGAAAGTCCCGGGAAGCAGCAGCGACAGCCGGACACAGAGACGGCACAACGGAGCACCTCGGACGACAGAGGGGAGGTGCTGGGCACCATGGAGGTCGGACAGGACCTCAGTGCCAGGGCTCAAAGCGCCTTGGACGAGGTGCTGGGCCTTACAGTGAGGTGCCCGAGTCGATGAGTGACAGCGACGAGTGAGCTTCGGTTTTCCCCAGAGTTCAGCCACAGGGAGCCGAGTGTTTGGGGCTACAGTGGCGGCAGCTGCAGCGGTTCCAAAGACGTCGGAGGCGGACTGACAGGCACAAAGGGACTGCGTGCCAGGCAGCAGCACTGCGGGTTCAGACGAGAGAAGTGGCCGAGGGTGAGGAAAAAAAGACATTTTCGCCAGGGAGGTCAGCTTCAATCCCGGGGGCAGGCGGTGGCCAGGGGCGCGCATGCCGTGGGGCTGCCCTGGGCCCACAAGCCAGTTTTACCCTTGGCTGCCCATGAACTGTGGTGTAGCGTGATAAAATTTTTTGAATGTAAATATGTCTATGTGGGGATGTAGTAGTTCCTATGTCCATCCATTCATCTTCTACCACTTTTCTGGAGGTCCGGGTCGTGGAGGCAGCAGTTCAAGCAGAGATGCCCAGACTTCCCTCTCCCCAGCCACCTGCTCCAGCTCTTCAGAGAGGATACCAAGGCGTTCCCAGGCCAGCGGGGAGACGTAGTCTCTCCAGCGAGTCCTGGGTCTGCCCCGGGGTCTCCTCCCAGCGGGATGTGCCCGAAACACCTCAAGTGGGAGGCGTCCAGGAGGCATCCTGATCAGATGCCCATACCACCTCAACTGGCTCCTTTCAATGTCGAGGAGCAGCAGTTCTACTCTGAGCCTCTCCCGGATGACTGAGCTCCTCACCCTATCTCTGAGGGTGAGTCCAGTGATCCTACGAAGAAAGCTCATTTCAGCCGCTTGTATCTGCGATCTTGTTCTTTTGGTCATTACTCAAAGCTCGGGACCATAGGTGAGGGTAGGAACGTTGAATGGTAAATCGACAGCTTTGCCTTAAAGCTTAGCTCCCTCTTCACCACAAAAGACCGATACAATGTCAGCATCACTGCAGATGCTGCTCCGATCCGTCTGTCAACCTCTCACTCCATTCTCCCCTCACTCGTGAATAAGCCAGATAGATAGATAGATAGCCTTTATTGTCATTATACAAACAAATGTACAATGAGATTTAAGCATCTCCTTCAGTGCAACATATATAAAAGAGAAAAATAAAAAGCATAAAAACAATAAATTCCTACAATAAATAATGTATAATGTGTACAGTGTACGTAATCTAAGATAAAAATAAGTTATATATACAATATAAAAATAAAAAAATATTAGTAAGATTGTACAGCAAGACCCCGAGATACTTAAACTCCTCCACTTGGGGCAGGAGCCTGTCCCCAACCCGGAGAGGGCAATCCACTTTTTTCCAGCTGAGGACCATGGACTTGGACTTGGAGGTGCTGATTCTCATCCCAGCCGCTTCACACTCAGCAGCAAACCATCCCAGTAAGACCTGTAGGTCATTGCTGGATGAAGCCAGCAGGACAACATCATCTGTAAACAACAGAGATGAGATCCTGTGGTCATCAAGCATGACACCCTCCGTTCCCTGGCTGCACCTAGAAATCCTGTCCATAAAAATTATGAATAGGATCGGTGACAAAGGACAGCCCTGGCGGAGTCCAACTCTCACTGGGAATGAGTCTGACTGGGTGTTGGCAATACGAACCAAACTCTCACAATGGTCGTACAGAGACCAAATAGCTCGTAACAACAAGCCCGATACTCCATACTCCCGAAGCACCCGCCACAAAAAAAACACGAGGGATGCGGTCGAATGTCTTCTCCAAGTCCACAAAACACACATAAACTGGTTGGGCAAACTCCGACGAACCCTTGAGGAGTCTTGAGAGGGTAAAGAGCTGGTCCGATGTGCCACAGCCATGATGAAAACCACACTGTTCCTCTTGAATCCGAGGTCTGACCAACGGCCGGACTCTCCTCTCCAGTACCTTGGCATAGACCTTCCCAGGGGAGTCTGAGGAGTGTGATCCCTCTAAAGTTGGAGCACACCCTCCGGTCCCCTTTTTTGAAGAGAGGAACCACCACCCCGGTTTGCCATGCCAAGGGCACTGCCCCAGACCTCCACGCAATGTTGCAGAGGCGTGTCAACCATGACAGCCCTACAACAACCAGGGCCTTGAGGTACTCAGGGAGAATCCCGTCCATCCCCAGGGCCCGCCCACCAAGGAGATTTTTAACCACCTTGGCGACCTCAGCCTCTGTGATAGGCGAGTTGTCCCCCTCGTCCACAAGCCCCGCTTCCTCTGTGGAAGGCGTATCAGTGGGATTGAGGAGATCCTTGAAGTATTCCTTCCATCGCCCAACGATATCCCCAGTTGAAGTCAGCAGCGCCCCATCCGCACCATACACAGTGTGGACAGGGAGCTGCTTCCCCCTCCTGAGCCGCCGGACAGTTTGCCAGAATCTCTTGGAGGCCGACCGAAAGTCTTGTTCCATGGCCTTACCGAACTTCTCCCATACCAAAGTTTTTGCTTCAGCAACCAACCGAGCTGCACTCCGCTTGGCCTGCCGGTACACGTCAGTTGCTTTGGGAGTCCCACAAGCCAACCAAGCTTGATAGGACTCCTTCTTCAGCTTAATGGCCCTCCTCATCACTGGTGTCAACCACTTGGTTCGGGCGTTGCCACCATGAGATGCCCCGATGACCTTGCGGCCACAGCTCTGGGCTTCTGCTTCAACAATAAAGGTGGAGAACATGGCCCATTCAGACTCCATGTCTCCAGACTCCCTCGGAATTTGGTTGAAGCTCTTCTGGAGGTGGGAGTTGAAGACCTCCCAGACAGGGGCCTCAGCCAGACGTTCCCAGCATACCCTCACTATACGTTTGAGTCTACCAGGTCTGAATGGCATCACCCCTGCCATCGGATCCAACTCACCACCAGGTGGTGATCAGTTGACAGCTCTGCACCTCTCTTTACCCGAGCGTCCAAGACATACGGTCGCAGGTCTGATGACACAATAACAAAATCGATCATCAACCTGCGACCTAGGGTGTCCTGGTGTCAAGTGCACATATAGACACCCTTATGCTTGAACATGGTGTTTGTTATGGACAAACTGTGGTTGGCACAGAAGTCCAATAACTGCGCACCACTCAAGTTCAGATCGGGCAAGCCGTTCCTCCCAATCACCCCCTTCCAGGTTTCACTATCGTCGCCCACGTGCGCATTGAAGTCCCCCAGTAGGACAATGGAGTCTCCAAGAGGAGCACCCACCAGCACCCCAGTCAGAGACTCCAAAAAGGGTGGGTACTCTGAACCATCATTTGGTGCATAGGCACAAATGATGGTCAGGACCCGTGTCCCAACCTGAAGGCGCAGGCAAACAACCCTTTCGTCCACTGGGAAAGCCTCCAATATAGAGGCAGCAAAATGGGGGGATACAAGAAAACCCACCCCTGCTCGCCGCCACTCGCCCGGGGAAACTCCAGAGAAGGCCAATCTCCAGCCCTTCTCCAGGAGACTGGTTCCGGAACCAGAGCTGTGTGTTGAGGTGAGGCCGACTATATCTAGCCGGTATCTCTCAACCTCATACACCAGCTCAGGCTCCTTTCCCACCAGAGAGGTGACATTCCACGTCCCCAAAGCCAGTTTAGGAAGCCTGGGATCAGACCACAAAGGTCTCCACCTTTGACTGCCAACTGATCCATGCACATTAGTTCCTATGTGCATGTGTTAAATATTAATTATAATGAATATATATGTTTGCATGTGTGTTGAACTGTAAGTGTGCCGTACATATGAATGAGTGTGGTGATACGGGATTATTTTGTGTAGAAATGCTAATTTTAGTTGGTTTTGAGTGAATGTCGTAGGCTGTTATAGTTCACCGTTCCCTGTTTTCTTAGTGCATGATCCAGGTCCTAAATTGGGGTGGGTCTGAATTGTGTGTGTGTGTTTTACACTTTTGTAAGGGGGAGGGGAATGATGTGTAGTGAGTGTGGTGTGTGTGTGGCCCTCGGGGTTTGCCGCACCCGCCCTGGGTAGTGACGTCAGGCGGGCTACGGCCAGACTGTATACAGCTGTGTGTTCTCTAATAAAGAGTCAGTTGGCTGCATGGCATAAGAGAGACTCCGACTATTATTTACCGACATAACATGACGGTGCAAATATGGCTGAGCCAGTACTGGGCTGATCATACACAAATTCAAGTCCTGTAGCCTTGTAGACAGGCTGACAGTAGCCACACATTTCGAAGGACGAATGTAAAAGAATCTAAAAAAAAGAGTTTAGTCCATAGATGGTTAAAAAAAAAAGCTTATGGTCTCGTCTTTGGATGGCATTTGTTTGCGTGACCACGTGCTACCCCGTTGCCCAGCAACCCTAACAGCCACAGTTGAGGGCTTTTTTCTAACATTTTTTGGCAATGATGGAAGCAGTGTTCTTTTCATTGAATAAAAACCAAATCTCGTTATTGACTAAAAGTAGACAAAAACTATTGATAATGAACAGACTAAAATAAAAATATAAAAATAAAATCATCACAATAAATCTGGACTCAAATTAGGTGTCAAAAGTTAAATGCATAAACGGTAATTTTAGTTTACTTTCTAGCTTTAATGGATGAAAAAAATATAGTTTTAGTTGACGAAATTAACACTGGATGAAAGTTTATTTTTGTTTGTTTTAAATTATTGCATTTACTTTACCTTTTACTGGAGAAGCTTCACCAGGCAAAGGACCATGACCAGACCATCACCCACAGTTGAAAGAAGTGGAAAAAGTTGTAAGTCCTCCTGCTGAACAACGCACACTGCACCACTTTAACAAACTCACAGCAAATTCTGAACAGGTAAAAAAAAAAGTCATAAAAACTTGTAACAGTACTTTATTTTGTTTTACAACTTTAATTTGTTTTTTAAGTCACCGAAGAATTTAGATACTTAAGTTTATATCTGTGCAGGTTTAAATTAATGCTACTTGTCTTATGCATCAATTGCTTTCAGTTCTTATTGAATTTGTTCATTGCATTACTGTATAGGTAACTATACATTACATTACTGTATAGCTAACTGTACACTTACTGCATACAGTCAGGTAGCACTACTGTTTAAATGGATGTTCCAGGTATTTGTGATAGAATTTACTTTTGTTTTTAAATAAATAGCCTATATTTCTAGAATGCTGGAGGGCAACCAAACCAACACACTGTAAAAGCTGTTAGGAATAGCGCCGATCGAGGACTACGTCATCAGTTTTCGCGCTGGTAGTCACGTGGTACACAGCACTACACAAGGTCGGACAAACAAAACCCTGTCCTACCAGTGGAGCAGTGGTGAGTGATACTGCATTCCCACTTGTAAAACTGTTAGAAAGCGAAGTCCCAGGGGCTGCCTTTGTTTACAGTGACATTTCTCAACATTCTGTGGTCCAACTGAAGCGATGGTTGGAATGTCGTGGGTTGCCAGTGTCGGGAAACAAGCCTACTCTTGTGAAAAGGTGAGTACTGCCATGTATGTTTTATCATAACAACATAGACTAGAAATTGTGTGCTATTGAGTTTAATGTAAGACTAGGAACCAAATCTGATGCAGATCTATATATTGAAAATGGATGGGGGGGGTGCAAAATAAAAAGTACTGTCCATTCACTGTTTTGAAATTGCGATAATTCCCCTCAGGCACACCTGCCTTGCTCCATTCACGCGATGCAGTGGCCCAGAAAGTTTGTCCTACTTCAGCCAAGTAAACACACGCATGCGCAGTAGTGAAAGCTATTTTTAGCGCTTTGGCTAGCTCCTCGATCGGCGCTATTGTGATGCTGAAAAGGAAAATTTTCTAAATTTATTTCACTTGTGTACAATCTCATTTTTGAAACTGACAAATTTTCAAGAAATAATAAAGCAGTTACTAACCCTTTTTCATTTAACAGTATTTTACTCCAAATCAGTTGATGTAATTTAAAGAAAAAAAAAATATATATAACCCACCAAAACATCAACACACTGTACTCTGCTTTCAAGCATACTTCAGCATTTTTTGCAGTGCAATGAACTTTTTTTCCCCCTGAGATTAGTGTTTTTTTTGTACTGAACTGAGAGCCAAATGTGAACCGAAAATTGATTCCGAATCGAATTGTGTGACTTCTAAAGATTCACAGCCTAAGTGTCTTCTATGAACTCTGATCTTCAGTTCGTTCCATAGATTTTCAATTGGATTCAGGTCAGGTGACTGACTGGGCCATTCTAGCAGCTTTATTTTTATGCCTCGGTAAAATGGAGAGGCATACGGGAATCACTTAATCCGTCTGTGTGTGTGTCTGTCTGTCTGTCCGTCTCTCTGTTTCAGCTCACCCGGTCAAAATTAAGAGGAACTAAAGGCTTGCATCATTGTATCGCCATATTTTCTCGATGTTTCATTTGCCAGAATTCCGAGATAAGGCTTTGTTTTTGCAATAAACACAAATTTAACTCATCTTAACGTCAATGAAGCAGGGGGACAAGGTACTGTAATAACTATGACGGGCCACTAGAGGTGGCAGTGTGACTTTTACAGCACAACACAGCACGTTTTTTTTTTTACAGTACGTGGAGCTGAACTGTTATAAAAATAGCGGTTACTGAAAAAAAAAAAAAAAACATTCAGCAACTACAACATTTATTCATCACATTGATTGTTTTCACACTGGTTTTGCTGTTTAGTTTTGCAGAGGAAGGACAAAGTAAAACTTGTTAAAAACTCACTAAAAATTCCAAGTCCCAACATTCCTCACCCACAAATGGTTGCAGTGAATTGCGCATGCGCCCGGAAACTCCCACCAGAGGAAAGTACTGAGCAATCCGCCAGTACTGGGTGAACAGATGTCTGTCTTTTTGCCCGTCTGTTTTCTTCCTCTGCCACTAAACAGCAAAAGTTTCTGTTCGTCTTGATCGTCATTGTATTCTCGTACCTCCATTGCTTCTGCCATTTAGTGCTTTTCTTTTGTGTTTGGATTGCAGCTGTTCACATCAGTTTGGTGGCTCTTGGCTGCCACCGACAGTACGGGCATATGAACTGCAGAGTATTTTCACTGCGCGAATGTGTACTCCACAACTACTGGATGGATTTGGATGAAATTTTTACCAGAGGTAGTCCTTGGGCTGAAGAGGAGCCCATAACATTTTGGTGATTACCCTAGAATGCACACTTCCGCCAAGGCTTTTTTCTTCTCACAGTGTGTTAGCAAGACTACTCCAAAATTACTGGATGGATTTGGATGAAATTTTTACCAGAGGTGGTCCTTGGGCTAGAGAGGAACCCATAACTTTTTGGTGATGATCCAAGAACGTATACCTCAGCCAAGGATCTAGCACCGAGGCATCAGCACCTTGGTGCTTTCGTCCATCTCAGGAGCCAGCTGAGAGTTTCCTGGGCTATGTGTTTGGAATCATTGTTTTGCTGAAATGTCAGCATTTTGACAGATGGCAACAGGTTCTTATCAAGGATGTCTCTGTACACTTGTCCATTCATCATTCCTTCAATTATATGAAGTCTGCCTGTACCATATGCTGAAAAACACCCCCACACCATGATGCTCCCACCTCCAAACTTCACTGTTGGTATGGTGTTTTGGGGCTGATGTGCAGAGCCATTTCTCCTCCAAACATGCTGTGTGTTGTGCCACCCAAAAAGTTCAATTTTGGTCTCACCTGACCAGACTATATTCTCACAGTATTTTACTGGCTTACCCAAATTGTGCAGCAAACTTTAAACGAGCTTCAACATGCTTTTTCTTCAGCAATGGAGTCTTGCGAGGTGAGCAGGCATAGAGCCCATGTCAGCTGAGTGCATTACTTATTGTCTTCTTTGAAACAGCAGTACCTGCCAACTCCAGGTCTTTCTGGAGCTCTCCATGAGTGGTCTTTGGCTCTTGCATAACTCTTCTGATGATTCTTTTGACTCCTCTGTCAGAAATTTTGCGAGGAGCTCCTGGTTGTGGCCGGTTTATGGCAAAATTATGTTCTTTCCACTTCCGAATGATGGCTCCAACAGTGCTCACTGGAACATTCAGCAGTTTAGAAATGCACCTGTAACCAATGCCATGATTATGTTTTGCAACAATAAGGTTGTGAAGGTCTAGCGAGAGCTCTTTGCTTCTACTCATCATGAGTTCTTTGTGATGTGACAATCTGATATTCACAGACCTTTTCAAAGGCTATCAATCAGGACTTAAACCAGCGGAAATTAATTTGCACTGATGGGGGATGGGATGGCTTCCTTAATTCGGATGGATTTCAGCTGGTTTCTTGGCTTTCTATGCCTTTTTGCACCTCTTTTTCTTCATGTGTTCAATACTCATTCCCTGTCACATTCTGCTTTATTAAATATAACTTGTTCTGTAAAAACAGTTGCCTTGATTTTTCTGTATGTATGGATGGCTTGGGTTGTTACTGATACCTGCTGAAAATCTCAGGTCAAGGGCTCCATCAGAAATATGTTTAATGAAAAAATGTTGACGTGTTCAAGACATATTTTCCCTGCTGTATGTCCTGCGTGAGTGGTCACATGACTTCACACCCCAGAAGATGTGTAGTCAGCAAGGTTTGCAAGCAGCAGAACACAGCAGAAAAATTAAAATGGCTTGTATCTAAAAGAAAGGCGGTGTCAGTCCTCATAACGTGATGACTGACTCTTTATTTCATCTGAAGATGCTAAAAAAAGGAAGTGAAGTGCACTTAAGCTAAGACGTAAATGGCCTGATGCTAAATCACTGTTAGCCTCTAAAAACTGTCATCTCAACCGTTTTACAGCGAGAATTGACAACAAAATGGACAAGCTGGGGTTGTATTTAAGAACCCAATCAGAGACTCGTAATCCCTATGTGATGACAACATTATCACCTCACTAATATTAGGTTGCAAAGTCTAATATAGTAAACATGAGAGTAACACCTGTAAGCCTTGTCTGAGTCAAAGTCCATCCCTGCTCCAAATCCTAGCAGCCCCATCACAGGATCAACCTGCACAGAAATAAATACAGAATCTAAGAAATACATCAATAAGGAATATGGAGTAAAAACTAAGAAGGAAAAAGGTTGACGGGGCAATGAAGGCTCACCTGCCCTGCTTTCTCCATGTTGATGAGCAGCCTAGGGCAACGTTTTGAAACTCTAAATAAGAAAGAAACGGAGCATTTTTTAGAATGAGCTATAAATGGTTTTAAAATTCATAATGCTGCAGCTGTACTACACTGAAGTATCAGACTATTACTGCAGGAGTCTGTGTTCAGACTGGAAAGTGAAATGCGCTCTGCTGTACCTGCCAACGAGGCTTGCAAATGGCTGGACCTGCAGTGAAGTCCCCATGACGATGAGGAGATCACAAAGAGGAAAATCCTAAATATAAATGAGAACGGTGTTGCATTACACCTCCATCAAACACATCAGCAGACTCCCACACAGGTTTGTGTGCTCACCATTTTTATAGAAGTGAAAAAACGGACAGGGAGATTCTCTCCAAAGAAGACAATATCTAAGAGCAAAGCACATGGAAAAAGAAGGGATTACCATAAATTTGTGTTGGTTAAGTTAGAAACAAATAAAAAAAATGTAAACATAGAAAGAACAGAAAGACAAAGGCACTGACCTGGTTTAACCAAACTGCTGCACTTGTCACATTTAGGAATGTTATCCGAAAAGATTTTCTCTACAAGGCAGAAAGGTGATGTTAGAAAATCCCAAGTGGCTAAAACCCAACAGTTGAATTATAAGATAAAATCTAATCCACCTTTCATCCAGTCTAGACTGTACTCTTTGCGACAACAGAAGCTCATACAGTGCGAAGTGTAAAAAGTTCCATGAGCCTCAATCAGATCCTCTCCTTCAAGCCCAGCCACTCGCTCCAGGGTGTCGATATTCTGATTGGACACACACAATAACATAAATGCAGAAAAAATAGAGAGAATTCACCCATGTGACACTGGTAGGATCTCCTACCTGTGTGTAGCAACGGGTCAGCAGCCCCTTGTCCTTCAGCATCTTCATGAAGTAGTGACAGATGGTCGGCTACACATGAATTACAAAACCAAGCAGGAGAGATGAAACAAGCGATGGCAGTCACACTTTTCTGTATGACAGGAAAATTGTCACAACAGGATTTTCATGCTGTACCTTGAACTGTCCTGGGTAAAGCTCCTTGGCCAAGGCAAAGAAAGGCTCAGGATGTTCCTGAGATACAAGATGGATGAAATTATCATGTCGTATAGCAAAAAATAAGATGACCAAATCAATGCTGAAGTCAGAAAATTAAAAAAATGACAAATTTTAAGGAAGAAGAGTAGCCTTAACATTAGAAATGCAGTACAATGACGTTTTCTCAAATTAAGAAATATCTAAGTTTTTCTTTTAATCTCAGACACTTCCATTTCATCTCATAAAGTACTACACAAAAAATTACAATATTAGTAGTAGGTAAAGACTTTAACCACTGATTCTGTTTAATGTAGACAAAGTTAACTATTATCTAATACCAAGTAAAAAATAAAGCATTTCTTTTGTTAAAAATCTGTAAAAAAAAAAAAAAAAAAAAAAAAAAATCAGAACCTTCAAGTTCACCAATATATGCAGTAGTTTTCTTTCAAGGTGTTAGTTTGTGTTCCAAAAAGGTGCAAAAATCAAACGTAAAGGTAGAAACAAAACCAAGTTTGCTTGAAACCTATAATGTTCTGGCAATTTGATGACAAAATTTCAGAAAGTGTCCTCAAACAGCATTCAAGTTACAGCATTACAAAAATTGTAGGTACTCCAGTGCGTAAAAATACTGGGCTACAGCGAATACATAGACATCACAACATGCTTTGAATGTGAACAGGAGTAACAAAAATAACCCTTTAAAAGATCATAATGCGCTTTATTCCACAAATAAACTATAAATTTGGGTAATAGGTGGTGAACAGGTAAATCAAGGTACCTGTATAGTAATCTTTATTGGAACCAGTATCTTATAGGGGCTATGGAGAATACATTAGAGTTTTGAGGGCTACAGTTCCTAGTCATAATGAACTGTAATATTTTTATTACAATGGGTCATGACAGTTGCTGCACATAAATCATATCAATGGTATTTAACTTTAATTGGATGCTGATTTCTTAGATATACAATGGGGGCTACAGAAAATACAATATACTGTATTTGAAAGAACTATTTTGTGTGATTCTACATCATTTAAATCTGCTATAGAAGGGTTGCACCGACGTCACGTGTCACGTGTCTTTCATTTACGGCACCATTTTGGATGGCAACGAAGAGTTAAATCACCAACAGCAACCGTGAGTGAGTGTAATCAACGAGATAAACGGCTACACACAAATCAATACCGTGGTCCAACGACAAGGTGCAGACTATTCTGTGCTTGGTAGCTGACTGAAGAAATCCAGAGGGAGCTGGACGGAGCGACCTGAAAAGAATTCATAGCCACCAACCAGCGAAGGCAGACGGGAGGCAGAGTGGCATCGACCCGACCACGGCATCATCATTGTTGAAAACAGTGATAGAGGATGGTGAGTGATGTGATATTATGCATCTTTGCCGTTATTTATCCCAGTGGTGGAAAGCTCACTTTGAACAAACAACACCATTGTCTCCTGTATGCAGACAATGAGCTAGCTAGTTAGCCATCAATGCTAACACCGTGCTCTGCTTGTATTTTGCGCTTGTCTCGACAACATTTGACGAAATAAGCTAGTGTTAATCCTGGTTAAAAAGGTGTTTTTACATGTTGCACTTTTGTGCTGTGCATGTACTTAAGTTGTGTATTTTCATTCTAGAGTCCCACCGCAGGCTGAAGACCTGCTGAATCGGGACCAGCAGCACATCCAGGTGCTTCTCATTGAGGCAAGAGAGCATGAAACGGGAACAGGTCAAGTGGACCCCTGACCACGTGAGCACCCCAAGTGGACCCCAGGGTCCAATCTGTACATGTACAAGTACACTTTCAATCTAGTGATTTACAAACTGATTCAAAGCTTTCTAAAGCCTCATTCAGAAAATTCTAGTCCCACATACCTATTCTGTGCTCCACATACATATTCATTGCTCTGGAAATGTAGCACTTAACTGTGCACATGATAATAAAAGCCTTTGAATCTTGAATCAGTGGATTTTCATCTGGGGGCAGCCAGCCATGACGGGCAGCAGCGGTGGAGAAGAAAAGTCTTTTGAAAGCAGAAACAGAGCCAAAACCACCTCCGGGTCAGCTTAGTTGTCATCTCATATATTTTTTACACTTCTTGGTGACCGGGAAAAGTCTTTCCAACAGTTTTACACAAATTCTTGTTGTTCTCCTTCTTTGCGTTTACAAATCACTGGCTTGAGAATGTACTTGTACATGTACAGATTGGATCCTGGGATCCACTTGGGGTGCTCACTTGGTCAGGGGTCCATTTGACCTGGATCCCATGAAACTACCTTGTGAAGGGAGGAGATGGCTCAGAATGCTGCCTTCAATCAAGCGTTCCTTGGTATGCTGGGTCACTTTGCGAAGACGAGGAGTCAGCGTGCGTGGCCATCGTGTGTGACCCATTCTGAGTTTGTTTTTTTTTTTAATAGTTTAAAGTTTGAATTTTGCACATTCTAAATAATCTGGATTTTGCTGGTGATTGTAATAAACAATTTAGTTACTTATGTGTTTGCATCCATCATGATTTTCTATTTGTCTGTTAAGACACTGGTGGGAAGAGTCAACACTACAAACCAAACATTCATCAGTGACGTTGTGGCTCATATATTTTTGCCAACATATGTATTAGCACAAAGAGAAGCATAGGAATGCATGTGTTGATTGACCTCACGTCTTGGATGGGACAATACGTCTGGACCCCCTGTGGATAATGCCAGGAGGACGGAGGTGCCGTTATAAGACTCTGAAAGGACTTCCTGACCCCCTGGAGCCAGACGGAGGACTAAAGGACTCGAGGGAAGAATTATTGTCAAATGGGGGTTTTGACAGCAATGTGTAATTCTGCCTTTGATGTTCATGTATAAGAGCGAGGGTTTTGATGCAGCTCAGTCTCTTCTGTTCTTGAGAGAAAAGCTGGGGATGTGATTTCTGCAATAAACCTGAATTGAGAAATAATTCAGCCTCTTCATTTCACGCTCCCCACATTGGTGACCAGTAACGTGAGAATGCCTAGAGATGAATTCCCCGACCCAGACTCGTCGGAGTCTGCCCGAGCGAGCGCCGTCTCCATAAAGCTACCAGAATTCTGGCAGGACAACCCGGACTCGTGGTTCCTCCAGGCCGAGGCACAGTTCGCTCTCGGGGGAATAACGGCGGATGACACTAAGTTCTACCACGTCATCGCAAAGCTCAACAACCGCACAGCGCGATGCGTGCGGAGTCTGGTACAGCAGCCGCCCGCTGACGACAAATACGGCGAACTGAAGGCTGCACTCATCCAGTGTTTCACGCCCTCACCCAAGGAGAGGGCTAGAAGACTCCTCGCTATGCACGACCGGGGAGGACGCAAGCCAGTCGACCTGATGGAAGACATGCTGCAGCTCAGAGACACAGACAACGACGATTTTCTTTTTAAGCACATCTTCCTGAGAAACCTCCCGATGCAGATGAGAGGGTCCCTGTCCAGCATGCGTTGTGTGACCCAGCGGGACTTCCGTGCGCTGGCCCGAGAGGCGCAGCGGCTCCTCGACTCCTGTGGTGAGCAGACAGCCACCACGGCAGTGACAGACCTCGGCGCGGCGACCGGGAGCAGCGGAGAGCCGGAGGCAGCGGAACCAATCGCACCGACGATGGCAGTGGCGCGGCCCCGACGCAGCGGAGGAGATGGCCTCTGCTTTTACCATCGGCGCTTCGCAGAGAAGGCGCACAGATCTGTGCCGCCATGCAACTTCAAGTCCTCGGGAAATGCCAGAACCGGGAGTCGGTAGCAGCTTCGGCTCTCGGCGAACGAAATAAGCTGCTCTACCTCACAGATGCAAACTCCGGGCGGCACTTCCTCGTAGACACCGGAGCCCAAGTGAGTTTCATCACCCCGACCTACGCTGACCGGCTGCCCTTTGTTGGCAATGACAGAGGTCAAACGTTTTCTGTAAGTCTTCACAAGGTTTTCACACACTTTTGCTGGTATTTTGGCCCATTCCTCCATGCAGATCTCCTCTAGAGCAGTGATGTTTTGGGGCTGTCGCTGGGCAACACGGACTTTCAACTCCCTCCAAAGATTTTCTATGGGGTTGAGATCTGGAGACTGGCTAGGCCACTCCAGGACCTTGAAATGCTTCTTACAAAGCCACTCCTTCGTTGCCCGGGTGGTGTGTTTGGGATCATTGTCATGCTGAAAGACTCAGCCACGTTTCATCTTCAATGCCCTTGCTGGTGGAAGGAGGTTTTCACTCAAAATCTCACGATACATGGCCCCATTCATTCTTTCCTTTACACGGATCAGTCGTCCTGGTCCCTTTGCAGAAAAACAGCCCCAAAGCCTGATGTTTACACCCCCATGCTTCACAGTAGGTATGGTGTTCTTTCTCTTCCAAACACGACAAGTTGAGTTTTTACAATAAAGTTCTATTTTGGTTTCATCTGACCATATGACATTCTCCCAATCCTCTTCTGGATCATCCAAATGCTCTCTAGCAAACTTCAGACGGGCCTGGACATGTACTGGCTTAAGCAGGGGGACACGTCTGGCACTGCAGGATTTGAGTCCCTGGCGGCGTAGTGTGTTACTGATGGTAGCCTTTGTTACTTTGGCCCCAGCTCTCTGCAGGTCATTCACTAGGTCCCCCTGTGTGGTTCTGGGATTTTTGCTCACCGTTCTCGTGATCATTTTGACCCCAGGGAATGAGCTCTTGCGTGGAGCCCCAGATCGAGGGAGATTATCAGTGGTCTTGTATGTCTTCCATTTTCTAATAATTGCTCCCACAGTTGATTTCTTCACACCAAGCTGCTTACCTATTGCAGATTCAGTCTTCCCAGCCTGGTGCAGGTCTACAATTTTGTTTCTGGTGTCCTTTGACAGCTCTTTGGTCTTTGCCATGGTGGAGTTTGGAGTCTGACTGTTTGAGGTTGTGGACAGGTGTCTTTTATACTGATAACAAGTTCAAACAGGTGCCATCAATACAGGTAACGAGTGGAGGACAGAGGAGCCTCTTAAAGAAGTTGTTACAGGTCTGTGAGAGCCAGAAATCTTGCTTGTTTGTAGGTGACCAAATACTTATTTTACCGAGGAATTTACCAATTAATTCATTAAAAATCCTTTAGTGTGATTTTCTGGATTTTTTTTTCTCATTTTGTCTCTCATAGTTGAGGTATACCTATGATGAAAATTGGAGACCTCTCTCATCTTTTAAGTGGGAGAACTTGCACAATTGGTGACTGACTAAATACTTTTTGCCCCACTGTATGACTGTGAGAGTGAATTGTCTGTCTCTGTGTTGGCCCTGCGATGGACTGGCGATCTGTCCAGGGTGTACCCTGCTTCTCGCCCAAAAGATGCTGGGATAGGCTCCAGCCCCCCCCCCCCCCCCCCCCCGCGACCAGAAAAGGATTAAGTGGAAGAAGATGAATGAATGAGTTTAGGTTTAATGGGACTGAACACGTTTTAACACAAACTACTTTATGGTTCATAAATCTGTTGACAGACTTACACCAAACCAAAAGTGATTTCTCAAACTGCTGGATTATTTAGACAGCTTTTCCAATCTTTTGGCATTTAAGTTATGCCACTAAATCTCGGTAACTTTCACAAATAAAACATACAAAAATGGAGAAATATCTACAAAAGGCACAAAAGTTTATTGTAAAAATTCCTAGTGCAATACAAAAGGAGTACATAGTACATGATTCATACATAAAATATATATTTATACAGTATCTACATGTATATATCCAGTAAATCCATGTATTTTCCATGTAACCTTGTGAATGCATTATTTTAATTGCTTTTAATGCTAGAACAAGTTTATTTTGAGTTAAAAATGCATCATAATTGTTAAATATATTTTATTATACATAACTCAGTACTGTTTACCTGTTGAAATATATATTTTACGGCCAATATAACCCCATAACTATAATATGGCACCTGGCAATCAATTTTTGGCAGCTGATCACTTTTTGCCATGACACCACCGGCTGGAGCAGGTACATCCCATGATGTCTCAAAAGTCTCTCCATGATTTTCACACAGATCAGAGCAATTTGCTGCACAGGAAACTAAATGTTTCTTCAGACATTCTGAAGTTCTGCAATCACTGCAGTTTGTGAAGCTGGGATGACATCCTACCACTGAGAGGCTTGGTTGAACACCCAGACCAACGGTTTGAAGCAATAATTTTGCCACAAGAGAGCCATCTGAAACACAAACAGCATACATATTTTAGTGCCTAACAGCAATAGCTTGCCATGATTACAGTGTAGTATGGAGGACTTATTAGTGCTTAACTAGCATTAGCAATCATTAGCTTACCTTCATATGTGATCTAGTTCGTATCCTCAGGTCTTCTGCTGCCCCATGGCTTCCTAAACTCTCCAGTACTTTTCCAGAGTTTTGTCTCTCTGCCTGGCGTCTTCTCTGGCTCTCCTATTTTACCTTTACTCTGACAAAAAGCCAGCGAGCAGCAGGCTCGCCTCCATATGCATCTTGTGTTTTGCTTGTCACATACAAATCATGTCGTAGGAGTGTCAGCAGCCTTGCTGTAAAGATCTCACTCACTTAAGGTGGTATTCAGTCGTAATGGATAACGAACAACACCGTGTTGTGTCGGGATGAGTAGGTACTAGTGGAATTATTATTATTCTCAACACAGGGTCTACAGCTATTTGCCATCCAAAATGGCAGAAAAACAATGTGGCATGTGCAACCCCTCTACACAATATTACAGCAAGGTATTTATTCATCATATAGCATTGCATAAATTGGGTTTATAGCTATGTTATATCACTATCATGGGTCAATAGAGAGGGAAGGCAATGGAATGGTTAAAAAAATCATGGATTTGCATAACAAGAACAGATCATTTAAAGAAGCTGACTGATTTGTGCAATGTGGTCATCCTGATGCATCTTCACCTGAAAATATCAACAAAGATTTTAATTCATGAAAATGTCTTATCAGTTGTGAACATGCATATTTATTCAATGAATGAATAAACAGCACAATTACTGTAAAATGAAACAGAAATAACATTGTTTTTTTTCCCCCCCTTGTCCTGTCAGGCAGCTAGGCAAACAGAACAGGGCTCTGTCACCCTTATTATGCCAAAACAGATTTACTTTGCCAAGAGGAGCTTATACAGTACCTAACTGTGTATTGTATACTGTTGTAAACTCCTCCTGTAATAACTTTTAATACTTTATTTTAATTATTTTACCCATGGAAGACCCAACAGGATGGGGAAGAGGGAAAGGAAGTGTGTGGAGGGGGAAAGAAAAGGGAGGGGAACAGACAAAAAAAACAAACCAACAAACCAACAACTAAATCAAACAAAAGGCAAACTGCTTCTTCCACCGAAGATGTCTCAACATGAGTCTGGTTTCCGCACCTGTTAAAGGAGAGACACTTGTGCGTGTATGTCTGCATGCGTATATATGAGAACGCATGCAAAATAAGTGTGTGCATGTGAGTGGTTTGTCAGGAAACATACAAAGCGGAGGGCCGGTCGCAGCAGCTCTGCCCCAGGGAACCCCGAGCAGGCAAGGCAGCGCCACCAACCCCTACAGGGCACAAACGTCCGAGGTCAGCAAGCCTCAGGAAAGCCAGGCATGACGAAGGGATGCTCAAGGGAGGCCAGGCTGCTCGGATGCCGGCGCAGTGAGCCCACACCCCCAGACCGGCCTGACCCCCACCCCCTCAGCGGGGCCAACGCCCACCCCCAGGCGGCCAGCGACCCCACCCCCCGGGGAGGAGACCGGGCTGCGTCTCTCGGCGCGAGCCCCCCCCCCAGGCACCCCCACAGCGGACCCACCCCAGCACCTCTGTTGCACACCCTGGGGACCCCATGCCCAAAGAAGTCCCCCAACCCAGGGGAGCCCACGTTGGCGAGAGACACTACCCCCCTTAATCCAGCACCTCCCGACTCGCAGACACACCCCTCCTCACACCTTCACACCCACATGCTCCCATAACATTGATTTTGCCGGCCAAAAATGGACATAATTTTGAAAAAAAAAAATTTTTTTTTCTTTTTACATCAACAAGGGCAGAAAATATTTTTTTATGGACTAAAATATTGACATAATTCTTCCTTAATGTTTGTGTAACATAAATAAGTTAATTGACACCTTGAAAGAAAAACTGCAGATACAGTACACAATTGTTCACAAACCTTAAAGTAATCTATCTGGAAGATGGCCTCTGGATAAGGCAGATTATATTTTTGCAGGTTTGCATACAAGCCAGTTCCTGGTGAGCGGAAATCTGGGATTCCAGCGGCTGTGGAGGAAGACAATGTTCAGAGTTACTTAGTATATATTAACCAGTGTTTGGAGTAACGCGTTACTGTAACGCTGCTACTTTTGCAGTAACGTGCTGTGTAACTAAATTACTGTTTAACAATTCAGTAATGTGTTACAGTTACTGAAATTTGATCAGATGCATTACTCATTACTTGTTTTATTAATATGGATAAATATTTTTAGCTCAAATAAATGAATATACAAACTGACCCTACCGTAGCATAGACGTAGCCGTCAGTCGATGTGATCTGTTGCAGAGAGCTGAGTTTTCACTACTGAGTGGAGGAAGAGATGAAGCTACTTTGTTTTTGTGTGGAAATAGATTATTTTTTTTTATTGGTGGTTTGCAAGCTAAGTGCCGGTTGAGACCTACTGCAATCTTCAGAAGTGCCTGAAAAAAGCAACAAAGCTCCGACAAAGCTAGTGCTAAGTAATGGCTAGCTATGCTAACAACTAACACCATGTTAGTGGATCTGTTGTATTCTGAACAGCCATGGCTGGATGTAAGTTGGAAATACTCTTGTCTCAACACCCATGGCTGGATTTCAAGCACAGGTATGCATCTGGACAGTTTGTGACCCAGCAACAATTAACCTGACTGATTGCCAGATACGTCATTACAGACTGAAGACATGATATAAACAGTGACTTTCCATCAGATGGCTGAGACTATGAGCCACTGAAGTTAAAACACATTGACTTGCTACCTGGATAAAGATTATTCAAAAATGGACTTTGCTCTCCAAAAGGAATTTGAGGGACTGGACCATGTCTCTGTCACAGCAGACATTTGGACTGTGGATAATGGACATTTTCTTTGGATCACTGCACATCGGATAAAATCCATATCATAAAGGTATGATAAACATGGACAGCTTTATGCAGTGTTGCCAACTCTCATTCCGAAATGAGGAAATTACTGGCAATATGATGATTTTGATTTTCTTCAGATTTTTCCCACAATAAGAGCTCTCAAGGTAGGATAAAGCAGACTGAACATGTTCTAAAAGCTCTGTCTGAAACAGTCTGTTTTCAGCCTGACATTAATCAGCCCATAGTGTAATCCATTAATTAAATTATCTTGCTATGTGTGCAGGATAATTTAAGTATGCATTTAAAACAAACGTGAAAGTTACTTTTCCAAGTAACTAGTTACTTTAATCCTGCAGTAATTGGTAAACTAACTCAATTACTTTTGAAAAGAAGCAACTAGTAACTGTAATTAGTTACTATTTTTTAGTAACTTGCCCAACACTGATATCAACTATATAAACTATATAAAATGCTCATAATGTGACATTGAAGCTGATACTCACATGTGGATATTCCTGCTCCAACCATGCAGATAATGTTTTTACCTGCATAATGCAGAGAAACAATTGAACCAATCAATGATAACTACATTGCAGAAACAGGCTGTTAAAGCAGTGACTCAATTGCTGGATGGACTGAATGGAGGCTGGCAAAAACTCACATTTGCCGCTCTTTATGTATTGAGCCACTCCATCTAACGTCAGACTGTCCAGAACTTTTTCTCTTGAGTCGAGGCCAAGAGCACTGGAGAAGAGGTTTCGCAAGTATTCCACTGATGGGAATGCATGAGAAAAAAGATCAGTGTTAACAAAAGAAATAGCAGTCCCACATCAAAGCAGTTCACTCTACAGCCGGAACTTATTTAGCTGTAGCTACAATTCAGTTCTACAGATTTGGTACAATCAGTAAAAATGAAGCAAAAGCCAAAGAACCCTGACATACAGTAGTTACACTTGATTTAAAATCCTGCTGTAATGACGCTGCAGGATTTAAAATCAGAAGTAGGTTCTACACAAATATAAAAGAAACAAATAGAAATGATTAAATAAACATAACAGGATCCACCCTCCCTGCAACATGAAGTGTTTTTCAGAAAATGTGAAAACACTGCTGTCAGTAGAAAATTGATAGTTTAGTGTGCTGTTACAAAAAAAATAAGGATTTGGCTGTGTTTGACCTTGAAGTGTTTAATATGAAAACGATGGATTGTTCTGACCAATATTTAAAGTGAAAACTGCTTCCTAAGTTAATTGATGCCACAAGCTTTAACACCTTAGTAGCAACGTACCTATTAAAATGACAGTCTTATATTTCTGCAGAACATACTTCAACTAGTAACCTACTTAATCCACAATTGTCTTTAGGCGATTTTAACTATTTTTTCCCATTTCAGTGCAGTAATTTAAAGACCAATAAAATATAAGATAAATTTGTATAGTTCAGACCTTATTGTTACCGAATTTGTATTTAAAACATTGCTACGCAGTTTTAGAGCCCTACTAAATGGGTAATAAAGCTTATAACTGAACACGTGTTCGTGGAATACAGGAATGTAATAAACACCGTGTGTCTGATGTCATTAATTTCTACACCATTCCCCTCGTTACATGTTACCAGTACCTGGGCTGCTTTGACTTACTCTCTCTGCCTCCTGCAGCCTCTTCCTCACTGCTGTCCTCGGATTGTTCCTGCATAGGAAACAAGAGATTTAGTTGTTTAACCGATTCACAAACACTGCCTTGTCAGTGAACCAGACGGTTCTTGTTTTACATTTTCCCACATTATATCTTGAAACCAGTTAACGGTGAACAGTCAAATTAAATATTTTTTTTCACCTCTGGTTCAGGCGTAACCTCCTCCTCTTCTCTTTTATGAAGTTCTGCAAATATTAAAAAACAAACCGTATCAACTCAGTGGCTAGTAGCTGCCAATAAAGCTAGGCTAAAGCTAACGCTAACATCATCAGCGCTGAATCACTTCCTCGATTTAACTGAGTTTGGGACAGACAGCCGTCCTACCTGATGCATCAGACATTTATTCTCCGACCGACAACTTTAAACCTAAAAAGGTCAGATGACAACGAAATTAAAAGTTAAATTTAAAAGTTATGATGTGGAACTACCGCAGGAAAGACTCAGCTGTTCCAGCTTGTTTTTGTCCGTCACAAATAGGTCCGTGTAGAATGATGAAGTTCACAGGAAACGATCGGTGCCTCTTCTTCTTCTTGGGTAAGGCGGACTAGACGCATCAGTGGCGTATTGCTGCCCTCCACAGTTCATACGTCAGGTTGGCAGCTGTATCTCAAATTCTCCCATACAATCCAATTCTGTGCAGAAACTCCCAATAGTTTTTTTTTTTTAACTTTACTCCAACTGTCCCAAGTTCATCAAAGTGTGCATGTTAAAAACAGTTTCTCCGGCGGATCCCAGGTCTCTCAACAGTTTCCTCCGTTGTCCAGCATATTTCTTGCAGTAGATTATGACATGAGACACCGCTTCCATGCTTCCACAGTCACATTTGCCATCAGGGTGTTTTCCTATCAGAGCCAGCCCACTTCTAAGCCCACAGTGCCCAAGCTTCAACCTGGTTAAAACAACTGAATCTTTCCTTTTACGAGTAAAAGGGTGTTTATCGACTTGTCTCTGTATGCTATAGTAATATCTTCCTCTCCCTTCGTTTTCCCATTCTTTTCCCCTCTGCTCTTTTATTGATTTATTGATGGTTTCTGTGGCGTAACATTATGTAGCTCACATATTCCTTGGCAGAGACCCAGACATGAGGGAACTTTGAGCTCGCAGTGTGTATTGACATCACGCCTCAAACGGACATTGAGTCTGGACCCCCTGCGGACTGGGGAAGAAGTGAGAAGATCTGGGAGTGGACCTGAAGGGACTGTCTGACCTCCTGGGGTCAGACAGAGAAGCCGAGAGGACAACGGGAGGATTAAATGTGAATGTAATTCTGTGTTTGATGTGAATGTGATTCATGTTTGATGTGAAAGTATAAAGGTATGTGGTTTACCGCAGCTCGCCCTCTTCATTCCCTGACTGAGAGAGGAGCTGTAGGACATGAGATGAAATAAACCAATACTGAGAAATCATTCAGTCTCTTCATTTCATGGTTCCTACATTGGTGACCCACACGTGAGAAATATGGAAAGGCTTGGAGATCGTCTCTCTGAACCTGATTCACCGGAGACCACCCGCACCGGCGTAAACTCAATTAAACTCCCCGAGTTCTGGCAAGAGGACCCGCACGCATGGTTCCAACACGTGGAGTCGCGGTTCGTGCTCAACGGGGTATCAGCAGATGACATTAAGTTCCATAATGTCATCGCAAGACTCGACAGCCGCACAGCCTGGTGTGTGCGGAGCCTGGTGCAGCAGCCGCCCGCTGCTGGCAGATACGACGCCCTGAAAGCCGCCCTCATTCGGAGTTTTGTGCCATCAGCCGAGGTGAGGGCCAGAACACTTCTGGACCTGCGCGATAGAGGAGGATGCAGGCTGACCGTCCTCATGGAGGACATGCTGCAGATGATCGGGGCAGACAGCGATGCATTTCTATTTAAACACATTTTCTTAAGGACTCTTCCAGCGCACATGAGGGGCTCCCTGTCCAGCATGTGCCATGTGTGGACCAGCAGGACTTCCGTGCACTGGCCGTGGAAGCGGAGCGGCTCCTGGACGCATGCGGCGAGCAGGAGACGTCAGCGGCAGCAGCAGACCTCGGCGCGGCGGCCGGGGGCGATGGAGAACCAGTGGCAGCAGAACCGACCCCAGCGACAACAGCGGCGGCGCGGTCCCGAAGCAGAGGAGGGGACGAGCTGTGTTTCTACCATCGACGCTTCGCGCACAAGGCACACAGATGCATCCCACCATGCAACTTCAAGAAGCAGGGAAACGCAAGAGCCGGGGGTCGTTAGCAGCTTCAACCCTTGGTGAACGGAACAAGCTGCTGTACCTGACAGACGCGAGCTCCGGACGGCAATTCCTCGTTGACACCGGGGCACAGAGGAGTTTCATCACCGCAACCTACGCGGACCGGGTGGCCGGTCCCCGCGGGGATGGGGCAACAGCCGCAAACGGCTTGTCGATCAAGACTTTTGGCGAAAGGACTCTGCGCCTGTCCTTGCACGGCCGCATCTATGAATGGACCTTCATAGTAGCGGCGGTGAGTTTCAACATGTTGGGCGCCGACTTTTTGTGCTCACATGGCTTGTTGGTAGATCTGGCTAATAGACGCTTGGTTAATGCACTCTCTTTTTGTTCTATCCCCTGTGCAGCGCGAGTGTCCCCACCGTCAGTACAGGCCAACGCCGCCGCAGCAGGAGGTAAGTTCCACACTCTCCTAAACCAATTCCCAGCACTCACAGTTCCCACGTTTTCAGCTAAGGTGGCGAAGCACGGGGTGGAGCACTTTATAACCACAAGTGGCCCACCAGTTTTTGCTAAGGCTCGGCGCTTGGATGCAGCTAAGCTCTCCATTGCGCGGGAGGAGTTCGCCAACCTGGAAAGGTTGGGCATAATTCGCCGCTCGAAGTCCGCTTGGGCTTCCCCCCTCCATATGGTCCCTAAGGCGGACGGCTCGTGGAGACCGTGCGGCGATTATCGCAGGTTAAACAATGCCACAGCGCAGGACCGCTACCCAATTCCGCATATCCAAGATTTTTCGGTGCATTTGGCCAAGGCGCGCATTTTTTCTAAAATAGACCTGGTCTGCGGTTATCATCAGGTCCCGGTCCGACCAGAGGACATTCCCAAGACAGCGGTAATAACCCCTTTCGGGCTTTTAGAATTTTTACGCATGCCTTTTGGCCTTAAAGGCGCTGCGCAAACCTTCCAACGCATGATGGATGCCGTTTTGCGCGACCTCTCTTTTGTTTTTGTCTACTTAGATGATATTTTGGTCGCCAGCGCCTCTGAGGAGGAACATGAAAGTCACCTCAGAACTGTTTTTCAGAGGTTGGGAGCGCAAGGGTTGATAATCAACCCAGCCAAGTGCCATTTTGGCGCAGCGCAGATCGATTTTTTAGGGCACCGCGTCTCCCGAGAGGGTGCAGTTCCGCTGCCCTCCAAAGTACGCGCAGTGGCTGAGTTTCCCCAGCCACAAACGGTAAAAGCGTTGCAAGAATTTTTAGGTATGGTAAATTTTTACAACCGTTTCATACCTCACGCGGCGCAGCTCATGCAACCGTTGTACACCGCGCTAAAAAAACAGAAGCCCTCCAATGCGACTGAGTGGTCCCCAGAGCGGGAGCGCGCATTCACTGCGGTTAAGAAAGCACTAGCAGATGCAGCACTGCTGGCTCACCCAGACCCAGCAGCCCGAATAGCGCTAACCACAGACGCGTCAGATGTGGCCATAGGAGCCGTGGTGGAACAGCAAGTCGCCGGGGCTTGGCAGCCACTTGCTTTTTTCAGCAGATCCCTAGGCGATGCGGAGCGAAAATATAGCGCGTTTGACAGGGAACTGCTAGCGCTCCACCTGGCCATTTGCCATTTTCAGTTCTGGTTGGAAGGGCGGCGTTTCACCACGTTTGTCGACCACAAACCGCTAACCTTTGCAATGTCCAAAATCTCAGAACCATGGTCAGGCCGACAGCAGAGGCAGCTGGCCGCAATTTCAGAATTCACCACCGATATACAGCACGTAGCCGGTAAATTTAATGTGGTGGCAGACTGCCTCTCGCGAGCGGTAACAGCGCCTGTCTGCGCGGATGGGGGCTGTAACGCCGCAGACACGGAGCGCGGTAACAGCGCGGACGCGGCTCCGATGCACGTAGGGATAGATTACGCGGCCATGGCAGCGAAGCAGGGCGAAGACACAGACGTGCGCGCGCTCCTGTCTGGACCAACAGGGTTAAGGCTGGAGAACGTAAGTTTACAAACCGGTTCACCCCTGCTTATTTGCGATGTATCCACCGGGCGACCTTGCCCAGTGGTACCGGCCACATGGCGCCGTCGCGTTTTTGACGCGGTGCACTCCCTAGCACACCCGGGAGTACGCGCTTCGGTGAAAATGGTAGCGGAGAAGTTTGTTTGGCTGAGCCTGCGCAAGCACGTGAAGGAGTGGGCGAGAGCCTGCATGTCTTGCCAGCGGGCCAAAGTTCACAGGCACACAAAAGCTCCTTTAGAACCTTTCCACATTCCGGCTAAGAGGTTTGATCATGTGCACGTAGATCTAGTGGGACCCCTGCCGCCCTCGCAAGGGTTCACACATCTCCTGACAATGGTGGACCGGACCACGCGTTGGCCGGAAGTGGTCCCATTGCAGTCTACCACAGCAGCAGAGGTGACTCATGTTTTTTTAACAGCCTGGGTAGCGTGGTTCGGAGTCCCGTCGGACATTACGTCCGATAGGGGTCCGCAGTTCGTGTCAGAGCTGTGGTCATCAATGGCCAGCGGCTTAGGGGCAACAGCCCATTGCACCACCGCTTATCACCCACAGGCCAACGGTTTATGCGAGCGTTTTCACAGATCGTTGAAGGCAGCCCTCAGAGCGTCACTCACGGATACAGATTGGGTAAACAAACTACCATGGGTTTTATTGGGGTTGCGTTCGGCACCCAAAGATTTAGATGCCTCACCTGCTGAATTAGTTTTTACTCAACCTCTCAGGCTGCCAGGAGAATTCCTGCCAGCCCATGCAGCATCAGAGCGCCCCCCCGTGCGGGGACCTCTAAGTGGCACGGGGGCAGAAATGCTCCCGGGCCCCACTCATCACGCTTTTCCGCGGGTTTTTGTTCCCAAGGCTTTGCAAAACGCAGAGTTTGTTTTTGTCAGGCACAACGCCCAGCGTCACAGCCTCCGCCCACCTTACGACGGTCCGTTTCGAGTGCTGGAAACCGGGGAGAAATATTTTGTGCTGGACTTGGGGGGCAGGAAAGAAACAATCAGTGTTGACAGATTAAAGCCTGCTTTTGTGTTACGTGACGAACCTGTACGGCCGGCGGGGGCGCCTCGACGCGGCAGACCTCCCAGGGAACAGCCCCTGGTTCCCCAGCAGGGGGCAAATAACCCTTCTCCCCCTCATTCCACAGGCGCACCGCAGGACGGCGCAACACAGGCTGCGAAGCCTGCGTTCAGCAGATTCGGGAGGAGATTGAAGCCTAAGCAACGGGCAGAGTGATGTGTATTTTGATCAACCCGTGTAAATTGTGCTGTAGATCCTGCAAAGGGGGGGGGGGTGATGATGTAAGGGTATAATGTGTATGACTGCCCATTATTGACATGAAGTTGGTGTGTGTGTCCATTCTTGACATAATGTGTATGACTGTCCATTATTGACATAAGGTGTATAACGGTTAGAGTAATGTTGGTGTATGTCCGTTCTTGGGCGTTTCGGGGGGAGTGATGTGGCGTAACATTATGTAGCTCACATATTCCTTGGCAGAGACCCAGACATGAGGGAACTTTGAGCTCGCAGTGTGTATTGACATCACGCCTCAAACGGACATTGAGTCTGGACCCCCTGCGGACTGGGGAAGAAGTGAGACGATCTGGGAGTGGACCTGAAGGGACTGTCTGACCTCCTGGGGTCAGACAGAGAAGCCGAGAGGACAATGGGAGGATTAAATGTGAATGTAATTCTGTGTTTGATGTGAATGTGATTCGTGTTTGATGTGAAAGTATAAAGGTATGCGGTTTACCGCAGCTCGCCCTCTTCATTCCCTGACTGAGAGAGGAGCTGTAGGACGTGAGATGAAATAAACCAATACTGAGAAATCATTCAGTCTCTTCATTTCATGGTTCCTACACTTTCCACAATTTCAGGAAGACTGTGCTGCAGAGTAAACTCTACTTCTTCCCTGTGTATTCCCCTTTTTGTCAGTCTGTCTGGCCGCCGTCGGGAGGTTCCGGAGGAAAAGGTGGGCAAAAAGGAAATGCCCATCATCTGTGCCCATCAACGCCAACATCTTCTCTATTAACTCGACCGCTGACCCATCTCCCACCTCAGCGTGCATCAGGAGCCTTTCCACTCTTTCGTAGTCTGAGAGCATATAGTGCCGGGTCAGCGCGGTTTTGAGAGCCTCGTATTTGTCGTGGGCTGGGGGCCGTTGGAGCAGGCTCACCACCTGCTGAGTTGTGCGTGCGTCCAGTGCTGCAACCACGTAGTAGTATCTGGTGTCATCCTCCGTTATTCCCCAGAGCATGGACTGGGCCTCTGTGTAGAGGAACCAAGACTTTGGGTCGTGGTATGGAAGTCAGGTTATTTCGCACCTCAGACAGAGACAATGAATACACATGGGAGAACAATGCCCAAGAGGGTGAGAGGGGGTTGAGTGAAGTGTAGTGTAAATATCATGCTGTGTATGAGGAAGTGCCTTGAAGCTTGTGAAGGTGACTTGGGATATAGAGAGGAGTGCTTGCTGTAACCAGTCAGTCTGTTCTGTGCTTGTGAGATGTGAGTGTGTAATAAATCGTCTGACATGAAGCTGCCTCTTCATTTACACACTCCACACTGGTGACCCAAGACGTATTATGGAACACGAGGCGAGAACCCCAGAGCCGGCCCGGTCAGGAAGCCCCAGAGACACAGCAGCCATTCCACAGACAGCCAGGACTGGAACCCCCAGCAACACGTGTGCAGTTTCAGTCAAGCTATCGGATTTCTGGCAGCACAACCCGCGCTCTTGGTTCCACCACACCGAGGCCCAGTTCGCCCTCCGGGGAGTAACGGCAGACGACACCAAGTTCTACCATGTGGTAGCAGCGCTGGACTCCTGCACAGCCCAGCAGGTAGCGAGCCTACTCAATCAGCCACCAGCCAGCAACAAATATGAGGCACTCAAGGCTGCGCTCACCCGGCGCTACACGCTCTCGGAATGTGAGAGAGCGAAGAGGCTCCTGGCGCGGACCGAGTTAGGAGATGGGTCGGCCGTAGACCTGATGGAGAAGATGCTGGCGTTAATGGGCATGGACGACGGGCACTTTCTGTTTGCCCACCTTTTCCTCCGGAACCTTCCAACAGTGGCGAGAGCGATTCTGGCCAATTCGCCGTTGCTGGCCGCGCGTGACTACCGTGCGCTAGCCCAGGAGGCGGACCGGATCATCCTCACCCCCAGGGCGATCACAGTCAACGCGGCAGCGGCGGAGCCCAGCGAGACAACCAGAGGAGGTGAGGAGCCACCGACGGTAGCAGCAGCGGGGGCCAAGGAGCGCCAGAGAAACACGCTCTGTTTCTACCACCGCCGCTTTGGAGAGAACGCACGCAGATGTGCGCCACCGTGCCAATTCAATTTACACACTCCACAGTGTAGCCAAAAGTTTGGGAGTTTGACCGAAACAGCACACACGTTGCTGGCACCTCCCGTCCGGGTCGTCTCCGGGGTGTTCGCCTCAAGTTCTATTGTGCGTCAAGGGTCACCAGTTTGGAGAGAGAAATAACCAGGCAGAGCGGTCCAGAGCAGAGCAGGCTTTATTAATCTCCCTCTCTCACATTCACCAGAATCACAAGCATCAAAAAACTCCCAGGTCGCAGGCACCTCTCCCTTTTATAGCATACAGCTCGCTCCGCAACTTGTGGTGCTGGATTAACATCAAAGCCTTTGCAATTCCCATTCTCTTTGTCACTGTGAGAATTGACAACTTCATACTGAAGAATGATTTATTGTGTGAACAGCAATATGGGTTCAGACACAAAAGGACAACAGCATATGCCTTAATGGAATTTACAGAAAAAATATCAACAGCCATTGAAAATAAAGAGTATTCAGTTGGAGTATTCCTGGATCTTTAAAAAGCATTTGATACAGTAGATCACAATCTATTATTAAAGAAACTACAAAATTGTGGTATTAGAGGGGTAGCACTGTCCTGGTTAAGAAGTTACTTAAAGAATAGATATCAGTTTGTATGTGTTAACAACAAAAACTCAGAGCTACTGAAGGTCACCTGTGGAGTCCCACAGGGTTCAGTTTTGGGACCATTATTATTCAATATGTATATAAATGATATATGTAAAGTTTCAGAAAAAATGGACTTAATATTGTTTGCTGATGACACTAACCTGCTATGCAGTGGAAACAATTTGGAACAACTTCTGGATACACTCGGAAAGGAATTAGGAAAGCTGAAACTGTGGTTTGATTCAAACAAATTAACGCTCAATTTAAGCAAGACAAAATTTATAGTCTTTAACAACCATCACAACTACCCAGTACCCAAACTCAGTGTAAATGGTGTAGAGATTGAAAGGGTATCCGAAACTAAATTCCTTGGAGTAATAATTGATAACAAACTGTGTTGGAAGCCACATATTAATTATATAAAAGGTAAAGTATCCAAATCAATTGCAATATTACACAGAGTGAAAAATTTGCTGAATCAACCCACACTATACACCTTGTACCATTCATTAATACTCCCATACATGACATATTGTAATGAAGTATGGGGAAATACATATAAAACAAACATATATCCACTCTTTATGCTTCAAAAGAGAGCTATTAGAATAATCAACAAAGCAGCTTACAGGGAACCAACAAACCCACTTTTTCTTAAACAAAAAACTCTCAAGTTGAAAGATCTGATCGACTTTAAAACCGCAATAATAATGTTCAAAGTGAAGAATCTATCACTGCCCGCAAATATCCAAAAGTTGTTCCAAACAAGGGAGAAACGATATCACTTCAGAGGAACATGTATATTTCAAAAGCCTACAGTGAGAACAACCACCAAGCAACACTGTATTTCAGTGCAAGGTGTCAGATTATGGAACGATTTTGGACCTGAATTAAAATCATGTACAAAGCTTGGACAATTTAAACAAAAACTAAAGGAAGAAATACTCCAAACATATTTACAAAACAACATGTAAACTCACATAAGGATTGACATTTCCAGCCTGTGTTGTGTTATAGCTTAGTTTTTCTTTTTTCTCTGTGACACTATGTCTTAGATTTGTTTTTGAATAGTAACCGCTTAACTTAGACTAGCTCAGTTTTCTTTTTCTCTCAGTCATATTTTGTCTTAGCCTTGTTTTAAATTGTAATCGCTCTTGTCTTGTTTTCTCTTGTTTTCTCTTTTTTCTCCTTTGAATTCTTGGATGGAATATGGGTGGGCAATATAAGCTGCGGCTTCAGCCATCACCCATTTCGGATAACTCACGTGGAATTGTATAGTAGAAGGAGTCTTTGTCTAATTTGACCTTGTTGTTATATTATACAGTTTCTTTTAACCTGTAATGTACTATCCGAAAATAAACATTCATTCATTCATTCATTCATTCATTCACTGTTCACATCAACACACCAACCCCCGCATCAACACACAACCCCCCATGACAATTCCCCTTGTCCTTTCGTCTGAGTGGAAGCACACTGAGTGGATTCCCCACAGCAGCATCATTTCCTGGTATGCTATTCACCCTTACTGGTTCTTTGCACAATGACTTGCCATGCTGTTGCCTGATTCCCTGCACTCCATCATCCATTTAACTGCTTCTGCATATGAGATTTTGTTTTCTCTCCTGGTTCTTCCAACATTCTTTACCTTAATATAATTGGCACACCCTTTGAATGAGGCTGGATGGTCACCTCCACAGTTACAACATTTCATTGGCTCTTTGCATTCCTTCCCATCATGATCTTTACCACACTGTCTGCACCTTCGACCGCCTCCACATGCCGCAGCTACATGACCATACTTTTGACATTTAAAGCACCTCAGTGGGGGCCTTTCATATTCTTTTACATTGTAACTGACGTACCCCAGCATTACGCTCCTTGGCAGTTTATCTTTAAAGGTAATAAGGACAGGAGTAGAGCCGCCACTCCTCTCACCACTTCCCATGCGCTTGACTGCAACAACACCCCCTTTTAGACTGGTCAGCAGCTCTTGGTCAGTTACTTTAGATGACACATCATAAATAACTCCCTTAACATCTGAAGTGACACACGGTTTAAATGTTTTGACACTTTTCCCTAACAAACTTTTAATCTTGAGTGCTTTAGTCTGTTGATTAGATGATTTACATATTACAAACATCATCCCACTTTTCAAAATTGTAACATGCATGACATCTCAGATTTCTTTTGCCAATTTTAAGGGATTCCCAGAAGAAAACCCAGAACCTTCCTTCACTTTTATATAAACATTGTAACTAACCTCCTTTTCTTTCTCCTTCCTTTCTATTTTATCTCGAGCACCACTATCTGAGTCAGTACCCTGAGACCCATGCCCTCGGGGAATAACGGCAGATGACACCAGATACTACTACGTGGTCGCAGCGCTGGATGCACGCACAACTCAGCAGGTGGTGAGCCTGCTCCAACTGCCCCCAGACTTTTGGCTGACCCAAAGTCTGGGAGTTTGACCAAAATGGTGCACGCGTTGCTGGTACCCGTCCGGGTCATCTCTGGGGTGTTCACCTCCATCCTCCTGTTTCTTCCTCTTTGGCCCACTTTTACCCACTGCTTGCCACCCACCCCTATCCCACTCACCACTCGCCTGCATGGGCCAACTTTGATATTCACCAAAACAAGGCAAATTTCTCCAGAAAGGCTGTTTTCCTTTTATCTTCTTCAGCAAAAATTTGTACTTGCCACCAACTTCTCTCACGCTGACGGGTCAACCCAATCTGTGCCTACCCCAAGATATTTCCATTCAAGGTGACCTAATCCTAGACAGTATTTTCATTAAAACAAATATTTTAAAAAATTACATCAACAAAATGTTTACATAGGTGCAGAATTAACATCTTAATATTCCTCAAAAAGTAACATATTGATGAAAAATTACTTAATTTATTTTTTTTATGGTGTGGAAGATGAAAGGAAGCGAGACAGCAAGCTGGACGACACTCGAACTTTATTAAACTTCCAACAATAAAAACAGAAAAATTTCTCCCGGGGTCTCTGGGCACCTCCTTTTATACCACTTTATTTCTGCCCCATGAAACCCATGGAACCAAAGACAATACACACAGTGCACAGCGCCTATCTGGAACACATTATAGAACACAAACCCTGCTTCTCACTCCCTCTTCCACTCTTGCGAACTCTGGTGTCTCCTGACTCCCCAGGATGCGGCCAGTCCTTTTCTGTTACATCTGAGACCCCCCGGTGCCACTTCCTCCTTCAGTCCTCTATTCCATCCACCACCACCCCCGGACTTCTGACTATGGGTGGAGAACCCCCCCACTCAGTGCCACCACACATACCTCCCACCCCGAACACTCAGAAAGGGGACTAACCCCCTGGTCCCTTCGGCTTGAGCCGGTGCCCATAGCGGCTGTAACAGGGGGTCGCCAGTCCGGTTGAAGCGCCCTCCTGGCGAGGTGTGCGGGAAGGCACCTTGGTCTGTGGAGGGGAAGAGGGTGGTGGGGGAGGCAAGTTAGCTTCGCAAGCACAGTTCTCTACTGGGGGAACACCAACTTGTGGAACCACCGTCGGTGGGCGTCTGCACCGGGGAGCTTGGGTCAACACCACCTGCTCATCTGCCAACACATAAGCGGGCTTCAGCCTGTCAATGCAGACAGTCTCCTTATGCCCCCCCCCCCCCCAAGTCTAACACAAAATGCTTTGCCCCAGTTTCCAGCACTCTGAACGGTCCGTTGTACGGTAGGCGCAGCAGGGTTCTGTGTGCATCGTGTCTGACAAAAACAAACTTGGCGCTCTGTAAGCTCTTTGGGACGAAGGTACGGGGAAAACAGTGGTGGGCCGGGCCCGGCACACTAGCAGCCTCTGTACTGTAAAAAAATTGTGCGGGCGGGTCAGTCCCGGGTGCAGGGTTTTCCGGTAAAAATTCCCTGGGAATCTGCAGCAGCTGAGATAAAACAAGTTCTGCCAGGGAGGCTGCCAGATCCTCCTGAGGCGTGGAGAACAACCCTAATAGGATCCAGGGCAGGCAGTCGACCCAATCTGGATCTGTGAGTGAAGCTCTGAGCGCTACTTTAAGCGACCTATGAAAATGTTCGCATAACCCTTTAGCCTGGGGGTTGTACGCGGTGGTGCGGTGGATTTTGACCCCTAGGCTCTGGGCCATTGTGGACAAGAGTTCCAAAACGAATTGCAGACCTCTGTCGGAACTGATGTCCAATGGGGCTCCGAACCGAGCAACCCAAGCCAACAAAAAAGCGTGAGCCACTTCCGCGGATGTGGTGGAAGCCAGCGGGACCACTTCAGGCCAACACGTGGTGTGGTCCACGATTGTCAAAAGTTGCATGAAACCTTGCAACGGCGGGAGGGGTCCCACCAAATCCATGTGGACGTGGTTGAACCTCCTGGCCGGGATTTGAAACGGCTCGAGGAGGGCTTTGGTGTGCTTGTGCACTTTGGCCCGCTGGCACACAACGCACGCTGCAGCCCACTGTTTCATGTCCCTGCATAAGTGAGGCCAGACAAATTTCGCCCCCACCAGTTTAACCGAGGTGCACACGCCGGGATGTGAAAGGGAGTGGACTGACTCAAAAATGCAGCGGCGCCAAGAGCTCGGAACCACCAGGCGTGGACAACCAGTGGAGACATTGCAGAGCAAGGGGGAACACCCTTTTTGCACTACCCTGCTTTCAAATTTTAACCCTGTAGGTGTGGACTGGAGTGCGCAAATGTCCGTGTCCCCAATTTGCTCCGTGGCCATGGCGGGGAAATCTATTCCCATGTAGAACGGGGAGACTAACATGCGTGACAGGCAGTCGGCCACAACATTAAGTTTACCGGCTACGTGTTGAATGTTGGTCGTGAACTCTGATATCGCGGCCAAATGTTGTTGCTGTCGGGCTGACCACGGTTCCAAGACTTTGGACATTGTGTACTTTAGCGGCTTATGATCAATGAACGCGGTGAACTTGCGCCCTTCTAGTCAAAACTGGAAGTGGTGCATCGCCAGGTGGAGGGCTAACACCTCTCTGTCAAACGTACTGTATTTGCGTTCGTTGTCGCGTAAAGTACATCTAAAAAATGTGAGCGGCTGCCACAAACCGCAGACATACTGCTCCACCACTGCCCCTATGGCAATGTCAGATGTGTCTGTGGTGAGTGCTATCCGCACTGATGAAGCAAGGTGGGCTAGCAAGGTGGAGTTACCAAGCGCTGTTTTGGCATCTGCGAAAGCCTAGACTCGCTCAGGGGTCCAGTCGATGTTTTCTGCGGCCTTCTTTTTTTTGAGCGTGGCGTACAATGGCTGCAGCAGCTGGGCTGCCCGGGGGAGGAAACAGTTGTAAAAGTTGACCTTGCCCAAAAATTCCTGTAGGGCCCTCATGGTCTGCAGACACGGAAAATTGGACACGGTGCGCATCTTATCAGGCAGCGGAATTGCGCCCCCCGCCAAAATGCGGTGACCCAAAAAATCAACCACTGGCACAGCAAACTGGCACTTTGCCTGGTTAATGATAAGCCCGTGTGCTTCCAACCTCTGGAAAACTATTTTGAGATGGGCAAGGTGCTCCTCCTCGGACGCGCTAGCCACCAAAATGTCATCTAAATAGACAAAGACGAAAGGCAGGTCACGGAGCACCGCGTCCATCATTCTTTGGAAGGTTTGCGCCTCGCCCTTTAACCTGAACAGCATGCGTAAAAACTCAAAAAGGACAAAAGGAGTTATTACCGCTGTTTTAGGAATGTCCTCCGTGCGCACCGGGACCTGGTGGTAACCGTGGACCAGATCCACTTTTGAAAAAAACACGCGTCCTGGCCAGATGCACAGAAAAATCCTGGATGTGCAGGATGGGATATCGATCGTGTTCCGTGGTGTTGTTCAAGTGCCAGAAATCGCTACATGGTCACCACAACCCATCGGCCTTGGGCACCATGTGTAGTGGGGATGCCCACAGGCTGTTGGAGCACGTAACGATGCCCAGTTGCTCTAAGTTAATGAACTCCTCACGCATGCTGGCCAGCTTAACCACGTCCAGGCGCCGAGGGTGCACGAACACCGGTGGGCCTTTTTTGGTTATGAAATGTTCAACTTCATGTTTGGTTACTGTAGCTGAAAAAGTCGGGACCGTGAGTGCTGGGAACTGTGAAAGTAAATGCTGGTACTTACCCCCTGGAGCTATAACGTTAGCCAGTGTTGTTAGCCCAACTCCCCGAGCTGTGCAGGGCAAGGAGGAAAAAGAGACAGCATCCACTAAATGTCTGTTGACAACATCAACTAACAACCCATAAGCACATAAAAACTCTGCCTAAAATGGGGACAGAACATGCAGCTACCACAAAATCCCACTGGAAATTGCATCCGTGTAAGCATACTACCATCAGCGTCTGTTCGCCAAACGTCCTGATGTTGGATCCGTTGGCGGCCATGAGCTCAGGACTGCTGCCTCCTGTCAACCTGTCTGCGCTGACCGGCAGGATGAAGCTCTTATGGGGGCCGGAGTCCACCAAGAAACGTCTCCCTGAACATGTGTCTGTGATGAAAAGCAGCTTGTTCCTGTCACCAGCGGTCGCAGCTGCTACTGACTGCTGGCCGTGCCATTTCCCGGCTTCTTGAATTGGCATGGTGGCAGACATTGTTGGGCATTTGAGCCGAAATGGCAGTGATAGAAACAGAGCATCCCATTCCTGCATCTCTTGGTGTCCATCCCAGCTACCACCAGCGGCTCCTCGACCTCACTGGAGTCCTTCATGGATGCCGGTGTCGTCGTGTGCACGGTGAGAGTTCTGGTCGCTAGGATGATGTGGTCTGCTTCCTGTGCCAGAGCGCAGTAGTCCTTGGTTACCAGCAGGGGCGAGTTGGCCAGAATCGCCCTCACTGTAGCAGGTAGGTTCCTGAGGAAAAAGTGGGCGAACAGGAAGGATTTGTCATTCTTCCCCATCAACGCTAATATGCTCTCCATCAGTTCCACAGCTGATCTGTCACCTAACTCTGAGTGTGTTAGGAGTCTCTCTGCTCTCTCACTGTCCGACAGGGTATAATGCTGAAGCAGCATCTGCTTGAGCGGCTCCTGGAGCAGGCTCATTACTTGCTGCATGGTGCGCACATCCAGCGCAACAACCACATGGTAATATTTGGTGTCGTCCATTGTGAGCCCGTGGAGTGCAAATTGGGCTTCCACATGTAGGAATCAAGCGGTCAGATTGTAACGTCAGAAGTACAGTATGGGAGCTTGAGTGTGACAGCGCGTGCCATGCTGGTGTTCTCCCTCTGGGTTGTCACCAGGGCGGTGCTCGGCTCGTTCTCCATTGCACGTCTTAGGGTCACCAATGTGGAAGATGAAAGCAAACGAGACAGCGAACTGGATGACACTTGAACTATATTCAACTTCCAACAATAAAAAAAGAAAAACTTCTCCCGGGGTCTCTGGGTGCCTCCTTTTATACCGCTTTATTTCTGTCCCATGAGACCCAGGGAACCAAAGACAATACACACAGTGCTCAGAGCCTGTCTGGCACATTAACATTACAGAACATGAACCCTGCTTCTCACTCCCTCTCCCACTCTAGTGAACGCCGGTGTCTCCTGACTCCCTGGGGTGCGGCCAGTCCTTTCTGTTACATCTGAGACCCCCCCCAGTGCCACTTCGTCCTTCAGTCCTCTATTCCACCCCTCCCCCCTGACTTCCAACTCTGGGTGGAGAACCCCCCACTCAGTGCCACCACAATGGGTATAAAATAATCGTAATATCTATTACATCTGAGCAGTTGAATGTTGAGACTGCAGCGGCTGGTCACAGATACATACAAACACCGGATAGAACGTGGCTAACATTTTCATGGCAAATGGAGGCACCATATTCTGTACATAACTACACCCCCACAGCACACATGGCCTGCATCCGCCCAATGTACAAAGTTTGTGTCAAATGCCGACGTCTAGCCAATATCTTGCCAATATACAAACGACCTTTAAAAGATGTACATTACTCACAAAAAGTTAGGGATATTCGGCTTTCAGGTGAAATTTCAGGATGTACCTAAAATGCACTATAACCTTTACAGGTGAAACTGGAGTGGTGGCCTAGTTGATAGAGCATCAAGTTCAAATCTCGGCCGTTCATACCAAAGACCATATAAAAATGGTGCTTTCCGCCTTCTAGCTTGGTGCTCAGCATAATAGAATGGGGAAAGGAAAGTTAACGCACAGAGCTACCAGAGGGCTGACCCCCCACTGTAGCTTTCACTACTTACAGTAGCTGTGTGGCCCAGGGTCAGAGAAACGGAGATTGGCGCCGCCCCTATACACCACATGGTGTCCCACATCCTGTGGAAGGGAATTAACTAACTAACTTAACTTTATAGGTGAAGTTAAGTTGACCTTCTCCAGCCTTTTGAATGCACATGTCCAACTGTTCAATGTTTCAGTACTTTTTGCATAACTTGCTGTTCTCTAACAAGGTACTTAATGGCAAAATTCACAACAGGTGTTTCATCCATGAATCGACCAATAAATTTCCTGGTTCAATTAGAATTGGTATTTAAACAGTCCTCTTCATCACGCTGTTCACATTTTGACATCATGAGACCAACACGACACCTAACAGTTGATCAACAGTACCTCGCCACTGCGAGGCTTCAAACAGGATGTTCTCAGAGGGAAGTGGCCACCGAACTTAAAGTGTCACAGAGTGTCATCAGCAGGTTGCAACAGAGACACAGAGAGACTCGAAGAGTCACAGAAAAACACAAAAAGTGGACGTCCTTTGGCCACATCCCACGCTGATGACCGCTTCATTGTGAACAGTGCCCTGCGGAACTGGATGATGAATGCCACTCAGCTTTAGGCACAATATAATGAGGTGAGAGGCACCCAAGTGTCACGTCATATCATTCAAAACCATTTGCACCAGCGTGGTCTGCGTGCTAGACGAACTGCAAGGGTACCTGACCACACCACCAGCCACAGGCGTCATCGTCTTGCATGGGCCAGGGAGCATTTACGCTGGACAAGGGACCAGTGAGCCTCAATGCTGTTCTCTGATCTGCCAACAATGTTGGAGATTTCAAGGAGAGAGCTATGCATCAGGCACTGTTGTCACCAGACGAGCCTTTGGTGGTGGTGGTGTTACAGTCTGGGCAGGTGTGTCTAGTTTTTTTTTTTTTTTTCCACAATATCTTTATTGAACCTTTTTTTTTTTTTAACAAACATGATACAAACAAACACTAACACTAAAGTACTACAAAAAAAAAAAAAAAAAAAATGCCCTAAAAACACCAACAACCACCAACAAAATCAAGTCTTCAACAATGCTCCTCTGTTTAGTCTAGACAATCCAATATATTAGTATACATATTATGTTCACCAGTTTGGAATTTACAAGGTCCACACACATCATTCACCTTCTTCTTCAAGAGTTATGTTTAAATTTTTTACATAATCAATAAAAGGTCTCCATATATTCTCAAACACAATTTCCTTTGATTTCAGTATATATGTTATTCTTTCTAATGGAAGGTTTGTTAACATCTGTCTTAACCACTGAGTCACATCTGGTCTATGAGTCTTTTTCCATAATAGTGCAATACATTTTTTGGCATTAAGCAAACTGAGGTCTATGAATGTTCTTTCACTTTTATTGAAATTATGCTTTTCTGGGTACAGACCCAACAAAAACAGTTTAGGATTCAATATGATTTGTTTTGAGATTATTTTTTCAATTGTTACCCTCACCTCCTCCCAAAACATTCTTATTAATCTACATTCCCATAAACAATGAAATAGGGTTCCTTTACTTTCCATGCATTTTGTGCATGTATCTGGTATATTTTTGTTATATCTATTTAACTCCTCCGGTGTAACATACATCCGCATTAACCATTTGAAATGTATCAATTTAAGGCGTGCATTTATTGATTTGGTTTGAGCTTCTGTACAAGCCAATTCCCATTGTTCCTCTGAAATTTCAATTTGCAGATCTTCTTTCCAGTAGTTTAATCTTTTCAGTGAATTTTCACTTGAAGATAGTGTCAATGAGTTATAAAACTCTGAAATAATACCCTTTCTTTTACTATCTTTCATCATCATTTTTTCCAAGGATGAATAAATAGGTCGAGTGAGAGCTTTATTTTGATTTGATCGAATAAAGTTTCTAAGTTGAAGATATTTAAAAAAATGTGTTCTATTGAGATTAAATTTGATCCTCAGCTCTTCAAAAGACATTATGTTGTCTGCCCATGGCAAATATAAATCCTGAATCTTTTGTATCCCTTTTAAATTCCATACTTTAAATACAGCGTCCGCTCTCCCTGGTTTAAAATATTGATTACCCCATATTGGACTAAATTGTGACAATAACTGTGGTTCTTTTAAATAGTTTTTAGCTTCACACCATATTTTGATCATATGCTTTACAAATGGATTTTTAACTTGTTTTTGTAATTTTTTTGCCGAATCTGAGTATATGAATATGGGAAGAGGTAAAGGTAAATTGTATGATTCCATTTCAGTCCAGTGAGGGAGATCATTTGATGAAAAATAATATGTCATAGACCTCAGTTGTGCCGACCAATAATACAACATAAAATTTGGACATTTCAGACCTCCACGATCAAATGGTAAATATAATAAAGACAGACGTAATCTAGCCCTCCTGTTGTTCCATATAAATTCCACTAACTTTTTTTTAATTCTTGAGAATAGATCTAAAGGTGGTGATAAGGGAATGTATTGAAATAAATAAAGTATTTTAGGTAAAATATTACTTTTAAGTATATTGATTCTCCCGATCATCGACATTGGTAGTGACATCCATCTCTGAGTTAACTCATTGATATCTGACATTAAGGCTTCATAGTTGACACTGGCGACTGATTCTAGCTTAGGCATAATTTGGATTCCTAAATATTTAAACTGATTTACAACATTGAATTGATTTACCTCAGGGGCTGGGTAATTTCTCTGGGTCTCATTTAGCATTAATATTGAAGATTTAGTTTTATTTATTTTATATCCTGATATTTCCCCAAAATTCTTTATTAAATTCAACAAGGTTGGAATTGATTTTTTTAGATTCGACATAAACAAAATTATATCATCGGCGTACAGGGAGATTTTATGTTCTGTTGGTCCAACTTTAATTCCATATATTTGTGAATGTAAACGTATCGCTATCGCTAAAGGTTCAATTGCCATAGTAAACAGTAAAGGTGAAAGTGGACAGCCTTGTCGACATCCTCTATTGATTTTTATTGGTTTTGAAATATTGTTATTTGTTAGGATTTCTGCTGTAGCATTATTGTATATTATTTGAACCCATTTTATGAAATTATTTCCAAGTCCAAACCTTTGTAGGACTTCAAAAAGAAAGGGCCATTCAACTCTATCAAAGGCCTTTTTGGCGTCCAATGATAGGAGAGCTGTATCCGGTGCTTCTTTATTAAAATAAATAATATTAAATAGTCTTCTTACATTATGGAAGCCTTGTCTACCCTTTATAAAGCCATTCTGATCTCGATTAATAATATTTGGTAAAATTTCTTGTATTCGTCTTGCTAAAATTTTACAGATTATCTTAAGGTCGGCGTTTAATAGGCTTATTGGTCTCATATTTTCACATTTATTAGAGGGCTTACCTGGTTTTGGCAGCAGTATAATTAAGGCATTATTTATGTATGATGGTAAATTATTATTTTGAAATGCTTCTAAAACCATTTCCAAAAAAGGTTTTATTAATTTATTCTTAAATTTTTTATAAAGGTCAACTGGAAGACCATCTGGTCCTGCACTTTTTCCTGATTTCATATTATCAATGGCTAGCCCAACTTCTTCTTGACTAATTTTAGACTCCAATATCTCCCTGTTTTCATTTGGAATACACGGTACAGATAGTTCGTTCAAAAACCCATTTAGTTTTGTTAAATCAGGTTCATTTTTGGTATCATATAATTTTTCATAGTAATCTCTAAAGGCTCTATTAATTTCTAAAGGATCTATAACTACCTGTCCCTTACTTATAATACTGGTAATTGGTGTTTTAATTTCCAATTGCTTAATCTGCCATGCTAATAATTTTCCTGATTTTTCACCTTGTTCATAAAAAGATTGTTTCAATCTTAGAAGACTCGAGGCAGCTCTATTCGCTGATTTTTTGTCGTATTCAGCTCTCAAAATCAGTAATTCATTCTCCAACCTTGGGTCACTTCCTGCATACACTTTTTCCTGAAGACTTTTTATTTTATGTTCCAATTTAGCTCTCTCCTCTCGAGTCTTCTTAGATTTTGATCCTGTACAACTAATAATATGTCCCCTAATAAAAGCTTTGAAAGCCTCCCACTTTACACATGCTGATGTTTGTGTAGTATTGATGTCAAAGAACTCGTCTATCTGTTTTTCTATATACTTGACAAATTCCTCATCCTGAAGCCATTTATGCTGAAATTGCCATCTACCTGATTCCTTTGTCAATTTTTTATCTACATATATTAGACAACAGGGTGCATGATCAGAAATCACGATGTTATCATAAAAGCAGTTTTGAATCTTGGACCTTAATTCTGTGGAAATCAAAAAATAATCAATACGTGAGAATGTCTTGTAGGTACTGGAATAACAAGAATAGGCTTTAACTTGTGGTTTCATTTCTCTCCATATATCTAACAATCTCAATTCTTTCATAAAATGATTAATAGTCATCCTACATCCAATGTGCGTACAATCCAGTCCTGTTGATCTATCCACACCTGGATTCAATGTACAATTAAAATCCCCTGCTATTATATGTTGCCCTGTAAGTGATGATAAGATGAGAAATAAATTAGCAAAGAACTTCTGATCATCTATATTGGGACCATATAAGTTCACAAGATTTATATTTTCTAATAGCAAAGAACCTTGAATGATTACATATCTTCCAAATTTGTCTCCAATTACATTTTTCACCTGAAAAGGAACTGATTTATGTATGAGAGTCATAACTCCCCTGGCTCGGGATGAAAATGAAGAGGTGAATACACTTCCCTGCCATCTACTCCTAATTCTTTTAACATCCTCCTCTATCAGATGAGTTTCTTGTAAAAACACAATTCTTGAACCCATGTCCTTTATTTTATTCATAACTTGTTTAAGTTTTTTTAAATTTTGTAGACCTCTGCAATTCCATGAAGTTAAATTAAGATTAACACTTTGGTCCATGATCAATAGAGAGTTTAGGATTACCTTGCAGTGTAAACATGCTCATACAGAGAAGCAAAAACATGAGTGGTTGAACATTCATCCTACAAACTACACACAAACAAATTTCCCCTTCCCACACTTGTGGCAAACCCCCCAAAATCAAAAGAAAAATTCTGTCTCCCGATATAGCCATCGACCGTTCCACACCCACGGGGAACAGCCTAAGCCACTCCTTCTTCATCCTCCCAATCACCCTAACTCTACTGCTTTTAATGACGTAACATTAACTCTCCTCTGTAGTTTTCCAACTTAACTCCAAAATTTTTAACAACTTTGTACATCATAGTTTTTTTTTTGTTTGTTTTGTTTTTTTAATATATAATACAATCTATATTTTGTAAACTTACTATTTACTTCAAGTCAGTCAGATGCCTGTGCAAATGCTTAATTATTCTACCTTATATTTTGTTCATGCTTAGCTCCCACCAGTCTCTTCTTCTTCTTTGATCTTCTTGATGAACTCCTGCGCCTCCTCTGGGGTCTTGAAGATGTGGGTTCTGCCCTCATACGTGGTCAGCAGTCTCGCAGGATAGATTACACCATGACGAATCCCAAGGTTGCGCAGCTCCTTACGTATGGGATCAAACTGCTTCCTCAATTGCTGGATTCCTGTGGCCAAATCTGGGTAGAACCGCACCTGCTGGTCCTGGTGTTTAATCTCTCCTTTAGCACGTGCAGCGTTGAAGATCTTCATCCTGTCTCTGTTGCTAAGAAACTTCATAATTAAGGTCCTCGGCGGTCCCTTATCTCTCCGTGGGCCAATACGATGTGCTTTTTCCAGAACCACTGCTGATTGCAACTCCTCGCTGCCCAGCACCTCCGGAATCCACTTTTCCAGAAAGGAACATACGTCCCGACCTTCTGATTCCTCTGGAAGACCCACCAGCCTCAAATTATTCTGTCTCGACCGAGATTCCAAATTCAAAATATTATCTTCCAGAGATTTATTTTTTTTTTCCAAAGTGCGCACCTTTAATTGAAGACGGGTGACGCCATCTTCAGCACTAGCGAGACGGAGCTCCATCTGCGCCGTTCGTTCTACACAGTCACCCAATTCCTTTCTTATTCCTTCCAACGCTGTCATAATCCCATCAAATCTAGAGGAAAAGTCCGCTCTCATTGAACTCATGGCAGCCATCAGCGCATCTGCGCCATTCCCCGCAGACATCGCACCGCCGCCAGCCTCCTCCGCCATATATGGAGTTTTGTTTGCTGCGTCACAGACCTGAAAGTCCGTTAATTTGGACTGTTTCGGCGGCTCGCTTTTTCCTTTTCCTGGTTTTCCAGCCTTAGGCTTCGCCGACATATCCTCGCCCAAATGCTGGGATACGTTCTGTCCCAAATGAGAGAGTTATTTGCCGATTTTTTTTCTCCAGGAGCAGAGCAGAGCGAGACACGTCCGTCCTACGTGGCAGCCATAACCGGAAGTCCAGGTGTGTCTAGTTAATACAGAACTGCCCTACACCTTGTGAAGGCTACAGAGACAAGCCGATACTACCTGAATAACATCATTAATCCAGTCATTGTGCCCCTGGATGAACAACACAGGCCTAATTTCACCTTCATGAATGACAATGCTCCAGCTCATTGAAGTCGTATCATTAGGGAACGACTTCTGGAGGCTGGGGTTCCCCAGATGGAGTGGCCTGCAGTTTCTCCAGACCTGAATCCCTTAGAAAACCTATGGGATCTGCTGATTCACCATGTAGAGGCTCGTAATCCTGCACCCCACAACATCAATGACCTGAGGGCCGCCCTTCAAGAAGAGTGGAATGCCATGCATCAGCAGACAATAAGTCGACTTGTGAACAGCATGAGACGTCGTTGTCAAACTGTAATTGATGCTCAAGGGCACATGACAAGTAATTGAGACAATGACCCCCTTGAACATGAATGTGCAGATTCTTGATATAAACATGCTAATGTTTTCACATTTATATTACCTTTACATGTATTAGCATTTGGCATGAATGCACTATAAAGGTGATAGAAACACCATTCTGACATTCTTGCCAGTAGGTGTCACACTGGTTAGTACTAGACACAAACATCAACACGGAGTACAAACTATTCTACAGTCAGCTCTTTAGTGATTACAAGCCAGGCAAAGCATGTCAAGCGAGGATTGTTTTGTGGTATGAGGCGACAAAATCCTAGTTATGCCATTTATTGGCTGTGACATCCTTACTGGCCACCATAGTCTTGTCATTCAACTGCTCAAATGTAAGTATTATGGTTGTTTTGGACTCGTAAAAAAAATTAAGTACATTTTTTTTCCATTATTTTTTGGAGACTATAAAGGCTTTAATTCTACACCTTTCTATACACTTTATTTTTTTTAAAATATTTGTTTTCATGAAAATACTATCTAGTACACCTTTCAAATGTCTAATAAAACTACTATATATTCCTCAAATATACTCCTAATGAACATGTAATTATATTACACATGAACAACTTCCACTATTTTAATGTAACTAAATTATTTACCAGCCATGGGTGACATATTTTCCACGGTTACATTTTTCTAACCTGGTTAAAAAAATACATTTTACATACGTACAACAGTAGCTGTGTTTTCTTCTTCTTCTCTTTGGCCTGATCCAACCTCATCTTTCAGTTTCACTGGTATCTTCAACCGCTACGCCGGCTGACAGTGCTGCTGAACAAGGCTCATGGTGGATTATGGGTTTTAACACCATCGCATAAGCTTTCACAGTGGACATACAGCAGCACTGTGATGAGTGACCATATGGATTGTATCTTCAGTTTATATAATATAAATTCAAATGCAAAAGACAGAACAATGCCCATATTTAACAATGACACCTTTATTGGTGCCTAATAATGATATTTACATTTAAGCAAAGACTTTATTAAGAAAGAAATTGTTCACAATACATTTAAATTCATATCACGTACACTGTACCACTGACCTGCTTTTGTCTGACATGCTTCACTGTTTAGTTTAAAAAAAAAAAAAAATCCATATCAGGCTTATATTGACCAGTAAAGCTCCACTGAAACTCAAGATTTTTCTGTCACACAGTTTACAAAATTAATCCAGGATGCTGTACTGTCCTCATGTAGGTTGTATACAGTTCATTTTGTGCACAGTCACCTCTTTAACAGAACTCTCTCAGAGCAGCAATGTCACTCCTGGTCCAATTGCTACTGCTGTCTCTGTATGAGCTCCTTCTCCTTTTCCTCTACCAACTTCTTGAAGTTGTGGTCATAGCCAGCAGCTGTGATGTGGCACTGTGGTAACATCTCCTCGAGTAGGATGATGACCAACCCAGGAGTCGAGATCCTGGGTAGGGAGGAAACATCCAGACGCTTCAGTCCCCTACACAATAAAAACAAACGGAAGAGATCAGTACAGTATTGTTGACATATAATATTAAAGAGCCCCTATTATAGTCTGCAACAAGCGGACAAAGCGATCAGAGGTGTTAAGGAAATGTCTGACATGCTTTGGTTAAAACTACAGCATGATTTAAATTTTTTCAGTAAAATTTTACATGCAGGGAAGGAGCTCTCCTCAAAACAGGCTGTTTTGTGCCATAATGTTTTAAATGCTAATCACCCCAAGTTCACCCCACCCTCCCTCTTTTAGCAATTTTTCTAAGACCTTTGCTTTGATAGCAATGCCATGTTTGAGGCAAAGTCTTTTAATTCAGTTATCAGACTAAGTAACATACTACGAAATACTGGCTGATTGTTAGAGTGTAAAAACCCAAATAAAACATCATGGACAGAAGTGTTTTTTAAGTTTTTCATTTTTCTTATTCTTAGTCTGTTAGTCTTCTGAGGAACACTGTAGACACCAGTCAAAATATGTCAAGGGGAAGTTAAACCATCTCCTTTTCATCCTTGTCTGAAATAAGAAAAACTAAAAACTAATAACTGAAAAAGAAGACAGAATGAACCCACTCGAACTATTGTGTGGTGTGTGGTTTGAATACCCCAGGGTGCTTAATATCTTGCGGTGAATGAAACAACCCGGAATAAGTGAATGGCTAATGCTGCTAACAACACCTACACACGGGGACAAAATTGTTGTGACCCCTCTGTTAATGAAAGAAAAATGACAAAAATGGTAATAAATAAAAATTCTATGAAAATTAACCAATGAAAATCAGACAATGCTTTTGAATTGTGGTTCAACAGAATTATTTTAAAAAACAAACTCATGAAACAGGCCTGGACAAAAATGATGGTACCCTTAACTTAATATTTTGTTGCACAACCTTTTGAGGCAATTACCGCAATCAAACGATTTCTGTAACTGTCAATGAGACTTCTGCACCTCTCAGCAGGTATTTTGGCCCACTCCTCATGAGCAAACTGCTCCAGTTGTCTCAGGTTTGAAGGGTGCCTTCTCCAGATGGCATGTTTCAGCTCCTTCCACAGATGTTCAATAGGATTTAGATCAGGGCTCATAGAAGGCCACTTTAGAATAGTCCAATGTTTCACTCTTAGCCATTCTTGGGTAGTTTTTAGCTGTGTATTTTGGGTCATTATCCTGTTGCAAGACCCATGACCTGCGACTGAGACCAAGCTGTCTGACACTGGGCAGCACATTTCTCTCTAGAATACCTTGATAGTCTTGAGATTTCATTGTACTCTGCACAGATTCAAGACACCCTGTGTCAGATGCAGCAAAGCAGCCCCAGAACATAACAGAACCTCCTCCATGTTTCACAATAGGGACAGTGTTCTGTCCTTGGTATGCTTCATTTTTGCATCTGTGAACATAGAGCTGATGTGTCTTGCCAAAAAGTTCCAGTTTTGTCTCGTTTGTCTATAGGTCATTCTCCCAGAAGCTCTGTGGCTTGTCAACATGCAGTTTGGCAAATTCCAGTCTGGCTTTTTTATGATTTGTTTTCAACAGTGGTGTCCTCCTTGGTCGTCTCCCATGAAGTCCACTTTGGCTCAAACAACGACGGATTGTACGATCTGACACTGATGTACCTTGACCTTGGAGTTCATCATGAATGTGTTTAGAGGTTGTTCTGGGCTCTTTTGTTACCATTCGTATTATCCGTCTCCTCCTGCGGCCACGTCCAGGGAAGCTGGCTACAGTCCCATGGATCTTAAATTTCTGAATAATATGTGCAACTGTAGTCACAGGAACATCAAGCTGCTTGGAGATGGTCTTATAGCCTTGACCTTTAACATGCTTGTCTATAATTTTCTTTCTAATCTCTATAAAGTCCATGTTTAGTGTGGTACACACCATGTCACCAAACAGCACAGTGACTACTTGTCACCCTTTAAATAGGCCGACTGACTGATTACAAGTTTGTAGACCCCTGTGATGTTAATTAGAGGACACATCTTGGTTAAACATGTCCCTATGGTCACATTATTTTCAATCTTTTCTAGGGGTACCATCATTTTTGTCCAGGCCTGTTTCATGAGTTTGTTTTTTGAAGTAATTCTGTTGAACCACAATTCAAAAGCATTGTCTGATTTTCATTGGTTAATTTTCATAGAATTTTTATTTATTACCACTTTTGTCAGATTCAAGTTATTTCTGTGACCATTGTGGGTTTTTCTTTCATTAACAGAGGGCTACCAACAATTTTGTCCACGGCTGTAACTGCTGCTATTCAAGGAGATGTCTGGGTCAGAGTATGATAAACTATAATTTTTTTTGAAAAGCTAAAGTAACATCTGAGAATGAAATATATGGCCAAAAGATAGTTGATAATCCAGCTGGGAAAACGTGTCTAGCATGGTTGGATAGAATAAATATAAAATAGACAAAAATTATATTTAGCAGATAAGCCAGGAGACTCCTGCCTCAGTATATACCGTCGGCCTCCGTCGGTCTATGATGACCATGGAAGAGAATCCTAAACGTCTACTCTGCTGGAACAGCACCGCCTGTGGCTGAACAGGCCGATGCGCGAATGACTCTCTGTCACACAGGTCGCACTTGTGGGTGGTCTCCGTGCTGCTGGAGCTGTGGCGGTTCTTCCTGCGGGTCCTTTTTTCATCTGCTGCAGCAGTTAGTCTCTCTTCACCCGCCTTGAGCTGTCTGCTCAGGGTGCCTCTCCATTTGGAGCGGTCCGTTGCAAGGTCCTCCCAGCGCTCTGTGTTGATCTCCAGGGCCTTCATGTCTCTCTTGCAGACGTCTCTAAAGCGCAGCTGTGGGCGGCCAACGTCTCTCCTGCCAGTCACCAGTTCTCCGTAGAGGACGTCTTTGGGGATTCTGCCATCCTCCATACGGTGAACGTGGCCTAGCCAGCGGAGCCTGCGCTGCCTGAGTAGATTGAACATGGAGGGAAGGCCGGGGCGGGACAGAACTTCTGTGTTGGGCACTTTGTCCTGCCAGGATATGTCCAGGATGCGGCGAATGCAGCGCAAATGGAAGAAGTTCAGTCTCTTTTCCTGCCGGGCGTATGTTGTCCACGTCTCACTCCCATAGAGCAGTGTGCTGATGACGCAGGTGTTGTACACTGCCATCTTCGTCTTGACAGAGAGTTTGGGATTCTCCCATACTCGTGTGGTGAGGCGAGCGAGTGTGGAGGCTGATTTTCCAATCCTCTTGTCGATCTCTGTATCAAGGGAGAGGTTGCTGCTGATCATGGATCCCAGGTACGTGAACTGATTCACGACCTCCAGCTCGTAGTCGTCGATGGTGATGGTTGGTGGTGCTTCCGTGCCTTGCGCCAAGACGTTAGTCTTCTTCAGGCTGATGGTAAGCCCGAAGTCCTTGCATGCCTGGGAGAAGCGGTCCATCAGGGTCTGAAGCTCCTGCTGTGTGTGGGTCACGACCGCAGCGTTGTCTGCGAACAGCATGTCTCTGATTAGAGCCTCGCGTACTTTGGTTCTGGCTTTCAGGCGGGCGAGGTTGAAAAGCCTGCCGTCAGATCTTGTATGCAGGTAGATTCCCTCTGTTGCTGTGCTGAAGGCATGCCTCAGGAGCGTAGCAAAGAAAATCCCAAAGAGGGTTGGTGCAAGTACACAGCCCTGTTTCACTCCGCTGCGTATGTTGAATCGCTCTGAGACGCTGCCGTCATGCTGCACTATCCCCTGCATGTTGGTGTGAAGCGATTCGATGAGGCTTTGCACCTTTGGTGGGCATCCTATCTTTGGCAGGATCTTGAAAAGGCCCTCTCTGCTGACCAGATCAAACGCTTTGGTGAGGTTGATGAAGGCGACGTACAGGGGCATGTTCTGTTCTCTGCATTTCTCTTGGAGTTGGTGGATGGAGAATATCATGTCTACCGTCGATCATTCAGCGCGGAAGCCACACTGAGACTCGGGGTAGACACGTTCGGCAAGCTTCTGTAGACGAATGAGAACAACTCGTGCGTAGACTTTGCCAACAACGCTGAGGAGGGAGATGCCCCTGTAGTTGTTGCAGTCGCTTCTCTCCCCTTTGTTTTTGTAGAGGGTGATGATCTTGGCGTCCCTCATGTCCTGTGGTACGGCACCTTCCTTCCAGCACTGGCAGAGGACGTCATGCAATGGCAGCAGTAGGGCGGTCTTGCAGTGTTTGATCAGGTCGGGGGGTATGCCGTCGTTGCCGGGTGCCTTGCCAGCGGCCAATCTATCAATGGCCTTGCTGAGTTCGTCGATGGTTGGCTCGACGTCAAGTTCGTCCATGGATGGCAGGCAATCAATAGCATCAAGGGCTGACGGTGTCACGGTGTTCTGTCTGGAGTAGAGGTCGGAGTAGTGCTCCACCCATCTCTCCATCTGCTTGTTCTTTTCTGTGATCATCTCCCCAGTGGAGGATTTGAGGGGGGCCGTCTTGCTCTGAGCCAGACCAGGTGCTTTCTTGATGCCACCGTACATACCACGGATGTTCCCTGTTATGGCAGCGGTTTGAATGTCTTGGCTGAGCTGAGTCCAGTACTCGTTGGCACAGCGCCGAGCAGTCTGCTGAACTTTGCTTCTCGCAGCCCTGAGAATCTGGAGATTCTTCTTGTTTGGGTACTTCTTGTACTCGGCAAGAGCTGAGCACTTGGCTTCAATGACGAGGGTCATCTCGGTCAACTTGGCATCAAACCAGTCCTGTGACTTCAAGGTCTTCTTCCCAAAGGTAGCCAAGGCTGTGCGGTGGATGGTGTTTTGCAGCTCTTCCCACTTCTGCTTTGCAGATTCTCCTTCTTGTGGTACACCAAGTTCCTTCTCAAAGGTGGAGGCAAACCGCTCAACAAGTTCTGGTTGGGCCATCTTGCTGGTGTCAATCCGTGCCTTTCCAGGCTGTCTAGCATGATGGAATTTCTTCAGCTGCAGCTTGACCTTGCAACATACCAATGAATGGTCTGTGTCACAATCTGCACTCTGGAACGAACGGGTGATTAGCACGTTCTTCAGTGAGGTGCGCCTGGTCAGGATCAAGTCCAGCTGGTGCCAGTGCTTTGACAGCGGATGTCGCCAGGAAACCTTGTGTTGGGGCTTGGTCTTGAAGAACGAGTTTGTGATGCACAGATCGTGATAAGTGCAGAACTCGAGCAGCCGCTGTCCATTGTCATTCATTCTGCCCACGCCAAATGGTCCAAGACAGGAGGGCCAGGAGTCGTGGTCAGCACCCACTCTGGCATTGAAGTCTCCAAGGAGAATGAGTTGTTCAGAGTTGGGGATGATCCTGACAGTTGTTGCGAGATTCTCGTAGAACTCGTCTTTTGCCTCTGGTGTGGCTGTCAGTGTTGGGGCATACACACTGACGAGGGTGACTGGGCCTTGAGTGGTGTTGAGGCGGAGGGTGAGGAGTTGTGCAGAGCCATTGCTGCCCGGTTCCACCATCTTCAGCAAGGTGTTCTTCACTGCGAAGCCCACTCCGCGTTCCCTGTGTTCGTCACTGCTCTTTCTCTGCCAGTAGAACGTGTAGTCCTTCTCTCTCAGTGTGCCTGCATCAGCCAACTGTGTTTCCTGGAGAGTGGTGATATCCACTTCCAGTCTCTTCAGCTCATTATTGATGATGGCAGTCTTCCTGGTGTCGTTGATGTCCTTGAGGTTAGCAGCGAGTCCTGTCATCATAGTGCAGACGTTCCAAGTTCCCAGTTTTAGAGTTGGTCTCTTTTGTTTTTTTGTCTTGCCTGGTGCGAAAGTTCTCAGCCTGCCGTTCAGACTTCTCCTCATCCCCATGCACCCAATGAGGAAAGCAGGCTGTGGCGGGACAACACCTTATTGGCTGGGGGCTGCCCAGCTTGAGGCCGGCGGTAGCTGTCCAGTGAGATCCGATGATCCCTCCCACCGTCGGGAACAACCCCTGGCGCCGCGCTCTACGCCAATTGAGCGGTGGCTTATAACCGGTAACTGTCATTCTCCGTGTTTTGTCTACGCCAAAGGCGGAGCTGGAGTGTCCTCTCCAGTGATCCGGTGTTCTACCTTCCAGCGTTGGGCGTTGGTAGGATTCAAGCCTGGGCAGGAAGATATGGAGGACAAGATGTTGCCCATGCAGCATGTCCCCCCTCTCCACGTCACTGATGAATCCAAAGGAACAGCAGGGCTGCTACAGTTTGGCACCAGCACCGTCGCAGGAGCTGCCAGAACGATGTTGAGCACAACAGAGAACTGCCTTAGGGACTCCGACTCCGGATTTTTCCTCAGGGTTGACTCCTGAAGCCTTTCCCGCGACCGGGTGTGCCGCAAGGCAGCAGACGTTTGAAATCAGGGTTTACCTTCCCCTAGATGGGCTACCTTCCCAGGTTGACGAGCCACCATCTACCCGAAGCATCTGGTTTTAAGGCGCCAGAGATCCGCCCTCGCCCCTTCTCCTATTAGTAAAAGCAGTTTCGCCGGGCTTAGAGACTAAACCACACGGGCAGGCTAAAAGTTGGACTTAGTTGTCAGAGGCTTTTCGAGACGCACGCCACAAGGAGCATTTTATAAGCACTGGGAGCTTAATCCCAGTGCCCCAGTGCCGCTCCTGGCTATGACAACCTTGGAACCAGTATGTACCAAGCAGGTGGAAATTGAAGTTGGTCAGAAATCCCAGCTTTGCTGCTCAGACCAGCTAACATTAGCTGCCCAATCTATCTGGTAATCACAGCCAAAATGTAACAAAAAAGCCAGAATGACACAAACTTAAATTCCAGTGAAGTTGGAACACTGTGTAAATGCAGATAAGAACAGAATACAATGATTTGCAAATCCTTTTCTACCTATATTCAAATGAATACACTGCAAAGACAAGATATTTAATGTTCAAACTGATAAACTTTGTTTTTTTTATTTATTTTCCATATATTCACTCACTTTGAATTTTATACCTGCAACATGTTCCCAAAAAGCTGGGACAGGGGCATGTTTATCACCGTGTTACCACTTTTAACAACACTCAATAAGCGTTTAGGAACTGAGGACACTAATTGTTGAAGCTTTGCAGGTGGAATTCTTCCCCATTCTTGCTTGATGTATGACTTCAGTTGCTAAACAGTCCAGGGTCTCTGTTCTATTTTACCATTTTTCATAATGCACCACACATGCTCAATGGGAGACAGGGCTGGACTGCAGACAGGCAGGCCAGTCTAGTACCTGCACTGCTTTGCATGGTAGAGTTTTAACTTGCATTTTAGATGTAGCGACAAACTACAATATGTTGACAATTGTTTTCCAAAGTGTTCCTGTGGCCATGTGGTAATATCCTTTATAAAATGTTGATTTTTAAAGCAGTGCCACCTGAGGGACTGAAGGTCACGGGCATTCAGTGTTTGTTTTCGGCCTTGCTGCTTATGTGAAGAAATTTCTCCAGATTCTGTGAATCTTTTGATGTTATGGGCTGTAGATGATTAAATCCCTAAATTCCTTGCAATTGTACATTTGATAAATGTTGTTCTTAAACTGTTGGGACTATTTGTCCACATAGTTGTTCACACAGTGGTGAACCTTGCTCCATCCTTGCTTGTGAACGACTGAGCCTTTTGGGACGATCCTTTTATACACAATTATGACACTCACCTGTTTTAAATTAACCTGTTCACCTGTGGAATGTTATAACAAGAGCACTCTGAGGTGAGGGTAACATCCCCCGCCTCCATTTTCTTTGAAGATCCCAATACTTACTGATGGAGAGCAGTTTTCAACTTTTCAATAAAATTACTGTGACAGAACCCAATTATGATAGGCCCATCATACACGAATATACAACAGTATACAACCCATAGCTGTAGGTCAGGATCCCAAGGTGAACCCATGTAGCAAGTATGGTGACCCTTGAGGGCTTTACACTTTCTATAGATACTGTAGATAGATAGATAGATAGATGTACTTTATTGATCCCAAACTGGGAAATTACAGTGTAACAGCAGCATGACAGTAGAGAACCAAACAACAGAAACACACGCATGACAGACAAAGGGATTACCCACGGAAATTAAAACTAACACGTCTATAAAACCTATATACAACATAGCTTAATATATGATGATCCGTATAAACACATGAATCATCCTGTTGCACAATGAAGGACTATCAGGAGCAGAGTGAAATGTGAGGTACCAGTTAGTCTGTAAGGTGCAGTGTGGCAGCATTGTTATGGCCATAATACAACATCATAGTGAGTTATTGTACAGTGAAATTGCATGTGGCAGGAAAGATTTCCTGTACCTGGCCGTTCGACGGCGAAGCTTGAGTAGTCTACTGGAGAAAGTGCTTCACTGTCTGTCCAGTGAGTGGTGGAGGGGGTGATCAGGATTGTCCATGATGGATCACAGTTTATTTAGTGTTCTCCTCTCCACTACTGTCTCAAAGGTCTCCGGTCTGAGACCAATTACAGAACCAGCCCTCTTGATAATCTTGTCAAGTCTGTTGGTGTCTCTGGCCCTGATACTGCTACCCCAACAGACAGCAGCAAAGAAGATGGCACTGGTGACAACGGTCTGGTAGAAAAGCTCCAGCATCCTGCTGCACACGTTGAAGGATCTCAGCTTCCTCAGGAAGTACAGTCTGCTCATCCCCTTCTTGTGCGCAGCATCGGTGTTGGATCTCCAGTCCAACCCGCTGCTGATTCTGACACCCAGATATTTGTAGTCCCCAACCGCTCCCACATCTTCCCCCCTAATCTGCAGTGGCTGAGAAGGAGCCTTCCTCCTCCTGAAGTTAATCACCATCTCTCTGGTCTTGCTGACATTCAACCTCAGGTGATTCTGCTCTGTCCATTCCACAAATCCATCTATCAGTGCCCTGTACTCCCCCTCCTCTCCCCCTCTTATACACCCTACAACAGCTGAGTTGTCAGAGAATTTCTGCTGGTGGCATGACTCTGTGTTGTACTGAAAGTCAGTGGTGCATAAAGTAAAGAGAAAAGGAGAGAGCACAGTCCCCTGTGGAGCTCCCGTATCACTAGCCACCACTCCAGACAAGACATTGCCCAGCCGGACAAACTGTGCTCTCCCTGTCAGGTAGTCAGTAATCCAGGAGATCATAGAGCTGTCAACCCCCATCACCTGCAGCTTCCCATCCAGCAGCAGTGGCTGGATGGTGTTAAAGGCACTGGAGAAATCCACCATCCAGGTGCAAATGGGCTCATTGCAGCAGGTAGATGACAGCATCTTCAACTCCTAAATGGAGCTGATATGCAAACTGCAGAGGGTCCAGCCACATATTCACCTGCGGCCTTAGGTGGGCTAAGGCCAGTCTCTCCAGGACCTTCCTCACATGATATGTGAGGGCAACTGGTCGATAGTCGTTCAGGTCCGATGGAGATGACTTCTTGGGAACAGGAACCGGGCAGGATGTCTTCCACAGCACCGGTACGCTCTCCAGACTCACGCTCAGGTTGTACAGGTGTTTCAGTACCGGCGCTAGTTGGTTAGCACAGGTCCTCAGGGTCCTGGTGGAGATGCCATCAGGGCCAACTGCCTTCCACTGGCGGAGTCTCTCCAGCTGTTTCTTCACCTGGTCTGTAGTCACCATGAAGTGAGGGAGGGTCCTGGTGTCCCCCGAGGAGGAGGATGGGGGAGATGGAGAGGTTCTGCACAGGAGGGTGGGTGGAGAAGGGTGTGTGGGGGTCTGGCTGTGTTGTTGGGGTGACAGACTGTGAGTTGAACCTATTAAAAAAACAGATTCAGTTCCTCAGCTCTCTCCTGGCTCCCAGATGGCTGCCTGACTCTTCCCTTGCACCCAGTTATTTGTTTCATTCCCTCCCACACATCTTTAGTGTTGTTTTGCCTGAGTTTATCTTCCAACTTCCTCCTATAATTGTCCTTGCACCTCCTCAGCATCTCTCTCAGCTCATGCTGCGCTCCCCTCAGCTTCTCCTTGCCTCCAGCCCTAAAAGCTCTCTTCTTTTTGTTCAGAAGTGCTTTCAGGTCTCTCGTGACCCATGGTCTGTTGTTGGAGAAGCAGTGTACAGTCTGAGCTGGCATGGTCGTGTCTTCACAGAATCTAATGTACTCTGTGATGCAGTCGGTCATATTGTCTATGTCCACCCCATGTGGTTCACAAAGTACGCCCCAGTCTGTCGTCTCGAAGCAGTCCTGCAGTGCATCAGCAGCCTCCTGTGTCCACCTCCTCACAGTCCATGTATAAGCAGGTTGCCTTTGCACAAGGGGAACGTACTTGGGTGATAACATGACCGTGCAGTGATCCGATTTGCCAATGGGGAGTAGAGCTGTGGCACTATATGCATCTCTGACATTGGCATACAAAAATCCAGTGTTTTGTTTTCTCTGGTGGGACAGTCAACAAACTGGTGAAAGTTTGTAAATGTTTTTCCCACTGAGACATGGTTAAAATCACCCCTGATGGCCATAAATGCATCTGGGTGCTTCTCCAGTAATGTGGCAGTAGTGGAGCTGATGACGTCACAGGCCACCGCTGCGTCAGCTGACAGAGGGATGTAGACAATAATAATTAAGGCACACTTCATTTCTCGCAGCATATAATAAGGTCTCATACTCACAGCCAGCAGCTCAATGTCCGGGCTGCAGCACTTTTCCTTCACATGAAGGTGTCCAGGATGACACCACCGTTCATTAACAAGAAGTGCCAGTCCTCCCCCCCTCTTTTTCCCTGCTGCTTTTCACGTCTCTGTCCCCCCGTATAGTCTTGAAGCCAGGTATCGCTACGTTTACATCCAGGATCTGTGAGTGTAACCACGTCTCTGTAAAACACATGATGCTACACTCACAATATTCCTTTTGCGTCCTGACCAGCGCTGTAAGCTCATCTGTTTTATTTCCGAGTGATCGCACGTTCCCGGTGATGACCATCGGTACAGCCGGCTTATGCTTCCTCCTCCTCCTCCTCACCTTAGCTCCAGCCCTTCGCCCGTGGCGTCTCCTCTTTAGCTCATCCAGGATGAGGGGCTTCACTGCCGGCTGCAGTGCTCCAGGCGCCGGCCTCCTCAGTGCAATCAACTGTTCGCATGTTCAAAGCAGGACGAGATGCATAACAGAGGTGCAGGACTGTCTATGGTTTTCGCATGAGGATATGCATCCTCCTCCGGTCTGCATGTTAATGTGCTGGGTGACCAGGGGAATTGTCAGGGGGGGATTTGTGTGTTGAACAGTGACAAAGGGAATGGGAATGACAAATGCATTTATGTTAATGCAGCACCACACGTCGCGGAGCGAGTTGTATGCTATAAAAGGAGAGGTGCCCGTGACCTGTTTTTTATGCTTGTGATTCTTGTGAATGTAAGAGAGAGATTAATAAAGTCTGCTCTGCTCTGGACTGCCTCGCCTGATTATTCCTCTCTCCACAACACACTATATACATGAATAAGCAGATAAAAACACAAAGACACAAGAGAGAGTGGCCGCCCTGCTTCCGGCGCCAAAAAAAAAAAAAAGAAAAAAAAATAGTAAGCGATCATAGGGAGTGCCAACCTTGACCTTTGACCTTTTGACCCCAAACCTGTAGTCAGAGGTTATGGTCTCAGAGTGAACCTGTGTACTAGGTTTGGTTACCCTAGCTTTCTTTGTTGTTGAGCTATACATTACAAGGCATTCTGATATTAACCTTTGACCTTGCGATCCTAAAATTACAGTTACACTTCACGGTCAAAGGGTGAACCTGTGTATCTAGTTTGGTGACCCTAGCTTTACTTGTTGTACAGTAAAAAGGCCTAAGAAATATTAACCTTGACCTTTGATCTTTTGACCCCAAACCCATATTCAGAGGTTAGGATCCCAATGTGAACCTGTGTACTAGGTTTGGCTACCCTAGCTTTTTTAGTTGTTGAGATATAGTCTATAAACCATTTTGATGTTGACCCTTGACCTTGTGATCCCAAAACCATAATCACACTTCAGGGTCACAGGGTGAACCTGTGTACCAAGTTTGGTGGCCCTAGCTTTACTCATTGTACAGTAATAAGGCAAAAGGAATGCTAACCTTGACCTTTTGACCCCAAACCCATAGTCAGCGGTCAGGATTCCAAGGTGAACCGGTGTAGCTAGTTTGGTGACCCTAGCTTGACTCGTTGTACAGTAATAAGGCATAGGTAATGTTAACTTTGACCTTTTGACCTCAAACCCATAGTCTGAATTCAGGATCCCAAGGTGAACCTGTCGACCAGGTTTGGTGGCCCTAGCTTTACTAGTTTTATAGTAATAGTGCAAATGGAATGCTAGCCTTGACCTTTGACCTTTTGATCCCAAACCCATAGTCCGAGGTCAGGATTCCAAGGTGAACCTGTGTACCAGGTTTGGTGGCCCTAGTTTTATGCGTTGTACAGAAATAAGGCATAAGGAATGTTAATTCTACCACTGGGCCACCGGAGTGGTGGCCCAGTGGTAGAAACATAATTTTTCTACTGTACATGATTGGTTGTATGGATTGAATGACAATAAAGTTGGCTTTCTTTCTTTCTTTAACCTTAACCTTTGACCTTTTGACCCCAAACCCATAGTCAGAGGACAGGATCCCAAGGTGAACCTGTATACCAGGTTTGGTGGCCCTAGCTTTAATCATTTTTTAGTAATAGTAAATTTAGCATTTACCGTGGTGCAACTGCAACGTTAACTCTGAACTTTGACCCTAAACCCATAGTTAGGTGAGGTTGTAAGTCGTCCAAGATGTGTATTAGATGCAACTCCTGTATAGATTTGAAAAGCCTAAATTATTTCTTTCAGTAGTTACTGTGTTTAGAAGATTTAGGGAAAAATGTGATCTCTGACCTTTGACCTCAAGTTCATCCGATGAGAGTGAAATTGCAAGATGCACATGATCACAGTATATCAAACCATGGTACCAAGTTTCAAAACAATCAGAACAAAAGTGTAGGGGGAGTTGATTTCACAAAGCAGTTACTGTCTATGAAGTGAGGTGAAACAGGAGGTCACAGGTCAGGGGCTACAATTCTGGCAAAAATCATCCAATCACAACCAAATTGCAATATGTGTCATTCATTCATCTTCTTCCGCTTAATCCTTTTCGGGTCACGGGGGGGCTGGAGCCTATCCCAGCATCCCTGGGCGAGAGGCAGGGTACACCTCGGACAGATCGCCAGTCCATCGCAGGGCCAACACAGAGAGACAGACAACCTTTCACTCTCACATTCATACCTAAGGACAATTTAGAAACCCCCAGTTTTGATGCCAATTAACCTAACTTGCATGTTTTTGGCATGTGGGAGGAAACCGGAGAAATCCCAGAGTAAACCCACGCAGACACGGGGAGAACATGCAAATTCCTCACAGATCACTGCTGGTCAGGGGCTGGGATCGAACCCAGGATCCCCCGGCTAAGGGTGAGTTGCTGTGCTGCAGCAGTGCTAACCACTCCGCCACCACGCCACCCGTAAATTGCAATATGCATATCCTCAATATATATCAAACCATGATACCAAGTTTCAAAACAATCGGACCAAAACTGTAGGAAGAGTCGATTTCACAAAAGTGGGACTGACCCATAATATACTGCAAACCCCCTTCGGTCTTCGCCCAAAGGGCTGTTCGACCCCTTTAGGCTTCAACCTGCGGGGGATAAAATTTAGTTTTCTGAGCATTCCTCAATTTGTTTAGTCTTTTCTTGCCAATGTCCCTGCTTCTTTGGAACGTGTTACAGGCATCAAATTGAAAATGAGTGAATAATATTTGAAAAAAAGAAAAAAGTATAAAGTTTATCAGTTTGAACATTACATTTCTTGTCTTTGTAGTGTATTAAATTGAATATAGGTTGAAAGGATTTTCACTGTATTCTGTTTTTAATTACGTTTTACACCACATCCCAACTTCAGTGGAATTAGGGTTTATGAGACATATTAAACTCAGCTTTAGATTAATGAACAAGCTGGTGTAGAACACTGACTAGAATTTCCTCTTATAAGACATAAAATCCTCAGTTGTGCTTATTTACATTGCAAAGCTAGCAGTTATAATGGCCCTGGTACGGGTGTTGCGCCAGGGGTAAAAAAATAAATAACAAACCACTTCAGAATGACATGAGATACAATGTTGTGAAAAAGTGTTTGCCCTGTCCTGATTTCTCATTTTTTCTCACTTTTTTTTCTAATTTTTCAGATCATCAAACAAATTTAAATATTAGACAGAGATAACACAAGTAAACACAAAATGCAGTTTTTAAATGAAGGTGTTTATTATTAAGGGTAAAAAAAAAAATATCCAAACCTATATGGCCCTGTGTGAAAAAGTGATTGTCCCCTAAACCTCATAACTGGTTGGGCCACCCTCAGCAGCAACGTCTGCAATCAAGTGTTTGCGATAACTGGCAATGAGTCTTTTACAGTGCTGTGGAGAAATTTTGGCCCACTCATCTTTGCAGAATTGTTGTAATTCAGCCACATTGGAGGGTTTTTGAGCATGAACTGCCTTTTTAAGGTCATGCCACAGCATCTCAATCGCATTCAGGTCAGGACTTTGACGAGGCCACTCCAAAGTCTTCATTTGGTTTTTCTTAAGCAATTCAGAGGTGGACTTGCTGGTGTGTTTTGGATCATTGTCCTGCTGCAGAACCCAAGTGTGCGTCAGCTTGAGGTCACCAAGAGATGGCCGGACATTCTCCTTAAGGATTTTTTGGTAGACAGCAGAATTCATCGTTCCACGTACCACAGCAAGTCTTCCAGGTCCTGAAGCAGCAAAACAGCCCCAGACCATCACACTATCACCACCATATTTTACTGTTGGTATGATGTTCCTTTTCTGAAATGCTGTGTTACTTTTACGTTGGATGTGATGGGACACACACTTTCCAAAAGGCTCAACTTTTGTCTTGTCAGTCCACAGAGTATTTTCCCAAAAGTCTTGGGGATCATCAAGATGTTTTCTGGCAAAACTGAGATGAGCCTTTATGTTCTTTTTGCTCAGTAGTGGTTTTTGTCTTAGAATTCTGCCATGCAGGCCATTTTTGCCCAGTCTCTTTCTTATGGTGGAGTCGTGAACACTGACCTTAACTGAGGCAAGTGAGGCCTGCAGTTCTCTGGATGTTGTTGTGGGGTCTTTTGTGACCTCTTGGATGAGTCGTCGCTGCACTCTTGGGGTAATTTTGGTTGACTAGCCACTTCTAGGAAGGTTCACCACTGTTCCATGTTTTCGCCATTTGTGGATAATGGCTCTCACTGTGATTCGCTGGAGTCCCAAAGCTTTAGAAATGGCTTTATAACCTTTTCCAGACTGACAGATTTCAATTACTTTGCTTCTCATTTGTTCCTGAATTTCTCTGGATTGCAGCATGATGTCTAGCTTTTGAGGATCTTTTGGTCTACTTCACTTTGTCGGGCAGGTCCTATTTAAGTGATTTCTTGATTGAGAACAGGTGTGGCAGTAATCAGGTCTAGGTGTGGCTAGAAAGATTAAACTCAGCTTTCCAAAGATGTGATAAACCACAGTTAATTTATTTTTTAACAGGTGTGTGTGTGTGTGTGGGGGGCAATCATTTTTTCACACAGGGCCATGTAGGTTTGGATTTTTTTTTACCCTTAATAATAAACACTTTCATTTAAAAACTGCATTTTGTGCTTACTTGTTATCTCTGTCTAATATTTAAATTTGTTTGATGATCTGAAACATTTAAGTGTGACAAACAAAAAAATGAGAAATCAGGAAGGGGCCAAAGGCTTTTTGACATCACTGTATGTATATCATCAATTATGGATTAATAAGCAAGCTGGGACCACAGAAGTCTAGTAAGTTGACTAGGATTTACAGAAAGAACTCTGAAAACCACGGTCAGGCCACTTGTTAAGTTAGCTGCACTGTAGCTATTTGAGCTCCAAGGCTCAATGGGAAACTTCCTCTTCATCTTCAAGGACAGGAAGTTCACGAAAGCCCAGGGGGCTGGTCTGTATTAGGTCTGCTAAGTAATCACATGGTAATCTCACAGACGATAGTAAATCAAATTGAGGTGTTTCAGGCAGGGTTGTCGTCCTAGCTTCTGTGGGAGAGGAAAACTCCCGTGCAGGTGGACTGTGGACTGTTTTAACTTTGCAGATCATATAATGTTACAAAAAAATCCTATATAGCCCACTAAAATAAAATGGAAACCCTAACATGTATAATAAGGGATATTTAACAACGCTGTGTTGTGGGTTTTGGATAAATTACTTGAGATTCCCGAGGGCAGCCAGGCCGCCTGTAGTGATGCGTGGACAATGAGAGATGTCTAACTCCTCCAGAGAGTCCTGGAAGACATGGAGCCCCGCCAGGAACCAGTCATCCACTTCAGGACACCCTTGTAGTTTTAGAGTCCGAAGAGATCGCTGACTCTCTGACAATTGGACAAATCACATTAAAACTGGACTTAAAAGTTGAACTCAAAGTTACAGTTGGAAACAAGGGTTGAGGTAGAAGTGAGTACCAATGTTTCTGAGCCCTCTGTAGTTCATTACAGTGTGGCTCATGTCTACTTCCTCTAGAGGTATGTCTTTGTGATCCAGAAAGTCCCAGTTGAACTTGCCCCTCCTGTCTGCACGGAACCACTCTGATTGGCCAGCAAACCTGAGGATGCAGTGAATGAATGAATGAATCTTTATTTATTTCAGATAGATTAAAAGTAAAGGTTAAAAGAAAGGAACAGAATAATATAACAAAGGGGAAAAAAATCTAACAAGGTCAAATTAAACAATAACTCCTCGGATTATACAGTTCAACAAAAGTTATCTGAAATGGGTGGTGGCTGAAGCCGCAGCTTATATTGCCCACCCATGTTCCCTCCAAGAATTCAAAAGAAAAACAAAACAAGAGTGATTACAATTCAGAACAAAGCTAAGACAAAACGTGACAAACCCCCCCCCCCCAAAAAAACAACTAAGCAACAGCACAACACAGACTGAACATGATAATTCTTATGTGATTTTACATGTCATCTTGTATATATGTTTGGAGTATTTCTTCCTTTAGTTTTTGTTTAAATTGTCCAAGCGTTGTACATGATTTTAATTCAGGTCCAAAAGCATTCCACAATCTGACTCCTTGCACTGAGACACAGTGTTGCTTGGTGGGAGTTCTCACTGAAAGTTTTTGAAATATACATGTTCCTCTGAAATGATATTGTTTCTCCCTTATTTGGAACAACTTTTGGATATTTGCGGGCAGTGATAGATTCTTCACTTTAAACATTATTACTGCAGTTTTAAAGTCAACCAGATCTTTCAACTTGAGAGCTTTTAATTTAAGAAAAAGTGGGTTTGTTGGTTCCCTGTAAGCAGCTTTGTTTATTATTCTAATAGCTCTCTTCTGAAGCATAAAGACTGGATATATGTTTGTTTTATATGTATTTCCCCATACTTCAGTACAATATGTCATGTATGGGAGTATTAATGAATGATACAAAGTATATAGTGTGGGTTGATTCAGCAAATATTTCACTCTGTGTAGTATTGTGAATGATTTGGATATTTTACCTTTAATATAATTAATATGTGACTTCCAACACAGTTTATTAAGATAAGATAAGATAAGCCTTTATTAGTCCCACAATGGGGAAATTCCAGGATTGCAACAGCACAGGGATAGCAACACTCAGAGCAACAATCAGAAGGCAAGAGAGAAAAAAAAAAAAACAAGAGCAGCAAGTATATATATATACATATATACTGTATATAGACACAGTGCGGAGCATTGTAGCTAGATGGAATAATATGTAGCTATATAAAAACACAGTGCGGCGCATTGTAGCTAGATGGAATAAAAATGTAGATATATGAACACACCCAGTGCGGAGCATTGTAGCTAGATGGAATAAATATGTAAATATATAAACACACACAGTGCAGAGCATTGTTGCTAGATGGGATGAAACAGCACAACCGTCTACTTAGTTATCCTACATGGTATGATTATGTACCCATATATATTCTCACCCTCGATAGCGACCGGTATTTTCCTAGTTGTATGCCGGAGGGGACCATTGTATAAGTCTATTGCATCTTTTGCATTCAAAACTATTAGGTTGTCACGTCTTTTTGCTATCTCTGCGAGCAGCCCTGCTTAGGTTGTACAGTCTGACAGCCGTTGGTAGGAAGGACCTGCGAAACCTCTCGGTTGTGCACCTAGGATGATGTAGTCTGCTGCTAAATGAGCTCCTCAGTGCATTCAGTATGTCCTGCATAGGGTGGGACTCGGACTCCAGCAGAGATGACAGTTTAGCCACCATCCTTCTCTCTCCTATCTCCTCCACTGGGTCAAGGCGCTACCCCAGGACAGAGCTAGCTTTCTTGATCAGTTTGTTCAGTCTCTTCCTATCGGCTGCCATAATGCCACCACTCCAAAAGTGATGGCTGATGCCACCACCGTGTCATAGAATGTCTTCAGCAGCGCCCCTTGTACACCAAAAGACCTGAGTCTCCTCAGTAGGAACAACCTGCGCTGTCCCTTCTTGAAGAGTGCGTCAGTATTGTGTGACCAGTCTAGTTTATTGTTCAGATGAACACCCAGGTACTTGTACGATGTCACCATCTCAATGTCTGTTCCCTGTATATTTACTGGTGCTGTGAGGGGTTGTCCTTGCCAGCGGCAGTCCACCACCAGCTCCTTAGTTTTCCTCGCGTTGATCTGGAGGCAGTTCCGATGGCACCAGTCCACGAAGTCCTGGATAAGCACTCTATACTCAGCTTCATCTCCATTGGAGATGAGGCCAACGATCGCAGAGTCATCAGAGAACTTCTGTAGATGGCAGTGTGTTGTGTTGTGTGAGAAGTCCGCAGTATAAAGGGTGAACAGGAAGGGAGCCAAAACCATTCCCTGGGGGGCCCCCGTGCTACCGATGATCGTGTCGGACACACAGTCCCGGGTTCCCACAAACTGAGGCCGGTTAGTGAGGTAGTCCAGGATCCATGATGACAGGTGCTGGTCCACCCCTGCGCACAGCAGCTTGTCCTTCAGGATCATCGGTTGGATGGTGTTGAAAGCACTGGAGAAGTCAAAGAACATGATCCTCACTGCATTCCCAGGCTTCTCCAGGTGGGACAGAGAACGGTGAAGGAGGAAGATCACCGCATCCTCCACCCCAATGCCATGCTGGTAGGCGAACTGGAGTGGATCCATCGCTGGTCCCACCAGGGGGCGGAGGTGAGCGAGGAGCAGTCTCTCCAGGGTCTTCATCATGTGGGATGTCAAGGCCACTGGTCTGTAGCTGTTCAGGTCTTTGGGGTGGGAAGTCTTTGGTACAGGTACCACACAAGATGTTTTCCACAGCTGTGGTACCCTCCCCAGCTTCAGGCTCAGGTTGAAGATGTACTCCACAATCCCACACAGCTGGTCTGCACAGGACTTGAGGAGCTTTGTGCTGATACCGTCCGGTCCCGACGCCTTCCTCGCCTTGATCTTCCTCAGCTCCGTCCTCACCTGGGTCTTAGTCAGGGTCAGGTTGGGGGGCTGTGTGTTGGGAGTGGGGGGGTGTTGGTGGAGTGGGGAGTGAGCAGCAGGACTTGATGTCTTTAGAGGCAGCAGTGGTTGTTGTGCAGTCAGGGGGGAGGGCGGTTGGTCAAACCTATTGAAAAACAGATTCAGATTGTTCGCCCACTCCCTGCCCCCCGTGGCCTGGGGGGAGGTATTCTGGAGCCCAGAGATGGTTTTAAGGTTTCTCCAGACCCCGCTGATGTCGCTCTGTTGCAGCTTGTCCTCCATCTTCTTCCTGAAGCTGTCCTTTCCTTCTCTGATCTTTCTCCTCAGCTCCCTCTGTACGGACTTCAGCATCTCCCTGTTCCCCGACCTGAAGATCCTCTTCTTCTCTCTCAGAAGTGTTTTTATCTCAGGGTTGATCCAGGGTTTGTTGTTTGAGCAACACCATATGGTCTTGGTGGGAACGGTGTTGTCCACACAGAAGCTGAGGTAGTCCGTGAAGGTGTGAGTGAGGCCATCGATGTCCTCACCATGTGGCTCCCAGAGCTGCTCCCAGGCGGTGGTTTCAAAACAGCCCTTTAGAGTGTCCATTGCCTCCTCAGACCATAACTTCACTGTGCGCATGGCGGGAGGTTGTCTGTCCACTAGAGGTTTGTACACCGGCCAGAGATGAACCAAGTTGTGATCCGATCTCCCGAGTGGGGGGAGTTGTAATGAGGTGTACGCCTCCTTAGTGTTTGCGTAGAATAAGTCCAGTGTTTTATTGTCTCTAGTGTGGCATGTGACATACTGGGTAAACGTGGGTAGAATGGGAGACAGTGAAACATGGTTGAAATCGCCTGAGATGAGGAGAAGAGCATCTGGGTGTTCTGTCTGCAGCCTGCCGGTTACTGAATGGATGACGTCACGCGCTGTCCCAGCGTTCGCCGTCGGATTTGCATAAACAACAATGCAGATCACGTGTGAGTATTCCCTCGGGAGATATGTAGGCCGCATGCTAACAGCTAGCAACTCAATGTCTTTGCTGCAGTGTTGTTGTTTAACAGTGATTATCAATTATTACTCCAAGAAATTTAATTTTGGATACTCTTTCAATCTCTACACCATTTACACTGAGTTTAGATACTGAGTTGTTGTGATGGTTGTTAAAAATGATAAATTTTGTCTTACTTAATTTGTGCGTTAATTTGTTTGAATCAAACCACAGTTTAACCCCTTGCACTCTGGTCAATTTCCCTAAAAATGCCTAAAAATAACGTACCCAAAGTAAATCAAAAGCTGTTCTTCAACCCTTTGCAGCATCTTCATGGGGTTGGTCTCATTTAAAAGAAAACACTTTGAATTTTTTGGCAAAACAGTCATAATCTCTCTAAGTGCTCCTGCCACTGAGTAACAGTCATCTAAACATACTGAACTTGAAGAAAATAAAGTTCGCCTGGGTGTTTTTTTTGGATACAAATGCTTGCAAATAACACACAGCTGTCAGATCCGGGCTGGAAAATGCAACAGAAATGTAGAACCAAGTGTTATCCAGCTGAGGTCAAAATTTTGTAACAATACCACAAAAAATGAATATATTACACAGCTTTTTTGTCAGGTTGTTCCCAGGCCTTTTTGAACTGTGCCAAATTGTGCCAAATGGCATAGTTTGGAAAAACGTCTGTAACTTTTGAATGATTCAATATAGAAGCTTGATCTTGGGCTCTAATGAAAGGTGACACTCAGGGCTGTGTGTGTGTGTGTGGGGGGGGTTGTTTATTCATTCATGAATGAATGAATGAACAAACAAGCCCCCACACACAAAGAAGCATGCCACGTAAAAAATGTGTGGCTTTTTTTTACAAGAAAAAAATAACCTACAGTGCACTAAAGATTATACTAAAAAATCTGTAATGTAGAGGATAACAACTCCCCCGCCCCCCCCCCCCCCGCTACAGAGGACGGACATCGTCCATCGCCACATGACGGACCGCGGGGACTGTGCGCCGCGGTCTACTACGCACAGTTGTACTAAAATATCTGCAATATATCTGCAATCCGCTACAGAAGAGTAGCGGGGGGGGGGCCGGGGGGTTCACGGTCCGGACGCGGCGCACGGACCGGTCCGTCATGTGGCGATGACGCACAGTTGTAATTTACCGATCGGTCAAAAGTCATTTTGATTACAATTTTCAGGGATAAAGAATAATTTAGCTTATAACACTTACCTGTCCACAACAGCAGTGTTGCTGGCGAACATCTCTTCCTCATTGTCAGACAAACGTGACGCTGGTCTGCTTGTTACAACTCGTGGTTCTGGTCATGCGACCCGGTCAAACCATGATTCCATTATTGGCGGTTTTGCGCTTCCATGATTGCGGTTTTGGAGAACGATTTTTCAAAACAAATAAGAACAGTAGTAAGAAAAAAAGACTGGCGAACGAGTGTGTGTCACCCAGCGGCTTACACAAAACAGATTTTACGCACAGGACGCACGCTTTCAATCGTCGAACTTCTCTGCTTCAATTGGCTCGCTGTATTCGCAGCCGTTGGTAGGCGGGTCCTTCTTGCTAGGTTTTCAGTCATTGGTTCTTCAAGGTTTCAGAAACCCAATTCAAGGCTCTTATTAGTCGAATGAGAGGTCAATCAAATCTAAACCAATCAAAGCACTCCTTTGGCTTTCTGTTCGCGGCTGTGTCTGTAGTGGAAGAACGGAAATGCAGCTTTTTTTTTTTCAGTGCGCTCTGAGATGCACAGTGTGCGTCCTAGTGCGCACGAGGGCGCGCTAGGACGCAGTGACGTGACCGCCCGCGGTATCCCGGAGTGCAAGAGGTTAAGCGTTCCTAAATCCTTTCCAAGTGTATCCAAAAGTTGTTCCAAATTGCTTCCACTGCATAATAAATTAGTGTCATCGGCAAACAATATTAAATCCATTTTTTCTGAAACTTTACATATATCATTTATATACACATTGAATAACAATGGCCCCAAAACTGAACCCTGTGGGACTCCGCAAGTAACCTTCAGTAACTGTGAGTTTTTGCTACCAACACATACATACTGATATCTATTCTTTAAGTAACTACATAACCAGGACAGTGCTACCCCCAATACCATAATTTTGTAGTTTCTTTAATAATAATTTATGATCCACTGTATCAAATGCTTTTTTAAGATCCAGGAATACCCCAACTGAATACTCTTTATTTTCAACAGCAGTTGATATTTTTTCTATAAATTCCATTAGAGCAAATGCAGTTGCTCTATTCTCTCACAGAATATTTTTTCCAGTATCTTGGAAAATTGTGGCAATAGTGAAATAGGTCTATAGTTTGAAAATTCCCCTCTGTCACCCGTCATGTATATCGGAATTACTTTAGTTATTTTTCATTGCACTGGGAAATACAGTATACCTGTTTGGAGAGACAGGTTACAAATATACGTCAGTGGCTTCACTAAGCATTCAATGATAGTTTTGACTAAAAGCATGTCAATACCATCACAATCCATAGATGTTTTACTTTTAAACGATTTAACTATTTCAATGACTTCTCTCTCGTCTGTGTTCTTTATGAAAATGGAGTCTTTTATAGCAATGTTTTTGCTTATTGTATCACCTGTAGATGCTGTAATGGGTATTTCTCGAGCCAAATTAGGACCAATGTGAACAAAAAAGTTATTAAATTCATCTGCAGGTGAGACTGCATTCACACTCTGAGTCGTTTTTTTTCATTTTTTAAAGATTGGTTGGGTAGCTTGCATTTCTGTTTTTATTTCCAAGAATATTGTTAAGTATTGTCCATGTATTTTTAATGCTATCTCTGTTTTTCTCCAGTTTTTTACTGTAATAGTCTCTTTTACCACATCTCATTATATATATTAACTTATTTTTATATGTTTTATACCACTGCTCTGCTTCTTTTGTCCTTTTCTTTAGAAAAGCTTTATATAATGAATTTTTCTTTTCACCCGCTTTTTGTAATCCTTTGGTTAACCATGGCTTGTCGACAAATTTCTGTTTAAGCTTTTTCTTTACTAATGGACAATTTTTTTCATAAAGCGTGGTTACAATGTTCATGAATGTGTCATAGGCTTCATTTACATCTGATACATCGACTTTTGGGGACTTTTGTCTTGACTTTTGTCCAGTCTTGCTTCAGCAGGTCTTCTTTAAAAGAACTGATTGCATTTTGCGATTTGTATCTGAAAAATTTTAAAGTTTTTTCTGTATTGGCCCCCGCGTGGCCATGGATAAGTGCAAAGACTGGTAAATGGTCACTTATGTCATTTATCAATAATCCACTTTCTATTTTCTTATCAATAATATTAACCGATTGAACTCGGGAGATTCCGCGGGCGGTCACGTCTGTGCGTCTTAGTGCGTCTCAGTGCGCACTGAAAAAAAAAGCTGTATTTCCGGTCTTCCAGTACAGACACAGCCCTAAACAGAAAGCCAAAGGAGTGTTTGGTTTAGAATGAGATTGACATCTTATTTGACCAACAAGAGCCTTGATTTGGGTTTTAAACCTTGAATATCCAATGATCGTAAACCTAGCAAGAAGTATCTGCCCATCAACGACCACGAATACAACAAGCCAATTGAAGCCGAGTAATGTGATGATGGACGTGTCGTTTAGCCAATCAATTTCTGACTTGAATGACATCCTACATGCCTAGTTCAGTGTTTATATTTCCAGTAAAATACCATGCGTTCTCATGCGTAAAATGTCTTTTGACTCCGCCGCTGTGTGACGTGCAGTCCTTTGTGATACTGTGCAGAAGGGTCAGGGTAAGATTAGCCATTATTTGACTTGTTTTGAAAAATGGTTCACAAAATAAACCGAAAGGGCCTGCATGAAATCGTAGATGGCTTTGACTGGGTCCGGTGACTAGACGATGGATCAGTAAACAATGGAGGTTTCCATTGATCAACGGAATAGCTGACGATCGTCACATGCCAGTGGACAGTACCAGCGACAGTGCGGTTGTGGACAGGTAAGTCTTATAATCTAAATTATTCTTTATCAATAAAATTAGTAATAAAAATAACTTTCGACTAATCGCGGAAATTACAAGGGTCCTGCACGGCAACGTTTTTGTGTGCGCCGTGGGGTGGGGGGGGTTATTTGTTACTGTGTATATTGCAGAGTTGGGCGGATCTCTGGCGCCTTAAAACCAGATGCTTCGGGTAGATGGTGGCTCGTCAACCTGGGAAGGTAGCCCATCTAGGGGAAGGTAAACCCTGATTTCAAACCTCCGCTGCCTTGCGGCATACCTGGTCGCGGGAAAGGCTTCGGGAGTCAACCCTGAGGAAAAATCCGGAGTCGGAGTCCCTAAGGCAGTTCTCTGTTGTGCTCAACATCGTTCTGGAAGCTCCTGCGACGGCGCTGGTGCCAAACTGTAGCAGCCCTGCTGTTCCTTTGGATTCATCAGTGACGTGGAGAGGGGGGACATGCTGCATGGGCAACATCTTGTCCTCCATATCTTCCTGCCCAGGCTTGAATCCTACCAACGCCCAACGCTGGAAGGTAGAACACCGGATCACTGGAGAGGACACTCCAGCTTTGCCTTTGGCGTAGACAAAACACGGGGAATGACAGTTACTGGTTATAAGCCACCGCTCAATTGGCGTAGAGCGCGGTGCCAGGGGTTGTTCCCGACGGTGGGAGGGATCATCGGATCTCACTGGACAGCTACCGCCCGCCTCAAGCTGGGCAGCCCCCAGCCAATAAGGTGTTGTCCCGCCACAGCTTGCTTTCCTCATTGGGTGCATGGGGATGAGGAGAAGTCCGAACAGCAGGCTGAGAACCTTCGCACCAGGCAAGACAAAAAAACAAAAGAGACCAACTCTAAAACTGGGAACTTGGAACGTCCGCACTATGATGACAGGACTCGCTGCTAACCTCAAGGACATCAACGACACCAGGAAGACTGCCATTATCAATAATGAGCTGAAGAGACTGGAAGTGGATATCGCCACTCTCCAGGAAACACGGTTGGCTGACGCAGGCACACTGAGAGAGAAGGACTACACGTTCTACTGGTAGGGAAAGGGCAGTGACGAACACAGGGAACACGGAGTGGGCTTCACAGTGAAGAACACCTTGCTGAAGATGGTGGAACCGGGCAGCAATGGATCTGCACGACTCCTCACCCTCTACCTCAACACCACTCAAGGCCTAGTCACCCTCGTCAGTGTGTATGCCCCAACACTGACAGCCACACCAGAGGCAAAAGACGAGTTCTACGAGAATCTCGCAACAACTGTCAGGATCATCCCCAACTCTGAACAACTCATTCTCCTTGGAGACTTCAATGCCAGAGTGGGTGCTGACCACAACTCCTAGCCCTCCTGTCTTGGACCATTTGGCGTGGGCAGAATGAACAACAACAGACAGCAGCTGCTCGAGTTCTGCACTTATCACGATCTGTGCATCACAAACTCGTTCTTCAAGACCAAGCCCCAACACAAGGTTTCCTGGCAACATCCGCGCTCAAAGCACTGGCACCAGCTGGACTTGATCCTGACCAGGCGCACCTCACTGAAGAACGTGCTAATCACCCGTTCGTTCCAGAGTGCAGATTGCGACACAGATCATTCATTGGTGTGTTGCAAGGTCAAGCTGCAGCTGAAGAAATTCCATCATGCTAGACAGCCTGGAAAGGCACGGATTGACACCAGCAAGATGGCCCAACCAGAACTTGTTGAGCGGTTTGCCTCCACCTTTGAGAAAGAACTTGGTGTACCACAAGAAAGAGAATCTGCAAAGCAGAAGTGGGAAGAGCTGCAAAACACCATCCACCGCACAGCCTTGGCTACCTTTGGGAGGAAGACCTCGAAGTCACAGGACTGGTTTGATGCCAAGTTGACCGAGATGACCCCTGTCATTGAAGCCAAGCGCTCAGCACTTGCTGAGTACAAGAAGTACCCAAACGAGAAGAATCTCCAGATTCTCAGGGCTGCGAGAAGCAAAGTTCAGCAGACTGCTCGGCGCTGTGCCAACGAGTACTGGACTCAGCTCAGCCAAGACATTCAAACCGCTGCCATAACAGGGAACATCCGTGGTATGTACGATAGCATCAAGAAAGCACTTGGTCTGGCTCAGAGCAAGACGGCCCCCCTCAAATCCTCCACTGGGGAGATGATCACAGAAAAGAACAAGCAGATGGAGAGATGGGTGGAGCACTACTCCGACCTCTACTCCAGACAGAACACCGTGACACCATCAGTCCTTGATGCCATCGACTGCCTGCCATCCATGGATGAACTTGACGCTGAGCCAACCATCGACGAACTCAGCAAGGCCATTGATAGCTTGGCCGCTGGCAAGGCACCCAGCAACGACAGCATACCCCCTGACCTGATCAAGCAATGCAAGACCGCCCTACTGCTGCCATTGCATGACATCCTCTGCCAGTGCTGGAAGGAAGGTGCCGTACCACAGGACATGAAGGACGCCAAGATCATCACCCTCTACAAAAACAAAGGGGAGTGAAGCGACTGCAACAACTACAGGGGCATCTCCCTCCTCAGCGTTGTTGGCAAAGTCTACGCACGAGTTCTTCTCGTTCGTCTACAGAAGCTTGCCGAACGTGTCTACCCCGAGTCTCAGTGTGGCTTCCGCGCTGAGCGATCGACGGTAGACATGATATTCTCCATCCGCCAACTCCAGGAGAAATGCATAGAACAGAACATGCCCCTGTACGTCGCCTTCATCGACCTCACCAAAGCATTCGATCTGGTCAGCAGAGAGGGCCTTTTCAAGATCCTGCCAAAGATAGGATGCCCACCAAAGTTGCAAAGCCTCATCGAATCGCTTCACACCAACATGCAGGGGATAGTGCAGCACGACAGCAATGTCTCAGAGCCATTCAACATACGCAGCGGAGTGAAACAGGGCTGTGTACTTGCGCCAACCCTCTTTGGGATTTTCTTTGCTATGCTCCTGAGGCATGCCTTCAGCACAGCAACAGAGGGAATCTACCTGCACACAAGATCTGACGGCAGGCTTTTCAACCTCGCCCACCTGAAAGCCAGAACCAAAGTACGCAAGGCTCTAATCAGAGACATGTTGTTTGCAGGCGACGCTGCAGTCGCAACCCACACACAGCAGGAGCTTCAGACCCTGATGGACCGCTTCTCCCAGGCATGCAAGGACTTTGGGCTTACCATCAGCCTGAAGAAGACTAACGTCTTGGCGCAAGGCACGGAAGCACCACCAACCATCACCATCGACGACTACGAGCTGGAGGTCGTGAATCAGTTTACGTACCTGGGGTCCACAATCAGCAATAACCTCTCCCTTGATACAGAGATCGACAAGAGGATTGGAAAATCAGCCTTCACACTCGCTCGCCTCACCACACGAGTGTGGGAGAATCCCAAACTCTCTGTCAAGACGAACATGGCAGTGTACAACGCCTGTGTCATCAGCACACTACTCTATGGGAGTGAGACGTGGACAACATACGCCCGGCAGGAAAAGAGACTGAACTTCTTCCACTTGCGCTGCATTCGCCACATCCTGGACATACCCTGGCAAGACAAAGTGCCCAACACAGAAGTTCTGTCCCGCGCCGGCCTTCCCTCCATGTTCACTCTACTCAGACAGCGCAGGCTCCGCTGGCTAGGCCACGTTCACCGTATGGAGGATGGCAGAATCCCCAAAGACGTCCTCTACGGAGAACTGGCGACAGGCAGGAGAGACGTTGGCCGCTCACAGCTGCGCTTTAGAGACGTCTGCAAGAGAGACATGAAGGCCCTGGAGATCAACACAGAGCGCTGGGAGGACCTTGCAACGGACCGCTCCAAATGGAGAGGCACCCTGACCAGACAGCTCAAGGCGGGTGAAGAGAGACTAACTGCTGCAGCAGATGAAAAAAGGACCCGCAGGAAGAACCGCCACAGACCCAGAAGCACGGAGACCACCCACAAGTGTGACCCGTGTGACAGGGACTGCCATTCGCGCATCGGCCTGTTCAGCCACAGGCGGTGCTGTTCCAGCAGAGAAGACGTTTAGGATTCTCTTCCATGGTCATCATAGACCGACAGAGGCCGACGATATTGCAGAAAAATTTAATTCCATCCATCTTCTTTGTAGACTATTTTTTCCTGTAAAAAAAAAGGAACTGTGCTGTGTATGTCTGGGTTATTATGCCTTTGTTTTACTGTGTAAACGTGATGTGTTGAAATGGAGCCCTGACCATGTGAGCACACTATTGTGAGCACCCCAGGTGGACACCGGTATTCAATCTGTACATTTTCAATCCAGTGATTTACAAAGTGATTCATAATTTTCTAAAGCCTCATTCAGAACATTATAGTCCCACAGACTAGTTTTCATCTGGGGCAGCATTTATAAATCACTGGATGGAGAATGCACCTGTACATGTGCAGATTGGATTCCGTGGTCCACTTGGGGTGCACACTTGGTCAGGGGTCCGCACTTGGTCAGGGGTCCAGTTGACCTGTATCTGTGTAAACTGGTGAGATAGTGAACTCTGGAAAAATTGGAGGGGGGAGAGGGTTGTTTTTGTGTATACTTTAGTGAAATGTATTAATTTTTTGCATAATTTTTCTTACACTGTAAGCTATTTTTGCCTGTAAAGAAAAAACAGGAACTATGCTGTGTATGTCTGGGTTGTTACCCCTTGGTTTTACTGTGCAAACTGCTGAGATAGTGAACTCTGGAACATAGCTTTCCAAATGGCACAGTTCAAGAATGCCTTGTTACAACCTGAGAAAAAAGCTGTGTAATATATTCATTTTTTGAGGTATAGTTACAAAATTTTGACCTGAGCTTGAAAACACTTGGTTCTACATTTCTGTTGTTTTCCAGCAAGTTTCATACAGCTGTATGTTATTTGCAAGCATTTATATCTAAAAAAACACCCAGGCAAACTTTATTTTCTTCAAATTCAGTATGCTTAGATGATTGTTACTCAGTGGCAGGAGCACTTAGAGAGATTATGACTGTTTTGCCAAAACATTCAGAGTGTTTTCTTTTCAATGAGACCAACCCCATGAAGATGCTGCAAAGGGTTGAAGAACAGCTTTTGATTTACTTTGGGCATGTTATTTTTAGGCGTTTTTAGGGAAATTGACCAGAGTTCAACAGGTTAACAAACAGGTTATCAATAAGTGTAGCAATGTGAACTGTGATTCTACTGGGATGTGTTATTGTGGGATATAGACTCATACTGTACATAGAATTCATGAACTCTGTAATTACATTTTGTTGAAATGGATTTAGTAAATCAATATTGCAATCTTCACAGATTACAACCATTTCTTACTAGTTATATTATTGTACAGCTCGACTAACTTATCTCTGAATGTCTCAACGCAAGTTCCCGGCATTCTATATATACAACTTATAATTAGATTTTTTGTTTTATCTTGGTCAGTCTCAACAGTAACACATTCCAGAATCCCTGGTAGTGCAAAGGACATTCCATTTACAAGTTTACACCTAAACAGGTCATCAATATACAATGCAACACCACCACCCTTTTTTTGAGATCTATTAATATAAAACATCTGATATCCCTCTATTGCCATCAGAGAATCCTGCTCTTCATTGAGCCAAGTTTCAGAGACTGCGATAGCTGTAAATTTTCTATCTAGCTGTTTTAAATAGTCCTGAATCTGTGGAAAGTTTTTGTTAAGACTTCTGCTGTTAAAGTGTATTATTGATAGTTTATCATCTAATTGCACTTGACTTTTGAATTGCTTTTCAGTATAATATTCACAGTGATTATGAATATTATTGAAGAAGTGTTATCAGGCTCAATATCATTCTCCATCTCTTGTAGTTTATGTTCAGCATAATGGCATATTTTCAGAGTCTGAATTTCCTCACTCTGTGTCAAATGACTTCCTCCAACTGGGGATGATTGATGTCTACTAAAGTCAGTCATAAGTTTTTTGTTTTGCTTTGTTTTTTAAAGTACATTGACATGGTATGTCACAAAAGAACTATTCTTGCCGTGTGTATGGATATGGATTATCGTATGTCTCTTAACTTTCTTAATTCAGTGTTCATCTATATTTATTTAAGTCAGTGAGATCTCTTATTATTATGGCCTTTGCTTCCTCAGGTGGTCCATTTAGTTTGATCCAGACTCTACAGTTTCTTGTCCATGTTGCTTGTATCTTGTTTTGTCTTTTCAGCAACTGTGCTTGCCGTGCTATTTCAGCATTAGTCTTTGTTAAATGTTCATTTAGGTAAACTTCTGTTCCCCGTAGCTTTCTGGCCTGCCTCAGTATGTCATTCTTTACCCTTCTGTTCACAAAGCGCATCACAATTGATTTCTTTGTTTTATTATCCTTTCTGGGTAAAGTATGGCAGGCTGAAATTGCATTTACTTCAACCTTTATGTTTCTGCTTTCAAGGAACTGAAGCACCTGGTTTTCCAGAGAGACTGATTCACTTAGGGGAGCCTCCTCGCCTCGCATTCCTGCTGTAGCATTGGCATATGATTGGTATTTAATGTCTAGTCCACTAATAATTAAATCATCCATACAAGAATATTGTTTAAGATCCTTGATGCATCACTCCAAGTCTGCAATTTTTTGTCTCTTTCCTTAATTGTTAATTTCAATTCTCAGACTTCCTCCATTAGCCCTAATAGTTTAGACTGTTGATATATATATATATATATATATATATACAGTATATATATATACACTACCGTTCAAAAGTTTGGGGTCACTTAGAAATTTCCTTATTTTTCAAAGAAAAGCACTTTTTTTCAATGAAGATAACTTTAAACTAATCAGAAATACACTCTTTACATTGCTAATGTGGTAAATGACTATTCTAGCTGCAAATGTCTGGTTTTTGGTGCAATATCTACATAGGTGTATAGAGGCCCATTTCCAGCAACTATCACTCCAGTGTTCTAATGGTACAGTGTGTTTGCTCATTGCGTCAGAAGGCTAATGGACGATTAGAAAACCCTTGTGCAATCATGTTAGGTCTGCAATGCTGTAATTGCTGCAAATGGAGTATTCTTTGACGAAAGCAAAGTTTGAAGGAAAAAATTATTATTTCAAATACAAATCATTATTTCTAACCTTGTCAATGTCTTGACTATATTTTCTATTCATTTTACAACTCATGGTGCTAAATAAGTGTGACTTTTCATGGAAAACACAAAATAATTGTCTGGGTGACCCCAAACTTTTGAACGGTAGTGTATATATATATATATATATATATATATATAGTGAAGTGTATATACAGGTACATCTCAAAAAATTAGAATATCATGGAAAAAGTTCAATATTTTTTGTCACTCATTTCAGAAAGTGAAACCCATATATTATATAGATTCATTACACAGAGAGTGATATACACTACCGTTCAAAAGTTTGGGGTCACTTAGAAATTTCCTTATTTTTGAAAGAAAAGCACTGTTTTTTTTCAATGAAGATAACTTTAAACTAATCAGAAATACACTCTAATAGCTAATATACATTGCTAATGTGGTAAATGACTATTCTAGCTGCAAATGTCTGGTTTTTGGTGCAATATCTACATAGGTGTATAGAGGCCCATTTCCAGCAACTATCACTCCAGGGTTCTAATGGTACAATGTGTTTGCTCATTGCGTCAGAAGGCTAATGGATGATTAGAAAACCCTTGTGCAATCATGTTAGCACAGCTGAAAACAGTTTAGCTGGTTAGAGAAGCTATAAAACTGACCTTCCTTTGAGCAGGTTAGTATCTGGAAAAAATTATTATTTCAAATACAAATCATTATTTCTAACCTTGTCAATGTCTTGACTATATTTTCTATTCATTTTACAACTCATGGTGGTAAATAAGTGTGACTTTTCATGGAAAACACAAAATAATTGTTTGGGTGACCCCAAACTTTTGAACGGTAGTGTATTTCAAGTGTTTATTATTTTAATTTTGATGATTGTGGCTTACAGCCCATGAAAACCCCAAATTCAGTTTCTCAGAAAATTAGAATATTACATAAAGTTAATTTTAAAAAGTACTTTTTAAATAGAAATGTTGGCCGAGTGAAAAGTATGTCCATGTACACACTCAATACTTGGTCAAGGCTCCTTTTGGATTAATTACTGTATCAATGTGGCGTGGCATGGAGGTGATCAGCCTGTGGCACTGCTGAGGTGTTATGAAGGTCCAGGTTGCTTTGATAGTGACCTTCAGCTCGTCTGCATTGTTGGGTCTGGTGTCTCTCATCTTCCTCTTGACAATACTCCATAGAGAATTCTCTATGGGGTTTAGGTCAGGAGAGTTTGCTGACCAATCAAACACAGTGATGCCATGATCATTAAACCAGGTTTTGATACATTTGGCAGTTTGGACGGTGGGGTGGTGCCAAGTCCTGCTGGAAAATGAAATCAGCTTCTCCATCAAGCTTGTCAGCACAGGGAAGCACGAAGAGCTCTAAAGTTTCCTGGTAGACGACTGCGCTGACTTTGGTCTTGATAAAACACAGTGCACCAACACCAGCAGATGACATGGTTCCTCAAATCATCACTGACTGTGGAAACGTCACACTAAACCTCAAGCAACTTAGATTCTGTGCCTCTCCACTCTTTCTCCAGACTCTGGGACTTTGATTTCCAAATGAAATGCAAAATTTACTTTTATCTGAGCAGAGGTCATCTGCTGATGTTTGTCCACTGTGTTTTATCAAGACCAAAGGCAGCGCAGTTGTCTACCAGGAAATTTTACAGCACTTCATGCTTCCCTGTTCTGACAAGCTTTATGAAGAAGCTGTTTTCCTTTTTAAGCAGGACTTGGCACCCCCCAACACACACACTGCCAAAAGTATCAAAACCTGGTTTAATGACCATGGCATCACTGTGTTTGATTGGCCACCAAACTCTCCTGACCTAAACCCCATAGAGAATCTATGGAGTATTGTCAACAGGAAGACGACAGACACCAGAGCCAACAATGCAGATGAGCTGAAGGTCTCTATCAAAGCAACCTGGACCTTCATAACACCTCAGCAGTACCACAGGCTGATCACCTCCATGCCACGCTACATTGATACAGTAATTAATCCAAAAGGAAGCCCTGACCAAGTATTGAGTGTATACAAGGACATACTTTTCAGTCGGCCAACATTTCTATTAAAAAACTATTTTTGTAAATTAATTTTATGTAATATTCTAATTTTTTGAGAAACTGAATTTGGGATTTTCATGGGCTGTAAGCCACAATCATCAAAATTAACATAAATAAACACTTGAAATATATTACTCTATGTGAATGAATCTATATAATATATGGGTTTCACTTTCTGAAATGAGTGACAAAAAATATTTAACTTTTTCATGATATTCTAATTTTTTGAGATGTACCTGTATAGTGAAACCACTTTAATTAGCGGTACACTAATTATAGTGTACCACTATATATGTGTATGAATATATATACAGTACAGTGTGTATATATAGTGAAACCACAAGACACAAAAACTGACAAAAAAAGGGTAAATTCAAAGGAACACTGTTTTTGGATATGACATGAAAGTTGAGGGTCCTAGCCTGAACAGTTCCACTGGTAAACCAATGCATACAGTAAATACAAAAAAAGAAAAAAAACACACCTTAAAATGTGTAGTAGAAATAATTTTTTATGCATCTATAAATTTGTATCATATCAAACTGCTGAGAAAAGCTTGTGTTTTGTCAGGGAGAAAAACCACACACTTTAGCCCAACAGAAAGGTGGTCAAATGATCATTTAAACACAAAGACTGACATTTATCAATGTCAACGTGATCGGAGGATATGCTCAAATCCCACATCAGGTCTCAGCTCATTTCCACACTGCAGTAGACTCACTGCAGCAGAGAAACCGGGCTGTGTGCGAGAATTATTTGATCATACCAAATTATATTGAGCAGTTCAACATTTCAGGTGACATGTTTGTTTAGATGAGAGTTTTAACAAATTACTTCAAAGACTAAAGAGGCTGCTTTTAGTAATTATGAAATGCTCCATATGCATTTATGTCACTGTAGCAAATATTAAACAGAAAACCTAAAAACTGTAGTTATTTGATGTGATGAAGAGTACCGACTTAAAACTTTTAGCTTCTACATTTTTTTAACAGTTTCCACTGTGCTCAGGGTTTTTTCAAGAAGTTGTCATTTTATTCTTTTTTTATACAATATGTGCAGGGAGACATCTGTGTATATAGTGTGTTAAATTAATATTCTAAAAAGGCATTTTGTACTATGTTTGGTGTTATGTAGGCTACTATTTAACAGTTATTTCTCAGAGATTATCAGATAAACTCCACTCAGTGCAATTGTGCATGGCCTGCCGGTGCTGTGCTCCATCAAGGATTAAATAAATAAATAAACTCATCACTGGGCGGGAACATGCTGTACGTGCCAGAGAAAGTGTGAGGAAATTATTTTATTTTGGCCTTTACAGTTCTGCACAATATTGCGATGACCAGGTGTCAGAAACCTGTGGATGACTCATTGAGCACAAAGATAGGACCACAATGGAGACTTGATCCTTCTAAAGCACAAGTAATAAATTCTTATGCTTGACAAGAATGCTTTAAAATGATCAGGTGAACAACATTTAATCAAACACTTTATTCACTTATCCACACTTTTGCCTGTAATAGAACCACAGACTTGCTCCTGTGTCTGGGTAAAAGCCCGGCCACTTTTTTTTTTACCTCAATATAAATAACTGATTCCATAGGCAGTATAACCCAAATACACCTCTAAATCATGGCTGTACAAACTAACCCTGGATTTACACTGACTCCACGAGATACCGCAGCATTTTATTGCGGGTTGGATCCGGTATCCCTCAAACATAGACTTGTTGTGTTTCATTAGCAATCCAAATCAGACACGTCAGATTCGTTCCACAATGCTCCGGACCAGGTGGGGATTACAACATTGATGAGAATGGGAACTATATGCTGCAGAGTGTGGATCGCAGCTGTAATGGACCAGATGCGGAGTCAGTGTAAATCCAGGGTTATGTTATAACCCTCAGTTATTAATCCGCTTGTCAAACAGTACTGTTGTGCAGCACCAACCTTGTCAAAAACATGGTTCCTTTTCATTTAACGTGACTTTTGAGGTTGCACACAACACTACTTCATTATTTGTTCCCTTCTCTTATAATAATGTCAATTTGTACTATAGAGAAGTTTCTCTTTTTGCCATCTTTTGTTCTACCATGTAGTACATGCTGGGGGCAGTTCAGGTGTGTTTGTATTCCAATGATGATCATTTCCAGCTGTCAGATTCAATAACTGATTGATCGTATGACGAGACTGAATACCACCTGGATCTTGGTGTACAATCATTTCTGTGTGCACACTTTTGATAAATGAGGGCCTATGTGTTTGGGCCCCTTTTGTTAAAATTTTACTTCTGAGGTCCAACTATCCGCATATTGTGGTGATCTGAGCGCTGATCCCATCCGCGCTCGGGTTACTCAATATTTCCCCTTTTCTACCATATTATTTTGGGGTTTGTTATTAGGACCGCTTGAGGGCTCTTATTGTGACAGCGTCACGGCCGTACTTCTGGCTGTCAAAGCCAAGCCGGCGTCGTGACAGCGGTTTGTCATTTTCGTTAATCACATTCCCCTTTCCTGGTTGGTTTATGTCCGGTATTTAAGGGGGCAACTGAGGCTCACTCCTCGCTGCGACCTACACACACACACCTCCGTGTTCATGGACTGGAGTTCCTACCCCCGACTCCAGTCTTCCTTCTGTGTTTTGGATTTTTCGCTGCTCGTCTTTTGCAAGTGATTTTGTACAGCGTAGGTTCCGTCCTCACTGCATCTCCTCGTTTGTTTCATCAGTGTTTATTATTTTGTGCTTTAGTGTATGTACAGTGGGGCAAAAAAGTATTTAGTTAGCCACCAATTGTGCAAGTTCTCCCACTTAAAAGATGAGAGAGGTCTCCAATTTTCATCATAGGTATACCTCAACTATGAGAGACAAAATGAGAAAAATAAAATCCAGAAAATCATATTGAAGGATTTTTAATGAATTAATTGGTAAATTCCTAGGTAAAATAAGTATTTGGTCACCTAAAAACAAGCAAGATTTCTGGCTCTCACAGACCTGTAACTTCTTCTTTAAGAGGCTCCTCTGTCCTCCACTCGTTACCTGTATTGATGGCACCTGTTTGAACTCATTATCAGTATAAAAGACACCTGTCCACAACCTCAAACAGTCAGACTCCAAACTCCACTATGGCCAAGACCAAAGAGCTGTCAAAGGACACCAGAAACAAAATTGTAACCCTGCACCAGGCTGGGAAGACTGAATCTGCAATAGGTAAGCAGCTTGGTGTGAAGAAATCAACTGTGGGAGCAATTATTAGAAAATGGAAGACATACAAGACCACTGATAATCTCCCTCGATCTGGGGCTCCACGCAAGATCTCACTCCGTGAGGTCAAAATGATGACGAGAACGGTGAGAAAAAATCCCAGAACCACATGGGGGGACCTAGTGAATGACCTGCAGAGAGCTGGGACCAAAGTAACAAAGGCTACATCAGTAACACATTATGCCGCCAGGGACTCAAATCCTGCAGTGCCAGACGTGTCCCCCTGCTTAAGCCAGTACATGTCCAGGCCCGTCTGAAGTTTGCTAGAGAGCATTTGGATGATCCAGAAGAGGACTGGGAGAATGTCATATGGTCAGATGAAACCAGAATAGAACTTTTTGGTAAAAACTCAACTTGTCGTGTTTGGAGGAGAAAGAACACCATACCTACTGTGAAGCATGGGGGTGAAAACATAATACTTTGTGGCTGTTTTTCTGCAAAGGTACCAGGACGACTGATCCATGTAAAGGAAAGAATGAATGGGGCCATGTATCGTGAGATTTTGAGTGAAAACCTCCCTCCATCAGCAAGGGCATTGAAGATGAAACGTGGCTGGGTCTTTCAGCATGACAATGATCCCAAACACACTGCCCGGGCAATGAAGGAGTGGCTTCGTAAGAAGCATTTCAAGGTCCTGGAGTGGCCTAGCCAGTCTCCAGATCTCAACCCCATAGAAAATCTTTGGAGGGAGTTGAAAGTCTGTGTTGCCCAGCGACAGCCCCAAAACATCACTGCTCTAGAGGAGATCTGCATGGAGGAATGGGCCAAAATACCAGCAACAGTGTGTGAAAACCTTGTGAAGACATACAGAAAACATTTGACCTCTGTCACTGCCAACAAAGGGTATATAACAAAGTATTGAGATGAACTTTTGTTATTGACCAAATACTTATTTTACTGAGGCATTTACCAATTAATTCATTAAAAATCCTTCAATGTGGTTTTCTGGATTTTTTTTTCCCCATTTTGTCTCTCATAGTTGAAGTATACCTATGATGAAAATTGGAGACCTCTTTCATCTTTTAAGTGGGAGAACTTGCACAATTGGTGGCTGACTAAATACTTATTTTCCCCACTGTACATGTTTTTCCCCACGTGGCTGTTTACTTTATCCTTTTGTCCTTTTGTCAAATAAACATGCAAACTTACTTCTGGCTCCTGGCGCCTCACTAATGCCCTGCAAGGGGCATTCATGACACATATTAAAATTTATTTTTTTTAATCCCTTAAAATTCTGGTGTCCTGCACACATTTCACATTGGCTGGAATGATAAGGTTAAATATATAATAAATTATCCAGTAACTTTTATACAGTTTTCTGTTGTTTTTTCCTGTATAGATAATACAATTCAGATATGTTTACTTTGTGCATGTAACGGTAACATTTAATTGTTCAATTTTGAAAAAAGAAAAGGAGAAAGGAGAAATTAAATATTATTTTATTTTTATTCACCGTTTTGCTAAAAGGGATTGTAAGAATATGTTTATGCTACATTTATGGATTCGTAGCACATGACTTTGGGTCTTAGAATACGGGGATCTATGAACTTAATCACACAAACTGGACATAACTCACAATCAGCTGACCAAAATGTTGCATCCTTACATTTGATACTTCAATACACTCTTAGGGCGTTTTCGCACCTGAAAGTCTAAACCAAGGTACTGAACAAGGTTCATGTTTTTGCTACATTGCTTACATTTAGTCCGGTGAAGTTTTGTTTCACACTATTCCTTATCCATGCGAAATAGAGAGCCTAAGTCACGCCCCCTCTACTTCCGCACATGGGACCTTAACCTGTTATCTGTCTATGGCGGAGCAGCAGTGCTCCCGTCAGCTCACCTCCCTCTGGCGGTCAAGATTTTTTTCAAGAAAATATTCGGTTTAGATATGACAAATTCCAAAGGCTCTAACTTGAATGTGTTAAGAGATTATGGCTTACTGTCAATTACAAAGATGTAGAATATGATCCAAAGTTTGAGATAGGGGTAAATTTATACATCTAATTTGCATAATGCAACGGCAGCCATATCGAATTACATAACTTTCAGTCAAAAGTGGACTTTGGACATATTTACACAAAGGACGGTTTTGTTTTTTTTTGTTTTTTTGTTATCTTATCTTCAAAGTATATTAACCAGAAAATCAATAGAATGTACACAAACTGATAAAAACCAATCACACCTATGGCTTGTCGTGTCTTCATTCGTCCATTTTCATCATCCACAATCCTTATTTTGTCTTCTGCCAGTCATTTTCGCTTTCTCTCCTACATCCAGAAACTCTCACATTTATCTTGTGATTTTTTCCACCTCAATTTTGGTTACATTATGCCGCTGTTCTCTGTCATCACGTGCAGCTCCGTCGATGGCAGACGAAAGTGTACACACTCCAGACCATCTTCTGCTGTCACAAAATGTAAATATTTCCCTTCAGAAGCTAAATAATCTCTTTTTAGAATCATAGTTGGCAAAATTTGGAGCAAATGCTTCCTCAGTGTGGAGATATATGCTGGGATGGACCCTTTGTTTACATTCTCTTTTTCGCATTTCCGGAAATGATGTTTTGAGGCGGCTCGTTTGGGCGAAGTCCTCCAGTCCTCCAGTGAAGCACAGTAAGCTATACGTGTCTGTCATTTTGTGATGTGAAATGCTTGTTACAACTGGGTTTTCTGTGCTTTTGGGACACATCACGTGACAGGTGCGGACCTGCGACATAGGCAGCAGGTGAACCACGTTTTGTGACAGTCGGAAAGTTAAAGGGTTAAATCAGAAAAAATGTTCATTGAAATGAACAGCAAGAGCAAAATTATCTTTTGATCCCAATTGAATTTTGCCACAAGTTACACATACTGTATGTTTGTCAATTTAAAACATAATTTTCCACGTAAATAACAGTGTAGGTTGTTGTTTAACTGTTAAGGTATAAGGTTGTGAGAATACATAAATTAAAAGACTACAAACACAGTCATGTACCTTACATCAGTCATCGTATTCAAAGAGCACCCAGGGTGAAGTAACCAACAGTCCTCTGGATCCGCTGCAGCTCTCAAAATACAAAACAATACATTTGTGTTGTTTTTCTCTTCTTTGGATCCTTGTTTCATTGGTCATAGGGCTGTCGCGATAACTGCAATTATGTAGTACCGTGCAATGGACAAGCCTACTGGGGAGGATAATGAGCAACCGTAACAGCTGCAGTGCATAACCCTCTAAAAGGTTTATTATTTTATGCACTGAAGTAAAAAAGCAGGTTTTTATTTTAATAACAGTGGTTTTGTTTTTGCTTCCTGTGCCTGCCTGTGGAATTGTCAGGCTACAGCGCTTAGCAGAGACAGTCGAGCCATGAACGCTACCCCCCACCCCCCGTCCTGTCAGGCAGCTAGGCAAGCAGAACAGGGATCTGTCACCCTTATTGTGCCAAAACAGACTGACTTTGCCATATACAGTACTTAACTGTGTTTTGTATATTGTTGTAAACTCCTCCTGTAATAACTTTACTTTATTTTAATTATTTTACCCATGGAAGACCCGACAGGATAGGGAAGAGGGAAAGGAAGTGTGTAGAGGGGGAAAGAAAAGGGAGGGGAACAGACAAAAACAAAAAAAACAACAAAAAAAAACAACTAAAACAAACAAAAGACAAACTGCTTCTTCCACCAAAGATGTCTCAACACGAGTCTGGTTTCCGCACTTGTTAAAGGAGAGACACTTGTGCGTATACGTCCATGTGCATATATATGAGAGCGCGTGCAAAATAAGTGTGTGCATGTGAGTGGTTTGTCAGGAAACATACAAAACGGAGGGCCGGTCGCAGCAGCTCTCCCCCCGGGAACCCCGAGCAGGCAAGGCAGCGTCACCAACCCCCACAGGGCACAAACGTCCAAGGTCAGCAATCCCCAGGAAAGCCAGCCATCCGCCCCCGGAGAGACAATCAAGGGAGGCCAGGTTGCTCGGCGGCCAGCGCGGCGAGCCCACACCCCTGGACCCGCCTGACCCCTACCCCCCCCCCCCCCCCCCCCCACCCAGCAGGGCCAATGCCTGCCCACGGGCCCCAGGCACCAGGAGGCCAGCGACCCCACCCCCCGGGCCGGAGACCGGCACGCGCCCTCCCCGGCGCAAGCCCCCCTAAACACCCGCACAGCGGACCCACCCCAGTGCCACTGCCACACACCTCCATGCCCAAAGAAGTCCCCCCACCCAGGGGAGCCCACATTGCCGAGAGGCACTACCCCCCTTAATCCAGCACCTCCCGACTCACAGACACACCCCTCCCCACAACTTCACACCCACATGCTCCTATGCGCACCCATATGCACTAACTCACTCTCACTCACCCGGACAAACCCATTCTCTCTCACTCCTGTACCCATCCAAACTCACCCCTCATTCACCCTTGTTTCATAAGGCGGTTGCGAAGCAGATGCAGCAAGCCTGAACGTGCACCAGTGCCCGGCAGTAACCGGGGAGACCACCGGCACAGGCCACAGAAGCAGACCCCACCCCCGGCACCCACCTGAGTGACTGATCAGCAGACCACCGCAGTCACCCCGAGATGCCACCTGACATGCAAAGCGGCGTACAAAACCGATCCACCATCACCACCTCCATTCATCACCCCCTCACTCTCACTTATGCTCATATTCAGTCCCGCTCTCACTCCCTTGGTTGTACCTACACATTCAGTAGCACCCAGGGATTTTGACAACATGATGGGTCCCAGGCTCCCCACCGGGCCCCCATGCCCCCAGCAGGAGGAAGGCAACGGGGTGGGGGAAGACCCCCACCCCCCTCCCCCCACACAAAACATGGTGGATGTATGTCGGTCATATGATGTAGTTGTGTGTAAATGTGTGGACCACCAAAGTGCAATTAAAATTGGGGGGATAGTGATTGGTGCACCACTAGCCACTGCGATGGGCAGCGGGGCCCCCATCCTCCCAAGCCCTCAATGTCTAAAATGCAATTAAAATTTAGGTGAGTGCAGCCCACCGCGCAGCAAAGGTATCCCCTTCGCCAACACAGTGTGGCACACCCCCACCCCAAAGCCCTAAATGTACTGAAGAAGATGCATATTCCACCCAGAGTCGGGAGAGGGGGAGGGAGGGAAATAAGACTGGGAGAGAGGCAGTCTAAAAGCGAGGCCGTCCCCTCCCCCAGAAGCCAGCTTGCAAACTGATTCATGAGGCCACCCACTGCCCCCAAATCCCAACCCAGGGCGAGGGCCACCAGTGCAAGGAGCCCAGGACCCACCAGCATTGTGCCCCGGCGCTCCAAGCACCACAAACATTATGGGGCAGCCATACCAATTCCCACTCATCTTACACACACAAACATGGACAACAATAGTCACAATAGTAAACAATGGGCCGGACCTACATGGCGCCCCACATGCCAAGCGACACCCCCGAGCGCCCACGCAAGCCCACCGACCACCCACCCCAGATGCACACTAACAGCGGCAGGCCGCCCTGCAGCCACAGCCACCCTGGAGCAACCCGACGGAAACACGGCCACCAACCCGCGCCAACTGCCCCCCCCCAAGCACCAACACACACCCGCCGCCAATGACACCAGGAGCAATGCAACAAAGTGCCTCACCCCGCGACACAACAGCAGGGCGACCGGGACAAGCAGGCCCCGAAATGCCAACCCCCATGCCACTAGATGGATTGCCCCACCCCTGCCACCCAACAAAGTTCTCCTACCCAAACACACATCCTTCACCCCCAGACATCAACCCACAGGTAACCGCACCCATACACACACGTACCCCCACCCACCATCACACATGCCCACCTACACCCACACACAGTCCCACCGGCTCACTCATCACAACACACACACCCACTTTCGCATCCGCTCATACACAAGCCCCCACTCACACCCACTCTCTCTCTCTCTCTCTCTCTCTCTCTCTCTCACACACACACACACACACACGCACACCCACACCCGCAGACCCCAGTGGACTGGGAGGGCGACCCAGGATGCAGGCACCTACCCCAGGGTGCCACCAGGGCCCCAGGGAAAACACGACCACGCCGCACAAGGACGCACTGGGGCCAACCCGCACCACCGGCGCACACCTGACCCCGGCCCAGGGGGGGAACGCCCCCTCCCAGCACCAGGCTCCCAGGGCCAGACCCAGACCTCCCCCAGGAGGCGAGACCAGCCAGCCGGGGGCCACAGCCCCCCCCCCCCCAGCCCAATGCCCCCCCCCCCCAAGGCCAGACAAACGGCCACCATGGAACAGGCCCCCTGGACACCCACGGTCGGGGCGCAGCCAACCACCAGAGGCGCCAAGGAGAGTGGGCCACCGCCCGCCACCCCTCAGGTTATAGAATTAATAATCGGGGACCAGAAAGAATTGAATTCTGCCAATTGATTGTTTGAGGAGGCTGACAATCTCTCCAGGCTAATATAATCTAATAGTAAGTTATTATAATAAGCCATGCATAAGTTATTTCTTGAGTTCCAATTCATGAGGATAGTTTTCTTTGCGATGCATAAGGCAATGAGAACCATGTGTGACATCCTTGCATCTATATTTATTTCACTTAAATCACCTAATATGCGGTGTGGGTGAGGATGGGACACTATACCCAAGCCATGCCGACAAGTCCTCACATGTCTTCTGCCAGAACTTTTGAACCAGTGCACAGGACCACATAGCATGCATATAGCTATCCGGGACGTTGCTGGTGCAGTGACAGCAGATATTTGTGTGACTCAGGCCCATTTTGAACGTCCTTTGTCCTGTGTAATGAATTCTATGTAGAACTTTTTACTGTATAAGTTGTAAGTTAAGAGTTTTTAGTCATCTTAAAAGTATTTAAACATATTTGTGTCCAGAAACTTTCCTCCTTATTGATTGATAGGTCTGTCTCCCATTTTGATATTGGAAGATACGGACTCATCCAGCTTTGATAATAGTCCATGTATTTTTGATATCAATTTAGGGGAACCAAGATTTAGAAACTCTGCCACCTTAATTGGTACCTCTAAATCTGTCTAATTAAGATTAAATCTTGCTTTTATTACCTCCGCCAGGCCGAAAGGCCAGGAGGAGGTAATGTTTTTGCCGGGGTTTGTCTGTGTGTTTGTCTGTGTGTTTGTCTGTGTGTTTGTCTGTCTGTCTGTTGGTTAGCAAGATAACTCAAAAACTTTTGGACGGATTTCAATGAAACTTTCAGGCGTTGTTGGAAATGGTACAAGGAAGAACTGATTAAATTTTGGGGATGATCCGCATCACCGTCTGCATACAGGAATTTTTTAAAGCATTTTTCCACACTGTGACATACGGCCATTTTCAACATGTGCGCAGGCGCAATGGAGGGCGCTGGGCGTCGTGTCTGACCAACACAAACTCCGCCTTCTTCAACGTTTTAGCCACAAAAGCATGCGGAAAACACTGCTGGCCTGGGCCCGCCAGCGTGTCTGTGCCAGCCATAGGCGCTGCGCACATTGCGCTGGTCGTCGTGTCTGACCAACACAAACTCCGCGTTCTTCAACGTTTTAGGCACAAAAGCACGCGGAAAACACTGCTGCCCTGGGCCCGCCAGCGTGCCTGTTTTTGCGCCACGCTGCAAAACCTGACACGGCCACCTGTCCGCCGCCCGATTATTTGCCACAAATTCCCCGCCCAGCTATAGGCGCTGCGTAAAAACGACCTCTCTGCCGGGGAAGACTCTAAATTCTGTTTTGCCGCGGAGCGCAACCCCAATATAATATAAAACCCACGGCAACCTGTCTAACCAATCTGCATCCGTCAGTGGAGGAGATGGACACACCAACACTTCAGTTTATTACCTCCGCCAAGGAGGCAATGCTTTTACAACCGTAAAACGGGGCTATAAGGGACGGCGGGGTAATATGGGACACTTTTCTAAATGTAATTCTGCTTTTTTAATTTTGCTTCCGCCTAGATTTGATGAAGGATTCATGGATATTTGACAATAACAACACAACTCAGCGTCCTGCTCAAAATAAAAAAAGCAGAATTACATTTAAAACATTTCCCAGAAAAGTGTCCCTTATTAACCCGCCGTCCCTTATAGCCCCGTTTTACACTACTGAACCACTAATCCTATCACTATCACATTGATTGTCATTCATTAATTGTCTGTTTATTGCACTGTCCATGTCAAATAAACAAATAATCATTGTGAATCCAATTGCTACTCATATCTTTTCATGCTCAGGGAATCTGAAAACGTACACACAAACACTGTATGGGGGGAACTGTGCCGCTTGGCGGAGGTCTGCGCTCTCCGAGTGCTTTTCTAGTTACGGATTTAAGCTGTTGGTGTTCAAAACACTTTTTTATCATCGATGTCGTATTGTGACACTAGTTCCTGAAATTGGATAAAATTTCCACCTTGAAAAAGATGCTCTAAGTTATTTATTCCCTTCTCTTGCCATAGTGGAAATTTTAATGTCCTCTTTTGTTGCAAGATATCAGGATTATTCCAAATGGGCGTGAGTTTACAGGGGACAAGTGAAGACCCCGTTATTTTTAAAAATTTCCACCAAGCCGTCAGAGAGGAGTTGATATTAATACTTTTAAAACAGTCATGGTGTTTAATACAGGGACTTACAAAAGGTAAGTCAGAGATATTTAGCGACCCGCAGAGAACCTGTTCAGCATCTAACCATGGGTTTCCGAGTGGGAAATGTTAATTGGTTTATGGACCCGTAATGAGGCACAAGCTCTTACAGTGGTCGTAGTTTATGCATTTTACTTAATATGTACTGTGCTAAAATAAGAAAATAAAACTGTAAACTTCACCAGCTGTCAAGACCATTGCCATTAAATATTACGGGGATCCGTACATGCAGTGTTCACTTTTTTTGTGTGTGTGGCTAAATCTCGTTGTTCATTTATGTGCCCCTACTGATTATTTAATAAACTGTTAAATGTTAAGTGTATTTTTATTGCCAACAGCATGTCTGCACCCGGTACTGTGGAAACTTCCACAGTACCGGGTGCTGCCACCACCAGCACCATGTGGGGGACTCGCTAGACGGACTCCTTGCTAAATACAGCCGTGACAGTGAGCACTGAAAGGGCACAAAGCGTGTTATTTCCTTTTGAGAGGAGTGTTTATGATCCTGACAATTGAGCTCCGAGAGTGAAACAACTACAGCAGAGTGCATTGTTTGTTTGAACGGAATTTTTTGGACAGTGGCAAAAATCACGGAGACAAGAGCCATGCAGGGTCCTGTACAGAGGCTGGCCTGTTTAAATAAGCCAAACGTTGCTGCAGTCTCCAACAAGTCCACACAACCTGTAGTTGAAATACTGGAGTTACCGCCATTACTTTATGAAAATGATCAAGTTTTTTTTTTTTTTTTAAACAGAATCAGCAGTTCACGCCTGTAGGAAGACGGGAGCTCTGTACAACTGTCACACATGCACAAGTTAAGAGTGGAGCTGCAGCGAGTTTCTCACAGCTTCCATTATTTGCCATATAAGTTATGAACCTGTTGAAAATCACAAGACCACGGGGTCCTAAAAACATTTGCAATAATACCGCATATCGCGGTGCTGAGCTATCCACTGTCACCGCAAGGGAAATTCCTCCACCGTGACAGCCCTAATCAGTCAGAAAACAAGAGGTGAGCTTTGAGAGTGGACCCGCCATAATAATGTTTGGTGAAGTGGAATAATGGGGGATGTAGTCCATTAAGCGTTTACACAAAAACTAAATATTACTCTGTTATTATACGATAACAGACAACTTTAATTACGTGTAAAATTATATTTTAAATTGACAAACATCATATGTGTAACTCGTGGCAAAATTCGATCGGGATCAAAAGATAGTTTTGATCTTGCCATTCATTTCAATGGAGAATTTTTCCAATTTAAGGTCCCACATGCGGAAGTAGAGGGGGCGTGACCTAGGCTCTCTATAAACAACTTCACAGGACCCACCTACGTCTTGTTGTCATGACAATGCCCTGTTGTCATCACAACATTTGTGTTTTTAGCACAGATCTGTAGTTAGCAAACACGCTACTTACCCTCCATGGGGTTTTCTGCAGTTCTGGGCAATTTAAACTAAAACTGGAGAAGACTCCATCATATTACTTGAGGAATTAGTTTAATGAGGCTATAATATTATCCAGGTCTTCATTAAAAAGGAAATTTGTCCTTCTCGTCAGCCGTGATGATTTTCAGGTGGCATCACTCATCTTTTTTTTCTCCATAAATTCTGTCACATCCTCTCCAAAAATATCTGGTGTCTGTAACGTTTATGATTTTTTTTTTCCAATTGATTCTGTGGCTAACAGCCATATTTCAATTAAAACTGGGTCTCCCAAAGTGCTACTCTGAATCATTTTCCTTCTTTTCAGCTATAGTAACTTGCTGTGTTTGGTCCGAAAGTCTGCACCTTTCTGCAAACTGCAAGTGAACAATGCCACATTTTAATTTCTCATATTTAGTGAAAATATCACACAATAAATTTAGTCAGTCTATGTTTAGAAGTTTTAGGCAGCAGGAGCTTTATCCTCTCATTTCTTTTGAGACACAACTGAAGGAAATGTAGGGAAAGGTCTAAAAAAAGGAAGGAATGTAATGAAGAAATGTAGGGAAAGGTCTAAAAAAAGGAAAAACCACAGTGTGACAGCATAGCAACGTGACACTTACCTAAATCCTCCACCTAGATTTAAGACATAATAGGCTGCTGCAATGTCAGGCCCATATAAACTTCGTGTGTAGCCATAGTAACTGTGAAAGGCAGAAGTGAAAAAAAAATCAGTGGTGTTCATAGATAGATAGATGGGAATTTACAGTGTAACAGCAGCATGACAGTAGACAGCCCAACAACAGAAACACATACATGACAGACAAAAGGATTACCCATGGAAAGTAAAACTAACACCACTATAAAACCTATATACATCATAGTTTAATATATGATGACCCATATAAACACATGAATCATCCCATTGCACAAAGAAGGACTATCAGGAGCAGAGTGAAATGTGAGGTACCAGTTAGACTGTAAGGTGCAGTGTGGCAGCATTGTTATGACCATAATACAACATCATAGTGAGTTATTGTACAGTGAAATGGCATGTGGCAGGAAAGATTTCCTGTACCTGGCCGTTCGACAGCAAAGCTGTAGTAGTCTACTGGAGAAAGTGCTTCGCTGTCTGTCCAGTGTGTGGTGGAGGGAGTGATCAGGATTGTCCATGATGGATCGCAGTTTTTTTAGTGTTCTCCTCTCCACCACTGTCTCAAAGGTCTCCGGTCTGAGACCAATTACAGAGCCAGCCCTCTTGATAATCTTGTCAAGTCTGTTGGTGTCTCTGGCCCTGATACTGCTACAGACAGCAGCAAAGAAGATGGCACTGGCGACAACGGTCTGGTAGAAAAGCTCCAGCATCCTGCTACACACGTTGAAGGATCTCAGCTTCCTCAGGAAGTACAGTCTGCTCATCCCCTTCTTGTGCGCAGCATCGGTGCTGGATCTCCGGTCCAACCTGCTGCTGATCCTGACACCCAGATATTTGTAGTCCTCAACCACTCCCGCATCCTCCCCCCTAATCTGCAGTGGCTGAGAAGGCGTCTTCCTCTTCCTGAAGTTAATCACCATCTCTCTGGTCTTGCTGACATTCAACCTCAGGTGATTCTGCTCCGTCCACTCGACAAATCTGTCCACCAGTGCCCTGTACTCCCCCTCCTCTCCCCTATTATACACCACACAACAGCTGAGTTGTCAGAGAATTTCTGCTGGTGGCATGACTCTGTGTTGTACTGAAAGTCAGTGGTGTATAAGGTAAAAAGAAAAGGAGAGAGTACAGTCCCCTGTGGAGCTCCCGTATCACTAGCCACCACTCCAGACAGGACATTGCCCAGCCGGACAAACTGTGGTCTGCCTGTCAGGTAGTCAGTAATCCAGGAGATCATAGAGTTGTCAACCCCCATCACACGCAGCTTCTCATCTAGCAGCAGTGGCTGGATGGTGTTAAAGGCACTGGAGAAATAAAAAAAAAAAAAAGGTGATTCTCACAGTATCTCCACCATCCAGGTGCAGATGGGCTTGTTGCAGCAGGTAGATGACAGCATCTTCAACTCCTAAATGGGGCTGATATGCAAACTGCAGAGGGTCCAGCCACGTCTTCACCTGCGGCCTCAGGTGGGCTAAGGCCAGTCTCTCCAGGACCTTCATCACATGAGATGTGAGGGCAACTGGTCGATAGTTGTTCAGGTCCGATGGAAATGACTTCTTGGCGACAGAAACCAGGCAGGATGTCTTCCACAGCACTGGTACACTCTACAGACTCAGGCTCAGGTTGTACAGGTGTTTCAGTACCGGAGCTAGTTGGTTGGCACAGGTCCTCAGGGTCCTGGTGGAGATGCCATCAGGGCCCACCGCCTTCCGCTGACGGAGTCTCTCCAGCTGTTTCTCCACCTGATCTGTAGTCACCGTGAAGTGAGGGAGGGTCCTGGTGCCCCCTGAGGAGGAGGAGGGGGGGATGGAGAGAGGTTCTGCACAGGAGGGTGGGTGGGGAGGGGTGTGTGGGGGTCTGGTTGTGTTGTTGGGGTGACAGACTGTGAGTTGAACCTATTAAAAAACAGATTCAGTTCCTCAGCTCTCTCCTGGCTCCCAGATGGCTGCCTGACTCTCCCCTTGCACCCAGTTATTTATTTTTATTTATTTATTATTTATTTATGTTTATTTTTCATTCCCTCCCACACATCTTTAGCATTGTTTTTCCTGAGTTTATCTTCCAACTTGTCTCCCTCCACCCTGAGACACTGTGCGGAGGAGCTGGCTCCTGTCTTCACAGACATTTTTTAACACCTCCCTAAAGTCATGCCACGTGCCGGCCTGCCTCAAAACCTCTACCATCGTCCCTGTCCCCAAGAAGCCACGGATCACTGGACTTAACGACTACAGACCTGTAGCGCTCACCTATGTAGTCATGAAGTCCTTTGAGCGCCTGGTCCTGCCCCACCTCAAGACCATCACCACTCCCCTCCTGGACCAGCTGCAGTTTGCCTACAGAGCCAACAGGTCTGTGGACAACGCAGTCAACCTGGCCCTCCACTCCATCCTGCAGCACCTGGACTCCCCGGGAACCTACGCAGGATCCTGTTTGTGGACTTCAGCTCTGTATTCAATACCATCCACCCCGCTCTGCTCCAGGACAAGCTGTCCCTGCTCAACGTGCCTGACTCCCTCTGCAGGTGGATCACTGACTTCCTGACGGACCGGAGGCAGCATGTGCGGCTGGAAAAGACTGTCTCAGACTCTGTTAGCATCAGCACCGGATCACCCCAGGGCTGTGTACTTTCCCCCCTGCTCTTCTCCCTGTACACCAACTCCTGCACCTCCAGCCACCAGTCTGTCAAGCTGATCAAGTCTGCGGACGACACCACCCTCATCGGGCTCATCTCCAACGGCGACGAGTCCGTCTACAGGAGAGAGGTGGCCCAGCTGGCGTCCTGGTGCAGCCACAACAACCTGCAGCTGAACGCTTTGAAGACAGTGGAGATGATCATGGACTTCAGAAAAGTCACAGCCCCTCTGCCCCCCCTTACCCTCACAGACTCTCCCATCACCACTGCAGATTCCTTCCACTTCCTGGGCACCACCATCACCCGGGACCTCAAGTGGGAGCCGACCATCAGCTCCCTCATCAAAAAGGCCCAGCAGAGGATGTTCTTCCTGCGGCAGCTGAGGAAGCTCAAGCTACCCACCAAGATGTTGGTGCAGTTCTACACGGCCATCATTGAGTTCATCCTCACCACCTCCATCACCGTGTGGTACGCAGGAGCCACCGCCAGGGACAGACTAAGACTGCAGCGCGTTGTGCACACTGCTGAGAAGGTGATTGGCTGCAAGCTCCCATCCCTCCAGGACCTGTACATCTCCAGGACCCGGAGGCGTGCAGGTCGGATCATAGCCGACCCTTCACACCCTGGACACGCACTGTTTGCCCCCCTCCCCTCAGGCAGAAGACTTCGGTCCATTCAGACTAAAACCTCCCGCTATCATGAACAGCTTCTTCCCCTCTGCCATCAGACTGCTGAACACTAAGTGACTTATTAGACTCTCGTGCACTACGTACAGCAGCTCAACCGGACTCATTACAATTATCACTGTTTTCTTTTTGCACTACCGACTGCACTATGTGGAACTCCACAATATCTGCTGCTTGTTAATATATTTAAAAATTGCATAGATTAGTATTACTTATTCATATTCTACCTTTTATTGCATGCATAGTTTTTTATTTTTATCTTTAGCGCTGCTCCATGTTTAATGTTGCAGCATTGCACCGAGACAAATTCCTAGTTTGTGTACTACATGAACAATGGCAATAAATCTCATTCTGATTCTGATAGCTTCCTCCTATAATTGTCCTTGCACCTCCTCAACATCTCTCTCAGCTCATGCTGCGCTCCCCTCAGCTTCTCCTTGTCTCCAGCCCTGAAAGCTCTCTTCTTTTTGTTCAGAAGTGCTTTCAAGTCACTGGTGACCCATGGTCTGTTGTTGGAGAAGCAGTGTACAGTCTGAGCTGGCATGGTCGTGTCTTCACAGAATCTAATGTACTCTGTGATGTAGTCGGTCATATTGGCTATGTCCACCCCATGTGGTTCACAGAGTACGCTCCAGTCCGTCGTCTCAAAGCAGTCCTGTAGTGCATAAGCAGCCTCCTGTGTCCACCTCCTCACAGTCCGTGTATAAGCAGGTTGCCTTTGCACAAGGAGAACATACTTGGGTGTTAACATGACCATCCAGTGATCTGATTTGCCAATGGGGGGTAGAGCTGTGGCACTATATGCATCACTGACATTGGCATACAGTAAATCCAGTGTTTTGTTTTCTCTGGTGGGACAGTCAAAAAACTGGTGAAAGTTTGGTAGTGTTTTTCCCACTGAGACATGATTAAAATCACCCGTGATGGCCATGAATGCATCTGGGTGCTTCTCCAGTAATGTGGCCGCAGTGGAGCTGATGACGTCACAGGCCACCGCTGCATCAGCTGATGGAGGGACGTAGACGATGATAATTAAGGCACACTTCATTTCTCACGGCATATAATAAGGTCTCATACTCACAGCCAGCAGTTCAATGTCCGGGCTGCAGCACATTTCCTTCACATGAATGTGTCCAGGATGACACCACCGTTCATTAACAAGAAGTGCCAGTCTTCCCCCCCTCTTTTTCCTGCTGCTTTTCACGTCTCTGTCCCCCCCGAATAGTCTTGAAGCCAGGTATCGCTACGTTTACATCCGGGATCTGTGAGTGGAACCACGTCTCTGTAAAACACATAATACTACACTCACGATACTCCTTTTGCGTCCTGACCAGTGCTGTAAGCTCATCTGTTTTATTTCCCAGCGATCGCACGTTCTCGGTGATGACCATCGGTACAGCCGGCTTATGCTTCCTCCTCCTCTTCCTCACCTTAGCCCCAGCCCTTCGCCCATGGCGTCTCCTCTTCAGCTCAACCGGGATGAGGGGCTTCACTGCCGGCCACAGCGCTCCAGGTGCCGGCCTCCTCAGCACAATCAGCTGTTCGCGTGTGTAAACAATGTGTCCGCCCCCACCTCTGTTGATCTCCATTGCCCGAGGAAGAGAAAAGAAAAGAAAAACTAGAGAAAGACCAGGCTAAAATAGAGAAAAAGTTGGTCCAGTCTTAATCCGAGTATTCCTACAGAGCCCTGGTTAATAAGAGACACACTATAAACAGGAATAAACAGATAGAAACACAAAGACACGAGAGAGTTGCTGCTGGTACGGCTGCCCTGCCTCCGTGACACAACAAGCTCTTATGGTACAACTGGATACATACAATGGTTGTAATAAGAGGTCGCTTTTTTATTTAGTGAATTCACTGCACTCAATTGGAATCCAGTTTCAGTGCAAACCAGGTTGTTTTACTTGGAGTTAATTTTATTGCCAAAACACTGCTGTTATTAATCACAATAATTAAAGCTGCTGCCTCTCGCCCAAAGATGCTGAGATTTTGGGATAGGCTCCAGCCCCCCCCGCGACCCGAAAACAATTAAGTGGAAGAAGATGGATGGATGGATGCCCTAATAGGAACTCAGCACACAGTGAATAATGACCCCTGTATCTCTGTAGTATTTTGTGTACGTCACTTATCTCTCATCAGACACCAGGAGCAGTAGTAGTAGCTCAAGATGAATTTCCAGATTAGCGACTCACAAAAACATAACTTACGCGTTTTTCGTCCAAAGCCTCCTGCTTTTGGCCAGCGTCCTCCAGCTCAGGAGCCACTCCACATCATAGAACCGCTGGGCGAGGAAGAGGAGTAGCCTGGTGTGCAGAGGAGGAGGAGATGCTGAGCTGGTGCTCCACTGTCGCCGAGCAACGGGGAGGAGAGCCGACCGCTGGCAACATCTGTGCAGAGACTGATAGGAAGAAGGGGACATGAGGGGTAACAAGTGGACAGGGACACAGGGAGGACCAGAGATGTAGTAAACTCATCTGAATAAATATGTGTACGTTTGTCTTAAACGCACACATTAGGGTGTTTTTTTCTCGAACATTAGCTCATCATGATCGCCTGGTCTGTGAAGAAAGAACTATCGACTACACTAAAACACGTCTTATTAAAGTCTAAACTGACACTACTGGTTTCTTTGGCCCGTTTAATTTGCAAATATGTGGAAGTCGAAGGGTAACTTACCCTCAAGGAGGCAGACATGTTTGCCTCGTCCGACAGAAAACCGTTTGGGACAAACTTTCCGATTTCGCGTCTACCTGAAATCAGCCTGCTGTTGTTCAAGTTTTCCACCAGCAAGTGTCGCCAAACTCATGCGCGAATCTCACTAAAGGCATGTAGAGGGGCGCTTCTTGGACTCAAGAACAAACTTTAGGTTCTCTGTGGTGCTCTTTGGGTGGGAACCTTCATGAAAACAGCAAAAAAGAGACTCCAAGGCACTCTTATTTCAAAAATAAAAAAGCCTTTATGCAAATGGCTATGGTCATATTGCGTTTCGGCAATCAGCGCTGAAACGCGTAGGAGCTTTTAATTGATTTTAAAAGGTCATATATGACCAAAGCCATTTGAATAAAGGCTTTTTTACTTTTGAAATGAGAGTGCCTTGGAGTCTCTTTTTAGCTGTTTTCATCAATCTATAAGAGCTTGCGTCGAAGTGAAGAAGTAGACACAAAGTGGAAAGAGAAAAAACTGTCCAAAGACCATCAGTGAAAGTATTTCTTTACTTCGTAAAAGAGTGAGTACAACACTGAAACATTTCATTATACTTACACTTATCTATTTTTGTTATAAAAAAACAAAACAAAACAATAGGCTAAATGCCTGTTAACAGATTGGGTCTTCCTTCATATGACCTGTCATAACCATAATAATCATTACAAGGTAGAGTAATAGATATTTTTTTATCTCATTCCACAAGTGGGATATCCACTGTTGTATAGGTATATGCCTGATATGAAATTAAATGCTATTATTTCATATAAAAATATTATTTATACCTAAAACATGGAAATATCAATTATACAACAATTAATTCTGGCAGAGCAATTTGATTGGACGATCGACCTTCTCAGAGTGCTGATGATAGAGCCTCAACTCTGCACAACTTCTCTCCAGAGATTATCATTAACTATCCTACAGTAACTAGCATTTTACTTATTATAATGTGAACGTGCATACCACAGTGTATACTGCACCTTCTATTCCACAGTGGAGAGCTGTTTGACAAGAAACAGTTGTCAAAACTCCACATGTCTTGATGCAGATGTTTGTCCTTCTGGACAGTTTTAGTACCATCTCCTTATACTGTGATTTATAATGATTTCCTGTGCAATTTTTGTCACAACATATTTTTTATAAAAGCCTCACAGCATAATGCATGATTGTGACTCATTATTTTATCTGACGAGGCCATGGAAACCCAAAATGACCAACGAAGAGATGAGCTGTGCTGGAACTCGAACTTTATTACAACAGTGATCAATAATACAGTACAGGTTTGGTGTATACTGAACACTATATCTTTGTGAGTTGAGAGAGGCCTAAGATGGCCGACTCTGCCCATTTATTGGCTGGCGTGATGTCATCACCGTCCTGCTGCGTCATCATGTTGCTACCTATTAACCCTTTTATAACATTCACCCCCTCCTTGGAAAAACATAGAACACATGGTCTAATTCAACCCTCCCCAATTTGGTAATCATTAATACAAACAACACTAGCTAGGGCTAGCGGGTGGACCACCGCGGAGCCTAGCGTAGCTGAGTGGGTTATTCTGCCACTCTTTACCGAGCAGCCGTTCTCCCAGCTAACCAGTCCTTTTTTCTGGTTCTGTTCTATGGGGAAGGCAGTTCTGTTGAATGGGCCTTGTAGCGAGCCTGTGGCGGATGCGCCCCTGGAGGTGCTGGGTCCCCCAGACCGGGACCATCACTCACAAAACTCTAACCCGGGTCGCACACTGCATGAGCTGACCCCCGCAAAGCCTTGTCCTCCAGAGATGTCACTCAAACTTCACGGAGATGATTGGCGTACCACATTGAACCATCTGTCAGCTGGAAAGTCACTGGTCCCAGCTGTGAGATGATCCTCATAGGTGTCAGTGGTGCTGGGGACCGCGATATAGTTAACTGCGGCCCAATCGCTCAATTTTGCGGACCCGAACCCAATCCAGTACCTCAAGTGGCATTCTGTTTGGCTGCACATGTCGTTGTGGTCGCGGTGATGTAATATCCACGTTCATCGTAGGGCGCCCATCAGGTTGCAATGGTTCCGCTGTTGCTTGGTGAGTCATGGACTCTTCATCCAATGCTACTGCGGCGGTCTTTGGAGGCCGATGCTGGTCATGGATCTGGAAGATGTCCAGTGCCTCTGCTGTGTCCTACACGATCCTCGACTCTTCATCCAATGGCTCAACTCTGGCTCCTGTAGACTGGCGCTGTGTGGGGATTCTGAAGCAGTCCAGTTCCTTCTCTCTTTTACCTGTTGCTGGTTGTAATGTGTCACTATCATCATTGCTAGGATCTACACTGGATTGTTGTATCATGGGATCCTCGATGCGCATGAGCTCCCACTCCTGCAATTCCGCAGCGGCTCCCACGGGCTCATGCTGGGCGAGGACCTGAGGCGAGTCAGGCCGCTGTCCCCCCTCTGGGCAGCATTCCTCCTGCACACATGGGACAGCTGTGTTCTTGTCATCATCATATTGTTGAACCTCGTCCCACTCATTGCCATCGTCACTCAAGCTGAGTCTGTTACTGTTGCGGATGGAGAAACTCAGTTGGTAAAAAAGGTCACGTCCCAGTATGTTGTCTCCATGCGTAGCCACTTGAAACACAAAGTCAGTAACCACTCTTGATGCGTAGCAGACCGTTAGCGTGATGGTCCCTACGTTGCTAACTCTGTAGCCACCATATCCATACAGCGCTGTTGGGTTCTTTCCAATCTTGTGATTAGGGAAAAACTTCTTCACCGCGGCCCAGTTTAACATTGACCTCACTGCAGCGGTATAGAGCAGGAGTGACAAAGTAACATCGTTCATCTCCACCATGCAGAATGCATATGCCGTGCTTCCAGACCTTACTGTGTGGATGGTCATCACGGGTGGGTGGCTCTGTTTGGCCAATGGGCTCAGCAGTGTTGCACACCGGAAAACTTTGATGAAGTGGTTAAATTTTCCACACTTCTTGCATCGTTGCCCCCTTGCCGGGCAAAAATGTACTCTCCCTCGGTGTGTCAGCGAACCACAGCTGCCACATGTGGAGCGTTTTGTAGTGGTCATCCGGTCCACAGTGTTCACTTTGATCTCCTCTGCCGCGTCACCGGGTTCCTCCATGCTCACTGCGTATGTCAGCGGTGTCTGGCTTGGCTGCTGTTGCTGTTGCTGCACACCTACCTCTGATCCTAACCTGTCGACAGACTCTAGCTGGAATGCTAGCTCAGTGGTGTTAACTAGCGTCATGTCATTTGGCACCGTTAGCATCTTCGTCCGCAGCCGCGGGCTGCTAGTGTGCTCGGCCAACTGGTCCCGCACCATTTCATCTTCCAACAAACCAAACCTGCACATGCAAGCTAGGTGGCGCAGGTCTGCGATGAATTGTTGTGTCATTTCTCCAGTTCTCTGTAGCCGTTGGCAGAACCAAATACGCAGCGCCAACACGTTGTCAGGTGTGGCCAAGTAGCTAGCTAGCAGTTCTAAAGCATCAGCAAATGGGTCCGTTGGTCCTAGCATGTGGAAAATGCATTGTCATTCTATGCCCAGGTTGTGAACTAACAGAGCTCGCTTCTGTACCTTGCCCAATTTGCCCAGGTCCAACACCAACACATATGTTTCAAAGGCATTGAGCCAGTGCAACCAAGGAATGGGTGGCTCACTGGAGTACTCCAGAAACGGTTTTAGTCGCCTCAGGCACGCTTCCATGGTTTTACTCTTGCTGCCAAATGCTATGTCTGGAAACCCAGAATGACTAATGGAAAGATGAGCTGTGCTGGAACTCGAACCTTATTACAACAGTGATTAATAATACAGTACAGGTTTGGTGTATACTGAACACTATATCGTTGTGAGTCAAGAGAGGCCTAAGATGGCCCATTTATTGGCTGGCGTGATGATGTCACCAGCTGGCTGCAGCATCACGCCGGTGTCTCTTAACCCTTTCATAACAAGGACCATGTGAGTATAAAAACAATGACTTGTGCACTCTGCAGTATCTAATTTATTTTTACATGAGTGTGAAATGGCAATAAGCTTATTTCATTATACAATATGCTCATTGTTTTGCTTAGGAACATTTAAACTGAGTTCATAGTCAGCAGAGATTATTTTTCTCATTGGAGCAAAATAACTAGTTAAATAAATCATAAAGTTTTGACATGTATTGCTGTCAACTGATACATTGTTCTTATGTTGAGGTCTTGGTGTTATACTGGGACATTGGCATGATGTGATGTCTTCGGCACTCCATTTCACCTCTTGCTTACGATGAATCACACAGTGTTGCCAACTCCTCAGTAAGGAGAGTATTGGCTGTCCTAAAAGTCGCTAGAGGTTGCTAAATTACATCATCGCCTAATTTGCGTAATTGGTCATTTGCATGAAATTATAATGGATGCTGTAGAAGAGAAGAATAATGTTGTGGGAAATGTTATGTATGGAAAAGGAGTTGGAGTCTCTCGTGTCATGCAGCCAACCAACCACTTTTATTGAGAACACAAAACTATATATACAGAATGACCGTGCCCGCCTGATGTTACGTTAGGGGCAGGTACGGCAACACACACCACACAACATTCCCCTCCCCCTTACAAAAGTGTAAAACCACACACACAATTGAGACCCTTCCCACTTTAGGACCCGAATCGTGCATTAAGAAAACAGGGAACCATGAACTGTAATAAAATAGCCTATCACATTCGCACAAAAAATAACTCAAATTGGACCACGTCTTTAAAACAAGTAAAATAATCCCATAACACAACAACCCTTCACATGCACACCAGCACTATATATATATACATATTTACATCAACAGTATTTAAGTAACACCTATGTCCACCGGCAGCCAGAGGTAAAATCGGCCCGGGGGCCCAGGGCAGCCCTAAATCATGCATGCCCTTGGCCACCAAAGATAAGACCGGCTCGGAAACCCCGGGCAGCCCCACGACATGTGCGCCCCCGGCCGCTGTCCGCCTTCAGGATAAAAACCGACCTCTCCTGTGAAAATGTCTCTCTTCACCACCGACTGCCTCACATCTCGGGACCCGCAGTGCTGCTGTCTGGCACACTGTCCCTCCGTGCCCGTCACTCTGCTCCCGACCACTCTCAACACCGCCGTCATGGCTCCAAACACTCCGGCCCCCTGTCTGAACTCCGGGGAGACCCGAAGCCTGCTCATCGGCGCCGCTTGCCGACTTGGGTGTCTCACCATAACGCCCAGCACCCTCGTCCAGGGCGCTCTGCTGCATTGCATCCATGCCCAGCTGATGCTTGTCACTCCTGGGGTTCACAGCATCACTTTCGCCAGTGTCATTCGCTGACCCAGGCACCTTGCCGCTGCTCCCAGCACCTTCGTCCCAGGCGCTCCGCTGCGCTGTCTCCATGCCTGGCTGTAGCTGCTCTCTTAAGGGGCTCTCAGCGTCCCTCTCATCGGCGTCACTCTCCGATCCAGGCGCTTTGTCGCTGCTCCCAGCACCTTCATCCCAGGCGCTCCTCTGCACTGTATCTATGCCCGGCTGCTGCTGCTCCCTCCTGGGGCTCTCAGCTTCGCTCTCATCGGCATCACTCTCCAATCCAGGCGCTTCATCGCTGCTCCCAGCACCCTCGTCCAAGGTGTTCCACTGTGTTGTCTCTGCGCCCAACTGCCGCTGCTGCCTCCCGGGGTTCTAAGCCTGCATGTTCCTGCTCTCCCGCTGCTCAGCCTCCAGCTGCGGGGATGACTCCTGTTGCTGCTGTCCCTCTCCACTGTCATCACTCACCGTGCCGTCAAACTCACCAGTGCTATGGTCCTGTACCATGCTGCGCTCCTTGGCTGGCCCACTGTCTTCAGTGACCGTGGACTCCTCCACTCGCGGCCCCGGTCCCACCTTGATGCCTAGCTGGTAGCCTGGAGCTTGCTTTTGGCGTGCAATTACCTTTGTGGCTAACTTGCCCATAGACACTGAGTGGGCTGTTAGCTTCTCCGAGCTAACTAGCCTAGCTCCATTTGGCACCAACAATCCCGCCACCCACAGCTTCATGGTCCTCGTCTGCTCGTTGAAGTACTCGGCCAGCCGCTCAACAGCATCCGCATAGCACTACATTTCACCCAATGTACCAAAAATTCTTCGGCCTTCCGTGCCGAGATGGTGGGCCAGAAGTGCTCGTCTTCATCTCCCGTTGAGTCTACTTAGGTCCAGTGCCCCGATGTAATCCTCAAACGTGGCCACCCACTTAGGCCACAGGATCACTGTCTCTCCCGCGCAGGAGAGACCGGGGACAGATGTAACATTTTTGACATTTCTATCTCCAACTTTGAGGTCTTTTAACCCAGAGTGTTGAAACTGCTATATAAACTAGCTTCAAGTGTCTGCTAATAAATGACCTAGAAAATGTCTGTGCAACACAAAGAGAAAATGCATGACTTAATCTCAAACACAAGGTGTGAAATATTACAATTGACCCCATAATCTGGTCAATTGTAACATACCTTGGCGTCAAATGTAACATTATGAAATAAGGACCATGACAATGACTAAGATATTGAAAGTTTTTTATTCAAAACCTTTAAACAAAACTGCTGTGGTCCCACAGACTACAGCACTTAAACTGCTACTGCTAACATCTGAACATTTACAACAAACACTACAAAAGGTGCAACTATGCACTAGTTTCAACAATCAAACAGTGTATGCACTTGTGGGGAGCGGGTTGTATGTGCCTAGTTCTTTAGTCACTGTCAGACAGACAGAGGTAACAGGTATATGGCACTCCTGGAGTGCAGGCTTTGTGGCTTTGTGGGCCCACAGATGACATGTCATGCACTTAACCCAGACTTCTTTTGGCTTTGAGTTATTGAAGTGTTCCATGCAGATGATATAGAAATTGTCATCAACGGAGGAATCTGACTCCTGTTGCTCAATGTTCCGTCTTTTCTCCTTTTTCTTTCCTGGAGTGTTTTTTTGTTTTTGTTTTTGTTTTTTGTTTTTTGTTTTTGTAGCCTAGGGTGTTGTTTTGGTTTGTCTTGTTTGCTGCAGACTTTTTTGGGGGGTAAACTTACTTTCCGTTTCACCTTCTCAGATCTAATCTTCTGCTCTGCTTCCACTGCCATCTTGACAGGTGTATCACTATATTGCTGTTTGTTACCTCCTCCTTCCTGCTAAAGGGAGTTTCCATTGTTCAGCTTTTGGTAAAGGTCGCACAGCAATTGGGCTTAAGTCCAAGCAAGTCAGTGTTTCTTCAGCAGAGCTTGTAGCTTTTTGAGTGGCTGGAGAAGTGGCTTGGTTGGAAGCTGGAGCACAGGTTTGGTCGGAAGATGATATGATATGCAAGTTCTCTCATCTGTAATGTTAGTCATATAAAAAAAGTTAAATATTTCCCCATTCAATATATTTTACATTACCACCAGTATAACTGTCATAAAATCAGCCTGAATTATCTTTTACCAATTCGTATGTGCTTTCCTCCTGTGGACACAGTCCATAGTATGTATTAGCAGCACCTTCCAGATACTATGTCAACATCTTTTCTTGTTCATCAGTGAACACCTTTGTTGCAGAGTTGTAGCCTACTTCTGGAAGTTCGCTTGATCCCTGATCTTCGAACTTCTTCCTCACTTTGCAGAATCTATATAGTGTGACATGGCATATGCCATACAATTTTGCTACAGATTTGACTGACTATCCCTGGACCTTTACATCAGTGCCTGCTTCAAAATGTCGAGAGGCACCCCCCTGTCACTCCTTCTCTCCCAGGACCTAGGCATGTTAAAACTTAAAAAAAAGTAGCTTATTAAACTAAATTTTTTATTACTCATGCATTCATTGAAATTTAGCTTGGGCTAGGTTGTAACATCTTCAAAAGTGTTACAACCTACCACACGCAAGTTTGTTACAACTGCCCCTTAGTACATTAGCGAAGAGCTACAGTGGGGCAAAAAAGTATTTAGTCAGCCACCAATTGTGCAAGTTCTCCCACTTAAAAGATAAGAGAGGTCTCCAATTTTTATCATAGGTATACCTCAACTATGAGAGACAAAATGAGAAAAAAAAATCCAGAAATTCACATTGAAGGATTTTTAATGAATTAATTGGTAAATATCTCAGTAAAATAAGTATTTGGTCACCTACAAACAAGCAAGATTTCTGGCTCTCACAGACCTGTAACTTCTTCTTTAAGAGGCTCCTCTGTCCTCCACTCGTTACCTGTATTAATGGCACCTGTTTGAACTCGTTATCAGTATAAAAGATACCTGTCCACAACCTCAAACAGTCAGACTCCAAACTCCACTATGGCCAAGACCAAAGAGCTGTCAAAGGACACCAGAAACAAAATTGTAGACCTGCACCAGGCTGGGAAGACTGAATCTGCAATAGGTAAGCAGCTTGGTGTGAAGAAATCAACTGTGGGAGCAATTATTAGAAAATGGAAGACATACAAGACCACTGATAATCTCCCTCGATCTGGGGCTCCACGCAAGATCTCACCTCGTGGGGTCAAAATTATCACGAGAACGGTGAGCAAAAATCCCAGAACCACATGGGGGGACCTTGTGAATGACCTGCAGAGAGCTGGGACCAAAGTAACAAAGGCTACATCAGAAACACACTACGCCGCCAGGGACTCAAATCCTGCAGTGCCAGACGTGTCCCCCTGCTTAAGCCAGTACATGTCCAGGCCCGTCTGAAGTTTGCTAGAGAGCATTTGGATGATCCAGAAGAGGATTGGGAGAATGTCATATGGTCAGATGAAACCAAAATAGAACTTTTTGGTAAAAACTCAACTTGTCGTGTTTGGAGGAGAAAGAACACCATACCTACTGTGAAGCATCGGGGTGGAAACATCATACTTTGGGGCTGTTTTTCTGCAAAGGGACCAGGACGACTGATCCATGTAAAGGAAAGAATGAATGGGGCCATGTATTGTGAGATTTTGAGTGAAAACCTCCTTTCATCAGCAAGGGCATTGAAGATGAAACATGGCTGGGTCTTTCAGCATGACAATGATCCCAAACACACCGCCCGGGCAACGAAGGAGTGGCTTCGTAAGAAGCATTTCAAGGTCCTGGAGTGGCCTAGCCAGTCTCCAGATCTCACCCCCATAGAAAATCTTTGGAGGGAGTTGAAAGTCTGTGTTGCCCAGCGACAGACCCAAAACATCACTGCTCTAGAGGAGATCTGCATGGAGGAATGGGCCAAAATACCAGCAACAGTGTGTGAAAACCTTGTGAAAACTTACAAAAAACGTTTGACCTCTGTCATTGCCAACAAAGGGTATATAACAAAGTACTGAGAAGAACTTTTGTTATTGACCAAATACTTATTTTACCGAGGAATTTACCAATTAATTCATTAAAAATCCTTCAATGTGATTTTCTGGATTTTTTTTTTTCTTATTTTCTCTCTCATAGTTGAGGTATACCTATGATGAAAATTGGAGACCTCTTTCATCTTTTAAGTGGGAGAACTTGCACAATTGGTGGCTGACTAAATACTTTTTTACCCCACTGTAGTCTGCCTTACAGCTAACAGATAAAACATTACCACAAATAACCTGAACGAAAGATAGCTAAACAGACACATAATCAACATGATATACCTTTAATGAGTCCAACTACAAAGCAAGCTATGTAATCACAAAAATAATTGGAGCAAAGAAAATTACTTTCTTACTCAAAATTATGTTTTGCCTCACAAATTCTGCTGTGTCTGCCTCAAGGCACTACAACTTCCCATGTAGACTAAGGGCTAAACTGAGCATGTGCAGAGTGAATCAGATGAGTCCTAACTTGTTCCTGATTGGAGCAAGTGCTAGTGTTACAACTGACCCGTGTTACAACTGTCCCCGGTCTCCCTACTCCAGAAACGGTAGCAGGGATGGAGGTAGCCCATATGCTCCCATAATTTCTCTCTCATCGCCAAAATGTTATGTATGGAAAAGGAGTCGGAGTCTCTGTTGTCATGCAGCCAACCAACCACTTTAACTGAGAACACAGAACTATATATACAGAATGACCGTGCCTGCCTGACGTCACGTTAGGGGTGGGTACGGCAACACACACACACACCACACAACAGGAGAGACAAAAAGTAAGTAAAAAAAAAACATTCTTGAAGTTAGAACTATAAATTAACTTTCTTCTGTTGATTCTTGGTTTGTTTGTTTTCATTTTGCCATTTAAATAGGCTACCACTTCTCAAAATAACTTCATGACTTTAATGCTTTGTCTAGAACCACATTACATAAATCAGTTTTGTCCTGCATTGTTAACTGTGAGGATATCAAATTTAATCAAAAGATTGTTATGTGGGGTGGAATTGCTAACTCTACGTCCAACCCTCCTCCTTTATCCAGGCTTGGGACAGTACAGGCAGTATGCCCAAGCATCATCTCCAATAAACGGCTTCCTGTAAAACAGGACAGGATTGGCAGGGGGGGTTTGTGCATGCACAATTCATTTGCAGTCTGGACACAAATGGCATGGGTCTCCTCTTTGACTGCAGCTGCCTGCTGCACGAGGCTACTATGAATTGGGCTTCACAAAGGTACGTGTCCACCTAGGCGTCTGCTCCCCACTTCTCCTTCGCCTCGGGATCTGTCAGGAGTGTGGAGGGGGCCTAACCATGCGAGTGTCATAAGCCCAATACTCTGTAGCCACAAACTGCATGGTGAGTATCACTGTGACTGTTCAAAGAACTTTGGCTGGTTTTCAAGTAGTATTTTTGGCTACAAAAGTGCAGTTTGATGAGCTTTTTCTGTCTACCCCAACCCGCTCTGCTCTCAAGATTCAAAGGCTTTATTATCATGTGCACAGTTAAGAAATGCTACATCTCCTCGACCTGCAGGGTTTGCACGTGATGCACAAATGCCATATCTGCTGCTGTCTGTTATTGCAATACTGTTCATGTGCAATCCTATCTGTCACTGTCTGCACCTACACTACCGCATTGAACTTGCAACTACGAATACTACAGCTCTACTTTTTCTGTATATACGATTGCTGGGTTTCATCGTTTATCTTTATTTGCACTATGGGATGTCTGGGTCTATCTTTTGTCACCATTTGCACTACGGGTAGTATTACTGTACATAGACTGCTGTTGTTGTTTTTCCAGCCTTATTCCTTTTTCTTTTTAATATATTGCGCACACAACTGAAGAGAGAGAGAAATGCCATTTCAGTTCTCCTGTATGTCCTGTATGTTGATTGGCAACTTAAGATCAACATATTCAGAGCCTACATACAATCCATCCTCTTGAATGGGTCAGAAAAATGGACCATCACAAGAGAACTAGAGGCATGTATAGATGGATGTTATACACAGCTATTGCAGAAAGCACTGAACATAAGTTGGAAGGAGGACCATATTCCTAACAGAGTCGTGGATGGAAAATTACCCCACATAACAATGACAATAAAAGTGAGATGTCTACGGTTTGCCGGACACTGCCTACGCCCCACCTGGTCTTCTGGACTCCAGTCAGTGGTCACACTAGCCGTGGCAGACAAAGACTCAGTTATCCCAACACAATCAAAAGGGACATGGGGCTTGAGGAGCAGCAGGTGTTAAGGCTGATGAAGGACAGGAAACTTTGGGCCCAACATGTTGCTACAGTTTCTTTTGCTCCATCCACGGATGACAGATGATGATGATGATGATGATAGTAGTACTGACAAATAAAATCTTTGAATCTTGAATCCTGAATAGTCGCCGCGACTCCCATTGGGTGAGCTGCTTTAGTCTGTTCACGATGCTTCAGACATTAAAGTTTTGCCTATATCTTCAAAAGTAAAAAGTGAAACATTTTTCTGAAAATGGTCCACAATAGTGCTTTCACATCAGAGTCTCCAAAACACCAGAAAAGTCTCCTGTAACACCAGAAAAAGTTGCTAGATTTGTCACTAGTTGCGTTTGACAAAAAACAAAAAGTCACCAAGAGGATTTGAAAAAGTTGACAGATTTAGCGAGTAAGTCGCCAAGTTGGCAACACTGGAATCACATCCATGCTGATATTCCAGTACAAGGTGTGATATTTTGTAATGAAATACACAGATACAATATAAATGAATGAATAATTAAATAATAGATAAATAGATAGCTAAACAAATACATGTAAAATAAAATATCTGGTAATTGTTTTACTCGTAGTTACTTGATTAGTTATGCCACTTATGACAGAATAACATTGTTTATCCATCTATCTTCTATCACTTATCTGGAGGTCTGAGTCATGGAGACAGCAGGACTGCTGCCTGGTTCATATAGCACTGGACCCCCATTGGCCCTCCTGCAGGTGGTGAGCCCACTGGAGATCGGACCCATATGGCTCCTTTGGGTACACTGGATCCTTGCTGTTACCTTTTCATGGTGATCCACTCTTCCACTGTAAAACCTAATAAGTTAGTTCAACTCAAAGTGTTTGAGGAAACTGTTAGAATAATTTTGAGCTTAAATTATTCAAAGTCAAATAATCAGGCGGAAAGTTGAATTTATGTACATTTATTGCAAAATCACCCCATTGGCCACCATGGGGGAGAGGTTACAAGGCATGACGTTCAGACACACCTAGAATATCTAAAGGATCAATTCTTCTAAGCCTGATATATATAGGTAGGAGAAAGGAGAGGGAGGATGAGGATAAGGGAAGGGACAGAACGGGATAGTCCTGATAACTGAGCTTATCCAGGCGGACGTCAGACACTCTGGAGACACGGGTCATGAAGACATGAGATCCATAAAACTAAAAGAATGTCCATGAAACACTAATCTATAAGATGAGGAGTTCCTGTGCATTCCTGTGACCCGAAACAGGACATGTCAAAGAGATTACGGTATAATAAATGGCTTAGATCATACCTTACGCACGTACTGATCCTCAGTCTGAACTCGCTGAAATTGCTCACAGAAACAGGCCAAGAATATATAAACTTATCCTATATGGAATGCACATATAAACATTAAACATGGCATATGAAAGGTATGATACTTCTCAAATATAATAATACATTATTAATATCAATAGTATAGATAATATGGAATTTTTCTATCAGAAACGATTGCCTTGAATCATTAAGTTTGTTAACTCAAACCTACGGGCATTCCTGGCTTGTATGACACCCTGGGCCAGGGATGGGCAAATGGTGGGCCGCTGACAGACCGTTAGTCTGTTACGTTTTATTGTCTCACCATGATGACATCATTAACCATGCCATGAAAACAAGAACAGTGTCTGAAAGCTGTTAAATTTATTGTTATATTGAGTTTACTATATAGTCCACTATAGCTTAAGGATACGGCTGTATACCTTGTTGTTCGAGTAGTACGAGTGAGATGTCTCGCTATGGGATACGCCCCTCCTAAGTATACCTCAGAAGCATTTATCTCATTCCGCCAATCCTGATTGGCTGATGATTGTGACGCCACACCTCGCATAATCACCTCTAATAAGATGCCACTGCTACGACATAGCATTGTTCAAGATAAGCACCTCTTCTTTCTTCACCCAGCAAGAAGGGTTGTCTGGTGAGACATCTCAATCATATCACTCGAAGAACTGGGGATACAGCTGTATCCTTAAGTTCTTCTTCACAGTACTTGTTTTGATGTCTCACTATGGGATATGGAGACTCCCATATTGCCAGATGAGCCTATCTCAACAATCATCAGCACTGAGCAGCAACCTAGCTGCCTAGGGGCCCTGGAGTGAGCGCTGCCTGAGCCATGCTCAAAGCAGACATCCATCCTATAAAACTGAACAAAAGTGAGAGGTGAGGACCAGCTCGCCGCCTCACAAATATCACCTAAGAACACCTCCTTAAATAGAGCCCATGAGGCCGCCAAGGCACGAGTGGAGTGAGCCGTCAGGCCCACTGGTGCCTGGAGGCCCCGTGCCGAGTATGCCATAGTGATCGACTCCACAATCCAGTGGGTGGGCTGCTGCTTAATGACTGGCCTACCGGTATGAGGTTTGACCCAGGACATGAAGAGCTGGTCACTCTTTCTGAGCCCCCTTGTCCTGCCCATATAAGCATGTAAGGCACGGACAGGGAATAATAAGCGTGACTGCTGTTCTTCAGAAGAAGAGGAAGAAGAAAATGCCATCAAGATGATGGGCGTACACGGGCCAACCACTTTAGGCACAAATGCCGGGTTGGGCATCAGTGACACCCTAACATCTCCCAGGGCAAACTGAGTGCATGACGGGTGTGCTGAGAGGGCATGAATATCACTGAGGCATTTAACTGAAGCTAAGGCCAGTAATAGCACTGTCTTTAATGACAGGTGCTTCATGCTAACCTCCCCCAGAGGTTTTGGGGGGGGGTACACAACCCATCCACGACCACCGGCAAATCCCAAGGGGGAACCATGGTCCTGGAAACAAGGACGAGTCTATGCGCTCCTTTCATAAAATGACAAACCAGGGGATGCTGACTAGCCATCTTAGCCTCAAAACCTACATGACAAGCAAAAATAGCAGCTAAGTGCACCTTAATGGTGGAGAAACCTTTCTGCTCGTAGATGAAATCTTGTAAGAATGAAAGGATCACACCTACCGAGCACCGTAAAGAGATGTGACCCCTGTCATGGCACCACGTTTCAAATGCCCTCCACTTGCAATCATAAAAAGACCTACTAGAGGACGCTCTAGTGCTCTGAATGGTGTTAATCACACCCCGAGGAAGGCCCGCTGCCTTCAGGGTGTCCCACTCACGGGCCAGGCCCACAATACCATGCGCTCTGGATGTGGGTGAAATAGTGTTCTCCCTGCCTGTGACAGCATGTCTCTGTGGACTGGAAGTTGCCATGGCTGCTCATGGAGAAGTTGATAAATCTCCGTTAGCCAGTGCATCACTGGCCAGTAAGGAGCTATCAGGATTAGTCTGTGACAGTGCTCCATCACCCTGGCCAGAGTTGGGGAAATCAAGGCCGGGGATGAAAGCATGAAGAAGAATGGGGGGCCATACATGCGAGAGAACGTCTATACCAAGAGGCGCACTCTGATCGTGTATGGAGAAGAAGAGTGGACACTGCACGTTTTCTTCTGATGCGAACAGGTCCACCTTGGCCCAGCCGAACCTCTTCCAAATCTCCTCCACTATCATGGGGTGGAGCCCCAACTCCCCGAATATAGGAGCACTCCTGGAAAGGAGATCCGCTCCGCAGTTCAGGACACCTGAGATGTGTGTGGCCTTGAGAGACAGGAATTGATCGCTGTCCCACAGAATCAGTCTGTGTGCCAATATGTGCAGCCGTGTGGACCATAAACCCCCCTGACAGTTGATGTAAGACACAGTGGTCATGTTGTCTGTCCTCACTAAGACATAATGTCCATGGAGGAATGGGAGGAAATGCTTCAGCGTGAGAAACACTGCTAAAAGCTCCAGATAATTTTTGTGTGCTCACTGCAGGGCGTCCCTCCAGAGACCCCTTGCAGCATGACCCTCATGTATTCTGCCCCAGCCCGTCAAGCTCGCATCTGTGGTGATGACCTTGTGGGCTTGGACTGTGCCAAGCGGCACCCCCTGTACCAGGAAGGATGGGTGCCGCCAATGGTGCAGCGCTATTACGCATTCCGTGCACTATGACACACAGGATCCAACCTAAGGGAGGCCACCCACCGCTGGAAATCCCTCATATACAGATGACCGAGCCGAATCACCAGGATTGCTAGAGCCATCAGACCCAGCAATTGGAAGCACAGACTGAAAGGGACGAGTGCACAAGGTTGGAAATGAATGAGGCACACTCTGAACGATTCCACTCGCTCTGCTGACAGGCGGGTTGTGAAAGACACAGAGTCTGCTGATATACCCAGAAAGTTTATTCTCTGTGTCGGAGAGAGCACACTTTTCTCTGCATTTATCACAAACCCCAGATCGGTCAGGTGCTGGACAACAGCCGTGTGTGTCACTGCCTCCTGTCCTGATCATGCCAGGATGAGCCAATTGTCTAAGTACATTGCAGACGGATGCCCTGTTGCCTTAAGAGGGCTATTACGGCCTTGGTACAGCAAACAAACACCCGTGGGCTCGGAGAGAGACCGAACGACAGCACCCTGTATTCAAAACAAACACCTTGAAATGCAAACCTCAGATATTTCCTGTGTGGAGGGTAAATCTGAATGTGGAAATATGCGTCTGCCAAATCGATCGAGGCCATGAATTCCCCTTGTCAAATTAGACTCAGCAGGGATGCATGTGTAAGCATCCTGAATTTGTATTTTCTGAGGTGTTTATTTAGAGCCCGCAGATCCAGGATAGGGCAAATTCCGCTCCCTCCCCATTTGGGAACTAGAAAATACCTGGACTAAAAGCCGGTGCGACTCTTAAGCTGGATTCATGGTGCATCTCCACTGTTCACGTACATGCAACCGGAAACCTCGTGTGACAAAATTTACGTTATCATCTCCACTCCACTAGTGTAACCAGGGCTCTACTATGGATGACTGTGTGCAGTCCAAATTTTGTGACCGCGCGGCTTGCCCACGATCTGAACGCATTGACAGAGCATGCGCAAGACTGAACGTCTCATTCACGAGATGGTGCTACCAACACAGCATGCAAAGACAAAGTAGACGAGGAAGACAATGAGGAGGCGGAAGACGAGAATAAACAAATATGAATCCTTTTGCAGCAGCAGCAGCAGCTTGAGTGGAGAAAAGCACTGGAAAATGGTAATTCCTCCTTTTCCTTGAAACGGCACCATTGTTGTTGCTACAAAAAAAAATGTGTGTCACTCTCGTGTTTTATAGCCGGTGAACAAACTGGCGTGTTAGCACATTTGCACTACCCATAGGGCTGGGGCGAAACTACAACTACAGTTGTGCACATGCGTCAACTGCTTGGCCTGGTAGATGAAAAAAGTGAGCATGTACAACGCCGCTTGCACCCCATGCTCATCCAAAACGCACGTGGACCAAAGCGGACCCGAGGGGAAATGCTGCATGAATAAGGCTTAATAGGGCTGTCTACACTTCATGTGAACGCATAAAGCGCGGAGGTAACAAAAACCAGCAGTTTACCATTGAAACAATATGGCATATCAATATTATGACGAGCTTTCACTGCAAAATCAGATCAGATATGATCAAAAACTTTAAATTTGTGATCTCAGAAAGTGTCCCTACTGTCTACCAGCCAGTATGTGGAAGAATGATTCAACATAGTGTCCAGAAACAATATTTACTGATATTTGTAACGATGAATAAATGCGTCAGCTTGGCTGTACATTGGCAGAACACTCCAATAATAGAAAATAAATTGTACCTCCTGTGGAAATCCCCAAAAAGCCGTCATGTTTAAGTTTGCAAAATTTATCCACTGGCACTAACAGTAAAAAACAGCCTCCCATTTCCCGTACGGGAGACGCTGTTTAATTTACAATCGTAAAAAAAATTACACTCATTCACCCTGTTAATCCCGACACTTCTTTTCAGCTCTACAGAACTTCGGTCCATTTGTCAGCAGGTGAGTGTCAGTCTTATTTTTAAACTAGTTTAACTGCAGTTTTAATATGTTTGCTCTGAGGCTGACAAACAGCTCAAACTGGAATTAATATTTCTACCCAGCCAACGCGTTTCTATGCTAATGCTATTTTAGCTATTAACTCCCTCTAATGTAAAACGGGTCTTTTTCGCATTAACTTTAAGTGTAGACAAGTTACTTTTAATGATAAATAAGAGTCATAGTTTGGTAAACAGATACCTGCAGCAGGAGCAAGCTCCATCTGTGGCTGGACATATCATCCGTCAGCCAGCTCATATGAAAAGACAGCCCACAAAATCCTGCTTTGGTAATTGTAGGATAGTAATATAATTAAGGCCTATTCAGGCCTATAATATAATATATTAGCATGGTGGTGCCCTAGGCTGGGAGGGGTGATGCCCAGTCTTGGGGGGGGGGGGGGGGGTGTCACCTGGGATATAAAAGCTTGGTGCAGGAATCCCCTGTCATATGACGAATTTTCCACTTTCTCCATTGCTTTCCTGATGTTTTTGAACACAAATTTCTCATTTCTTCCCCTTGTCTATATGGCTCCATCATCTGCATATCGTGCTGTTTTGATGGATCCCTCTTGATCCTCAAACATGTCATGAATCATTATATTGAATAAAACAGGGCTTATCACACTCCCCTGAGGAACACCATTTTCTGTTTCAAAGTCATTAGAAACTTGTGACCCTACTTTAACCCTAATTGTCCTGTGTGTTAAAAAATCCATTCTCCAATTATACAGTGGGGAAAAAAAGTATTTAGTCAGCCACCAATTGTGCAAGTTCTCCCACTTAAAAGATGAGAGAGGTCTCCAATTTTCATCATAGGTATACCTCAACTATGAGAGACAAAATGAGAAAAAAAAAATCCAGAAAATCACATTGAAGGATTTTTAATGAATTAATTGGTAAATTCCTCGGTAAAATAAGTATTTGGCCAATAACAAAAGTTCATCTCAATACTTTGTTATATACCCTTTGTTGGCAATGACAGAGGTCAAACGTTTTCTGTAAGTCTTCACAAGGTTTTCACACACTGTTGCTGGTATTTTGGCCCATTCCTCCATGCAGATCTCCTCTAGAGCAGTAATGTTTTGGGGCTGTTGTTGGGCAACACGGACTTTCAACTCCCTCCAAAGATTTTCTATGGGGTTGAGATCTGGACACTGGCTAGGCCACTCCAGGACATTGAAATGCTTCTTACGAAGCCACTCCTTCATTGCCCGGGCGGTGTGTTTGGGATCATTGTCATGCTGAAAGACCCAGCCACGTTTCATCTTCAATGCCCTTGCTGATGAAAAGAGGTTTTCACTCAAAATCTCACGATACATGGCCCCATTCATTCTTTCCTTTACACGGATCAGTCGTCCTGGTCCCTTTGCAGAAAAACAGCCCCAAAGTATAATATGTTCACCCCGATGCTTCACAGTAGGTATGGTGTTCTTTCTCCTCCAAACACGACAAGTTGAGTTTTTACCAAAAAGTTCTATTTTGGTTTCATCTGACCATATGACATTCTCCCTATCCTCTTCTGGATCATCCAAATGCTCTCTAGCAAACTTCAGACGGGCCTGGACATGTACTGGCTTAAGCAGGGGGACACGTCTGGCACTGCAGGATTTGAGTCCCTGGCGGCGTAGTGTGTTACTGATGTAGCCTTTGTTACTTTGGTCCCAGCTCTCTGCAGGTCATTCACTAGGTCCCCCCGTGTGGTTCTGGGATTTTTGCTCACCGTTCTCGTGATCATTTTGACCTCACAAGGTGAGATCTTGCGTGGAGCCCCAGATGGAGGGAGATTATCAGTGGTCTTGTTTGTCTTCCATTTTCTAATAATTGCTCCCACAGTTGATTTCTTCACACCAAGCTGCTTACCTATTGCAGATTCAGTCTTCCCAGCCTGGTGCAGGTCTACAATTTTGTTTCTGGTGTCCTTTGACAGCTCTTTGGTCTTGGCCATAGTGGAGTTTGAAGTCTGACTGTTTGAGGTTGTAGACAGGTGTCTTTTATACTGATAATGAGTTCAAACAGGTGCCATTAATACAGGTAACGAGTGGAGGACAGAGGAGCCTCTTAAAGAAGAAGTTACAGGTCTGTGAGAGCCAGAAATCTTGCTTGTTTATCGGTGACCAAATACTTATTTTACCAAGGAATTTACCAATTAATTCATTAAAAATCCTTCAATGTGATTTTCTGGATTTTTTTTTTCTCATTTTGTCTCTCATAGTTGAGGTATACCTATGATGAAAGTTGGAGACCTCTCTCATCTTTTAAGTGGGAGAACTTGCACAATTGGTGGCTGACTAAATACTTTTTTGCCCCACTGTAAATCCTACCACCAATGCCCATTTTATTCAATTTCATAAGAAGTCCATCCCTCCACAGCGAGTCATAAGCTTTTTCAATATCCAGATAAACTATAACCATTACTTCTTTCATTTTGAGAGTCTTTTCACAAAAAAACTGAATAAGAATCACGAGAAGGGCTCTTTTCTCTTTTTTAAATAACACAGGATTAAGTCATAGAATTTAGGGGTCGGGCTCAGATAACATAAAGTTACACACTCTTGTACAGTAGGTTGCGGTATGCACCTTTCAGTTGTTTGCTATCTGCCAGTAACCGAGAGAAGAAGAAGAAGAAGAAGAAGACCTCCGGTCTCCTTGCCACACTCCTGTACTTGTGGTAGAGTCTCCCCTGAGTGTGTAATAGTTCATGTTATTAAACTATATAAAATGCCAACGACCTGGAGAATCAGTCCAGCAATTCGTAGTAGACCTCCGGCAGTTGGCAGGTGAGTGTAGGTTTGGGCCCTTAGAGGAGGAGATGGCCCATGACCAATTGGCTGAGCATGTGGCCTACTCCTTGGCAAGGGTTTGCCTGCTGACTCACGCTGGTGAGCTAACCTTGCTAGCGGCCATGAAGCTAGCGCAACAGCACGAGGCAGCGGAGCGGCTGATGAAACACCTTAGCTGCGAAGAAGCCCCTCAGAAGAACGAGGCACACGGGAAAGCCCTGGCTTTGGATTCGGACGAGGGCAGCGACAATGAGTATGCGGCCATCATCAAAATACTGTCCACCCCGGGGACACCACAATGCTACGGCTGCAGATCCAACAAGCACTGCTATCGAGCCAGAGAGTGTACAGCGAGGGGCAAACCTTGTGGACGGTGCGGTCTGCTCCATCACTTTGCCAGAGTCTGCCGCAATTTCGACAAGGAGGAACGGGGACAGATGAAAGGAACAGGTAAGAAGAAGGCCCCTACGGTGGTCCACACAGTCTTGCCTGACACGGACGGACGCATTGTTTGTGATATTGTGTTGGACGGGACACCGGTACCGCTGTTGGTGGACACAGGGTCAACAGTCTCCATCCTCAACTTGGCGACAGTAAGTCGGTGTTTTCCCCACTATAGAATTAGCAGCACTAACATCACCTATTACGACTATGATAGCCACCCGCTGGATGTCGTGGGCTCGGTGTGGCTATCAGTGAGGTACAAAGGGGCCTCCATCTACGCCAATGAGTTCTTGGTGTCGCGGGACAGTAATAACCTAATGGGATGTGACATTTTTTACAGGCTCGGTTTCACCATTACCTGCGGTGAGGTGGAGGAGTGGGCAGGTGGTGGTTTATGGGACCGGCCCTTCTACGTGGTGTAGCGGTATGTGATTTATAATTATGATCAGGGATAAAATTATTTAATTTGAATTAATGTATTGGGACCTGAGATTTACTCCGGGTCCACACACACAGAAAAAGTTAATAAACACTTGTAGGGACACCAGCTCACCTCTTTAGTGAGCACTTTAATCATTAATTTCACTTAATACTCAATAATTAATAATCAGTCTCAAAATTTTAGTGAATTCGATACTGGAGGCTTTGAAACCAGACTCAGAATGAAATAAATTCCCAACAACTTCTTTCATTTTCACATATTTATTAAATGAAATGATGATTAAAGGACACTGGAATGATTTGCAATAACCATTAAATTAAACTTGTAAATGATAGCGTAACAATGTGAACATTTGCAGAACCAGGGTGAAAATGTAAGCTGAATTTAGATCAGTTTGAAGTTAGCAGTGTCATGACGGCCACTGGGCCGTCATCTGCCTCATCAGCTCCAGCTGCACACAGACCAGCAGGTGCCAATCAGCGGCTGTTAAAAGCCAGTGTTTATGACAGCCCGGCACGGAGTCGTCTGCCTTCCTCGTCTGAGTTTGAGCCAGAGCTTTGTTCCACTGTCAAGCCAAGAACGTCTTGTCAGGATCAGCCACGTAAGAAAACAATTTGCTTTTCTACCCCTTGCCTTTACCCCTGTGCACAGGTGGACCTCCCAGGCGGCGGACCAACTTCCCCAGCCAACGGGGCGTTGCCACCTTCTTCACGGAGCTCCTCGTTCCCACCACAGCTACGGGTACAACCATCACCACAGTTACAGGAGCTAGCATCATTACAGCTACAGGAGCTATCGTCATCACGGACACTGGTACAACCATCACCTCTGCTACGGGAGCAATCATCATCACAGCTACAGGTGCAATCACCACCACGGCTACGGACACTATCACCACCATGGCTACGGGTACTATCACCACCACGTTGCACGGACACTGGAAGTCAGCAGAACACTACCTGTGGTATATCCAAGGTTGCCAGGTCGCCATCTGAACTGCTCAGTTCCAGTGACCAGACTTCTATACTTGCACTCACACACGCACTACACTCCCTCACTTTACAATAAAGAATAATTGTCTATATCTGCTCGTGTCAGTGTCTGTTTCCTGGGTCCAGAACATGTCAGTACGACTCCGTCACGTTGACCCAGCGGACAGTACACTGTCGCGCAAACTAAACACACTTAGCGCTCGGGTAGATATGTTATCACACCAACAGACAGTTATTCTAAACCAACTGACTCTAATTAACAGTTGGCTGGATCGTCTGGAGGGACACCAGACGTTCTCCCCGACCGCTAGTGTTTCAACCCCTGCAGGCGTAGCGACAGGTCAAACTAACACCTCATCGTCTCCTCGCCTCACCCCTGTTCCCACTCCTGCCCGGTTCAGCGGAAAGCTCGGGGAAGCCCGAGGGTTCATTCTACAATGTGAATCAGTTTTCCTCCGCGTCCCGGGAGACTTCACCATAGACTCAAGTAAGATTGGTTATATCATCAACTTGTTGGGGGGTAGAGCCTTGGATTGGGCATATACAGTAATGGCTAAACCGAGCTATCCTGTGTTGACTTACCAAGAGTTTGTGGTGGAGTTCATGTCGGTGTTTGATCATTCAGATAGGGGTGCGGTATTGACAGAATGTCTGTTGAGTCTGCAGCAGGGTAACAGATCAGCTGCTGATTACGCTATTGACTTCCGGGTCCTGGCCGCAGAGATTGGGTGGGGGGAGCCGTCACTTTGTGGTATCTTCCTTCGCAGTCTCAACGCCGAGCTAAAGGATGAGTTAGCGGCACGGGACAAACCGGATAATTTGAGTGAATTAATTGCTCTTACTATAAGCCTAGATAGTAGGTTAAGGGAGCGAGCGGCCGAACGGTGAACTACTTCCCGTTCAGCTAAACCCCGCCCTCGCTCCACTAGCTCCCCTCTGCTCGCTCTACCCGCGTCAGAGGAACTCCCGGACCAAGAGGCTATGGTAATAGGGCAGTCTAAAGTGTCAGCGGCTGAAAGACAGCGCCGCAGGGATCTTGGCCTTTGTTTCTATTGCGGGAAAGAGTCACATGGGGTATTTGAATGTCCCAGTCGGTTAAAAGGGAAGGTCCGTGGATCGCAGTAGGGGGATTCACGGACAAGAACTTAGAAAAACCCCTCACTAGTTTCCGCATACCCATCAGATTAATTCACACGCATACAGAACATTCCACGCTGGCTTTAGTAGACTCAGGAGCTGAGCAGAACTTTGTTTCCAGAGACCTGGCAACCCGGATGGGCCTCAGCTGTCAGACTCTGGATCCCCCTGTCAATCTCATCACCCTCTCCAAGGCATCACTGACCACCGTTGCCTATCAGACGGCCCCAGTTTCTGTGATCGTTTCTGGTAATCACAGGGAGGAGGTTAGGTTCCTGGTTCTGCCCGTTTCATCCTCGCCCATCATCCTGGGTTACCCCTGGCTTCGGCTGCACAATCCCACCATTGACTGGCAGGCAGGGAGTATTACAGCGTGGAGTACGTTCTGTCTGAGTGCCTGCCTCCAATCTGCAGCATGCGCCACATCTGTCAAGGTGCCTCCACCCTCTACGTCACCACCGGATCTGTCCAAGGTACCGGAGGTTTACCATGACTTGGGGTTAGTATTTAGCAAGTCTCGGGTGTTGTCTCTACCCCCCCATCGACCTTACGACTGTGCCATAAATCTGAAGGCTGGGGCCCCTCTTCCTGCTAGCCGCCTGTACAGCCTATCAGCCCCGGAGCGCGAGGCCATGGTCACCTACATCAAGGAATCCCTGGCCTCAGGAATCATCCGCCCGTCGTCCTCGGCCATGGGTGCCGGTTTCTTCTTCGTTGGGAAGAAGGACGGCTCATTACGCCCCTGCATCGACTTCCGGGGTCTCAACGAGATTACAGTAAAAGACAAGTACACTCTGCCTTTGATGAACACAGCCTTTGACTCCCTCCAGGGGGCGTCCTGGTTTACCAAACTGGATCTCAGGAATGCTTATCACCTGGTGCGCATCAGAGAAGGTGACGAGTGGAAGACGGCTTTCCGGACCCCAAGCGGTCATTTCGAGTACCTGGTAATGCCGTTTGGGTTAACCAACGCTCCGGCTGTCTTCCAGCCACTAATAAACGATATTTTGCGGGACTTCCTTAACTTGTTTGTATTTGTGTATTGTAGCATCATCGTCTCCTCAAACCAAGACAGAAGATCACTTCTCTCCAGTTTACAGGAATTTCATTTTATTCCTTATACAGGAATACTACTTTTCTGCATGTTACAGGAATATCACTGGCTTTTATGTCGACTCACGCAGGCCTCTTCCAGGCCTGACCAAAGATGCTTGCTTTCCCAGGACCCCAATGTAAACAGTTGCCTCTTGCAGAGATTGTAAGGATCAGAATTTGCTTTTAAAGGTTCAAAGGAACATAAAACTCAAGAGACCAGACCTCCAACGTGAACACTGCATTTGGATAATGTATCTTTTCACAGGAAACCAATGTCTTAAATGAGTTATAAACCACTTAATCTGATAGGTTTATAGCCCACGATACTATCCAGGTTTTCTCCCAGATATCATGGACCTAAAGGAAATCATCTACAGCTCAACAGTACCTCCTAGTGGATACCTACGAAATGTGTTTTCAGTATGTAAGATGACTTTTAATTTGTTCTAAACATTAAGTTTCTTTCAGCTTATCCTCTGGATCCTAAGGACACTGAAAATCATCCCTCTTTTATCACCAACCATGGTTTGCTGCATTTTGATCTAAATGTGAATGCATGTATTATAATTATGTATAAGAAATATAAGAAATATATTCCTGAGTGTTATTCAAACAAATGTAATATTGGAGTAATGGTATAAATGCATGATCACCAAATATTAGCCAAGTCATTTAATTTAGTTAGATTTTATATTGAGCACCTAATTTCATAAGAACTGACTGAGTGTTGATTTTCCCTCTGCAATTTCATGGGATGGTGTCTTCGTTTGATTGGCTGCTCTCAAACAAAGAAATGTTCTCACATTGGATGGCAGCCATTTCAAACTGCTTCTGAAAAAGTCAATTGGTCAGTCTTGCGATCGACATCATCAGTTTTACGACCCGGCGAGGTAACTTTAAAAGAGAGAAGTTAGATTTGAGTTTTTTTAGTAAGATCAGACAAAAAAGACAGACAAAGAGAAGTAAGGGCAAGATTAGCAAAAAGTAAAGTAAAGATTAGTAACAAGAACAGCAAGATAGAGAACGGTGAGAGAATTAAGAATTAGAAACACAGAAAGAAGAAAGAAAGAGATTTTGAGAAAGATTAGTAACTAAATTAAGATTAGAGAAGCAGAATAGTAATCTAGATCTCAGAAGAAGATTTCATTCCACCGTTTCAAGGCCCTGTGAAGTTTTATTCTGTTCTTTGTGAAGTTTGTCAAGTCTTTCTGGTTAGTGAAGAGAAACCATTTTTCTTTAGAGCTCGCTTTTTTTTAGAGAATCAAATTCTCAAACTTTTTCCTTCACCTCAGAAGCCATTCTTATCCTAGTAAATGTTTTTCTCATTTTTTTTCATGACTTTTCACGCCATTAAAGTGGACCTTTAATTTGCCTAAGTTAAAGTGAACAGAGACTGAGAAGATTTTCCTTCAGTTTTTTCGGTCTATCCCGCTACAAGAGACCTCAAATTTGGACTCTTTTCCAAGGACTTTTCACGCCGCCCTGAGACAAACCATCCACGGCTGCCATTGTCTCCTTGAAGGGCCCCCAGCTGAGTTATCACCTCCACGGCTGTGAGGACAGCAGCCGCTTCCTCCGACGTCCTAACTTCAAAACCCAGCGGTACCAACCCGCGGAAACGTGGACCTACAGCTGTTGTGTGAGTGAAGCTCCTACTTTTCTTATCTGCTGGGTTAAAACGTGATGTCCTAACAATTAAATTACAATTGAATATGGCCCGTATTTCAGGGCTCAATTAATCTCTCAGCCACAGGATAGAGCTATAAACTGAAGGAAAACTCTTAGTCATTTTTAAGTAACTGCCCTTAAATTTTTGTAGATTAATTCAGAAGTCATTTTTAGATAATTAGCTTATGAATTTTCCCCATAAAATTGCATTGTTTTGCTAAAACATTTCAGCCTCATTTACCGTTGAAACATAAGTCTGGTTCCTCCTTGGTTCTACAGAGGTGTAACGCTGGATGTTATGTTCAGGAATCCAATATCAGTTGATGTGATACATTACGCTGTTATCATTTAAATCTGTTTATTCATCATTTGAACGCCATGCCATGTAACCTGAATAAGTTTAATAAAGGGTAAATGAGAGAAATTGAAGCGTTTTCCTTTCGCATATACATGTTTCCTAATCACGGCAGGACAAGAACTCACTGAAATTTTGAGACTGATTCATTAAGTAATTGAAGGTACAAAATTAATTAAAATTAAAGTTAATATTATTGTCCGTTAGGCCTGGTGCCCCTTTTACGAGTGCTTTTATTTAATTTAGCGGGTGTAGAAGTGACGGTTTAACTCTGCCCCCTTTCACACCCACTATTAAATAAAATAAATAATTCCTGTGCCTTATGACAAATATTTTTATAGGCAATTCACGCGACAGTATCTTGATGATATACTAATCTTCTCTCGCACATTAGAAGAGCACCAGGTGCATGTCCGTAAAGTGTTACAGCGCCTCCTGGAGAACCAACTGTTCGTCAAGGCAGAGAAGTGTGAGTTTCACACCGACCAGACCTCTTTCCTTGGGTTCATCAAAGCTCGGAACCAGGTGCTCCCCGACCCGGACAAAGTCAAGGCAGCAGTGGATTGGCCCGCACCAACCTATAGGAAGCAGCTTCAGGGATTTTTGGGCTTTGCTAATTTCTATCGGAGGTTTGTGCCCAATTTTGGAAATATTGCTCGGCCCCTGACTGCGCTCACCTCCCCAAAGACCCCGTTTTGCTGGAGTGAGGAGGCAGCCCGGGCATTTAAGAAACTTAAGGAGGAGTTTGCTTCTGCCCGTGTTTTAACCCAGGTGGACCCGAAGCTACAGTGCTTGGTGGAGGTGGACGCCGCTGATTCGGGGGTAGGAGCGGTGCTTTCCCAACGTTCTCCTGAAGACGGTAAGATCCGCCCATGCGCCTACTTCTCTCATCGCCTGTCACCAGCGGAGAGGAATTATAGCGTAGGAGACAGGGAGCTGCTGGCGGTGAAACTCGCCTTGGAGGAATGGAGACACTGGCTGGAGGGGGCTGCTCAGCCGTTCGTGGTATGGACTGATCACCGTAACCTGGAGTACCTCAGGACGGCTAAGCGCCTGAACGCACGCCAGGCTCGTTGGTCCCTTTTCTTTGGCCGTTTTAATTTTGCCATCACTTATCGGCCGGGAAGCAAGAACGATAAGCCGGACGCCCTCTCGCGGCAGTTCGACGCACCATCCTCTGAGGATCAGGAAGCACCCATCCTGCCGCCCTCCTGTGTCGTGGGCGCCCTGTCCTGGGGCATTTGTAGGACAGTCCGTAGAGCAGTGAAGACGGAGCCACATCCGGGGGGGGGGGGGGTCCCCCGGGCCGCCTGTTTGTTCCACGCTCTATTCGGGGTCAAGTGATTGAGTGGGGTCATGCCTCCAAGTTGGCTTGTCATCCGGGGGTGGGTCGGACTGTGGACCTTCTCCAGAGACCTTCTGGTGGCCTGGGCTGCGGAAGGACGTTGTGAGTTACATCCGGGCTTGCGCTCAATGCGCCACGGGGAAAACGACATCATCCCCCCCGGCAGGTCTGTTACATCCTCTGCTGGTCCCCTCCCGCCCTTGGTCCCATGTTGCCATGGATTTTGTGACTGGTTTGCCCCCCTCAGATAATTTTACCACAGTCTTGACTATCATGGACCGTTTCTTGAAGGCGGCCCATTTTGTGCCCCTTCGGGGTTTGCCTTCAGGCTCAGGAAACAGCGGACCTCCTTGTCCAGCATGTGGTCCGTCTCCACGGCATCCCCACCGACATAGTGTCGGACCGGGGACCACAGTTCATCTCTCAGGTCTGGAAAGCGTTCTGCGCAGCGCTGGGAGCCACAGCGAGCCTCTCTTCAGGTTATCATCCACAGAGTAATGGCCAGTGTGAGCGGGCTAACCAGGAGCTTGAGGCCGCGCTGCGTTGTGTCATCTCCTCCTGTTCGTCCTCCTGGAGCAAGCACCTTCCTTTGATAGAGTACGCCCATAACACCACGATCTCTACGGCCACGGGTTTCTCTCCTTTTAAGGCATCGTTTGGGTTTGATCCACCACTGTTCCCGGAGGAGGAGAAGGAGGTAGCGGTCCTGTCTGTCCAAGCCCACATTAAGCGCTGTCGGCGAGTATGGTCCATCGCTCGCAGAGCTCTTTTGAAGACCACTGAACGCAACATCCAGGTAGCCAACTGTCACAGGAGACCTGCCCCGGACTACAAGGTGGGTCAGAAAGTTTGGTTGTCTACCCGGAATATTGGTGTACTGGCTGAGAAGCGCAAGCTTACTAAGCGCTTCATTGGTCCTTACACCATCTCTCGAATTGTCAATCCTAACTAACTAACTAACTAACTAACCTGCACTTATATAGCGCTTTTCTAGTCACAAAGACCACTCAAAGCGCTTTCATTAGTACTAACCCTCTATTCTAAGGGCCTATAGGAAACAGATATCTAGGGACAATTTAGAACAGCCAATTAACCTAACATGCATGTTTTTGGCATGTGGGAGGAAACCGGAGAAATCCCGGAGTAAACCCACGCAACACGGGGAGAACATGCAAACTCCACACAGATCACTGTTGGTCGGGGGCTGGGATCGAACCCACGATCCCACGATCCCCACAATCCCCCGGCCAAGGGTAAACTGTGCTGCCGCAGTGCTAACCACTGCGCCACCGTGCAGCCCAATCCTGTGTCTGTGCGCTTGTCTCTCCCCTCTTCCATGCGCATCTGCCCCACCTTTCATGTCTCCCAGATTTAACCGTACATCTCTGACCCCCTGTGCCCGCCTCCCGTGGCTCCTGCCCCCCCGAGGATGATCGATGGCCATCCGGCCTGGGGGGTGACTGCTATTCTGGACGTTCGCAGACGGGGTCGGGGTCTTCAGTATTTGGTGGACTGGGAGGGCTTTGGACCAGAGGATCGTTCTTGGATTTGCCCAGCGTTGATCCTGGATAAGCAGTTGATCCGCGATTTCCATTGGGCGAATCCAGGTAGAATTGGGCAGGTGCCTGGAAGCACTGCTAGAGGGGGGAGTACTGTCATGACGGCCACTGGGCCGTCATCTGCCTCATCAGCTCCAGCTGCGCACAGACCAGCAGGTGCCAATCAGCGGCTGTTAAAAGCCAGTGTTTCTGACAGCCCGGCATGGAGTCGTCTGTCTTCCTCGTCTGAGTTTGAGCCAGAGCTTCATTCCACTGTCAAGCCAAGAACGTCTCGTCAGGATCAGCCACGTAAGAAAACAATCTGCTTTTCTACCCCTTGCCTTTACCCCTGTGCACAGGTGGACCTCCCAGGCGGCGGACCAACTTCCCCAGCTGACGGGGCGTTGCCACCTTCTTCACGGAGCTCCTCGTTACCACCACAGTTACGGGTACAACCATCACCACAGCTACAGGTGCTAGCATCATTACAGCTACAGGAGCTATCGTCATCACGGACACTGGTACAACCATCACCTCTGCTACGGGAGCAATCATCATCACAGCTACAGGTGCAATCACCACCACGGCTACGGACACTATCACCACCACGGCTACGGGTACTATCACCACCACGTTGCACGGACACTGGAAGTCAGCAGAACACTACCTGTGGTATATCCAAGGTTGCCAGGTCGCCATCTGAACTGCTCAGTTCCAGTGACCAGACTTCTATACTTGCACTCACACACGCACTACACTCCCTCACTTTACAATAAAGAATAATCGTCTATATCTGCTCGTGTCAGTGTCTGTTTCCTGGGTCCAGAACATGTCAAGCAGATTATGAAAACTGAACACAAATTCATGGGGAAAATTAAACTAATTACATTGGAGCAAAAAAGTACTTAGTCAGCCACCAATTGTGCAAGTTCTCCCACTTAAAAGATGAGAGAGGTCTCCAATTTTCATCATAGGTATACCTCAACTATGAGGGACAAAATGTGAAAAAAAAAATCCAGAAAATCACATTGAAGCATTTTTAATGAATTAATTGGTAAATTCCTCAGTAAAATAAGTATTTGGTCACCTACAAACAAGCAAGATTTCTGGCTCTCACAGACCTGTAACTTCTTCTTTAAGAGGCTCCTCTGTCCTCCACTCGTTACCTGTATTAATGGCACCTGTTTGAATTCATTATCAGTATAAAAGACACCTGTCCACAACCTCAAACAGTCAGACTCCAAACTCCACTATGGCCAAGACCAAAGAGCTGTCAAAGGACACCAGAAACAAAATTGTAGACCTGCACCAGGCTGGGAAGACTGAATCTGCAATAGGTAAGCAGCTTGGTGTGAAGAAATCAACTGTGGGAGCAATTATTAGAAAATGGAAGACATACAAGACCACTGATAATCTCCCTCGATCTGGGGCTCCACGCAAGAGCTCACCCCGTGGGATCAAAATGATCACGAGAACGGTGAGCAAAAATCCCAGAACCACACGGGGGGACCTAGTGAATGACCTGCAGAGAGCTGGGACCAAAGTAACAAAGGCTACCATCAGTAATACACTACGCCACCAGGGACTCAAATCCTGCAGTGCCAGACGTGTCCCCCTGCTTAAGCCAGTACATGTCCAGGCCCGTCTGAAGTTTGCTAGAGAGCATTTGGATGATCCAGAAGAGGATTGGGACAATGTCATATGGTCAGATGAAACCAAAATAGAACTTTATTGTAAAAACTCAACTTGTCGTGTTTGGAGAAGAAAGAACACCATACCTACTGTGAAGCATGGGAGTGGAAACATCATGATTTGGGGCTGTTTTTCTGCAAAGGGACCAGGACGACTGATCCGTGTAAAGGAAAGAATGAATGGGACCATGTATTGTAAGATTTTGAGTGAAAACCTCCTTCCATCAGCAAGGGTATTGAAGATGAAACATGGCTGGGTCTTTCAGCATGACAATGATCCCAAACACACCGCCCGGGCAACAAAGGAGTGGCTTCGTAAGAAGCATTTCAATGTCCTGGAGTGGCCTAGCCAGTGTCCAGATCTGAACCCCATAGAAAATCTTTGGAAGGAGTTGAAAGTCCGTGTTGCCCAGTGACAGCCCCAAAACATCACTGCTCTAGAGGAGATCTGTATGGAGGAATGGGCCAAAATACCAGCAACAGTGTGTGAAAACCTTGTGAAGACTTACAGAAAACGTTTGACCTCTGTCACTGCCAACAAAGGGTATATAACAAAGTATTGAGATGAACTTTTGTTATTGACCAAATACTTATTTTATGGTACCGAGGAATTTACCAATTAATTCATTAAAAATCCTTCATTGTGATTTTCTGGATTTTTTTTTTCTCATTTTGTCTCTCATAGTTGAGGTATACCTATAATGAAAATTGGAGACCTCTCTCATCTTTTAAGTGGGAGAACTTGCATAATTGGTGGCTGACTAAATACTTTTTTGCCCCACTGTATATGGAAAATTCTGGATTACTCTAAGAAAATGAAAACGGAATTTTAATGAAAAGAAGAGTTATGTTAATTCTTCTTTAATTTTGTATCTGATCAGATACTGAATTATTCTCAAATCTCAGGCGTTTTATTCAGCAGATGAATAAAGAAAGCAGCTCACGTGACCCAGGTTGACGTGTTCTTTTGGCGTCTTCTAGAAACTTTAGTTGTGGACGGCACCAAAACCAGAATATCTTGCCAGCAGATATTCGGACAAGGTATGGCAGCTTTCCAGTCTATTGTCACAAGATGAGATTTTGGATGTGTTGATCACATGGGCTGAGGTACAGTCCAAAATGTCTCCTCTTTTCTGTGGCGTGTTGATTTCTTCAGTGGCGGTTGGTGGCGAGCTGCATCATCATGGATCAGTGGCTTTTCATGAGGGAATTTGAGAATAATTACAAAATCTGATGCCAATACAGAATTAAACAACAAATTTCTGACTTAGTGGAGTGAAAATAGCGTCTAGTGTGGAGGTGGTACATATAAAAATAAAAATAAAGTCAAGATTAAAAACGATGAGTTTAAATAAAGTTTAACAGGAGGAAGTTATAAAAAATAGATGTCTAGAAACGAGAGTTTGACTCTGAATTAGGATTTGAGCTCAGGAAAGAAAAGAATTAATTCCTAGATGTTCAAAGAAAAACATTAAAATACACAGAAGTTTACACAAACGCAATATTTCATGTCCTCTACTCTGAGGTGATCGTAGAAAAGGACACGTGGGAGAAGTTTCCTTTGTTCTGTGGCAGTGAAGAGATCTGAAGTCTTTGTTCTCACGTAGTGATCTGATTGTGCTCGAGTAGTCAACTTCAGGAGGGGCGTCTTCCCCCTCCTTATAACTCCAACCGAGTTTCGCAGGCTTCTGGGGATTGGCAGGAGCCCCAGCCAATAGTCTTACTTCATGGGCGGGTTTTATGAACTTTAGTCCAGTGAACAAACAGGCTTTTGTCTGTAACAAACAATAATATTGAGAGAGCTGTGGATATTTTGTAGTGCCCATATGGGCACTCCACATAGGTCTGTTTTTTGTCCACGTTTTATTGGCCAATAAAATGTTCAGGAGGAAATGCATTAGGATGAATTCCGGAGACTGGTTTAACAAAGGAATGTTTGTTCAGCTGTGGTCCTGGGATGAAAGAGCAGTTCTTGACTGTCCTTTTCCTGAGTGAAACAATGTCTTTAAGCTGAAGAATAATTTTATTGATGAGCCAAAACAAGATGATGCTACAGTGGGAAGTGGCGATGAAGTATGGGACTTAGGGTGGCCAATTCCGGGTGAAGAGGGACACCGGCGGCACCTTAGTACGGCGACTAGGCGGGGGTCCCGTGCCAGTGTTTGTGGTCCCACGGACGGTGGACTCGAATGGCATGGTTTGGTCCCTGCGGTGGTGGAAAGGTCCAAAGAGCGTGAGCTACAAGGCTCCGGCGGCCGACAGGTTCCAGCTGCTGAGCAAACAGTGACTGAGGCCGCTCCGACGCACCAACATGGAGTATCCGGGGTACCTCCAGACGGCACAAACCCTAGCTGTACCGACACCAAAGGCAAGGGACATGGCTTGAGTCAACTTGGCGATTCGCTGAGGAGTCATGAGGAGGCCAGATCGCAGCGCAGATGACGGAGGAAGCCAGTGAGTGCTCCCCTGGGTGAGGGTGATAACATGTGCCCTAGGGTCGAGCCTCGGCTTGGTCAGGTGTGCAGTTCCAGAATCGGGACAGCAGGACAGGATGATCTGCAGGTGGTCCAGTCTGGCGGCGACGGCTACCTGAGTTTGACTGATGGGTCGAGACGGCATCCCAATGAGCAGTGACGTTGGAGCACAAAAAGGTGTCCATGCAGTCCGTCTCCGGTTACAAGAAAACGGAGACGCTCTGGAAGTGGGCTCCGTGATGGACACTCCGGGGGGGGGGGGGGAGCCTTCGGGAGACCCGGGTTGAATGTGAGGGCTAACAGTGTGTCTGATATGTGCAATTGATAATTTATCCATCCATCCATCCATCCATCCATCTTCTTCCGCTTAATCCTTTTCTGGTCACGGGGGGCTGGAGCCTATCCCAGCATTTATGTTCTGGTTATGGTTGAAATGTTCTGTTTTAAAAAAAAAAAAAGAAAGGGAAATGAAAAGAGTGTTTATAGCACTGTTGGTTGTACTGTGACCTATTGGGCTGTGCTACTGCTTGGTCAGTATAACTGTTTAAAGTATTTTACAGTATTGTATTTTTATTTCCAATAGGAGTTTCTGTGTATATTCCCCTGCCTCAGGTTTGGGCCTTTATAGCTGTTTGTGTTTTCACTAGGAATGGGGAAACATTTGCCTCTGTGACAGAGTGATTTAGGTATTTAGTGCACATGACCACTGTTGTTGAGCGATTGTTGTGGAGTGAATGGTGTTGAGTGTGAGGTGTAGTAACACCTGTGTGTGAGTGGTTCGATTAATGCCCTGTGGTGTGAAACTGTGTGGTTTTTTTTGGGGGGGGGGGTTCTCTGTTTACATGTTTATGTATCCTGGGAGTTTATGGGACTGGGTATCGCCATTGTCTATGTCTGTATTTGTTGCATGTTTAGTTTAGGAGGGATTAATTTATTTTGGTGTGTGGCTCATTTTATTTCAGAGACTATTGTGTTTCCATTGCGGGAGCTCCGCTGAGCCAGTGTGGTGTGAATGGATAGGCCTCTTCTTCCCTGTATTAGTGTATGATTCGGGTGTAAATTATGTAGCTGGGTAATTTGTGTGCTTGCAGTTTTATTCAATAGGGGGAGAATGTAGGATAGTAATATAATATATTAGTCTGGCGGTGCCCTAGGCTGGGAGGGGTGATGCCCCGCCTTCGGGGGATGGCGTCTCCTGGGATATAAAAGCCTGGTGCACCTTGCCACACTCCTGTACTCGTGGTAGGGTCTCCCCTGAGTGTGTAATAGTTCTTGTTATTAAACTATATAAAACGTCACCTTGCCTCCTTATTATTCAGACACTACAGTAATCTCTGCTGGCCGATATGAATCTAAAAAACTTGTATTCTGATTGCTATCACCATCTTTCATCAGATGGTGATGGCTACATGAGCCAATTGCACACCATTTCAACATTTTTTTTTGTTTAAATTTAGCTAACATTGCCATAGAAATGCATTGAAATCGTCATTTTTGATACCTCTGTGCGTCGTTCTGCGCATTCATGAGATCAGTGACGTAAGCGTAGACAGCCCTGTCAGGAGCCACAACACACATTGCTCACTTCTCAAACAAACAATTGATTTCTTTTTGCAGAATCAGAGCACTTTCCCCCCTCACCTGGGAAAAAATTATTCTTGAGAAGCGAGGTGGAGGGACAGCAAATTGCAGCCTGTAACCCCATGTAACAGTTTTTATTATCCAGGCTTAATTTATGAGCACAACCCATTTTTCTCTCATTACTTAGAGGCATGAAGCCAGTTCCTGTGAAGTCCCTGCATTGTGAGCCTCCATCCATCCATCCATCTTCTTCCGCTTAATCCTTTTCGGGTCGCGGGGGGGCTGGAGCCTATCCCAGCATCTTTGGGCCTCCAATCGTTGTTATGGGGCTGACTAGTGGTGGTGCATGGTTGTGCACCTCGATCGACACTGCACATGTGCCTGGTGATCATTTTGATAGCTTTCCCGGCCGCGCCCGCCCTCATGGGAAACCTCCTCCAAGAAGGCGCAGCCAGTGGGTCATTCATTGATTTCTTGCCGACTGATTTTATCTGCGCCCTCAACCTTTGGTCTGGATGCGATAGACGAAAATGTTTTATTTTGCACAAACATTTTGGTGAACAAGTGGGTGTGCTTAAGCAAGTGTGTTGGGAAAGTGTGGCAGTTATTTCCACAACGGAGCCTTCTCCTCCTGAGCTGGGATGTGTGGACGTTGTTGTTTTGTTACACATTGCAGCAGGGGTGCACACAAAGCAGGGAAGCTGGCGAACGGGGAACATGCTGCTTCTCCTGTGGGAAGACGGGAGGCTGTCAAGCCGTCCTCTGCTTCTTCTTCTTGGCCTGCTGACCGGTGGTCTGCGCGGGGGGTCCCGGCGCAGTGGTGGTCTGAGTTGGAGCCTTCCTGGGCCATCCCCCTTTCATCTGCTGTGTAGGTGGAGTAGCTGGGACAATTTGAGGCGTAGGCAGTTTGGGAATTTTGAATTGAGGAAGGGGCCACAAGACAGCCTGTGCGAAGCCGTGTCTTGGGGCTGGTGGAGGAGTAGACTCGGTGTTGTGTCCATAATTCTAATAACAATGACCAGGCCAGAGGTGAAGTGAAGGTAGCTTTATTATAACACAAACTATATACAGCGCAGCTACGCCACTCCTGCTTGCCAGAGGGTCAACAGCAAAAGAGACATGGCTGCCTCCCACTGTACCCTTTATACCCCGAGTGACATGCCTACCGAAAAGGCGGTCCGTCACCCTTTGCTATTCCCCGGGAGCCCCGGCCGCCATCTTACTACTACTTCCATACATTCCGCCCCCCCCGCAGAAAAATGACAAACACACTGATTGGACCCTCCCAAAATTTACAACCCGACTCATGCACTAATAACAAAACCAAATGTACAGAAACGCATAAACAAACCTATCCATGCACATAAGTTAGAGGGGCCAGGTAGAATGCCAGCACCCCCTGTACGGCCAGGCGGGTTATTCTGCCACCTTATCCACAAAGTCCAAAATAAAAATAGCTGTGTTCCTATAATAAATAAAATAATCCCAAAACCATTTCTATACACACACAATAAACAAAATACACTCCTATTGGGGGCCCCCACCCCCACACTTGGGCACATCACACAATTCAAAATAAACAGTGTTGGGTATTACCAATCATTATTCACAATTTACTCTAACTGTACTTTACCAATTCAATTCAATCAAAATCCCAAAATACTTGTATCATTCAATTTACACACATTAATTACTACTTTCACTTTTTTATATATTAAAATAATTCAATCAATTCAGATAATTATACAAATCAGAACACACACTTGAACACACCCCAGTCACTTCACAAACCCCGTGGAGGGCCCCCCCTCTTGGATTGCCATCTGGTGGTTCCCAACCAGAGCGCCTCCATCTTTTAGCCTCTGGAGATGGACTGCGCCGCTTCCTCTTCTCCACTACGCGGTGCAGTTCGTTAGGGTGCCTCCACGACTCATCAGAGAAGCCCATAGCTGTCACCCCAGGCCGCTGTCACCTGTAGCCCCCCCGGTCATCACTCTGCTCGTGACGTTTATGGGTCCCCCTCAGCCGAGCTTCAACCCTTGGGCGCTCTGGTTGAGATATGAAGGGGAACGCTGACATTCTTCCTAGGACCACCATGGTGCGAGCGGGCCTCCCATTTAGAGCTGATCGTCTTGCCAGCCCGGCCTGAGGCCCTCTTCGAAGGCCGTTGTTTGGCACGTTTTAAAACTGCGCCAGTTGGTCTTGCCCTGGGTTCTTTCAGTGCTTGCACCTCGGTCCTACCCACCACCCCGGGGTCCCATCGTGCCGTCCAGTTCCCACACCAAAGGCAACGTGGATGCTGGCATTGGGTCCGTCCCAGGATGACCCACCGTGGTGTTTCAATTGCACTCCTCCTGTGATACCAGCCCAGTCATTGCCCCACACTTCACCATCATCCACATACGTAGCAGATCGGTCCTACAATCCGCAGCCCGAACACTCCTCTCCGGTGTCGCTGGTGATTGAGAAGCCCAAGCCATAAAACATGTTGCACCCCATGATGTTGGATCCCACAGTGGTCACCACCACCTGGACGTTCGCCATTATTCTTGACTTGTACACTGCTGACAGCACCACGGACCCCATAACGGCCAGCTTGTTCCTCCCATAGCCATAATAGGGCGCGGACACTCTGCTTTTGTGATAGTGGGGAAATAGACTCTTCACCGTCACCAAATTTAACACCGAGGCCACTGATCCTGTGTCAACCAGCAACAACGCCTCAGCGCCATCCAGCAAAACGGTACAATAAATATGTCCATCCATGTCCGGGGAAACTGTGTGGATGACCATCGGAGTCTTCGCAGAGGAGCCCATTTCCTGTCTTCGGTCCCCTTGCTCAAAATTCCTACAGGTTCTATCAAAGTGGTGCAAAAGGCCAGATCTTCCACAGCACTTGCCTTTCCCCGGATACTCTCTGGACTTGTAGCGATGCCTGCGGACCCACAGCCGTAACATCTTGGTATCCCAGGGGCAGACCTAATCTTGACAACAGAGGTGTATTCCTCTTCCTCTACGTCGTCCTCATTCTCAGGGTCCAGTGTCAGCACCTTAACACGAGGCTCTTCTAGGGTAGGAGTGGACCTCCTGCTGAGGTCCCTCGCTATGACTTCTGCAGCCTCAAACTGCTGTGCTACCTCGATAGCCTTAGCCAGCGTCAGCTCGTCTGAATGAGTCAGGAGTCTTGATCGAACCGCAGGACAGCATACATGCTCTGCCAGCTGGTCCCGGATCATTTCATCCTGCAATGCTCCGAATTGGCACTCATCAGCCAGATGACACAGGTCTGCAACATACTGCTTAACAGACTCACCCGTCTGCTGGTGGCGCTGCTGAAACTGGATGCGTCAGACTACGATGTTTTCTGGGGCGCGAAAATAGCGCGCCATTAGCTCCACCACCTTGTCAAAGTTATCCGCTCCTCCCAACATCTTGAGGATTGGTTGGCCTTTCATGCCCAAATTATGGGCCAAAATTGCCCTTGCACGCAACTTCTTGAGCTTGCCAAGGTTAAGAGCCACCAGGTAGTTGTTAAAAGCAGCGAACCACCTAGATCAAGACACGGGTGACTTGCCCGGGGCCTCCAAAAATGGTCGGAAACTGGTGGCAGCTCATTCCATTATCGTGTTCTCCTCGTCACCAAATGTTGTGTCCATAATTGTCATAACAATGACCAGGCCGGAGGTGAAGTGAAGGTAGCTTTATTATAACACAAACTGTATACAACGCAGCTACGGCACTCTTGCTTGCCAGAAGGTCAACAGCAAAAGAGACATGGCTACCTCCCGCTGTGCCCTTTATACTCCGAGTGACGTCCCTACTGGAAAGGCGGTCCATCACCCCTTGCTATTTCCTGGGAGCCCCGGCCGCCATCTTACTACTACCTCCACACATAACACTTGGGTTTGCGAGGAAGCCAAAGCTGGGGCGCTTTATCGTCCCTCCTCTTCGCCTCACAGTGCTATTGCATTGAGATGAGAGCTGTACTGAAAATGCCATCTGGAATGATCGGCATGCTCAAAATTTCCTCCTCCTCCCTTTCAGATAGGTTTATCAAGTTAAGCCATCTTGATCTCTCCTGCAACACCATCATTCCCATAGAGTTCCCTCTGGCTTGGACTGCACAGCGCTGAACGCGGAGGCAGATGTCCGTGATCACAGAAATCTCTTCCCACACATTCGGATCAGGCTTGGCTGTGACGTCCTCGCATAACTTGTTAACTTGATAAGCAGTGAACATGGATGACACTTTGTAGGCTCGCTCAGTCATGGCAGATTGAAAATGATCTGCTTTTGATGGAAGTGTGGGACTTCTGGTGGTTGCCAACAGCCGCGGGTGAAGGTGGGCTGTTACCAATGGCTCCACTGGGGACATATAGAGCACACCATGTTTTTCTATACCCTCAAAGTCCAGGGAGGAAGCCCCAGGAAAGGGGTTCTTACTGCTGAATGGGCAGTCGCTTCAAGTGGCCAACAGCTCCTCTAGCAGCTCTGGGAAGACGGGGAGTAGCTGCTTTGCCTTCCTGGATGCCTGGGGTGATTTCTGCACTTCATAACAAGACTTAGTGGTCTCTGCTACTACTTCAGGCCAAGGGATATTCAGCCAGGCTGCAGTGCATTTGCACATATCCTGCATGTCCATGCTGAGAGAAGGGGGTGTTAGTAAACCACCCTGCTCACCACCGGAGGCAAAAACAGCCTCAGGTTTTACAGCCTGAGCCAACGAGATGAAGGAGTCAACATCCTCGTCGTCTCTGGATATGAGGAACTCCAAGTCATCCTTGCCCTCTTCCTCATAATCCAACTCCAAAATGTCCTCCATTTGCAGAGCATCCACTGTCATGTCCAACTGACAACCCCAGCTGGCTCCAGAGCGCACTTCAGCAACTACATTGAGCCCCTCCTTCTCCACGCCACACGACAGTTCACTAGTTGTGGACAGGTAAGGGTCTTTCCCAGACAGACTGGCTTGGCAAGCGAACCGTCAGCGGAGACTCTTCAGGATAACATGAGCACAGTGTCTGCATGAACCCGGTGCCTCTATTACGAGTCAGGCATGTTGAAGCCAATTCCAATTCTGTAATTCGTGCAATTACAGAGACGTGCCTCCAAGTTACCGTCCTCTTTGGTGTGAGCAAGACTGGGATCCATTGTCACTAACTGGGGCTTAGGATAACGGCTTAGCTGGTGTGCTAGCCTGTGGGTGCAAAGTTAGCTGGTGTGCTAACTTTTGAGCACATGCTAGCTGGTGTGCTAACATGTAGCGCGGTGTTAGCTGGTGCGCTGAAACCGCACGGGTGGGGAAAAATGACGACTCCATCAGAGTTTGGTCATTATTTTCCCGCTCTAGCCTATCAATCAATCAATCAATCAACCTTTACTGTCATGATGCTATACATACAACTGTAGTGCAAGCAAGATGAAATTGTGTTTCTCTAGGCATCCACATATATAAAAAGAACATAATTTAAATCACACTCACCCCCCACCCCCACCCCAACAGCCATTCACACATCCCTGAGACACATTTGGTTTTTTTGGTTTTTACAGTAATATTAACTTATTACAGTTGCAGTTTAAGGTGATAATAACTGCCTATATATAAAATACCCATTAAAAAGGCAAAGTGAGTCAAGGTAGCTAAGTGAAATAAATACATAAAACTAACTAGAACTATAATATACATAATGTCCATAAAGTGCAGTAATATGTATAAAAGATTCCGGATCAACTGTTCAGAATCCTAACAGCTTGTGGAAGGAAGCTGTTAACCAGTCTGGTGGTTCTGCCTCTGATGCTCTGGAATCGTTTGCCAGATGGCAGCAGTTCAGAGTGTTTATGCAGAGGGTGAGAGTGGTCCTATGGTGAAGACTAGACAGTCAATTACTTAGTGGAAGCGGCTGCTAGCGTCCGGCAACAGAGTGAAAGTTAGCCTCCAGTCTATGGACAGTTAAGCTAGCCATTCCAAGTTTGAGATATGCGCCGAAGCGAGAAGAGGTTTTTGAATAACGTTACGTCTTAGCATGGGTTTCTTATAAGAGGTGATTATGCGAGGCGTGGTGTCGTAATCATCAGCCAATAAGGATTGGTATAATGAGATATATGCTTCTGAGGTATAAGAACTGAATTCACTATATAGCAAGTAGGGAGGGAGTGAGTGAACATTCCGAACACAGCAAATGTCTGTGACCGAACTATAACAAATTGCCTAAAGAAAATGGGATTTACATACAGAAAAAACAAACTAAAGCCACCATTAACACACACACACACACACACACACACACACACACACACACACACACACACACACACACACACACACACACACAAAAACAAGGTTACTGTGGTCTAAAGAAAAGCAATCATTATTATTTAAATTATTTATTTAAATGCTTTTCTTGCATATTGTCAATGTGAAGTAATTTATACAGTATGGTGACAGCAGGATACTATGTGTGTTTTTGAAGGAATCTGCAGTCCACCGCAGACAAGTTGGAGGCTCTTCCATGTGTATCTACTTACTCCTGTTAACCTGCAGTCTTCAGAGCCACTATGTTTATTAATCTTTAATCCAGTTTTATCCAAAATAATCCACATCCAGTCCAAAATAACTCCACAGAGGCTGACAGTGGACCATCCTTCCTACTTCCTTCCTGCCCTTCAGAGAGAACGGTCGCTTTTTCTTCTGCTCCCTTTTTCACCCTCCTCCACCCTCCCTAACTGAGAATCCCAGCTTGCTGTCTTGTCTGCGTCGCTGTTCTTCTGGCTGAATCTTGATCCAAATGAAAAAAATGGATTTGGTGAGCGGCTTTAATAAAATTAACAACTTTTTACATAAATTTGGGCCAGGGGGAGCCCCTATGGAGAGACCCATGGATTGGAACACATGTGTCTGCATGATTCGACTGATGATGTGGAAACATCTATCTGGTTTGGCACGATCACAGGATTTTCTGCTGATTGGCTCTGGAGTTTTCCTGGTGTATCGAAAATTTAACTAGAAGAGCTAATCAAAGCGGTCCCGGTGTAGCTGCTTCTTCAACAATTCGACTAGATGGGGGAGAGCACTAACTGACGGCAAGACTAACATGGAAATTACCATCTGGCATGCACTATAGAGAGATGGACTCTGCCGGACATGCTTCCCATGTTTAGAAGGGAAACATCTGGAGTCGTTTTGGTGCCCTCCAAGAATGGATTTAAAGCCTATGTATGGAAATTATGAACACAGGATTGCAAGAGCTGTAAATTCTATGCTCTGAGTGATCTGTGTTATCAGACCTTGAATTCGGTGCCCTGTTGACTATTTTCCTCCTGGATTAAGACAAAACAGAAGATTGTGCTTCTCTTCATAAACATTCTGGTGTGCTACAATCTGAACTAAGGGACAGTGACTGGCTCAGGAAATTTCCATCTGCCATGCCTCAAGGACATGCTTCCGAGTTTCAGACACTAAGACATAACATCTCGGCTGGGAGAGATTTGCTGCCTCCAGTAACTGATAAACACCCACCTGCATTCAACATATACGAACACACTGATTCACTTATACTGAATTACATCCATTCATTCACTGATCCTCTCTGACTTTTGGTTCTGTTGTCTGCTAAATGTGCATTGAGGGTTTTTTTTCCTGCAATCAAAATTTCGCTCACTTACTGAACGACATTTTGATAAACATGTTTTTTTCTCTCGCCTACTGTGTTATTATCCCTTCCCTTTTTTCTTTCTTCTTTATGACTGGCGCCTAGCGGCTGCCCCGGCCTTGGATGCGCTCTGCAGAGCGTGCCCAAATGCCAAGTCACGTTTCGTTACCTTGTATTCATACATGTGTAATGACAATAAAGTTGAATCTCATCTCATCATCATCTCATCCTGTCCAAAGAGGAGCTGGAAGCAGTCTTTGTAATATGATGTAATCTGGAGTCATATTGCCCAGAAGTGCAATCTGCTCATTTCCTTAAGTGTGTAACTCAAGTGTTTTTCAACCAGGGTTATAGGAACCTGGGGGTTCTGTGAGAGCTCGTTCAGGGTTCTGTGAGAAATTGATTAATTTCACTTCTTAATTGGTCCAAAAAATTGCAAATAATTTGCCGTTATTGTGTAGTTGCTGTTCCATGTCAGTAGGTGGCAGTATGAAAGTAGTATGGTTATCGTCTTCTTCTTCATCATCATGTGTTTTATGGAAGTTAGTGATCTTGTTAAGACATACTAGATCATGGTGACTAGATGAAAAATAGTGATGTACAAATATTTGAAGAGGAAAGATTCAGACTCTGAACTGGGCCCTCGACAAAATTCTAGCCCAGGTGAAGGGCTGAGCAGAATCAGAATCAGAATCAGAATCAGAATCAGCTTTATTGCCAAGTATATTTACAAGTAAACACACAAGGAATTTGACTTGACATTGGGCGCGCACGTTAGGCGCATCCAATGACACGGCAGCCATGAAGGCGCCTGTCATGCAGTGGGGGTAAAGAGGGGAAGGGGGGGGGGAACACAATAGGCAGAGAGAAAAAACATAGTTATCTGAATAACGCTCGTATAAGCTCATATAAGCTCAATGAGCCAAATTTTGATTACACAGAAAAAAACCCTCTATGCACATTAGCAGACAAACCGAGAGAGACCAGTGTATGTAGTCAGCATATGATCAGTGTGTGATGCAGTGTGGAGGTGTGTCAATTGCTGGTGAACAGCAGAGGGCACCCCCTGGCAACGGATAGTCATGTGTTCTACTCGGCATGTCCATTCTTCATGCAGGTGGCAAGTTCTGTAAACACATGATAGCGCTGTCCTTGAAGAAGCTCGATCTGCAGAACAACAGCCATTGTATGTCGATGTTTGGGTTAAGCCACTTCTCTGGCGTTATCTTCATCGAGGAGAAATGTAAACAAGGGCACCAAAACACAAGGTCAAATCTGCACAGTGCACTCAGAGAATAAAAAAATTTCCCTCTCTTCGATTCTGTGCTTCAAATTTCATACAGGCTTGAATCATGCTTTAGATCATTCTCTGGAGAGCACTCAGCGATCCACAGATGTTATCCACCTACCGAAACATAGGTGAAAACATGTCCAAGAGAGTCCGTTCTCTCTTCAATGCATGCCAAGTGGTAAATTCCATGTTAATCCTGCCGCTGACAGTCAGTGCTCCCCCCAGCTGGACGAATTGTTGAATTTGTTAAGGGAGCTACGCCGGGGTCCGCATTTGATTAGCTCACCCAGATAATTTCGATACACTAGGAAAACTCCAGGGGCCAAACAGAAGATCCTGTGATCAGTTCAATCTCAGTCGAATCACACAGACACATGAATTCCAATGCCATGAGTCTCCCTTGGGTTCCCCCTGACCCGATCTTCTTCTTTTAAAGTGGTGACAATCGCATATAAGCCGCTTTCCAGATCCATAATTTCCATTTGGATTAAGATTCAGCCAGGAGAAGAGCGACATTGCAAGCTGGGATCAGAAGGGAGAGGATTAGGAGGGAGAGGGAAGAAAAGCGTCTGCTCTCTCTCAGAAGCGGAAGTGAAGAGCAGTTGTCAAAAGAAAGCTAAGACAGTGAAGACAAGGTAGTACAGCAAAAGTTACCTTTCCTTTGGATTTACTTCCATTGGGGATCCCACTGCACCAAGCCATTATGCAAGTTTAAATGTCTTCTTCAAGTAAAACACCCATCACTTCACGATAAGAACACAGACTATTTTGTTCATCTCTGTGAACACATGGAGAAATGAGTAACTTTAATGAGAAAAACCTGGGCTTTTCAAGCCCGACTGCGATAAAAACTAAAACAAGAGAGACTGAGAGCTGTGGAGGAAATTTATGCCTTTCTTCAGTTCCTGTCAGGGTATCAGCTTTGTGTTCATCTAAACAGGCCCAGGTTTCACACTGAGTAAGTATAAACTAGTTACAAGACTAAATTGTTATTACATATACTGTAACAGGCTCCAATGTGTCATATTGTATCATTTTTGGTTGGTGGGGTGAGATTTTTTTCAATGTAAAAAGGGCTCAAAAAAGCTGAAAAACACCGGTGTAACTAAACAAAAGTAATTATTTCTCTATGAACATGGTGTTTCAATATTTAAACAGTGTAAATGTGATCCATGGACATATTTTATAAAGGAAATACCCCTGAATACTCAATTTTCAGAATATGGGTAAGAGATGTGTTTAATTAATACAGCAAAAATTGCAATCTCCTTCACAGGTGATTTGTCCAATCATGTACTGCAGTATAGTGTACTGGATGACTGAACAGCCTGCAGAAGCCGGTCGCTACATACTCTTTATGGCCTTGTCCATCTCCACAGCTCTGGTAGCCCAGTCCTTAGGTCTGCTTATAGGAGCTACATCCACTTCACTGCAGGTAGGCAGAATCACATCACCTGCCTGTAGTGTTGTTTATCCATCTATATTTTTTTTTGCTGTGTGTTGCTCAGGTTTGAAAATACTGCAAAATGTCAGCTTACATCTGAATGTAATAGAGCTAGACACAACATGTGACTCCAGAGGCACATGCATCACTTCTGCCCATAATCAGTGGCTTCTTGTAGCTTTGACAAAATAATTGAAATGGTTGTAAATTTAGGTGAAAATGTGTAATTTATGCCCATCTATAATCATTTTGATAGATGCAAATTAATTTAAAAATGACCAATTTTAATATAAAAAAATTCACAATTTTATTTGGAAACATGGATAAATTTCCATATGAAAAACAACAATTTAAAGAGTTGCTAATATATGCTGAAATGTCCCAACAAGAAAATGAGCAAATTTAAGGGGAAAAAAAACCCTACAAATTTGAGGGGAAAAAAGCCTGTTAAAAAAAAAAGAAAATGCACATTTACAAAGAAGGAGTATATTTATCAGCAAATGTTGCAAATTAAATGGTAAAATAGAAACATATGCAGCAGGGAAAATAAGTACTGAGCACATCAACATTTTTCATTGAACATGTTTCTGATGGAGCCACTAACCTGAGATTTTCACCAGATATCAGTAACAACCCAAGTAATCCATACATACAAAGAAATCAACGCAACTGTGTTCACAAAACAAGTTATATTTAATAAAGTGGAATGACACAGGGAATAAGTATTGAACACACTTGGTGAAATTCATTTACTTTTTAGTAGATCAGCCTTTGTTGGTAATAACAGCTTCCAGATGCCTCCTGTATGGAGAAACTAGGCAGGCATTGCTCAGGAGTGATTTTAGCCCATTCTTCCACACAAACTGTCTTCGATTCTTGAAAGTTCCGTGGGTGTCTTCTATGAACTCTGATCTTCATTTTGTTCCATCCATCCATCTTTTACCGCTTAATCCTTTTCAGGTCGCGGAGGTATGGAGCCTATTCCAGCATCTTTGTGTGAGAGGCAGGGTACACCCTGGACAGATCACCAGTCCATCGCAGGGCCAACACAGAGAGACAGACAACCATTCACTCTCACATTCATACCTAAGGACAATTTAAAACCCCCAGTTGATGCCAATTAACCTAACCAGCATGTTTTTGGCCTGTGGGAGGAAACTGGAGTACCCAGAGTAAACCCACGCAGACACAGGGAGAACATGCAAACTCCACACAGAAAGGTCACCGATGGTCTGGGGGTGGGATCAAACTCACGATGGTTAGGGGTGGAATCGATCCCGTGACCTTATTGCTGTGCTGACACAGTGCTAACCACTGCTCCACCGTGCTGCCCACTTCATTCCATAGATTTTCAATTGTATTCAGATCAGGTGACTGACATTCTGTCAGCTTTATTTTCTTTCTCTGAAGCCAGTTGAGCGTTTTCTTTGGCTGTGTGTTTGGGATCATTGTCTAGCTGAAATGTCCACCCTCGTTTCATCTTCAGCATCTTGGCAGATGGCAACAGGTTCTTATCAAGGATGTCTCTGTACATTTGTCCATTCATCTTTCCTTCAATTATATGAAGTCTGCCTGTACCATGTGCTGAAAAACACTCCCACACCATGATAGGATGGGCAGTGCTATTTCTCCTCCAAACATGCTGTGTTTTGTGGCCAGTGTTGGGCAAGTTACTAAAAAATAGTAACTAATTAAAGTTACTAGTTACTTCTTTTCAAAAGTAACTGAGTTACTTTACCAATTACTGCATGATTAAAGTAACTCATTACATGGAAAAGTAACTTTCACGTTACTTTTAGATGCATACTTAAATAATCTTGCACACATAGCAAGATAATTTAATTAATGGATTACATGGTGGGCTTATTAATGTCAGGCTGAAAACAGACTGTTTCAAACAGAGCTTTTAGAACATGCTCAGTCTGCTTATCCTGTCTTGAGAGCTCCTATTGTGGGAAAAATCTGAAGAAAATCAACACGAAATTGCCAGTAATTTCCTCATTTTGGAGTGAGAAATAGGGTTTGTGGAGTGAGAGCGAGGGAAAAAGAGTGAGAATCACTCCAAAAGAGTGGGAGTTGGCAACACTGCATAAAGCTGTCCATGTATATCTGACCTTTATGGTATGGATTAATCCGATGTGCAGTGATCTAAAAAAAAGTTCATTGTCCACAGTCCAAACGTCTGCTGTGACAGAGACATGATCCAGTCTTTCAAATTCCTTTAGGAGATCAAAATCCATTTTTGAATAATCTTTGTCGCTTCCTTCTGGGCTCTATGTACTCTAACTGCATAGTTTGCTTCTCTTCTTCCTTTATTAATTTTCTGTGACATTCTGGTCAGTCACTGCAACTGATACTGGAGTCAGTTTGTCTTGGCCTTTCCTTGCTACTGATAATACCGCTATCTGCCAAGAATGTGCCGCTAGTCCAGCAAAAGCTTGCGGTACTCAAATACTTTGCAAGCAGTTTCATGAAATGGCCAGTCAGAAAGCAACTCATACCGACTCGGACGTTGCCCGGGTTTGCAGGGTCAGGAGTTCCTGGCAGTGGAGGGTGGGGGACAGAGCTGTGTAGAGGAATCTGATCAGACCTAAATGAAACAGTCATTGTGTGACAGACTGCTATGATGATGATGATGATGATGTCCAAGTAGCAAGTAAATGTGTTTTAACTTCAGTGGCTCACAGTCTCAGCCATCTGATGGAAAGCCACTGTTTATACTACATCTTCAGTCTGTAACAACATATCTGGCAGTCAGTTGGTTTAATTCTTGCTGGGTCACAAACTGTGGAGATGCATACCTGTGCTTGAAATCCAGCCGCGGCTGTTGAGAATACAATAGATCCACTTCACAGTTTTGTTAGCATAGCTAGCCGTTACTGAACACTAGCATTGTCAGAGCTTGTTGCTGTTTTCAGGTGCTTCTGAAGACTGCAGTGAGTCTCAACTGACACTTGTGTTTGGAACCCACCAATATGCTTTTGTCCTTAACCATGACAAAGGAAAAATAATTTCCAAAAAAACAAAATAGCTTCATCTTTTCCCAGCAGGTGCAAGCTGCAATTGTGGCTGCTGGCTGCAGCAGTGAAGAGGCTCTTTGCAACAGGTCACGCTGACTGATAGCTGCGTCAGCTTTGTAGGGTCAGTTTGTATTTATTTGCACTAAAAATATCTATCCATATTAATAAAATGAGTAACGCATCTGATCAAATTTCGTTCAGTAACTGTAATGCATTACTGAATTTTTAAACTAATTTCATTACACAGCATGTTCCTGTAAAAATAGTGGTGTTACAGTACTCCCAACACTGGCTATGGCATCCAAAAAGTTCAATTTTGGTCTCATCTGACCAGACAATGTTCTTCCAGTATTTTACTGGCTTGCCCAAATGTTGTGCAGCAAACTTTAAACAAGTTTCATCATGCTTTTTCTTCAGTAACGGAGTCTTGTGAGGTGAGCAGGCATAGAGCCCATATTGGCTGAGTGCATTACTTATTGTTTTCTGTGAAACAGCAGTACCTGCTAACTCCAGGTCTTTCTAGAGCTCTCCACGAGTGGTCTTTGGCTCTTGGATAACTCTTCTGATAATTCCTTTGACTCCTCTGTCAGAAATCTTGCAAGGAGCTCCTGGTTGTGGCCGGTTTATGGTAAAATGATGTTCCTTTCACTTCTGAATGATGGCTCTAACAGTGCTTACTGGAATATTCAGCAGTTTAGAAATACACCTGTAACCAATGCCATCATTATGTTTTGCAACAATACAGTTGCAAAGGTCTGGAGGGAGCTCTTTGCTTCTACACATCATGAGTTCTTTGTGGTGTGAGAATCTGATATTCACAGACCTTTTAAAGGCTATCAATTAGGACTTAAGCAGCTGAAATGAATTTGCACTAATGGGGGATGGGATGGCTTCTTAAATGCTGATGGATTTCAGCTGGTTTCTTGGCTTTCTGTGCCTTTTTGCACCTCTTTTTCTTCATGTGTTCAAAACTTCTTCCCCTTGTCATTCCACTTTTTTAAATATAACTTGTTTTGTGAACACAGTTGCCTTGATTTCTTTGTATGTATGGATTACTTGGATTGTTACTGATATCTGGTGAAAATCTCAGGTCAGTGGCTCCATCAGAAATATGTTTAATGAGAAAAATGTTGACGTGCTCAACACTTATTTTCCCCGCCTGTGTTTGTGTGTGTGTGTGTGTGTGTGTGTGTGTGTGTGTGTGTGTGTGTGTGTGTGTGTGTGTGTGTGTGAAAAATGAATATTTACGTGGGGGGAGGGCTGAAAAGTTCATAAGAAGAAGCTGACTAAGAAGAAGTTGTGTCCTTGAGGATCAAGAAGAGAGCTTCTATACCACAGGGATCCAAGTGCTGCAACACCAATGTTAAAAATGTTGAAAAATACGATGAAAAATAAATCACATTTTGTCAAACTTGACCACTGCATCATGGTCAGCCTATGAACTTTTCAGCCCCCCCTTGGAAATGGAAAAGGCTTGCCAATGGTAATATAGGCAGACCAGCTAACTCTCATAACTCCCGTGTTTAACCTTCATTTCAAGGCATGGATGTGTTTTGAGGCGCTATGTAGGCTTTTTGGAGGAAAAAATGATCAAAATGACCCTTACCATAGTAGAGGTTTCTGACCCCTGAACTTAGATGGCACTTGCTCATTTTCTCTTAAAGACGCACTCCGGTGGATTTAAATCTCCTATTAAAATAAATCTACATTGACTAAAATGGTATCTCATGCCCCTTTTTCTACAAAAAAAAAACAAAAAAACTTTCATCATCTTACAGTTTTGTGTTAAAATCTTTTCACTTTTCTTCCTCCTTCACGCGCCAGGTTTTGTAACTAATCCCACCCACATCCCACAAGGCTAATAGTGGTTAGCGCTACATTAAACAAAATAAATCCTGTTATAAAAAGACTTAGCAGTTGAATGACATGCCCAGTTGTATGCAAGGTAGCCCAGGATAATGACAAACTACATCAGTCGTTAAAAGCAGTTGAATGGTAAAACCCATTTTAATTTCGGGCAAGTTTTCAAAGCAGCTGTCCAAAAATGCTTGCTGGCCCGGGAAGCTAACTTCAGTTATGCTAGAGAGTCCTGACTGGTTCAACAATACGGACCTGCTATACAGTGGTGTGAAAAAGTGTTTGCCCCCTCCTGACTTCTCATTTTTTTGTGTTTGTCACACTTAAATGTTTCAGATTATGAAACAAATTTAAATATTAGACAAAGATAACACAAGTAAACACAGCATGCAGTTTATAAATGAAGATGTTTATTATTAAAGGAAAAAAAATCCAAACCTACATGGCCCTGTGTGAAAAAGTGATTGCCCCCTAACCCTAATAACTTGTTGGGCCATCCCTAGCAGCAACAACTGCAATCAAACATTTGCAATAACTGGCTATGAGTCTTTTGCAGTGCTGTGGAGGAATTTTGGCCTACTCATCTTTGCAAAATTGTTGTAATTCAGCCACATTGGAAGGTTTTTGAGCATGAACCGCCTTTTGAAGGTCATGCCATAGCATCTCAATTGGATTCAGGTCAGGACTTTGACTAGGCCACTCCAAAGTCTTCATTTTGCTATTCTTAAGCCATTCAGAGGTGGACTTGCGGGTGTATTTTGGATCATTGTCCTGCTGCAGAACCCAAGTGCACTTCAACTTGAGGTCACGAACAGATGGCCAGACATTCTACTTCAGGATTTTTTGGTAGACAGCAGAATTCATGGTTCCATTTATCACAGCAAGTCTTCCACAGCAAGTCTTGGACGCCTACAGCATTGTCAGCTGTGAGATTGACAGCTGTGCAGGCTTTGTTGCATCAGAGTACTATTTTATCCGCTTTTGTTTGTTTTTATTGATTTTGTTTTTAATTTTTTATCTCTGTCTGTTGATATTAGTCTTTGTTTGTTGTTAGCTCAGTATTGACCTCGCCTAAAAGCCCGTTTGGACGCTCGGGTAGGTCCGTTCCCCGGCTGGGCTGTTTTTTACCGGGCTAGGCTACCTCCTAGCCTGTTTTTAGCCTTTTTAGCTGTTTTTAGCTAACTTTCAGCTAACTTGTTTTTAGCTGTTTTAGCTGTTTTTGGCTAGCTGGCTGGCTATCCATCTCAGTGCCTGGAACGCCATGGCTCCTTCTCCGACATGTACCCGCTGTTTATCTCTCCTCAGTAAGGTCTCTGAGTTGGAAATGAGGCTCTCCAACCTTTATAAGATTCAGGAGGCTGAAGACCACCTCGATACCATCATTCTCAGGCGAACATCGGCTCCAGCTACCGACTCGCAGCTGGCAGAGATGGCTGCTTACTTGGGTGAGATCAGTGCATCTCCGTCCACCTCTACCCCTGCTCCAGCCTCTGCAGATGTCCATGACCACAGCAATAATCACTGGCTTCGTCTCGGGGCTAAACCCAAAGTCTCGGTTGGTTCCTCTCATCCTCAATGCGCGCCCTGGACCTTGATTCGACCAGCTAGCAACCGTCATCGATCAACCAGACAGGGCCACGCATCTTCGCTTCCCGTGTCCTTGGAAAATAGATTTGATATTCTTTCTCTGGAGGATTTTCCTCACCTGGATGCTGGCCGTCCACCTGTCGGTGCCCCTCGTCCTCTGTCCTCTTCTTCAGTGGCAGCTCAGGTCCGCAAACCCCGGACAAAGACCACTCTGGGTGTGTCAAATTACACACCAGCTCCAGATAGAAGAGAGCGCATCACCCCACCTTCGCAACAACAACATCATCCTCTACAAAATTACTCTCCATGTCAGAATCCACCGACAACCCCCCCCCCCCCCCAGACGACGCTGGTAATTGGTGACTCGATCATGAGGAACGTCAGAAGCAGGTACTGTATTACTCGATTTTTTCCTGGGGCTAGAGTCTCTGAAATTGAGGCTCTTATCCCTGACCTGCTAAATGAATTCCCCCACGTTCAAACTGTCGTTGTACATGTTGGATGCAGTAACATCCCAGATGAAGTGTTGGAGATTTTAAAGAGTGACTTCAGGAGCCTTCTGTCCACTCTTATGAACTGTGGCAGATGTGCGCTCATCTCTGGGCCTTTGGCACCTCTCAGACGAGGCTGCAATTATTTTAGCACAACTCTTAGTCTTAATACTTGGCTGTGTTTTACCTGTCCTATTTTTAACATTGGTTTTGTAGATAATTTTAACTTGTTTTGGAACTGCCCATCACTTATGAGGCCTGATGGCATCCACCCAAATAGACTTGGTGCACGTGTTTTAAGAGACAATCTGTTCTATTCCATTTGGTGTTTTTTGGTACAGTGACTGAAACTTGGTGTGTGTTTTATGAAAATATTTAGACAAGTTCGTGAGGAGTCGGCACATATGAAAGTGATTCACACTGAGACAGGCTGCTAGAATAAACTGTATCTCTTTATTCCCCACAGACCATATCTTCATACACAAAAGAGAAATCATTGCATGTCACACATTTCCTTCACACAAGGATCAATGCATTTCATGTCATTTCACAAGCTCTTACCGTTTGATACAGGTGACTGGGAGCCGACAGCCAGGAAGAGCGTGATTTCTCCTAGCCGGACGTCTTGCGCAAAACTCACGGCAGACTCCCCGAACAGAGGGAAAGCCCCTGTTTTTAAAGGAAGGCTAGGTACAGAACAGAGTGGCCATCTCTGTTCCGAGCAAGCCCCCCTCCCATCATAGAATTGCGTGGGGAGCAGGAAGGGCCAATTCCTGCTCCCAGACGATTCCCTCTGCCCGGCTCCCAAAACATACTGTGAACACCTGCTCCATCACACACACACATATGAGGAATAAAGGCGCCTTTGTTTTATAAGCATGCAACAGTTGGTGCTCTAAAGAGTGAGAAACTTGCTGTGCTAAGGAAAACAGTTTCTAAAAACAGGTCATGGTGTGCCTTAAGATAAATTCATCATGGGAAGAGAACTGGATTGTTAAAACATATTAAAAACAACTGAGAAACAAATCAGGGCACACATTAAAAACACATTTATATTACATTCCACCCTTTGACCTTATTTGTGATCAGTTGGTAAAGATAATTGCTTTCTTCCCCAACTAAGTGCTTTCTTCCCCAACTAAATGCTTTCTTCCCCAACTGAAAAACAAATCAGGGCACACATTAAAAATATTTATATCACATTTTCCACCCTTTGACCTTATTTGTTCTATCAGTTGGTGAAGAACATTGGGTAATTACTGTCTTCTTGGGGAATACTTTCATCCTCATAAGGTATGCTGACAGGATTATGGTGAGATAATTCCACCCAATTGATGTCCCAAATGCATGTTACAACATGCCACAATAGCTCATTTCTCGTATTGAATTGTCTATTGTAGTAACTCCATCTATTAGTCGTACCTACAGCATAATCATAACATATCCAGTGACCAGGAGGGTCAGCACTCACCTCTACTTTGCAAGATGTGGTACCATATCCTCCATCTCGAAAGATGACTGTGATTTTCATATTGCTAGAGAATTATATATTCTTTTACTTAGAATTTGTTTTACTCTTCTAATATAGCAGAAAGCACTGAAATTGCATATTGTTAAGACAGATAGAACAGCAATTAATATAGCTAGGGGAGGCACCAGTGTTTTGCGAGCAGTGACTGACATGCCTGAGAATATATCCCACCAGTGATGAGCAGGAACTTGCTCTATCTGATGAGCTGCATGCAATACCTTTCCTTGGGCCACCACAGTGGATATCACTGCAGCACGCACATTAGACATATGATCACCAATGAGCTTTTGTATCTCCGTGGATCCATTCAGTGCGCCTCTGAATCGATCCAGGGACACCTGCCATGGAACTTCCAGCACCCGCCATTGCAGGGCGGTCAGGTGAGCCTCACTGGAAAAGTTGGTAAGACGATATGTCCGATTATGCCATTGCCACATGTGAACACCATGCAGACACCCAGTGAAAGGTACCCTAGGCAACATTGGATGGAAATTTAAGGTGGCTACACATAGAGTACGGGGCCCTATTTGCCACATCATGTCACGAGGTTCTTCTATTCTCCATTCACATAGTGCCTCTGTCATGGTTAAGCATGGTTCAGTATATATTTCTCGACTTAGGCATGCATATCCTTGGTCAATCAAATCACATTCTGATAAATCATATGTATTATTTTGCCCTGGATCAAACCATCCCCCTTTTAATTGAATAAACCAAAATGCCGTGGCAGTAATTACTGGTAACACATGATATTTGCACACGTTAACAGCTCTTGTGACATTTAATTGAGTCCATTGCCCGCTACACATCGTGCTATTGCAGATGGTTTTTTCAGGATGCGGAATTAACCACCATTCTTCAGTGATGTTCCACACTTCTCGCCATTGTCGAGCGTGATTGGTAGTGACAATGCGAGTGAAACGTTCCAACTGCGTGCGGATATCCAAAACTTGAATGTTGCACACAGTCCAATTGAAAGCGCGAGTGATGTTCGTCATCAATTCACTCGTAGCATTCCACATGGTCAAATCCCGATTCAGACGTTTTTGAAACAGATTGGCGGCCTCCATTTGAGGCCCCACCACCGTAGGCATCCAAAACCCAACTTGTTGAATGCCTAAAGACGTTTGATGTCCAGTATCTGCCAACACTGACCTGGTTACCTCGTTGTTAATGGTGTTGGAGATTCCCAAAACTGTGCCAAATCCTCCCAGCAATGTGTCATACCATGCTCTCTTCTTCTTGGTTGAACATTTGGGAATGGGTGGTATTCTTACCATCCAATTGACGGTGATATGGCTGGTTTGTGTGGCCACCGTTGTACAGGTCAATAGTATGGGTGCCAGGTTCGTTGGGGATATATGCTTCGGGTTTTTGTCGACCACTACAATAGGGTACACAAAGGGGATTTGTCGCCCCTTTATGACTGTTCCATTCATCAAATCCTGTTATATTGATGGATAGCTTTGTACCATTTAAGGTAGTATCACATTTCAGTGAATCATTAGTCGCTTTGGCCACGCATATGGTTACATAGGCAGTTAAGTTCACCATGCACCCCTTCTCCACCGCAGGCACATTATATTGATTTTTGACACATTTGGGGCATATGTGTCACGCCGCGCCGCTCATCAATGGCGCCACCTGCTCACACACCTGTCAGTCATCAGCGGCGAGGAATATAGGCTGCCTCGCCCTGAGCTTCGGTCTGAAGCCGTAGACTTCATTTCCCTTTCATGGGCTTCTACCACATTCTCTTCAGCATCCTCGTCACCGGTAAGAAGATCACTTACCTCATCTCTCCAGTCTGCTCCCCTGTGCACAGGTGGATTCCTCGGCGGCGGACAACCCCGTCCCTCGTCTCTCCTCGCTGCTGCACCGAGCCCTGCAGGTGGCTGTCTCCCGGGCTTCCATCCTTGAAGCGCCAGTCATCTGTCCAAACAAGGTTGCCGGCTGAACGGTCTCCTGCCTCTGGGTCCGAAGCAGACGCCACCACCAACACATTAACATTCTGCAGACACGCACCCAAACATCCCTGTTGTTAATAAACAGTTTGAACTACTCTGAGCCTGTGTGTGTGCGTCTCCTGAGCCGAACGTTATGTCAGTACGGCTTCAGCAGAGCGGCTCGGCAGACGGCGGGCTCGCACACCGGTTTACCATCCTCGAGGCTCGGGTGGATCAGATTGTTTATCAGCAACAGGTGGTTTTTAATCAATTATTAGAATTAACTAACCGATTGAACCGCTTGGACCCCCAACAGCCGTTCCTCCCGACTCGCCAGGGTGGCACGGCTCCTGCTGTTCCAGCGGCCGTCCAGCCGGCTCCAGTGGCACCGGTTCGGCTCACACCGATTCCGACCCCCGCCCGCTTTAGCGGTAAGCTCGGCGGAGCGCGGGGGTTCATTATGCAGTGTGAGTCCGTGTTCCACCGTGTGCCCGGAGATTTTCCCTCGGATCACAGTCGAATTGGTTACATAGGGAATCTTCTGGAGGGGCGTGCGTTAACTTGGACCTACGCCGTAATGGCGAGGCCCAGTTATGCCACCCTCACCTATGACCAATTCGTGAGGCGCTTTCTGGAGGTCTTTGACCATTCTCAAACCGAGACGGTCCAGGTCGATCGGCTTCTCGCTCTCCAGCAGGGAAGCCGGTCGGCAGCGGACCACTCGGTCGACTTCCGGGTAGCGGCGGAGGAACTGGGCTGGGAGGAACGCTCCCTCTGTGGCCTGTTCCTCCGCAGCCTCAATAGTGATCTGAGGGATGAACTGGCTGGTCGGGATATCCCTGGGACGCTAGCGGAGCTGACGTCCTTAGCGGTAAGTTTGGATAACAGGCTGCGCGAGCGTTCCTCGGGGCGGAGGTCTTCTTCTTCTCGCCCTCGTGGAGCCTCGCCGCACCTGTTCCAAGCTCGCCCCCTGGCGGCGCCGCCAGCATCGCTCCCCGAGGAGTCGGAGCCGATGGTGACGGGCTGGACTAAACTTTCCCCTGTGGAGAAACAACGCCGTCGTGAGTTGGGCCTCTGCATGTATTGCGGAGGCGACCAACACACCGTGGAGCGTTGTCCACGGAAAGCCAGTCGGTGGGGTCCACGAGTCACTGTTGGAAGTCTCGCGGACATCAATCGGTTAGGATCACTCACTCAATTGAAGCTGGCCATCCGTTTCTGCCATAACCCCACTGGGCACCTCACCCACGCACTGGTGGATTCGGGCGCAGAAGGCAGCTTCATTTCACAAAGCCTGGCAACCCGATTGGGCATCCGCTGCCAGGCACTCAACACTCCCATCTCCCTAGTCCATCTCTCCCGTGCCACCCTTGGGAGAGTGACACATCAAACTGTCCCCCTACCGGTCATCATCTCGGGAAACCACCGGGAGGAGATGACCTTTTATGTCCTTCCCAACTCTGTGTCGCCCGTCATCCTGGGGTATCCCTGGCTCCGCCTTCACAATCCGGTCCTGGATTGGAGATCAGCTGGGGTATCGGCTTGGAGTACATTTTGCCTGGGCACCTGCCTCCAGTCCGCTGCCTGCTCGCCGTCCGCTCCTCCTCCCGCAACGGACGCTGCACCCCCGGACCTGTCCCTGGTGCCTCCGGAGTTTCACGACCTGGGTATGGTGTTCAGTAAAGCGAAAGCTATGTCTCTTCCCCCTCATCGGCCCTACGACTGTGCCATCAACCTCCGCCAGGGGGCGCCGTTACCTTCTGGTCGGCTCTACAGCCTGTCTGCGCCGGAGAAGGAGACGATGAACACATATCTGAAGGAGTCATTAAACGCCGGGATAATCCGCCCATCATCGTCACCCGTGGGGGCGGGGTTCTTCTTCGTGGGAAAAAAGGATGGGTCCCTCCGCCCTTGTATCGACTACCGGGCCCTCAATAATATCACGGAGAAGGACCGTTACACCCTGCCTCTCATGGACACTGCCTTCCACTCCCTCCAGGGGGCGACCTGGTTCACCAAGCTGGACCTACGCAGCGCTTACCACCTCGTCCGGATCCGGGAGGGAGATGAGTGGAAAACGGCCTTCCGTACCCCGAACGGCCACTTTGAATACCTGGTGATGCCGTTCGGGTTGACCAACGCTCCTGCAGTCTTCCAGCGCCTCATTAATGACGTCCTCCGGGATTTCATTGGCCTTTTCGTGTTCGTCTACCTGGACAATATCCTCATCTTCTCCAAGTCCAGGGATGAGCACCAGGTCCACGTGAGGCGGGTCCTCCAAAGGCTGCTGGAGAATCGTCTGTACGTAAAGGCAGAAAAGTGTGAATTTTACGCCAGGAGTACGTCCTTCCTGGGGTTCATCATCGCCCACGATAAGGTGCTCCCTGACCCAGAGAAGGTAAAGGCGGTGGTGGAATGGCCTACACCTGCATCCCGGAAGCAGGTGCAGCAATTTGTTGGCTTCGCCAATTTCTACCGCCGCTTTGTCCCCAACTTCAGTACCATCGTTGGACCACTGACCCGCCTCACGTCCCCGAAGGTCCCGTTCCGGTGGACCGAAGAGGTCGCTGCCGCCTTTGAGGCGCTGAAGGCGGAATTCTCCTCCTCCCGGGTCCTTCGCCAGGTCGACCCCGCGCTGTAGTGCATCGTCGAGGTAGACGCTTCGGACACGGGAGTGGGGGCAGTGCTGTCCCAGCGGTCACCGGACGATGGCGCCAAACGACCGTGCGCCTTCTTCTCCCGGCGCTTGTCCCCGGCGGAGAGGAACTACGATGTGGGGGACAGAGAGCTCTTGGCCATCAAGCTCGCCCTGCAGGAGTGGCGCCACTGGCTAGAGGGGGCGAACCTGCCGTTTGTGGTCCTTACGGACCACAAGAACTTGGAGTATTTACGGTCTGCCAAGCGCCTGAATGCCCGCCAGGCGCGCTGGTCTCTGTTCTTCGCCAGGTTCCAATTTTCTATCACCTTCAGGCCTGGCTCTAAGAACGGCCTGCCTGACGCCCTCTCTAGGCAGTTCACTCCCGTGGAATCGGAGGAGACGCCCCACTCCATCCTGCCCAGGTCGTGCGTCGTGGGAGCCATCTCGTGGGATATCGAGGCAAAGATCCGGAAGGCACAGGAGGTGGAACCTGATCCTGGCGGCGGACCGGAGGGAAGACTGTTCGTCCCATCTGCGGTCCGAGGAGAGGTCATCCACTGGCTCCACACCTCCCGGCTCACCTGTCATCCCGGCACCTCCCGGATGATCAGCCTCCTCCAGCGGTCTTTTTGGTGGCCAGGCCTGTGGAGGGATGCAGCCCGCTACGCCCGGGCTTGCCCAGTCTGTGCCACCAGCAAGTCAGGAAATGCCCCTCCAGCGGGTCTGCTCCAGCCTCTGCCCGTCCCCGGCAGGCCCTGGTCGCATATCGCACTGGATTTCGTCACCGGACTCCCCGTTTCCAGCTCCTTTAACACCATCCTGACCATCGTGGACCGTTTCTCCAAGGCGGCACACTTCGTCCCCCTGCGAGGTCTCCCTACCGCCCTGGAGACGGCGGGCCTCCTCATCCAACACGTGGTCAGGCTGCACGGGATTCCGGTGGACGTGGTCTCGGACCGGGGTCCCCAATTTTCATCCGAGGTTTGGAGGTCCTTTTGCAACGCCATCGGAGCCAAGGTGAGCCTCTCCTCCGGCCATCACCCCCAGTCTAACGGGCAGTGTGAGAGGACCAATCAGGAGCTGGAGGCTGCGCTCCGCTGTGTTGCAAGATCCAAGCCGACGTCATGGAGCAACCATCTCGCCTGGGTGGAGTACGCCCACAACACCGCCCGCTCTTCTGCAACGGGGATGTCCCCCTTCAAGGCGTCCCTGGGTTACGACCCCCCGCTGCTTCCAGCGCAGGAGAGCGAGGTAACTGTCCCGTCAGTTAGGGCGCATGTGAGGCAGTTCCGCTCCACCTGGGCCGCCGCGCGTCATGCGCTTTTACGCACAGCGGAGCGCAACAGGACCGTGGCGGACCGGCGTAGAAGACCTGCCCCGGCGTACAGAGTTGGGCAACTTGTCTACGTTTCCACCCAGGACGTCACCCTAAAAGGCGAGAGGAGAAAGCTGGCACAGCGCTTCATGGGCCCCTTTCCCATCACCCGGATCATCAACCCGGTGGCTGTGCGCGTGGCTATTCCCCCCTCCCTCCGCATCCATTCCACTTTCCACGTGTCGAAGGTGAAGCTGGCAGTTACCGACCCCCTTTGCCCTCCTCCTGCAGCGCAACCCGCACCCCGGATGGTTGGTGGCCATCCGGCCTGGTCCGTCTCCTCCATCCTGGACTCCCGGCGCCGGGGTCGTGGGTTGCAATACTTGGTGGACTGGGAGGGCTATGGGCCCGAGCATCGACAGTGGGTGCCCCCGTCGTTTGTGTTGGACCCATCGCTCATCGCGGACTTCCACCGAGCGCACCCGGATAAGCCATCGCCAGGAGGCGCTGCTAGAGGGGGGAGTACTGTCACGCCGCGCCGCTCATCAACGGCGCCACCTGCTCACACACCTGTCAGTCATCAGCGGCGAGGAATATAGGCTGCCTCGCCCTGAGCTTCGGTCTGAAGCCGTAGACTTCATTTCCCTTTCATGGGCTTCTACCACATTCTCTTCAGCATCCTCGTCACCGGTAAGAAGATCACTTACCTCATCTCTCCAGTCTGCTCCCCTGTGCACAGGTGGATTCCTCGGTGGCGGACAACCCCGTCCCTCGTCTCTCCTCGCTGCTGCACCGAGCCCTGCAGGTGGCTGTCTCCCGGGCTTCCATCCTTGAAGCGCCAGTCATCTGTCCAAACAAGGTTGCCGGCTGAACGGTCTCCTGCCTCTGGGTCCGAAGCAGACGCCACCACCAACACATTAACATTCCGCAGACACGCACCCAAACATCCCTGTTGTTAATAAACAGTTTGAACTACTCTGAGCCTGTGTGTGTGCGTCTCCTGAGCCAAACGTTATGTCAGTATGTAGATAGGACAGTGGCTGGTTAAGTTCAGTATCTTGCACTTTTGGTTTGATAAACAATAGAAACCGTCTTGACTCCGATTGGCACCGATTCGACTTTCCCTCCACTCCAACGAAACAGATTGGTCCACCTCAAACATTTCTTGGCCTGGTGTGGCGTGGATCTGGATCCAGCAACCGGCGATGCTCATCCACAGGATCACAATGAGGGCAGGGCGGCACATGTCCCAGCAGACGACATAGCCATGTCCTCGGTGCTTGTGGGGGTGTTGAAGAAGACCCATGACGTGGCGGGTGTCCAATCACCAGTCTCCACCCGAACATTCCTGCAAAGCAAGCACATACTTAGGAGAAGAGAAAGCACAGAATTAGTTCTCCCTTAGATAACATTTTGATATTGGTACATTTATCCAGGTTTCCTCTCCTGGATACAAAATGGTCACCACCTGATCCGTCCCTTGAGCTATGATCTCAGCCGGGCGGGGAGGGCCATTTTCTTGCCTCACCCATACTTTGGCCCCAGATTTATCTGTGGAACCAAAGCCTTTGTCGCCCCTTTGCGTCATCACAGCCGGCTTAGCAATCTCTTCAGGGTCAGTCATTAGACATGGTTTAATGACCAATTGGGCCACTTTATCCCCCTTATTCAGGGTTATGGGCTCTGATCCCAGTACGTAGCACACCACTCCCAATTCCCCTTGATAATCACTGTCAATCACACCTGCCAGAGTCGTTAAACCTTTTAGGGATAATCCAGACTTTGGCAATATGTGACCATACATTCCATTCGGACATTGCAACCCTAGCCCTGTTTTTACCACAGTAGGTGTTCCTGGTACTAAGGTGAGGGTTTCCATAGCTCTTAAATCTAATCCAGCCGAGCCCTTCGTCGCTCGCACTGGTAGTGTTGCTTCTGGGTTAATCTTCCACATTTTAATAATTTGTCCTTCAGAATGTTCAAGATTGACAGTGATCATTCGGTTCAGTGGTGTTGTACCAGGTGCAATGGGTCTATTGTTCAGCTGTTTCAGCGCTTGTGGTAAGCGTTTTTTCCACCCTTCCAAACTATTGTTTATCCCTCCTTTTTTCAAGGTGGCTTTCAACAACCCATTCATTCTCTCAATTAAACCCGCAGCTTGGGGATGATATGGAACGTGATAGATCCATTCCACATGATTGTGTTTGGCCCAATCTTTCACCAGGTTTCCGGTGAAATGGGTCCCGTTGTCAGTTTGAATCTGTACAGGTAGCTCATAGAACCTTTCAATTAGTTCCACACAGGCCAGTGTGGCCTTAAACTATGTTGAAGATCCTATGTTTGTCTTTGCAAATTAATTACACCAGCTTCAACATTCTGCAGCTGTTCTCCCACAGTCTTTTCTAACCTTAATCTTTCAAGCTTTTCTTGCAGCCAACCTTTCAATTGTTCACATTGTTCCTGTGATGTCACCTCCTCAATATGATGTTTATGTTTTCACCAAAAACCCTGTGACATTCATATCTTTCATAGATTGTATATCATCTAGTCTTCTTTGTTCCAAATCCATTAAAAACTGGGTCAAACTGTCCTCTTTGTTTAAATTTAGAATGTCGTCTTCTGATACAATTTACCACATTCTGCTTTAACTCCCTTTCTGTCTTTGGGTAATGTCCTTTATGCAGCCCAGCATCTCCCAAGCCTTGTGAGGCAGGCAGCCCCGCCTCTTGCATTCTTCACTTGAGTTGAGCAGAAAATTCACCTTCTGTTTTTTTAGAGGCCAAATCTGCCTCTCCCCCGCCCCTGAGGCAAAAGGAGAGAGAGAGAGAGAGAGAGAGAGAGAGAGAGAGAGAGAGAGAGAGAAGGAGCGCTGCTCGCCCCTCCCCTTGCTGATGGGAGAGAGAGAACAGCCGCCCGCACTTCTGCCTTTTTTTTTAAACTTAGAAACACAAATGGCACAGCTTTTTTACAAAATTTTGTATCATATCAGGGAGAAAAGGATGCCACCACATTTTGGACAGACTTTTTCCAATAAATTTCTACTTTTACATGGGGCCGTATGTCTGTCATTGACCAATTTAAATTACCAATCTGTGGGGCTCGGCCTCCATCCTATAAATCCAGGAGGAGATCATGATATTTATACTTGTTTCTCCCCTTTTTCTTTTTTCCTCCCCCCTTTTTCACCGCCCTCACATACACTTCCTCCTCCTCTTCTTGGGACTCTGAATCAGCCGAATCCTCTGCTGGAGGAGCGCTAGGCAAAACCGTCGCTCCTAATACATGATCCTTGAGAGCTGACAGCAGCGATGACAATTCATCAATCCGTCCAGCTCTCACCTTTAACCCTTTTTTAGCACACATGTCCCTTAGGACACTGGTGGGTTGACCATCAATGCTATTAGCAGGCACCCCAGCTGCAATCAGCGCGTTCCATAAATCTTTTCTAGAGGGCCCACTGGATCCCTTGGAATCCAGGGGCGGATCTCTCCTGGGAGGTCGTGGGGGCGCCTGGGGCTTAGCCGCCTGGGTTCCCCAGTCACCCAAATTTCTTAGCTCCGCCATTAGTGACTTAGTTTCTGACATAGACCGTTGAGTGTCACCCAAAAACATGGATAGCACCAATGCTTTATATTGGGGCGGAGCCGTTCTTATAACCGTATCCCTAACAGTCTTAGGAATAGGCATGTCAGTGTACGCATCAGCGGCACCGATGTAGAGCGCATCTCTCATACATAACTGAGTCAGCCGCTGTATTCCCTCTTTTAGAGTGTTCCATTGTTTATCCAACACAGGCCAATCAGTAGGTTGGCGGTAAACATGGCTTACTGCCTCAGCATATAATTCAAATAGGCTCTTCCCCTCTGGGTTGTTAATATCTGGGGCCTGTGCCCGATAGGCTGAATTTACCCTAGACATTTTGGATAATCCTGAGAACCGCATTGCATCCTGTGGATCCACCATAGTCTGTGCTGCCCCCTCCTCTAGTAACCTGGCGACCCACAGGTCCAACGGTTCACCGTCCCGTTGACGATGCTGGGTTGTCAAATTAGCCACTTCCTCGGCAGTGTAATCTTCAAGGATAGTCACCGCTAAGGGGGCCGGTTGGTTCTGAGGCACAAGGTTATATAGCCTCTGTCCATGCTCATCATATACCGCCTGTCCGGCATCATCCACCACCGCCTCTTGGACGGGTGGAACAAACCGCTGCTCCTCCCGCCGTCTCCGGACAGTGGCAGCCTGATAATTCCCCGGTAGTTTGGGGTACAACGGAGAGATCGGTGGAGGAGTTTCCTCCTCTTCACCCCATTCATCCCAGTTGTCGGGGTCCCAATCCTCACCCCGTCAACCATTCCAGCTACATACGACCGTACTTTAACAGCGGAGGTAGCATGGGGTCTCTTTTTCTTTCTCTCCCTGTTTAACTGTGCCACCCGCGCTACACCCTGCTCCACCATTACGGTCAACCGAGATGAACGGAGCTTTTCCTTTTCCAATTTCTGTTGCAATTTTAGGATTTGCTCTGTCAAATCCTCCTCTTTTTTCTGCCATCCTTCTAATCGCTGAACTAAATCAGCTATTTGTTTTTCCTGCTCCTGTTCTTTATCAAAACATCGGCGCCATGCTGCAGCGCAACACCACATCCACCGCTGAATTCCACTCAGCGGAGCTTTCGGGGCAACCTCGATACCCCGTAGACACGCAGACACCACCGAAGGGGACCCGTCCCCAACCAAATCCCCCCATGGCTCTGGGCGTCCGCCCCCACTTGTTAAGCATACACCAACTTGCCCCCATAAACCATTCCAGCCTGGAATAACAGCACAATCATCAGCACAACAGCTGGGAGAGCCCCCAGCTACACTCTGTTTATCCTTTTTTTTAAACATGACTTTCCTATGCACAGCTCCTCTTTAACCTCTGTTAATTTTCCTTCCGTATCCTGTTCATGACGCCAAAATGTTTTCTTTCTTTCAAAGGTCTTTTTATTATTATTAATTGAAGTATCAATACAATACAAAGTATTAGAAATTTTCATTTTTGTTTCAACCAAACAGTAAAAAACTAGAACTTAAAGCCAACAAATGTAAATGCTTCAAAGCACAAAAACCTTTAAATAAACAATAAAAAAAAAAAATACAAAGAAAAATTGTGTGTGTGAAGTGGGGGTGGGGTAAAGGGGATATGAGCTACTCAGAAACTATAATCGTGGGTCTTTCAAAGAAATCAAGAAACGGGTGCCATAATTTATAGAATTTGTTTTCAGAGCCACAGACTGTATATCTGATTTTTTCTAAATCCAAACAGGACATTATATCTTTTATCCACTGTAAATGTGAAGGGGGCGAAGAGTCTTTCCACTTCAGTAATACAGCACGTCTGGCCAATAATAATGAAAATTTGAATACTTTTAATTTGGAACTTGGCAAGACAAGTTCTGGAGCCACACCAAAAATGGCGCATAATGGATCAGGTTTAATTTGATATTGCAGGACTTCAGACATAGTGATAAAAACAGAATGCCAAAATTCATCAATGCAGGGCAGGACCAATACATGTGAAGCAAAGTGCCAGGAGCGCTACCACACTTTTCACAAGTTGGGTCTATATCCGAGTAAATACGTGCTAACTTAACCTTGGACAGGTGCATCCGGTGTACAATCTTAAATTGAATAAGAGCGTGACGAGCACACATTGATACAGTGTGAACCTGGCCAAGAATAGAGTCCCACAGTTCATCAGTAAAAGTAAAATTAAGATCTTGTTCCCAGTTCAATTTGATAGCGGCCAGAGAAGAAGATTGTAAATTTGAAATTAAATTATATAAAACTGACATTACCCCCTTAGAAGTTGGTTTAACTAAGAAAAAATCATCTAGAGGATTATCAGAAGGTTTTTGAGGGAATTGTTTTGTCATGGTTTGCACATAATGTCTGACCTGGAGGAAGCGGAAAAAATGTGTAGAAGTGATGTCGAATTTGGTGGAAAGTTGAGAAAAACTTGCAAATTGACCATCAAAATATAAATCCGCAAAAGATTTTAAACCTTTTCTGTGCCATATATGAAATGCACTATCAATAGTTGATGGGGTAAATAAATGATTTGCGGCAATTGGACTTCTAATGGAAAAAAACTGAAGACCGAAATTTTTCCTGAATTGAGACCAAATTCTAAGAGACTGACGAACTACTTTATTATTACCCAGTGTAGACAAAGCAAGGGGAAGTGGTGAACCTAAAATTGCCGGTAGGGAAGTTTGATTGTCCACATGTGACTCCATAAGGATCCAAATAGGTGATTTGGGTTCCAGATAAAAATGTTTCCAATATAACATGCACCTGATATTTGCTGCCCAGTAGTAATATTGAAAGTTAGGCAGAGCCATGCCACCTACTGATTTGGGTCTTTGAAGAAAAACTTTCCTCAATCTCGGATGTTTACCATTCCAAATAAATGAGGTAATCAGAGAGTCCAAAGACTTAAAAAAGGATTTAGGAATAAAAATGGGGAGACATTGAAACAAATATAAAAACTTTGGGAGTAACATCATTTTTACAGAATTGATTCTGCCAATTAAAGACAAGGATAATGGGGACCATTTGGAAAGTATTAACTTGCACTGGTCAAGTAAGGGGAGAAAATTATTTTTAAACAAGTAATTAAATTGTTTAGTGACACATATCCCAAGATAATTAAAATGATCAATAACAACCTTGAAAGGAAAATTTTCAAAATCCTGAACTTGAATCTTTTCATTAATCAGAAACAGTTCACTCTTATTAAGATTAATTTTATAACCAGAAAACCTACTAAAACTATCCAAAATATTAAGTATAGCGGGTAATGAAGTAAGTGGGTTGGAGAGAAATAATAAAAGATCATCAGCATAGAGTGAAACCCTATGCTCAATGCCACCCCTACGAATGCCTAGAAAGTCCCGGCTCCCACGGATTGCAATAGCTAACGGCTCAACTGCCAAGGCAAAGAGCAACGGGCTCAAAGGACAGCCTTGCCTCGTACCACGGTAAAGTCTAAAATAGTCAGAATAGCGACAATTAGTTAACACTGAAGCTAAAGGACTAGCATAGAGAAGTTTAATCCAGGAACAGAAGGAAGGACCAAAACCGAACCTCTCCAAAGTAAAAAACAAATACTCCCACTCAACCCTATCGAATGCCTTTTCAGCGTCCAAACTAATAAGACATTCAGGTATGTTGTGGTGAGGAGTATAAATAATATTAAACAACCGCCGCAAGTTAAAAAAAGAATGGCGATTTTTAATGAAACCGGTTTGGTCCTGTGAAATTATAAAAGGAAGAATCTTTTCCAACCTTGAAGCTAACAACTTTGACAAAATTTTAACATCGGTATTTAACAAGGAAATAGGCCTGTAAGAAGCACAATCAACAGGATCCTTATCCTTTTTAAGCAACACAGTGATACAGGCCTGATAGCATGAAGGAGGAAGTGTACCAGAGTCAAGCGACTCTGTAAAAACTTGACAAAGGAAAGGGGCGAGGTCATCAGAGAATTTTTTGAAAAAATCAGCGGAAAACCCATCAGGTCCTGGAGATTTTCCTGATTGCATGGATGATATTGCCAGCTGAATTTCTTCTTTTGTGATGGGAGCTTCTAAAATTTGCCGAGATTCTGAAGAAATCGAAGGAATATCAATAGAATCAAAAAAAATTTCCAAATCCTTTAAGTTTGTTGTATATTCTGAGGTATATAATTTGGAATAAAATGACCTGAAAATATCATTAATCGCTTGTTGGTCAGATGTCACCTCTCCTTTATCTGTCCTAACTCCAGTAATAAATTGCTTAGCTCTAATACCACGTAGTTGATTAGCTAGAAGTTTACTGGTTTTTTCGCCATGTTCATAAAATTCACTCTTGTTCCTTATTAAACAACCTTCAATTTGTCGAGTAGAAAGTAAATTAAGTTTAGTTTGTAATGTCATACGTTCCTTGTACAGAGCGGGTGATGGAGATTGAGCATATTGTCTGTCAATGTCCAGGATTTGATCTAAAATAGCCTTCTGTTCCTGTATTAAGGATCGTCTTTTAAATGCTGCCAATGAAATAAATTCCCCCCTAAGAAATGCCTTCATGGCCTCCCATATCGTTTTATTTGACATACCAGGAGTTTTATTTTCTTTCAAAAAAAAATTAATTTTAGAAGAAATATTCGTAACCAATTTTTCATCTGTAAGTAATAATGGATCCAATCTCCAATGCTTTCTCATGGAGTCACATCCATGGAGGATCATTTTAAGTACAAGAGGGGCATGATCAGAAACCGAGATGCTATCATAACTGCAAGAGCAAAGGTTATTAATTAATAAATTGTCAACAAAAAAATAATCTATTCTGGTATAAGTATGGTGTACGTGAGAGAAAAAAGAATAGTCCCTGCCGTTAGGATGTAAAAAACGCCAAGGATCTGTAAGGCTATATTCCTCAAGAAAAGACTTAACATAAGTTGCAGATTTATTAAGACTAGCAGGTTTTGAAGATGAGCGATCTAAGATCGGATCCATATACAAATTAAAGTCACCCCCAAGAATTAGAGAGTGAGTATTTAAATCTAGAAGTTGCGAAAAAAGGTTGCGAAAAAAAGTGCACATCATCAAAATTCGGTGCATACAGATTAGCCAAAGTGACATGTTTATCGCCAAGTTTACCTGATACTATTACAAATCGTCCATTTTTATCTGATACAACATTAGAGGGAATAAATGGGATATTTCGATCAATAAGAATAGCAGCGCCCCTGGCCTTAGCTTTAAAATTTGAATGAAAAAATTGTCCTGACCAACATTTTGACAAACGCAAGTGGTCGGAATCCTGCAAATGGGTTTCCTGCAAAAACAGTACCCCAGGCTTAAATTGCTTTAGACGTGACATGACTCTCTTTCGTTTAATTGGATGGTTCAACCCCTTCACATTCCAGCTTACCAAAGTAAGATTACTATTCATTCAAAGAGTAAAATTTATATATTATGTTGTGTAGCCCAAAGAAGAATAAAGTGAGGTACGGGTAAAAAAAAAGAAAAAAAAAGGAAGGGGTAAGGGGGGTGTAAATAAAACCATAACAAAAAAACAAAACAAAAAAAAATAAATAAAAAAATAAAAATAAAAAAAATAAAAAAATAAAAAAATCCAACAACCAAACCTATAACAACACTCCAGCCGGTTGCAAAAAAACAGCAACCGCTCCATCTCCAGCTCTATTTTCATCCTAACAGAATGCTCCCATACAACTGGCTTCAATCGTGCATAATATGAACGTTTTACCCTAAAAAAAAAAAAATAAATAAGATAAAATTTAAAAAAAAGAATTAAGTAAACAACAACGTATAGGGAGCCAATTTTACCTTGTTTTTAAACATCTGAAAATGCATCAATGTCCAGTCAGTGCAGCTTCAATGAAGTAACAAGCAGCCCAGCGCGGCAGCTGGTCAACCCAGAAATGTCCAGTTCAAGGCGAAAATTGCTGGTTTCTCTCCATAGTTTGCATGAAGCAGGTGGCCTCCGAGACGGACGCCAGCCACTGGTTTTTGCCGTCTGGAAGAGTTATCCGGAGCCTGGCGGGGAAAAGAAGAGAAGGACGAAAACCTCTCTTGTACAACTCGGACATAACCTCCTTATATTCGGCTCGTTGCTTCTGAACGTCGGCGTTATAATCCTCGTAGAACTGAAGTTTATGCCCACGATATTCCAAAGTCCCACGGCGTCTCCGCGCTTCTCTCATCACCAAGTCTTTGGTCCGAAACCGGTGGAAACAAATAATGACAGCGCGCGGCTTCCCATTCGGACTCGGCTTGGACATGAGGCTGCGGTGGGCTCTATCCAGCTCTGGGGGAGATGGCAAAGTTTGTGTGCCAAAGACGTCCACCAACAGCCGAGAAAAAAATTCAGATGGCCGTGGACCCACATCAAAGGACTCCGGCAGACCCACCAGACGAATATTCAGCCTCCTGCTTCTTCCCTCCAGGTCAGAAAGTTTGTTTTTCAAAAGTTTGTTCTCCTCCTGTATTGACTCGCATGTAACTTCAAGCGCCGCTAGGCGCTGGCTGACGTCCTCCGCGTTGTTTTCAAGGTCGCCAATGCGTTGCTCCTGGTTCGCCACATCTGCTTGAATTTTGTCCAGCTTACCATTAATAAGTTCAAATGAAGCTTTGAAGTCAGCAGCTATGGACATTCTGTGTTGCTCAAGCAAGGCAACAAGTGCAGGGTTAAGGCTGATACTAGCATCCTCAGCTAAGCTGGTGTTAATATTGTTCCCTGCTGCCTCCTTTTCAGTCTGCTTTCTTGTTTTGGACATATTTCAAAACAGATTCTGCACGTATTAAGTGTCCAAAACATTAACAGTTTACAGCAAAATAGGGTTTAAAAAGTAAAGAAAAAAATATAGCAGGAGCCAGCAACGCACACACCTACTCCATTGCCAGCACCCAAAATGTTTTATGAAAATATTTAGACAGGTTCGTGAGGAGTCGGCACATATGAAAGTGATTCACACTGAGACAGGCTGCTAGAATAAACTGTATCTCTTTATTCCCCACAGACCATATCTTCATACACAAAAGAGAAATCATTGCATGTCACACATTTCCTTCACACAAGGATCAATGCATTTCATGTCATTTCACAAGCTCTTACCGTTTGATACAGGTGACTGGGAGCCGACAGCCAGGAAGAGCGTGATTTCTCCTAGCCGGACGTCTTGCGCAAAACTCACGGCAGACTCCCCGAACAGAGGGAAAGCCCCTGTTTTTAAAGGAAGGCTAGGTACAGAACAGAGTGGCCATCTCTGTTCCGAGCAAGCCCCCCTCCCATCATAGAATTGCGTGGGGAGCAGGAAGGGCCAATTCCTGCTCCCAGACGATTCCCTCTGCCCGGCTCCCAAAACATACTGTGAACACCTGCTCCATCACACACACACACACATATGAGGAATAAAGGCGCCTTTGTTTTATAAGCATGCAACAGTTGGTGCTCTAAAGAGTGAGAAACTTGCTGTGCTAAGGAAAACAGTTTCTAAAAACAGGTCATGGTGTGCCTTAAGATAAATTCATCATGGGAAGAGAACTGGATTGTTAAAACATATTAAAAACAACTGAGAAACAAATCAGGGCACACATTAAAAACACATTTATATTACAGTGTGTTTACTCACTCTGAAGCTTCTGGGTTTGCCAAACTGCCCTTTTTTGGTTCTGTTTCCACTTCTTGTGTTAATCCCATTAATTCAAATAATCTTCACCGTTTGGATCAGCCTTTGATTTATAATCCTACAGAGATTGTGTCTGTCTCCCATTGCCCTAAATATTGTGACCCAGGACAAATACAACACAGCTTGAAAAACACACACACTTCTGCAGCTCCTCCTCATCCACCACCCTTCAACTTTGTCCCTGTCTTCTCCCTTAGAGAACCTTTCTCTGCTCCCCCCAAAGTTAATTAAAAAGTTAATAAACATAGAATGCATAAACCTCCCAAACTGATTAAACAAAATGTTGGTAAAATTCAAATCCAACCTCAAGTCCCTAAATTTAATAAATTGGCCTCTGTCCCTCCCCAAAATTAAAAAATTAAATGTGGTTTATTAAATATTAGGTTTCTTACTCCTAAGTCTCTTCTTGTTCGTGATCTATTAATAGATCATCAGATCGATTTATTATCCCTCACAGAGACTTGGCTTGGGCAAGATGACTATGTTGGTTTGAATGAATCAACTCCCTCTTGGTATTTAAACTGTCATAACCCCAGAGGTTCTGGTTGTGGAGGTGGAGTGGCAGCAATTTTCCATTCTAAATTACTAGTTAATGTTAAGCAAAAATTATGTTTTAATTCCTTTGAAGGTTTGGTCCTCAGTGTGGGGCTTGTTGGCAATCTTGGCTTGAACCCAGTTCTCTTTGCTATAGTTTACCGTCCTCCCTCAGCCTATTCAGAGTTTCTATCCGAATTTGCCGAAGTTTTAGCTGATTCAGTGCTGAAATCTGATAGAATAATTATTGTAGTGGACTTTAATATACATGTTGATGTAGAGAGTGACTGTCTTAATAAGGCATTCAATTCAATTTTAGACTCAATGGGGTTTTCCCAGAAAGTAAAAAATTCTACCCATTATTTCCACCATACATTGGACCTTGTTTTGACTTATGGTATAGATATAGAATATCTGGTAGTGTCTCCTCATAATCCTGTACTGTTTGATCATTGTCTGTTAATTTTTGATTTCGCTATCTCTGATTACTTCTTTCCGAAAGAAAAATACTACTACAGCAGATGTCTTTCTGATGACATTGTTACCAAATTTTTTGCAGATTTTCTCCTCTATACAATGGGTCAACACAACAGAAACAACAGAAATAAAAGATGGAGGGTCTGCTCCATTCATAATTGATAGCATGGTTGGTAGTGTTACAGCCTCTCTGCATCGGACTCTAGATTTGGTAGCCCCTTTAAAAAAGAAAAAGTCTAACCAGAGATTTCTAACCCCTTGGTTTTACTCAGAAACTCGTGGCTTAAAACAGAAAACTCATCAATTGGAAAGGAAATGGTGTTCAACTAATTCAGATGAATTCTACTTAGCGTGGAGAAATCATTTCTTAATCTATAAAAAATCTCTTAGAAAGGCTAGATCAAGCTATTATTCTGCATTAATAGAAGCGAACAAGAATAACTCCAGGTTTCTCTTCAACACTATAGCCAGGCTTACAAAGAGCCAGGACTTGGTCAATCCTCGCATCCCCCCTGAGCTTTCTAGTCAGGACTTTCTGAACTTTTTCAATCTTAAAATTTTATCTATTAGAGATGAAATCAGTCAGATTCTTCCTACCGTAAACTCAAGTACATAAACTACTACAACTCCCTCAATTGATACTGTATTTGCTTAGATAAGTTTACTCCTATCGACCTCTTAGAGTTGGATAAAATAATTTCCTCATCTAAGCCTTCATCTTGCCTTTTGGATCCTATTCCTTCCAGGTTATTTAAAATTATCTTCCCAATTATTGGTAGCCATATTCTTCTTATAATTAATTCTTCTTTAACTCTAGGTTATGTACCTTTGGCTTTTAAAACTGCTGTAATTAAACCCTTACTTAAAAAACCGACGCTCGATCCTGGAGTTTTGGCCAATTATCGACCAACCTCTAATTTGCCTTTCATTTCAAAAAACTTGGAAAGAGTTGTTGCTGCGCAATTATTTGACCATTTGCAGGGAGTTGGTTTGTTTGAGGTGTTTCAATCTGGGTTCAGAGTTCATCACAGCACTGAAACTGCCTTAGTGAAGGTCACTAATGACCTCCTGATCGCATCTGATAATGGACTTGTCTCTGTTCTTGTTCTTTTAGATCTCAGTGCAGCCTTTGACACTACTGATCATGCCATTCTACTTGATAGATTAGAACACTATGTTGGACTAAATGGGACTCCGTTGCAGTGGTTTAGATTTAGATTTTTTTAGATTTAGTATACTTTATTGATCCCCAGAGGGGAAATTGAGGGTCATCCACCGTCTGGATGGATGAAGCAGCCACGATACGGCGCTATACCTTAACCATTCACACACACATTCACACCTAGGGCCACTTTAGAGTCTCCAATTAACCTAACCTGCATGTTTTTGGCATGTGGGAGGAAACCGGAGAAATCCCGGGTAAACCCATGCATACACGGGGACAACATGCAAACTCCACACAGATCACTGTTGGTCGGGGGCTGGGATCGAACCCACGATCCCACGATCCCCCGGCCAAGGGTAAACTGTGCTGCCGCAGTGCTAACCACTGCGCCACCGTGCAGCCAGTTTAGATCTTATTTGTCCGATAGATTTCAGTTTGTTCACATCAATGATGAATTTTCTTCCAACTCTAAGCTCAGTCATGGAGTTCCACAGGGATCTGTGTTAGGCCCTACTCTTTTTAGTTTATATATGCTTCCATTAGGCAATATCATCAGAAAGCACTGTATATATTTTCACTGTCACACAGATGACACACAACTATGTCAGTGAAGCCCAATGATTGTAATCACTTAGCCAAGTTAGATGTCTTAAGGACATCAAAGCTTGGATGACTTGTAATTTTCTACTATTAAACTCAAATAACACTGAAGTCATTCTTGTTGGCCCAAAACATCTTAGAAATTCCTTCTCAAATCATGCCCTTAATTTAGATGCCGCCACTCTCACTCTGAATAGTTCTTTGAGGAACCTTGGAGTTATTTTTGATCAAGATTTGTCCTTTAATTCACATATTAAATTTGTTTCTAAGACTGCCTTCTATCATCTGTGCAATATTGCCAAGATTAGGAGCATCTTGTCTCTGAATGATGCTGAGAAACTGATTCATGCCTTTGTCAGCTCCCGATTAGATTATTATAATTTGTTATTATCTGGTTGTCCTAAAATATCCTTAACAAATCTTCAGTTGATTCAAAATGCTGCTGCTAGAGTTTTAACTGGTTCTAGAAAAAGAGATCATATCTCCCTGGTTCTGTCCTCCCGTCATTGGCTTCCCATAGAATTTAGAATCAAGTATAAAATCCTTCTTCTTACTTTCAAAGCTCTTAATAATCAGGCCCCCCTATATATAAAAGATCTGATATTACCTTACCATCCTAATAGAGCATTACGCTCCCAAAATGCTGGATTACTTGTGGTGCCCAGAATCTCCAAAAGTACATTGGGAGGCAGAGCCTTCTGCTACCAAGCTCCTTCTCTCTGGAACCAGTTACCACTCTGGGTCCAGGAGTCAGACTCAGTCTCTGTTTTTAAGAACGGGGTAAAATCCTTCCTTTTTAATATAGCTTACGTTTAAGGAGGGATTTTGTATCTCTTAACCCCACTTTTGTTCTGTTGTTATTTGATCCATACTGCTGGTTGACCTCCAATAATGTACTTGGCATCTCACTGTTATGTTCTTTATGTCTGTCCTCTCCATCCTCTCTATCCCCTCACCCCCAGCCAGTCACAGCAGATTTGACTGCCCCTCCCTGAGCCTGGTTCTGCTAGAGGTTTCTTCCTGCTAAATGGGAGTTTTTCCTCTCCACTGTCGCTAGGTGCTTGCTCACAGGGGATCGTCTGATTGCTGGGTTTTTCTGAGATTGTGTTTTTTTTTTCCTGCATTGTGGCGCCTTGAGATGGCTTCTGTTGTGATGTGGCGCTGTATAAATAAAGCTGAATTGAATTGAACTGAATTGAATTGAAATTGAATTCCAGGTCCTGAAGCAGCAAAACAGCCCCAGACCATCACACTACCACCACCATATTTTACTGTTGGCATGATGTTCCTTTTCTGAAATGCTGTGTTACTTTTACGCCGGATGTAATGGGACACACACCTTCCAAAAAGTTCAGCTTTTGTCTCAACAGTCCGCAGAGCAATTTTCCAAAAGTCTTGGGGATCATCAAGATGTGTTCTGGCAAAACTGAGATGAGCCTTTATGTTCTTTTTGCTCAGCAGTGGTTTTTGTCTTGGAACGCTGCCATGCAGGCCATTTTTGCCCAGTCTCTTTCTTACGGTGGAGACATGAACTGACCTTTACTGAGGCAAGTGAGGCCTGTAGTTCTTTGGATGTTGTTGTGGGGTCTTTTGTGATCTCTTGGATGAGTCCTTGCTGCGCTCTTGGGGTAATTTTGGTCGGCCGGCCACTCCTGGGAAGATTTGCCACTGTTCCATGTTTTCGCCATTTATGGATACTGGTTCTCACTGTGGTTCACTCCAGTTCCAAAGCTTTAGAAATGGCTTTATTACCTTTTCCAGACTGATAGATCTTAATTACTCTGTTTCTCATTTGTTCCCGAATTTCTTTGGATCGCAGCATGATGTCTAGCTTTTGAGGATCTTTTGGTCTACTTCACTTCTTCTTCTTCTTCTTCTTCTTCTCTCGGTTACTGGCAGATAGCAAACAACTGAAAGGTGCATACCACCACCTACTGTACAAGAGTGTGTAACATTATGTCATCTGAGCCCGACCCCTAAATTCTATGACTTAATCCTGTGTTATTTAAAAAAGAGAAAAGAGCCCTTCTCGTGATTCTTATTGCCTCTCCATCTCCATCTGTTCCCAGAATCCCAGTTAAATCCCATTCCCTAGTGGCCTCTCAAACTTCATTTTCCATTATCTGTCTTTCATTTCCGTATTTGTGACACTGTAATAAGATGTGCTCGACATTTTCTTTTACTCCACATTCTCTACGTTTGTCACTTTTGCTTTTCCCCATGGTGAATAAAGTGCTTTTTAAACCTGTGTGATCCAGTCTGAGTCTTGCCATAATGATGTCTTCCCTTTGGTTGTTATGAAATTCTTTATTGCAATAGATTTTTGTATATTGTAATACGATCTACCTTTATGATCTTCATCCCATCTTTTTTGTCATAGCTCAGTTCCATTTTTCTTGATTACTGCTTTCCTGTCACCTTTTCCAAGAGACAATGGTATAGCTATCGCTTTTCCAAGAGCACTTTTTGCTAATTTTTCTGCACAGTCATTCCCTTTCAACCCTTCATGTGCAGGAACCCAACAAAACTGAACTTGTCCACCACCCCTGTGTACCCTAAATAAACTGTGATATAGCTCAATCACCAAGTCTTTCCTTGTAGATTTTAGTGTCTATATGGTTTTTAGCGCTGCAAGTGAGTCCGTGAACACCACCACCCAATCCGGTCTGACCTCCTCCACCAATTATTGCCACCATCTCTGCTGTAAACATGGATGTATTGTTGGAGAGTCTTTTTGTGATGGTCACTTTAAACTCTGGGATGTATACTCCAACTCCAAGAGAACGCTCTTTATTCTTTGAACCGTCAGAAAAAAGCTGTAAGAAGTTATAGTTATTGTTCCTGAGGTAAATGCTTGTTTTAACACCAACTTCACTCATATGCCAATCCTTTTTCCTCATTAGCAGACTAGCGTCTACTTCTATTCCTGGAAACAGCCAAGGGGGAACATTACTCACTGGATTGATGTTAGCTATATCAATAATGTGCAGCCCATACATTCTGGTCCTTCTTTCAATTGTCCACCCAAACCCATGTCCCTGGAAATTAAGAGTATTCCCAGCAATCTTGTAGTGTTGTTTTTGAAATATTTGCTTTGTCACTTCCTTTCAGCTTGACCCAGTATAATAATGCAAGTTTATCTCTTCTCAAATTCATTGGCATTTCTCCTGCTTCTATTAAAACTGCATTGTTGGGTGTTGTTTTGACGGCTCCAATGCACAGGCGAAGCGCTCTATGCTGCATTCTGTCTATTTTTTCCAGAGTCGTCTTTGCTGCTGCTCCATAAATGACGCATCCGTAGTCTATTGTCGATCGCATTAGTGCTCTGTAAATGTCAATTAATGCCTTTTTATCTGCACCCCATTCGTGTCCAGCTACAGCTTTTATGAGATTAATGACTTTTTTTGCACTTTGTCTCCAGATTTTCAACATGAACTCTCCATGTGTATGCACTATCAAACCACAATCCTAGATATTTGAACTCATTGACTTTCTCTATTGGTTGATTATATAATGTTAATGGTTCTGTACCAGTTCTGCGTTTTTTTGTGAAAGTCATATAGCAGGTTTTACTGTTTGAAAATTTAAATCCCCAGTCATATGACCATTTTTCCACTTTCTCCATTGCTTTCCTGATGTTTTTGAACACAAATTACTCATTTCTTCCCCTCGTCCATATGGCTTCATCGTCTGCATATAGTGCTGTTTTAATGGATCCGTCTTGATCCTCAAACATGTCATTAATCATTATATTGAATAAAACAGGGCTTATCACACTCCCCTGAGGAACACCATTTTCTATTTCAAAGTCATTAGAAACTTCTGATCCTACTTTAACCCTAATTGTCCTGTGTGTTAAAAAAAAAAAATCCATTCACCACCCCGTCCAATTCAATGTTGCATATTATGCGTCTATCAGTGCTGGGTGAAACCATGTGGACCACCGTGGGCTTCTTTGCCGAAGCATCCCCATCTGGCCTCCGGTCTCCCTACTCAAAATTTTGACAGGTTCCAGCAAAATGGTGGAACAGACCGCACTTTCCACAATGCTTCCCCTTCGCTGGGCACTCCCTCGCTTTGTAGCGGTGCCTGGTGGATCCACAGCCATAGCATCTCAGTGTCCCCGGGGCGGACCTAATTTTCACAACGGAGGCGTATTCGTCATCACTCTCGTCGTCTGGATCCATGGCCAGTGCCTTCCACTGTTTGTCCTTCCTTTGCTGGTTTCCTGTGTCACTGAGATTTTTCGTAAGCTTTTCCACTGCCTCGTGTTGCTGTGCTAAGTCCATGGTGGCTAGAAGTGTTAGCTCACCAGCATGTGTGAGGAGACGGACCTTCGCGGAGGAATACAGCACATGCTCCGCCAGTTGGTCGCAAATCATCTCTTCCTCCAAGGCTCCGAATCTGCACTCTCCCGCCAGCTGCCGCAGGTCTGTCACAAACTGTTGTACTAACTCACCCAGCCACTGACGTCGCTGTCTGAACTGAATGCGCCTCATGATACTGTTTTCAGGGGCGCAAAAATACCCCACCATGAGCCTCACCACATCGTCGAATGTATCACCTCCTCCCAACGTACTCAGGATCCTCTGGCCCTCCATCCCCAAGTTGTGGACCAGAATTGCCCTTGCATGCAATTTTTCGAGGTCGCCGAGGTCCAGAGCAATGAGATAATTCTCAAATGCTGCATACCACCTGGCCCAGGGAACAAGCGGCTCTCCCGGAGCCTCCAAGAGTGGTCGAAAAGCAGTAGCAGCCCACTCCATACCCTTTTGTCCTCTTCGTCAAATGTTACGTCTGGAAATGATGAAGAGTTGAGGTGACGTTTTGTAGTTTTATTAACTCTTGAACAGGAACACACAGGAGTCACTCCGATAAGCCTGGGGCTGCACGGTGGCGCAGTGGTTTAGCACTGTGGCAGCACAGTTTTACCCTCGGCCGGGGGATCGCGGGGATCATGAGATCGTGGGTTCGATCCCAGCCCCCGACCAACAGTGAGCTGTGTGGAGTTTGCATGTTCTCCCCGTGTTGCGCGGGTTTACTCCGGGATTTCTCCGGTTTCCTCCCGCTTACCAAAAACATGTAGGTTTAGGGCGCTCGCGCACGCAGCGACCAGCAGCCGGTGGCTTGTCACCAGACTGCAAACCAAGTCTACCTACGGGTACAAATAAGTAACAAAAAAAAAAAAAAAAAAAAGCCTGAGAGTCCACAGCGAAGAGACAGTCTTCTTCTTCTCTTAGATTTGACTGGCGGTTGGCAACCAGCTCAAAGGTGCATTACCACCACAGACTTGATTATGTTTTCCTCATAGCTCTGCAACGTTCTCCTCATAGCTTTGTGACGTCTTCCTCACAGGCCCTGTGACTTATTCAGAATCCCTTCCGCTGGGCCCTCTTATACTCCTGTGACGCCACCACTGGAAAGATGGGGTGTCACCTCCCACTACACCCAGGGCACCACCATCTTAGTGCACCCTAACTATATACACTATATTCATATCCAACACGCACGCCTCGTGTTCTCCACATTTGCCGAATTATCCTATAAAGCTATGCAATCATGGCAACATTATAATTTTTTGAGCATTAAATCTTCAGCATTCTCTTTTTTGGGTCAAATTTGTTGCTTTTCACTTCATTGTTTTGTTTACGGAGCGCTCTGGTGACTGGTTGTGATGCTGCGTATTACCCAATCAGTACAGAGTCAATCCAAAACCCGGCTCACACTTCTAGAAGCCAGAGCATGAGGAAACGAAGTGGTGGCTAAACTTTTATTGATAAAAATTGCATATTTTCACTGAGCAACTCCATACTCGGGGATGCACATGTTATATGGGGTGAGACGCCGTGCTATCCGGCGCTCAGGCCATATTTCCCCTCTACCCGGCTCTTATTGTGACAGCGTCTCAGTGGGCTCCCAGCTGTCAAACTCTACGAGACGGCTGGAGCCCAATTAACCCTCATTAGCTGAGGCGCTGTTAACCGGTATTTAAGGGAGCAGCTCCGATCATTCGGGGCTGTGACTTCACACATTATTATCCACGTTCTTCTCCGGCATGGTTAAGGCTGGAACCCCTTCGTCTGGCGCCAGCCACCTGCTCATCGTTCTGCGTTATATGTAAGTGTTATCCTCGTATTGTTATTTGTGTTTTTGGCCCCACGAGGCCCTGTTCCTTTATTCCCTTTTCCTCATCATAATAAAACATCGCAAACTCACTGGCTCGCCCTCGGCTCTCATTGTATGGCTCGCGAGAGCCATACGTAACAGCACACCCTCGTAACCTCAGCAAAGCACTTATAAAATCTGAGACTAGTCTGACGAACGGTTTGAGAGATATGTGAGGAACACACACACACACACACACACACACACACACACACACACACACACACACACACACACACACACACACACACACACACAAACATCTGTTGCATTAATAGATAGATTCAGTGCTATATAAAATACTTTACAAGCAGAACAATCTTTATTTTAAAGGTCAAACAGCTGTTGCAGCCCTCAGCTACTTCTTCTTTAGTCAGAGAGGGGCAAAATGGCTGTTTGGTTCACAAAGTGTAACCATAATGACAATGTTTTATTGGGCTTTTATTGAATCTGTTTTATCCTTTTCTTTAGTGTCATGGTTTGGTCAGATAAAACTGAAACAGAGGAAATCCTTGGACCAGGTAGTTAGATGGTCCAGTCGTTTGCTTGGTGAATCACAGCTGAGCCTGGCATCCCTGTACACCAGACAGGTATAGAGGATTGCTACCCCCATTTTAAATGATGACTCCCACCCTTTGCACTGCCACTTTCAGCTTCTTCCCTCCAGACGGAGGTTTGTTGTCCCAAAATGTAAAACCCAGTGCTACAAAAACAGCTTTGTTCCTGCTGCTGTCAAAGAGTTGAACAAAATGTAACAATATATTGCACAGAATTTAGTTATCTATTTATTAATTTTTATTTTATATTTATTTATTTTTGTAGGTTTTTTATTTGGGTTCCAAATCTTTTATTGGGTTTTAGACTTTTATTGAGTTTTTAATCTCTTTGACTTAGTTTTAAACTTTTTAATATGACCCTTCTCTCTTATCTCTTTGTTTTTTCTGTTATCTCTTTGTCTTATGTCCTGATTGGTGGAGCCTTGAGTACTTTCATTGTGTTTATAGTCAGCTTCATGTGTGCCTGTGTTTGTGTTCATGTTGAATGTAATTGTGGTTTGTAAATATGTGTCTAAAAGGATGTCACCTGACTGCAAAACAAGTCTACCTACGGGTACAAATAAAGTAACCTGAACCTGAAGGTTGCAGACCCTTGACATATGACAAAAAAGTTACATAGTGCTGCTTTAAGAAGATAGCAGATAGTAAAGCTATAATTATTCTACACAAAAGAGGACTTCATCTGGACTCAGAGTTTACACCCTGATGACAAAGGCATAAATCCTCAGAACTAAAGACTTCATAATCAAAGCTGTCCTAGGTCCTGATTGTACATAACTTGTCTTCCTACCCGTGGGACCTGTAATAAGTTTGTAGGTCACTGTTTATGTGAAGAATTATAGAGCTGCATATCACCACTGTGAACAGAGAGTAGAGTAGAGCAATATCAAATTCCTTACAGGGATTCATTCAACAGTGAAAAGCTTTGGGGGTCAAACTTTACTTGTGATGTCTGGTTCATTTGGTGCAGCTTTGTAATATTGCAGGCTTCTGACAACTTTATCTCACCAACATACAATTGTAATTTTTTAATTTAAGGTGGTCCATTTCAAGATTTTACTTATATATTAATAAATGTCATGAAGCCTCTTTCAAAAGTGTTTTTTTAATGTGGCTTTGAAACAAAAATGTATTTTGGAAATTAACATGAAGTCAAAAACTTTGTGTTACTGCATGATTAACCTAAATATGTCATATTTACTGGACAGTCAGCCTAAATGCAGAGTGCAACACCAAGAGAAAAACACACAGAAAAAAAGTTTGACCGTTTATTTAATTCCAAAAAAGCGAACTTGAGGAAAAACCAGTCACTCGCCAGAGGAGCAGCAAACCTGCAAAGGGAGAGACGAGACTGATTAGTAGGAGGAATGGAGGAGGACTGGGAAATCCAAATAATACCACTTACGTGGGAGAGAGAGAGAGACCAGCTCAGAACCTAGTGAAGGAGATGGATCAGCAGGTTGGAACTGCTGGGAAGGGGAATGATGAGCTGTGTCTGACCGGGTGCAGCAGAGGAGCAACAGGCTGGTGAGCACACCGAGACCCCTGGAGACGCACCTCTTAGTTGGTAGCAACCTGGAGAAGGAGGAGGAGAAAACGTGTCAGGTAATATCACTAACACAGAGAGCTTTACACATCTGATGCAATTCTGCTCAAGGCAGTATACCCAAACGAGCCAGCATTGAATCATCGAAGAGCGCTTCCTTGTAAACGCTGGCTCAGCAGAATCAGCAGGTGCGTCAGATGAGGTAATCAGTAGAGCAGAGAAACAGGATGGTGGAGGCGAGACCTCACCAGGACATGACAGGCCCCCCCTCCCTCAAGGAACGCCTCCCGGCGGTCCACCAGGCTTCTCAGGGTGGGCTCAATTGTAGGTCCGGACCATACCCTTGTCATGGCAGGCTGACCTGGGGATCCATGACCGGTGCTCCGGACCGTAACCCTTCCAGAGGACCAGGTATTGAAATCCTGACCCCGACGGCGGACATCCAGGATTTCTCAAATGGTATGAGTGACGTGGCCATCGAGGATCTGGGGAGGGGGAGGCGGCTTCGGGGGAGGACAGAGCGGGCTGGAGGAGAGAGGTTTGACCTTGGAAACATGGAAAGTAGGATGAGCGCGGAGTGCCCGTGGGAGCTGGAGCCGGACAGCAGAGTCGCCCACAATGTTGGTAACGGGGAAGGGACCTACGAACCAGGGAGCGAGCTTGCGAGCCTCAGCCTTCAGCAGGACCTAATCCGCAGACACCCAGACCTGCTGTCCAACTTTATAGTCTGGCGCCAGAGCCCTCTTGCAGTCAACATAGCGCCGATTGCGCTTGGTGGTACGGAGGAGAGCCGCTTGGATAGATCTCCAGGCCCGGCGACAACGGCGAAAGTGGGCCCCCACGGACCACGGATGGCACCACGACCTCTCTCTCAGCCATGGATAATGGGGGGGGGGGGGGTTGTAGCTCACGGAGGCTTCAAATGGAGAAAGCCCCGTGGCTGAAGAGACAGCCGAATTCAGTGAATACTCCACCCAGGTCAGATGAGAGCTCCAGGATCTGGGGTCATCGGCTGCCACACAATAAAGTGCGGCCTCCAGGGACTGGTTGGTATGCTCAGCCTGCCAATTGCTCTGTAGGTGATAACTGGAGGTGAGGCTGACCATGGTGCCAAGGCAGTGACAGAATGACTTCCAGACGACTTCAGACACGTGAGACAAACTGTGGATCCCAGTCAGACACAGTGTCCAAAGGAATACCATGCAGTCTGATGATGTGATGAGAAAGTAATTCAGCGGTTTTGGAGGCAGATGGCAGCTTAGGGAGAGGAACCAGGTGAACAGCCTTGAAAAATCTGTCCAGAATAGTCAGGATGACGGTGTTGCCATGAGAGGGAGGGAGACCAGTGACAAAATCCATGGCACTGTGGGACCAAGACCGGCTGGGGACAGGGAGGGGGTGAAGAACACCAGCGTGGAGGGAGTTAGAAGATATTTTGTTACAGGCACAAGTTTGGCAGGCCTTCACATACTCCTGCACGTCCCGCTGCAGCATGGGCCACCATGGGTCACTTGCCTGATAATGTCCACAGTGCACACCACTCCAGGGTGGCAGGCGAGATGTCCAGCATTCCCCCACTGGATAACTTTGCTGCGCAGGGTAGCAGGGACATAAAGGCGGTTAGGGGGACAACCCACTGGTTCGGGCTCAGAAGAAGAAAGAAAGAAAGGGCTAGAAGCGGGAAGGGGGTTAAGCCAGGTCCTGCTGAACTGTCTGGAGAGAAGCTTCAGGCTTAATATTATAGTAGCCGGGCCTATAGGTGACAGTGAAATTGAAACGCTGGAAAAATAAGGCCCAGCAAGCCTGCCTGGAATTCAGCCGGCGAGCCGACCGCAGATACTCGAAGTTCTTGTGGTCGGTCCACACAACTACAGGATGGACAGCTCCCTCCAGCCAATGCCTCCATTCCTCAAAAGCCAATTTAATGGCAAACGGCTCTCGATCCCCAATGTCGTAATTCCTCTCAGCTGGGGTGATTCACTGAGAAATATGCAGAGCTTCAAGTTCGAGGCTGAGCGCTGCGACAGAATCGCGCCCACCCCGTTTCTGAAGTGTCCACCTCCAGGGTAAATTGGAGCTGGGGGTCAACCTGACCCAAGATGGGATTGTCAGAGAACAGGCCCTTTAATTTCACAAAGGCATGTTCAGCTGCCTCGGTCCATAAAAATGGTACCTTAACGGGGGTCAGCTGGGTTAAAGGCTGTGCTATCCCACTATACTTCCGGATGAACTTGCAATAGAAATTCACAAACCCCAAGAAGCGTTACAGCTCCTTGCGGGAGTGGGGTGCTGGCCAATCTAGCACAGCCTTCACCTTGGCCGGGTCGGCTCTCAGCACCCCCTCCGCTGTCACAAAGCCAAGGAAAGAAGTGGGATTAGTGGAAAATTCACACTTCTCTGCCTTGACATACAGCTGGTTCTCTAAGAACTGTTGTAGCACGGCTCTAACATGAATTTGATGCTCCTCAGGCAAATGAGAAAAAATCAGAATGTCGTCTAAATAGACGAAAACAAACCGGTTTATCATGTCGCAGAGGACGTCATTAATGATACATTGGAGAACAGCGGGGGCATTAGTTAAACCAAAAGGCATAACTAGATATTCAAATTGCCCGAGGTGTGTTTTAAACGCTGTTTTACACTCGTCCCCCTCGCGTATTTTGACAAAATGGTAAGCATTACGCTGGTCGAGTTTAGAGAATACGCGCGAGCGCTGCATGAGCTCAAAAGCAGAGCTCATCAGGGGCAGAGGATATTTATCTTTGACGATAATTGAATTTAGCTCACGGTAGCCAGTGCATGGATGCAAAGACCCGTCCTTCTTTCCCACAAAGAAAAACCCTGCCCCGAGAGGAGCCGAGGATGGCCGAATGAGGCCAGCATTCAGAGAGTCTTTAATGTACCTCTCCATCGCCTCCCTCTCAGGTCCGGAAATATTGTGCTTGCTGGACGGCAACCGCATGCCCCGGAGGAGGTTGATGGCACAGTCATTCGAGTGATGCAGGGGAAGTGCTAACACATGTGACTTACTAAAGACCTCCCTGAGGTTGTGATAAACCTCGGGCACGAGGCTGAGGTCCGGCGGCTCGACCTGAGGGGAGGAGATGGGGAGGGACGGCAAACACTCAGCCGAACTTCAGCATGTCGCCAAACAATTAGGGCTCCAGGAGGTGACGGTATTTTGTGCCCAAATGAGAACAGGATTCAGTGACGTGCAGTCAGGGGAGGCAGGTGAGGCTGAAAATCACAGTCAGAGGCTGTGCAGTACCAATGCCCCAACAAGAGGGGGAGTGCTTGAGCACCATAAGCACAGGGTTTTGTTGTTTTTTTTTAAATAAAGGAAGATAAGGACGTTTTTTAAACAAAGTCACAGTGATTTTTATCCAGAAGGTTAGGCAAATTTACTTCATTTACAAGTAAAGGTAAGACCATGCATGTATAGTAGTTGTAAATACTAATAATAATTTGGAATAATGAGAGTTAATTGTGGAGTTGCAACACAGAGAGGAAGATGCAGCTCTGAGCCACTATAATTTCCATTATTCTTTGACGAAAAACAAAGTATAACAAATTTTGTCCTCAAAACCAATTGCTTGTAAAATAACTTGTTATACTTGCGTAACTGAGGGTCTTTGCATGCTGTCTATAGTCAAGGAGTTATAAAATGAAAACATGGACTTTATTACTGCCTTTTCTGTGTATCCCATTAAGAGGTAATTCAATAAAATACCTTACACTGGTTTTGTTAAAATTTATAAAATCCGATTTGTAAATCTGACCCTGAAAGCATCATAGCCTCACCGGAAATGAAACTCACCGCACGTCACTGATAGGATTATGTCTCCAGAGCCACGGATACACTAAAACCACCGCATGAGAGGCACGTGGAAACATGTAAAAAGTAAGCTTCTCCTGGTGTTACTGGACAGAAGGATGGAAAGCTGCCCCGTGCAATGAGTAACGGACGCCGCCGTCTGGTCAGAAAGGGGATGCACAGGGTGAGGAACTGGCAATTTAACTGTTGCAGTCCTCATCTCCTGAACAAGTTGGGAGTGTGGAGCATGTAAATGAAGAGGCGGATTTGACTCAGACAATTTATTACACATCTCACACAAGAAGCATAGACAGAATGACATCTCAGCAGAGACTCTTCTCTTAAATAGCATGGCATTCATCTAGAAGCTTCTAACACACAAAAGGTCACATTGCATTCACTTCCTTAATCCTTTACCATTCCTCTACAAGTTTCTAACACACAAAAGGTCACACTGCATTCATCCTTCGCACCTCCCTGTTATCTCACCAGGGAACCTCTGCTCTTTGTTCTTGTCTAAGATGTTACACAATTATGCTCTCCCCATGTGCCGCCATACGACCCCCCCAAGCATCTTGGATAGAACAATAAAATAACAGTCCATATGCTGTGATAGAACAATTAAACATCAATACACATGCTGCTTGGGCTTCAGTCTTCTCCTGTATGTGCTGTAACCAGGATTCACCGCCTCCACGGCGCTGTCATGCTGGGGGGTTGATGTGTGGGGGGTAAAACTTTTTGTCTGTCCGTGTGGGTGCTCTGGGGAATCTTTTCTCTGGGGAGCTCCCCGTGGGGGTCTCCCACGCCGAGGGGCCCTCGCCAACAGCACTTGCTTGTCCGCCACCACGAAAGCGGGTTTGAGTCTGTCTATGCCAATCTTTTCCCTCCTACCCCCCAAATCTAGCAAAAAAATGCTTGTCCCCTGTTTCCAGCACTCTGAACGGTCCATCATAGGGTGGGCGCCGTGGAGGTCGATGGGCGTTGTGTCTGACAAACACGAACTCTGCATTTTTCAAAGTTTTAGGCACAAAAACATGCGGAAAACTGTGGTGGGCAGGGCCCGGCAGTGTGCTTGTGTCTATGCTACGCTGCAACAGCTGAGACGGGGAGCTGCCCGGCGCGGGATTATCTGGCAGAAACTCCCCGGACAGCCGAAGTGGTTGCGCAAAAACGAGTTCAGCCGGGGAAGCTTCCAGATCCTCTTTAGGCGCAGAACGTAACCCCAATAAAACCCACGGTAGCTTGTCTACCCAATTTGCATCCGTCAGTGAAGCCCTGAGAGCCGCTTTCAATGATCTATGAAAACGTTCGCATAACCCATTAGCCTGTGGATTGTACGCGGTTGTGCGGTGAATTGTGACACCCAAGCTGCGGGCCATTGTTGACCAGAGTTCGGAAACAAATTGAGGGCCTCTGTCGGACGTAATGTCCGACGGGACTCCAAAACGCGCCACCCATGCTGTTAAAAACGCACGCGCCACCTCCTCGGTTGTGGTTGCCGCCAGCGGAACCACTTCCGGCCAGTGCGTGGTGCAGTCCACCATTGTCAGGAGGTGTGTGCACCTCTGCAATGGCGGAAGGGGGCCCACGAGGTCCACGTGAACATGGTCGAACCTCTTAGCTGGAATGCGAAATGGCTCTAAGGGAGCCTTCGTGTGTCTGTGTACTTTAGCTCGTTGACACGCCACGCAGGCTGCCGCCCACTCTTTCACTTGTTTGCGAAGGCTCGGCCACACGAATTTCTCCCCTACCATTTTGACCGACGGGCGCACTCCCGGGTGCGCCAAAGAATGAATCGAGTCAAACATGCGGCGGCGCCACACGGCCGGGGCCACGGGACGCAGGCACCCCGTGGAGACATTGCAGATTAGGGGGGGCATGCCGTCTTGCAGCACACTGCTCTCCAGCTTTAACCAGGCGTCTGTTAGTGACATCTACCAACAAACCATGTGCACATAGAAAATCATCTCCCAGTATATGGAAATTCAATGCTGCTATGACAAAAGTCCACTCAAATGTACGGCCGTGTAGAGACAAGAGCAGAGTCCTTTCACCAAAGGTTTTAATCTCCGAGCCATTTGCTGCCGCCATCTCGGGGCCACTAGATCCTGCCAGCCGGTCAGCGTAGGTCGGCCGGATGAAACTCTTCTGGGCGCCGGTGTCCACGAGGAAATGCCTCCCCGAGCGTGCGTCCGTCAAGTAGAGCAGCTTGTTCTCCTCCCCGAGGGCCGCGGCTGCTACCGACCCCCGGTCTTGGCGTTTCCCCGAGTCGCTTGGCACGGTGGTATACATTTGCATGCCCTCTCTGCGAAGCGGCGGTGGTAGAAACAAAGTGTGTCTCCCCCACGTTCCTTGGCCCCCGCTGTTGCTGCTGCCGTCGGTGGCTCTGCTGCTGCCTTCGATGGCTCCTCGCCTCCTCCGGTCGTCGAGCCGAGCTCCGTCGCTGCCGCAATGGTCGTGAACTCCCTGGTGGCGACGATGATCCGGTGTGCTTCCCGGGCTAGCGCAGGATAGTCCCGCTTGGCCAGCAATGGCGAATTGGCCAGGGTCGCTCTCGCTGTTGACGGAAGGTTCCGGAGGAAGAGGTGGGTAAAAATAAAATGGTCGTCGTCTGTGCCCTTTAACCTCAGCATCTTCTCCATCAGGTCTATGGCCGACCCGTCTCCCAACCCGATCCGCGTCAGGAGTCTCTCTGCTCTCTCACCATCCGAGAGTGTGTAGTGCTGGATGAGCGCAGCCTTCAGCGCGCCGTACTTGCTGTCGGTTGGTGGCTGATTGAGCAGGCTCTCTACGTGCTGAGCCGTGCGGGCGTCGAGCACTGCGACCACATAGTGGAACCTAAAACATCTTTAAAAAGTCTTCAGCTGATCCAAAATGCTGCAGCAAGAGTTTTAACAGGTACTAGAAAGAGAGATCATATCTCTCCGGTTCTGGCCTCCCTTCATTGGCTTCCCATAGAGTTTAGAATTAAGTTTAAAATCCTTCTTCTTACTTACAAAGCTCTAAACAATCAGGCTCCTTTTTATTTAAAAGATCTGATACTACCATATTATCCTTACAGAGCACTACGCTCCCAAAATGCTGGATTACTTGTAATACCTAGAATCTCCAAAAGTACAATGGGAGGCAGAGCCTTCAGTTATCAAGCTCCTCTCCGTGGAATCAGCTGCCAATCTGGATTCGGGAGTCAGACTCGATCTCTGTTTTTAAGAATAGGGCTAAAACCTACCTTTTTGATATAGCCTACAATTAGGGAGGGATCATGTGTTTCTGAACCCTCCCTTAGTTATGCTGTTAATAGGTTTAGTCAGCCGGGGGACCTCCAGTAATGCACTGGGCCTCACTCTTTTCCTCACTCTCAATGAAATATTTTTTTTGCTGGTCATTTACATTTGTTTGTTCTCTCCCATAGATTGAGTCCCCATCGTGCTGTTTGCTCTCTACATGTCTGTTCTTTTCATCTTCTCTATCCCCTCACCCCCCAGCCAGTCGCAGTAGATGACTGCCCCTCCCTGAGCCTGGTTCTGCTGGAGGTTTCTTCCTGTTAAAAGGGAGTTTTTCCTCTCCACCATCGCCAAGTGCTTGCTCACAGGGGATCGCCTGATTGCTGGGGTCTTTCTGCAACTGTGGGGGTTCCCCCTACAGTTGATAGTGCTATGAGATGACTGTTGTTGTGAAATGGCGCTATATAAATAAAGTTGAATTGAATTGAATTGAATTGAATTGAACTTGGTGTCATCCGCCGATATACCCCGGAGGGCGAACTGCGCCTCGATTAGGTGGAACCAGGAGCGCGGGTTGTGCTGCCAAAAATCCGGTAGCTTGATCGCAACAGCACATGCGTGGCTGGGGGTTCCCGTCGAGGTTGGCTCCGGGGATCTTTCATCGTGTTCCATGATTCGTCTTGGGTCACCAGTGTGGAGCCTGTAAATGAAGAGGCGGATTTGACTCAGACGATTTATTACACATCTCACACATCTAACACACAAAAGGTCACACTGCATTCATCTTTCGCACCTCCCTGTTATCTCACCAGGGAACCTCTGCTCTTTGTTCTTGTCTAAGATGTTACACAATTATGCTCTCCCCATGTGCCGCCATAGGAGGAGATAAAGTTACCCTCTGCCCTGGAATCAGTGAGGGCAGAGACTCTCCTCTCAGCCCCCAGCAACTGAACCAGGGCCGAAATAGAAAAATTACTGGGAGGATGAGAATGTGTCCCGCCTGCAGATCCCCCATGGCTACTGACAGGCTGTACCTTTTTGGCCACAGGATACACGTGTCCCACTTGTGCCTCAATGAGTCACAGTAGGCACACACCCCGATCCGTCGCCGCTCAACCTCTGCCCACGGAAGATGAGCAGAGCTAAGCTCCATGGCTTCGGCGGCGGGCTTGGACTCACCTAGGTCAGCAGCCGCTGAGGGCATGCGTGTGGCAAATGGGTGAGAGGAAGCGCTGCGCTCCTTAGCGCGCTCGCAGTACCGGTTATCTAACCCGACCGCTTGATCAATGAGACCGTCCAGGGTGGCGGGAACGGCATGAACCGCCAGGTCATCGCGGAGGCGAGGATTTAAACCGTGGAGGAACGTGCTGCGTAGAGCAACCTCGTTCCACCCCGGTTCTGCTGCTTTGACTCAGAACCCCACTGAGAAGTCAGCCACTGACCGGCTGCCCTGGTGGAGCGACAATAGGCGACTCATGATATCCCCTTCACTCTCGGTACGGTGAAACGTGCAGGAAAAATCGGTCATGAATTGGTCAAACGTAGGTGGTGCATCCCTCTGGCTATCGATTACAGACCGAGCCCAACTAAGAGCTCGGCCCTGAAGCAGGAGGGTGAACTGGTGAATCTTAGATATGTCGTCTGGGAAGTCCCCCTTGACCTGCTCAAAATAAAGCCGAATATGACAAAGGGAATCTTTAAATCCCCCCACCTCCCCCACGTACGGGGCAGGAGTGGGAATGGAGAGAGTTCGGCAGATGGTGGAAGAAGTCGGAGGGGCAGATGGGGGCGGAGCAGCCAGAGCAGATGTGCGGGCCAAAGGATCAGTGAGTACACTCAGCTGTTGCATAATGGTTTGCAGCAGCTGAGTGTGTTCAGCCACCTGCATCTCTGTAATGTCAAGGTGGTGGAGCGTGGTGTACTCTGTTGCTGCAGCACTTGTTAGGCCGTGACCCCGGCTGGCTCGTTCTGGACCCCTGGAGACACACCGCTTAGTTGGTAGCAACCTGGAGAAGAAGGAGGAGAAAATGAGTCAGGTAATATCACTAACACAGACAGCTTTACACGTCCGATACAATTCTGCTCAAGGCAGTATACCCAAACGAGCCAGCGTTGAATCATCGAAGAGCACTTCCTTATAAATGCTGGCTCAGCAGAATCAGCAGGTGCGTCAGATGAGGTAATCAGTAGAGCAGAGAAACAGGATGGTGGGGGCGAGACCTCACCAGAACATGACAAAATAAATTAAAAGAAAGAAAACAAAGGAATTTTTTAAGTTGAACATCAAGGTGAAATAATTCAAGCTTATGAATAGTTGATTACATTCTACATTTTTCAGCTGTCTATTTTTAAGTTTCACTATAATTTCACTTCAACAGGGAATTCATTTTATTCTCTATTACAGTTAGCTATTATATTTAAATGTAACTGGTTAACATTGATGTAAGCTGCTTTTGTGTTGTGAAACCTTTTTGTAAAGTGTCTACTCAGTATTTTTAAATATTAGCAATATTGGTTAATGGGGAAATAAAACGCATACCACCTCACTGCGTGACCAGGTCTCAAGCACAAAGTGGGACACCTAGGTTTGGGTGACCAGGTGTCCTACTTTATGCTGGACACCACTGAGGAAGCAATGGTAATGGTAAATGGTGTTCACTTATATAAGTGCATTTTACTCATCTCTGGATGACCAAAGCACTTTACAGATCCTGCTATCCACACATTCACACACTGATGGCGGTGGAGCTGCCATGCACAGGTGCTGGCCTGACCCATCAGGAGCAACTGGGGGTTCAGTGTCTTTCTCAAGGACACTTCGACATGCAAACTGCAGACAGAGCGGGAAATGAACCCCTCACCCTCCGATCAGTAGTCGGCCACACTGTATTATACAGGAAGTATAATCATGAAAACAATACTCTAAGTATTTTCCACAGATTCAACTATACTTTATTAAAAGCAAACTTTCAGCAAAAGTGGGATTTTTTTTTTTTATTTTTTTTTACAACCTACACAAAGTTAAACTATATCCACAACATTTCATAGGATGACCAGGTGTTCCATTTTGTGCTGGACACCTGGTCACCCTACCGTACTTCAGAATGGAGCAAACATAAGCTCGGTACAGCTGAACACAAATATTTTATCACTGGCTTGAGACACTTTAAAATTATATAATGTGCGCCACACAATAGAAACAAATGAATTCAAATTCTAAAAAGTAGTTACAGTAATAGTCCATTCAATTAATTAAAGGTAGGAAACATTTAATATTTTAATTTATTTATTAACTTTACAGATTACTTTCATCATTGGGGCAAAACGTGCTTCCAGCTGTCGGACATGTGACAAAGAAAACCAAGAAATTCTCTGATTTTTGGTTTCTATTAATGGCTTTTTAGAATTTGCCATAGCAGCAGGATTGGAAATCTAACAAGTTGAATATTTAAATGTTTGAACAAACCAATCTCAATAAGCCCTGTCAAAGGTTATAAAATATCTTTATTATAACTGTTCAAACAGCATTCAGTATACAGAACTTGCATTTTTTGAGTTGAGAGAGCGTAACTTAAAATGTAAATGATAAGTTAAATCCAAGAAAAGGAACTGTGATAAAGCTTCATCCTTCATTCCCGTCACTTATCAATCACAGCCTCATGTAGAGATATCCTGCAGATGATCATTCACCATGTGTGATAAGAGTGCACTAAAGTCTGGTGGCATACCAAGAGAAACAGATGAAAAAAGTGAGTCAGAGTGTAAAAACCTCCTGATTTGAACATGGTCTCGTCAGCTACATTGCACATGATTACACCCAGAGCCTCCTCTGATGAATATGTATGTTTAATTAAGACTTCATTGTTTCATGTCTCCGCTGGAGCTAAATCACATTCATCTCTTATCAAGTTTCTACCCTGGAAGGGACACTGGCAAACAGTAAAATATCATGGCTGCACTTAAAAAAAAAAGTGGGAACTCCTTCAGAAAATTAACAAGAACACTAAAGAGTGAGCCCGCAATCCATGTTTTGATGCAGAATGAGACGACTTGTTTTCTTCTTTGGTACTGCAGGCATTCAGTTGTCTAGTCATACCAAGACTGTTTTTCAGCACTTCTAATAACCCCTACTTTGTTCATGGGCTGGAGCAGACTACTTTCCTATGTTCAGTGTCTTTTTAACCGTTCAAAATCACATCCCCAGATCTGCTTTTCATAAGATTTATGGGGGCTTGAAACACATATCATCTGTCAGCAGACATAGATAAATAGATAGATAGATAGATAGATAGATAGATAGATAGATAGATAGATAGATAGATACTTTATTTTGAACAAAAAAGTATAACAAAAAGAAAACAAATGACAAATGAAATAAAGTAACAGTATACAGTGTTCGAAAGGGAGAAGGAAGAAGTGAACACTTATTAATTCCATCTCCTCTTTTCCATAAATACACTCATGTGAATTATATACAAATTACCACATTTAAGACCCCAAGTAAACAATTAACTGTATTTTGTACATATCAACATTAACACCCATCCATCCTAGCATACATTGATGTCCATACATCAAAAACAGCCTCAAACAACACAGATATACACAGTGCTGTCCCACCCACCATTCCATAGTGTCCCAGAGTGAGCATAGTGAATCGTACATATAAATACTACCCTTCTAACATATATCCTTTCAGCAAATAATGTTTGTACCTCTTTGTGAATTGATTTCTGTTTGTACATATTTTCAGTTCGGCTCCAGACTGTTCCACAAATCCACCCCACAGACAGATATGCACATTTCTTGGTTGTTTGTATCTTGGGTTTTGTAAAGTTTAAGTCTCCTCTCAAATTATGATCATTGTCTCTTTTTTTAAATATTTTTTGTATATTAGTTGGGAGTTGATTATTAATTGCCCTGTACATGACTTGTGCTGTCTTCAATTTAACTAAATCAGTGAACTTTATGACATGTGACTTTAAAAACAACGAACTGGTATGGTCTCTATATCCTACATTATTTATTATCCTTATAGCTCATTTTTGTAATGTGCGTATTGACTGTAGGTTGGTCTTGTAGGTGTTTCCCCAGACTTCTACACAGTAGTTAAAGTAGAAACAGTGAATTGTACAGTAAGACCAATGATTTATAGTCCAATATGTGTCTTGTCTTCCCCAGTATGCCTATACATTTTGCCAACTTGGCCCGGATGTGACTGATGTGAGGTTTCCAGCAGATTTTATTGTCTAGCGTCACCCCCAGAAACTTATTTTCCTGTACTGTTTCTATTCTGGTATCATCTATCGTTACCATTATTTCATGATTTATTTTATAATTTCCAAACAACATAATCTTTGTTTTTTTTAGATTTAGAGATAATTTATTTTTGTTGAACCACTGCGTTAACTTTTTCATTTCAGTTGTGACCACCTCTAAAACCTGCTGCAAATTCTCACCAGTGCAAAGGATATTTGTGTCATCCACAAACAAAATAAATTTCAGAATTTTTGATACTTGGCATATGTCATTTATATACAAAATAAAGAGTTTGGGTCCCAAAACTGACCCCTGGGGCACACCACAAGTGATATCCATGAAGGGTGATTTGTGCTCACCAATTTGTACAAATTGTTGTCTGTTACTTAAATAACTTTCCATCCAACTCAGTCCAACCCCTCTTATCCCATACCTTTCCAGTTTCCTTGGTAGTATTCTGTGGTCAATGGTGTCAAAAGCTTTCTTTAAATCTATAAATACTCCTACAGCAAACTTTTTTTTATCTATACAACTAGTAATTTCTTCTATAAGTTCAATTAGTGCCAAAGATGTAGATTTATCTGCTCTAAAACCATACTGGCTGTCTGTAAGGAGGTTGTGTTTTTCAATGAAATTATCCAGTCTCTTAGTGAAGATTTTTTCAAGTATTTTGGAAAATTGTGAGAGTAAAGAGACTGGCCTGTAATTTGTGAAACAATGACTGTCTCCTGTTTTGTATAGAGGTATTACTTTTGCTATTTTCATTTTGTTTGGAAATTTACCAGTTTGAAATGACAGGTTACAGATGTGGGTGAGTGGCTTAACAATTCCTTCAATTACTTTTTTCACTATTGTCATGTCAGTTTCATTCCATTCCGTTGATTTTTTGTTCTTAAATTTACTCACAGTCTCGATAATTTCCTTTTCAGTAACTGCACCCAAAAAGATTGTGTTTGGATTTCTATCTTCTATTTCATTTACAGAACCACTGTTGTTTGTTTCTGTTGTCACTATTGATTTTGCTAATTCAGGACCAACGTTTACAAAAAATTTATTGAAACCACTGACCACATCCTCCATATTATTTATCAAATTGCCATTTTCAATAAAATATTCTGGATTATTAGCATTCTTAGGTCGATTACTAATAATCCCATTGAGTACTTGCCATATTCCTCTTAAGTTATTTTTATTATCCTCTAATATTCTGTTGTAATATTCTTTCTTACAGGTCCTCATTATATTAGTAAGCTTATTTTTATATCTTTTATATTTGATCTCAGCCTCTACCATTCTGCACTTAATGAATTTTTTATATAATGTATTCTTCTTTTTACATGCATTTATTAACCCCTTGGTGACCCAAGGAATATTTTTCTTTTGTTGTCTGTCACTGTATTGTTTTATAGGACAGTTTTTATTGTACAATGATTGAAATATTTGTAAAAATTTATCATATGCTTTATTTATATCATTTTCATCATAAACTATCTTCCAATCTTGTATTAATAATTCCTTTGTCAGTAAATACATAGATTCTTCGGTTCTTATTCTTTTATATTTAATATTTTTGGTATACTTTTTCTTCCTATAATCACATTGATAGACAACAAAAATCGGCAGGTGGTCACTGATATCATTCAAAAAAAGCCCACTCCTGATATTATTTTCCATAATGTTTGTGAATATGTTATCTATTAGTGTGGCACTGTGTGACGTGGTTCTGCTAGGTCCGGTAATTGTTGGATGTAAGCCCATACTGTACATTGTGTTGATAAATTCTTCTGTCAAACTATGTTGTTTTGAATTCATCAGATCTATATTGAAATCCCCACAGATGAACATAACTTTATGAGTTAGTTTTGCATACATTTTTTCCATCCAGTCCTTAAATAAGTCAATGTTTGATCCAGGTGTTCTATATACACAGCTCACTACTATATTCTTCACATTGTCCAGACAGATTTCTATTGTAATACATTCAAATAAATCATCCACAGTTACTGACAGATTTTCAACAACCTTGTATTTCAAGCTCTTGTCAACATAAATTGCAACTCCTCCTCCTTTTTTCACTTTTCTATTTATATAATTTAATTCATAGCCATCCATGGTAAAATCCACTCCTTTCTCTTCACTGAGCCACGTCTCTGATATTGCCACAATATTGAATGGCTCTTTAAACTGATGTAAATTATCTTTAATGTTATTAAAGTTGGCATAGAGACTTCTGCCGTTGAAGTGGATCATAGAAATATTGAAATCAGATGTGACCATTGTGTTAAACTGTTCATCCGTGTAGTAACTACGGTCATTATTGATGGAGCTAAATAAATTATTATCAGGGTCTATGTTATATTCTACATCCTGTGGGTTGTGATCTGTATATTCAAAAACTTTCAGTTCCTGTTGTTCCTGTTTGTTGATCTTTTGTTTCATGTTGTTAAATGTCTTGTAGCAGATGAGTATAATCCTTCAGTGTCCTACAGTTGTCTGTTGTTGCTGTGACTCCAGTTCATAACATTCACTGATATTTGTCCAGTTCCATAATATTACGGATGTTAATGACCTTGGCTTCTTCAGGTGATCCGTTTAATTTGATGTATATTTTACAGTTTGATGTCCAGGTGTTTTGAATCTTTTTCTGCTTTCTCAGATATCTTGCTTTTCTGGCTATTTCTGCGTTTTCTTTTGTGAGGTGCTCGTTTAAGTAAATGTTCGTTCCTTTCAGTTTCCTACCTTGTTTCAACAGCGCAGTCTTGTGTTTTCTGTTGACAAACCTCATGATCACAGCCGGTTTGTCGCCGTTTTTCCTGGGCAGAGGGTGGCAGGTCTCTATGGTGTTACAGTCCAGCTGGATTCCTTTGGACTGCATGAAGGCCGCCACTTGTTGCTCCGTGGATTCCTCTTCCAGCTCGTCAAGCCTCCCTCCACTGTCCGCGGCCACTGCTCGCACGTACGATCGGGGTTTAATGTGGAGCCCCGTGATGATCACGTCATTCACCTGGGTGTTCTGCTCCAGTTCCGACACTCTGCTCTCCAGATACGCCAGCCTCTTGTCCTTTCTCGGCGTTCTGGATCCGCAGTGCTTTCACCTCCTCGATCAGGTCCAGGATGTTTCTTTGCTGCAGCTTAACAGCAGAAATCTCTTCCGCCAAGAAGTCCAGCGCTCTTTTAATGTCGTCCACCTCCTCAGTCTGCTGAGCTTTCTTGGGATCCATGATCCCGGGACAAACCGACTTCACACAGTATATTCTCCACCACTGTCTTAATACTTCAATAATTTTGGCCAGATTTGACTCCTGCTCAGTGCCACCTGTCTATAATATAGTCCCATTATCTATTCCACTAATGTCACATTTTAAAACTAGAAAAGCACTCGGAGAGCGCAGACCTCCGCCAAGTGCCACAGTTCCCCCCATACAGTGTTTTACATCATAAATATTAATCCTACATTTATTGTGTGTATGTTTTTCAGATTCCTTGACCATGAAAACATATGAGTAGCAATTGGATTCACATGGATAGTGTAATGACGAGGCGCACACACACCGAGTGTCAGTCAGAACTTTTACTTGTCACTGCAACTTCAACCAACAACTAACCACACAGTGGCTCATGTACAACTCCTTTTATACTCAGGTCATGGCCAGGGTCATACTGCCCTCTAGTGGTGACTCTATATGAACTTCACATATCAATACATCTCCCTTTTTTTTTCCAAGTAAAGGTCATGTCCAACTTAAACTGTTTCTCAAATTTCAATAAACAAATAAACTCCATTTCTGTTTACATCTTTGTCAACCTTGTACACTGAATCACAACTTTAACATTTTCTCTGTTTTACAACTCAACATCAACACATTTTTTTTTTTTTTTCATTCATCTCAGTACTCCTTACATTTCCTCAATCAATCTTTTCGGTTTCACAATTTGCCTTTGTGAGCATCTCTTTTGTGTCACCTCAGTCTGTTCGTTAGTGTCTGTCTCTATGTTCTGGTTCTCAGCCATTTCTGGTTGTTCGGTTTGGCTGGGAATTGGCATGTCGCTTGTTTCACTGTCTGTGACTCTCAATTTGGTCTGAGGCACTTTCAGTAAGTGACGTCGGTTTCGCCTCATTGTTTTCCCATGCTCTGTGATGACTTCATATGATCTGGGAGTTGTTTCTTTGACCACTTTTGCCAGCGGTCCCCATTCTCCATCACATCTCACTCGCACAATGTCCTCATGTGCAAGTGGTCTCAGAGGTCGTGCTGTTCTGTTGTACAGTTCAGTTTGCCTCTCATCACGCCTCACATCTCTCTTTTCCATCACCTGTGATGCTGATGGAAGTCGCGTTCTGAGTTTCCGGTTCATGAGCATTTCTGCTGGGGAAAGTCCATTCCCTAGTGGTGATGCTCGGTAATTCAGGATCGCCAGATGTGGGTCTTCTGCATTGTCTGCAGCCTTTTTCAGTATGCGCTTCACTATTTGCACCCCTTTCTCTGCTAACCCATTCGACTGTGGGTACAGAGGGCTTGAGGTCACGTGCTTGAACCCATATGTGTCTGCAAAGTCTTTGAAGCACTGACTCGTGAATTGTGGTCCGTTATCGCTTACAACAGTCATTGGAATTCCATGGCGTGCGAACATTGTCTTTGTGTGTGCAATCACTCTTTCTGCTGTTGTGTCACTCAACCCTGCAAACTCTGGGTAGGTGGAATGATAGTCCATGACTATCAGATAGTCCTTGCCCTTAAGCTGAAATAGATCCATGCCCACTTTTCTCCATGGCCCTTGAGGCTTTTCATGGGGCCTCATAGGCTCCTTTGGCTGTTGATACCTGTGGCGCTGGCAAGTTTCACAGCGCTGCACATATGCCTCAATGTCCTTGTGCATGCTGGGCCAATACAAAACATCACATGCACGTCTTTTGCACTTTTCAATACCCAAATGCCCCTCATGCACTAATTTAACCATTTCTGATCTCATGGAGGTAGGTATGACTATCCTTGTACCCTTTAACAGAACCCCATCTAACACAGACAGTTCACCTTTAAAGTGTTGGTAAGGCTTGTCAATCATAACCTGTCCTGGTTGATGTATCTGTTCCATTACTCTTTTTAGTTTCTCATCCTTTTGTGTTTCTTTCACTATCTTCGTCCATTTTGCATCTGACACTGGCATGTGTGCCTTAATAGAGTCTACATGTATTTGCACAGCTTCCTCTGTTGTGCTGCTGGTGTTGCTCAAGCTAGCCCTACTCAGCGCATCGGCTACAATTAGTTGCTTGCCTGGTGTAAACTCAAATTTCAAGTCATATTTCTGTAATCTTAACATTAGACGCTGGATGCGCGGTGGTGCGTCACCCAGTGGCTTCTGTGAGATCGCAATCAATGGTTTGTGGTCTGTTTCTAGTATTACTGACCGTCCATACACATATTCATGAAACTTCTCACATCCAAACACTGCACCTAGAGTCTCTTTCTCTATTTGCGCGTAATTTCTTTCTGCGCTTGTCATGGTGCGCGATGCGTATGCGACTGGATACCACTCTGTGTCATGTTTTTGCAATAGCACAGCTCCTAGGCCGGCTTTGGACGCATCTGTGGACACTTTTAGCAGTTTGTCCTGATCATAGAATTTTAACACTGGCTCCTGTATTAGACTGCTTTTGAGCCACTCCCATTCTCTGGCATGCTCTGCCATCCACTGCCACATTGTATTGGTCTCTAACAAGCTTCTAAGAGCTATTGTGTTAGCTGATAAATTTGGGATAAATTTCCCCATGTAATTGACTAGCCCTAAGGCTCTTTGCAAGTCAGTTTTGTCCTGCGGTACTGGCAGCTCTGCTATGGCCCGCACTTTTTCCGGATCTGGTTGCACGCCTGCCCCAGATAACTTCTCTCCCAGGTATGTAATCTCCTGTACCCCAAATTGGCACTTACTCTTATTCAGTTTCATACCTGACTTTTGCGCCTGTGTGAGAACTCTAGCCAACCTTTCGTCGTGCTCCTCTTTTGTTTTTCCCCAGACTACCACATCATCAAGAAAAACTCCCACCCCTTCTATTCCGTCAAACAATTGCTGCACAGTTCTATGGAAAATTTCAGGGGCTGAGCTAATCCCGAACGGCATTCGTAGAAAGCAATGCCTTCCGAATGGCGTATTAAATGTGCACAATTTAGCGCTTTCCTCGTCGAGCACTATTTGGTAAAACCCAGATTTGGCATCTAATTTTGTGAAGTAACTTGCTCCACTCATTGTGCTGGTTATGTCAGATTTTGTTGGTAGCCTGTAATGCTCACGCTGTATTACTTTATTTAGATCTTTCGGATCTATGCACAATCTCAAATCTCCATTTGGCTTCTCCACTATAACTAGGGAGTTAACCCATTCAGTTGGTTCTTCTATTTTTCTGACCACTCCGTCTGCTATCAGTGAGTCTAGTGTTTCCCTCAGCCTCTTTTTAAGAGCTATTGGCACTTTTCTTGCTGGATGTATGACTGGCTCTGCATTCTCTTTCAGCCTAATTTTTTGTTTGCCTGGTAGGCGGCCTATTCCTTTGAACACCTCTTTGTATTCCTTCACCCAGTCAGTGTGTTTGGGCCTACTTGTAGTAGCCTCTGTGTTTTCTCGTGCTGTCACCTTGTCTATATCAATGACATTCACCCTCTTGATCAGACCTAGCTGATCGCATGTTTTCAAACCCAAAATTGCTTGTCTATTTCCATCAACAAGTACAAACAATGCATTCACTGTCTTATCTTTGTTTGACAGTGTAACCCTGCACATTCCCTTAGTGGGTATTGGCTTATCGTCATATGTTCTCAGATTAATCTTTTTATCTCTTATTTTCGGTTTGTTTTTCAGTCTTTTAAAATCTTTCATTGGCAGGATGTTTACCTGCGCACCTGTGTCGAGCTTCAGTGACATGTCCGTGCCATTCATCTCCAAGCACACTATCCATTCGTCAGCGCTCGTCTCTCCCTCGATGGCGTCCACGTAAAACTGATCCTCTTTGCTGTCGCTCTTTTTCTCCACGAGTTGCACCCTCTTCTTCGAGAAGCAGGTCTTTGCAAAGTGATTTTTTCCGCCACACTTGCAACATTCCTTCCCGAATGCTGGACACTGCTTCGGCGCATGTTGCATTCCACACCGCTCACAGTTCCCGCGCGCGCGCTTTGCATCTCTTTTCCTTGCATACAACGTTCCTTTCGGCTTCGCACGCTGCACTGCATCGACTTCAGCAGTCTCTCTTTCCTTGCTGCTAAAAGTCTTTAATTGTGCCTTTGTACTCTCAGACGCTTGGCAAATCTGTATCGCTTTCTCCAGCGTTAAGTTAGTCTCTTTAAGTAATTGCATCCGCAATTTGTTGTCTTGGACCCCAATTACAATTTGGTCCCATATCATTGACTCACTCAATGTTCCAAAGTTGCATGACTGACATTTCAACCGTAGGTCTGTGACATACAGCTCGATGGACTCTGACTCTTTCTGAAGTCTTTTTCTGAACACATACCTCTCGTACGTTTCATTCTTTCTCGGTGTGCAATAATCGTCGAACTTCTTCATTACGACGTCGAATTTGCCTTTTTCTTCTTCCGTGAAGATGAATGTGTTGAACACATCTAGCGCCGCTCGCCCTGCTACTGTTAGCAGTAATGCTATCTTCCTCTCCTCGTCACGGAGACCGATAGCTAGCGAATAAAGTTCAAAACTTTGTTTGAATGCTTTCCAGTTCTTGTTGACGTTACCGGTCAACTTTAACTCATCCGGCTGTCGAAGAGCGTTCATCTTCGCCGTCGGTTCGTATCTTTTATCCTGGTACCATGTAATGACGAGGCGCACACACACCGAGTGTCAGTCAGAACTTTTACTTGTCACTGCAACTTCAACCAACAACTAACCACACAGTGGCTCATGTACAACTCCTTTTATACTCAGGTCATGGCCAGGGTCATACTGCCCTCTAGTGGTGACTCTATATGAACTTCACATATCAATACAGATAGGATTAGTGATTCAGTAGTTATTCAGGAAAATCGCATTTTGCATAATGGCGGTTTTAAAGATCACCACCAAAATGTTATCATCTGTAGGATACCCCATTTGTGACAATCTGTGAAAATTTCATGAAAATCCGTGCATAACTTTTTGAGTTATCTTGCTAACAAACAAACAAACCAACGCCGATGAAAACATAACCTCCTTGGCGGAGGTAAAAAAAATCACAATAATCCAGTACATTTAATCAGCTCAAATTTCTACACACAACTAAAAATATTTGATTGCAGCATCATATTTCATTAAAGTAGACTTAAAACACCTTTGGATGGTTATTGCACAGAATAAAACCACAGGAACATAAACCTTGTAAAGTGTGGGAGGGATAGCGAACATCATAATGATGACTATTGCTATAAATGACAGCTTTCTCTCTCATCAGCAACTACTGATCAGCTATCTTTAGCCATCTAATAGTACATTTGGTCAAGTGTTTTTCCTTTTCACATGTTTGATCCCAGATATTCCCAAAACTCTGTCAGGAAAGCAAAAGATAAACAAGGCAGGATCAGGAACTAAAACGATATGCTCTACTCTTTTCATTCTCGTAGTGAACAAGCTGTTTTCCACCACTGTTTTCCATGTCCTCCTTTCAAAGCAGCATTCATAGATATATATAAAAAGTAAAATTCAATACAAATAAATAAGAAAGGATAAACATACACTGAAAAGTGCAAATGTACATCTGTTTACAGTTTGACATATTCACTGTACAATCATTGATTTATAATAAGGATTACTAAGTAGCATAGTTTGAGTAAGAAATATTTCATAGCAAGTCTATTGGAAAATATTTGCATTGCCCTGTGACTAGGAGAGGCTCTTCTGAACATTACAAAAGTGTATGTGCATGTGTGTTCCTGTGTATGTGCCTGCCAGCGGGTGTGTGTTTGTGGCTGTATGTGTGTACTGTATATATATAAATATATGTGGTGTATCTGAATGTGCAAACGAGGAAGCAGAGGAAACTCAAATCATTTTAGTTGAGAGGCACAAAAGCTGCCCAGCCAGCATTTCAAGTATCTAGCATTGTTTTGGAACAACACTCATCTGTCAGACATTAGCAAAGCAGAGAGGAGAGAGAGAAAGAGGAAAGATAAGAGTTCTTCCTTTAGGCAGCTAAAGAGTCATACGAGTGGAAACGAGCATTTCAAAGAACTGTGCCAAAAGAGCGATACTGATGAGACAAAACATCACTTTTAGCCACAGTTTCTGCTATTGCACTTTGCCATAAACACTGTTCTCTCTTTGAGTTAAACAGCCCACTGCATCAGAAAGCTGAAACTTGGTTTTACATCCCCCCCAACCCCCCAAAGTTCAGTGAATGCTTCCTCACTTATGGCAGAAACAAACACCCTGGGGTGCAAATGTGGATTCATAAGTTCAGTTGCACTTGAAATCCCATTCAGTCTTTGTATGAGGCCTGAATATTTTCATAAGCTCTTCCCCGCCAAGATAAAATGTGATCCCCTTCCCCACCGGAGTTGGAAAGGGGAGCACAGCCACCCATTGGCAGTCAGTTTTAATCCATAAAGATGTTATCATATTCAGAAACCTGATAAGATCATCCTGGAGTGGCGGGAGGGAGACTAGTGCCACGAGTTTCCCACCACAGAAACACTCCATTTTTCTAAGATAAGCCTTTATTAGTTCCACAATGGGGAAATTCCAGGATTGCAACAGCACAGGGATAGCAACACTCAGAGCAACAATTTAGAAGATAAGCGCAGTGAATATACATACAATATGTACACATAAATATATATACACAGTGTGGAGCATTATAACTAGATGGAATAAACAGCATAACAGTCTATTTAGTTAGCTCACATAGTATGAATATGTACCCATACAGCATATTATGTATTTGAATCAGCCTAGTTGTCACCCTCCGTAGTGATTGATATTGTCCTAGTTGTATACTGGAGGGAACCATTTTGTGCAAGTCTGTTGAGTCTTTTTCATTCAATACTGTTAGGTCGTCACGTTTTTTTGCTATCTCTGCATGCAGCCCTGCTTAGGTTATGAAGTCTGACAGCCATAGGTAGGAAGGACCTGTAAAACCTCTCGGTTGCGCACCTAGGATGATGTAGCCTACTGCTAAATGAGCTCCTTAGTGCATTCAGTATGTCCTGCATAGGATTGGACTCGGACTCCAGCAGAGATGACAGCTTAGCCACCACCCTTCTCTCTCCTATCTCCTCCACTGAGTCAAGGCGCTGACCCAGGACAGAGCTAGCTTTCTTGATCAGTTTGTTCAGTCTCTTCCTATCGGCTGCTGTGATGCCACTGCCCCAGCAGACCACTCCAAAAGTAATGGCTGATGCCACCACCGAATTGTAGAATGTCTTCAGGAGCACCCCTTGTACACCAAAAGACCTGAGCCTCCTCAGTAGGAACAGCTTGCACTGTCCCTTCTTGTAGAGTGTGTCGGTATTGTGTGACCAGTCTAGTTTATTGTTCAAAGGAACACCCAGGTACTTGTACAGTTAGGCCCAGAAATATTTGGACAGTGACACAAGTTTTGTTATTTTAGCTGTTTACGAAAACATATTCAGGATACAGTTATATAATCAATATGGACTTAAAGTGCAGACTCTCAGCTGTAATTTGAGGATATTCACATCCAAATTGGAGCAAGGGTTTAGGAATTACAGCTCTTTAATACGTAGCCGCCTCTTTTTCAAGGGACCAAAAGTAATTGGACAATTGACTCAGAAGGCTGCATGGGCTCTTCCCTCGTTAACCTGTCATCAATTAAGCAGTTAAAAGGTCTGGAGTTGATTCCAGGTGTGGCGTTTGCATTTGGAAGCTGTTGCTGTGAACACAACATGCGGTCAAAGGAGCTCTCAATGGAGGTGAAACAGACCATCCTGAGGCTGAAAAAAAAGAAGAAATCCATCAGAGAGATAGCAGAAATGTTAGGAGTGGCCAAATCAACAGTTTGGTACATTCTGAGAAAAAAAAGAGTGCACTGGTGAGCTTGGGAACTCAAAAAGGCCTGGACGTCCATGGAAGACAACAGTGGTGAATGATCGCAGAATCCTTTCCATTGTGAAGAACAACCCCTTCACAACATCCACTCAAGTGAAGAACACTCTCCAGGAAGTAGGTGTATCAGTATCTAAGTCTACCATAAAGAGAAGACTTCATGAGAGTAAATACAAAGGATTCACCACAAGGTGCAAACCATTAATCAGACTCAAAAATAGAAATGCCAGAATTGACTTTGCCAAAAAACACCTGAAGAAGCCAGCCCAGTTCTGGAACAGCATTCTTTGGGCAGATGAGACTAAGGTCAACCTGTACCAGAATGATGGGAAAAAGAAAGTTTGGAGAAGAATTGGAACAGCTCATGATCCAAAGCACCACATCTTCTGTAAAACATGGTGGAGGCAGTGTGATGGCATGGGCATGCATGGCTTCCAATGGCACTGGGTCACTTGTGTTTATTGATGAGGTGACAAAAGACAGAAGCAGCCGGATGAATTCTGAAATGTATAGGGATATACTTTCTGCTCAGATTCAGCCAAATGCAGCAAAGTTGATTGGACGGCGCTTCACAGTACAGATGGACAATGATCCAAAACATACTGCAAAAGCAACCCAGGAGTTTTTTAAACCACTCCGGCCACCGGCGGAGTGAAGAAGCCTCACCGTTACAGGCCCGGTACAGTGGCTCTGAGAGAGATCCGTCGCTACCAGAAATCCACGGAGCTGCTCATCCGTAAGCTGCCCTTCCAGCGCCTGGTGAGGGAGATCGCTCAGGACTTCAAGACCGACCTGCGCTTCCAGAGCTCCGCCGTCATGGCTCTGCAGGATACCAGCGAGGCCTACCTGGTGGGTCTCTTCGAGGACACCAACCTGTGCGCCATCCACGCCAAGAGGGTCACCATCATGCCCAAAGACGTCCAGCTGGCCCGCCGCATCCGCGGAGAGAGAGCTTAGACTTTCTGCTGCACATCCACCAACCACAAAGCTCCATATAGTAATATGTACACTAGCTGCTCTTGTTTTTTCTTGCCTTCTGATTGTTGCTCTGAGTGTTGCTATCCCTGTGCTGTTGCAATCCTGGAATTTCCCCATTGTGGGACTAATAAAGGCTTATCTTATCTTATCTTAAAGAAGTGGAATATTCTGCAATGGCCGAGTCAATCACCAGATCTCAACCCTATCGAGCATGCATTTCACTTGCTCAAGACAAAACTTAAGGCAGAAAGACCCACAAACAAGCAACAACTGAAGACAGCTGCAGTAAAGGCCTGGCAAAGCATCTCAAAGGAGGAAACCCAGCGTTTGGTGATGTCCATGGGTTCCAGACTTCAGGCACTCATTGCCTGCAAAGGATTCTCAACAAAATATTGAAAAGTAACATTTTACTTAGGGTTATGTTTATTTGTCCAATTACTTTTGAGCCCCTGAAATGAGGAGCGTTTGTATAAAAATAGCTACAATTCCTATATGTTTAATCATGTATTTTTGTTCAACCCCTTGAATTAAACCTTAAAGTCTTCACTTCAATTCCGTTGTAGTTGTTTCATTTCAAATCCAATGTGGTGGCATGCAGAGCCCAAATCATGAAGATTGTGTCACTGTCCAAATATTTCTGGGCCTAACTGTAGGATGTCACCATCTCAATGTCTGTTCCCTGGATGTTTACTGGTGCTGTGAGGGGTTGTCCTTGCCTGCGGCAGTCCACCACCAGCTCCTTAGTTTTTCTCGCATTGATCTGGAGGCAGTTCCGATGGCCTCAGTCCACGAAGTCCTGGATAAGTCCTCTGTACTCAGCTTCATCTCCGTCGGAGATGAGGCTGACGATCACAAGAGTCATCAAAGAACTTCTGTAGATGGCAGTGTGTTGTGTGGTGTGAGAAGTCCGCAGTATAAAGGGTGAACAGGAAGGGAGCCAGAACCATTCCCTGAGGGGCCCCCATGCTGCCACTGATCGTGTTGGACACACAATCCCGGGTTCTCACAAACTGTGGCTGGTTTGTGAGGTAGTCCAGGATCCATGATGACAGGTGCTGGTCCACCCCTGCGCACAGCAGCTTGTCCCTCAGGATCATCGGTTGGATGGTGTTGAAAGCACTGGAGAAGTCAAAGAACATGATCCTCACTGCATTCCCAGGCTTCTCAGGGAACGGTGAAGGTCACGGTGTTGTCCACGCAGAAGTTGATGTAGTCCATGATGGTGTGAGTGAGGCTGTTGATGTCCTCACCAAGTGGATCGCAGAGCTGCTCCCTGGCAGTGGTTTCAAAACAGTCCTTTAGAGCGTCCTTTGCCTCCTCAGACCATATCTTCACTGTGCGCATAACCCGAGGTTGTCTGTGTACTAGGGTTTTGTACACCGGCAGGAGATGAACCAAGTTGTGATCTGATCTCCCGAGTGGGGGGAGTGGTGATGAGGTGTACGCCTCCTTAGTGTTTGCATAGAATAAGTCCAGTGTTTTATTGTCTCTAGTGTGGCATGTGACATACTAGGTGAATGTGGGCAGGATGGGGGACAAGTGAAATATGGTTGAAATCACCGGAGATGAGGAGGAGAGCATCTGGGTGTTGTGTCAGCAGTGTAGCATCATCGTCTCCTCAAACCAAAACAGAAGATCACTTCTTTCCATTTTACAGGAATTTCACTTTATTCTTTCTACAGGAATACCACTTTTCTGCATTCTACAGGAATATCACTGGCTTTCATATCGACTCATCCAGGCCTCATCCAGGCCTGACCCAAAGATGTTTTCCCAGGACCCCAATGTAAACAGTTGCCTCTTGCAGAGATGGTAAGGATCAGAATTTGCTTTTAAAGGCTCAAAGGAACATAAAATTCGGGAGACCAGACTTCCAACGTGAACACTGCATTTGGATAACATCCTCCTTTGCAGGAAACCAATGCTCTTAAAAAGGGTCATAAACGGCTTAATCAGACAGGTTTATAACCTTGATGGCTCCCAGATTATCTCTTCCAGATACCATGGACCTAAAAGAAATCATCTACAGCTCAACAGTACCTCCTAGCGGATACCTACGAAATGTGTTTCAGTATGTAGGATGACTTTTTAATTTGTTCTAAACATTAAGCTTCTTTCAGTTTATCCTCTTCTCCCCTGGATCCTAAGGACACTGAAAATCATCCCTTTTTATCACCAACCATGGATTGCTTCTGTACTACATTAAGCTTTGATCTAAATATGAATGCATGTATTATAATTATGTATAAGAAATGTTATATTCATGAGTGTTTTTCAAACAAATGTAATATTAGAGTAATGGTATAAATGCATGATCACCAAATATTAGCCAAGTCATTTAATTTAGTTAGATCTTATACTGAGCACCTAATTTCATAAGAACCGACTGAGTGTTGATTTTTCTCTGCAATTTCATGGGATGGTGTCTTCGTTTGATTGGCTGCTCTCAAACAAAGAAATGTTTTCACATTGGATAGCAGCCATTTCAAACTGCTTTTGATAAAGTCGATTGGTCAGTCTTGCGATCGACATCACAAGTTTATGACCAGGCGGGGTCATTTAAAAGTAGTAGAAGCTGCCCTGCATATTTAGATTAAGAAAGAAAAAGAAACACACAGAAAGAAGTAAATGTTAAGTTAAAATGTAGGTAAGATTCAGGGAAAAACACACAGATTCAGATTAAGAGAGAACAAGATGTAAGATTAAGAGAGAGAATAAGGCAGATTAAGTTAAGGAAAAAAGTTAAGTTAGAGTTAGAAACACAGAAAAGAAAGAAAGAGATTTTGAGAAAGATTAGGAAATAAGTTAAGATTAAAGACGCAGAATAATGATCTAGATCTCAGAGGAAGATTTTATTCCACCGTTTCAAGGTCCTGTGTAGTTTTATTTTATCTAAATTGTTCTGTGTGAAGTTTGTCAAATCCTGCGTTAGTTTTTGGTTACTGAGGAGAAATCACCTTTTTCTTTAGAGCTCGCTTTCTCAGAGAATCAAATTCTCAAACTTTTTTCCTTCACCTCAGAAGCCATTCTTGTCCTAGTAAATGTTTTTCTCAAAATTTTTTTATGACTTTTCACGCCATTAAAGTGGACCTTTAATTTTCCTAATTTAAAGTGGACAGAGACTGTGGTTTTTTTTTTGGACTCTCTTTCCGGCCTCATACCCGCCTGATTGAGAAGTTTCTCCTTCAGTTTTTTTGGTCTATCCCGCTACAAGAGACCTCAAATTCGGACTCTTTTCCAAGGACTTGTCATGCCGCTCGGTGACAGACCATCCCCTGCTGCCATTGTCTGGAGAGCCCCCAGCTGAGTTTGCACTTCCATGGCTGTGAGGAAGCATCGCAGCAGCCGCTTCCTCCGACGTCCTATCTCCCAACTCAGCCGGTATCGACCCGCTGAAAGGTGGACCTACAGCTGTTTTCGTAAGTGAAACTCCTACTTCTCCTATCTGCTGGGTTAAAACGTGATGTCCGAACAATTAAATTACAATTGAATAAAGCCCGTATTTCAGGGCTCAATTAGTCTTAGCCACAGGATAAAGCTATAAATTGAAGGAAAACTCTTAGTCATTTTTAAGTAACTGCCCTTAATTTTTGTATATTAATTCAGAAGTCATTTTTAGATAATTAGCTTATGAATTTTCCCCATAAAATTGTGTTGTTTTGTTAGACATTTCAGCCTTCATTTACCGTTGAAACATAAGTCTGGTTCCTCCTTGGTTCTACAGAGGTGTAACGCTGGATTTTATGTTCAGGAATCCAATAACAGTGGATGTCGTACGCTGTTATCATTTGAATCTGTTTATCCATCATTTGAATGCCATATCATGTAACCTGAATGAGTTTAATAAAAGGGTGAAGGAGAGAAGTTGAAGCGTTTTCCTTTTGCATATATATGTTTCCTAATCACGGCAGGAGAAGAACTCAATTAAATTTTGAGACTGATCAATTAAGTAATTGAAGGTACAAAATTAAATCAAATTAAAGTTAATATTATTGTCCATTGTGACTGGTGCCCCCTTTTACGAGTGCTTTTATTTAATTTAGCGGGTGTAGAAGTGATGGTTTAACTCCGCCCCCTTTCACACCCACTATTAAATAAAATAAATAATTCCTGTACCTTATGACAATATTTTATTATATAATCCTGCTACAGTATTTTAATGGTGCCGCCGTGAGAGGCCTGTGTAATTGGGAAACGTATATGCAAAAAGGAAAAATCATTGAGACATAAGCTGTTTTTTTTTTTTCTCTGCAAATATTGATCCACTTTATTCGGTGAGCCTGTGTGTTGTTTGGGAGAGAGAGGCTGAGGCTGCCTCTCCCTCTGTCTGTGTCTGTTGTGTTTGTTTACTTAGCTTCCCGCCGAGGCGTCTGGTTGCTGATAGTGGCAAAAGGGGGGTGGGCTGAGTCACCCACTGTCTCAGGAACGAAACAGCTGTGTTGATGCATGCAAGTTTTAAGCAGTATTATATGTTGGATTAAGAAAAATAAAGGCCTAGAGTGACAGAAATGCGAAGAAAACCATCCTGTCTCTCGCCAGTTTAACCTTCCGGCGATTATCCCGAAAGGATTAATTAAACTGGCCAGTTCTGTAATTACCCAAGCGTGGTGACGTCAGATTAAGCTGGACACAGTTTGATCTGGTCACTGTATAAACTGTTGGGGAAGTAGCGCTACTAAAAACTATACCCAGAATTAAAGGGGTAACATTATTTGTGAAAGTTGGAAATTAAACTCTCATTTTGAAAAGCAAGGCGTGGCGTTGTCGCTAAGACTCGCGCCTGCATAACGTGTCACGTGAACACGCACAATTGTGCTCGTGACCAAAAGGCGTGCACAAAAAACTGCGCATGAGCAGAGTAAGCGTGCAGACGCCATTTTGAAGGCGCTAAGAGGAAGTCACCCTAGCCGCCATTTTGAGTGAGACCGGTAGACCCGCCCAGAGCGACGTCACCAGTGGCTCCTCTTCTTGGGAGGGCAGAGATAACTGCCTCCATCTTGTGGTCAACTATAGGAGTTGCATTTCTTGCATGAATGCACACTCGGATTAAAGCAGAGCGAATCTATTAAGCTGATTTATAATCAAACAGAGCTTCCAAATTAACTTCAAATCAATCCGAATTATCCGGAACAACCTAAATTTAAACCCAATTCAAAGTTTTATCCCAAGAACAAAAAGGAAAAAGAAACTTGTGGGTCTGAAGTTTGTTCTCATTGGTGGAAGAGCTTTTGACTGCATATATACACAGTGAAAGAACATAGAAGCATAGACTTTGTATTTACTCACGTATGTTAACCATATATTTTAATCTTTTTAGTTAAAAGCATATATTTACACATCTTGCGCTAAAAGTCTGCAAACTTTTGAAGCTATATATATGTGTTTTGTTTTAAAGATCACTTTGTGCGATTTCTTTCACAGGAAGCCATTCAACTTAGGGACTCAAATAAATGACAATGTTCATTTAGACTCAAGTTAATGTTAATCCTGTGCATGTTGGTAAAGGATTTAGTGATTTACTAAATATTTAACCAAAATTTTCCAAAATTAGGAAACCACATCCAGCAATTAACACTTGAAAGCTTTAGCTTATTTACAGCCAGTGTGTTGCTTTTGATTCATGTTTCCTCCCCAGGAGAAGGAAAACATTTAACCAACTCACTATTTCTCACCAGGATTTGAAATAAGTCAAAAGGTGAAAACTTTGATTAGTCTGTAAAACTTTTTTTTTCTCTTCCTCTTTTTAAGTAATCATTAACTTTAATCCTAAGGAAGCCTTAGTGACAATACGCAAAGACAATTAATTTGTTTCCTAATTTGTAAATATTAAAACATTTAAAGGCTTTAAATGAAGATAAGCTTTAACAAATAAAACAAAGCCAATTCTAACTTTAAAACAAAGTGAAGACATACTGTAACCCTAAAGCCTTAAAGCATTTAACCTTTTCTATTTTTGTTGCTTTCTTTTGTAAATAAAATCATTACTTTCAAGTGAGATTCAACAAAAATTCACAACCTAGTTGAGGACTATTCCAAAACTACACTTTGATAACTGAACTAAAAGAAGTCAATCCACACAAAAGTTTTGTTGTTGTTGTTTTTGCCTTGTGAAATACAAATCAAAATACAGTGTCAACAAATAAATTAACACATATTCCACATTTCTAAAGAATTTCCAAAATATTTGCTTTCCTTCTTACAAGCCTGGAAGTTGAAACAAACTCCAAAATGAAGCTTGTAAGTACCCTCACTGTAAAACAACACTCAAGGTTAACTCTTGACTCACAACCTTAGCCACAATCAACTAATCGATTTCAAGCTAAGCGTTACACAAACGGTGAAACATGTCGAGTCCACTTGACTAATTAAATGACCTTCAAGTAACATTGGAAGAGTTGGCTTCCGACCTTATACCCGGTTTCTCCAAACAAGTTCAGGATACTCCACCCAAAGATTTGAAGCAAATCACGAAAAAACTTTTAGATGAATGCGAAGCTAACCCACCGAAAGCAAAAGAAATCCCCAGTGTGTTAGGAAAGTTTGCACTAGCATTGATTGCAAGGCTAAAACGAGCTGAAACCCAAGTACTCTACGCCGAAAAGGAACTGGTGGAACGACAAACAACCATCCTTTCTCTTCAGGAAGAGAACAAATCTCTTGTGAAAAAGCAGGAACAAGCTCGCATAGAGAAAGAAGACACCCAAGCCACGCTTGATCAGACGTTGCTAAATTTGGAACAAACAGAAGAAGAAAAGCAATGACTAGAAGACAACAATACCTCACTTCAGCAAGAAAATGAGGAATTGAAAACCGCCCTGCTTCACAAAGAGAATCAACTCAAGGAAGATGAAGGTCAATTGGACGAAACAAACTCCGATTATGGGAAATGTAAACTGCTCCTACGAGAAGCACAACAAGGTCTTCAGGATGTCAAAGAAGAGCTGGAAGACCACCGGAAACAAAGGGATCTGAGACCAGAAGCCATGAACAGGCCGGTTCCCTCGACAAAGGGGGGCATCCCCTCATGTGATGGGGACTCCCCCAGCTCACACTCATCTGACCCGTTCAGACCCGAACGGCAACATGAAAGACATTTGCAAATTCCATCCGATGGAGATCTCAATAAAATCGCTCGCCACGTCACAAAATTTGACCCCTCAACCAGTGGGTCACCTGATACCAGGGCTTATTTGCAAGACATTGACTACTACTTGTGTAAATACCCTGATGCTACAGTTGACGATCGCATTTATTTGATTAAGTTGACATCCAACAGGTCGGTATCAAAATTTATGGATCGGCAACCATTTGACATCAAGATGAACCACCGGATACTCTATGAAGCCATCGAAAAGGAGTTCTCCGACGACTGCTTACAGTCAGGGCTAGCGACAGCCCTAGCTGTGAAACAGGGTCGCTTAGAGCCCCCACAGGCATACTACCAGCGACTCCTGCGCGCATATTTCGGATCTCAAAACACGCCTGAGATGGAAGAAGACCACAATTTCAAGGCTCTTTTCATTTAGAATCTCCATCCCACGATTGGACACCACCTTGGAGTCATGGCTAACCCAAAGACAAACTCGATAAACCAGCTAAGAGAGTTTGCACATTATGCATTCCAGAAACAGCGACAAAGCAATCAGAAGCATACCGAGTCTACCGCGGTGTTAGCTGTCAACACCGCATCAGACACTCTGGACCTAGAGGGCGCCCCAAGGCCAGCCCCTGTTCCAGCATCTCAGTCACAAATAAAACGACGACAGTCCTCTAGTAAAGATAAGTCAAGTCATGACCCGGAAAAATTTTTGACACCAAATTCCAAGCCAGCATCACCAAAACCTGACTACCGTCGGAGACTAAACCCACCAGGTAAGTCACGAGAATACGGTACAGATACCCGGGATGACAGATATCGATTTCGAGACTTGCGTAACCGCGGGAGGTGGTCACCTCCCTCGTACGGACAAAAAAACTTCGACAGGGAAGCAAGACCTCTCCCTGGTAAATTTAGCTCCAAACCCTGGGAGAAGAAAGAAAAGCCCATTTTCAGCCAAGAAGACCTGGAAACTCTCTAACGTATACTTGACGAACTGAAGAGGAAAAAAGAGGTGAAAGAGGACAAGAAGCCATATGTCCTAGCCATAAATATTGTGACCACCCCAAACGATCCTTTAGGTTTGCCACAAGTCAACCCTGAGGAATCTCCTACTACAAAGGGGAAGGATACCGAAGACACACCCGAGCATCCTCCACCCAAAACTCAGGAGGAGCTCCAAAATGCAATGCCACCCAGTGCCATTTTGGTAGTCCAGCTACCTGGGAAACCTCACTCGCCCGAAACCGGCGACTCTTTAATCTGCATTGAATCAGAATCAGAATCAGAATAGCTTTATTGCCAAGCATGTTTACATGTAAACAAGTAAACAAATGAGGAATTTGACTTGACATTGGGCACGCTCATTAAGCGCTTCCCAATGACGCGGCAGCCATGCAAGGCGCCTGTCATACAGTGGAGGGTAAAGAGGGGAATGGGGGGGGGGGATGACACAATGGGCAGAGAGAAAAAACATAGTTAATCAAAATAAAGCTCGTATGAGCAAAATTGTGATTACATAGAAAAAACCCCTCTAATGCACAATTAGCAGACAATACAGATCACACAATAACAAAGGACCAAGAGAGAGACCAGTGTGTGTAGTCAGCATGTAATCAGTATGGATGCAGTGTGGATGTATCAGTTGCTGGTGCACAACAAAGGAGCGCCTCCTGGCAACGGATGGATGTTATGTTCATGTATTCAAAACACAGATAAGCATGTCCACAGAGTCTATCTCTCTTTGTGCATGCCAGATGGCAAAGTTCTGTATTAGACACATGATAACGCTGTCCTTGAAGAGATCAGTTTGCTGAACAACAGCAATTGTTTGTTAATTGTTTGGGTTAAAGAGAAGCCAACTCTCTTCTGCCTTATCACTCTCCTGGAGGGATGAATACCAAGGACGCTGAATCAAGGCCAGATGAGCACAGTTCACTTAGAGCATAAAAATTTTCCATCTCATGCGATTCTGTGCAACACATTCACAGGCTTTAAAATCATTCCCTGGAGAGCACCAGCGACTCCAAGATGTATTCCACCTACTGAATCAGCCACCATTCAGTTCACCATTCGCCGCTATCAGTGCCCTCCCCAACTGGTCGAATTTGTTGAAGGAGCTTTGCCGGGTCCGCATTTTGATCAGCTCTCCCCACTTCTTTAATTTCTGATACATCAGGAAACTCCAAAGCCAAAGTAGAAATCCTGTGATCATAAGCCAAACAGATAGATGTCTTCCGCATCTTCAATCGAATCACACAGACACATGAGTCCCCAATTGTCCATGAGTCTTCCCACTTGGGCTCCCCCTGGCCCGATCTTCTTTTAAAGTGGTGTCAATTGCATTTAAAGCCCATTCCATTATTTTCCGTTTGGGTCGAGATGCAGCAGAAGAAGAGCGAAACACAGACAGGACACAGCAAGCGGGAATCAGTGAAGGGAGGAGGAGAAGGGAGAGGAGAAGAAATGCGTCTGCTCTCTCTGTGTGATTTGACCGAGGGGGGTTGCACGAAAATTTTTCCTCTCATTGACCCTGGAAGATGTGATGACGCATGAAGCCCTACTGGATACCGCAGCGGGCATCACACTCATGTCGTGGGACCTTTTTGAACACCTACGTGTCACTGCTAACCATGCGCACAAAGACTTGAAACTAAGACCTTGCTCCTTAGCTATTCAACCTTATGCACCCTCAAACACGACTGTGTCACACATGTCATTGATAAAAATCTCCATTGGGCCCATGACCTTGTTCCATCCGGTCTATGTGTCCAATCTCAACTCAATTCCGTTGCTGATAGGCAAGGATCTACTTAATCGCTCTAAGCCTCTGATAGACTTCAAGAATCTCAAGCTATGGGCTCAAGTTTGACAACCTCTTCCAACCACTCTACCTGAAGCAACCGGATCACAGTGCTACACTCTTGACACCTTGGATGTTCCAGGAGTCAACCCACTCGCACTGCTGACCCAACAAAGTTTGATGGAAGGTGACCTTGGGGACCAGACTGAAACAGGCACCCCTTCCCATGTCACCACATCTGACAACCCAACCTTAAATGAACACAGTTCATTCCTTTGCACCCTAAAATCAGGGGCAGCCAACGAAGAGTACTGCCCCCAAGTAGTCAAAGGACTAGTTATCCAAAGCTCCCACATAGAAGATGTGGTACTGGCTCTCTGGGCTGATAAATCTGCAATGAGCCAGACACTTTTCAACTCTCTACATGAGAAATACCCTGACCTTATGGTCACTAACAAGTCTTTTCGTTTCCCTGCTGGGACCAAATCAAACAAAACATTGATTGCCACAAGTATCTGCGCCGTCCACCTTCAGTGGAACCCCAGACTGCTAACGCATCCCTTCTTGGTCGTTCCCGACCTACCACATGCAGTCTACATCGGCAGTGATCTTCTTGTGAGACTCGGAACCCAGGTTGATACCATAAACAATGTTTTATGGTCTCTCACCCCAGTTCGAGACGCTCACTCTAAACCAGATCTTGACACTCTAAAGTCAGGCCAGACCATCTCTGAGGCCTGCCAGGTACTGAACACTCAACATTGTCTCATACCTGCTAATGTCATGTACTACCCGGTCCAACTATGCATTCAGACTGGACAGAAACTTATGCATCCACAAGCATTTTTCCAACCGGCTCCTTTGCTTGACAATCTAGGCTTAACTCTGGAGGCCATGCCCCTTCTAAGCCTAGAATACAGAACCACCACGTTACCGGTAAACAATCCCACGGCAGAGACCATCGTCCTGCCCAAGGCCACGCCTCTTGGCTGGCTCATCACCACAGATTTCCATGATTTTGAACTGACTGTTCCTGTGCTAGGCGGCCTCCCTGATTCTCTTTGGGCTGACTCTCTTGAACCTACAGTCATTTACACTAAGCCTTCTAAGGCCATTGCTCTTGTGTCAATGCCAACCCCTGACAAAGAGTCAGTTGGATGAATCGACTTGACCAACAATGACCAAATGCTTGTCCAAGCCATTGAGCTCCTTCCATCGGAGTCCGATCAGCAAACCAATGACAATCCCAGCGATGCTCCACCAAAACCAGTCCTCACTATCGCTGAAGAGACTGCACAGGTGGTAGCTGATGCCGATGCCCTAACCTCTGATGAAGAACGTGAAAAACTTCACCAAGTTCTTCTTAAATACGAACAATCCTTCTCCAAAGACTCCTTGGACTGTGGACTGACCACAATCCACTCAGTATGCATTCCTACACCATCTGACGCTCCTCCCACCTACGTCAGGCAGTACAAGATTCCCTTGGCCTCGTACGGCCCAGTACAAGAAATAATTGATGACCTACTGGACCGTGGCATAATCAGGCCATGCAACAGTACCTACTTGGCCCCCTTATGGTCTGTCCTAAAGCCCAATGGTAAGTGGAGACTCACCATTGATTACAGGAAATAGAACACTCAAGTTCCTCTCTCTAGGTGGCCTATGACTCAACTGGAGCAAGAACTCCCTAGAGTCAAAGATGCCAAATACTTCTCAACACTGGACATTGCTTCTGGTTTTTGGACTATTCCTGTCCAAGCTGAAGACCAACACAAACTGGCCTTCACGTTTGCTAATCGCCAATACACATTCACCCGATGCCCTTTTGGTTATGCCAACTCTCCTGCAGAGTTCAACATTTTCTTGAACAAAGCATGTCCAGATGCCCGAGACAGAGGTAACCTCATCTATGTTGACGACATTCTCATTCGGAGTCCAACTCTGGACACCCACCTCACTGAAATCGACCATGTCCTTGGCCAGCTCACGCGAGCAGGAGCCAAAATTTCTCTCTCAAAGTGCCAATGGTGCAAAACCAAAGTCAACTATGTTGGTCTCTTGGTAGGATCCAAAGGGGTCCTACCACAAATGGCACAAATTCAAGGTGTGCTAAACATCAAAGCCTCTACCAACATCTCTGAACTTCGGAGCTTCCTAGGGGTATGCAACTACTCACATCAGTTCATTGAGGATTATGCAGACTTGGCAAAACCCCTTACAGACCTCCTATGAAAGGACACCCCTTTCATTTGGTCTGAGGCTTAAGAACAGGCTATGCTAGCATTGAAGCAAAAGTTGTGCACAGCACCATGTTTGGCCTATCTCAGCTGCGACCAGCCATTCTTCCTACAAGTGGGGTTTTCTGCCAACTGCTTAAGTGCTGGATTATACCAAATCTATGACCACGACAAACGAGTCATGGCCTATGCCAGCAAAACCCTCTCTGGTCCGGAACTGAAATACTCGGGACTGTGAAAAAGCCCTTCTATCCACTGTATGGGCAGTCAAACATTTCTCCAACTATGTGGGAGGCCAGAGAATCACAGTTGAGACTCACCACCAACCAGTGGTCTTCCTTAACAGTCAACGCATCAGAGAAGGCGTTGTAACAAATGCCAGAATAGCCTCCTGGTTGATGGCTCTACAAAGCTTTGATGTGGAGGTCCGCTGCGTACAAAAGTTGAGAAGCCCTCTGGGCACAGACTTGGCTGCCTGCCAACAGTGCTCTGAGGACACTCCAGGACCATCCATTCATGCAGAGCCACCTACAGTCACTGAAGACCCAAACCATCACTACTTTGACCAGAACATCTGTCAAGACATGGTCACCGCCTATGTCGATGGTTGCTCTTTTCACCACGAAACTCACACTCGTGCTGGTTTAGGTGTGGCATGGCTGAACAATCAGCCTTGTGAACCCCACAACTATCAACTGGGTTCCCAATCATCCCAGTATGCAGAAATCGCAGGTGTGCTCATTACACTGCAACTTGCCGTAGACCATGGCATTCGCACATTGGTCATCTGCACTGACTCCAACTATGCATGCCTCAGTTTCACTTGTCATTTAGCACTCTGGAAGGCCAAAGGTTTTCTAACCTCCAACCGCAAACCGGTTAAACATCAAGACCTTTTCAAGGCATGTGATCACCTGGTCACCTCCAACAACCTCCAGGTGTACTGGAAAAAGGTCAGCGGTCACTTGCGCACACCAGGTCAGGACAAAGAATGGAATGACCTTGTGGACTCACTTGCAAAACAAGGAGCCATACAAGGCACGCCCTGGTCCTTTGATTCTGCTCAGGTGCCGACTTCACAGTCCCACCCACCCACCCCTACAGTCTGCACAGTCACTAGGGCCCAGACCAACAGGGCCCAAGACACGACACAAACCACAGGTCCCCTCGCGGTTGACCCTGTTTTCACTGATGCTGACCTTATCTCTCTTCAAACCCTTGACCCTGCGATCCATAAAATGATACAATATCTCTCGGATCCTGCACTTACTGCACCATCTGACTCGGATCTCACTGACACTCCAGATTTAAAACCACTTTTTGCCACACGATCGTCCTTGCAGCTGCGAAATGGCATTCTAGTTCATGTTTCCGATGAACTCCCTGCGCCTGCGCTTGTGGTCCCTCGTAACCAGAGGGGGGTGATGATTGTTCATGCCCACGATCTCCCAACTGCAGGACACAAAGGCGTCAAAGCGACGTACAACGCGCTCAAACAAGTGGCATATTGGCCATACATGCGAAAGGATGTAGCGGACTACATCAAGGGATGTCTCGTATGTTGCCAGTTTCAACCAACCAACCCGATTCATCGAGCACCCCTACAGAAAAGAGGCATTTCATTCCCATGGTCTGACCTCCAAATTGACTGGGTAGGTCCCCTTCCACGGTCAGCCAGAGGAAACAAATACTTCCTCACAGTCACATGTGCTTTCACCAAATGGGTCGAGTGCCTGCCTGCTCCTAATGACACGGCAGAAACCATGGCCTACTTGTTGATGAACCATGTATTCTCTAGATTTGGTCTGCCAAGCCGAATCAACTCTGACCGCGGCACTCATTTCACCGCCGAAGTCATGCGACAACTGTGGGAAACCTTGGGAGTTGAAGCTAACTTCCATATTAGCCACCACCCATAATCCTCCGGACAGGTTGAAAGAACCCACCGAACCGTGATCAACATACTGAAGAGGTATGTTTCACCACACCAAAAAGACTGGGATGTAAAACTCCCGCTGGTCTTAATGGCCATCCGAGCCACACCCCATGAAGCTATGGGGGTGTCACCTTTTGAAATGATGACAGGCCGGCAAATGACTTTGCCCCTGCATTTACTCTACCAACCTGGAGAAGCCAGTGTTGCTACAGCTTACACTACTCACCAGTACATGACTGACCTGACCAAACATCTCCAACAGACGTTTGCCTTTGCCCAAAAACATTTGGACCGATCATCTGAAGGATGCAAAGCCTACTATGATCAGAAAGCCACACATGACGAACTTCAAGTGGGAGACAAGGTTTTCTATTATGCTTTCATTCCTCAGACAGGACAGACCAACGCACGAGCAGGAAAACTCACTCGGAAGTTCCTCCCCAGGTGGACAGGTCCACACACGATCACAGATAAACTCTCTCCGGTCGTTTACCAAATCAAAATAAGCAAAGGTTGCCAGGACCCCATCTCCAAATGGGTCCATCGTAATCAAAGCTTACAAAAACCCCATGGAACTCGTTGCAGACAACACTGTTCCATTAAGTCAGTAAACAAACCTAAAATCTTGTTTGCGCCTGATAGATAACTGTTAGCTGACTATCAGCCTCAGGCACGCTCGGTCGCATTTCTCTCCCTCAATCAGGTAACTGCATTAAACCTTCAAAAAGAGAAAGTTAACCCAAACTAACTGACTTCCTTAAAATCTGACTTCAAAAGATCCTGCAAAATTTCATTCAGTGTCAAGTTACTATTTCAAAATAGTACACACAAAACCTCAAACATCACTAGCTTTAGTCAATAATCACAAAACCCTCTAAAGGTGATAAAACACTAATAGCCTAGAGCTCAGTCTCTAACAAAGTTGTTCCACCTCTGAGAATAACTTTCACCTATCACTCAGGTACCTCAAGAAAAGGAAAACCGTCAAGAAGCTCAAGATTAAAATGACTCACTTCTATTCGTTTGCCAGGACGATGGCCCTCCTGTTTTTCCAGTTTAGCCCTCTACCTAGCACTCTCACCTACGTTCGCCCAGTTAGAACTGGACAGAGCCCAGACAAGAAGTCAACAATCCTTAGGTAGATTCTCAACCACGGCCTCATCATTAGGGCCCCTTGCTAGACTTAGCACGTCTACTGTTAAATCAGTCAACACCGGTACACTGAAACGCCAGATAGTTGAATCACAAACCGTTACCAAAACTTTGCATGATACTGTGTTGTTTTTGAATGTTTGCTCCAAAGCCTCGTTCAAACTCAACAAGGTCTTGGACTTGTCACTCTTCATGTTATAGGGTGACCATGCTCACCCACATCTAATGCCTGTGTTTCTTTGAAAGGTAGCTAGAAATATTAGATTTCAGCTAACATTTTGACAATGAGCCTGCCTTCACCGCTTCTTGCCCCTGTTTCAGATGTCACAAAGTTATTCCTCATTGCCACTCAAAGAACAATGATGACTTTCCATGTTTGCTCAGTCTTCCAGAACAAAGGTCTCAAACACCCTCTGAGTCAGACCTCTGTGGAACCATGGTTTAGTCCAGCTAAACCAATTCAATTCGAACCTCCTTGAATTACCTCAATATTGCTTAACCTAAACATCTACCTCAAATAAGCAATAAATTTTTGTTTTGCATTCTTTGTTTTGATTTTTATTTTTCTTTTAGAATTGTTGAAGTTATATGCATGCTTATATACAAACATATATTTATATATATAGTTCCCGCACTCCATTTTGATTTTCGTGCCCAATTCAAACTATTTTTGAACAATTATAGCAGCTATTTCATCGTAAACCAAAATTCCTACCTCAGGTATGTAAGACTATACACTTTGTATCTCCTTATTTTTGTAACCAGAATTTTTAAGTCATTTCAAGACATATGCCTTAGCTTACTACTCCAAGCAAATTTTATAATCTACATTTGTCCATATTCAAATTATTTTTGGAAATTCATGGAAGTCCTTCCAGTAAACCAAAGTCAAAGATCTCTACTTAGTAATAGACACAGTTTGCATGCTAGTGTGTATGGACATCACAAAAACCTTTTAACCCAGTATTTAGGTCAAGTGTTGCCAAGGAGACGAAGCTGCCATGGGTGTGTACCAACGCTGACCGATGCTCACCATTGCTACAAAGGGGGGAAGCTGTAGCATCGTCTCCTCAAACCAAAACAGAAGATCACTTCTCTCCATTTTACAGGAATTTCACTTTATTCCTTCTACAGGAATACCACTTTTCTGCATTCTACAGGAATATCACTGGCTTTCATATTGACTCATCCAGGCCTCATCCAGGCCTGACCCAAAGATGTTTTCCCAGGACCCCAATGTAAACAGTTGCCTCTTGCAGAGATGGTAAGGATCAGAATTTGCTTTTAAAGGCTCAAAGGAACATAAAATTCGGGAGACCAGACCTCCAACGTGAACACTGCATTTGGATAACAACCTCCTTTACAGGAAACCAATGCTCTTAAAATGGTCATAAACGGCTTAATCAGACAGGTTTATAACCTTGATGGCTCCCAGATTATCTCTTCCAGATACCATGGACCTAAAAGAAATCATCTACAGCTCAACAGTACCTCCTAGCGGATACCTACGAAATGTGTTTCAGTATGTAGGATGACTTTTTAATTTGTTCTAAACATTAAGCTTCTTTCAGTTTATCCTCTTCTCCCCTGGATCCTAAGGACACTGAAAATCATCCCTTTTTATCACCAACCATGGTTTGCTTCTGTACTACATTAAGCTTTGATCTAAATATGAATGCATGCATTATAATTATGTATAAGAAATGTTATATTCATGAGTGTTTTTCAAACAAATGTAATATTAGAGTAATGGTATAAATGCATGATCACCAAATATTAGCCAAGTCATTTAATTTAGTTAGATCTTATATTGAGCACCTAATTTCATAAGAACTGACTGAGTGTTGATTTTTCTCTGCAATTTCATGGGATGGTGCTTTCGTTTGATTGGCTGCTCTCAAACAAAGAAATGTTTTCACATTGGATAGCAGCCATTTCAAACTGCTTTTGATAAAGTCGATTGGTCAGTCTTGCGATCAACATCGCAAGTTTATGACCAGGCGGGGTCATTTAAAAGTAGTAGAAGCTGCCCTGCATATTTAGATTAAGAAAGAAAAAGAAACACAGAAAGAAGTAAATGTTAAGTTAAAATGTAGGTAAGATTCAGGGAAAAACACACAGATTCAGATTAAGAGAGAACAAGATGTAAGATTAAGAGTGAGAATAAGGCAGATTAAGTTAAGGAAAAAAGTTAAGTTAGAGTTAGAAACAGAAAAGAAGAAAGAGATTTTGAGAAAGATTAGGAACTAAGTTAAGTTTAAAGAAGCAGAATAGTGATCTAGATCTCAGAGGAAGATTTTATTTCACCGTTTCAAGGTCCTGTGTAGTTTTATTTTATCTAAATTGTTCTGTGTGAAGTTTGTCAAATCCTGCATTAGTTTTTGGTTACTGAGGAGAAATCACCTTTTTCTTTAGAGCTCGCTTTCTCAGAGAATCAGATTCTCAAACTTTTTTCCTTCACCTCAGAAGCCATTCTTGTCCTAGTAAATGTTTTTCTCAAATTGTTTTATGACTTTTCACGCCATTAAAGTGGACCTTTAATTTTCCTAATTTAAAGTGGACAGAGACTGTGGGGTTTTTTTTGGACTCTCTTTCCGGCCTCATACCCGCCTCACTCAGAAGTTTCTCCTTCAGTTTTTTTGGTCTATCCCGCTACAAGAGACCTCAAATTCGGACTCTTTTCCAAGGACTTGTCACGCCACTCGGTGACAGACCATCCCCTGCTGCCATTGTCTGGAGAGCCCCCAGCTGAGTTTGCACTTCCATGGCTGTGAGGAAGCATCGCAGCAGCCGCTTCCTCCGACGTCCCATCTCCCAACTCGGCCGGTATCGACCCGCTGAAAGGTGGACCTACAGCTGTTTTCGTAAGTGAAACTCTTACTTCTTTCTGCTGGGTTAAAACGTGATGTCCGAACAACTAAATTACAATTGAATATAGCCCATATTTCAGGGCTCAATTAGTCTCTTAGCCACAGGATAAAGCTATAAACTGAAGGAAGACTTAGTCATTTTTAAGTAACTGCCCTTAATTTTTGTAGATTAATTCAAAAGTCATTTTTAGATAGCTTATGAATTTTCCCCATAAAATTGCAGTTTTGTTAGACATTTCAGCCTTCATTTACCGTTGAAACATAAGTCTGGTTCCTCCTTGGTGCTACAGAGGTGTAACGCTGGATTTTATGTTCAGGAATCCAATAACAGTGGATGTGAAATTAAAGTTAATGTTATTGTCCATTGTGACTGGTGCCCCCTTTTACGAGTGCTTTTATTCAATTTAGCGGGTGTAGAAATGACGGTTTTAACTCCGCCCCCTTTCACACCCACTATTAAATAAAATAATTCCTGTACCTTATGACAATATTTTTTATTATATAATCCTGCTACAGCAGCCTGCCAGTTACTGAATGAATGGCGTCACGCGCTCTCCCAGCGTTTGCCGTTGGATTTGCATAAATAACAATGCAGATCACGTGTGAGTATTCCCTTGGGAGATAAGCAGGCCACATGCTAACAGCTAGCAACTCAGTGTCTTTGCTGCAGTGTTGCTCTTTAACCGTGATATGTCCCGGTTTACACCAGTTGTTATTGACATATATTATCACTCCTCCGCCCCTTGTCTTCCCACTCTCTGGTGTCCGGTCTGCCCTTATTGCGTGGAAACCCTCCAGTTCAATGTTAGCATCTGTTGCTAGTTCTATTAGCCACATTTCAGTAAACAACATCATGCTAATCTCTCTGAAGACGCTCTGGTAGTGTGACATTGCCGCTAGTTCGGCAGTGTTATTGAGTAGCCATCGAACGTTCCCCATAATAATGGATGGGAGGACGGGTCTGTACCTTATATTCCTCACCCGCCGTCTTACTCCAGCTCGACATCCATGCCATTTCTGTCTCATTTCTCCCGGTGTGTCGAGTTTTTGCGTTAGCATCGTGGGCCGGTTAAGTGCTAACAGCTGATCCCTGTTGTACTATCTCCTGCTATAATCAGTGGCTCCGTCTGCCGGCTCAGGAGACATTTGGGGCGATCTATGTGTCCGTGATGGATAAGGTGTCGCTGGATCAGAAAGTTCAGCTAGAGAAGTCAGATAGTAAATAAGAAATAGGAAGAAATTGAGCCGCTGTTGCAAAAAGGCAGCCGACTCGTGTGGCGCCGGAAGTATAAAGGGTGAACAGGAAGGGAGCAAGAACTGTTCCCTGAGGGGCCCCCGTACTGCCGATGATCGTGTCGGACACACAATCTCGGGTTCTCACAAACTGGTAGTCCAGGATCCACGACGACGGGTGCTGGTCCACCCCTGTGCACAGTAGCTTGTCCTTCAGGATCACTAGTTGGATGGTGTTGAAAGCACTGGAGAAGTCAAATAACATGATCCTCACCGTGTTCCCAGGCTTCTCCAGGTGGGACAGGGAACGGTGTAGGAGGAAGATCACTGCATCCTCCACCCCGATGCCATGCTGGTAGGCAAACTGGAGTGGATCCATTGCTGGTCCCACCAGGGGGTGGAGGTGAGTAAGGAGCAGTCTCTCCAGGGTCTTCATCAGGTGAGACGTCAGGGCCACTGGTCTGTAGCTGTTCAGGTCTCTGGGGTGGGAAGTCTTTGGTACGGGTACCACACAAGATGTTTTCCACAGCTGTGGTACCCTCCCCAGCTTCAGGCTCAGGTTGAAGATTCTGAGAGCAATATCAGGGAATCATTCTTCAAATCTTGGGGTCATTTAAGTGTGTGCTGTTTAAATTAGTTGGTTTTCTGATGTGGATCACCCTTTCATCATCATCATAGCAGTCTGTTGGGGGTGACAATGACTGTTTCATTTAGGTCTGATCAGATTCCCCCACGCAGCTCTGTTCTTGGCCGTCCACTGCCAGGAACTCCTGACCTTGTTAACCCGGGTGATGTCCGAGCCGGTATGAGTTGCTTTCTGACTGACCATTTCATTAAACTGCTTGCAAAGTATTTTGAGTACCGCTAGCTTTTGCTGGACTAGTGGCACATTCTTGGCAGATAAGAGATATCAGTGGCAAGGACAGGCCAAGACAAGCTGATTCCAGTATGTGTTGCAGTGACTGACCAGATAGGTTCATCTCTGCTCTTTGTATAGTGCATGTCATGATGCGCCAACTGGCAAAAGTCCACCATAGACCTTGCTTATCTGCCAGGATATCCAGTCTCACCCTGTGTAATTGGAAGTCGTCCACCAGACCTGTGACAGATATTTTTGTTCTGCCAGGATGCCCTTCCACACCCTCGGAAGGGTGGGGTTATCGGTTGAGTCGCCAATGGCCCGACCCATGAGACAGGTTGTACCGTTTTTTGTGGTTATCCGGTAGCAAGCAAACCAATGCCTGACCTGACAGTGTCAGTGCCTCATATATTATTTCTGGCATTAAGGATAACTCCGGACAAGTTGTGACAACACCTCAAGAGATAAATTTACCAATTTTTATTCTCATCTCTATACATTGGAAACTTTGGCTAAAACAAATGAATTGGATGCGTGTGTTGTGTCCATAAAGCCAATAACAACAAGAGTGAGAATGCTGTTAACAGAGCTTTATTAACAGAACTACGTACAAGACCTGAGGGCATCTACTACTAGGCGAAGAGGACGAACCCTTCTGCCTGTGCCCTTTATACCCTGGGTGGCGTCACTACTGGAACCGGCAGTTCGCCACCCCAATCTATCAACCCTGCCGCCATCTTACTTAGCCCACCCAAATTTATCTCTAGACTCACACTCTAATCGTAAAACATACGAAGAGAAATAACGGATCCTTTCACACAACCAAGGCTGGGGACACTGCATAGACTATCAGCGCCCTCTACACGGCTAGGTGGATTATTCTTCCACCTTATCCTTATCAGTCCAACAAATAAAAAAAGCCGTGTTTCTAAGAAAAAAATAATCCCAGAACAATCATCACACACACACACACACACACATATATATATATATATATATATATACAGCAAAAAAGGAAAAACATTTCACCAGAGTGGTGGATCAGTTGGTAGAGCATTCACCCCATACTCGGGAGGCTGGGGTTCAAATCCCAGCCGGGTCATGCCGAAGACCATATAAAGGTGAAACTTCCTGCCCTCATGGTTTGTCACCTTATCATGGTGGGGGGTTTGCGTGCCCCAGTGATCCCAGGAGCTATGTTGTCCGGGGCAATTTGCCTCTGATAGGGTCACCAAAGACAAACACTGGTCCTGGGTGAAGGGCCAGACTAATAACGATCCAACAGACTCATGATAAATGCTAGATCAAGGATTCAGTGTACCCCGCCCAGTATGGGGTTACCGGGGCCCCACCCTGGAGCCAGGCCTGGGGGAGGGGCTCGATGGCTAGCGTCTAGTGGCCAGGTTTCCACCCATGAGACCCGGCCGGGCTCAGCCTGAAGGAGTTACCCTTCAGTGGGCTCATCATCTGCAGGAGGGGTCATGGGGGTCCGGTGCTATGTGGATTAGGTGGCGGTCAAAGGTGGAGACCTTGGCGGACTGATCCCAAGCTTTCTAAACTGGCTTTTGGTACGTGGAATGCCACCTCTCTGGTGGCGAAGGAGCCTGAGCTGGTGCATGAGGTTAAGAGATACCGGCTAGATATAGTCGGCCTCACCTCAACACACAGCTCCAGTACCAGAACCAGTCTCCTGGAGAGGGGCTGGAGCTTGGCCTTCTCTGGAGTTTCCCCAGGCAAGAGGCGATGAGCAGGGGTGGGTATTCTTGTATCCCCCCATCTTGCTGCCTCTATATTGGGAGTTTTCCCCGGTGGACGAAAGGGTTGCTTTCCTGCACCTTCGGGTTGTGCTGGAGGGTGCTCCTCTTGGAGACTCCATTGTCCTACTGGGGGGTTTCATTGCACACATGGGCAACGACAGTGAAACCTGGAAGGGGGTGATTGGGAGGAACGGCCTGCCCAATCTGAACCCGAGTGGTGTTTAGTTATTGGACTTCTGTGCTAACCACAGTTTGTCCATAACGAACACTATGTTCAAGCATAAGGGTGTCCATATGTGCACCTGGCACCAGGACACCCTAGGTCGGAGGTCGATGATCAATTTTGTATTGTGTCATCAGACCTGTGACCATATGTCTTGGACACGGGTAAAGAGAGGTGCAGAGCTGTCAACTGATCACCACCTGGTGGTGAGTTGGATCCGATGGCAGGGGAGGATACCATTCAGACCTGGTAGACCCAAACGTATAGTGAGGGTGTGCTGGGAACATCTGGCTGAGGCCCCTGTCCAGGAGGTCTTCAACTCCCACCTCCGGAAGAACTTCAACCACATTCCGAGGGAGTCTGGAGACATGGAGTTTGAATGGGCCATGTTCTCCACCTTTATTGTTGAAGCGGCGGCCCAGAGCTGCAGACGCAAGGTCGTCGGGGCATCTCGTGGTGGCAACCCCCGAACCAAGTGGTGGACACCAGTGGTGAGGGGGGCCATTAAGCTGAAGAAGGAGTCCTATCAGGCTTGGTTGGCTTGTGGGACTCCCGAAGCAGCTGAGGTGTACCGGCAGGCCAAGTGGAATGCAGCTCAGGTGGTTGCTGAAGCAAAAACCCGGGTATTGGAGGAGTTTGGTGAGGCCATGAAACAAGACTTTTGGTTGATCTCGAAGAGATTCCGGCAAACTGTCCGGTGGCTTAGGAGGGGGAAGCAGCTCCCTGTCCACACTGTGTATGATGCGGATGGAGCGCTGTTGACTTCGACTGGGAATATCGTTGGGCGGTGGAAAGAATACTTTGAGGATCTCCTCAATCCCATTGATACACCTTCCACAGAGGAAGCGGGGCTTGTGGACGAGGGGGACGACTTGCCTATCACAGGGGCTGAGGTCGCCAAGGTGGTTAAAAATCTCTTTGGTGGCTGGGCCCCGGGGGTGGACAATAGGTGGCTGGGATGAGAATCAGCACCTCCAAGTCTGAGTCCATGTTCTTCAGCCGGAAAAAGGTGGGATTGTCCTCCCCGGGTTGGGGACTGGCTCCTGCCCCAAGTGGAGGAGTTTAAATATCTTGGGGTATTATTCACGAGTGAGGGAAGAATGGAGCGAGAGATTGGACAGACAGATCGGAGCAGCATCTGCAGTAATGCGGATGTTGTACTGGTCTGTTGTGGTGAAGAGGGAGCTGAGTTCTAAGGCAAAGCTGTCGATTTACCAGTCAATCTACGTTCCTACTCTCACCTATGGTCACGAGCTTTGGGTAATGACCGAAAGAACGAGATCGCGGATACAAGCGGCTGAAATGACCTTCCTCCGTAGGATTGTTGGACTCACCCTCAGAGATAGGGTCAGGAGCTCAGTCATCCAGGAGGGGCTCAGAGTAGAACCGCTGCTCCTCCACATTGAAAGGAGTCAATTGAGGTGGTATGGGCATCTGATTAGGATGCCTCCTGGAAGCCTCCCGCTTGAGGTGTTTCGGGCACATCCCACTGGGAGGAGACCCCGGGGCAGACCCAGGACTCGTTGGAGAGACTATGTCTCTCAGCTGGTCTGGGAACGCCTTGGTACCCTCTCTGAAGAGCTGGAGCAGGTGGCTGGCGAGAGGGAAGTCTGGGCTTCTTTGCTTGAACTGCTGCCTCCGTGACCCGGACCTCTGGACAATCAGTAGAAGATGGATGGATGGATGGATGGATGGACTTCCTGCTGTCCAGCTTGGTGCTCTGCAATAATGGAATGGAGGGAAATTTGTGGCCTTGCATGGCAGCAACCCCTCTGATTCTATATACTGTATATGTGTGTGATTAATAGAAGTCCCAGAAGTTGGCCCTCTTGTGGGTTTTCTAGGTAAAAAGGCCAAATGGCCCCTCTCTGGGACTTCTAGTTTAACAGTGTAGATAAGAGAAACATAATCTCATTCTACTGTACATGATTGGCTGTATGGATTTGAATGACAATAAAGATGGCTTATCCTTATATAATCACAAAACACATCTAACCCCCAATTGGCGGCCACCACCCCAACACACCCACCTCACATTTGGGCACATTTCAATCGTAAGTGTTGGGCAGCTCCTTCATGAGCAACAACAATCTTTCACTTATTCACTTAAACAATTCACACATTTGCATATTAGGCACTGGTTTAAGAAGCTACAGATCACTTGACTCTCCTGCACACAGACAGTTATCATCAGTAAGCCTCGAGCTTTGGCTCATGAATTGTGTGATATTTTCGGCAGCGGGCGGTGATCCAAAAGAAACATAAACCAGAATTTCTCAGCTGTAAAAAAAATGCTTTTATTTGCTTTGACATTTTGCTCATTTTTGCTGCTGAAACAATATTTTTTGAACATATCCTTTCAAAGTAGTGATCTGAGAAATCCTATTTCCTAATACGAAACTAATATTGAGCAGGAGGCTGTTTTTACTTTTCATTTTCTTCGTTTATGGGGAATGGTATGGCACAAGCATCCAAATCCATCAATGGTTGCCTCTGGATGTACTAATGCTCAGACTTGATTTTGTATCGCAAAACCAGGAAGGTGGCAAGTCTAAGGACCAAGAAGAAAATCCCCAGTGCAATGAAGTCCACATAAAGCTTGGCATCCTCTATATCCAGCAGCTGCAGGACTTCTTCTGGCTTTTGAAACTTGCACACAGTGTGCGGACACTCCAGTTCAGACCGGTTCATCCCATAAATAGAGAGGATGATACCCTCAAAGCCGTACCTGAAAGACAGTGAGGACAAAATGAAGAACTGATGCAAGAACAGGTCTGGGAAAAGTGTGGGACTTAAAAGTAGCTGACCATACCTGACATAGGAGACATAAGAGCTCCACTGTAGGTATTTGGGAATAGTGTCAAAATTGATAAAGTATCCAGAAAAAAGGAGGACAGGTATGGATGTGACTGGACCCATAAATGTAGCCACCTATGGAAGAAAAAAGGCAGTTAAAAAAATCTGTAGGGTTTTATGATTTTTTTCTACTGTTTTCTTCCCATCAATTTTTTTTAAGCAACAGTCCACCAAAAATATACCCCCCCCGCTAACATTTCTGTAGCACGTTTATGACTTAAAAGATGTATTAAAGGGTACCTGTAGTTAATTTTAATAAATAGCTATTTCAAAGATCAAGTATGATACTAGTGGTCCTGTCCGGTAATGTTGGTCATGAATCCTTATCAAATATGTGCAAGTTTCAAGTCACTGCTCTGTCAGTCAGGCACGGTCAGCAAAATGTTGCCTCCTACATGGGCTGCTCCAGCACCGCCAGTGACGCACAGTCGTTGCTTTGTGCGATTGACTGGGCTTCATTATAGCAGTCGACAAAGTTTTAGCATTAGAATTTAATGTAATTTTTTACAACCATGTACAACCAAATCTACCTGCATATAATTTAATGAAATAAAATTCTAGGATATCAAGATTTATTCAACATGTTCTGAAATTACTTGACTGGGAAATTTTGCCTGTTCATCAGGTCCCCTTCAGATGTTGGTCCCCGGAGGTACCTGCGGATCATGCCGTCAATGAAGGCCATTTCCAAGGACGGTTTGTGCATTATATATTCGTGCAGATTTTGCGCTGTTTTCAACTCGGATCTCGACCCACTGAGCATCTGCTGAACACGTTTACTTGTCTGCGGTAAGCCGGAATGAACGACTGTACATCACTTACAGCCAGCAGTGGCTGCTCACCATCAGTTCTATCCGAGCGGGTAATTCATAGGATAAAATTATTCACTATACTGCCTTTATGGTGTTATTTTTACTGAATAAGCACATCTTTTGTTAAGAAGTAATACCTAAAGCACGATTAATTATAATGATCAGTACAGGTACCCTTTAAGAATTAAGTCACTCAAATTTGTCAGTTGTCTCTTTTTTTTTTGTTGTGAAATTTTGGTTAAGCCCACATCCTGAAAAAAGTCAAGTTTAGACAGAACATTTTTTGTGATGTAACTACAGTGGTGTGAAAAAAAGTTTGCCCCCTTCCTGATTTCTCTTTTTTTTGTATGTCACACTTAAATGTTTCAGATCATCAAACAAATTTAAATATTACACAAAGATAACACAAGTGAACACAAAATGCAGTCTTTAAATGAAAGTGTTTATTATTAAGGGTAAAAAAAAAAAATCCAAAACTACATGGCCCTATGTGAAAAAGTGACTGCCCCTCTGTTAAAACATAAATTAAGTGTGGTTTATCATATCTTTGGAAAGCTGAGTTCAATTTCTCTAGCTACACTCAGGCCTGATTACTGCCACACCTGTTCTCAATCAAGAAATCACTTAAGTAGGACCTGCCTGACAAAGTGAAGAGGACCAAAAGATCCTCAAAAGCTAGACATCATGCTGCGATCCAAAGAAATTCGGGAACAAATGAGAAACAAAGTAATTGAGATCCATCAGTCTGGAAAAGTTTATAAAGCCATTTTTAAAGCTTTGGGACTGCAGCAAACCACAGTGAGAACCAGCAACCACAAATGGTGAAAACATGGAACAGTGGCAAATCTTCCCAGGAGTGGCCGGCTGACCAAAATTACCCCAAGAGCGCAGCGACAACTCATCCAAGAGGTCACAAAAGACCGCACAACAACATCCAAAGAACTACAGGCCTCACTTGCCTCAGTTAAGGTCAATGTTCATGACTCTACCATAAGAAAGAGATGGCAAAAATGGCCTATGGCAGAGTTCCAAGACAAAAACCACTGCTGAGCAAAAAGAACATAAAGGCTCATCTCAGTTTTGCCAGAACACATCTTGATGATCCCCAAGACTTTTGGGAAATTACTCTGTGGACTGATGAGACAAAAGCTGAACTTTCCGGAAGGTGTGTGTTCCATTACATCCGGTGTAAAAGTAACACAGCATCTCAGGAAAGGAACATTATACCAACAGTAAAATATGGTGGTAGTAGTTGTGTGATGGTCGGGGGCTGTTTTGCTGCTTCAGGACCTGCAAGACTTGCTGTGATAAATGGAACCATGAATTCTGCTGTCTACCAAAAAATCCTGAAGGAGAATGTCTGGCCATCTGTTCGTGACCTCAAGCTGAAGTGCACTTGGGTTCTGCAGCAGGACAATGATCCAAAATACACCAGCAAGTCCACCTCTGAATGTCTTAAGAAAAGCAAAATGAATACTTTGAAGTGGCCAAGTCAAAGTCCTGACCTGAATCCAATTGAAATGCTGTGGCATGACCTGCAAAAGGCGGTTCATGCTCAAAAACCCTCCAATGTGGCTGAATTACAACAATTCTGCAAAGATGAGTCAGCCAAAATTCCTCCACATCATTGCGAAAGACTCATTGCCAGTTATCGCACATGTTTGATTGCAGTTGTTGATGGCCCAACCAGTTATTAGGTTAAGGGGACAATCACTTTTTCACACAGGGCCATGTAGGTTTGGATCTTTTTTCCTTTAATAATAAACATCTTCATTTAAAAACTACATTTTGTGTTTACTTGTGTTATTTTTGTCTAATATTTAAATTTGTTTGATAATCTGAAACATTTAAGTGTGACAAACAAAAAAATAAGAAACCAGGAAGGAGGCAAACACTTTTTCACACCACTGTCCGTACTGTTGACCCAGTCAGGATTCTCTGGCATAACTGAAGTTAGCTTCCCGGGCCAGCAAGCATTTTTGGACAGCTGCTTTGAAAACTTGCCCCAAATTAAAATGGGTTTTACCATTCAACTGCTTTTAAGGACCGATGCAGTTTCAGTCATTATCCTGGGCTACCTTGCATAAACTGGGCATGTCATTCAACTGCTAAGTCTTTTTATAACAGGATTTATTTTGTTTAATGTAGCGCTAGCCACTATTAGCCTTGTGGGATGTGGGTGGGATTAGTTACTAAACCTGGCGCGTGAAGGAGGAAGAAAAGTGAAAAGATTTTAACACAAAACTAAGACAATGAAAGTTTTTTTTGTCGAAAAGGGGGTATAGGATACCATTTTAGTCAATGTAGATTTGTTTTAATAGGGGATTTATATCCACCGGAGTGCGTCATTAAGAGAAAATGAGCAAGTGCCATCTAAATTCAGGGGTCAGAAACCTCTACTATGGAAAGGGTCATTTTGATCATTTTTTCCTCCAAAAAGCCTACATAGAGCCTCAAAACACATCCAAGCCTTGAAATGAAGGTTAAACAGGGGAGTTATGAGAGTTAGCTGGTCTGCCTATTGCCACTGGCAAGCCTTTTCCATTTCCAAAGGGGGGCTGAAAAGTTCATAGGCTGACCATGATGCAAGTGGTCAAGTTTGACCAGATGTGCTTTATTTTTCATTGTATTTTTAAACATTTTTAACATTGGTGTTGCAGCGGTTGGATCCCTGTGGTATAGAAGCTTTCTTCTTGATCCTCAAGGACCCAACTTCTTAGTCAGCCTATGAACTTTTCATCCCCCCCCCAACGTAAATATACATTTTTACATACACACACAGAGCGGGGAAAATACGCATTGAGCACGTCAACATTTTTCTCATTAAACACATTTCTGATGGTGCCACTGACCTGAGATTTTCACCAGATATCAGTAACAACCCAAGTAATCCATACAAAGGCATAGACAGCCAACAAACCAGCTGAAATCCATCAGAATTTAAGAAGCCATTCCATCCCATCAGTGCAAATTAATTTCAGCTGCTTAAGTCCTGACTGATAGCCTTTAAAAGGTCTGTGAATATCAGATTCTCACACCACAAAGAACAAATGATGGGAAGAAGCAAAGAAGCAAAGAAGCAAAGAGCTCCCTCCAGACCTTTGCAACCATATTGCTGAAAAACAATGATGGTATTGGTTACAGGTGTATTTCTAAACTGCTGAATATTCCAGTAAGCACTGTTAGAGCCATCATTCAGAAGTGTAAGGAACATCATTTTACCATAAACCGGCCACGACCAGGAGCTCCTCGCAAGATTTCTGAAATAGGAGTCAAAAGAATTATCAGAAGAGTTATCCAAGAGCCAAAGACCACTCGTGGAGAGTTCTAGAAAGACCTGGAGTTAGCAGGTACTGCTGTTTCACAGAAAATAATAAGTAATGCACTCAACTAGGGTTGGGTTCAAAAGATCAATATATCGATATAGATCGATCCACGTTTGACTGAGCCGATATCGATCCACAAAATCCGCAGATCGATCTTTTAATATACGTAATATATTTTAATATAATATTTTTACGTTTGTGAACGTCTGCTGAGTATAATCGGGTCGAAACCGGGTCAGTGAGCCAGGAACAACGGCCGAGAACCATAAACAGCTGACGCGCTAACGGAGCTAGCAAGCTAACGGATATGCTAGTTCTTCTTCTGTGGTGTTAAAACGGTTCTCATCCGGCAAGAGTTCCCTACGGCGCGTGCACACGTCTTTACTTTTGTGGTTACATGAGCGGAGTTATTAACGTGCGTGTCTCTTAATTTAGCAACAAAAGTCACCGTAAAGACTGTCCTCAACAGCTGCTTAATATTTTTCATAAAGCGGGGATAAACGGATTTTTACTCCGTGCAGCGCTGTGTTGGAACATAAAGTTGACGACTTGATAAACGGAAAATGCACGGAGACTGAACCCCGTGAAGCAGAGGGAGACTTGGAGCTGCTGAGACTGTAAGTATAATATCATTTGTTTGTTTTAACATTTGTCCGGCATGATGGTGGTTTCTTTTACAAACTATGGACACAGAACTGTTGGTTAAGCACTGTGAATAAATGCTGAATAACGGTATATTTTATGAGATTATGGACTTCTACCACTTAGAGATGTGAAGAGAATAAATCACAATAAAATTAAGATGGTAGAATTAATAAAGGCTGCAGTACAACAAGCCATTTTTACTCAGTAGAACTAAATTGAAATGAACAAGTCTTCCCAGGAAATGAATTGAAATCCTTTTCAAACATTGAAAGTTAATTTGTAGTTAAAATATAAACAAAAAATTAAAAAAAAACCTAAATTATTAACCTGTTGCACTTCTGTGTACCGCGGGCGGGCACATCTCTGTGTCCTAGAGCGCACGAGGGCGCACGAGAGCGCTGCGTCCTAGAGCGCACTGAAAAAAAAAAACTGCATTTCCGTTCTTCCACTACAGACACAGCTGCGAACAGATTAGATATGATTGACCTCTCATTCGACGAATAAGAGCCTTGAATTGGGTTTCTGAAACCTTGAAGAACCAATGACTGAAAACCTAGCAAGAAGGACCCGCCTACCAAAGCTGCGAATGCAGCGAGCCAATTGAAGCACAGAAGTTTGAAAGCTGTTTTGTGTAAGGCTGGGTGAAGAGAGACTGCTGCAGCAGATGAATAAAGGACCCGCAGGAAGAACCGCCACAGACCCAGCAGCACGGAGACCACCCACAAGTGCGACCTGTGTGACAGGGACTGCCATTTGCGCATCGGCCTGTTCAGCCACAGGCAGTGCCTTTTTTTTTTTTTTTTTATTCCAGCAGAATAGCCGTTTAGGATTCTCTTCCATGGTCATCAAAGACCGACGGAGGCCGACGACGAAGGCTGGGTGACACACGCTTTCGCCAGTCTTTTTTAATTACTACTGTTATTTGTTTTGAAAAATCGTTCGCCAAAACTGCAATCATGGAAGCACAAAGCCGCAATAATGGAATTATGTTTTGACTGGGTCGCGAGACCAGAACCACGAGTCCATAACAAGTGGACCAGCGTCGCGTTCGTCTGACAATGAGGAAGAGAAGTTCACCAGCTGCGCTGCTGCTGTGAACAGGTGAGTGTTATAAGCTAAATTATTCTTTATCCCTGAAAATTGTAATCAAAAATGACTTTTGACCGATCGGTAAATTACAGCTGTGCGTCATCGCCACATGATGGACCGTGACGCGACGGGCGATGTCCGTCCTCTGTAGCGAGGGGGGCGGGGACAACCCCCCCCCCCCCACACACACACAGCCCTGAGTGTCACCGTTCATTAGAGCCCAAGATGAAACTTCTATATTGAATCATTCAAAAGTTAACGTTTTCCAAACTGTGCCATTTGGCACAATTTGGCACAGTTCAAAAATGCCTGGGAACTACCTGAGAACAAAGCTGTGTAATATATTCATTTTTTGTGGTATTGTTACAAAATTTTGACCTCAACTGGATAACACTTGGTTCTACATTTCTGTTGCATTTTCCAGCCCGGATCTGAAGCTGTGTGTTATTTGCAAGCATTTGTATCCAAAAAAACACCCAGGCGAAATTTATTTTCTTCAAGTTCAGTATGTTTAGATGACTGTTACTCAGGGGCCGGAGCACTTAAGAGAGATTATGACTATTTTGCCAAAAAATTCAAAGTGTTTTCTTTTAAATGAGACCAACCCCATGAAGATGCTGCAAATGGTTGAAGAACAGCTTTTGATTTACTTTGGGCACGTTATTTTTTGGCGTTTTTAGGGAAATTGACTGGAGTGCAAGGGGTAAACCCTACTGTGGTGTGGCGATCTAAAAATATGAATGTTAATTTTACTGTGAAATCTATTGTTTTAATCTGCCTTCAGATGTGTGAAGACTGGAAGCTTCATTCTCACTGAGACCTTCTGAAGGTCAGAGGTCATCAGTGGAGGAACCATCCCAGCTTCATGTGGATTTCAGCACAGAAGAAGACCTTCAAATTCAAGATTCAAGGAGGTGCTGCCATCATTTTCTCCAGACTAACAGGCATTCAATGCAATTCAGTTGTTGTAATGACAAATTCTTTTCTTTTTTTTAAGTTCTCAGCAAGAATACAATGTTGGTCATTTTTTTTTTTACAATTTTACTGAGCATTTAATTCTAAATAAATCACTGTTTAACAGGAAATTTTTGGCAATCCTATGCTTTTCTTGTGGTGTTACATAGAATAACATCACTGTAAACTATGGAAAAAGCAGCTGCTTTAAAATTTGTACTTCCTCACACAACTTTGAGTGCAAAAAAAACTCTAAAAGTGCCATAACTTTTTGGAAAAGCTCCCACAAATTCAGGCTTTTTGGGCCACAACCAATACAAAAACAGTAGACAAAATCCTGGAGGGACTGAAATACAGTGAGATTATGTATGCATGGTTCATGCATTGAATTTGTTTACTTACTCTGGGTGGTTAACTTGACACGACACACCCTTTGCACTAAAGAAAGCACCTGTGAGCACTTTATGAAATGATAAGTTAAATAATAAAAAGTGCATTAATTGATTTTGGGTCAGTTCTACACTACCGTTCAAAAGTTTGGGGTCACTTAGAAATTTCCTTATTTTTGAAAGAAAAGCACTTTTTTTCAATGAAGATAACTTTAAACTAATTCAGAAATACACTCTATACATTGCTAATGTGGTAAATGACTATTATAGCTGCAAATGTCTGGTTTTTGGTGCAATATCGACATACAGTGGGGCAAAAAAGTATTTAGTTAGCCACCAATTGCGCAAATTCTCCCACTTAAAAGATGAAGTCTCCAATTTTCATAATAGGTATACCTCAACTATGAAAGACAAAATGAGAAAAAAAATCTAGAAAATCACATTGAAGGATTTTTAAAAAGTATTTGGTCACCTACAAACAAGCAAGATTTCTGGCTCTCACAGACCTGTAACTTCTTCTTTAAGAGGCTCCTCTGTCCTCCACTTGTTGCCTGTATTAATGGCACCTGTTTGAACTCGTCATCAGTATAAAAGACACCTGTCCACAACCTCAAACAGTCAGACTCCAAACTCCACTATGGCCAAGACCAAAGAGCTGTCAAAGGACACCAGAAACAAAACTGTAGACCTGCACCAGGCTGGGAAGACTGAATCTGCAATAGGTAAGCAGCTTGGTGTGAAGAAATCAACTGTGGAAGCAATTATTAGAAAATGGAAGACATACAAGACCACTGATAATCTCCCTCAATCTGGGGCTCCACGCAAGATCTCACCCCGTGGGGTCAAAATTATCACGAGAACGGTGAGCAAAAATCCCAGAACCACATGGGGGGACCTAGTGAATGACCTGCAGAGAGCTGGGACCAAAGTAACAAAGGCTACATCAGAAACACACTACGCCACCAGGGACTCAAATCCTGCAGTGCCAGACGTGTCCCCCTGCTTAAGCCAGTATATGTCCAGGCCCGTCTGAAGTTTGCTAGAGAGCATTTGGATGATCCAGAAGAGGATTGGGAGAATGTCATATGGTCAGATGAAACCAAAATAGAACTTTTTGGTAAAAACTCAACTTGTCGTGTTTGGAGGAGAAAGAACACCATACCTACTGTGAAGCATGGGGGTGGAAACATCATACTTGGGGCTGTTTTTCTGCAAAGGGACCAGGACGACTGATCCGTGTAAAAGACAGAATGAATGGGGCCATGTATCGTGAGGTTTTGAGTGAAAACCTCCTTCCACCAGCAAGGGCATTGAAGATGAAACATGGCTGAGTCTTTCAGCATGACAATGATCCCAAACACACCACCCGGGCAACGAAGGAGTGGCTTCGTAAAAAGCATTTCAAGGTCCTGGAGTGGCCTAGCCAGTCTCCAGATCTCAACCCCATAGAAAATCTTTGGAGGGAGTTGAAAGTCTGTGTTGCCCAGTGACAGCACCAAAACATCACTGCTCTAGAGGAGATCTGCATGAAGGAATGGGCCAAAATACCAGCAACAGTGTGTGAAAACCTTGTGAAAACTTACAGAAAACGTTTGATCTCTGTCATTGCCAACAAAGGGTATATAACAAAGTATTGAGATGAACTTTTGTTATTGACCAAATACTTATTTTACTGAGGAATTTACCAATTAATTCATTAAAAATCCTTCAATGTGATTTTCTGGATTTTTTTTTTATTTTGTCTCTCATAGTTGAGGTATACCTATGATGAAAATTGGAGACCTCTCTCATCTTTTAAGTGGGAGAACTTGCACAATTGGTGGCTGACTAAATACTTTTTTACCCCACTGTAGGTGTATAGAGGCCCATTTCCAGCAACTATCACTCCAGTGTTCTAATGGTACAATGTGTTTGCTCATTGCGTCAGAAGGCTAATGGATGATTAGAAAACCCTTGTGCAATCATGTTAGGTCTGCAATGCTGTAATTGCTGCAAATGGAGGATTCTTTGATGAAAGCAAAATTTGAAGGAAAAAATTATTATTTCAAATACAAATCATTATTTCTAACCTTGTCAATGTCTTGACTATTTTCTATTCATTTTACAGCTCATGGTGGTAAATAAGTGTGATTTTTCATGGAAAACACAAAATAATTGTCTGGGTGACCCCAAACTTTTTAACGGTAGTGTATATGTGATAATTTATGTATTAACAAAGTTAGAAGATTCTTGGTACAATTTGCAGCATTAGGTCTCGAAGATTTTTGTTTCATGGGAAGTAAAATGGCTATTAAAATGGTAATTCCCAGATCGAATCGGAATCGAATTGAATCAAACCGAAATCGAATCAATTCTGGAAATTAGGGATCGTTCCCAGCCCTACACTCAACCAATATGGGCTCTATGCTTGCTCACCTCAAAAGACTCAATTACTGAAGAAAAAGCACGATGAAGCTTGTTTAAAAGTTTGCTGCACAACATTTGGGAAAGCCAGTAAAATACTGGGAGAATATTGTCTAGTCAGATGAGTGCCATAGCCAGTGTTGGGAGTACTGTAACACCACTATTTTTACAGGAACGTGTTGTGTAATTAAAAATTACTGTTTTAAAAATTCAGTAATGCATTACAGTTACTGAATGAAATTTGATCGGATGCGTTACTCATTTTATTAATATGGATAGATATTTTTAGCGCAAATAAATACAAACTGACCCTACAAAGCTGACAGCCATCAGTCAATGTGACCTGTTGCAAAGAGCCTCTTCACTGCTGCAGCCAGCAGCCACAAATGCAGCTTGCGCCCGCTGGGAAAAGATGAAGCTATTTTGTTTTTGTGGAAATTATTGTTCCTTTGTCATGGTTAAGGACAAAAGCATATTGGTGGGTTGCAACAATCTCTGACAAAGTTAGTGTTCAGTAATGGATAGCTATACTAACAACACCGTGAAGTGGATCTACTGTATTCTCAACAGCCACAGCTTGATTTCAAGCACAGGTATGCATCTGGACAGTTTGTGACACAGCAAGGATTAAACTAACTGATTGCCAGACATGTCGTTACAGACTGAAGATGTAATATAAACAGTGACTTTCCATCAGATGGCTGAGACTGTGAGCCACTGAAGTTGAAACACATTTACTTGCTACCTGGACAAAGATTATTCAAAAATGGATTTTGATCTCCTAAAGGAATTTGAAAGACTGGATCATGTCTCTGTCACAGCAGATGTTTGGACTGTGGATAATGAACATTTTCTTTAGATCACTGCACATCGGATTAATCCATATCATAAAGGTCAGATATACATGAACAGCTTTATGCAGAGTTGCCAACTCACTCTTTTGGAGTGATTCTCACTCTTTTTCCCTCGCTCTCACTCCACAAACCCTATTTCTCACTCCAAAATGAGGAAATTACTGGCAATTTCGTGTTGATTTTCTTCAGATTTTTCCTACAATAAGAGCTCTCAAGGCAGGACAAAGCACACCGAAACAATCTGTTTTCAGCCTGACATTAATAAGTCCACAATGGAATCCATTAATTAAATTATCTTGCTATGTGTGCAAGATTATTTAAGTATGCATCTAAAAGTACAGTGATCCCTCGCTACTTCGCGCTTCACCTTTCGCGCCCTCAGTGCATCGCGGATTTTTCAAAAATATTCATCAAAAATTCAAAATTGAGAAATAATGGGCGGGCGCTAGCAGAAGGCAGGGAGACTACATTAGACCATCAGGTATCAAGACGGAGCGCCGCACAGCTCAAAAAATCCACCTCTCGCTGTTCTCGTGTTGGCTCGGCTCGGAAATCTCGCAAGCTGATTGGCCGAGACATTTCACCCTGCAAGCTGATTGACCGAGACGTTTCACCCACCTCCTCTCCCTGCCGAGCGCACATGAAGGAAGGAAGACCGCATTCATTGCTCTTTATCGCTCGTGTTACTTTTAGTCTCGCCGTGTGGAACTTTTTGCTGTTCTCTTGTGCCATTTTGTGCGAAATAGTCTTCCCGTCGAGCCACGCCGCCTCCTGCAGCTGCCCTCGACGATCCTGTGCTTCCAGCACCTGACGATGAGGCGTCACCTGAGGAGCAGTAAAGCTCTCATTAACCTGTGCAGTAAATCATTTTCATCTTGAGTTACGTATCTTGTTATAATAAAAGAGTTGTAAAAACATATTTATGTACACTTTATTTACATCTATGTATGTATGTACACGTACACACACACACGTATCATATGAGAGAGAGAGAGTGAGAGAATGAACATACGTATTATTTATGGATGACGTCATTAGGGGTGACGCTACTTCGCGGTTTTTCACTTTTCGCGGTCGGTTCTGGAACCCATTAACCGCGATAAGTGAGGGATCACTGTAATGTGAAAGTTACTTTTCCATGTAACAAGTTACTTTAATCATGCAGTAATTGGTAAAGTAACTCAGTTACTTTTGAAAAGAAGTAACTAGTAACTTTAGTTACTATTTTTTAGTAACTTGCCCAACACTGGCCACAACACACAGCATGTTTGGAGGAGAAATGGCACTGCACATCCCATCATGGTGTGGGAATATTTTTCAGCACATGGTACAAGCAGACTTCATATAATTGAAGGAAAGATGAATGGACAAATGTACAGAGACATCCTTGATAAGAATCTGTTGCCATCTGCCAAGATGCTGAAGATGAAACGAGGGTGGACATTTCAGCTAGACAATGATCCCAAACACACAGCCAAGGAAAACGCTCAACTGGCTCCAGAGAAAGAAAATAAAGCTGACAGAATGTCAGTCACCTGATCTGAATACAATTGAAAATCTATGGAATGAACTGGGCAGCACAATGGAGCAGTGGTTAGCACTGTGTCAGCACAGCAATAAGGTCACAGGATCGATTCCACCCCTAACAATTGTGAGTTTGATCCCACCCCCAGACCACCGGTAACCCTTCTGTGTGGAGTTTGCATGTTCTCCCTGTGTCTGTGTGGGTTTACTCTGGGTACTCCGGTTTCCTCCCACAGGCCAAAAACATGCTGGGTAGGTTAATTGGCATCAACTGGGGATTCTAAATTGTCCTTAGGTATGAATGTGACAGTGAATGGTTGTCTTTCTCGTGTTGGCCCTGCGATGGACTGGTGATCTGTCCAGGGTGTACCCTGCCTCTCGCACAAAGATGCTGGGATAGGCTGCAGACCTCCGCGACCTGAAAAGGATTAAGTGGTAGAAGATGGATGGATGGAACAAAATGAAGATCAGAGTTCATAGAAGACACCCACGGAACCTTCAAGATTTGAAGACAGTTTGTGTGGAATGGGCTAAAATCACTCCTAAGCAATGCCTGCACCTAGTTTCTCCATGCAGGAGGCATCTGGAAGCTGTTATTACCAACAAAGGCTGATCTACTAAATATTAAATGAATTTCACCAAGTGTGTTCAATACTTATTCCCTGTGTCATTCCACTTTATTAAATATAACTTGTTTTGTGAACAGAGTTGTCTTGATTTCTTTGTATGCATGGATTACTTAGGTTGTTACTGATACCTGGTGAAAATCTCAGGTTAGTGGCTCCATCAGAAACATGTTCGATGAAAAATGATGATGTGCTCAGTACTTATTTTCCCCGCTGCATATGTTTCTATTTTACCATTTAATTTGCAACATTCATTCATTTCATTCATTCATTCATCATCTTCCGCTTAATTCTGCAACACTTGCTGATAAATATACTCCTTCTTTGTAAATGTGCATTTTCTTTTTTTAACAGGCTTTTCTCCTCAAATTTGTAGGGGCTTTTTTTTCCCTTAAATTTGCTCATTTTCTTGTTGGGCCATTTCAGCATACTGTATATTAGCAACTCTTTTAATTTAAATTGTTGTTTTTCATATGGAAATTTATGCATTTTTTCAAATAAAATTGTCAATTTTTTTAATATTAAAATTGATCATTTTTAAATCAATTTGCATCTATCAAAATGATCATAGATGGGCATAAATTACACATTTTCACGTAAATTTACAACCATGTCAATTATTTTGTCAAAGCTACACGAATGAATGACTGTTGTCCTGTTGCACTGACACCAATTGTGATGAAGTGCTTTGAACGGCTTGTCAAACCACACATCAGAGCCTGCCTCCCTGCATCACATGACCCGCTCCAGTTTGCATATCGTTCAAACCGCTCCATGGAGGATGCTATAGTCACCACCCTGCACTCTGTCATCACCCACCTGGATCAGGAAGACACCTACGCCAGACTCCTGTACATTGATTTCAGTTCAGCATTCAACACCATTATTCCCCAGAGACTGATGGAGAAATTACTCCTTTTTGGTCTGAATACCGCCACATGTCTCTGAATCCTGGATTTCCTGACTGAGAGACCTTAGTCTGTCTGGGTTGGAAACAACATCTCCAACTCTGTCACGCTGAGCACCGGATCCCCTCAAGGCTGCGTACTCAGTCCACTGTTGTTTACACTTCTAACACATGACTGTGTATCCAGACACGAGGGGAACCAGATTATTAAGTTTGCAGACGACACCACGGTGGTGGGACTTATTCAGAGGGATGAGGAATCAATGTACAGGGAAGAAGTGAGAGACCTGGAGGGCTGGTGCAGGGAGAATAATCTGGTGCTGAACGTGGACAAAACGAAGGAGATGATTATCGACTTTTGGCGGTCACAGCCTGAACACGTCCCCCTCAGCATCGGCGGCCGTTTAGCGGAGAGTGTGGAGAACATCAAGTTCTTTGGAGTGCAGATCTCGCAGGACCTGACCTGGAGCAAGAATTCTTTGGGGATCAGGAAGCGGGCCAAGCAGAGACTGCACTCCTTGAGGAAACTCCAACAGGCCTCTCTCCCCATCTGCATCCTCAGGACCTTCTACAGAGGTGTGGTGGAGAGTGTTCTGACGTACTGCATTGCTACATGGTACTCCAGCTGCAGTATGTCAGATATAGTTAAGGGAGCTGAGAGGGTAATTGGAGTCTCCCTCCCCTCTGTCCAAGAACTTTTTCAGAACTGTTGTAGGAGCAGGGCACTGAACATTGTCAAGGATCGTTCTCACCCTCTGCATAAACACTTTGAACTTCTGCCATCTGGCAAACGATTCCAGAGCATCAGAGGCAGAACCACCAGACTGATTAACAGCTTCCTTCCACGAGCTGTTAGGATGCTGAACAGTTGATCCGGAATCTGTCATACGCACTACTGCACCTACGGACATTATGTATATTATTTGTATATTATAGTTCTGGTTAGTTTTTCAAGTATGTCTCAGGGATGTGTGAATGGATGTGGTGGGGTGTGGGGGGGTGAAGATATGAGTGAGTGTGTCTTAAATCATGTTCTTTTACTTATATGGATGCCGAGAGAAACGCAATTTCATCTTGCCTGCACTACAGTTGAATGTACAGCAATATGACAATAAAGGTTGATTTGATTTGATTTGATTTGATTTGATTTGAAACCACTGGTTATGGGCAGAAGTGATGCATGTGCCTCTGGAGTCACATGTGTCTAGCTCTATTACATTCAGGTGTAAGCTGACATTTTGCAGTATTTTCAAAACTGATCAACACACAGCAAAAAATATAGATGGATAAACAACACTACAGGCCTGTCCCATAGGTGATGTGATTCTGCCTACCTGCAGTGAAGTGGATGCAGCTCCTATAAGCAGACCTAAGGACTGGGCTACCAAAGCTGTGGAGATGGACAAGGCCATAAAGAGTATGTAGCGACCGGCTTCTGCAGGCTGTTCAGTCATCCAGTACACTATACTGCAGTACATGATTGGACAAATCACCTGTGAAAGAGATTGCAATTTTTGCTGTATTAATTAAACACATCTCTTACATATGCTTAAACTTTTATGTCCATGGGTCACATTTATACTGTTAAAATATTGAAACACCATGTTCATAGAGAAATGCTTTAGTTACACCGGTGTTTTTCAACTTTTTTGAGCCCTTTTTACATTGAAAAACTCACCCCACCAACCAAAAATGATACAAAATGACACATTGCAGCCTATTACAGTATATGTAATAATAATTTAGTCTTGTAACTAGTTTATACTCACTCAGTGTTAAACTTGGGCCTGTTTAGATGAACACAAAGCTGATAACCCCTGGCAGGAAGTGAAGAAAGGCATAAATTTCCTCCATAGCTCTCAATCTCTCTTGTTTTAGTTTTTATCACAGTCAGGCTTGAAAAGCCCAGGTATTTCTCATTAAAGTTACTCGTTTCTCCATGTGTTCACAGAGATGAACAAAATAGTCTGTATTCTTATCTTGAAGTGATGGGTGTTTTGTTTGAAGAAGACATTTAAACTTGCACTGTAGGATAGTTTTTCCCTGCACACCAAGCATAATGGCGTGGTGCAGTGCGATCCCAATGGAAGTAAATCCAAAGGAAAGGTAACTTTTGCTGTACTACCTCGTCTTCACTGTCTTAGCTTTCTTTTGACAACTGCTCAGCCCTTCACCTGGGTTAGAATTTTGTCGAGGGCCCAGTTCAGAGTCTTAATCTTTCCTCTTCAAATATTTGTACATCACTTTTTCATCTAGTCACCATGATCTAGTATGTCTTAACAAGATCACTAACTTCCATAAAACACATGATGATGAAAAAGAAGACAATAACCATACTACTTTCATACTGCCACCAACTGACATGGAACAGCCACTACACAATAATGGCAAATTATTTGCAATTTTTTGGACCAATTAAGAAGTGAAATTAATCAATTTCTCACAGAACCCTGAACGAGCTCTCACAGAACCCCCGGGTTCCTATAACCCTGGTTGAAAAACACTTGATTTACACACTTAAGGAAATGAGCAGATTGCACTTCTGGGCAATATGACTCCAGATTACATCATATTACAAAGACTGCTTCCAGCTCCTCTTTGGACATAATGGTCCACTGTCAGCCTCTGTGGAGTTATTTTGGACTGGACATGGATTATTTTGGATAAAACTGGTTTATCACTGCAATCAAATGATTTCTCTGTCAATGAGACTTCTACGCCTCTCAGCAGGTATTTTGGCCCACTCCTTAGGGGCGGCGTGGTGGCGGAGTGGTTAGCACTGTGGCAGCACAGCAACTCACCCTTGGCCGGGGGATCCTGGGTTCGATCCCAGCCCCCAACCAACAGTGATCTGTGTGGAGTTTGGATGTTCTCCCCGTGTCTGCGTGGGGTTACTTCGGGATTTCTCCGGTTTCCTCCCACATGCCAAAAACATGCAAGTTAGGTTAACTGGCATCAAAACTGGGGATTCTAAATTGTCCTTAGGTATGACTGTGAGCGTGAATGGTTGTCTGTCTCTCTGTGTTGGCCCTGTGATGGACTGGCGATCTGTCCAGGGTGTACCCTGCCTCTCGCCCAAAGATGCTGGGATAGGCTCCAGCCCCCCCGGGACCCGAAAATGATTAAGCGGAAGAAGATGAATGGAAAACTGGATTAAAGATTAATAAACATAGTGGCTCTGAAGACTGCAGGTTAACAGGAGTAAGTAGATACACATGGAAGAGCCTCAACTTGTCTGCGGTGGACTGCAGATTCCTTCAAAAACACATAGTATCCTGCTGTCATCCATCCATCCATCCATCTTCTACCACTTTTCCGGAGGTCCGGGTCGCGGAGGCAGCAGTTCAAGCAAAGAAGCCCAGACTTCTCTCTCTCCAGCCACCTGCTCCAGCTCTTCAGAGGGGATACCAAGGCGTTCCCAGACCAGCTGGGAGACATAGTCTCTCCACCAAGTCCTGGGTCTGACCCGGGGTCTCCTCCCAGTGGGCCGTGCCTGAAACACCTCAAGTGGGAGGCGTCCAGGAGGCATCCTAATCAGATGCCCATACCACCTCAACTGACTCCTTTCAATGTGGAGGAGCAGCGGTTCTACTCTGAGCCTCTCCCGGATGACTGAGCTCCTCACCCTATCTCTGAGGGTGAGTCCAGCAATCCTATGGAGAAAGCTCATTTCAGCCGCTTGTATCCGCGATCTCGTTCTTTCGGTCATTACCCAAAGCTCGTGACCATAGGTGAGAGTAGGAACGTAGATTGACTGGTAAATCGACAGCTTTGCCTTAGAACTCAGCTCCCTCTTCACCACAACAGTCCGGTACAACGTCCGCATCACTGCAGATGCTGCTCCAATCCGTCTGTCCATCTCTCGCTCCATTTTCCCCTCACTCGTGAACAAGACCCCAAGATACTTAAACTCCTCCATTTGGGGCAGGAGCCTGTCCCCAACCCGAAGAGGACAATCCACCTTTTTCCGGCTGAGGACCATGGACTCGGACTTGGAGGTGCTGATTCTCATCCCAGCCGCTTCACACTCAGCGGCAAACCATCCCAGCAAGAGCTGTAGGTCATTGCTGGATGAAGCCAACAGGACAACATCATCTGCAAACAACAGAGATGAGATCCTGTGGTCACCAAGCATGACACCCTCCATTCCCTGGCTGCGCCTAGAAATCCTGTCCATAAAAATTATGAACAGGATCGGTGACAGAGGGCAGCCCTGGCGGAGTCCAACTCTCACTGGGAATGACTCCGACCGAGTGTTGGCAATTCGAACCAAACTCTCACAATGGTTGTACAGAGACCGAATAGCTCGTAACAACAAGCCCGATACCCCATACTCCCGAAGCACCCCCCACAAAAATCCATGAGGGACGCGGTCAAATGCCTTCTCCAAGTCCACAAAACACATGTAAACTGGTTGGGCAAACTCCCACTCAGTGGGATTGAGGAGATCCTCGAAGTATTCCTTCCACCGCCCGACGATATCCCCAGTCGAAGTCAACAGTGTCCCATCCGCACCATACACAGTGTGGACGGGGAGCTGCTTTCCCCTCCTGAGCCACCGGACAGTTTGCCAGAATCTCTTTGAGGCTGACCGAAAGTCTTGTTCCATAGCCTCACCGAACTCCTCCCATACCCAGGTTTTTGCTTCAGCAACCACCCGAGCTGCACTCCGCTTGGCCATAGTGAACATAGTGGCTCTGAAGACTGCAGGTTAACAGGAGTAAGTAGATACACATGGAAGAGACTCCCAACTTGTCTGCAGTAGACTGCAGATTCCTTCAAAAACACATAGTATCCTGCTGTCACCATACTGTATAAATTACTTCAGACTGACAACACGCAAGTATTTAAATAATTTAAATAATGATTGCTTTTCTTTAGACCACAGTAATCTTGTTTTTTTCATGTTTAGGTGTTAATGGTGGCTTTAGTTTGGTTTTTCTGTATGTAAATCCCATTTTCTTTAGGCAATTTGTTATAGTTTGCCCACAGACATTTGCTGTGTTTGGAATGTTCACTCACTCCCACCCTCCCTACTTGCTATATAGTGAATTCAGTTCTGCTTTATAGTACTCGTTTCGATGTCTGACTGTGAGATATGCCCCTCCTGCATATACCTCAGAAGCATACATCTCATTATACCAATTCTTATTGGCTGATGATTACGACACCATGCCTTGCATAATCACCTCTTATAAGAAGCCCATGCTAAGACGTAGCATTATTCAAAAACCTATTCTCGCTTTGGCACATAACTCAAACATGGAATGGCTAGCTTAACTGTCCATAGACTGGAGGCTAACTTTCACTCTGTTGCCGGATGCTAGCAGCCGCTTCCACTTAGCAGTTGACTGTCTAGTCTTCACCATAGGCTAGAGCAGGAAAATAATGACCAAACTCTGGTGAAGTCGTCATTTTTCCCCACCCGTGCAGTTTCAAGCACACCAGCTAACACCGCGCTACATGTTAGCACACCAGCTAGCATGTGCTCAAAAGTTAGCACACCAGCTAACTTTGCACCCACAGGCTAGCACACCAGCTAAGCAGTTATCCTACTTCCCAGTTAACAATGATGGATCCCAGTCTTGCTCACACCAAAGGGGACGGTAACTTGGGAGGCTTGTCTCTAATTGCGTGAATAAAATCTCGAGTAAAGACACATACCAGGTTACAGTTGAAACAAGTAAAGGTAAAAACATCTTTTCATCCTTGTCTTTAAGAAGAAAACAAAATGGTAACACACCAGGTCTGTTAGTCTTGCCTTGGGCTTCAACATGCCTGACTCGTAATAGAGGCACCGGGTTCATGCTGACACTGTGCCCATGTTATCCTGAAGAGTCTCCGCTGACAGTTCACTCGCCAAGCCAGTCTGTCTGGGAAAGACCCTTACCTGTCCACAACCAGTGAACTGTCGTGTAGCGTGGAGAAGGAGGGGCTCAATGCAGTTGCTGAAGCACGCTCTTATGTCCATCACAGTTTCAGATGTAGTGTCCTTCAGTAAAGCCATTTCAGGATAGTGTGAATAATAATCCACTATGAGAACATAGTTCTTGCCCCCCAATGTGAATAGATCAATGCCAACTTTCTGCCATGGATTTGCTGCATCTGTCTCATCCACCCACATTGGCTCTTTAATCTGTCTCGTCTCGTATTTTTGACATGTTTCACAGGCCCTGACCTTTCTTTCAATGTCGGCATTCATGTTAGGCCAATAAAGGACAGCTTTTGCTCTCCTTTTACATTTCTCCATGCCTAAATGACCTTCATGTATCTTGATCAGCATGTTTTCCCGTAATATTTGAGGTACGATTCTTGAGCCCTTAAATAGTACTTCATCAACAACTGATAGCTCATTTCTAAAGTGTCCATAAGGAGAAGGACTAGACCGTGAGTCGTATCCTTTGGAGATAGCTCTGATTACTTCAGTCAGTGTTTCATCTTTAGCCGTTGCTCTTCCTATGATGGTCCACATTTCATCAGACACTGGGCATGATTTTCTGATCAAGTTCACATGAATCATATCATCGTGCTCACGGTTTTTTGAGTTCTCAGTGCTGTCTACAGCTCTGGAAAGTGTATCTGCAACAAGAGGTTCTTTACCAGGTCTATATTCAAGGTGCAAATCATATTTCTGTAGTTTGAGAAAAATTCTCTGCACTCTTGGTGGTGTGTTGGCTAAGGCCTTATTTGCAATAGTCACCAAAGGTTTGTGGTCAGTCTCTGCCCACAATGTTCTGCCATAAATCAGATAGTGAAACTTTTCACATGCATAGGATAGTGCTAATGCTTCCTTTTCAATCTGAGCATAATTACACTCTGATGTTGTTAGTGCCCGTGATGCATTAACAACTGGTCTCCATCTGCTGCCATATTGCTGCAACAATACTGCTCCTATGCCTGCTTTAGAAGCATCTGCTGAAATTTTTGTTTTTCTCTTGTCATCATAGAATCTCAAGACTGGAGCTTGCGTGATCAGTGTTTTGAGATCATCCAATTCCTTTTGATGGTTAGCATCCCAGCTCCATTCATTTGTGTCACAAAGTAGGCTCCTAAGCTGAGTAGTGTGTGTCGCCAGGTTAGGTACAAACTTGGCCTACATAAACCATGCCAAGAAATCTTTGAACTCCCTTTTTATCAGTTGGTGGTGGCATGTTATTGATAGCAGCTACTTTGATCTGATCAATCTCTACACCAGTGCAGGACAGTTTCTCTCCCAGAAAAGTTATTTCTGTTTTTCTGAATTCACATTTGTCTGCGTTTAGCTTCAGTCTGTTCACTGTGGCTGCCTCAAGCGCTTGTTTTAACCTAGTGTTGTACTCTTCAACAGTTTTGCCCCAAACTAATATGTCATCAATGTACACTTTTGTGCCTGGCACTTTGTCAAAAATCTGCTGTACCGTTCGATGAAATATTTCTGGTGCTGATGTTAACCCAAAAGGTAGCCTTTTAAAGGAGTACCTGCCAAAAGGTGTGTTAAAAGTGCGAAGTGCAGTACTCTCTTCATCTAGGGGTATCTGCCAAAATTCTGCTGATGCATCAAGTTTGGAGGAATACTTGGCTTCTGCTATGTCACTGGGTAGCTCATTTCTGGTTGGTAGCTGAAAATGTTCTCTTTTCACATATTTGTTCAGCTGCTTTGGGTCAATGCATAGTCTAAGAGAGCCATTCTTTTTTTCCCACTATGACTAGTGAGTGCACCCATTTAGTAGGTTCTTCTACTTTACAGATTATGTCCAGAGCTTCTAGTCTCTGTAGCTCTGCTTTTAATTTGTCCCTGAGTGCCAATGGTACAGGTCTTGGGAGCATGAATAACTGGATGATTTGGCTCCTCCAGTGTTATTTTGTGTTTTACATTTCGCTTTCCAATGCCTTGAAACACATCTGGATACTCTTTTTCAATCTGAGGCTCTGTCTTCTTTTCACAGACAACCTGCACTCTTTTAACTAGTCCTAACACATTACATGTCTTCACACTCAAATCGGTATTTTGTTACCTTTTACAATCACAAATGGTATCTCATGCGATTCATCATTAACATGCACTGACAATGTACATGTGCCAACAGTGGGAATCTGTTCTCCACTGTATGATTTCAGTCTTATAATTTGTTTCTCATTCACCACATTACCTTAAGGCGCTGTAAGTCAGTCTCTGGAATAATGTTCACTTGTGCTCCCGTGTCAAGCTTGAACAGGATCTGTGTACCATTTACCTTGTAGCTTGCTGTCCAGTCATCATCACATGTCTCAGCTCCCAACAGTACCTATATAAAGAGATCTCCTGTTTCGGTGCTGCCACAACTGTCATCCTCTATGCTGTGGATCGCCCCTCTCTGCTTGGCTTGCTTGCATACTCGTGCAAAGTGGTTCCTTTGTCCACAGGCATGACACTCTTTCCCATAAGCTGGACACTGGCGTGTCCTCCACAGCTATCACATCTGTGTGGCTCCCTGTTGCTAGTGCATGGCTCTCTGCCACCTTTGTTCTGCCTTGGCCTTCCTCTCTCTGTTTTAGCAGCACTGGGGTTCACTTTTCCCCTCACAGCTGCCTCCATGCTGTAGTCTTTGTTGTTTGCTTTGTTGCTGTCCATCGTTTTAATTCGACTCTGTATAGCCTCTTTAGCTTGACATATCTGGATTGCTCTCTCCAGTGTTAAGTCACCTTCACCCAGAAGTCGCTCTCGAAGGCTCTTTTCTCTAACTCCAATAATTATGTGGTCTCTGATTAACAAATCTGTCAACTGTCCGAAGTTGCACGATTGACTTTTGAGTTTAAGGTCCATTATAAACTCTTCTATTGTGTCTGATTCAGCCTGGCATCTACTGTGAAAGATACAGTATATCATTCATAGGTTTCATTTCTCTTTGGCGTGCAGAATTTCTCAAACTCCTCCAGTGTCACGGCTGGCCCTCACGAGCCAGCATAAGACGCCTCAGTTCAGTAAATTGCAGTTCAGTTCCTTTATTTATAAAGCACAGGACTTAGGTGTACAACATAACTTTGCCACGCAGGCTTCGTTACACAACACAACATAAATTCACAAAAGAGAGTTATGGCAGTAACGAGGAGCTCTCGTCTGCCGTAGTTAGGAAGGAACGTCAGCGAGGGAGAAGACAGTTCCAAATAAATCACTTACATGCAGCGGGATACGTCGAGGAACCCAGGGAGCATGTGGTAAGGAGACATGGGAAAGTCATAGGACTTCTGACGAGACAGCCGCGCCGTCCAGTTCACTCGCACTGACATTTAAAGCCAGCTGCTCATGATTAGAAACTCGGCACAGCTGCCCAGGTTCTGACAGCTGAGAGCTCCCGAGCGTCTGGCCAATCAGAGCCCGGGAAACCCGTGTGACGACACCAGCTGTCAAAAGCTGACAGGGATGAGGAATAACCCGCGCGCGGACAAAGCGCTCGGGATATGACAGGGCCCCTCCCTCTACGCGAACTCCTGGTCGCGCGCAACATCCAGACCCCCCCACCCCACCCCAGGGAGGGTGGAGGGGGAAGCAGGTGGAGGGAGAGCAGGGCCAACTCACAACAAGGGAACAAAAACATCGGGGAAGGGAGGGAGAGAGAAAAAAAAGGCAGAAACCGTACATAAACGGGGACAGAGATGAATAAAAAGAAAAGTCAACGCTAGATTGACATCACTCACATAACCACAAAAAAGAAAGCCAAGATGAGGGTACAAGGAACACCAGTCAATACCACAAGGCAGGATCAAGGAAATAAAAGGACAAATAATACCTTCTTCTCCAAGTTAATGTGAACAGAAAACCGTCAAAACCAAAAGACAACACAGGTGCCAAAAAAAGAGAACTAGACCCGAGTAAGGGAGTAACATAGGAAATAAACAACCACACCCTAAGGAAACATGCAATACCCATGATAGCCACGGCAAGAGAACATATGTCCATCCACGGAAAACAGTCACCTTAAACATGAAGTCCAATCCCCAGTGGGGTATTTCAGTCACAAGTCAGTGGTGGGGCAAGAGAAGGAGAGAAAAAAAAAAAAAAAAAAAAACATTGGGGAATAGAGTAAAACAACTCCGCTCAGGAGGCCTCCCAGCACCCAGCATCCAGGCCGCCAGCAAAAGCAGCGGAACGTGCCCTAACGGCCCAGCCAAACACCGGGCTGAGGGAAACCATGTCTCCGGCGGGCGGACCAGGGCGCCAAAAGAACCATCCAGCTTGTCAGGAGGCCGGACCCGGACGCCAAAAGGAAAGAGCCGGTCACCGGGTGGTCGAGCAGTATCGGCCTGCCAACAGAATGGCTGGGGGAAGGTCGGCGAACCGGGCCAGCCGGAATTTACCCCCGCAGTCTCAAAGGTGGGGAAAAAGGGGCCACGGCGAGGACGGGGCATGGCCTGGAAAACGCTCAGCGGCGTGTCAGCTACACAGTCTCCAGAACCCACCTGGGTCAAAACGACCATGGTGCCGAGCTCCGATTGAGCGAGAGCGGCACCCGCGTCGGACCCCGATTGGGCCGGAACCCCCATGACGTCAAGCTCCGATCGAGCGAGAGCGGCACCCGCGTCGGACCCCGATTGGGCCGGAACCCCCATGACGTCAAGCTCCGATCGGGCGAGAGCAGCACCCGCGTCGGACCCCGATTGGGCCGGAACCCCCATGACGTCAAGCTCCGATCGGGCGAGAGCAGCACCCGCGTCGGACCCCGATTGGGCCGGAACCCCCATGACGTCAAGCTCCGATCGGGCGAGAGCAGCACCCGCGTCGGACCCCGATTGGGCCGGAACCTCCATGACGTCAAGCTCCGATCGGGTGAGAGCAGCACCCGCGTCGGACCCCGATTGGGCCGGAACCTCCATGACGTCAAGCTCCGCTTGAACCGGCGGAGCACTCCCGGTGGACCCCATGCCGAGAGCCGGACCCTCCAAGGTGGCACCAAGAGCAGGTTCGCCTCCAGTGACCCTGGGGAGAGGCTCAGAGGGACAAAAGGAACCGGGATCAGGATCACCGGCAGCGGCAGGGCCCGGCGAGACAGGCTCGAGTGCAGCAGATGGCTGCACCCGGCTCGCCCCCCCCGAGAGACAGGCAATAATGCTCCAGAAAGAAGAGGAGGGATAGAAAATAGAGCACTTGCCTGATCTCGGGTTCTGCCGCCATCCAGGACTTCGATGCTCCGGGTTCAAACGGGAGGAGGTCGTCGTCCGGTTCCCACTCCGTCGCGACGTCATCCGCCCCTGGAAGAGGGGCTCTTGCAGCTCGAGGACCCCCCGACGTCATCGTCCACGCTGGCAGTTCATGCGGCGTGGAGGTGAGGGGCTCTCGGCCCGCTGGATCGGACTGTTCATCTGCGGAGTCCCGGGGACGCTCCGTCGTCGGCACAGGCTCCAACCAATCGTCCGACCTCCTCTGCCCAGAAAATGGCTGCGGGGCTGGGGTCTTCTGCCCGAGAGCCGCAGGCTCACTCCTCGTCTGGTGACGCTCCTCAGAGGTCGAAGCGTGCTCAGCAGGGGGAGACACAGAGGCAGCGGGTTTAATTAACATATCAGCAGGGAGTTGAGGCTCGGGGGGCTGCAAACCCCGAGCCTCACCCCCAGGAGTCAGACAGAACAAATCACTATTAGATGGAAAAAAGTGAACTTGAACTTGCCTGGCTCCCGGAGGAGCGGTGGAACCTGCCGTTGGGAACGTCATTCCATCCTCCTCCCACCGGGTGGTGGCCGGAGACTCTCTTGGAGGGGAGGGGGCCACTCGGGATGGTGTAGCCGCGCTGTCCACTGGAGCACAACTTCTCAAACTCCCAGCCGCTGGAGAAGGCGTCGAAGCGGAGGGGGCAACAGCCAAGTCAGGCCGGGCGTGACGCGCTGACAGCTCAGCGGGGAAAGCAGGCCCGGGGGGAAAGGCTGCTGGGGTCTCCTCCAGGTGAGACGCTGAAGAGACAGCAGTGGGATGAATGGGGTCAGCCCAGTGAACCGGAGCGGATTCCGGAGGGGAGTCACGCTGAGAACGTCTCTGGCCACGGTGTCGACGTCTACGACGGGCCCCGGATGGTGTGAACTCCAGGACTGGATCGAGGGAAGGATCCGGATTCCAGAGCGGGCAGCGGGAGCTCCGGTTACTCCGCCTTTGGCCTCGTTCCTCCTCGATCTCCTGGAGCGCCTCGCGGTGGACGGCGATCTCTTGTCTCCTCGCTTGGACGTCCAAGTGGTCGGTGTAGCGGGAAGACAACCGGTCGAGCGTTCTCTCAGCGCAGTCCAGGTAGTAGTGCGCTTCGGATGAGTCGTCAAGGCTGGCGGAAGCGCTGATGAAGTCATCCACCTCCTCCAGCGCCTCAGGCAGCTGGAGCCAGAGATCACTCCACCTTGCAGCCTCCTCCTCTTCGTACATCAGAATTGTCTGGCGTTGGGCAGCGATGTCGAGTCTCCTCGCGTCGACCTCGGGGTGACCGTTGTAGCGGGAAGGCAGACGGTCAAGCACCTCCTCAGCCCGGTCTAAATACCACTGTTCATTGGGCTGATAACCGAGGAGAGGAGGGGCGAGGGAGGTGTCTGGATACCCATCGAGGTCGGAGGCGATAATGAGGATTTCATCTACCTCCTCCAACGCCTTGGTCAGCAGGACGTGGGAACCCCGAGAATGACTCCGCTGAGATGGCATATTTCCAACGCCGCGTACCTGGACAGGAAGGACAAAGTTCCCAGAACGCAACTTACTGAGAACGGCGTCTCCTTCTGGCGGCTGTCTACTGTCACGGCTGGCCCTCACGAGCCAGCATAAGACGCCTCAGTTCAGTAAATTGCAGTTCAGTTCTTTTATTTATAAAGCACAGGACTTAGGTGTACAACATAACTTTGCCACGCAGGCTTCGTTACACAACACAACATAAATTCACAAAAGAGAGTTATGGCAGTAACGAGGAGCTCTCGTCTGCCGTAGTTAGGAAGGAACGTCAGCGAGGGAGAAGACAGTTCCAAATAAATCACTTACATGCAGCGGGATACGTCGAGGAACCCAGGGAGCATGTGGTAAGGAGACATGGGAAAGTCATAGGACTTCTGACGAGACAGCCGCGCCGTCCAGTTCACTCGCACTGACATTTAAAGCCAGCTGCTCATGATTAGAAACTCGGCACAGCTGCCCAGGTTCTGACAGCTGAGAGCTCCCGAGCGTCTGGCCAATCAGAGCCCGGGAAACCCGTGTGACGACACCAGCTGTCAAAAGCTGACAGGGATGAGGAATAACCCGCGCGCGGACAAAGCGCTCGGGATATGACATCCAGTACTTTATTATAGTCAGCTTGTTGGTCTGCTGTTAGCTGAAGGCTACTGAAAACATCGATAGCATCTGAGCCAGCTACTGTCAGGAATAGTGCAACTTTCTGCACACCGCTCTTGTCAGCTGCTCCAATTGCTGTAATGTACAGGCTGAAACGTTGTTTAAACCACTTCCATTGCTCTTCCACATTACCCATCAGCTTGAGTGGAAAAGGAGGCCTTAATTGATCCATCTTATAGTTGTGCTAGCAGTTAGCTTTACTCCGAGGTCGACTCCTTTCACCGTCATACTCGTTCATAAGCTTGAACTGCTGACTGGAAGGTGAGTTCTGTCACTCCTGGTACCAAGTCATGTCTTGTGGTTAATAATAAAGGACAGCGAGTGTATCTTAACACTTTTATTCAACAATTAACCAGCTCAGTGTACAGCAAAGGTTCATGGCTCCTCTCATGCCATGTGGAGAGTTCCCAGAGATGGTACAAGTGCACCCCCTTCAGGACTGGCTGATACTGAGTCAATCATGCAACTCTGATTACATGCAATATACCACAATCTTGAACAACGCTATGTCGTAGCATGGGCTTCTTATAAGAGGTGATTATGCGAGTTGTGGCGTCGCAATCATCAACCAATCAGGATTGGCGTAATGAGATAAATGCTTCTGAGGTATACGTAGGAGGGGCGTGTCCCATAGTGAGGCATCTCACTCATACTACTCGAACAACCGGGTATACAGCCGTATCCTTAAGCTATAGTGGACTATATAATAATAAAATTAACAGCTTTCAGACACTGGGCTTGTTTCACGGCACAGATGACGTCATCAAGGTGAGACAGTAAAACATACCAGAATAATGGTGATAAAAAATGAATGCCTGGATGTAATTTGTAGTAAATATGTATTAAATCAAATAGCTTTTGCTTAATTAATAAATACCTTAAGGCAGTTTATGTTGTGATGTGAAGTGCTCCCCTCACTACTCCATTGGCTGTGCATTGCATTATGGGATATATTGGCTAATGTAGTGACCACCCATTGTACACTAACTTTTCAAAATGTGCGGCGGCATGATATAAAGCGGCGTTGTTGGAGGTTTTAAGTAGAGTTTTATTATCATACCGCCGTCACAGGCTCCGCTCCTGGCGCCGTGCAAGCGTGCCGAGAGCGAGCCCACGGCTCTCAGAGAAGGAGAGGAGGACACAAAGTCTGTGTCCTGCAGTAGAGGTTGAAGTCAGATTGAGAGAGGATGAGAGCATGGTTACAATGCAGTATATATACACCCAACTACAACAATACATCAAGTAACAGGACAGGCATGAGACATTTGCATGAAAGGCAACATAGCATTACAGAGGTGAGCCAGACGAAACGGGGCTGCCTGTAGACATTAATACACATTTCACTGTTCTGTTATTTGCTCTAGCCGAGCGCTGTGTTTGACCAGTCTGTTTGTGGAGATTTACACCAAAGCACATATACATATGTAAGATGCTCAGAAGAAGCACAGTAAGGACAAGATGCATGAACACTTTAACTTCACGGCTGTAAACGCAGCATGCAGCAGAAAAAACCCAGGAGTGCGAGCTGACTGTCTCTGTGTTCTGTCTGTGTGTTGTGGGGGGTTGAATTAAACCGCTACACTGCTCCCCCCCCCCAAGAGGGAAACGGTAGGGGACCGTGACCTCGATGTTGCAGTCTGGGCAGCGAGCAGGGAAAAGCTCTGTGCAGGAGGAGGGGGGGGGTAGTACATGCTGACCGGGCGCGGGAAAATCGTTCGAGTCGCGCCAAAAGTGTTTGCTGCTCCGCGATGTCCCGTTTGAACATGCAGAGATCAGAAGAAGAAAAATTATTCTCTGGCTCCTCTCGTGGCCATGAAGAAAAGCAGGAGCGGCTGTAAGAAAAAAATAAACAAAAGCAGAGGGACTGGCGTGTTGGCTTTAGGTGCAGGAGCAACCCCAAAGCCCCCCGGGAACAGCTGACGACTGAAATCCCTTATGTGCCGTGGCTGAGACCATTAAAAAAATCCAGTGGCGAGCTGCGTGCTTGCTTCAGGTGAACGAGCAGCCCTGAAGGTTCTGTGAGCAGCGGCGGAGGACGATGGCGGTCTCTGGAGCCGTTATTTGTCCCGTGCGTGATGCGCCGTCCTCGTAACTCCCCGGTGCGTGCGCGGGGGTTCCGTGCGTGGGTGGGCCAGCTGGAGAGGAGAACCAGGGTGCAGATTCTTGGCGGAGATCGGCGCAGACGGCGCCGATAAAATCCAGGTTGAGCTGTGGCTGCAGATTGGCCATGGTGCGTTGGAGCGGTGAGAGGAAATAGACGATCTTTTGTCCCTCAGGCTCGTGCAGATGCGTTGGAGCGGTGAGCGGGAATAGACGATCTTTGTTCCTCAGGCTTGGGCGTGGTGCGTTCAGGTCCACGCGTTGCATTCTCCACCGGCCATGGAGGACGCCATCGTGGAGAAGGGACGAGGTGCCCGTGCTCTCGTGTGAAGGAGCTGCGAGCGCGGCCGGTCCAGCGTGGATGAGCAGATCTCAGACGTGCAGATCTCATCCTGAAGAACGGGTCACCAGTGCAGCTGTCCAGCTCAGAAGGTTGCTTCGCACAAAGCGTGTGCGTGTCCTGGTGCTGCGTTCGCTGGCCGCTCGTTTTTTTCAGCGTCGGTTCGCCAGCGTGGCCGTCCAAATCAGAAGGCTGTGTCGCACAAAGCGTGTGCGTCTTCAAGGGGTCACCAGTGCGGCGGCATGAAATAAAGCAGCGTTGTTGGAGGTTTTAAGTAGAGTTTTATTATCATACCGCCGTCACAGGCTCCGCTCCCGGCGCCGTGCAAGCGCGCCGAGAGCGAGCCCACGGCTCTCAGAGAAGGAGAGGAGGACACAAAGTCTGTGTCCTGCAGCAGAGGTTGAAGTCAGATTGAGAGAGGATGAGAGCATGGTTACAATGCAGTATATATACACCCAACTACAACAATACATCAAAGCATTCACAGCAGTTGGTCTGATCAAAGAGATAACAGGACAGGCATGAGACATTTGCATGAAAGGCAACATTAGCATTACAGAGGTGAGCCAGACGAAACGGGGCTGCCTGTAGACATTAATACACATTTCACTGTTCTGTTATTTGCTCTAGCCGAGCACTGTGTTTGACCAGTCTGTTTGTGGAGATTTACACCAAAGCACATATACATATGTAAGATGCTCAGAAGAAGCACAGTAAGGACAAGATGCATGAACACTTTAACTTCACGGCTGTAAACGCAGCATGCAGCGGAAAAAACCCAGGAGTGCGAGCTGACTGTCTCTGTGTTCTGTCTGTGTGTTGTGGGGGGTTGAATTAAACCGCTACAAATGCATTGTGTTGTGTTTGGAAATAATGGGCTGCAGACAGGTCCACGTGTTGAGGTTAACTTTATTGAACGTCAGCAGAACTTGCTAGGAGGCAGCACACAGTGAGGTGAACTGGAAAGGTGGTACACCAAAGGTGGAGAGCAAGAGAACGGCTAGCTGGCTATTATACCCTGTAGCGTAATGATGTCACACATGCGTGCGTGTGACAGCAGGGTGGTGCATTGTGTCGTTTCCCATATATCACATTTAGCCTCTTGGAAAAGCTTAGAAACCCATCTAGTTAGCCTTAGCAAGGGCAGCAAGTAAACATTAAGGCAAAACTAGCATATCGGCTAGCGTACAGTTGGTCATATGTATACATCATGTGGGTTAGCTTAAGAAAAATTGGTGATATATGAAACACACACATACAGTATACATACACAAACACATAGATACATATACTTGACTGGACCATTGTAAGAACCACCAAGGCTTATTTCCGGACATGACATCAGAAAAAAAATTTTTGTCTACAACCTGGATAACCAGATAATACTGCCGGTTTAATCCGCATGGTCATGTGGGTTATCATGCCACAACGAATGGACCATGCACTGACTGAACATATAAATAAGAACTTTAGAGTCAGTGACAGTTCAGAGCTCAGCGAGGCCTCTGTTGAAACCAGGGTGGGCGCGGCCCTGGCAATGCTGTCTCCAGCGAATCTGGGGGCCACCTTGGTGGAACTGTAGCTAGCTCAACAGCAAAGTCCCAAGCCCAGATCCTACACTGACTGGGTTGGCTTGGTTGCTGCTACTTGGTCCACCTGGTCCAGGGTAGGTGGTGGTGTTACCTTTCTCAAATGGCTGGCATGCCGTTGAGACTCATGAGCCATCTAGAAGGTGGCTGGTCCAAGTTGAGCGGTGACCTACATTGGTGGTGACTGGAACATCTGAAGCTGACGTGGGTGGTTGGATCGGCGGATCCGGACCCAATTGAGCACCACGAGCGATGAATATTTCCCATATTTCTGCTTCGCGATGTGCTGCTGCTCTCTCGTCGTGTGGTTGGTGAAAGTCGTCATTGCTGGGGCGCCGTTTAACTCGATGATGTATTTGGGTTGTCTACGGCTGTGGAAGCGAAGTGGTCTCTGGCATACTGATGTACCACCATGCACGTCACAGACATGGTGACGCAGGCACGGATGACATCACCACGCCTTGGGACTAATACTGGGAGACATGTTCTTTCGCGCTCTGCTTCTAGCCTGCCTACTTGCCTGTACCCCTGTAGTGCTAGCTTGTTCCCTGTTCCACGTGTTGCTAGCTTCGTTATTAAAAGCTAACCTTCAACACAGACAACGTGTCCAATTGGGAAGGATGCAATGGAGCTTTATGGATATGTGCACACCAGAATCAGCCTCGTAGGAACCATCACGCTGATGGTTCGCTACGGGTCCAAAGTCCTCCCAGCGTTCACCTTCCAGGTAGCGACGCATGGTGATAACATCCTGTGGTGTGAGCTTTTTTATGAATTGGGTTTCACCACACACGACCACGAGGGCCTTTCTTTGACCACTGATGACCGGCGCGCATCTCACCCGGACGTGAGTAAGCCACTCCAAGCTTGATACCACATGGAGAGCAGAACATGGAGAAAGGGCACAATCTGGACTCATCCCTGATCTTCGCCCGGCATAAGCCTCATGGAGCCACCGTACAGCTGCAGAATAGAGAGTCCGTGGCCAAGCAGGACCCTGGTGAATGACGACAACCTGGAGGGCATCCTGTTGCCGGTGAAAAACAAACATGCCGCCACAACCATGACCAGTATCAGAGGAGAAAGGGCATAATCTGAACTCGTCTCAGATCCTTACCCGGCATAAGCCTCATGGAGCCGCTGTACAGCTGCAGGAGAGAGTGTCCATGGCTGAGCAGGACCCTGCAGAACAATGCCAACCTGGAGCACATCCTTCCGCCAGTGAGAATATCATGCCACCTCAACAGCAACCAGCATCAGGGATGAAAGAGCAGCAGCAGCACCGCTTGAAGCCCACCAGGTCAGCACTCATGGTGCTCAATTGGGTTTGGGTCCGCCGATCCGAATGCCCAGATGACCTGCAGATGCTCTTTGTCACTGCCAATGCAGATCACTGCACAATTGCTGCCAGCCACCTTCCAGATGGCCAATGGTTCGAGATGGCACGCCAGCCGTCTGAGGAAGGCAAGAGCAGCAGCTGCCCCAAATCGATGTAATGCTGGAACCGACTCATCCAGTGTGGGACCCGGACTGGGACTTTGCTGATGAGAGAGCGATTCCAGCAAGGGGGCACCCAGGTCCACCACAACCAGTGCCTTCAGGGCCGCGCCCACTGTGGGCTCGCCAGAGGCCCCTGAAGTTAAACTGGAAAGTGACTATTTTGAAAATATTGAAGCAGAGCATGGTTGACAACAGTGGCAAAATAACCCACTCGACTATGCAGGGTTTTACAAGAAGTCTACCTGGTTGCCCAGGTCCACATAATGGTTAAAAAGTTAATGGTTATGGTGTATGGAACCCGCAATGGTCTATAGTTTGGCTTTGAAAGTCAATACTACCGTATTGTATTATTAACATCAAGCAAATATGCGTGCTGTATTATTGGCTATTGTATTCACCATCATGCAATATGCCACAACCAAGGTTAACCATCACCAGCTAAGTTCTGGCTTTTCCCGGGGTGGGGGTGGAGTGTTAATGTGACATATTGATGTATGACCATGCACGTCACGGACGTGGTGACACAGGCACAGATGACATCACCACGCTGTGACTATATTAAGGGGCTAACAGCAGGAGACATGTTCTTTGGCGCTCCACCTCTAGCCTACTTGCCTGTACCCCTGTAGTGCTAAGCTTGTTCCCTGTTCCGCGTGCTGCTAACTTCATTATTAAAAGCTAACCTTCAACACGGACAACGTGTCCGTTGGTCCTTGCTTTCCAGACATAGCAGTCTTATCATTGACCAGATGAACCCCACGATCTTCTGGGTCTTGTGTTGTCACAGACTGGAACTCCTTCAACGAGGCGGCAGCTCTGGGAGGCTTATGCCATGCAAGAATCGGTCCCCAGTCTTATGTGCTCCAGTCAACGTGTGGTGTGAAATAAGGAGCGGCGATGCCTATGTCTGGGCGAAGCGGACTCGGGTCATCAGCAGCCAAACAGAATCCCATGTGATCTGTGATGGAAAAGCCCAGCTCATGGAAAAGATCACATGAAACGTCACTTGAAACGTGAACGCTGGGAGGACTCTTGACCCGTAGCGAACCGGTAGAGTGATGGTTCCTACCATGCTGATTTTTATGTGTCCATACCAGAACAGTCTTACCACGTCTGGCTCGATTTGGGTGCAGGGGGAAGAAAGTCTTCACCGTGGCCTCGTCCATCAGTGACCTTGTGGCAGCAGTGTCCAGCAGCAGTTGTAGACTGACGCCATCCAATTCCACTGTGCACCACTTGTACGGTGTGTTACTGGAGTCCACTGAATGCATTTTTTGTATTTTGTATACTTCATTAATCCCAGAGGTAAATTCAGGTACGGTGCCAAACCCTTCACCATTCACACAAGCATTCAAACCTAGGGTCACTTTATAGAGTCTCCAATTAACCTAACTTGCATGTTTTTGGCCTGTGGGAGGAAACCAGACTACCTGGGGTAAACCCATGCAGACACGGGGAGAACATGCAAACTCCACGCATAAGGGTCACCGATGGTCAGGGGTGGAATCAATCCCAGGACCTTTTTACTATGCTGCCACAGTGCTAACCACTGTTCCACCGAGCTGCCCATTGGTAGCTGGTTGGAGTGGGCAGTCTGAGCAAGCTAGATGGCGGGCTTGCTGGGGCTGAGTGGCACACTTTAGCAAAATGGTTCAGCTTACTGCAGCATTGGCACTTGTGTCCTTTGGCGAGGCAGGCAGCTGCGCACGTCCGGTGCAAAGGAAAACCACAGTTACCACATGGTCGGCATGCTGTAGTGTCCTGTTGTCCCGCGATGTTAACTTCGGGGTCCTCCTGGGAGGATGCGAGGTCAGCAGGTTCAGCAGCCAGGGTAACAGCTTGTACTAGGTGTAGCGAAGTGTGGGGAGTGTGGGCTGGAAGCTCCTAGCTGGGTAGTTAGCCGAGCCGTGGCCTCTAACTGGCATTCCAGCTAGACTAGCTAGCTAGAGCTAGATGACAGCTAGAGCTGGCATCCACGCTGACGGAGTTGGAGAAATCTAATCCTTCTGACCAACATGCTCTCGGGGGTGGCGAGGTGTCTGGCTAACTAGAGTGACACACTCATCGTAGCTATTTGCAGGTCTGAGCGTCCTAAAGACACGCTGTCCCTTGCTGCTGAGGCAGTGGATAAACGTAGCATGCAGCCTTAACTTGCTAGCTTTAGCTAGGTCCATGGTGGACACAAACTTTTCAAACGACTCATGCCAACGTTGCCAAGGAATGGGCATCTCACCGGGCAAAGCAAAGAACGGTGGTAGAGGTGTCAGCAGTGTTTCCATCTCGATGTTGTCCAAGTTTCTCCTCGTTGCCAATGTTGTGTTTGGAAATAATGGGCTGCAGACAGGTTCACGTGTGGAGGTTAACTTTATTGAACGTTAGTAGAACTTGCTTGGAGGGAGCACTTAGTGAGGTAAACTGGGAAGGTGGTACACCAAAGGTGGAGAGCAAGAGAGTGGCTAGCACTGGGTAGCTGGCTATTATACCCTGTGGGTTGATGTCACGCATGTGTACGTGCGACTGCAGCGTGGTGCATCAAGCCATTTTCCATATATCACACAGTGTGGGATATTTTGAGTGTTAAGATTTCGAACAGCACTACAAAATGGCTGATTCACTATATAGTACACCATATGGGGAATGAGTGAACATTTTGAACACAGCAACTGACTCCAGTTTCCAAATTACAGAGTGATTCCATAATATTTTCCACAGAATTGAGTGATTCCATATTTTTCCTCTGCTTGATCTCATAAAAGATTGCACTTGACTACAACTTTCTTTCATTCTTATGTGTAATGTTTCTTAAAGCCAGAAGGTTAGCATTTTGAACAATGCCAACTAATGTCTCTGATTATTTTGACAAAATTAAACAATTGAATGAATATCCTCCAACAGTGGTGATTTCATAATTTTTGCCAGGGCTTGTAAGAAATATTCATGAGCAGACAGATAACAGACTGTTTTTCAAAAGATCAGTCTTAGCAAGAGAATATCTACCAAACTGCTCACGATATTATATATGGTATTTCATGTTTACGAGAAAAAAAATTCCCCCCCCCCCCCCAATTTCACTAGCCACACCCAGGCCTGATTACTGCCAGACCTGTTGAATCAAGAAATCACTTAAATCGAATGTGTCTGAGAAAGTGAAGTAGGCTCAAAGATCTCACAAAGCAACACATCAGGCTGTGATGAAAAGAAATTCCAAGAACAGATAAGAAACAAAAACCTAGAACAACATCTAAAGAACTGCAGGCCTCACTTGCCTCAGTTTGGACACTGGTCCATGATTCAATAATGAGAAAGAGACTGGGCAAAAATAGCATGCGAGAGTTCCAAGGCGAAAACCACTGCTGATGAAAAAGAACACAAAGGTTCATGTCACATTTACCAAAAAACGTTTTGAAGATCCCCAAGACTTTTGGTAAGATATTCTGTTGACTATGAGACAAAAGCTGAACTTTTTGGAAGGCGTGCGTCCCCTTACATCTGGTGTAAAACTAACAGCATTTCAGAAAAAGAACATCATAGCAAATAACTAGAGAAAGAAATGACGTGGGCTTTTAAAATTGATACCATGGGTGTTGTGGCTGCCAAATCGGTACCCGGAACAAGATTGGTACCCCACATGCATACAAAAGTACTTCATTCAATGTACACAGGTAACACCTTTACACACTGTGACAAATGTATTTAATTTACAACTGAATAGATATGGTTTTGAATAACTTTTAGATTTTTATTAAGTACTTGGTCACGTCTTCAATATACAAATGTATAATTTTTAAACAATATTCTGTCTTTGATGCTGGGTACTGATCTTGTTCCGGGTACTGATAAGGCAGCCACAGTGCTCACGACTAGCATTTTGACGGCAAATTTGGATGCCATATTGGTGCTTCAAAATGACCCAAAGGACACATCCAAATCAACAAAAGAATGGCTTCATCAGAAAAAGATTAAGATTTATGGCTCAGCCAGAGTCCAGACCTGAATCTGATTGATCATCTGTGGGGTGATCTGAAGAGGGCTATGTACAGGAAATGCCCTTGCAATCTGACAGATTTGGAGCATTTTTGCAAAGAAGTGTGGGCAAATATTGCCACATCAAGATGTGCCACGCTGATAAGACTCCTACCCAAAAAGACTGCGTGCTGTAATAAAAGCCAAAGGTGTTGCAACAAAGTATTAGTTTAAGGATGTGCATATTTGTGCAACCAGGCTATTGTCCATCCATCCATCCATCCATCCATCTTCTACCGCTTTTCCGGAGGTCCGGGTCGCAGAAGCAGCAGTTCAAGCAGAGAAGCCCAGACTTCCCTCTCCCCAGCCACCTGCTCCAGCTCTTCAGAGAGGATACCAAGGCATTCCCAGACCAGCTGGAAGACAGTCTCTCCACCGAGTCCTGGGTCTGCCCCGGGGTCTCCTCCCAGTGGGACGTGCCCGAAACACCTCAAGTGGGAGGCGTGAAGGAGGCATCCTAATCAGATGCCCATACCACCTCAGCTGACTCCTTTCAATGTGGAGGAGCAGCGGTTCTACTCTGAGCCTCTCCCGGATGACTGAGCTCCTCACCCTATCTCTGAGGGTGAGTCCAGCAATCCTATGGAGAAAGCTCATTTCAGCTGCTTGTATCCGTGATCTTGTTCTTTTGGTCATTACCCAAAGCTCGTGACCATAGGTGAGAGTAGGAACGTAGATTGACTGGTAAATCGACAGCTTTGCCTTAGAACTAAGCTCCCTCTTCACCACAACAGACTGGTACAATGTCCGCATCATTGCAGATGCTGCTCCGATCCGTCTGTCAACCTCTCGCTCCATTCTCCCCTCACTCGTGAATTAAGACCCCAAGATAAACTCCTCTACTTGGGGCAGGAGCCTGTCCCCAACCCAGAGAGGACAATCCACCTTTTTCTGGCTGAGGACCATGGACTCGGACTTGGGAGGTGCTGATTCTCATCCCAGCTGCTTCACACTCAGCGGCAAATTGTCCCAGCAAGAGCTGTAGGTCATTGCTGGATGAAGCCAACAGGACATCATCATCTGCAAACATCAGAGATGAGATCCTGTGGTCATCAAGCATGACACCCTCCATTCCCTGGCTGCGCCTAGAAATCCTGTCCATAAAAATTATGAACAGGATCGGTGACAAAGGGCAGCCCTGGTGGAGTCCAACTCTCACTGGGAATGAGTCCGACCGAGTGTTGGCAATACGAACCAAACTCTCAGGCTATTTTTAAGTTTTTTTAAATTTTTTTCTCTTAAAAGATTTCTATTTGTTTTTCAGTTGGGTTGTACAGGTTATAGGTCACATTAATGGTGGAAAAAAGTTTTGAAATGGTTTATCTTGGTCTCATTTTTTTACATCACAAAAACCTGGCATTTGAACAGGGGTTTGTAGACTTTTTATATCCACTTTCTGAGGATATCAAAATTTAAAATCCATCCTTGCTAAATGCAGAGTGTGGGCCTTTTAATTGTTAATAATCAAAGCATTACCTGGAATGGGATATCAGCCATGGTTTTTGCCAGGTAGTAGGCCTTCAGGCTGTACCAGTAGTTGAGATGCTCCCTCACAAGCACACACATCTCCAGAGGAACTGTGGAATGACAGCAGCATTAAAAGACCTTCCACTTTAGTCAGTAAAAAAAAAAACCACACGGGAAACCAATGTTAAAGTAAAACCTCTTACAGGTTAGCACTGTGGGCATCAGGGCAGCAAACATGAGGAATAACACGGAGAAGAAGAGGAAGCCAGTGTTATTGAAGACCTTGCTGGCATCATTTCCGATTTTCAGATATAGCAGGCCAATCAGTACTCCAATGAACAGATGGGACATCACCCTGAGGTGGGTCAGCACCTTGGAAGATGAAAACAACATAAATGATGACTTATATTTTAGATAATAAACCAGAGAAGATTTAGTTCTTACAATGTGGTGTAACTTACCATGTCCCTGAATATTGAGATGAAAGTTCTTTTGAAGAGGATGCAGAGTTGTGTGAATGTACTGGTGGCAAAGCTATGCTTCTCAAGGGTTCCCGTGTCCTGTGTGGGGGAGGGGGCAGCAAGAACACACAATGACTCACTTGTGATTTTGGTTAAAATGTTTTGCATAAATTGATAAATAACTGATGACACACATCACATTTCTGTCAAAGAGTTGGATTTTATCATCAAATTCATTCGACTCTTGCTGCTATATTAGACTGAACTTAGTCAACTGTTATGTCTGTGGAACACTAAACTCTCTGCGTTATTGTGCTAAGGTAGCAGCCTACTGACTCATTTAATGGCAGGCAGACGTTGAACAGGCATGACTTTGAGGTTTCTCTATCAGACACTGCATGTAGTATGTTAGAGGTTGGATGTCACTTACACTGTAACATTGGGAGGGACAGGAGGGTTCACTTTTGTCCCTGGAGTTCTTCTTTCCCTCCTCTGAACACAGTCCACCTTGGACCGCCTCAAACAGCACTGGATTCAGGTCTCCGTACTCTCCCGAGGCCACCTCAATGACTGGGAACAGAGAGGACGAGAACACTAAGAGCAAGCACAAACACACATGCACTTGTGCACAGAGGAGTTAATGGACTCACTGAAGTCAGCAGGGTTGTGGTAGGTTGGGCAGTGAAGGCCCAGGTTCTTCAGATAGGGGATTAGGTAAGGGATGGTGCCCTTGTATATGCACTGACCCTGACTGAGGATGTACAGCTGGTAGAAGCAATGCATGCACCGAGTGATCAACATAAAATCCAAAACAGACTCTCTGAATAACAGAATTTAAAAAAACAAAAACAAAAACAGGGCAAGATAATGACTTCTGTACTGTTTTAGTTGTACAAAATAAATCCTGCCGACCTGCATAGTCCTGGTGTGCAGCAGCAGCAGCTAATGGAAGGTTAGACTTGTCCAGCCATTAAAAATACTCAAGTTACCTTATCAAACATCTCAAAGAGCTTGGCACTGGGCTGATGAATGGTGCAGATGATTGTCCGTCCTCCCTGAGCCAGAGACCTCATGAGGGAAACAACCTGGAAGCAGGACGCACTGTCCAAACCACTGGGATGAAAAGCATGATGAGATGCACAAAAGAGAGACAGATTTTATTTATTCTGAATTTAAAGTGGACACACACACACACACACACACACACACACACACACACACACACACACACACACACACACAGAGTGCTGTGAAGCGCCACGTCACCAATTGCATCAGTGGCTGGAATCCCCCCCCCCACCCCACCCCCGGCCATGTTGTAACATCAGCAACAGAACACAGCGCTTGGCTGCCATTGTAAAACATCGACGATGGTTCCAGCACATGTAGTCTGGAATTGGATTGTGTTGTCCAATCTTCAGACGATTATAGTTCAGAAGAATGTGGTGATAATGAAGAATCTGGGGGCATCAGACCTTATAGGTTTGAGCTGTGCCAAGCGGGCATCGTGCCTAGCAAGTCAGACTCAGAGTGACAGTGGAGAGGCACACATGCCCACTGCAGTAGCAGCGACAAACACACGGCAGGAGAACACAGAGTGTTATGCTTTTGTTACAGATATTGCAACAAATTATTTGTTCATAAATATAATTTATTTAAACCCGATTTTTCAATAAAATCATAGCAGTGTATTCTCTGTGGCTCATAGTAGAGTCATTTTTGGGGGTTTCGTGACCAACCTCCCAGGACCTTTTTTTCTCACTGGATTTAGCATTCTAGACCCATTTTAATGAAAATAAGCTCCCATGTACCTCCCAAAAATTACGGGAAACCTTTTTTTTTGCCCAAAATTCAAAATGGCCACCAAAATGCATACCACCACCTATATCTCAGTAACTAATTCAGCTAGGAGGTTGATTTTGGTGTCTAGACATAGGTTTTTGGGGTCAAGCATTCCATTAATGCTATTAGTTTACTTGTGAAACAAACCCATCATGATGAAATCCAATATGGCCGCCAATATGGCCACCGATTAACATTTTTTTTGTTTCTTGACTACTAAGGCACCTAGAAAGCTGATGTTGGTGTCAAAACAGAGGTTTAAGGGGTCATACTATCTGTTTATTCCAATAAAAGTGTGTTTAAATGATTACATAATCGAGAAATCCAAGATGGCGGCCGGCTGTCATTTTCACATGCAATGGACTTTTTCATATCCGTCACCAAATGAGCTAAAAATGTCAAATGAGGTATCCTTACATTCATTTTTAATAATTATTAGAAAGCTCCTGCATTGATTCAGTGATTTCACTGAGGAACACTTGGGTAATCCCCTTAGGATTCCCGGAATCCTATGCTTGATTCATTGATTCCTTTTTGCATAGCAAGAGAGAGGATGCAGTGATTTTGTAACGTCTGTGCTGCCATAATATGTAGTCCTAATCTTTCCAATTTAACCAAGGTTGCCAGATATGTATAAATTTAGCTTTAAACTTATCTGGAGAGGTTAGAATTCTGAATCTTGTTCCATACTGTATAGTCAGGTAATGTTAGCATATTGACCATGCTGCTTGGTTAATGCTACCGTAATGACAGTAGACAGTACAAGGGCCTTTGACTCTAGGTCTTGTCATCCCTCCTTTTTCTCTCCTCTGTTCTGATAATGACAAATTTGTTTTTGTTTTCAGACACTTATTCATATAAAGTGAGGGATAAAATGGATACTGCAAGTGACAACGATGAATTACCATCAACGTCTTCCAGTGAATACGAATGCATTCTACGTTGTGGTCAACCATGTACCAAAAGTGACTCTTTGGATAATACCAAGGACCAAAAATGGAATTCAATTCGTGAAAAAACTCTACGATGGAAAGGACTTGATCGGTTTCAATGTGGGAATATTGATTGGGCAAAAGGGCCAAAAGGGCATTATATGCACCAGACATGTTACACCACGTTATCTAACAAGCGTTGTCTATCTCAAGCCGAGAAACGTAAGCATAAATTAGAGGTAGATCTTGAAAGAGACAATCAATCAGTTCAGGGGGATCCATCTCCATCTGCTTCTCTCTTTTCACCGAAGAGGCTCCGGTCCAGCATTGGTATTGTGCATGACGAGAACCTATGCGTGTGGTGCAATAAGGGACCACAGAAAAGCAGTCACCGGGACTGGAAACAATTGCTCCTAATATCAACAAAGGACGCCTGGAGAAAATTCAAGTTACACACTGTACACCTGAATGATCCGGTCCTGAGGTCGAGGCTCAACACGCTGATTGCATCCATTCCAGACTGTGAAACAGCTTTTGGGTGGGAAATCCGTTACCATCGCGGCTGCTGGAAACACTACATTCCCGATTCCCAGCCTCTTACAGAAGAAGTCACTCAACACCTGCAGGATGTAAATCTGCGAGAAGCACAAGCCATCTTCTTCAATCATGTTCGTAAGGTGATCTTTGATGAACATGAATTTCGGACATTGCAGAGTCTACTGGAGGACTATCAACGAATTATCTTAAATCATGGACATGACGCAAAAGTAAAGTCGAATTATGTGAAGGGAATTCTTATAAAGGAATTTGAGGAGGACATTGGCTTCCATAGACGTAGTCGGTTAAATGAGAGTGAAATGGTATATGACAAGAAAGCTGCAGCTACCTATGTAGAAGCAGCACTATCTTCCTTAGGCATAAGCGAGGATCAGTTGGTGAAGAACGTGGCAGTACGACTCAAAGAGCAAGTTGAAGTGACTGATACTGTTCCCTGGCCTCCATATGTATTAGAGTTGGAGAAAAAGGAGGACCTAAATGGGCTACTCCTAAAGCTAATAACATGGCTAAAACACCCAAGTAAATCAGAAGTTGATGACAACCCATCTGTCCGGACCATTGGGTCAATCCTCACGAGCTACATCACAGGAAGGCGCACTTCCTTTGAGGTGAATCTCTCTGTCTTGCTACATGGAATGACCAAAAGTAGAGAGATCGTAGACCTGCTGCACAAAGATGGCCTAGGCATCAGCTACAATGATGTCCTCATGTTGCGAGACTTCTGGGTGTTCAGTGATCTCAAGTCCTCCCCGAATTGTCCCTCCGAACTTGCCTTTGGGAAGCCTGCAATCGCTGTAGTTGACAATGATGACTTTAAGAGTGATAAATTGACTGGTGTTGGCCAGGCGCATTAACATAAGGTCTAGAGAAAATGTGCCTGCGTAAAGTGTATTCCAAGATGGCGGCTGGGGGCCATTTTGAGCTTGATAGACAATGAGGGCACTAATGAACACAATGGATGGTTCACAGGAGCCTCATTTGACTTTTTTTTAGCTCATTTGGTGACGGATATGAAAAAGTCCATTGCATGTGAAAATGACAGCCGGCCGCCATCTTGGATTTCTCGATTATGTAATCATTTAAACACACTTTTATTGGAATAAACAGATAGTATGACCCCTGTTTTGACACCAACATCAGCTTTCTAGGTGCCTTAGTAGTCAAGAAACAAAAAAAATGTTAATCGGTGGCCATATTGGCGGCCATATTGGATTTCATCGTGATGGGTTTGTTTCACAAGTAAACTAATAGCATTAATGGAATGCTTGACCCCAAAAACCTATGTCTAGACACCAAAATCAACCTCCTAGCTGAATTAGTTACTGAGATATAGGTGGTGGTATGCATTTTGGTGGCCATTTTGAATTTTGGGCAAAAAAAAGGTTTCCCGTAATTTTTTGGGAGGTACATGGGAGCTTATTTTCATTAAAATGGGTCTAGAATGCTAAATCCAGTGAGAAAAAAAGGTCCTGGGAGGTTGGTCACGAAACCCCCAAAAATGACTCTACTATCAGGCATCGGGTTTATTATGTATTTTTGAGTTCTTGTTGTTTTGATGTTTTGTACATGTGGTTTATGTGCCGTATTGACCCACTTTCAGGTGGGCACTGTCAAAGATTCGCTGGTCCGACCACGCAGGGCCCTCTCTTTGACAATCAGCTGTTCATGTTTTGTGTGCACCATCTGCCATATCAGCCAGCCAATATTGCCAGCACTTTCACGTGTTAGCCACTCCATGTTTGCCGTGGTTCTCGTGCATCCTTGAAGCCATGTCAGCTCTGGGGCGCACCTGTGGCTTTGTCTCCTCTCATTCATTTGCTGGGCGATGCCGGCCCCCGAATGCCATCAGTAAGTGTTTTTGTGTTTTTTGTATATCTTCACCTTTTTGGGAATTGTCTGTCTTTCTGTATTAAATGTGCTGTGGTGAATCCTGCGCGTAAATCCATTCATCCTTCCCCTCCTCGTGCGCCCCTTGTCATGACCCTTCGTGCACTCTTATGCAGGGCACAGACAGGGAGGATGAAATAACGAGGATTTGCAGGGTTCACCACAGCACATTTAATACAGAAAGACAATTCCCAAAAAGGTGAAGATGTACAAAAAACACAAACACACTTACTGATGGTGTTTGGAGGCCGGCATCACCCAGCGATCGAATGAGAGGAGACGAGTTAGCCACAGGTGCACCCCAGAGCCGACATTGCTTCAAGGACGCATGAGAACCACGGCGAACATGGACTGACTAACATGTCGTGAGAGTGCTGAAAATACTGGCAGACTAACAGCACGGATGACAATACTATGGACCAGCAGTGCGTGACTGGCAAACAGCTGCTAAGTACATGCACTGCTGGTGATGGTGTGATGAGAAGCACCTGGGCGAGGACCGGGAAAGATGATCAGTGAGTTGGAATCAGCTGGTGATAATGAGAGAGGGGCGTGCCCAGACCAACGAGATGTTGGCATGCACTCACAGAAAGAAGGTCAAAGCTGCGCGTAAATCCATTCATCTTTCCCCTCCTCGTGCGCGCCTCCTGCGTAAAAGCGCACGAGGAGCACACGAGGAGGCTTATGACAGTTGGAGCTGAAGCGTGTGATGTGGTTTTTCATGGCCTGCTGTTTATCTAAGCCTGCGACACGATGCAAAGACATAGCTATAAAATTAAAACAAGAAACAAGAGAAACTGTCAGCTACAAAGCTGCTGTCATTCCAGTCAACAACACTGGCATCCGTTCTGTTGCTTACGTCATGGTGGTGCCGCCCTTCATTCGGTGGGCGGCACCACAGTCCAGTGAGCGGCTGCAGTTTTTTGATGATAACTAGTTTATGCAGGTGTGGTTGTAAATATTATATTGATCATCGACAATGACTTTTGGGTTTACACAGCATGCAAAAAAATGTCAAAATTTTGTCATCAATCAAAGAGAGATGGTCTGAACTTGCTGTTGTCAGAGACTAGATCAATTGAGGGGGCTCTGCAACATTTATTTAGGAGTACTTTGAACTATGAATCATTCTTAAGTCCAAATACAAATAGTTTCATCTACATTAGATATCTTACCTGGTGGGTTCATCAAAGAACATGACCGGTGGATTGTTGACCAGCTCCAGGGCGATGGCCAGCCTTTTACGCTGACCCCCAGAGAGAGACATGGTGCGAGTCTTGGCACACTCCAAGAGATCCAGAGCTGTGAGGATCTTATCCACCTGCAACACAGTTATTGAGAAATGTTTTAAAAGATAATGTTTTCTTTGTGATTCCCCTGAATCTTATTGGATTTCATTTTTGGTGTGTGTATGTTTGTGAAGCCCTTTCAAACTTGGGCCACACAAGTAAAATGATAATGTTCTAAATATTTATGTGCAGTATACTGTAAAACAATAACTAATTCTATAGTTATGAACATATTAACAGTACAAATGTAGTCATACTCACAAGCTCTTTCTTGACCTGCATGCTCTCGTTCAGCTTCAGATTGGCAGAAACCTGAAAAACACACAGAATGCAAGGATCAACTAGAATTCCACTCAGCAGAGACATACTTAGAACTTTTCATGCACTATTCCTGCACCAAGTTTGGTATTAATATCAGCAGTCATTCTTTTTTTAGAGTTTGGAAAATTCAAGACAAATACGTGGTGACCCCGTGAGCTTGACCTTTGACTTATTAACCCCCCCAAAACATAGCTACATATGTAAGACAAATGGACAAACACACAAAAAAGAACCTCACCATCATGGCCTCCCTTGCAGTGAGGTGTGGCAGCAGCACGTCATCCTGCATGATGTAGCACGACATCTTTCTGTATGTCCTCAAGTCCCTCGGTCGGCCATTCACCAGGATTGTGCCCTTCATGCCAGTCTCCCTGTATCAAAACAGACAGCCATCTCTCTTGAGTATGAAGTATGTACAAATCACTGAATCAGGATCTTGGCCAAATCCAGCATCTTGTACAGTGGAAGGTCTTGGTCTCACCTGTACCCTGCCAGGATATTCATCAAAGTGGATTTCCCAGCTCCAGATGGCCCCATGATGCCAATCAGCTCTTTGCTGTTGAACCTTCCCGACAGACACTTTAGGAGGGCTCTGTAACCTTTAAAACAGAGACCGGCAGCAATAACACTTGGTAACATTTAAAAAAACAAAATTGCTTAAAAATAACAATTGTTTATACCTCAACCCCTCCATGGATTGCCACCTTATTGTGGTGGAGGGGTTTGCATTCCCTAATGATCCCGGGAGCTATGTTGCTGGGGGCAATTTGCCCTCTGGTAGGGTCTCCCAAGGCAAATTAAGGTAAGAGATAAGATAAACCTTTATTAGTCCCACAATGGGGAAATTACAGGATTGCAGCAGCAAAGGGATACTGGCACTCAGAGCAACAATAAATAAGACAATGAATAAAGAAATTGGGTAGACAAACAGTATATATATATACACACAGTGCAAGAGCATTGCGGTTAAATGGTATTTACAGCATTGCAGTTAGTTAAATTACCCAGACAGTATATTTCACAGTTGAGTGAACAGTGTTGTTGCCACCTTCAATAATAATTGTATTTGTAGTAGTGGGGGCACCTTGGTGGCGCAATGATTAGCACTGTGGCAAGAAAGTCACGGGTTCGATCCCACCCTTGACCATCGTGGGTTTGATCCCACCCCCTGACCATCGGTAACCCTTCTGTGTGGAGTTTTCATGTTCTCCCCGTGTCTGTGTGGGTTTTCTCAGGGTACTCTTGATTTCCTCCCACAGGCCAGAGACATGAACATGGCATCAACTGGGATTCTTTTAGGTACAGCCGTCAACAAAATTGCCCCTCTGTTAATGAAAAGAAAAACCCACAATGGTCACAGAAATAACTTGAAGCTGACAAAAGTGGTAATGAATAAAAATTCTATGAAAATTAACCAATGAAAATCACACAATGCTTTTGAATTGTGGTTCAACCGAATTATTTTAAAAAACAAACTCATGAAGCAGGCCTGGACAAAAATGATGGTACCCTTAATATTTTGTTGCACAATCTTTTGAGGCAATCACTGCAATCACACGTTTTCTGTAACTGTCAATGAGACTTCTGCACCTCTCAGCAGGTATTTTGGCCCACTCCTCATGAGCAAACTGTTCCAGTTGTCTCAGGTTTGAAGGGTGCCTTCTCCAGACGGCATGTTTCAGCTCCTTCCATAGATGTTCAATAGGATTTAGATCAGGGCTCATAGAAGGCCACTTTAGAATAGTCTAATGTTTCGCTCTTAGCCATTCTTGGGTGTTTTTAGCTGTGTGTTTTGGGTCATTATCCTGTTGCAAGACCCATGACCTGCGACTGAAACCAAGCTGTCTGACACTGGGCAGCACATTTCTCTCTAGAATATTTTGATAAGTCTTGAGATTTCATTGTACCCTGCACAGATTCAAGACACCCTGTGCCAGATGCAGTAAAGCAGCCCCAGAACATAACAGAACCTCCTCCATGTTTCACAGTAGGGACAGTGTTCTTTTCTTGGTATGCTTCATTTTTGCATCCGTGAACATAGCGCTTATGTGCCTTGCCAAAAAGTTCCAGTTTTGTCTCGTCTGTCCATAGGACATTCTCCCAGAAGCTTTGTAGCTTGTCAACATGCAGTTTGGCAAATTCCAGTCTGGCTTTTTTAGGATTTGTTTTCAACAGTGGTGTCCTCCTTGGTCGTCTCCCATGAAATCCACTTTGGCTCAAACGACGGATGGTGCGATCTGACACTGATGTACCTTGACCTTGGAGTTCACCATGAATGTGTTTAGAGGTTGTTCTGGGCTCTTTTGTTACCATTTTTCATCAAGTTTCCTCCTGCGGCCACGTCCAGGGAGGTTGGCTTTGGAGGTTGGCTACATTTAACATGGTTGTCTATAATTTTCGTCACCCTTTAAATAGGCTAACTGACTGATTACAAGTTTGTAGACACCTGTGATGTTAATTAGGACATATCTTGGTTGAATATGTCCCTATGGTCACATTATTTTCAATCTTTTCTAGGGGTATCATCATTTTTGTCCAGGCCTGTTTCTTGAGTTTGTTTTTTAAACTAATTCTGTTGAACCACAATTCAAAAGCATTGTCTGATTTTCATTGGTTAATTTTCATAGAATTTTTATTTATTACTTTTGTCAGAGTCAAAGTTATTTCTGTGACCACTGTGGGTTTTTCTTTCATTAACAGAGGGGTACCAACAATTTTGTCCACGTGTATGAATGTGAGAGTAATGGTTGACTGACTTTCTGTGTTGGTCCTGCCATGGACTGGCGATCTGTCCAGGGTGTACCCTGCCTCTTGCCCAAAGGTGGGATAGGCTACAGCCCCCCTGCGACCCAAAAAGAATTAAGTGGTAGAAGATGGATGGATGAATGTTTGGATGGTATTAGTGGGTCATTGGAAGGGAACGACCCCTATTGTGCAAAGTAGTGGTGTTATCTATGAGCAGCACAGATTAGATTATAAAGTCTGACAGCAGCAGGTAGGAAGGACCTGCGGAACCTCTCTCTCGAGCACTTAGGATGGTGCAGCCTGCCACTAAATGAGCTCCTCAGTGTGAAATTGGTGCAGTCAAATTGGTCCTGGGTGAAGTGCCAAAAAAGATCCAATGCGCCCCACCTGGTTTGGGACCCAAAGTTCGCCCTCCACTGGGCTCACCACCTGCAGAAAGGATCATTGGGATCATGGTGATATGCAAACTCAGCAGCAGTCTGGGCTCCTTTCCTTGGACCACTGCCCCCTGACCCCCCCAAACCAGAATCCCGGATAAGTGGAAGAGGATGGATGGATGGATGGATGGCTTATGCCTTGAGTTATGAGGGTAACTCAAATTAAACATAAAGCCTCTAAATTGAATGATTTGGCCTCTGTTCCTCCTCATAATTTAAAAATTAAATGTGGTTTATTAAATATTAGGTCTCTAACTCCCAAGTCTCTGTTAGTCCATGATCTGTTAATTGATCATCAGATTGATTTAATTTCCCTTACAGAGACTTGGTTAGGACAAGAGGATTATGTTGGTTTAAATGAATCAACTCCCTCTGGTTATTTAAACTGTCAAAATCCCAGAAGTTCTGGTCGTGGAGGAGGAGTAGCAGCAATTTACCATTCCAAATTACTAGTTAATGTAAAGCAAAAAACATGTTATAATTCCTTTGAGGGCCTGGTCCTCAGTATTGGGCACTTTAGCAATTCCAGGTTAAACCCAATTTTATTTGCCATAGTTTATCGTCCCCCATCAACCTATTCAGAATTTTTATCCGAATTTCCTGATTTCTTAGCTGATTTAGTGCTGAAATCTGATAGAATAATTATAGTAGGGGACTTTAATATACATGTGGATGTAGATAGTGACTGCCTTAATGTGGCTTTTAATTCAATATTAGACTCGATTGGGTTTTCTCAGAAAGTAGGAAATTCTACTCATTACCTCCACCATACATTGGACCTTGTTCTGACATATGGCATAGAAATAGAAAATCTGGTAGTGTCTCCTCATAACCCTGTACTGTCAGACCATTGTCTGTTAACCTTTGATTTTACTATTTCTGACTATTTGGCTCCTAAAGAAAAATATTATCACAGTAGATGCCTCTCAGATGATGCTGTTTCCAAATTTATGCAGATTGTTTCCTCTATGCCATGTGTCAACACAACGGAAATAAGCTATAGACAGCTTGCTCCTTCTGTAATTGATAACATGGTGGATAGTGTTTCAGCTTCTCTACATCAGGCTCTAGACTTGGTGGCCCCCTTAAAAAAGAAAAAGTCTAATCAGAAATTTTTAACTCCTTGGTTCAACACAGAAACTCGTAGCTTAAAACAGAAGACTCGTCAATTAGAAAGAAAATGGCGCTCTACTAATTTAGATGAAATCTATTTAGCTTGGAGAAATCATCTTTTAATTTATAAAAAATCTCTTAGAAAAGCTAGAACGAGTTATTACTCTGCATTAATAGAAGAGAACAAGAATAATCCCAGGTTTCTTTTCAGTACTGTAGCCAGGTTGACAAAGAGTCAGGACTCTGTCAATCCTAGCATCCCCTTAGAGCTTACTAGTCAGGACTTTATGAACTTTTTCAATAATAAAATTTCATCCATCAGAGATAAAATCAATCAGATTCTTCCCACAGTTAACTTAAATACTGTAACTACTACAACTCCTTCTATTGATGTCTGTCTTGATGAGTTTACTCCAATCGACCTTTGTGAGTTAGACAAAATAGTTTCCTCATCCAAACCTTCAACTTGTCTTTTAGACCCTATTCCTACCAGGTTATTTAAAGAAGTCTTCCCACTTATTGGTAGCTTTATTCTTCATATAATCAATTCTTCATTAACTTTAGGCCATGTACCGCAGGCTTTTAAAACAGCTGTAATTAAACCCTTACTCAAAAAGCCAACGCTAGATCCAGGAGCTTTAGCTAACTATAGACCAATCTCTAATCTCCCTTTCATTTCAAAAATCTTAGAAAGAGTTGTTGCTATGCAATTATTTGACCACCTGCAGGGAAATGGTTTATTTGAGGAGTTTCAATCTGGGTTTAGAATCCATCATAGCACTGAAACAGCCTTAGCGAAGGTCACTAACGACCTCCTCATTGCATCTGATAATGGACTAGTTTCTGTACTTGTCCTTTTAGATCTTAGTGCAGCTTTTGATACTATTGATCATAATATTCTACTTGATAGATTAGAACACTATGTTGGACTTAATGGAACTTCGTTGCAGTGGTTTAGATCTTATTTATCTGATAGGTTCCAGTTTGTTCATGTAAATGATGAGTTTTCTCTCAGCTCAAAGCTTAGTCATGGAGTTCCACAGGGATCTGTGCTTGGCCCTACTCTTTTTAGTTTATATATGCTTCCGTTAGGCAACATTATTAGAAAGCACTGTATACATTTTCATTGTTATGCAGATGACACACAATTATACCTGTCAATGAAGCCAGATGATACTAATCAATTAGCCAAGTTAGAAGCCTGTCTTAAGGAAATCAAAGTTTGGATGACTTGTAATTTCCTGCTATTAAATTCAGATAAGACTGAAGTCATTCTTGTTGGTCCAAAAAACCTTAGAAATTCCTTTCCAAATCAAACTTTCAGTTTGGATGCAGTTACTCTTTCTCTTAATAGCTCTGTGAGGAACCTTGGAGTTATTTTTGATCAGGATTTGTCCTTCAATTCACATATTAAATTTGTTTCTAAGACTGCCTTCTATCATTTGCGTAATATTGCCAAGATTAGGAGCATCTTGTCTCAGAGTGATGCTGAGAAGCTGATCCACGCTTTTGTTAGCTCGAGATTAGATTATTGTAATTCTTTATTATCAGGTTGTCCTAAAACATCTTTAAAAAGTCTTCAGCTGATCCAAAATGCTGCAGCAAGAGTTTTAACAGGTACTAGAAAGAGAGATCATATCTCTCCGGTTCTGGCCTCCCTTCATTGGCTTCCCATAGAGTTTAGAATTAAGTTTAAAATCCTTCTTCTTACTTACAAAGCTCTAAACAATCAGGCTCCTTTTTATTTAAAAGATCTGATACTACCGTATCATCCTAACAGAGCACTACGCTCCCAAAATGCAGGTTTACTTGTAATACCTAGAATCTCCAAAAGTACAATGGGAGGCAGAGCCTTCAGTTATCAAGCTCCTCTCCTGTGGAATCAGCTGCCAATCTGGATTCGGGAGTCAGACTCGATCTCTGTTTTTAAGAATAGGGCTAAAACCTACCTTTTTGATATAGCCTACAATTAGGGAGGGATCATGTGTTTTCTGAACCCTCCCTTAGTTATGCTGCTAATAGGTTTAGTCAGCCGGGGGACCTCCAGTAATGCACTGGGCCTCACTCCTTTCCTCACTCTCTATGAAATATTTTTTTTTTGCTGGTCATTAACATTTGTTTGTTCTCTCCCATAGATTCAGTCCCCATCGTGCTGTTTGCTCTCTACATGTCTGTTCTTTTCTTCTTCTCTATCCCCTCACCCCCCAGCCAGTCGCAGCAGATGACTGCCCCTCCCTGAGCCTGGTTCTGCTGGAGGTTTCTTCCTGTTAAAAGGGAGTTTTTCCTCTCCACCGTCGCCAAGTGCTTGCTCACAGGGGATCGCCTGATTGCTGGGGTCTTTCTGCAACTGTGGGGGTCCTCCCTACAGTTGATAGTGCTATGAGATGACTGTTGTTGTGAAATGGCGCTATATAAATAAAGTTGAATTGAATTGAATTGAATTGAATAAACAGAACTTTTTGTAATCAAACTTTGCTTATATATTTGCAGTTGTAAATCTGAACTACTGACTGCTAAACATATTTTGGTAATTTCTTTTAATGAGAGTATTTAAGTGTGTAGGTGCAGAGACTTCTGCACATTCCACAACTGTGTACTTTTTATGAAATAAAAACTATGCATTATTTTTTCCATATCCTACAGAGACTGTGTTTACTAACTTTTCAATTTAAAAATATGCAGAGTGGCCAAATTTTTGAATGCAACTTCTATCCAGGTTACAAAAGCAAACTTTTAAGGAAACAGTGGTAATTTACTCTTAACTTTACACCATAAGCAATGACAAACTATTTTGGAACAACTGTGTATTACATGATGGTAGTGGTGGTGACGATGATGTGATGATGATTTGAATTATTCTACCATGAAACACAAAACACACAAACTGTTCTGTTGGAAAATAGAATAAATATGAAAAATGTAAGCAAACCACAAAGAAAAGAAGAAAAATTCAACAGAAAAGCTATTAGTGACTTTAATATATCTTTTGATTTAGTGATAGGCAGATGGTTTAAAGCACAGAGCTGGCTGTGTGCTGGAGTGTGAACACGTCCCCAAATGATTGTTTTAAAAACATCAGGCTTTACATGAATGGGCAAGTTACTCTTAAAGGCATTTGCAGTATATTGTGTGAACTAACATAGAAAAGTTCCTGTAAAAAAAGTGATGCTTGGTAGTAAAAAGAGACCTTTTTAGTCATTTACTACTCAGTTGTGAGCCTGAAGCTTTTTTTTTAAACTCTTGACAGTGTAGAAGTGAAGCAGTTCTGGTTCAGTTTAATTTCCTGTTTCCACAGTTGGAACTTATTGAGCTGTATATACCATGAAAACTCAAGTGTTTGTGCCACAGATAGTCATGCAGATGGCTGGTAATTTCACTCCATCAGACAATGTCACAGACTACTAAATTTGAAGAAAAGCATTACTCTGCGTATGAGTTTGGGTCTGTACAGCTTTACTAAAAAGACAGGCAGCACGGTGGTACAGTGGTTAGCACTGTTGTCCTACAGCTAGACGGTTCCAGGTTCAAATCCCTAGGCTGGTAAGGGTAGGAACCTTTGTGTGGAGCTTGCATGTTCTCACTGTGCTTGGTGGGTTTACTCCAGGAACACCGGTTTCCACCCACAATCCAAAGACATGCATGTTAGATTAATTGGTCATTCTAAATTGTCCCTAGGTACCTGCCTCCCATAGGCCCTTAGAATAGACAGATGGTACTAGTGAAGTGCTTTGAGTGGTCTTTGAGACCAGAAAAAGCATGATGTAAGTACAGGCCCTTATCCTTGTCTCTTAAAATGGGAAGCATGCCGGACACATATTTGCTCTTATAGCTGTCAGAGGAAAAAGGAAGAGTTCAAGGTGACGCTAAATGATTTCATGGCATTTTACATTAGCTGAGCCAGGTTTAAAAAGTTTATTTTGATAATACAAATACACAACCCAAAATGTGAGTGAAAAATAGCAGAAAGCCAAATCAAAAATATATAAAAATATATATAATCAAGTTTAATTAAACTGCATGTCAAAGTAATAATATACATAATCAGTAGAAAAACAGCACAATTTAGCTTATTTATAGGATGCCTACAGTTTGGACATGTCCATGTTCTAAACATGTGGATGCTGTGATGGATAAATGCAAGTTTTTCTGTTTGATTCATACATAAATACTGTGAGAATATGGTCAGAAAAACAATATAGCGAAATTTAATACAGTTCTCCTACTCATCACCATCATAGCAATCTGTCGTGGGCGACAACGACTTTCATTTAGGTCTGGATCAGATTCCTCCACACAGCTCTGTCCTTAGCCTTCTTCCAAGTTTCTTTTTACACTGTCTTTAACCCCTCAACGCCTGAATTTATTTCCAATTATGAAAAAAAAAATTCACTTGTGTTTTTGCTTTCAAGTAGATGCTAAATTAAGTTGAAAAAGTTAATTTGACTATAGCACATAAAATAGATATAATTTTTGGTATGATGCAAATTGGCGACAACAGGCATCTACGGTAAAAAAAAGGTAAAAAAGCACCTGTTCCCATCTCAAGTATGAAGTCTTTTATTTATGCAACAAAGTTATTTTCAGTATTTTTAACTCTCATGACTGCCAAACTATAACCCTAACCCTAACCCTAACCCTAGCCCTAACCCTAACCCGAGCAATCAGGAAATGGATGGTGCGCCGTCTCTGACCGCTCCTACGAGAAACTGTCCATCCATCCATCCATCCATCCATCTTCTACCGCTTTTCCGGAGGTCAGGGTCGCGGAGGCAGCAGTTCAAGCAGAGAAGCCCGGACTTCCCTCTCCCCAGCCACCTGCTCCAGCTCTTCAGAGGGGATACCAAGGCATTCCCAGACAAGCTGGGAGACATAGTCTCTCCACCGAGTCCTGGGTCTGCCCCGGGGTCTCCTCCCAGTGGGATGTGCCTGAAACACCTCAAGTGGGAGGCGTCCAGGAGGCATCCTAATCAGATGCCCATACCACCTTAACTGATTCCTTTCAATGTGGAGGAGCAGCGGTTCTACTCTGAGCCTCTCCCGGATGACTGAGCTCCTCACCCTATCTCTGAGGGTGAGTCCGACAGCTTTGCCTTAGAACTCAGCTCCCTCTTCACCACAACAGACCAGTACAACGTCCGCATCACTGCAGATGCTGCTCCAAACCATCTGTCGATCTCTCGCTCCATTTTCCCCTCACTCGTGAACAAGACCCCAAGATACTTAAACTCCTCCACTTGGGGCAGGAGCCTGTCCAACCCAGAGAGGACAATCCACCTTTTTCCGGCTGAGGACCATGGACTCGGACTTGGAGGTGCTGATTCTCATCCCAGCCGCTTCACACTCAGTGGCAAACCGTCCCAGCAAGAGCTGTAGGTCATTGCTGGATGAAGCCAACAGGACATCATCATCTGCAAACAACAGAGATGAGATCCTGTGGTCACCAAGCATGACACCCTCCGTTCCCTGGCTGCGCCTAGAAATCCTGTCCATAAAAATTATGAACAGGATCGGTGACAGAGGGCAGCCCTGGCGGAGTCCAACTCTCACTGGGAATGACTCCGACCGAGTGTTGGCAATATGAACCAAACTCTCACAACGGTCGTACAGAGACCAAATAGCTCGTAACAAGCCCGATACCCCATACTCCCGAAGCACCCCCCACAAAAATCCACGAGGGACGCAGTCAAATGCCTTCTCCAAGTCCACAAAACACATGTAAACTGGTTGGGCACACTCCCACAAACCCTCAATAATTCTTGAGAGGGTAAAGAGCTGGTCCGATGTGCCACGGCCAGGACGAAAACCACATTGCTCCTCCTGAATCCGAGGTTCGACCAATGGCCAGACTCTCCTCTCCAGTACCTTGGCATAGACCTTCCCACGGAGGCTGAGGAGTGTGATCCCTCTAAAGTTGGAGCACACCCTCCGGCCCCCTTTTTTTGAAGAGAGGAACCACCACCCCGGTTTGCCATGCCAAAGGCACTGCCCCCCGACCTCCACGCAATGTTGCAGAGGCGTGTCAACCATGACAACCCAACAACATCTAGGGCCTTGAGGTACTCAGGGTGAATCTCGTCCACCCCTGGGGCCCGGCCACCAAGGAGATTTTTAACCACCTTGGCGACCTCAGCCCCTGTGATAGGCGAGTCATCCCCCTCTCCCCAAACCCTGCTTCCTCTGTGGAAGGCGTATCAGTGGGATTGAGGAGATCCTCAAAGTATTCCTTCCACCGCCCGACGATATCCCCAGTCGAAGTCAACAGTGTCCCATCCGCACCATACACAGTGTAGACGGGGAGCTGCTTTCCCCTCCTGAGCCACTGAACAGTTTGCCAGAATCTCTTTGAGGCCGACCGAAAGTCTTGTTCCATGGCCTCACCGAACTCCTCCCATACCCGGGTTTTTGCTTCAGCAACCACCCGAGCTGCACTCCGCTTGGTCTGCCGGAACACCTCAGCTGCTTCGGGAGTCCCACAAGCCAACCAAGCTTGATAGGACTCCTTCAGCTTAATGGCCCCCCTCACCACTGGTGTCCACCACTTGGTTCGGGGGTTGCCACCACGAGATGCACCGACCACCTTGCGGCCGCAGCTCTGGACCGCCGCTTCAACAACAGAGGTGGAGAACATGGCCCATTCAGACTCCCATGTCTCCAGACTCCCTCAGAATGTGGTTGAAGTTCTTCCGGAGGTGGGAGTTGAAGACCTCCCGGACAGGGGCCTCAGCCAGACGCTCCCAGCACACCCTCACTATACGTTTGGGTCTACCAGGTCTGAATGGCTTCCTCCCCTGCCATCGGATCCAACTCACCACCAGGTGGTGATCAGTTGACAGCTCTGCACCTCTCTTTACTCGGGTGTCCAAGACATACAGTCGCAGGTCTGATGATACGATAACCAAATCGATCATCGACCTGTGACCTAGGGTGTCCTGGTGCCATGTGCACATATGGACACCCTTATGCTTGAACATGGTGTTCGTTATGGACAGACTGTGATTAGCACAGAAGTCCAATAACTGAACACCACTCGGGTTCAGATCGGGCAGGCCGTTCCTCCCAATCACCCACAGGATTCACAGGATCACCATCACAGGATTCACTGTCGTTGCCCACGTGTGCATTGACGTCCCCCAGAAGGACAATGGAGTCTCCAAGAGGAGCACCCTCCAGCACCCCAGTCACAGACTCCAAAAAGGGTGGGTACTGTGAAACATCATTTGGTGCATAGGCACAAATGATGGTCAGGACCAGTTTCCCAATCCCAAGGCGCAGGGAAGCAACCCTTTCGTCCACCGGGGAAAACTTCAATATAGAGGCAGCAAGGTGGGGCGATACAAGAATACCCACCCCTGCTCGTCGCCTCTCGCCCGGGGCAACTCCAGAAAAGGCCAAGCTCCAGCCCCTCTCCAGGAGACTGGTTCCGGAACCGGAGCTGTGTGTTGAGGTGAGGCCGATTATATCTAGCCGGTATCTCTCAACCTCGTACACCAGCTCAGGTGTACGAGAAACTAATGCTTGCAAAAGGTTCCTAGGTATGTGTTGGAAGTGCTCCAACCAGAAATGGAGGAATACAGACTGTATTTTGGTTGCATTTGGAGCGAAAGTGGTTTGATGCGAATTCGCGACGACAGGTGTCCAGGGGTTAAATCTGAGCCTTGGTCTACCCTGATTGCATTTGCCCTCGCATAACTGTGAGTAGAGTAACTGCCGAGGGAGATGCTGGTGGTCCATCCTCTCAACATGTCCGAGCCATCTCAGGTTCATCTGTATTAGCATGTCCTCCATTGATGGTAGACCAGCTCGTTTCAACACTTCTATGTTGGTTTTGTCTTTCCATGAGATGCTCATTATGGCTCAAAGGTGTCTCATCATGTACGTGTACACATGGAGTTTCTTCACCTGCACTCTGTAGACAGTCCAAGTTTCAGCACCGTACAATAGTCGCCAGTCCTGTCGCGCTGTACACTTTGCATTTCACATGGATAGACACATGTCGGGTGTTCCACAGTCTCTCCCTGAAGTTTTCACACACAGCGCTTGCTTTTCCCATTCTAGTTCATCCTCCAGCCTAGCATTCTCTGAAACAGTACTCCCTAGATACTTGAAAGTATTGCACTTGACTAGTGGCTCTGTACCAATGCTGATCTCTTCTGGTAGTGATGTTGATAATTGGAACTTTGGTGGTTGATAAAGGTACTCTGTCTTCTTGATGTTGATTTGAGTATCTTCCACACTGTGTGCAACTAGAGCACTGTCGTCGGCAAAGAGTATTCTCTTACTACCTTTATCGATGTCTTACTCTTGGCTTTAAACTGTGCCACATTGAACAAGTCTGCTTCTTTCCTTGTTTGAATGTATACTCCTTCTGAAGTGTCTTTGAAGGCCACCTCAAGCATGGCTGCCAGATATAGCGAGAAGAGTGTAGGCGCCAGCATACACCCTTGTTTCACCCCGTTGCTTACTGAAAGTCTTTTAGATACTGAACCACTCATTGCCACGTTTGCTTGCATACCTGTATGGAGTGCCCCAATCAGGCTGACAAACTCTGTACAGCCATATGTCTTGAGTACCTGCCAAAGTCCTTGTCGCGAAACAGTATCGAAGGCTTTACTGAAGTGTATGAAGACTACACGAGATGCCATTCACTGTGAGTTTAGCAGTATTGGAGTGTTGCTCTTACCTGTCTGGGTACCGCTGCTGAAGTACGCTGTCGCGGAGGTCCCGCACTCAAAGAGTCTGAGCGATGTCCTCGCAGACGCCCTCGAGTGCGTGGACGAAATCCTTAACACCGCCTCCCTCCTCGACTTCAGCAGCGACGTGCACCGGTACCTGGACCAAGCTGAGGAGGTCCTCGACTATCTCCCCCGCTTCGCCGACCATCCTGAGGTGAGTGCGAGGAGGTTGGACATTGCTGCACAGCGCGAGATACTCCGCGGGCTGGAAGGAAATCCTGGCAGGAAGCCGAAGAGGAGGAAACGCCGTCCCTTGCTTCGGGATCCCGCTCCTGCCTCCGTTCCGGCCTGGGAATTTGCACCATCCAGAGGTCTTTGTCCATTCAGCATGACGTCACTCGGGATTCCCCCGGAGGAGCTGCAGCTGACAGCAATCAAGGTCCGGGACCGAGTGACTGCTGCTCACTCCGCTGTGCATCCGTCTATAATCATTAAGCATGTGATGGCGGCAGTTAGACTGATGGAGAGGAATCCAAAGCTGCGTGATTTCCCCGAGTTCGACGCCCTCCTCGCCTCTGTCTCCGCACAGGAGCGGCGGTTCCCGGACCTCACCTTCGCTTCGCCTTCCACCAGAGACCGTCGTAACCTCCATAACCCTCCTCAGCATGAACCCCGTCCGGATCCGGCTCCGGGTTGCCGCAAGGGCTCAATTCCTCGCACAGCTGCCTGTCCTGCGCCTCGTGAGAGGGGATTTCCCGCAGCCTCATCTCCCCCCGGGCCATCTCCCGCCCTCTCATCAGCGTCCCATGCCCGGCTCATTTCGGCTGTCGCCCCCCCCCCTCCTCCTCGACGCATTCCCCGGCCGTTGTGTGTACTCCCGAGTCCAACCCTGGCGAGTCCCATCCCGGAACCATCTCCAGCGGATCCACCTCGTCCTTCCAGGAGGCCCGCTGTAAACGTCCGGCGGGGAAAGGGAGGAGCAACGTCTGCTACAGCAGGCACCACTCAACCTTCAGGAGACAGGCAAGTCCAAGTTCATTCACACTCTCGTTATTGTGATTTGCTCTATCAGACTCCTGGAGGTGGAGTTTGGGGTTCGCAGCTCCCCGAGCTCCCACTACCTGCTGTGGCTTAAATTATTAACCCCGCATCCTCTCGTGTCTCCCTCCGCTGAGCGGTCCTCGAAGCCAGGCCAACGTCGCTGGATGAGGAGGGGGCCTGCGGTTCTTGGAGAGCCTGGTTCCGGTTCCGCAGCCACGTCGTGGGCGGAGGAGGAGGGCGGACTGCAGCGTGGAACCTGCACCGATGAGGAAGCGTCCCCGGGGCTCCACGGACGAGCGGTCCGGTCCAGCGGGTCAAGGGTCCCCTGCCACCATGCCGTGCGGGCCGTTGGTGTGGGCTTCGGTGCCGGAGGATCCAGGAGCTGCGCGCACCATCATGCCAGCTGCGGAGCCCGCCGTAGCTGAGTGGGAGCCTGAAGACGACCTCCTGCCGTCAGAACCCGGATCGTCGGAGTCCTGGACGGCGTCAGAACTCGAGATCAGGCAAGTACTCTGTTTTGTCTTTCTTTACTCCATCTTAGAGCATTTTTGCCTGTCTCTTGGGGAGGCAAGACAGGTGCAGCCACCCGCTACATCCGAGCTTGTCTCGCCGGGTTTCTGGTGCTGCCGGTGATCCTGATCCCGGTTCTTTTCTCTCTCCCGAGCCTTCTCCCAGGGTCGTCGGCGTGGATCTGAGTTCGCCCGCTGTGCCAGAGGTTCCAGGTTCGGGGTTGGAGGTCGGTCCTGGTGCGGCGCCTACCCAATCGGGGTCCTTTGCGGGAACCGTGACCCAATCGGGGTCCGACGAGGGTGCGGCACCAGCAGTTTCCAGGTTCGGTGAGGGAGCTGCAGATCCCCTTCCGCCGGATACTGGACGGGCTCATCTCCATCATCTCAATCATCACCATCGTCACCCTCCTCATTCTCCTGAGGAGTGCAACCCATCACCACCTGGGGCTGTTGGGGTTCCGAATGCTCCGCCCGGTTCTCCGTCGTCTGTTTCTCTTCTCCAGCGAGACCGCCGGCTACTTCCCCCCTACGGTTCTGGTGGGCAAGCGATGCGGATCAGCCACCTGAAGGACTGCCGCACCCATTTGGCTCTCTGGGCCGGCCTCCCGACCCATTGGACCCCCTGTTTGGCGACCTGGTCCGGCCGCCTGAAATTTACTGTTTCCGGGCATGGGACTGGGGTAGGCCACCCAAACTGTCCTTTTCCCCCCTGCCTGCATTGTGGCCGCTTGATGTCGGACGCCCCCCTGAACTTTCAGCCTCCATGCCTCATTGCCAGGACTGCAGTCATCCCGGGTTTTTTCATTGTATTCATGTCTGTAAACTTTTGGGATGTGCGGGGGGGGGGGGGCTGATATCTGTGATTTTGTATCTCACCTTTTTTCCTTAGCTGTGATCGGTGTTTCTTCCCTCCTCTGTCTAATGTCCATTTGTTGTTTAAAACCGATATATGTATTGCCTGTTGGGTTCTGTCCCTGTTACCCACACGTTAGGGAGTATTGGCTTTTTTTTTTCTCTCCACCTGTCTCTGCTTTGCTGGTCCCCTGTTATCATTTTGTTCTTTTTGACTCTCTCCCTCCTTCCGGCGCCCCGTCCGCCCACCCTAGGGGGGTGGGTGGGTGGTGGGGGGGGCTTGGGTGTCATTTGGCTGTTCAGGAGCTCGGCCTTGAGGGGTAGGTACCGTTACAACCCGAGTGCCGGTTCCATCCGCACTCGGATCTCATATCATTTCCAGGCTTTGACAGCAGTGGGTTCCTTCTAGCTCCCCGGGCTCTTATTGTGACAGCGCCCGGTGGAGCTCCCTGCTGTCAAAGTCAACAGCTGTGCTGCATTCGGGGTCATTAGTGACCGGTGTTAAAAGTGGGCGCTGAATGCACCCCGATGCAGCAGTCTGTTGAGATTGAGATTGAGATTGAGATTCAACTTTATTGTCATTACACATGTATGAATACAAGGTAACGAAACGTGACTTGGCATTTGGGCACGCTCTGCAGAGTGCATTCAAGGCCGGGGCAGCCGCTAGGCGCCAGTCATAAAGAAGAAAGGAAAAAAAAGAAAAGAAATGATATGACACAATAGGCGAGAGAAAAAAACATGTTTTATCAAATTGACGCTTAATGAGTAAGCGAAATTTTGATTGCAGGCAAAAAAACCCTCAATGCATATTTAGCAGACATTTAGTGGACAAATCACACAGCACAGGGAGAGCAGTGTGTGTATATATGCATGTAGTGTTGTATGCATTGTGTAGTGTAAATGTAACAGTTGTTAGTGAGCAGCAGAGGGCACCTCCTGGCAGTGGATAGATGTTATAATCATGTGACTTATAAACAAGTCCAGAGTCTATCTCTCTCTCTTTCTTGCTTGCAGAAGGCACATGGGCATTGTCCTTGAGAGTCCAATCCGCTGACGACAAACAACTGATTGATGATTGTATGGGTAGACATAAGAGCCGGTTCTTCCGCTAATCTCAGTCAGGAGGAATGTAAACACGGGGCAAACAAGGTCAAATCAAATCAAATCAGCACAGTGCACTCAGAGAGTAGAATTTTGTCCTCACCCGTGTAATTCTGTGCTTCCATTATATATGCAGGCTTAAACTGTTTTTCCATAGAGAGCACAGGGCTTCAGATGTATTCCTTCACTGAATCACTGTCATTCAGTTCACCGTTTGCCGCTACTCGTGCCCTCCCCAACTGGTCGAATTTAATGAAGGAGCTGGCCGGGTCACTTTCCTTCAATTTCTGATGCATCAGGGAACTCCACAGCCAAAAATAGAAGTCCTGAGATCATAACCAATAATGTTTCCATAGACGCATGGATTCCAATGTCCATGAGTCTCTCGTAGGTTCCAATTCTTGGGCTCCCCCTTGGCCCAATTCTTGTTGAAAAATAGTGACAATAGCACATTTAAGCCGCTTCCAAATCCATAATTTCCGTTTAGATTAAGATTCAGCAGAAGAAGAGCGACTAAACACAGACAAAAACGCAACATTGCAAAAGCTGGGAATAGATCAGGAAGGCAGGGGAGGAGGGAAGAAAAATGTGACTGCTCTCTCTCAAGGCAAGAAGGAACTTTAGGAACTGTTATGATACTGTCTGTTATTCTTCGTCTGTGATTCTACCGTCACATCGTCTGACGCATCGGGCATTCCCCGACTCAGACGCTTGTTCATTCATCATATATTGTAAGTTATCCTGTGATTGTCCTACCCGCACTGTTGTGTGTATTATTCTCTGTTCCTGCACTTCCTAATAAAACATCACTGCAACTCACTGGTGACTGCTGGCGTCTTATGGTGGCTCATGAGGGCCACCGTGACACAAGTACAGAAACGAGTCCATTATCAGATGCGATAAGGTCGTCATTAGTGACCTTCAGTAAGGCTGTTTCAAGTGCTGTAATGAATTCTGAACCGAGATTGAAACTCTTCAAATAAAGCATTTCCCTGCAAGTGGTCAATTACGTAGCAACAACTCCACAGATTTTTGAAATGAAAGGCAGATTAGAGATTGGTCGATAGTTAGCCAAAACTCCTGGATCGAGCGTTGGCTTTTTGAGTAAGGGTTCAATTGCAGCAGTTTTAAAAGCCTGCGGTACATGACCTAAAGTTGAAGAATTCATTATTTGGAGAATATGGTTACCAATAAATGGAAAGACTTTTTTAAAATAACCTGGTATAGGACTAGTGTCTAAAAGACAAGTTGAAGGCTTGGATGAGATGATTTTATCTAACTCTAAAAGGTCAATTGGAATAAACCTATCTAAACAGATATCAATTGAAGGAGTTGTAGTAATTGCTGTACTTAAGTTTACGGTGGGAAGAATCTGATTTTATCTGTAATAGACAAAAAGTTCAAAAAAGTCCAGACTAGAAAGTTCTAGGAGGATGTGAGGATTGACAAGAGTCCTGACTTGTAAGCCTGGCTATAGTGTTGAAAAGAAACCCGGGATTATTCTTATTCTCTATTAATGCAGAGTAATAACTTGTTCTAGCTTTTCTAAGAGCTTTTTTATAAATTAGATGACTTCTCCACGCTAAATAAAATTCATCTAAATTAGTGGAATGCCATTTTCTTTCTAATTGACAAGTCTTCTGTTTTAAGCTATGAGTTTCTGTTGTTTAACCAAGGGGTTAGAAATCTCTGGTTAGACTTTTTCTTTTTGAAAGGGGCCACCAAGTCCAGAGTCTGATGCAGAGAGGCTGTAACACTATCTACCATGCTATCAATTACGGAAGGAGCAGGGTCTCCATCTTTTATTTCTGTTGTGTTGGCCACGGTATAGAGTAGACAATCTGCAAAAATTTGGTAACGTCATCTGAAAGACATCTGCTGTAGAAATATTTAGGAGTCAAACAATCAGAAATAGTGAAATCAAAGGTTAACAGGCAATGGTCTGACAGCACAGGATTATGAGGAGACACTACCAGATTTTCTATTTCTATACCATAAGTCAGAACAAGGTCCAATGTGTGGTGGAGATAATGGGTTAGAATTTTCTACTTTCTGGGAAAACCCCATTGAGTCTAATATTGAATTGAATGCCTTATTAAGACAGTCACTACATCAACATGTATATTAAAATCCCCTACTATAATTATTGATTTCAGCACTAAATCACCTAAGAATTTGGCAAATTTGGATAAAAACTTATGAGTAGGCTGAGGGAGGACGGTAAACTATGGCAAAGAAAATTGGGTTTAAGCTAAGATTGCTAACATGCCCCATACTGAGGACCAGGCCCTCACAGGAATTAAACATGATTTTTGCTTTACATTAACTAGTAATTTAGAATGGAAAACTGCTGCTACTCCACCTCCACCACCAGAACTTCTGGGATTATGATAGTTTAGATAACCAGAGGGAGTTGATTCATTTAAACCAACATAATCATCTTGCCCTAGCCAAGTCTCTGTAAGGGATATTAAATCAATCTGATGATCAATTAATAAGATCATGAACATTCAATTCAATTCAGCTTTATTTATATAGTGCCATTTCTCAACAAGAGTCATCTCATAGCACTTTCAACTGTAGGGGAAACCCCCACAATTGCAGAAAGACCCCAGCAATAAGGTGATCCCCTATGAGCAAGTGCTTGGCGACGGTGGAGAGGAAAAACACCCTTTTTAACAGTTAGAAACCTCCAACAGAACCAGGCTCAGGGAGGGGCAGTCACCTGCTGCAACTGGCTTGGGGGGTGAGAGGATAGAGAAGATGAAAAGAACAGACATGTAGAGAGCAAACAGCACGATGGGGACTCAGTCTATGGGACAGAATAAACAGTTGTTAATGACCAGTAAAAAAAAAAAAATTCATTGAGAGTGAAGAAAGGAGTGAAAGCCCAGTGCAATTATTGGAGCCCCCCCCCCCCCCCGGCTGTCTAAACCTAATAGCAGCATAACTAAGGGAGGGTTCAGAAACACATGATCCCTCCCTAATTGTAGGCTATATCAAAAAGGAAGGTTTTAACCCTATTCAAAACAGAGATCGAGTGACTCCTGAATCCAGATTGGCAGGAGCTTGATAACTAAAGGCTCTGCCCCCGTTGTACATTTGGAGATTCTAGGTATTACAAGTAATTTTGGGAGCGTAGTGCTCTGTTAGGATAATAGGGTAATATCAGATCTTTTAAATAAAAAGGGGCCTGATTGTTAAGAGCTTTGAAAGTGAATAAAAATTTTAAACTTAATTCTAAACTCTATGGGAAGCCAATGAAAGGAGGCCAGAACCGGAGAGATATGATCTCTCTTTCTAGTACCTGTTAAAACTCTTGCAGCAGCATTTTGGATCAACTGAAGACTTTTTAGACATGTTTTAGGACAACCTGATAATACAGAGTTACAATAATCTAGTCTAGAGCTAACAAAAGTGTGGATCAGTTTCTCAGCATCACTCTGAGACAAGATGCTCCTAATCTTGGCAATATTACACAAATGATAGAAGGCAGTCTTAGAAACAAATTTAATATGTGAATTGAAAAACAGATCTTGATCAAAAGTAACTCCAAGGTTCCTCACAGAGCTACGAAGATAAAGAGTAACTGCATCCAAACTTAAAAGTTTGATTTGGAAAGGTATTTCTAAGGTTTTTTGGACCAACAAGAATGACTTCAGTCTTATCTGAATTTAAGAGCAGAAAATTACCTTAAGCCAGGCTTCTAACTTAGCTAATTGATTACTATCATCTGGCTTCATTGACAGGTATAATTGTGTGGAAGCTACCCGGGAGAGGAGGAAGCGGAAGCGGAGCGAACGCAAGCAAAAGCGAGGAAAAAGGGCCGGGATCCATGCTAGGCTAAAGGCTAACCCCTCCAGACCAGCGGTACCATCGCTTCTTCTGTCAAACGTCCGCGCCCTCGAAAACAAGGTGGACGAGCTGTGTTTGCTGAGAGAAACCCGGAGAGAATGGAGGGACTGCTGTGTGTTTGTTTTCACCGAGACATGGCTCCACGACAACATTCCTGACGAGGCCATTCAGCTGGAAGATATGGCGATGTTCCATGCCGACAGGGAAACGGGGAGCTCCGGTAAGAGCCGGAGGGGGGTGGGCTATGCATCTACGTTAACAAGAACTGGTGCGTTAATGCCACGTTTAGTGTCTAAACACTGCTCTCCGTTGGCGGAGTTCCTTATTGTTAACTGTCGGCCATTTTATCTGCCGAGGGAATTCAGCAACGTGTTTGTAGTTGGTGTTTACATAGCGCTGAGCCCTAATCCTAAAGCTAATGCTAAGAAGGCACTCGGGGTACTGCACAATGCGATCAGTGAAATCCAAACGTCACACCCGGACAGTTTTGTGGTGGTTGCAGGGGATTTTAACCACACCAGCTTAAAGACTGTGCTCCCCAAGTTTAAACAATGTGTAGACTTTAAGACCAGAGGAGAGAATATGTTGGACTTAGTGTACACAAACACAGATGCATATAAAGCGATACCCCGCCCCCATCTCGGCCGTTCTGATCACATGTCCGTGATGCTGCTGCCTGCCTACAAACCTTTATTGAAGCGCAGCAGGCCAGCAGTGAAACAAATCAGGATTTTGCCAGAGAGTGCAACCTCTGCACTGCAAGACTGTTTTCAGCACACAGACTGGAAGATCTTCAAAATAGCAGCCTCCCAGGAAGATAGGACAGATGTGGAGGAGTATGCTGATACGGTCACCAGCTACATCGCGAAGTGCACAGAGGATTTCACTACAGTGAAGACCATCACTATGCGGGGTAATCATAAAGCCCTGGATGACTGCAGAGGTGCGCTCGCTGCTTACAGCCAGAGATGCAGCCTTCAGAGCGAAGGACACGATTGCCCTCCGCTCAGCCAGGTCTGCGCTTTCAAAGGGAATTAAGGCGGCAAAGCGCGCCTATGCGGAGAAAATCCAGGGACACCTCTGTGACACTAGGAACACCAACCAAGCAAATGTGGCAGGGAGTTTGGACACTGACGGGCTTTAAGTCTAGGCAGGGGGTCGATGATGATGACGCTTCGCTTCCAGACAGGCTTAACGACTTCTTTGCACGTTTTGAAGCATCAAACTCGACAATCAGAGGGAGGGCCGGCCCACCCCCACCATCGGTTGGACCAGCTTTTACCATCAACACAGCGGACACACGGAGGACCCTATCCAGAGTCAACCCACGCAAAGCTGCAGGTCCAGACAACATTCCGGGACGTGTGCTCCGAGACTGCGCGAGCGAGTTGGCGGATGTCCTGACTGACATTTATAACATCTCCCTGAGTCAGGCCATCGTTCCCAGATGCTTCAAGACCTCTATCATTGTACCGGTGGCAAAGAAACCAGTGGTGTCCTGTTTGAATGACTATCGTCCTGTTGCACTTACACCAATTGTGATGAAGTGTTTTGAACGGCTTGTCAAACCACACATCACAGCCTGCCTCCCTGCATCACACGACCCGCTCCAGTTTGCATATCGTTCAAACCGCTCCACGGAGGATGCTATAGTCACCACCCTACACTCTGTCATCACCCACCTGGACCAGAAAGACACCTACGTCAGACTCCTGTACACTGATTTCAGTTCAGCATTCAACACCATTATTCCCCAGAGACTGATAAGAGAAATTACTCCTTCTCGGTCTGAACACCGCCACATGTCTCTGGATCCTGGATTTCCTGACTGAGAGACCTCAGTCTGTCCGGGTTGGAAACAACATCTCCAACTCTGTCACGCTGAGTACCGGAACCCCTCAAGGCTGTGTACTCAGTCCACTGTTGTTTACACTTCTAACACATGACTGTGTATCCAAACACGAGGGGAACCAGATTATTAAGTTTGCAGATGACACCACGGTGGTGGGACTTATTCAGAGGGATGAGGAATCAATGTACAGGGAAGAAGTGAGAGACCTGGAGGGCTGGTGCAGGGAGAACAATCTGGTGCTCAACGTGGACAAAACGAAGGAGATGATTATCGACTTCCGGCGGTCACAGCCTGAGCACGTCCCCCTCAGCATCGGCGGCCATTTAGTGGAGAGAGTAGAGAACATCAAGTTCCTCGGAGTGCAGATCTCGCAGGACCTGACCTGGAGCAAGAATTCCTTGGAGATCAGGAAGCGGGCTCAGCAGAGACTACACTTCTTGAGGAAACTCAAACAGGCCTCTCTCCCCATCTTCATCCTCAGGACCTTCTACAGAGGTGTGGTGGAGAGTGTTCTGACATACTGCATTGCTACATGGTACTCCAGCTGCAGTATGTCAGATAAAAAAGCCCTGCAGAGGATAGTCAAGGGGGCGGAGAGGGTAATTGGAGTCTCCCTCCCCTCTGTCAAAGAACTTTTTCAGAACCGTTGTAGGAGCAGGGCACTGAACATTGTCAAGGACCGTTCTCACCCTCTGCATAAACACTTTGAACTTCTTCCATCTGGTAAACGATTCCGGAGCATCAGAGGCAGAACCACCAGACTGATCAACAGCTTCCTCCCACAAGCTGTCAGGATGCTGAACAGCTGACTCGGAATCTCACATACACACTACTGCACCTATGGACATTTTGTATATTATAGTTAGTTATTCTTTTTCCCCAAGTATGTCTCAGGGATGTGTGAATGGATGGGGGGGTGGGGGTGGGGGTGGAGCTATGTGGGAGTGTGTCTTAATCATGCTGCTTTTTATATGGATGCCGAGAGAAACGCAATTTCATCTTGCCTGCACTACAGTTGTTGTATGTACAGCAATATGACAATAAAGTTTGATTTGATTTGATTTGATTTGATTTGTGTGTCACCTGCATAACAATGAAAATGTATACAGTGCTTCCTAATAATGTTGCCTAATGGAAGCATATATAAACTAAAAAGAGTAGGGCCTGGCACAGATCCCTGTGGAACTCCATGACTGAGCTTTGAGTTGAAAGAAAAGTCATTATTGACATGAACAAACTGATCTAAACCACTGCAACAAAGTTCCATTAAGTCCAACACAGTGTTCTAATCTATCAAGTAGAATATTATGATTGATAGTATCAAAAGCTGCAATAAGGTCTAAAAGGACAAGTACAGAAACAAGTCCATTATCGGATGTGATCAGGACGTCACTAGTGACCTTCACTAAGGCTGTTTCAGTACTATGATGGATTCTAAACCCAGACTGAAACTCTCTAGACCAATCTCTATACTTTCAAAAATCTTTAATATTAAGTTGTTGCTACGCAATTATTTGACCACTTGCATAGACCAATCTCTAATCTCCCTTTACTTTCAAAAATCTTTAATATTAAGTTGTTGCTACGCAATTATTTGACCACTTGCAGGGAAATGGTTTACTGAAGTTAGCTAAAACTCCTGGATCGCGCGTTGGCTTTTTGAGTAAGGGTTTAATTACAGCAGTTTTAAAAGCCTGCGGTACATGGCCTAAAGTTAATGAAGAACTTATTATTTCAAGAATAAAGCTACCAATAAATGGGATGACTTTTTTAAATAACCTGGTAGGAATAGGGTCTAAAAGACAAGTTGAAGGCTTGGATGAGGAAACTATTTTGTCTAACTCTAAAAGGTCAACTGGAGTAAACTGATCCAAACAGATATTAATTGAAGGAGTTGTAGTAGTTACTGTAAGTTATCTCTGATAGATGAAATATTATTGAAAAAGTTCATAAGTCCTGACTAGTAAGCTCTAAGGGAATGCTAGGATTGACAAGAGTCCTGACTCTCTGTCAGCCTGGCTACAGCGCTGAAAAGAAACCTGGGATTATTCTTGTTCTCTTCTATTAATGCAGAATAACAAATCCTTCAAAAGATTATTTCTCCAAGCTAAAGAGATTTCATCTAAATTAGTGGAGGGCCATTTTCTTTTTTTCCCCTTGTCCTGTCAGGCAGCTAGGCAAATAGAACAGGGATCTGTCACCCTTATTGTGCCAAAACAGATTTACTTTGCCAAGAGGAGCTTATACAGTACTGTGTATTGTATATTGTTGTAAACTCTACCCATGGAAGACCCAACAGGATGGGGAAGAGGTAAAGGAAGCGTGTGAAGGGGGAAAGAAAAGATAAGATAAGATAAGATAAGCCTTTATTAGTCCCACAACGGGGAAATTCCAGGATTGCAACAGCACAGGGATAGCAACACTCAGAGCAACAATCAGAAGGCAAGAAAAAAAACAAGCAAGCAAGAGCAGCTAATAAACATATGTACGTATTACTATAAAATATATATATATACACACACACACAGACACACAGTGCAGAGCATTGTAGCTGGATGGAATAAATATATGAATATATGAACACACAGTGCAGAGCATTGTAGCTAGATGGAATAAATATGTAAAAAAAAAGGGAGGGGAACAGACCAAAAAAAACCAAATCAACTAAAACAAAAGACCAACTGCTTCTTCCACCAAAGATGTCTCAACACGAGTCGGGTTTCCGCACCTGTTAAAGGAGAGACACTTGTGCGTGTATGTTTGTGTCCATATATGAGAACGTGTGCAAAATAAATGTGTGCATGTGAGTGGTTTGTCAGGAAACATACAAAGCGGAGGGCCAGTCGCGGCAGCTCTCCCCCTGGGAACCCTGAGCAGGCAAGGCAGTGCCCCAAACCCCCACAGGGCACAAACGTCCGAGGTCAGCAAGCCCCAGGAAAGCCAGGCATCCACCCCTGGAGGGACGATCAAGGGAGGCCAGGCTGCTCGGCGGCCGGCGCGGTGAGCCCCCCCCCCCCCGGACCCGCCCGACCCCCCCCCCCAGCGGGGCCAACGTCTGCCCCCGGGCCCCTGGCACCAGGAAGCCAGCGACCCCACCCCCTGGGGCAGAGACCAGCCCGCGCCCCCTGGTGTGTGCCAGGCACCCCCACAGCGTGCCCGCCCCAGCGCCTCTCTGTCGCACATGTCCGAAGAAGCCTCCCCCCACCCAGGGGAGCCCACATTGCCGAGAGGCACTACACCCCCCTTAATCTAGCACCTCCCGACTTGCAGACACACCCCTCCCCACACCTTCACACCCACATGCTCCCATGTGCACCCCTCTCACTCACCCAGACCGACCCACCCATTCAAACTCACCCCTCATTCACCTTTGTTTCATAAGGCGGCTGCGAAGCAGATGCAGCGAGCCTGACCAGGCACCAGTGCCCGGCAGTGACCAGGAGACCACCGGCGCAGGCCACAGAAGCAGACCCCCACCCCCGGTGCCCATCTGAGCGAACTAATCAGCAGACCACCGCAGGTGTCCCGATATGCCACCCAGCATGCAAAGCGCCGCACAAAACCGACCCACCATTACCACCTCCATTCATCACCTCCTCACTCTCACTTCATATTCAGTCCCCCCTCACTTCCTTGGTTGTATCTATATATTCAGTAGCACCCAGGGATTTTGACAACATGATAGGTCCCAGGCTCCCCACCAGGCCCCCATGCCCCCAGCAAGAGCAGGGCAACAGGGGTGGGGGTCTTCCCCCACCCCTCCCCCCGCACAGAACATGGTGGATGTGTGGATTACCTAAGTGCAATTAAAATTGAGGGGATAGTGATTGGAGCACCGCTAGCCACTGCAATGGGCAGCAGGGCCCCCATCCCCCCAAGCCCTCAAGTGTCTAAAATGCAATTAAAATTGAGGTGAGTGCAGCCCCACCACGCAGCAAAGGTATCCCCCCTTCAGCGACACAGTGCGGCACACCCCCACCCCAAAGACCTAAATGTAACAAAAAAGATGTATATTCCACCCAGAGTCATGGGGAGGGCGGGAAATAAGACTGGGAGGTAGGCGGTCTAAAAGCAAGGCCATCCCCCCCCAGAAGCCACCTTGCAGACTGGTTCATGAGGCTACCCACTGCCCCCAAATCCCAACCCAGGGTGAGGGCTGCCAGTGGAAGCAGCCCAAGACCCACCAGTATCACGCCACGGCGCTTCCAGCACTACTAACATGATGGGGCAGCCATACGTATTTCCACTCATCTTACACAAACATGGACAACAACAGTCACAAAAGTGAACAATGGGACAGACCCACACGGTGCCCAACATGCCAGGCGACACTCCCGAGCGCCCACACAGGCCCACGACCACCCACCCCAGACGCACACTGACAGCTGCAAGCTCCCTGCAACCACAGCCACCCCGAAGCAACCCGATGGAAACACGGCCATCAACCCACGCCAATGGCCCCCCAACCACCCCCAAGCATCAACCCGCCGCCAATGACACCAGGGGCGATGCGACAAAGCGCCTCACCCCACAACACAACAGCAGGGCGGCCGCGACAAGCAGGCCCCGAAACGCCAGCCCCCCTGCCACTAGATGGACTGCTCAACCCCTGCCACCCAACAAAGTTCTCCTACCCATACACACATCCTCCACCCCCGAGACATCCACCCACAAGGAACTGCTTCCATACACCCACACACAGCCCCACCTGCCCACTCAACACACACCCACTTCCGCATCCGCTCATACACAAGCCCCCACTCACACCCACATACACATACACACACACACGCACATGCACACCCACACCCGCAGGCCCCAGTGGACGGAGAGGGCAACCCAGGATGCAGGCATCAACCCCAGGGTGCCACCAGGGCCCCAGGAAAAACATGACCCTGCCGTGCAAGGATGCACCGGGGACAACCCGCACCACTGGTGCACACCCGACCCCAGCCCGGGGGGGGGGGCACCCTCTCCCCCAGCACCAGGGGCCTAGGGCCAGACTCAGACCCCCCCGAGGGGCGAGGCCAGCCAGCCAGGGGCTGCAGCCCCCCCAACCAACTCCCCCTCCCCAGGGCCAGACAGACGGCCACCCCGGAACAGGCCCCCTTGACACCCACGGTCAGGGCCCAGCCAGCCACCAGAGGTGCCAAGGAAAGCGAGTCACCGCCCGCCACCCCTCAGATTATAGAATTAATAAGCGGGGACCAGAGAATTGAATTCCGCCACTGATTATTTGAGGAGGCTGACATTCTCTCCAGGCTAATATAATAGTAAGTTATTATAAGTCATGCGTAAGTTATTTCTTGATTTCCAATTCATGAGGATAGTTTTCTTTGTGATGCATAAGGCAGCAAGAACCATGTGTGACATCCTTGCATCTATATTTCACTTAAAATCACCTAATATGCAAAGTGAGGTTGAGGGTGGGACACTATACCCAAGCCATGCCGACCCAAGTCCTCACATGTCTTCTGCCAGAACTTTTGAACCGGTGCACAGGACCACATAGCATGCATATAGCTATCCGGGACGTTGCTGGTGCAGTGAGAGATATTTGTGTGACTCAGGCCCATTTTGAATATGCTTTGTCATGTGTAATTAATTCTTTGTAGAACTTTATACTGTATAAGTTGCAAGTTAGTTTTTAGTCATCTTAAAAGTGTTTAAACATTTGTGTCCATAAACTTTCCTCCTTATTAATCGATAAGTCTCCCATTTTGATCATCATCATCATCATCATAGCAGTCTGTCGGAGGCGACAATGACTGTTTCATTTAGGTCTGATCAGATTCCTCCACGCAGCTCTGTAATTCGCCTTCCGCTGCCAGGAACTCCTGACCTTGTTAACCTGGGCGACGTCCGAGCCGGTATTCAATTCAATTCAATTCAATTCAACTTTATTTATATAGCGCCATTTCACAACAACAGTCATCTCATAGCACTATCAACTGTAGGGAGGACCCCCACAGTTGCAGAAAGACCCCAGCAATCAGGCGATCCCCTGTGAGCAAGCACTTGGCGACGGTGGAGAGGAAAAACTCCCTTTTAACAGGAAGAAACCTCCAGCAGAACCAGGCTCAGGGAGGGGCAGTCATCTGCTGCGACTGGCTGTGAGGGGACAGAGAAGAAGAAAAGAACAGACATGTAGAGAGCAAACAGCACGATGGGGACTCAATCTATGGGAGAGAACAAACAAATGTTAATGACCAGCAAAAAAAAAATATTTCATAGAGAGTGAGGAAAGGAGTGAGGCCCAGTGCATTACTGGAGGTCCCCCGGCTGACTAAACCTATTAGCAGCATAACTAAGGGAGGGTTCAGAAACACATGATCCCTCCCTAATTGTAGGCTATATCAAAAAGGTAGGTTTTAGCCCTATTCTTAAAAACAGAGATCGAGTCTGACTCCCGAATCCAGATTGGCAGCTGATTCCACAGGAGAGGAGCTTGATAACTGAAGGCTCTGCCTCCCATTGTACTTTTGGAGATTCTAGGTATTACAAGTAAACCTGCATTTTGGGAGCGTAGTGCTCTGTTAGGATGATACGGTAGTATCAGATCTTTTAAATAAAAAGGAGCCTGATTGTTTAGAGCTTTGTAAGTAAGAAGAAGGATTTTAAACTTAATTCTAAACTCTATGGGAAGCCAATGAAGGGAGGCCAGAACCGGAGAGATATGATCTCTCTTTCTAGTACCTGTTAAAACTCTTGCTGCAGCATTTTGGATCAGCTGAAGACTTTTTAAAGATGTTTTAGGACAGCCTGATAATAAAGAATTACAATAATCTAATCTCGAGCTAACAAAAGCGTGGATCAGCTTCTCAGCATCACTCTGAGACAAGATGCTCCTAATCTTGGCAATATTATGCAAATGATAGAAGGCAGTCTTAGAAACAAATTTAATATGTGAATTGAAGGACAAATCCTGATCAAAAATAACTCCAAGGTTCCTCACAGAGCTATTAAGAGAAAGAGTAACTGCATCCAAACTGAAAGTTTGATTTGGAAAGGAATTTCTAAGGTTTTTTGGACCAACAAGAATGACTTCAGTCTTATCTGAATTTAATAGCAGGAAATTACAAGTCATCCAAGCTTTGATTTCCTTAAGACAGGCTTCTAACTTGGCTAATTGATTAGTATCATCTGGCTTCATTGACAGGTATAATTGTGTGTCATCTGCATAACAGTGAAAATGTATACAGTGCTTTCTAATAATGTTGCCTAACGGAAGCATATATAAACTAAAAAGAGTAGGGCCAAGCACAGATCCCTGTGGAACTCCATGACTAAGCTTTGAGCTGAGAGAAAACTCATCATTTACATGAACAAACTGGAACCTATCAGATAAATAAGATCTAAACCACTGCAACGAAGTTCCATTAAGTCCAACATAGTGTTCTAATCTATCAAGTAGAATATTATGATCAATAGTATCAAAAGCTGCACTAAGATCTAAAAGGACAAGTACAGAAACTAGTCCATTATCAGATGCAATGAGGAGGTCGTTAGTGACCTTCGCTAAGGCTGTTTCAGTACTATGATGGATTCTAAACCCAGATTGAAACTCCTCAAGTAAACCATTTCCCTGCAGGTGGTCAAATAATTGCATAGCAACAACTCTTTCTAAGATTTTTGAAATGAAAGGGAGATTAGAGATTGGTCTATAGTTAGCTAAAGCTCCTGGATCTAGCGTTGGCTTTTTGAGTAAGGGTTTAATTACAGCCGTTTTAAAAGCCTGCGGTACATGGCCTAAAGTTAATGAAGAATTGATTATATGAAGAATAAAGCTACCAATAAGTGGGAAGACTTCTTTCAATAACCTGGTAGGAATAGGGTCTAAAAGACAAGTTGAAGGTTTGGATGAGGAAACTATTTTGTCTAACTCACAAAGGTCGATTGGAGTAAACTCATCAAGACAGACATCAATAGAAGGAGTTGTAGTAGTTACAGTATTTAAGTTAACTGTGGGAAGAATCTGATTGATTTTATCTCTGATGGATGAAATTTTATTATTGAAAAAGTTCATAAAGTCCTGACTAGTAAGCTCTAAGGGGATGCTAGGATTGACAGAGTCCTGACTCTTTGTCAACCTGGCTACAGTACTGAAAAGAAACCTGGGATTATTCTTGTTCTCTTCTATTAATGCAGAGTAATAACTCGTTCTAGCTTTTCTAAGAGATTTTTTATCTCTTAAAATAGTTGCTCTCTTGACTGACCATTTCATGAAACTGCTTGCAAAGTATTTGAGAGTACTGCTAGCTTTTGCTGGACTACTGACTCATTCTTGGCAGATAGAGGTATTATCAGTGGCAAGGACAGGCCAAGACAAACACTCCAGTATCTGTTGCAGTGACTGACCAGATGATAGGTTTGTTTATCTCTGCTCTTTGTGTAGTGCATGTCACGATGCACCAACTGGCAAAAGACCTTGCGACAGATGTGCTTATCTGCCAGGATGCCCAGTCTCACCGTGTAACTGGGAGTGGTAAAGACCTCGTTTTACCCCCGAGGCTTTTTTCTCCCCCTGAGATGCGCAAGACAGTCGACTCCCTCATCAGACATGTGTATATACAGTGGGGCAAAAAAGTATTTAGTCAGCCACCAATTGTGCAAGTTCTCCTGCAGATGAGAGAGGTCTCTTAATTTTCATCATAGGTATACCTCAACTATGAGAGACAAAATGAGAAAAAAAAATCCAGAAAATCACATTGAAGGATTTTTAATGAATTAATTGGTAAAATAAGTATTTGGTCAATAACAAAAGTTCATCTCACTACTTTGTTATATGCCCTTTGTTGGCAATGACAGAGGTCAAACGTTTTCTGTAAGTCTTCACAAGTTTTCCACACACTGTTGCTGGTATTTTGGCCCATTCCTCCATGCAGATCTCCTCTAGAGCAGTGATGTTTTGGGGCTGTCGCTGGGCAACATGGACTTTCAACTCCCTCCAAAGATTTTCTATGGGGTTGAGATCTGGAGACTGGCTAGGCCACTCCAGGACCTTCAAATGCTTCTTACGAAGCCACTCCTTCGTTGCCCGGGCGGTGTGTTTGGGATCATTGTCATGCTGACCCAACCATGTTTCATCCTCAATGCCCTTGCTGATGGAAAGAGGTTTTCACTCAAAATCTCACGATACATGGCCCCATTCATCCTTTCCTTTACACCAGGGGTTCTCAAAGTTTTGATGGGTGAGGGCCAATTTGGGAATCCAAAGTTGAACCGAGGGCCACCAAAGGGACGGAGGCAAAAAAAAAAAAAAAAGACTGAAAATTCAATTCCATTTGTAATTCTTTTAATTATCAGATTTAATTAGTTTGGGTAAAGTCATATTAACAGTAAGAAATTGGGACTGATGAAAATACAATTTTAGTGTCAACATACCTTTTAACTGCAGTGTGATTTGTGGTGCTGTTTTCGGTTGGCCACGAGTCCTCTGAAGTCTGGCTCCATCTCCTTCGTCGCGATGCGAAGGACTGCATGTAGGTGGGCATCTGTCATCCTGGATCTCAGCTTAGATTTGTTGATGGCCATGGTGGAGAAGGTCTTTTCACAGATGTAGGTGCTTCCGAATAAAGACGCCATTCTGACAGCATGTTGACGAAGAGCAGGGAATGTGGATGGGGAAAGTCCTTTGTAGAACTCGATCAGACTCTTGTCACGATATGCAGCTCTGGCCTCGGAGCTTTCCTGTAGGTCGATGAGCTCAAACTGCATGTCTGCAGGCACTGCCTCGGGCACACATGAGAAGGTATTTTGGAAAAGGTTGAAATCACCCTCGTGGTCCCTGAAGTCAGAGAATCGGTGGTCGAACTCGTCTCGAAGCTTTTCGATGAGGCCATGGTTCTTCTCTGAATGCAGGTGACGCAAAACTTCACTCCCGTCCGTGTCTGGGTCATCTACCAGCGCCCTGCAGGCAGGGAAATGAGCGAGATCTCCTTCTCTGAGCTGTCCCTGGAGCAGTTGGAGTTTTCACTGGAAAGCTTTCACGTTGTCAAAAAGTGTGGAAATGAGTTTTCCATGGCCTTGCAGCTTCAGATTGAGATCGCTCAGACAATTATTCAGGTCGGCGAGGAAGGCTAGGTCACAGAGCCATTTGCTGTCCGTTAACTCAGTCACGTCTTGTCCTTTTGCCTGCATGAACTCGCAAATTTCTTTTCTCAGGTTAAAAAAACGTTTCAGTGTGGCACCTCTGCTCAGCCACCGGACGGCAGTGAAGTAAATGACGTCTCCAAAATCTGCCTCTGACTGCGCCAAAAAGGTTTTAAATTGGCGATGGTTCAGACCTCTGGACTTCAGGTAATTAACTGTCTTCACAACTACGGCCATGACGTGTTTCATTTCTAGCGTCTGAGCAGCGAGGGCTTCTTGGTGAATTATGCAGTGGTAGCTGACTGGTTTCTTACCACCGCTGTTCACCACTTTCTCAGCCAGCAGCGACACTGCACCTGTCCTACTCCCAATCATTGCTGGTGCTCCGTCTGTCGTGACACCGACCAAGGATGCCAGGTTAACATTGTGTGTGTCCAGACTGCGATACACTGCTTCGCAAATATCCACTCCCTTCGTTGTGTCTTTCATACTCTCCATACTCAGTAGCTCCTCGCCGACGTCAAAATTCTCAGTGACAGTTTGGATGAAAATCAACAGTTGGGCAGTGTCGGAAATATCCGTGCTTTCATCCAGTGCGATGGAAAACGCTCCCTTTTCTAGCCCCTCCACACGTATCGCCAGTTGGTCCTTCAAATCATTTGCCAGATCTTCGATTCGTCTTGTGACTGTGTCATTTGACAAACTTATGTCACGGAACTTTGTTTTTTGGTCTGGGCATACACGCTCTGCCACTTTTAGCATACAGTCTCGAACAAATTCTCCGTCACTAAACGGCTTGCCCCGTTTAGCTATTTCATGAGCTACCACATAGCTAGCCTCTGTTACTGCTTCGCTGGTTTTTGAAAATTGCGTGAAGACTGACTGTTGTGCTGTGTAACCCCTTTTAAGTTGTTCCATCTTTGTGGTGCGATCCTTGCCACTGAATTTTTCATAATTTTTGTGTTTTGTTTCGTAATGGCGCCTGATGTTAAAGTCTTTTCGCACTGCGATTACCTGTCTGCAGATGAGGCATACAACTTTATCTGACCCGTGAGGTTCAACGAAGTAGTCCAAAGTCCATTTTCCCTGAAACTGCCTTTTTTCCTCGCTGACAGTTCTCGGTTTCCTCGAGTGAGCGGTCTCCATCTCTGCCTCTTTCTCTTGCTGATCCATCTTTATTTCCGCACTTCGACTTCCACAAGCACTAATATTTATTTCTTATTCTTCTTCTGACTCAAAATGGTGCTCCGAAACCGTTGCCAACCAACACTTCTGCACTGTGCGCTGAACGTTCCATCTCCCATAACACAATTGGACTAGCTGCTGCAATGAAGTGATCGCAAGGTCGACAACACATGTAATTACGGCTTGTGCCTACAGATGGCGCCAAAGACCACTAAACGTAGATGTGTATCGGAATTTTTCCAAAGCAATTAGTTCAGATCATATATTGGTTAAAGGCCTCGGACGGTGACATTTTTTTATTGAACCAATAAACTGATTGTATGAAAATATTCCATTCTGGCCATTCCCGTGATTTAAAATGTGTCACCAGCCTCCATAAATGACTTTATTTGTTAACAGCCCATATTTCACTTAGTGATGCTGCAGTACCGCCATCTCTCGATAGGGGCGTGCAGCAGTGACGTCAGGTCAGGGAGAAACAGGAACTGGCTGCAGGAAATGGATGATCACTGGCCTGCAGAAATGGCTGAACGACAGCAGAGTGATTCGGACAGCGATTATTTTATCGAGTATGACGACTGCAATATAAGTGATGATATTGAAACTGATGAATCTGATGATGAAGTAGTTTTGGGTGGTGCTGATGGGGTTATTCAGCCATATTTGTTCGAGCCCGAGGGTGCGGAGGAAGACGCGGACGAAACAGCGACCGGAGCAGAACGAGAGGCAAGAACGAGAGGCTCGCCGATTTATATTGGTAAAATATGCTTTGAAATGTTTTTTTTTAGGCGATATGCATGGTCACACACTTAATTATCAAAATAAAACTGCCAATTTTTCCCTCGCTGCCTTACTTGGCGACTTATAAACATTCTCTTTCTGCTCAAAATTTTTTACATGTTTTAAATATTTTCTAATCAAACTTCATAGACCAATTTATATAGCACTCCCACGAGCCATTAGTTTATTATAAGCATCTGATTATACCATTTTTTTTAACAGGTGCACTTGTGAGAAATGCAACATTATGCCAACATCAACTGAATCTCGGTGCTGCCAGGAGGTATTGAAGGTGAAGAAGTGAGGGTGATACCTGCCTGTGCTGTGAGCCTCATCAGAGAAACATTCCCATCTGATCACAACAAGGGATTTTGCCTACCAAGATTAGATTTGTGATCAATGTTATTTAAATAAAGTTTTTTAAAATCATATATTGAGTTTATTAATGTGCATGTCTATTTTATAATTCTAATATTTCAGCATTCATCAAAGTCGGATCTCATATACATTAGAGTAATTTTTCTACCATTTTATGGTGTAAAATTCGTGTGCAATTTTTAAAAGCACATTTCTCTAAAAATCTTAGGCTTATATTTTTTTGTCTTAGCAAAATATGTTGCTTCCCTAACAACTGAAAGCTGAACTTTCATTGCTAATTGGAAATTTATTCTACTTTTACATGTTTGATTTTGAAAATCTAGATACATGTTGCTCAACAGCATCAGCTTTGATGGGACGCTGAAATTTGGCACTCAATGTTGCTGGAACTCTGGCTTGTACAGAGTGCCACTGCTCCAATAAGTGGGTTGGATCAACCAAGGTTTTGTCGAAAAGAGTATTCATCAGATCATCCACATATTCTGAAATAAAATTAATTTAATAAAAATTAGAAATCGAAAGCTCCTTGTAAGTGGTCGTGGAAATTCCAACGATACTGGCTGCATTTAGAACTCTGAGGACCTTGACATATGACGCACCAGTGAAGAGAATGGCGGATGAAAGCTGTATGTTACCAGCTGGCATGTCCCTGATCATCTGCTGGCTGTGCCAGGATCGATCCTCAACACAATGTGGACAATGTTGTTTGATCACCAACAGAGAGCCTTTAGTGTGACTTGTTACCTCACATGGATGACTGCAATGAGGACAATTGCTGAATAATCAAATTCAAAAAAAAAATCCACAGTATTTGAAGGTTGAGTGACAGTGGATAACATCTGCAAAAACAGTAGATCAACATAATTTCATTCCAGAGGTGTCAAATTGGATTACATATATAGAAATATAACTTGAGCAAACAAGCACAACCACCTCCCTATACAGCACTGAATATTTCATATTTGATTAGTATGAATACCCTAAAATTCTAATATTTGATAAGTTGTTAAGGCAATGAAATTCATTGCTTGTAAATAATTTTAGTAAATATTGGCAGTGAATATTTAAAAAAGAAAAATTACCCTGTTTACTTATCTTTCTGACAGCAGATTGCTGTCAGAAAGATAAGGTTGATCAGAAAGATAAGGATATCCCAGGTTGGCCTAGGATAGCCGGCCCCAGCCGCTGCTGGAAGGGCTCTCGCGACCGGGCCGGGGGACGGCCGGAAGGCGGCCGCCCCTCCCTGCTCACGGACGCGTGTTCGTGGAGAACCCGGTGCTAAATAACTCGTAAATGACCTGATGCCGGGCGTGACCCGCTCTGGCGACAGTGGCAGGTGGGGAGTTTGACTGGGGCGGTACACCTGTCAAACTGTAACGCAGGTGTCCTAAGGCGAGCTCAGGGAGGACAGAAACCTCCCGTGGAGCAGAAGGGCAAAAGCTCGCTTGATCTTGATTTTCAGTATGAATACAGACCGTGAAAGCGGGGCCTCACGATCCTTCTGATTTTTTGGGTTTTAAGCAGGAGGTGTCAGAAAGTGTCAGAAAGATCGCATCGGTACATCACCCTTGCTTCACACGCCACTTCACTGACACTGTCTGAGAGTGGGACTTTGAAGTGAACGGATATACTGTATAGTTGGAACAGCCGATTTTTTTTATCAGCAATCTTTTTGCTAATTTCATTTCAAATTGCATCTTATTCTCAAAATCGCTGTCAACAAAATGTCTAATGCACATGTTGGGTGATTTTGCGACATAATTCCAATTTTTTAGCGTTTTCTGAACGAAATTCATCCATGGGGTTCTGATTTTCCCAGGCAGGGGAAGTTCCTAAACACTCACCGCGTGCTCCTCAGCGTGCTCCTCCTCCTACTCAGGTCGCTCCTGACCTGACGTCACACAGTCAGTGGCCATTTTAGCCGCTGATCGCTTGGCAGACAGACAGCTCTCAAGGAAATCATACTTCAATAGCGCATTGTCACCTTATGCGACATTTGTTGACACCAAAACATGTGCGGTTCAAATTAGCTCGTCTCACACACAAATTTAAGATATGATTTAGCGATATTGTAATTTCGTCCGGCCGAGGCCTTTAAGACGTTAACAGATTGGCCACGGGCCGCCAGAAATGTTTTCGCGGGCCGCCATTGGCACAGGGGCCGCACTTTGAGAAACATTGCTTTACACGGATCAGTCGTCCTGGTCCCTTTGCAGAAAAACAGCCCCAAAGCATGATGTTTCCACCCCCATGCTTCACAGTAGTCCTCCAAACACGACAAGTTGAGTTTTTACCAAAAAGTTCTATTTTGCTTTCATCTGACCATATGACATTCTCCCAATCCTCTTCTGGATCATCCAAATGCTCTCTAGCAAACTTCAGACGGGCCTGGACATGTACTGGCTTAAGCAGGGGGACACGTCTGGCACTGCAGGATTTGAGTCCCTGGTGGCGTAGTGTGTTACTGATGGTAGCCTTTGTTACTTTAGTCCCAGCTCTCTGCAGGTTATTAACTAGGTCCCCCCGTGTGGTTCTGGGATTTTTGCTCACCATTCTCGTGATCATTTTGACCCCACAGGGTGAGATCTTGCGTTTAACCCCAGATCGAGGGAGATTATCAGTGGTCTTGTATGTCTTCCATTTTCTAATAATTGCTCCCACAGTTGATTTCTTCACACCAAGCTGCTTACCTATTGCAGATTCAGTCTTCCCAGCCTGGTGCAGGTCTACAATTTTGTTTCTGGTGTCCTTTGACAGCTCTTTGGTCTTGGCCATAGTGGAGTTTGGAGTCTTGACTAAGGTTGTGGACAGGTGTCTTTTATACTGATAACGAGTTCAAACAGGTGCCATTAATACAGTAACAAGTGGAGGACAGAGGAGCCTCTTAAAGAAGTTACAGGTCTGTGAGAGCCAGAAATCTTGCTTGTTTGTAGGTGACCAAATACTTATTTTACCGAGGAGTTTACCAATTAATTCATTAAAAATCCTTCAATGTGATTTTCTGGATTTTTTTTTTCTCATTTTGTCTCTCATAGTTGAAGTATACCTATGATGAAAATCATATCTTTTAAGTGGGAAAACTTGCACAATTGGTGGCTGACTAAATACTTTTTTGCCCCACTGTATATGTTGTGCGTTAAGTATACACCTATGCATATATAATTGGGTGTGCGCGCATGATGTCGGTGCCATTTGCCTGCAATTGCAAGCAAATGGGGTGCATGTATTTCTTGATATTGGAAGAGATACAGACTCATCCAGCTTTGATAACAGTCCATGTATTTTCGATTACAATTCAGGGGAACGGAGATTTAGAAACTCTTGCCACCTTAACTGGTACCTCTTGTCTGATTAAGATTAAATCTTGCTTTTATGATGGATTTAAGCTGTTGATACTCAAAATACTTTTTATCACTGATTTCGTATTGTGACACTAGTTCCTGAAATTGGATAAAATTTCCACCTTGAGTAAGATGTTCTAAGTTATTTATTCTGCGGCACGGTGGAACAGTGGTTAGCACTGTGGCAACACAGCAACTCACCCTTGGCCTGGGGATCCTGGGTTCGATCCCAGCCCCCGACCAACAGTTATCTGTGTGGAGTTTGCATGTTCTCCCCGTGTCTGCGTGGGTTTACTCCGGGATTTCTCCGGTTTCCTCCCACATGCCAAAAACATGCAAATTAGGTTAATTGGCATCAAACTGGGGATTCTAAATTGTCCTTAGGTATGACTGAGAGTGAATGGTTGTCTTGTCTCTCTTGTGTTGGCCCTGCGATGGACTGGCGATCTACCCAGGGTGTACCCTGCCTCCCGCCCAAAGATGCTGGGATAGGCTCCGCCCCTCCCCCGAGACCTGAAAAGAATTAAGCGGAAGATGATGAATGAATTAATGAAAAAATGAAAGTTATTTATTCCCTTCTCTTGGCGTAGTGGAAATTTTAATGTCCTCTTTTATTGCAAGATATCTGTTATGACCCGAGCGCCGGTTCTGATCGTGCTCGGGCTAAGTTATGTCTCGCTGCCGGCCTTGACAGCTGCTGGCTGTATTTTGGCCTCACCGGGCTCTTATTGTGAAAGTGCTCGGTGGGGCTTCCGCCTGTCAACGGCCGGTCAGCTGAGTGTCATTACCGTTAGTGTTTCACCCATTTAAGCCCAGCACTGGCGACGGTAGGACCCAGCAGTGCCTGTTCACTTCCCTGTTCACTTTTCTGTTCACTTCCCTGTTCACTCTCCGTCATGTTGCGGATGCCTGGACTATTTTCACACCTCGTCTGCTTTGGGTTTGACCGTCGATCCCCGGAACCAGTAAGTGTGCTGTATCCTCCCGGCGTGAATTGATCTGTAAGTTCCTGCCTTAGCAGCCTGTGTGTCGTTATTATTTTCAACTACCAAGCCTGGCCTGTGTATGACCGTCTCCTGCTCTGGACCTATAGTGAGCTGTATAGCCCTATGCCTCCTGTTGTGTGAAGACTCGTCATTATCTCAGTAGCTTGTGTTATCACCTTTTCACCGTAATAAAACTCACTGAAAACTCACTGGTGACTCTGTGGCGTCTTATGGTGGCTCGCGAGAGCCACCACATGACAGTACACTGCTGCCAAAACAGCGTTTACGGTGATGCCAACCCAAGACGCAATTCACCAGTGGGTTCGAGTTTTGGACGTTGCTTTTTCCTGTCTGGGTCCTGTGTATGTGAGGAATGCCATCGCCGAAGAGCCACGTGCTGACAGGTGTTTTGGAAGTCGTGGATGAGCTGCTCATCTCCGCTTCCCTGCTGGACTATGACCACGGCATACACTGGTACCTGGACGCCGCCAAAGATGTTCTTTGTCATCTCTCTCCCCGCTACGCCGACCACCCGGAAGTCGACGCGAGGAGGGAAGACATCGCCGCGCAACGCGAAATATTCCTGATGATGGAGGAGGAACGCGGCATGAAGCAGGAGAAGAGGCACTCCTGCTCTTTGCCTATGGATCCTGCCCTCGATCCGTTTCGGGAGTTCGCACCATCTGGGGGCCGGCGAAGGCGTCGGCGTCACGGCCGGGCGCATCTTCAGCAAGCTCCTGCTCCGGATCCAGTTCTGGGCTGCTGGGATGACCCCCTCAACCAGCCAGCTGCTGTGAGTGAGCTGAGTCCTGTGCCGGTGGGCTCCGTCCATGGATCCTTTTTTACCACCCAGCGAGCGAGGGAAGGAGCAACGTTCGCTACAGCTGACACCATCCTCCCCCCGGGAGACAGGCAAGTTCAAGTTCACTTTCCTATTGATCATAGTGATCTGTCTTGTCTGACTCCTGGGGGTGAAGCTCGGGGTTCGCAGCTCCCTGAGTCACTTTTCCCAGCTGTAGCCACTTGTATTAAACCTGCTGCCTCTGTGTCTCCTCCTGCGGAGCGGTCCTCGGCGTCAGTCCCACGCTGTCGAACGAGGGGAAGGCCTGCGGCTCAGGGAAATATCCCGGCCCTGCAGCCTTGCTTTGGACAGAGGAGAAGAACGGACTGCAGTGAGGAGCCAGAGCCGACAAGAGAGCGTCCCCAGGGTTCCTCAGGGATGCAGCCCGAGTCAGCAGGTCCAGAGTCCTCTGCCCCCACGCCATACGGGTTATTGGCGTGGACGCCAGCGCGTGAGGATCCAGCTGCAGAGACCATCAGGCCAGCTGTGGAACCCGACGCAGCCGAGTGGGAGCCCGACGACGAGCGTTTTCTTGAACCTGGATCGGCGAAGTCCTGGACGGCTCCAGAGCCCGAGTGCAGGCAAGTGCTCTTCTTTGTTTTCCTGTATGGTGTGTTAGAGCATTTTTGCTTGCCTCATGGGGAGGCGAGTGAGGGGCAGCTGTCCGCTGCACCCAAGCCCGTCTCGCTGGGCTCTGGCGCTGCCGGTGAACTGATCCTGGTCCTCTCCTGTTTTCTGAGCACCTCCACAGCGTTACCGGCCCGGAACCAGTCAAGGTCACGGGACTGGGGGTTCCAGGTTCGGAGATGGAGGTCGTCGCCGGAGCAGTCCTGACCCGGTCGGGGTCCGACGCGTGGGCCGAGGTGACCCGGTCGGGGTCCGACGCGTGGGCCGAGGTGACCCAGTCGGGGTCCGACGCGTGGGCCGAGGTGACCCAGTCGGGGTCCGACGCGTGGGTCGAGGTGACCCAATCGGGGTCCGACGCGTGGGTTGAGGTGACCCACTCGGGGTCCGACGTGGGTGCAGCGATGACCCACTCGGGGTCCGACGTGGGTGCAGCGTTGACCCAATCGGGGTCCGACGAGGTCCAGTGGGGGTCCAGCGCAGGTGCGGCTGTGACCCAATCAGGATTCGAGGGGGTCCAAGTTTTTGGTTGTCCCCCTCTCAGGAGCCACCAGCTGGGGGCCGTTAAGAGGGTTTTGTTTGGCAGATCGGCGCCCTCCTGTCTTGTCGTTTTCAGGTGAGCGGCTGCATGCAATCCCTCCACGGTCCTGGTGGTTGTGGGATGCGGGTCGGCCACCCGAGGAACTGCTTGGTGCGTTCGGCGTCTTGGGTTGGCCACCCAATAAACTGTGCTTGTTACGGGGTGACCTGGTTCGGCCACCAGAGGACTTGTTTCTGGGGGCCTGGGACTGGGTCAGGCCACCTGATCATGTACTGTGTGTGGGACTATCTGTGGGCCCATACGGTGCCAAGTCATGTTAAGTATGTCTAGCAATTTTTTTGTGTTGTTTCACGTAGTCTTAGTCATAGTCAAGTCAAAGCAATTTTAGATTGCCTCATGTTTCTTTTTTTTGAAAGCCATAGTTTAGTTATAGTCAAGTCAGAGCAATTTTAGATTACCTCATGTTTTTTTTTTTTTTTTTGGAAAGCCACAGTCTTGCCATAGTCAAGTTATGTCAGGGCAATCTGGTTTGCCCCATGTGTTTTGCAATCCTTAGTCTGGTTTTGTTTTGCTATTGTTCTTTCCTCCCCTCTTCTTTTTGAGGGGCTATGGTCAAGTTTTGTCTTTGTTGTTTTGTTCTCCCCTCTTTCTTTGAGGGGCTATAGTATGGGGGTTTTGTTCATAGTTTCCAGGTGTTTACATGTATTTTTGGTTTCGTGTGTTTTTGTTTTTTCATAGTCACCATGTTTAGCACGTATTTCTTTTGTTTCCATAGTTACAGTCATTAATTCTTTTTTTTATAGTCATGTGTTTCCACAGTTAGTCATGTATTTCTTTCCTTTTTTTTTCCAGAGTCATGTGTTTGTATTTATTTCTTGTTTTGTGTCCATAGTTATCGTGTGTCTCCATGTATTTCTTGAATGTTTTTTTTGTCTGGTCTTTGTCTTGTTCGTGGGTTGGTTTCTCTCCCTCCGCGCCTGTCCCCCGGCCTCCCACCCTGGGGGGGGGGCAGGGTGGTTCCTTGGGGCGTTCGGAGTCTGCCCGTGGAGGGAGGGTACTGTTATGACCCGAGCGCCGGTTCTGATCGCGCTCGGGCTAAGTTATGTCTCGCTGCCGGCCTTGACAGCTGCGGGCTGTATTTTGGCCTCACTGGGCTCTTATTGTGAAAGTGCTCGGTGGGGCTTCCGCCTGTCAACGGCCGGTCAGCTGAGTGTCATTACCGTCGTTAGTGTTTCGCTCATTTAAGCCCAGCACTGGCGATGGTAGGACGCAGCAGTGCCTGTTCACTTCCCTGTTCACTTTTCTGTTCACTTCTCTGTTCACTCTCCGTCATGTTGCGGATGCCTGGACTATTTTCACACCTCGTCTGCTTTGGGTTTTAAGTGTGCTGTATTAGCCTTATTCCTCCCGGCGTGAATTGATCTGTAAGTCCCTGCCTTAGCAGCCTGTGTGTCATTATTTTCAACTAGTAAGCCTGTGTATGACAGTCTCCTGCTCTGGACCTATAGTGAACTGTATAGCCCTATGCCTCCTGTTGTGTGAAGACTCTTGTCATTATCTCAGTAGCTTGTGTTATCACCTTTTCACCGTAATAAAACTCACTGAAAACTCACTGGTGACTCTGTGGCGTCTTATGGTGGCTCGCGAGAGCCACCACATGACAATATCAGGATTATTCCAAATGGGCGTTGAGTTTACAGGGGACAAGTGAAGACCCTGATATTTTCAAAAATTTCCTCCAAGCCGTCAGAGGAGCTGATATTAATACTTTTAAAACAGTCATGGTGTTTAATACAGGGACTTATAAAAGTAAGTCAGATATTTAGTGACCCACAGAGAGCCTAGCCTGCTCAGCATCTAACCATGGGTTTTGTAGAGGGGTTGATTTTGTCCATTTTGAAACAAACTGCAGTCTATTGGCTAAAAAGTAATGAAAAAAAATTGGGAAATCTAAGGCCTCCGCACTCTTTCGCTTTTTGGAGGGTTTTTAAACTAATTCGTGATGGTTTATCCTTCCATAAAAATTTACTTATATTTATATGAGTCGAGACTTAAACCACCCCCTCATGGATCGTCACCTTATCGTGGTGGGGGGGTTTGCGTGCCCCAGTGATCCCAGGAGCTATGTTGTCCGGGGCAATTTGCCTCTGATAGGGTCTCCCAAGACAAACTGGTCCTGGGTGAAGGGCCAGACTAAGAACGATCCAACAGACTCTCATGATAAATTGTATATCAAGGATTCAGTGTACCCCGCCCGGTATGGGGTTACCGGGGCCCCACCCTGGAGCCAGGCCTGGGGGAGGGGCTCGAAGGCTAGCGTCTGGTGGCCAGGTTTCCACCCATGGGACCCGGCCGGGCTCAGCCCGAAGGAGTTACATGGGTCCGCCCTCCAGTAGGTTCACCACCTGCAGGAGGGATCATGGAAGTCCGGTGCTATGTGGATTAGGTAGCAGTCAAAGGCGGAGACCTTGGCGGACTGATCCCAAGCTTTCTAAACTGGCTTTTGGTACGTGGAATGTCACCTCTCTGGTGGGGAAGGAGCCTGAGCTGGTGTACGAGATTGAGCGATACCGGCTAGATATAGTGGGCCTCACCTCAACACACAGCTCCGGTTCCGGAACCAGTCTCCTGGAGAGGGGCTGGAGCTTGGCCTTTTCTGGAGTTGCCCCGGGCGAGAGGCGACGAGCAGGGGTAGGTATTCTTGTATCGCCCCACCTTGCTGCCTCTATATTGGAGTTTTCCCCGGTGGACGAAAGGGTTGCTTCCCTGCGCCTTCGGGTTGGGAAACGGGTCCTGACCATCATTTGTGCCTATGCACCAAATGATGTTTCAGAGTACCCACCCTTTTTGGAGTCTGTGACTGGGGTGCTGGAGGGTGCTCCTCCTGGAGACTCCATTGTCCTACTGGGGGACTTCAATGCGCACGTGGGCAACGACAGTGAAACCTGGAGGGGGGTGATTGGGAGGAACGGCCTGCCCGATCTGAACCCGAGTGGTGTTCAGTTATTGGACTTCTGTGCTAACCACAGTCTGTCCATAACGAACACCATGTTCAAGCATAAGGGTGTCCATATGTGCACCTGGCACCAGGACACCCTAGGCCGCAGGTCGATGATCGATTTTGTTATCGTATCATCAGACCTGCGACCGTATGTCTTGGACACCCGAGTAAAGAGAGGTGCAGAGCTGTCAACTGATCACCACCTGGTGGTGAGTTGGATCCGATGGCAGGGGAGGAAGCCATTCAGACCTGGTAGACCCAAACGTATAGTGAGGGTGTGCTGGGAGCGTCTGGCTGAGGCCCCTGTCCGGGAGGTCTTCAACTCCCACCTCCGGAAGAACTTCAACCACATTCCGAGGGAGTCTGGAGACATGGAGTCTGAATGGGCCATGTTCTCCACCTCTGTTGTTGAAGCGGCGGCCCAGAGCTGCGGCCGCAAGGTGGTCGGTGCATCTCGTGGTGGCAACCCCCGAACCAAGTGGTGGACACCAGTGGTGAGGGGGGCCATTAAGCTGAAGAAGGAGTCCTATCAAGCTTGGTTGGCTTGTGGGACTCCCGAAGCAGCTGAGGTGTACCGGCAGGCCAAGCGGAGTGCAGCTCGGGTGGTTGCTGAAGCAAAAACCCGGGTATGGGAGGAGTTCGGTGAGGCCATGGAACAAGACTTTCGGTCGGCTTCAAAGAGATTCTGGCAAACTGTTCGGCGGCTCAGGAGGGGAAAGCAGCTCCCCGTCCACACTGTGTATGGTGCGGATGGGACACTGTTGACTTCAACTGGGGATATCGTCGGGCGGTGGAAGGAATACTTCGAGGATCTCCTCAATCCCACTGATACGCCTTCCACAGAGGAAGCAGGGTTTGGGGACAAGGGGGATGACTCGCCTATCACAGGGGCTGAGGTCGCCAAGGTGGTTAAAAATCTCCTTGGTGGCCGGGCCCCGGGGGTGGACGAGATTCGCCCCGAGTACCTCAAGGCCCTGGATGTTGTTGGGCTGTCATGGTTGACACGCCTCTGCAACATTGCGTGGAGGTCGGGGGCAGTGCCTTTGGCATGGCAAACCGGGGTGGTGGTTCCTCTCTTCAAAAAAGGGGACCGGAGGGTGTGCTCCAACTTTAGAGGGATCACACTCCTCAGCCTCCCTGGGAAGGTCTATGCCAAGGTACTGGAGAGGAGAGTCCGGCCGTTGGTCGAACCTCGGATTCAGGAGGAGCAATGTGGTTTTCGTCCTGGCCGTGGCACATCGGACCAGCTCTTTACCCTCTCGAGAATTCTTGAGGGTTCGTGGGAGTTTGCCCAACCAGTTTACATGTGTTTTGTGGACTTGGAGAAGGCATTTGACCGCGTCCCTCGTGGATTTTTGTGGGGGGTGCTTCGGGAGTATGGGGTATCGGGCTTGTTGTTACGAGCTATTCGGTCTCTGTACGACCGTTGTGAGAGTTTAGTTCGTATTGCCAACACTCGGTCGGAGTCATTCCCAGTGAGAGTTGGACTCCGCCAGGGCTGCCCTTTGTCACCGGTCCTGTTCATAATTTTTATGGACAGGATTTCTAGGCGCAGCCAGGGAATGGAGGGTGTCATACTTGGTGACCACAGGATCTCATCTCTGTTGTTTGCAGATGATGTTGTCCTGTTGGCTTCATCCAGCAATGACCTACAGCTCTTGCTGGGACGGTTTGCCGCTGAGTGTGAAGCGGCTGGGATGAGAATCAGCACCTCCAAGTCCGAGTCCATGGTCCTCAGCCGGAAAAAGGTGGATTGTCCTCTCCGGGTTGGGGACAGGCTCCTGCCCCAAGTGGAGGAGTTTAAGTATCTTGGGGTCTTGTTCACGAGTGAGGGGAAAATGGAGCGAGAGATCGACAGACGGATTGGAGCAGCATCTGCAGTGATGCGGACGTTGTACCGGTCTGTTGTGGTGAAGAGGGAGCTTAGTTCTAAGGCAAAGCTGTCGATTTACCAGTCAATCTACGTTCCTACTCTCACCTATGGTCACGAGCTTTGGGTAATGACCGAAAGAACGAGATCGCGGATACAAGCGGCTGAAATGAGCTTTCTCCGTAGGATTGCTGGACTCACCCTCAGAGATAGGGTGAGGAGCTCAGTCATCCGGGAGAGGCTCAGAGTAGAACCGCTGCTCCTCCACATTGAAAGGAGTCAGTTGAGGTGGTATGGGCATCTGATTAGGATGCCTCCTGGACGTCTCCCACTTGAGGTGTTTCAGGCACGTCCCACTGGGAGGAGACCCCGGGGCAGACCCAGGACTCGGTGGAGAGACTATGTCTCCCAGCTAGTCTGGGAACGCCTTGGTATCCCCTCTGAAGAGCTGGAGCAGGTGGCTGGGGAGAGGGAAGTCTGGGCTTCTCTGCTTGAACTGCTGCCTCCGCGACCCGGACCTCCGGAAAAGCGGTAGAAGATGGATGGATGGATGGATGGAGACTTAAACCAGGCCATTGATGGTTGGGTAGGGATCATTGAGAACAAATAATTGATTTTAGGAAGGACCATCATTTTAACGGTTGCGACTCTTCCCATTAATGATAAAGGTAGTGTCCTCCAGCGCGCAAGGTCGTCTTGTATTGTTTTTAAAAGGGGAATATGATTTAGTCGCAATTAACTCTTGAGAGCCTGGGGGAAATATCTATTCCTAAATATTTAACATTTCCTGATTGTATTGGAATAGTAGATGTATTTGAGAAATTACAATTTATAGGTAAAACTATTGATTTTACCCAGTTAATAGAATAGTCTGATAATGATGAAAATTTATCAGTGAGCGCCGCTGTCTGAAGAAGAGATCTTTGTGAGTTTTCAAGGAAAATCAATACATCAACATTTTGTCGTATGGCTGCTGCTAATAGTTCAATCAAGATGGTAAAAAGTGAGGGAGTGTCACACCCCTGCCTAGTACCTCTCTGGAGATTAAAGCTTCGGGAAGTCTGATCATATAGTGTTTAATCCAGTTTATGAAAGATGAGCCAAACCCGAACTTGTTTAACACCATAAAAAGAAATTTCCAGTTAACACGGTCAAAGGCTTTCTCTGCATCCAGGGACAAGATTGTAATTTCTATGTTATTGATCTTGCAGTAGTCTATTAAATAGCCTACGTGTATTATCAGCTGAGTGCCTACCCTTGATGAAACCGGTTTGATCTGGGTGTATAATAAACGGAATTATCCTTTCCAGTCTTTTGGCGAGAGCTTTGCAAATTATTTTAAGATTGACATTCATAAGTGAGATGGGACGGTAGCTGGATGGAAGCGTTTCTTTTCCAGGTTTAAGGAGCAGGATAATACTAGCCAAACTCATATTTGGATGAATTACATTATCCTCTTTTAATTTGGTTCACCATTTTAAAAGTAGGTGCCATCACAGGCCAAAATTCTTTATAAAATTCTACTGGAAAACCATCTGGTCCCGGGGCTTTGTTTTTTGGGATGTGCTTAAGTGCCTCCTGGAGTTCAGACACCTGAAGAGGTGCATCCAGAGCTGCAATCTGTTCATTACTTAATTGTGGTAAATATCGTCCAAAAATTTATCTCTGAGTCAGATGGGTTAACCTGAGATGAGTAAAGGTTTTCATAACACTTTCTGAAGGAGTTATTTATTTCTTCAGGCTCATGGGTAATATTTCCAGTCATATCCTTGATAAGAGTGGATAGTTGTTTTTTTCTTTTATTCAATCTAAGCTGGTTCACAAGATATCGCCCCAATTTATTACTGTGTTCAAACTTCTCAAGATGCAGTCTTTGTATTAAATAAAAACTGCTCTTTTGCTTGTAATTTCTTTTAATTCCAGCTTTAATTTTCTCAGATCGTTAAGTGTCTGTTCCTGTGGGGAAGCGGCACAGGTTGTCTCCAGTGATTTAATTTTCTGTTCTAAGTCCAGTACCAGTGCTTTTTCTTTTTTATTCTTATATGACCAGTAAGAAATTATTTTACAGTGGGGCAAAAAAGTATTTAGTCAGCCACCAATTGTGCAAGTTCTCCCACTTAAAAGATGAGAGAGGTCTCGCAATTTTCATCATAGGTATACCTCAACTATGAGAGACAAAATGAGAAAAAAAAATCCAGAAAATCACATTGAAGGATTTTTAATGAATTAATTGGTTCGTCGTCAGCCTCCGTCGGTCTATGATGACCATGGAAGAGAATCCTAAACGTCTACTCTGCTGGAACAGCACCGCCTGTGGCTGAACAGGCTGGTGCGCACCGGTGTTCTACCTTCCAGCGTTTGGCGTTGGTAGGATTCAAGCCTGGGCAGGAAGATATGGGGGACAAGATGTTACCCATGCAGCATGTCCCCCCTCTCCACATCACTGATGAATCCAAAGGAACAGCAGGGCTGCTATAGTTTGGTACCAGCGCCGTCGCAGGAGCTGCCAGAACGATGTTGAGCACAACAGAGAACTGCCTTAGGGGCTCCGACTCCGGATTTTTCCTCAGGGTTGACTCCCGAAGCCTTTCCCGTGACCGGGTGTGCCGCAAGGCAGCGGAGATTTGAAATCAGGGTTTACCTTCCCCTAGATGGGCTACCTTCCCAGGTTGACGAGCCACCATCTACCCGAAGCATCTGGTTTTAAGGCGCCAGAGAGCCGCCCTCGCCCCTTCTCCTATTAGTAAAAGCAGTTCCGCCGGGCTTAGAGACTAAACCACACGGGCAGGCTAGGAGTTGGACTTAGTTGTCAGAGGCTTTTCGAGACGCACGCCGTAAGGAGCATTTTATGAGCACTGGGAGCTTAACCCCAGTGCCGCTCCTGGCTATGACAACTCCTCAGTAAAATAAGTATTTGGTCACCTACAAACAAAGATTTCTGGCTCTCACAGACCTGTAACTTCTTCTTTAAGAGGCTCCTCTGTCCTCCACTCCTTACCTGTATTAATGGCACCTGTTTGAACTTATCAGTATAAAAGACACCTGTCCACAACCTCAGTCAAACTCCAAACTCTACTGTGGCCAAGACCAAAGAGCTGTCAAAGGACACCAGAAACAAAATTGTAGACCTGCACCAGGCTGGGAAGACTGAATCTGCAATAGGTAAGCAGCTTGGTGTGAAGAAATCAACTGTGGGAGCAATTATTAGAAAATGGAAGACATAAAAGACCACTGATAATCTCCCTCTATCTGGGGCTCCACGCAAGATCTCACCCCATGGGGTCAAAATTATCACGAGAACGGTGAGCAAAAATCCCAGAACCACATGGGGGGACCTAGTGAATGACCTGCAGAGAGCTGGGACCAAAGTAACAAAGGCTTCATCAGAAACACACTACACTGCCAGGGACTCAAATCCTGCAGTGCCAGACGTGTCCCCCTGCTTTAAGCCAGTACATATCCAGGCCTGTCTGAAGTTTGCTAGAGAGCATTTGGATGATCCAGAAGAGGATTGGGAGAATGTCATATGGTCAGATGAAACCAAAATAAACTTTTTGGTAAAAACTCAACTTGTTGTGTTTGGAGGAGAAAGAACACTATACCTACTGTGAAGCATGGGGGTGGAAACATCATACTTTGGGGCTGTTTTTCTGCAAAGGGACCATGACGACTGATCCGTGTAAAGGAAAGAATGAATGGGGCCATGTATCGTGAGATTTTGAGTGAAAACCTCCTTCCACCAGCAAGAGCATTGAAGAAGAAACGTGGCTGGGTCTTTCAGCATGACAATGATCCCAAACACACCGCCCAGGCAACAAAGGAGTGGCTTTGTAAGAAGCATTTCAAGGTCCTGGAGTGGCCTAGCCAGTCTCCAGATCTCAACCCCATAGAAAATCTTTGGATGGAGTTGAAAGTCCGTGTTGCCCAGCGACAGCCCCAAAACATCACTTCGATTTTCTGGATTTTTTTTTTCTTATTTTGTCTCTCATAGTTGAGGTATACCTATGATGAAAATTGGAGACCTCTCATCTTTTAAGTGGGAGAACTTGCACAATTGGTGGCTGACTACTTTTTTACCCCACTGTACCTCGCATGACCGTTTTTGCGGTTCCCCAAAGAACACCTGGGGATATTCCTGGCACATCATTATATTCCAGATATGATTACCACAAGTCTTTTGTCTTTCAGTAGTGATATTAAATTTCCAGCTCCTAGTTTCCCTTGTAGCTTTCCTATTTATTAGTGTAAGAGATACTGGATGGTGATCGCTAATAGCTTGATTTGGGAACCTATTTCAGTGTCTGTGATGTCCCTCACAATAAGAGTTACTAGCTAAAAAGAAATCTAGATGCGAATGTAATTATGAACTGATGAAAAAAAGTGTATTCCCGAAGAGTTGGGTGAGGAGAACGCCATTCATCGCAAAGATCAATATCATTCATGTACTGTTTGAGAGTGTCAGTAGCCTGCCATTTTCGGTGATTCCCCGATGTACTGAGCCTGTCGATTGCATGGTTTAATACCTGGTTGAAGTCCCCTCCTATTATAAGTGTAGTGTCCAAGTGCTCAGAAAGAGAAGTGAAAAAAGTGTGAAAATAGGATGGGTTGTCAACATTTGGGCCATAAACGCTTGCAATACATAGATCCAAATTTTGGACTGAGATTTTTAGTATTATAAATCTGCCTTCCAGATCTGTTATGGTGTTATTCACAACAAAGCGTATCCTTCTGTTTACCAGTATAGCTACCGCCCATTGTTTAGAATTAAAGCTGGCTGAGTACATGTGGGGAAATTCCGGGGAGGTGAGCGCATCTACAGACACATGTGTCTCCTGCAATAAGACAAAGTCTGCCTGTAGATCGTTCAGTCGATTAAAAACTTTTAGCCTCTTCTCCCTGGTTCCAATTCCCCGTATGTTCCACGTGACAAACTTAAATGTGGACATGTCTTCACCAACTGGTTGTGTACTAAAGACTAACTAAATGTGCCTATGTGATTGTATGTCTGTAATGTAGGCACCATCAACATCATCATCATAGCAGTCTGTCGGGAGGCGACAATGACTTTCATTTAGGTCTGATCAGATTCCTCCACGCAGCTCTGTAATTCGCCTTCCGCTGCCAGGAACTCCTGACCTTGTTAACCCGGGCGACGTCCGAGCCGGTATGAGTTGCTCTCTTGACTGACCATTTCATGAAACTGCTTGCAAAGTGAGTACTGCTAGCTTTTGCTGGACTAGCGACTCATTCTTGGCAGATAATCAATGTATTATCAGTGGCAAGGACAGGCCAAGACAAACTCACTCCAGTATCTGTTGCAGTGACTGACCAGATGATAGGTTTTTGCAGTGACTGACCAGATGATAGGTTTATCTCATCTCTGCTCTTTGTGTAGTGCATGTCACGATGCACTGACTGGCAAAAGACGTTGTGACAGATGTGCGTATCTGCCAGGATGTCCAGTCTCACCCTGTGTAACTGGGAGTGGTCTACCAAAGACCTGGTTTTACCCCCGAGGCTTTTTTCTCCCCCTGAGATGCGCAAGACAGTCGACTCCAGTAAGTATACACCTACGCATATATAATTGGGTGTGCGCGCATGTCGTCTCTGTGCCATTTGCCTGCAATTGCAAGCAAATGGGGTGCATGTATTTCAAGTTATTTCCTGTAAACCAGAAGTATGAAAAAAAAAACAGACATAAAGGTTAGTAAGTGGTGAAAAAATGCAGATAGGTCCATGACCTAAGAACTTCAACAAAATTAACTACCAACAACAACCTCAACAAAGAAATAAACATTGACAAATGTTAACAAATTAAACTGAGCTCGAGTAAGAGACCTGTGCACAATCGCACTCTTTTTCCACCTGTAGCTAAAAAAACAAAAAACAAAAAACAAAATAGGCTCTAGAATAACCAGGGCGTTAATAGTCTCATCCATAAACAGCTTGCCATCTATATACAGTCTATCCACAGAAATGATATCTCGTTTACCTTCTTGGATGTTTTGTTTCCTAACGGGAAAAAGCTTCCTTCTCCTTTCCAAGATTTCCTGTGGAAATTGATCATTTAGACCATAATTGGTGTTTTTAAGCTGCCTGCCCTGCACCTCTCTACCAAAATTTTTGCTTAAAATGCTCAAATTTGGCAACAATAGGTCTGGGACGATTATTCTGGGAATCTTTTTGCCCAATTCGGTGGACACAGTGGAAGGTAATTGAATTTGTGACTTCGGGGGATAGTTTTAGTTGTGATGAGATAAATTCACGGACCAGCTGTTCTGGATTTATTATTTTTACGAGAGAGACGAGCTGTGCTTGACTCAGCTAAACTCTCCCGCAAACTCTGGAACTCTTGAGAGCTCGACCAGCGCCAGTCTACCATCCATGCTGGTAAGTTCATTCTCAATGGAGAAAAAGGATGTCACTAACCTCGGTGCCCTGCTGTGATTTCTTGGGCGTTATTTTTGGCGAATCTGCGGGTCTCGGTCGTTTAGACTGAGAAGCAGCGGCAGAACACACACTCGCCTGCTCCATGACACAGCAACGGTAATAGAACTCGTCGATGTAGTTCTCTAGTTCCTCCAGCTCCGTACAAAAAAAAAAGTCATTAGTTAATGAATTACAAAAAAAAAAAAACCTACCTGTGGAAAAGTGTTTTTAAGCTCGGTCGACAGCAGTCACCATTTGGATTATTGCGCAAATTGTCTCGAGACGTCTCGCGATCACAGCATTGGCCCTCACCACAGAAAAAAATCATCTTGCCATTTTCTTTCTAATTGACGAGTCTTCTGTTTTCAGGCACGAGTTTCTGTGTTGAACCACGGAGTTAGAAATCTGATTACTTTTTCTTTTTTAAAGGGGCCACCATGTCTAGAGTCTAATGCAGAGAAGCTGCAACACTACCATGCTATTACAGAAGGAGCAAGCTGTCTATAGCTTATTTCCGTTGTGTTGACACATGGCATAGAGGAAACAATCTGCATAAATTTAGTAACATCATCATCTGAGAGGCATCTACTGTAGTAATATTTTTCCTTAGGAGCCAAATAGTTAGAAAAAGTAAAATCAAAGGTTAACAGACAATGGTCTGACAGTACAGGGTTATGAGGAGACACTAGGGCTCCGTACAGAGGGAGCTGAGGAGAAAGATCAGAGAAGGCAAGGACAGCTTCAGGAAGAAGATGGAGGACAAGCTGCAACAGAGCGACATCAGCGGGGTCTGGAGAAACCTCAAAACCATCTCGGGGCTCCAGAATACCTCCCCCCAGGCCACAGGGGGCAGGGAGTGGGCGAACAACCTGAATCTGTTTTTCAATAGATTTGACCAACCGCCCTCCCCCCTGACTGCACAACAACCACTGCTGCCTCTAAAGAAATCAAGTCCTGCTGCCCACTCCCCACTCCACCAACACCCCCCCACTCCCAACACACAGCCCCCCATCCTGACCCTGACCAGGACCCAGGTGAGGACGGAGCTGAGGAAGATCAAGGCGAGGAAGGCGCCGGGACCGGACGGCATCAGCGCAAAGCTCCTCAAGTCCTGTGCAGACCAGCTGTGTGGGATTGTGACGTATATCTTCAACATGAGCCTGAAACTGGGGAGGGTACCACAGCTGTGGAAAACATCTTGTGTGGTACCTGTACCAAAAACTTCCCACCCCAAAGACCTGAACAGCTACAGACCGGTGGCCTTGACGTCCCACTTGATGAAGACCCTGGAGAGACTGCTCCTTGCTCACCTCCGCCCCCTGGTGGAACCAGCGATGGATCCACTCCAGTTCGCCTACCAGCATGGCATTGGGGTGGAGGATGCGGTGATCTTCCTCCTTCACCGTTCTCTGTCCCACCTGGAGAAGCCCGGGAATATGGTGAGGATCATGTTCTTTGACTTCTCCAGTGCTTTCAACACCATCCAACCGATGATCCTGAAGGACAAGCTGCTGCGCGCAGGGGTGGACCAGCACCTGTCATCATGGATCCTGGACTACCTCACGAACCGGCCTCAGTTTGTGAGAACCCGGGACTGTGTGTCCGACACGATCATCAGTAGCACGGGGGCCCCCCAGGGAACGGTGCTGGCTCCCTTCCTGTTCACTCTTTATACTGCGGACTTCTCACACAACACAACACACTGCCATCTACAGAAGTTCTCTGATGACTCTGCGATCGTTGGCCTCATCTCCAATGGAGATGAAGCTGAGTACAGAGGGCTTATCCAGGACTTCGTGGACTGGTGCCATCGTAACTGCCTCCAGATCAACGCGAGGAAAACTAAGGAGCTGGTGGTGGACTGCCGCAGGCATGGGCAGCCCCTCACAGTACCAGTAAATATACAGGGAACAGACATCGAGATGGTGACATCCTATAAGTACCTGGGTATTCATCTGAACAATAAACTAGACTGGTCACACAATACTGATGCACTCTACAAGAAGGGACAGCGCAGGCTGTTCCTGCTGAGGAGACTCAGGTCTTTTGGTGTACAAGGGGCGCTGCTGAAGTCATTCTATGACACGGTGGTGGCATCAGCCATCACTTTTGGAGTGGTCTGCTGGGGCAGTGGCATTACTGCAGCCGATAGGAAGAGACTGAACAAACTGATTAAGAAAGCTAGCTCTGTCCTGGGGCAGCGCCTTGATCCGATGGAGGAGATAGGAGAGAGAAGGACGGTGGCTAAACTGTCATCTCTGCTGGAGTCCGAGTTCCACCCTATGCAGGACATACTGAATGCACTGAGGAGCTCATTTAGCAGCAGACTACATCATCCCAGGTGCACAACCGAGAGGTTTCGTAGGTCCTTCCTACCAACGGCTGTCAGACTGTACAACCTAAGCAGGGCTGCTCGCAGAGATAGCAAAAAGACGTAACAAACTAATAGTTTTTTGAATGCAAAAGATGCAATAGACTTACACAATGGTCCCCTCCGGCATACAACTAGGAACATACCGGTCGCTATGGAGGGTGAGAATATGTATGGGCACATAATCATACCATGTAGGATAACTAAGTAGACGGTTATGCTGTTTCATTCCATCTAGCTACAATGCTCAGCACTGGGTGTGTTTATATATTTATATATCTACATATTATTCCATCTAGCTACATTGCTCCGCACTGTGTGTGTTTATATACTTGCATATTTATTCCACCTAGCTGCAATGCTCCGTACTGTGGGTGTTTATATATTTACATATTTATTCCATCTAGCTACAATGCTCTGCACTGTGTGTCTGTGTGTGTGTGTATATATATATATTTTATAGTAATACGTACATATGTATATTAGCTGCTCTTGCTTGCTTGTTTTTTTCTTGCCTTCTGATTGTTGCTCTGAGTGTTGCTATCCCTGTGCTGTTGCAATCCTGGAATTTCCCTGTTGTGGGACTAATAAAGGCTTATCTTATCTTATCTTATCTTACTACCAGATTTTCTATTTCTATGCCATATGTCAGAACAAGGTCCAACGTATGGTGGAGATAATGGGTAGAATTTCCTACTTTCTGAGAAAACCATCAAGCCTAATATTGAGTTAAATGCCAAATTAAGGCAATCACTATCTACATCTACATGTATATTAAAGTTCCCTACTATAATTATTCTGATTTCAGTACTAAATCAGCTAAGAATTTGGCAAATTCGGATAAAAACTGAGTAGGTTGATGGAGGACAATAAACTATGGCAAATAAAATCGGGTTTAGCCTACAGCCGTGGACAAAATTGTTGGTACCCCTCTTGTTAATGAAAGAAAAACCCACAATGGTCACAGAAATAACTTGAATCTGACAAAAGTGGTAATAAATAAGAATTCTATGAAAATTAACCAATGAAAATCACAATGCTTTTGAATTGTGGTTCAACAGATTTTAAAAAACTCATGAAACAGGCCTGGACAAAAATGATGGTACCCTTAATATTTTGTTGCACAACCTTTTGAGGCAAACGATTTCTGTAACTGTCAATGAGACTTCTGCACCTCTCAGCAGGTATTTTGGCCCACTCCTCATGAGCAAACTGCTCCAGTTGTCTCAGGTTGAAGGGTGCCTTCTCCAGACAGCATGTTTCAGCTCCTTCCACAGATTTTCAATAGGATTTAGATCAGGGCTCATAGAAGGCCACTTTAGAATAGTCCAATGTTTCGCTCTTAATTCTTGGGTGTATTTAGCTGTGTGTTTTGGGTCATTATCCTGTTGCAAGACCCATGACCTGCGACTGAGACCAAGCTGTCTGACACTGGGCAGCACATTTCTCTCTAGAATACCTTGATAGTCTTGAGATTTCATTGTACCCTGCACAGATTCAAGACACCCTGTGCCAGATGCAACAAAGCAGCCCCAGAACTTAACAGAACCTCCATGTTTCACAGTAGGGACAGTGTTCTTTTCTTGGTATGCTTCATTTTTGCGTCTGTTAACATAGCGCTGATGTGCCTTGCCAAAAAGTTCCAGTTTTGTCTCATCTGTCCATAGGACATTCTCCCAGAAGCTTTGTGGCTTGTCAACATGCAGTTTGGCAAATTCCAGTCTGGCTTTTTTAGGATTTGTTTTCAACAGGGGGGTCCTCCTTGGTCGCCTCCCATGAAGTCCACTTTGGCTCAAACGACGACGGATGGTGCGATCTGACACTGATGTACCTTGACCTTGGGAGTTCACCATGAATGTGTTTAGAGGTTGTTCTGGGCTCTTTTGTTACCATTCTCCATTAAGTTTCCTCCTGCGGCCACATCCAGGGAGGTTTGGCTACAGTCCCGTGGATCTTAAAATTTCTGAATAATATGTGCAACTGTAGTCACAGGAACATCAAGCTGCTTGGAGATGGTCTTATAGCCTTTACCTTTAACATGCTTGTCTATAATTTTCTTTCTAATCTCCTGAGACAGCTCTCTCCTTTGCTTCCTCTGGTCCATGTTAAGTGTGGGATACACCATGTCACCATACAGCACAGTGACTACTTGTCACCCTTTAAATAGGCTGACTGACTGATTACAAGTTTGTAGACACCTGTGATGTTAATTAGAGGACACATCTTGGTCGAACATGTCCCTATGGTCACATTATTTTCAATCTTTTCTAGGGGTACCATCATTTTTGTCCATGCCTGTTTCATGAGTTTTTTAAAATAATTCTGTTGAACCACAATTCAAAAACATTTGTCTGATTTTCATTGGTTAATTTTCATCAAATTTTTATTACCACTTTTGTCAGATTCAAGTTATTTCTGTGACCATTGTGGGTTTTTCTTTCATTAACAGAGGGGTACCAACAATTTTGTCCACGGCTGTAAAATTGCTAAAATGCCCAATACTGAGGACCAGGCCCTCAAAGGAATTATAACGTGTTTTTTGCTTTACATTAACTAGTAATTTGGAATGGTAAATTGTTGCTACTCCTCCATGACCAGAACTTATGGGATTTTGACAGTTTAAATAACCAGAGGGAGTTGATTCATTCAAACCAACATAATCCTCTTGCCCTAGCCAAGTCTCTGTAAGGGATATTAAATCAATCTGATGGTCAATTAACAGATCATGGACTAGTAGAGACTTGGGAGTTGAGACCTAATATTTAACAAACCACATTTAATTTTTAAATTATTAGAGACTTGATGTTTGAGTTTTACCAACATTTTGCTTAATCACTTCGGGATGTTTATACATTATATTTTTATTAACTTTGGGGGAGTAGACAAAGGTTCTCTAAGGGGGAACACAGGGGCAAAGTTGAGGGGTGGTGGATGAGGTGGAGCTGCAGAAAGGCGTATATTTATCAAGTTATGTTGTATTTGTCTTGGGTTATAATATTTTGGGTAACGGGAGACAGACACAATCTCTATGGGGTTATAAATTGAAGACTGATCTAAACAGTGAGGATTATTTGGATTAATAGGATTAATATGAGAAGTGGAAACGAAGGGCTGGTTGGCAGACCCAGGAACTTCGGAGTGAGTTAACGCACCAAATTTCAGTCACTGTACTAAAAAACGCTGAATGGAATAGAACAGATTGTCCCTTAAAACACGTGCACAAAGTCTATTTGGATGGATGCCATCTGGCCTCATAAGTGATGGGCAGTTCCAGAACAGGTTGAAATTGTCTACAAAACCAATGTTAAAAGTAGGACATGTAGAACACAATCAGGTATAAGGCTGAGAGTTCTGCTAAAATAACTGCAACCTCGTCTGAAAGGTGCCAAAGGCCCAGAGATAAACACACGTCTGCCACAGTTCATAAGAGTGGACAGATGGCTCCTGAAGTCACTCTTAAAAGATCTCCGACACTTCATCTGGGATGTTGTTGCATCCAACATGTACAACGACAGTTTTAGTGTGGGGGAATTCATTTAACAGGTCAGGGGTAAGAGCCTCAATGTCAGACACTTAAGCCCCAGGAAAAAATTTAGTAACAACAGTACCTGCTTCTGACGTTCCTCATAATCGAGTCGCCAATTACCAACGCTGTCTTGGTGGGGGGGGGGGGGGGCTTTGTCGGTGGTTTCCGAAGTGGTGGGTAATTTTGTCGATGTTGTTGTTGTGATGGTGGGGGGGTGATACGCTTTCTTTTTGTTGCTGGTGTATAGTTTGGCACACCTAAAGTAGTTTTAATCTGGGGCTTGCGTGTTTGGGCCGCCGCTTAAGGAGGAGGAGGAGGGGCGGCCATGAGTGGATGATTGACATCCAAGTGGGGAAAATCTTCCAGAGAAAGGATGTCGAATCTATTTTCCAGTAGCAAGGGAAGAGAAGAGGCATGGCCCTGTCTGGTCAATCGCCGATGTTTGCTAGTTGGCCCAACCAAGGTCCAGGGTGCGCATTGAGGATGAGAAAAAACACCCGGGGCTTTGGGATTAGCTCCAAGCTGAAGCCAGTGTATATTGCTGGGGTCCTGGACATCTGAGGAGACCAGAGCAGGGGTGTAAGTGGATGGCGATGTGCTGAATTCACCCAGGTAAGTAGCAGTCTCTGCCAGCTGCGAGTCGGTTGCTGGGGCCGTTGTTCGCCCGAGAATTATAGTGTCAAGGTGGTCTTCAGCCTCCCGAATCTTATAGAGGTTGGAGAGTCTCACTTCCAACTCAGAAACCTTCCTAAGGAGGGACACACAGCTGACACACATTGGGGATGGAGCCATGATGTTCCAGGTGAGAAGAGCCAGCCAGCCAAAAACAGCTAAAAACAGCTAAAAATAGGTTAGCCTAGCCCAGTGAACAGCCCCGCCCGGGGTCTGATCCACCCGTGTCTAATCGGGCTTTCTGCTAGGCCAACACTGAGCTAACACCAAGCAAATGCTAATATCAGCAAAAAGAGAAAAAATTAAAAATGAAGTCAATAAAAACAAACAAGCGGACCAGATAATGCTTTGACATGACCAGACATTTATAGACGCCGGCACAAATCTGGCACAAATCTGATTTCTTTCTGCTGTATAAATCAAAAAGACTAAGGTACGTGGAAGTGGCTCACATTAAATCACCTAGAAATATCTTCTGTATACCCCCACTTTAACGTATGGGCTAGTGTTTAACCACCTATCTCCCCTGAAAGGAGAATATACCCAACATCAAAGCAGGTCACAGCAGCTTCATCCTACCAGTAATTAATGACTGGCCTTCCCCAGTAGGAGCCCCACGGTAACTAATGAAGACAGGGAAAAAGACTCATGCATCAGCTTTCCTCCTTGATCCTTTTTTTTTTTTTTTTAAATAAAATTACTCTCTACATTTACAATCTTCCTCTTCCTGTTCATCACAGGCATTTTGAGAGATGACTCAGGAGTGGCTCAGAGACTAAAATACATTAAAAATAAAATGCTTCTGCTCCATTTTCCTTTTTTGCCATGGTTTTATAATTACAAATTACACAAAACAGTAGTTTTTTATAACAGCAGTGTCAAGCTCAGCTGATTTACACATGCTTCAACACTTTGCTCAGTCAGTTTGTCAAATGAGGTACAGACACTGAAAAAGTCCCTCATCAGTACATCATAAGTCCAATATAATAAAGAACCTGCTGATTATTAAGAGATAATTGGAGAGGTGAAAACAGATGCTTAATGAGATGTGACATTAAGTGCCTTACTTCTCCTGGTAAGGCATTTAGTAAGGCACTTTTTAATCTATTCATGACCATTCTGAAAACAAAAGTTAAACTAGAAAAGCACTCGGAGAGTGCAGACCTCCGCCAAGCACCACAGTTCCCCTCCCCCCAATACAGGGTTTGTGTATACGTTTTCAGATTCCTTGACCATGAAAACATATGACTAGCAATTGGATTCACAATGATAGGATTAGTGGTTCAGTAGTTATTGACGAAAATGGCATTTTCCGTAATGGTGGTTTTCTTCTGGACGGTGATCCAGATCACCACCAAAATGTAATCATCTGTAGGATACCCCATTTCTGACAATCTGTGAAAATTTCATGAAAATCCGTCCATAACTTTTTGAGTTATCTTGCTAACAAACAAACAAACAGACAAGACAAACCAACGCCGATGATCACATAACCTCCTTGGCGGAGGTAATAAAAACCAGAGGTTGCTCTTGATGAATCGAGTGATAAAAGCCCTTTATTGATCTCATCAAGACTCTCACTGTTCCTCTCGTCTGTTTGTTAAATCTTCTCCAGGTTTCACAACACTCCTCTGCCATGCCTTCATAATGCACATCAAGATTACAAAAGGCTGAAAATAGCACAACCTAAAATGCATCATGAAGGCTTCCCCAGGATCCCAAGCGAAGACTGTAAACAAAGGATTCCTCTGAAGTGCCCCCATCCCCACCCTGCTGCTCAGAGAACAGAGCACATTACAAGAACGGACAGAACCATTTGCAGATGGTGGGATGTTTGACAGGCAGAGATGACCAACGCTGGAGGTGCATCAACAGTAAAGGGTGGTGACTTCAAATGCTGTGTATTTTATAGGCCGCTCAGTCATGGGCTTGACTCACTATTGCCACAAAAGAGGCAAGCAGTGTGCCAACCTGGAAGTGTAAATTATTTACTATGTCTAAACTGTGCTGAGCACAGCAGAGCTGGGAGAAACACTAGCTGCTACAACACGGTGGAAGACTGTAGGAGTGTGTGTGAGTGCCTGTGTCCACTGTACTGGGCAGCATGTGTCAGGATAAAGGAGAAAGGCAGACCGTCACTGAGGGAAAGTATTTTTTCTTAACCCTCCTGTTATGTTAACAACAATGGTGTTCCCGGATCAATTTGACCCGGTGCATGTTTAATTATCCAAAAGATGTCCAAAACCAAAAAAATCCTAACAAACATTATTAATATTTCATTACTAATTCCATTACTAACTATTCTATCAATATTTAGTGCATTGGTGTTCCTTACCCCTAATAGCGTAATGGTTCAATTAGGATAATTCACTTGTTTTTCATAAAAAAAAAAAATGTTCAAACTTTTTTTTAATGTTTCACCACTTTATTACTTTTGAAAGACCAACATATAAAACATAACATTGAAACATAACATTTAAATTTTGTTTTACATACATGCACTGTTTGTGAACCACTAATGAACAAAATAACACAATATGAACAAGGTGTGTGTGTCTGTCTTTACGTCGACACGGCACATGAGTGACATGTCATCACACTGTGCTTTGTCCAAATGAATTTTCCACATTTCGCACAGGTCATGCTTGTCTTGACATCATCAGATAGCCTGCAGACCTGGCACCTCTTCCTCTTTCTTTTCCCCTCAGCAGCAACCTAGAACCAAGAGGACCATGATTACTTTACTATGCTGTCTTTTTGCTGATCCCAAGACACACACAACACACTCTCATACACTTATATATACACACAAACACTTACCTCACGCACTGGAGTACTTGGTGCAGTCCTCTCCTGGATCTCCCTCACCGTGGCTGCAGCGGCTGGGGTCCTTGGCAGGTGCTCCCTCTGTTGGATGTGCAGTGTCACAAGCGCCTTCCCCAGCTCCTCGAGAAAGATGCGCCTCTTGTACAGCTTTGACACATTCCAGTCGGGAAAGATCTCAGACCAAATGACAAATGCGTTGTAGGCCGATGTATCGATCATGTTATAAAAGATGACCAATGGCCAGCGCGCAGTCATTCGTTTGGTGCTGTAGGACCCTGTTACTTTGTCCAAGTTGTCTACCCCCCTTTGGTGGCATTGTAATCCAGGATCATGCTTGGTTTCTGGTCCTCTCTTGTGCTTATTTCAGCATTTTTGTGCAGAGTGCTCATGAGAACAACATTTTTTCCCTTTTTGGGGCAGTAAGACACTAGGGCTGTGGTGTCTGTGAAGGCAAACATGGAAGATTGAGGGGTCCTGTTCTTGATTACCAGCAGCTCAGCAGGGAGTTCAGCCCTGTTCTTTCGATAGTTCCGACCATTGTGAGCTTTCTCTTCAGAAGCTCCTGACCCAAGTTGTAGTTTGTTAAAAAATTGTCACAGGTTATGTTGTGCGCCCCTTGAGACCCCATGCCATGTCGAGCACAACCCTTGTGCCCTGATTCTTCTTCGGGGCTCCTCCAACTGGCTTTCCAGTGTAAACCTGCATGTTCAATGCATAGCTGGTGTTTGCATCACATGCTGCCCAGATTTTTATTCCATATTTAGCTGGTTTGGAAGGCATATATTTGCCTAAATGGGCAGCGACCTCTGAATGCCACCAGCCGTTCATCTACTGTGATATTAGGGCCTGGGTTATAGAGTAGTGGAAGTTGCTCAACCCACTTGTCCCACACTGTCCTAATAGCTGCCAGCTTGTCTCTCTCCCGTCTACCAGCCTTTGTCTCTCGATAATCCAATCGGATTACTCTGGAGAAAATGCAAAAAGTCTCCAGAGACATTGTGGCTTGAAATATCGGCCTCCCTGTCTCTGCATCCCACAGACTGGCTGTTGATTCATCCTTCGATTTATAGACCCCAGCCAGGATGAGGAGCCCCAAATACGCATCTAAATAAATGTGTTTTATCCAGCTCCTTCTACTTCTCCCCAACAACACGTCTCCCTTCTAGATTAGTCATTTCCAGAATGATTTTCTGTATTCAATCTAGCATGACCAGCTCAAAAGCTACTTGATGTCAGTCACACGAGTCACTGCCATCCTAGTGGGCCCTGGCACTGTCTTTATTATGTTTATTTGGGGATGAAGACCAATGTATTTCACTATTTTTTGACATAAATGTCTTGCTTGGAGGAACAGGAATAGCTATTCCCTCATCTGGTTCAAAATCAGAATCATTAGAATCAGAATTTAGCTCAAGATGAAAGTCTTCATCTTCAGACACATCCTCCTTCTATTTCACTGTCATGATCAAAGATGGCTTCCAGAGCCTCCTGGACTGCCATCCTTTTGCTTCTGCTGCTCATTTTGTAAAGGTCTGCCTGACAGTGTAATGTTGGTAGGACTCCCATGCAGAGAAGCTTTTATATGTTTTGCCCCTCCCCTGCTGAGTGTCCACTGAATATGGGTGGAGTTTTCCCGCAAGAACATAAATGGTTCCCGTCAAAAGTCATAACACCTGCACCTGTGTGTGTGTGTGTGTGTGTGTGTGTGTGTGTGTGTGTGTGTGTGTGTGTGTGTGTGAGAGAAATATGTTGCAATAAGGTGCAAAGAAAGAAATAGTCTGACATTTCTGACACCCTTTACCTCCAGTTTGACTGCTGGGTCACATTGACCCAAACAGTATCTATGTGACAAACATGCAGGGGGTCATTGCAAATATGTGAGATGAACCATTTTCATATTATATGTTGATTACACTAAGGCAAGCAGAAGAAGTTTCATACTGAAAAAATACTTAACTATTTTTCCTAGATGTTCAAACTTTAAAACGGGTCAATTTGACCCGTAACATAACAGGAGGGTTAAATGCCACAAATGCTTTCAAAAGCCTCCCTGGAAATGTCTGCTTGTTGGTACCCCCCTGTTAATGAAAGAAAAACCCACAATGGTCACAGAAATAACAAAATCACACAGTGCTTTTGAATTGTGGTTCAACAGAATTATTTTAAAAAATAAACTCATGACACAGACCTGGATGGTACCCTTAACTTAATATTCTGTTGCACAACCTTTTGAGGCAATCACTGCAATCAAACGATTTCTGTAAGTGTCAGTGAGACTTCTGCACCTCTCAGCAGGTATCCACTGTCTCAGGTTTGAAGGGTGCTTTCTCCAGACGGCATGTTTCAGCTCCTTCCACAGATGTTCAATAGGATTTAGATCAGGGCTCATAGAAGGCCACTTTAGAGTAGTCCAATGTTTCGCTCTTAGCCAATCTTGGGTGTTTTTAGCTGTGTGTTTTGGGTCATTATCCTGTTGCAAGACCCATGACCTGCGACTGAGACCAAGCTGTCTGACACTGGGCAGCACATTTCTCTCTAGAATACCTTGATAGTTTTGAGATTTCATTGTACCCTGCAGATTCAAGACACACTGCCAGATGCAGCAAAGCAGCCCCAGAACATAACAGAACCTCCTCCATGTGTCACAGTAGGGACAGTGTTCTTGGTATGCTTCATTTTTGCGTCTGTGAACATAGGAGCTGATGTGCCTTGCCAAAAAGTTCCAGTTTTGTCTCATCTGTCCATAGGACATTCTCCCAGAAGCTTTGTGGCTTGTCAACATGCAGTTTGGCAAATTCCAGTCTAGCTTTTTTAGGATTTGTTTTCAACAGTGGTGTCCTCCTTGGTTGTCCGCCCATGGAAGTCCACTTTGGCTCAAACAACGACGGATGGTGCGCTCTGACACTGATGTACCTTGACCTTGGAGTTCACCATGAATGTGGTTAGAAGTTGTTCTGGGCTCTTTTGTTACCATTCGCATTATCCGTCTCCTCCCTTTGGCCATGTCCAGGGAGGTTGGCTACAGTCCCGTGGATCTTAAATTTCTGAATAATATGTGCAACTGTAGTCACAGGAACGTCAAGCTTCTTGGAGATGGTCTTACAGCCTTTACCTTTAACATGCTTGTCTATAATTTTCTTTCTAATCTCCTGAGACAACTTTCTCCTTTGCTTCCTCTGGTCCATGTTTAGTGTGGTACACACCATGTCAACAAACAGCACAGTGACTACTTGTCACCCTTTAAATAGGCCGACTGACTGATTACAAGTTTGTAGACACCTGTGATGTTAATTAGAGGACACATCTTGGTTCACATTATTTATCTTTTCTAGGGGTACCATCATTTTTGTCCAGGCCTGTTTCATGAGTTTGTTTTTTAAAATAATTCTGTTGAACCACAATTCAAAAGCATTGTCTGATTTTCATTGGTTAATTTTCATAGAATTTTTATTACCATTTTTGTCAGATTCAAGTTATTTCCGTGACCATTGTGGGTTTTTCTTTCATTAACAGAGGGGTACCAACAATTTTGTCCACGTCTGTGTATTGATCACCATGGGTGGTGTGTGTTTGCTCATCCATCATGGTCACTATAAAGCCGAGTGTGCCGTACCACTCCTCCTCCACCAGGGGCCCTCTGGGATGGTATACGAGAGGTCATTAAACTCCAGGTCCACAGCAGAGCGCCGTGGGAGGTGGGAAAAGTACTGCACCTCTGTGATGCGGTTCTCCACTTTCTTCAGATGGGTGAGCAGAGGTGCCTCCCGAGGAGCGCCACCGTGGAGCTCTGTCTCCTCCATGGGGATGTTGACCGTGCACTGATCCACCATTTTCTCAGCCATGATGACAAGCTGGAGGGGGGGACAACACAGACAGCAGTCACAGCTTAAAAACAGTCAGTCCTAACTGATAGCCTTACATATGAACTCACTCACTCACTCACTCACTCACTCACTCACTCACTCACTCACTCACTCACTCACTCACTCACTCACTCACTCACTCACTCACTCACTCACTCACTCACTCACTCACTCACTCACTCACTCACTCACTCACTCCATCCATCCATCCATCCATCCATCCATCCATCCATCCATCCATCCATCCATCCATCTTCATGAAGAGCTTTACTTCACACAGATCTTTGGAATTACAGTAGCTAAAATATCAGAAGCGTGTCCAACAGAGTTCTTATGTAACAAAACTTTGCTCTAATCTGCTTAACCCTGACACCCACAAAAGGTCTCAAATGAAGGGCTTTGATTCATTCTAATTATTGCCTGATTTGTGTGCTGGCTAACAGGAACACTCAGAATATGTGCTGACATAGAGGTGTGTACTGGGAAGGATTTAAGCTTGACTGTAGACTTTTTAAAACTAGGCACTCAGCATGCTCTGACACTTTATTCTATGGACTAGCTTTTCTTAAGGGAATGAGATTCAGGGGGTGAGAAGCTAGGATCTGGTTTCAGTTCCGCAGCACCCTCATGGTCCTGCTGAATAACGTGAAGTTCCTCCTAGAAAAAGCAGCCAGTTGGAGGTGTAAAAATAATTCAAAAAAATCAATATTAATCAATTCATTAAAAGATTATTTTTCAAATCTAGAATACCCCAGGGTACTTAAAATTAACAACAGGATAATCACCTAATGGAAAAATACTGTCGTGGAAAAAAGTTATTTGCCCTTTCTTCCTGGGTCCTGAAGAAATAACACAAGCTCTGCAAGCTTGGGAGTGCCTTTATCTTCCCTTATTTCCTGCATGCAGGAGCGAAAAGGCTGATATGTGTGTCTCCCAGCGAGGCCCTTCTGATCCTCAAGGTCACAGACTCCTTTATACAGTTTTGCAAGGTGCTCACAACATTGCCTTATAAGATAAGATAAGATAAGATAAGATAAGATAAGATAAGCCTTTATTAGTCCCACAACGGGGAAATTCCAGGATTGCAACAGCACAGGGATAGCAACACTCAGAGCAACAATCAGAAGGCAAGAAAAAAAAACAAGCAAGCAAGAGCAGCTAATAAACATATGTACGTATTACTATAAAATATATATATATACACACACACACAGACACACAGTGCAGAGCATTGTAGCTGGATGGAATAAATATATGAATATATGAACACACAGTGCAGAGCATTGTAGCTAGATGGAATAAATATGTAAATATATAAACACCCACAGTACGGAGCATTGCAGCTAGGTGGAATAAATATGCAAGTATATAAACACACACAGTGCGGAGCAATGTAGCTAGATGGAATAATATGTAGATATATAAATATATAAACACCCACAGTACGGAGCATTGTAGCTAGATGGAATAAATATGCAAATATATAAACACACACAGTGCAGAGCATTGTTGCTAGATGGAATGAAACAGCATAACCGTCTACTTAGTTATCCTACATGGTATGATTATGTGCCCATACATATTCTCACCCTCCATAGCGACCGGTATGTTCCTAGTTGTATGCCGGAGAGGACCATTGTGTAAGTCTATTGCATCTTTTGCATTCAAAAAACTATTAGTTTGTTACGTCTTTTTGCTATCTCTGCGAGCAGCCCTGCTTAGGTTGTACAGTCTGACAGCCGTTGGTAGGAAGGACCTACGAAACCTCTCGGTTGTGCACCTGGTTATATGGTAACATATCAGACAGTGCATAACCTTATCATACACTCTTTGTGCTGCACATAAATGGGAAGACAGTAGTTTAGCTTCTTAAAATTAAACCCCAATAGGGTCTGCAAAACCTTGTTTGGTGACATATCAGAATTTCTGGCATAGAAACAGAATAAAGCATCACATCAACAGTAATATTAGTAGATTTCCACTTCATTTCCCCTCTTCTGATCATACAGTGGGGCAAAAAAGTATTTAGTCAGCCACCAATTGTGCAAATTCTCCCACTTAAAAGATGAGGTCTCCAATTTTCATCATAGGTATACCTCAACTATGAGACAAAAGAGAAAAAAAAATCCAGAAAAATCACACTGTCTGATGTTTCAAGAATTTATTTGCAAACTATGGTGGAAAAGTAAATATTTGGTCACCTACAAACAAGCAAGATTTCTGGCTCTCACAGACCTGTAACTTCTTTAAGAGGCTCCTCTGTCCTCCACTCGTTACCTGTATTAATGGCACCTGTTTGAACTCGTTATTAGTAAAAAAGACACCTGTCCATGACCTCAAACAGTCAGACTCCAAACTCCACTATGGCCAAGACCAAAGAGCTGTCAAAGGACACCAGAAACAAAATTGTAGACCTGCACCAGGCTGGGAAGACTGAATCTGCTGTCTCCCTGTGTTGGCCCTGCGATGGACTGGCGATCTGTCAAGGGTGTACCCTGCCTCTCGCCCAAAGATGCTGGAATAGGCTCCAGCCCCCCCCCCCCCCGCCCCACGAGCCGACAAGGAATAAGCAGAAGATGATAGATGGATGGATGGAAGACATACAAGACCACTGATAATCCCTCGATCTGGGGCTCCACGCAAGATCTCACCCCGTGGGGTCAAAATGATAACGAGAACGGTGAGCAAAAATCCCAGAACCACATGGGGGGACCTAGTGAATGACCTGCAGTAAGCTGGGACCGAGTAACAAAGGCTACCATCAGTAAGACACTACGCCGCCAGGGACTCAAATCCTGCAGTGCCAGACGTGTCCCCCTGCTTAAGCCAGTACATGTCCAGGCCCGTCTCAAGTTTGCTAGAGAGCATTGGATGATCCAGAAGAGGATTGGGAGAATGTCATATGGTCAGATGAAACCAAAATAGAATTTTTTGGTAAAAACTCAACTTGTCGTGTTTGGAGGAGAAAGAATGCTGAGTTGCATCCAAAGAACACCATACCTACTGTGAAGCATGGGGGTGGAAACATCATGGTTTGGGGCTGTTTTTCTGCAAAGGGACCAGGGCGACTGATCAGTGTAAAGGAAAGAATGAATGGGGCCATGTATCATGAGATTTTGAGTGAAAACCTCCTTCCATCAGCAAGGGCATTGAAGATGAAACATGGCTGAGTCTTTCAGCATGACAATGATCCCAAACACACCGCCTGGGCAACGAAGGAGTGGCTTCGTAAGAAGCATTTCAAAGTCCTGGAGTGGCCTAACCAGTCTCCAGATCTCAACCCCATAGAAAATCTTTGGGGGGAGTTGAAAGTCCGTGTTGCCCAGCGACAGCCCCAAAACATCACTGCTCTAGGAGATTTGCATGGAGGAATGGGCCGAAATACCAGCAACAGTGTGTGGAAACCTTGTGAAGACCTACAGAAAACGTTTGACCCCTGTCATTGCCAGCAAAGGGTATATAACAAAGTATTGAGATGAACTTTTGTTATTGACCAAATACTTATTTTCCACCATAATTTGCAAACAAATTCTTTAAACATCAGACAATGTCATTTTCTGTTTTTTTTCTTCTCATTTTGTCTCTCATAGTTGAGGTATACCTATCATGAAAATTGGGAGACCTCTCTCATCTTTTAAGTGGGAGAACTTGCACAATTGGTGGGTGACTAAATACTTTTTTGTCCCACTGTATATGATCACATATATACAAGAATGTCAATGTAAGGCATCTGCTATTGTACCCTGTTATACAGTTTTAACGAGAACATCATAAACATTAACATGTGAAAATTGGCAATGTGTATGTAAGGGAACACAAGAGGCTGTTTTTGGTAATGTGTAAGGGCACTCAAGATTGTGGGCAAGCCAAGTAAGTGGGAAGAGGGGAGCCAGAAAGTCTGGGGGGGGGGGTGTGGGTTGGGGTTTAGATGTAAGTAGGGGGAGTGGTGTAGCATATTAACTGCAAACATTTCTATTTACGCTTTGGTATCATCATAGTCATCAGGGAAAGGGAGTTCGGACATATCTAAGGCACCAAAGTCATGGACAACACCAAAGGCATAATGAGAGTCAGTGTAAATGGTGACAGATTTAACAGAGGCATATGTACATGCCTCAACCAATGCAACAAGTTCAGCAACCTGAGCGGAGAGATGTGATGGCAAGAGCCACACAGCAATGTGCAGTGGTCATCATAGACTGCCCAACCGACTTTGTTATGGCCCACGGGTCAACAGAAGTGGAGCCGTCAACATAGGGAACAAGGTCAGAATTAGACAGAGGTGTGTCTCAAAGATCTGGTCTTGGAGAGGTGACTAGTTGGACCAGTGAAAGGCAATCATGATCATAGTCACTGTCCTCCTCACAGGAGGGGGTAGAAAGATGTGAGGCCGGGTTCACTGACTGAGCACAGCGTTTAATGGTGAGATTTGGTGACTCAAGGAGAGTGGAGTGATATCTAAGCCACCTAGCATGACCGAGATGGGAAGACTTTTGCTCTATTAGGAGGAGAGCAACTGCATGAGGAACATACAGAGTGAAGAGGAGAATAATGTCATGTGATGCTTCCACGGCTCTTTCTGCTGCAGCCACAACATTAAGGCACAGTGGAAGGCCTGCAGCAACAGTCAAGTTTGCATGAATAGTTTGCAACAGGCAGAAGTTTGTCTCCATGAGGCTGCAGAAGAACAGAGGTCATGCAGCCGGACTTTTCATCAACATACTGAAAAGGTTTACAAGGGTCAGGGAGAGAGAGAGTGGGAGAAGATAGGAGAGCCTTCTTCATGTTTTCGAAGGAATCATTGGTAGCAGGTGTCCATTCAAGTGGAACGTGTAAGGGATCTCTTGATGTAATGATGTCACGCATTGGTCTTTCAATGCATGAAAAATCAGGAATGAAAGAGTGGCAATATGAAGCCATGCCAAGAAAAGAAAAAAAGCTCCTTTTTGGTTTTTGGTTTGTCCATGTGGCAAATTGCATCCACACGTTTGGGAGAGAGAGATTTGCCCTGAGCAGAGATTTGGTGGCCCAGGAATATGACCATTGGTTTACAGAATTGCAATTTGGGTTTGGAAGCTTAGTGACCTTCTGCAGCTAGGTGACAAAAAAGCTTCAGTGAGTCAGATTGGCATTGTGACTCAGTCGGCGCACAGTAAAAGGTCATCAACATATTGGATCAAAACAGAACCTTCTGTCAGCTGAAGCAAACTCGCAGAGTCTTTGAGGGCTGCATTGGAAATGGTTGGGCTTTCAGAGTAGCCTTGGGCTAATCTGGTGAAAGTGTAGAGCACCCCCTTGAATTGGAATGTGAACTAAAACAGTCTTTATGGACTGGGACACTGAAAAATGCATTGGACAAGTCCACTACTGTAAAACAGGTGGAATTTGGTGGAATTCGGCTTAGACTAGTGTGAGGGTTAGGAACCACAGGCGTGCGCTGAACAATTGCAGCATTCACTGCCCGGAGATCCTGAACAAACCGCCATTCAGCAGGTTGGCCCTCGTCTCATCTTTTTCACAGGAAAAATTGGGGTGCACACTGGTGAATCAGGAGCTGGACAACAATACTTTCTTTCAGAAGACTCAACTGGGGTGATACCATCACGTGCCTCAGGTTTCAGTGGGTACTGAGAGCATTTGGGTCTCAAATCAGATTTGGGAGTTATTACCACAGGAGGGCAGTTTTTTATTAGCTCAACATCATACTTGCGTGCAGCCCACAGGGATGGTGGAACATGTGAGAGTATATTGTCGGGGTCCTCCCAACTGGATGGTTTGAGTGACAGGACGGACCCATCTGTACTGCCTATTCTCATCTAACGTCTGTATAAAATGTTCACAAGGGAATGAAATTGTGTATTCTGCATGAAACATCTACAAAGATGATGAAAATGAGATGACATTCAGGCCTAAATAGGACCATGGGTTTGACAATTCCCAATCATCAGCATGAAACGCGGCCAGAGCTGGTGGACCCATGTCAAACCATGCTGAGGATATGGCAAGTGAAATGTGTGGGTGGCTGCCATGAACTGGAAACAAACTGTGCATAGCAGGTGTGAGACTTTTCAGCAAGAAGCTGAAATCAGCACTCCAAATGATATGGGAGCTTTGCAGTGGTGTGGGTTTAGTTTGTAGCCACTTGCTCTCATAGTCCTGTGAGAGATGTGATGTGCAGTGTTCTGTGCCGAGGCATGAAAACAGTGGAATTTGGAGATAAGGCCCTCCCTAATTCTACAAGGTCAGAGCTCTGTTTTTCATCTAACAATGTCCACTCATAAATGTACAGTGATGTTGGGGTTTTTGCAAAGGTCAAGTCAGGAATCTATCTTTGTCCTGTGCGGTGTGCAGGTAACAGCGATAAGCTGCACATTAGGTCTCTTCCTTACAGATTAAAGGGACATTGTGGTGAAAAAAGGAACTTGTGAGTGAAATCATGTCCATCTACTACACATGACAGCGGCTCAGTGAAGAATTCATGTGTGAAACCTCCACATGCCACTTGTGATGTGAGTGAGCGGGAGGTGAGAGGGGGATTTTAAGTCTGATGACGACAACAAAACTGAGTTAGTTGCCCCAGAATCTACCATAAAATCTATCAATGTCCCTGAAACCTCAATGGGTAGGATAGGCAAGTCCCTAAAGTGTGAGGTTGAATATGATGCAAGAGTCAGGTCAGTATCAGTGTGAGGTTGTGAGTGTGTATGCGTGGCTAGAGCAGATTTTTTTGTTAGCAAGCAGATGTGCGGTGTCTGCTGGGGGAAGGGGAGGAGTAGGAGGAGAAGGAGCCGTTCCAGGCTTATCTGACCACCGTCACTCTGTGGAGGGAGGGAGTAGTTGTATTTCTTGCTGTTGTTGCTGCCACTGGTGGCGCCCTCCACATTGAAATCCTCCTCTGCCTCTGCCGCTCATTTGTTTGGGCCCCCAGTGACCTCCTTGTTTGCAATAATTGCAAGTTGACAGTAATGGGCACTGTTTAACCCAATGTCCATCTTCTCCACAGTAGCGGCATTGATTGGGGCCTGCTACAGGACCTGGAGTTGGGCCTGGTACCCATTTGGCCATTGTGAGGAGGGCCTTTTCCAAATTGTCCTCCTTGGCCTTTTGACTTTTTCTTGTTTGTGGTGGCTTGGCATTGATGGTGGTGCTGCGCATGTCGGAGGATCTCAGCAGATTTGTGTGTCTGCCATCCAATGCATGTCTGTCTGACATCAGCAGCCAGAGAGGGTAGGAGGCCGCTCACAAACCACATGCTGAGGTGAGTGGAATAAGGCCCCTCATTTTCCATGAAGTTTTCAGGTTCGGGAATACCCCCTTCCCTCTTAAAAACCTTTCTCAGGTGATGAAAGTAGTCACCAGGCGTCTCATCGCCTTTCTGCTTGCACGCTGACACCTTGGGAGAGATCGGCCTGATGCGAACACTTTGCTTTTATTGCATCAACCAAGGTCCTGAGATCATTGCAATATGTCTGGTTGTTTGCCGCGTTGAAATCCAGTGTCACTACTCACGTGGACTTATCCAACTCTGACATGAGTTTGGCCATGCTGGCAGGTGTACACTTCTGTGCCATAATTCTCCGCAGTTCTAGGAACGTGGGGCAATATGTTTCACAGAAGGCTTGTAGCTGGATGCAGAAGTAGTCAGGGTCAGTCTCCAGTTGAGGCAGAATGGAGGCGAACTTGGGTATGTCTTTCGGAGCCCAGGACCTGAAGACCAAAGCTGGACCGTCCCCGTGCCCTTTACTTCCACCATTGGAACAGCGACAGGTAGTGGTAACACACTACTTGTCTGTGCCTCGTAGTGGATGGGCTGAGAGGAGTAAATGAGTCTGAGCCCATCGCCCCTGGGGGAAGTGACGTCTCATTGGCACCTGATGGGGAGGCTGGCAGTGTTGGTTCTGGCGCAGGTTGGTGTAACGCAGGTTGTTGTAACAGATTGTTGTAGCGCAGGTTGTTGTGGCAGTCGTGGAGGAGGACAATCCTCCTCGGGCAGATAACAATACTTGGACGCTAGGGGCTGGGAACGATCCATAATTTCCAGAATCGGATTCTGATTCAATTTGATCCGATCCCAATTCAATCTGGGAAATTACCAATTTAAAAGCCATTTTACTTGTCAGAAAAAAAAGACCTAATGCTGCAAATTGTACCAAGAATACTCGTAAATACATAAATTATCACATATAGAACTGACCCAAAATCAGTTACAATAATGCACTTTTTGTTATTTAACTTATGATTTCACAAAGTGCTAACAAGTGTTTTCTTTAGTGCAAAGAGTATGGAGTGTCAAGTTAACAACCCAGAGTAAGTAAGCAAATTCAATGCATGAAGCATATAAACAATCTCACTGTATTTCAGTCCCTCCAGGGTTTCATTGGCTGTTTTTGTGATTGTTGTGGACCAAAAAGCCTGAATTTATGGGATTTGAGTTTTTTTGCACTGAAAGTTGTGTGATGAGGTACAGATTTTAAAGTAGCTGCTTTGTCCACAGTTTACAGTGATCAGAATCAGAATCAGAATCAGAATCAGGTTTATTGCCATTGTTCATGTAGTACACAAACTAGGAATTTGTCTCGGTACAATGCTGCAACATTAAACATGATAAGATAAGAGAAATAAACTATACATGTAATAAAGTGTAGGATAAGATTAAGTGATACTGGTCAACAGTTAAAATATATATTAGCCAGCAGCAGATACTGTGGAGAACTATATAGTGCAGTCGGTAATGCAGGAAGAAAACAGTGATGATTGACATGAGTCTGGTTGAGCTGCTGTACATGGTGCACGAGAGTCACTTAGTGTTCAGCAGTCTAATGGCAGAGGGGAAGAAGCTGTTCATGTGACGGGAGGTTTTAGTCTGGATGGACCGAAGTCTTCTACCAGAGGGGAGGGGGGCAAACAGTACGTGACCAGGGTGTGAGGGATCGGCTATGATCCGGCCAGCACGCCTCCGGGTCCTGGAGATGTACAGATCCTGGAGAGATGGGAGCTTGCAGCCGATCACCTTCTCAGCAGTGCGCACGACGCGCTGCAGCCTTAGTCTGTCCCTGGCAGTGGCTCCTGCGTACCACACGGTTATGGAGGTGGTGAGGATGGGCTCGATGATGGCTGTGTAGAACTGCACTAACATCTTGGTGGGTAGCTTGAGCTTCCTCAGCTGCCGCAGGAAGAACATCCTCTGCTGGGCTTTTTTGATGAGTGAGCTGATGGTCAGCTCCCATTTGAGGTCCCTGGTGATGGTAGTGCCTAGGAAGCGGAAGGAATCAGCAGTATGGGAGAGCCTGAGAGGGTGAGGGGGGGCAGAGGAGTAGTGATGCTACTCTATGTAACACCACAAGCACAGGATTGCCAAAAATTTCCTGTTAAAATGATTGCTTTCCTGATGTTTTTGAACACAAATTTCTCATTTCTTCCCCTCATTCCTATGGCTCCATCATCTCCATATAGTGCTGTTTTGATGGATCCCTCTTGATCCATGTTAATCATGTTGAATAAAACAGGGCTTATTACACTCACATGAGGAACACCATTTTCTATTTCAAAGTCATTAGAAACTTGGATGGACTTATGAAATTGAATAAAATGAGCATTGGTGGTAGGATGTATAATTGGATAATGGATTTTTTTTTAACACACAGGACAATGAGGGTTAAAGTAGGATCAGAAGTTTCTTATGACTTTTTGAAAAAGAAAATGGGTGTTCCTCAGGGGAGTGTGATAGTTTTATTCAATATAATGATTAATGACATGTTTGAGGATCAAGAGGGATTGGATCCATCAAAACAGCACTATATGCAGATGATGGAGCCATATGAACGAGGGTAAGAAATGAGAAATTTGGGTGTTCAAAAACAGGAAAACAATGGAAAAAGTGATAAAGTGGTCATATGACTGGGGATTTAAATTTTTCAAACAGTAAAACCTGCTATATGACTTTCACAAAGAAAGTGCAGAACTGGTACAGAACCATTAACACATACAGTGGAACACATACAGTGGGGCAAAAAAGTAGTCAGCCACCAATTGTGCAAGTTCTCCCACTTAAAAGATGAGGTCTCCAATTTTCATCATAGGTATACCTCAACTGTGAGAGACAAAATGAGTAAAAATCCAGAAAATTACATTGAAGGATTTTTAATGAATTGGTAAATTCCTTGGTAAAATAAGTATTTGGTCACCTACAAACAAGCAAATTTCTGGCTCTCACAGACCTGTAACTTCTTTAAGAGGCTCCTCTGTCCTCCACTCGTTACCTGTATATCAGTATAAAAGACACCTGTCCACAACCTCAAAACAGTCAGACTCCAAACTCCACTATGGCCAAGACCAAAGAGCTGTCAAAGGACACCAGAAACAAAATTGTAGACCTGCACCAGGCTGGGAAGACTGAATCTGCAATAGGTAAATAAGCAGTTTGGTGTGAAGTAGAAAATGGAAGACATACAAGACCACTGATCATCTCCCTCGATCTGGGGCTCCACGCAAGATCTCACCCCGTGAGGTCAAAATGATCATGAGAACAGTGAGCAAAAATCCCAGAACCACACGGGGGGACGTAGTGAATGACCTGCAGAGAGCTGGGACCAAAGTAACAAAGGCTACATCAGTAACAACACACTACGCCGCCAGGGACTCAAATCCTGCAGTGCCAGACAAGTGTTCCCCTGCTTAAGCCAGTACCATGTCCAGGCCCATCTGAAGTTTGCTAGAGAGCATTTGGATGATCCAGAAGAGGATTGGGAGAATGTCATATGGTCAGATGAAACCAAAATAGAACTTTTTGGTAAAAACTCAACTTGTGTTTGGAGGAGAAAGAACACCATACCTACTGTGAAGAATGGGGGTGAAAACATCATACTTGGGGCTGTTTTTCTGCAAAGGGACCAGGACGACTGATCCGTGTAAAGGAAAGAATGAATGGGGCCATGTATCGTGAGATTTTGAGTGAAAACCTCCTTCCATCAGCAAGGGCATTGAAGATGAAACGTGGCTGGGTCTTTCAGCATGACAATGATCCCAAACACACTGCCCGGGCAACGAAGGAGTGGCTTCGTAAGAAGCATTTCAAGGTCCTGGAGTGGCCTAGCCAGTCTCCAGATCTCAACCCCATAGAAAAACTTTGGAGGGAGTTGAACGTCCGTGTTGCCCAGCGACAGCCCCAAAACATCACTGCTCTAGGGGAGATCTGCATGGAAGAATGGGCCAAAATACCAGCAACAGTGTGTGAAAACCTTGTGAAGACTTACAGAAAACGTTTGACCGCTGTCATTCCCAACAAAGGGTATAACAAAGTATTGAGATGAACTTTTGTTATTGACCAAATACGTATTTTACCGAGGAATTTACCAATTCATTCATCAAAAATCCTTCAATGTGATTTTCTGGATTTTTTTTTCTCGTTTTGTCTCTCATAGTTGGAGTATACCTATGATGAAAATTGGAGACCTCTCATCTTTTAAGTGGGAGAACTTGCACAATTGGTGGCTAACTAAATACTTTTTCCCCCACTGTATAATCAACCAATAGAGAGTCTAGCGAGTTCAAACATCTAGGATTATGGTTTGACAGTGCATACACATGAAGTTCATGTTGAAAATCTGGAGACAAAGTGCAAAAAAATCATTAATCTCATAAAAGATGTAGCTGGACATGAATGGGGTGCAGATGAACAGGAATTAATTGACATTTATTTATTCCTCTTCTGGTTCCGGTTCCGCCGGACCGGTGGCGCCACACGAGTAGGCTGCCCGTTGCAACAGCCTTTTTTTAAATCTTCCTTCTTTCTACACCTTTCACTCTGTATATATATCACGGACGCACGGATCGCCCCGGGGGTCTCCCGGGTCGGCGGACGGAGCCACGGTTTGCAGCGGGAGACGCTACAGCGGGGAGGAGCTAGTGCTAGCTAGCACTTGGCCGCCGCCCGGTGCTAATGGGAAACTCGACATACCGGGAGCTGTAGCGAAAACGACGCGGGTGCCGGGCTGGAGTTTAGGCGGCGTGCAAGAAATATAAGACAGAATAATAAAGAGCGATGGCAAGAACCAAGCAGACCGCCCGTAAAATCTACTGGAGGAAGAAGCCCCCCAGGAGACAGCTAGCCACCAGGGCTGCTCGGAGAGGCGCTCCGGCCACCGGCAGAGTGAAGAGGCCTCGCCGTCACAGGCCCGTGGCTCTGAGAGAGATCCGTCGCTGCCAGAAATCCACGGAGCTGCTCATCCGTAAGCTGCCCGTCCAGCGTCTGGTGAGGGAGATCGCTCAGGACTTCCAAGACCGTCCTGCGTTTCCTGAGCTTTGCCGTCATGGCTCTGCAGGAGACCAGCGAGGCCCACCTGGTGGTCTCTTCTTCGCTAAGGGGGTCACCATCATGCCCAAAGACTTCCAAGCTGGCCCACCACATCCGCGGAGAGAGAGCTTAGACTTTCTGCTGCACATTCACCAACCAACCATAATGCTCTGCACTGTGTGTCTATACATATATACATTTATAGTAATATGGACATATGTTTACTAGATGATGTTTTTTCTTGTCTTCTGATTGTTGCTCTGAGTGTTGCTATCCCTGTGCTGTTGCAATCCTGGAATTTCCCCATTGTGGGACTAATAAAGGCTTACCTTATCTTATTTACAGAGCACTAATGTGATCGACAGACTACGGATGCCTGATTTATGGAGCAGTGGCAAAGACGACTCCAACAAATAGAATGCAGCACCCTCAGTTCAGGCAGAGATCGGCCGTCCTATGATGTCCTATGAAGCGTGACACACACACACACACCATTTCTCTGTGTGTGACATCATAAAGAGAAATCGTCCTATGATCTCTGTGGCCTATGTGACATCATAAAGACAAATCGTCCTATGATCTCATAAAGCCACAATTGGGTCCTATGCTGCCTGAGATCATAGGACATCCTATGATGTTCAGGCAGAGCCTATGAAGCGTGACACGCAGACAGATTTTGCTCTGACATCATAAAGACAAATCACCCTATGATCTCTGTGGTCTCTGTGGCATCTCACAAATGAGCTTCCTAAATACAGAGAGCATATTAAATGTCCCACCAGGGACACAAATACACTCGACCACTGTTACAGTTTTAAGAAATGCCTAGGGTTTTTCTGACCACTGTCTGCTCCATCTTATTCCAACATACAGACAGAAACTAAAAACTTCCAAGTCTGTTTGTAAGGACTGTGTTAAAATGGACTGAGGAATCAAAGCTGGAGTTACAAGCCTGCTTTGACTGCACAGATTGTAATGTTTTTGAAGATGCAGCCATTAACCTAAATGAACTCACTGACACTGTGACATCATACATCAGTTTTTGTGAGGACATGTGTGTGCAGACCAAGACCTTCTGCACATACAACAATAAACCCGGGCTGCACGGTGGCGCAGTGGTTTAGCACTGTGGCAGCGCAGTTTTACCCTCGGCCGGGGGACCGCGGGGATCATGAGATCGTGGGTTCGATCCCAGCCCCTGACCAACAGTGAGCTGTGTGGAGTTTGCATGTTCTCCCCGTGTTGCGTGGGTTTACTCCGGGATTTCTCCGGTTTCCTCCCGCACACCAAAAACATGTAGGTTTAGGGCGCTCGCGCACGCAGCGACCAGCAGCCAGTGGCTTGTCACCAGACTGCAAACCAAGTCTACCTACGGGTACAAAAAAGTAACAAAAAAAAAAAAAAAAAAAAAAAAAAAAACCCTGGTTCACTCCTAAACTGAAGCAGCTACGTCAGACCAAGGAGGAGGCCTACAGGACTGGTTACTGGACTCTGTACAGGCGGGCCAGAAACATGCTGACGAAGGAGATCAGGCTTGCTAAGAGGAGCTACAGTGAGAAGTTACAACAAAACTTCTCAGCCAACAACTCTGCTTCTGTTTGGAGAGGCCTGCAGAATATCACCAACTACAGGAGACCATCCCCACACCCTGTGGAAAACCTCCAGCTGGCTAACGACCTTGTTATGTCTGTGGGTTTCTACTTTAGATTACCACTCGGAGGAACAAACACAAAGACACACACGGCTGCAGGTCATTAGCTTGCTCATTTACTCAGGCATACGCACACGTACACACATGCACATGCCCAAACACATGTGAGTTCAGTTCAGTGAGCACTCTCTTGTACTATTGGCGATGCCACAGGGTACAGCGCCCACCAATGGGGTGGCATATGCAAATGCAACTCATACAACTCATACAACTCCCATACATCACATCTCCTCCCCACTAAATGTTGTACCCACCCCCAAGATACACAAAGCAAACAACTTTTATTATTTTAAAAACACACACTAGCCTTGAGGCTGGGAGTAGATGATCCCAAACCCCTGAGTCAGTCAAGGGTTTATTCTGCCCTTTTGGTGAGACGTGACTCTCTCATCTAACACATAAAAAAGGTCTCTTATTCAAAAATGTCCACTATATGTCTCTTAAAAGTATCTTAAACAAAGTTTATGGAACATAACACTCTGGTGGTTTAGTAATACGAGAAGGATATCTCATACCAGTCTCTGGAAGTGATGTGGTGTTTCCCTCTGAAGTTACCTGGGGTAGTGGTGAGGGGTCACTCACAGGAACCGGAGTAGCTGGTTCTGGAACAGTCTTTTCTAGCACAGGCAGGTCTGCTGAAATGCACGACGATGCAGCTCCGCTGTCGTCTGTAGAGGTATCCAATTCAACAACCCTAGCCAGCATCTGGTCATCTGTAGAGGTATCCAATTCAACAACCCTGGCCAGCATCTGGTCCGTGTGTCGCCTCCAGTGCTGCGATGCGCCGATGTCGACGGTGTAGGATACAGGGCCAGTCTCAGCTGAAACAACCCCTGGTATCCACTTCTTCTCTCCTCTCCCGTAATCCCGAACAAGAACTGGGTCTCCCACCTTAAAATGTTCTGGCTTTTGCATGCATTCCTCGATACGCACACTGTGCCTCTTGTGCTTTCTCTACCTCTGATGTCACACTAGGCTTCAACAGGTCCAATCGAGATCACAGCTTGTGATGCATGAAAAGCATAGACGGGGACTCCTTTGTTGTAGGGTGTAGAGTGTTGCGGTACGTGAGTAGAAAGGCGTCCAGTCGGTGTTGTATGGAAGTGGTTCCAGTGGAACGCTTCAGTGACTGCTTAAATGTCTGTACAAAACGTTCTGCAAGACCATTTGTTGATGGATGAAATGGTGCAGAGCGAATGTGCTTTACTCCATTGCCTTTCATAAAAGTGTCAAACTCGTGTGAGGTAAACTGAGGACCATTATCGCTCACTAACACCTCAGGGAGCCCATAGCGACTAAATAACCCTCGGAGCACCTGGATGGTATTAGCCGTTGTTGTGGAACTCATAAGGTTTACCTCAGGCCATTTTGAATGGGCGTCTACAACCACCATAAACATTTGGCCCTGGAACGGCCCAGCAAAGTCAACATGAATTCTCTGCCATGGGGATCCAGGCCAGGTCCATGGGTGGAGTGGTGCTGGTCCCAGTGCTTTCTGTGTAAATTGACAGGACTGGCATGTTTTTGAGACCTGTTCAATTTGAGCGTCAATTCCGGGCCACCACATGTAACTGCGGGCGACAGCTTTCATTTTGACAACACCTGGGTGTCCAGTATGCAGTTCTGACAACAGTCGTGATCTCAATTTTGAGGGAATGACGACGCGCACACCCCACATAAGACAACCTTGCTGGAGTGTCAACTCATCCCTCCGGCTGATGAATGGCGCCAATGTGCTGGCCACATCCCGGACCCTCGGAAAGCGACCTGTGGAGACCATCTCCAGGACTTGAGCAAGGACAGGATCACCCCTGCTCTCTCGGCAGATTTCTCGACAGTTCACAGGTAAGGCTTCTAGGTGTTTAATATGAAAACTGTCCACAGTACTGATTCTCTCTCTTGATGATGTTGATAATGGAAGGCATGAAAGCCCATCCGCATTTCCATGACGAGCTGCCTCTCGGTACTGTATGGTGTAATTATGGGCAGCTAACAGGAGAGCCCACCGCTGCATTCTAGCAGCAGCCATAGATGGTGTGGCTTTGCACGGACTCAGAATAGTGGTCAATGGGCGATGATCTGTAAGGAGTGTAAACTGCCTACCATACAGATAATGATGGAATTTACGAACTCCAAATATAATGCCAAGAGCTTCACGCTCAATATGGGCATAATTGTGTTCTGCCTTATTCAGAGTCCTTGATGCAAAAGCTATGGGCCTCTCTTGTCCATTTGGGAGAATGTGTGAGATGACACTACCTACACCATAAGGCGATGCGTCACACGCCAACCGAATGGGAAGTTGTGGATCATAATGGGTTAACACGCTTTGAGAGAGTAATTGCTCTTTTGCCTCTTTGAAAGATGCAGCACATTCAGATGTCCATTGCCATTGTTTTCCTTTACACAACAGAGTATTCAGTGGGCTTAGGATAGATGACAAGTTGGGGATAAATCTGCTGTAATAATTAGCCCCAAGAAAGAATGTAACTGACTCACGTCTGTAGGTGCAGGAGCCTCCACAATTGCCCTGACTTTCTCTGGTGCCTTGTGTAGACCCTGGGCATCAATGACGTGACCCAGATATTCCAGTGAATCCTTGAAAAATTCACATGTTTCCTTCCGTACTCGCAAACCCAATTCTTCCAAGCGCCCTAGGACTGCATCCAGATTTTTCAGATGCTGCACACGATCCTGTCCACTGACCAATATATCGTCCAGGTAACAGTGAACGTTCGACAGACCCTGGAGGACTTGGTCCATGGCACGCTGGAATATCGCTGGTGCTGAGGTAATTCCAAATGCCAGCCTGTTATAACAAAACAGACCCTTGGATGTGGTTATTGTGAGATATTTTCTGGAATTTCCCTCTATCACCATTTGCAAATAGGCATGAGATAAGTCCAGTTTACTGAAATGCTGCCCCCCGACAGTGATGCGAATAGATCTTCAATGCGTGGAATTGGGTATTTCTCCACACACAGGGCAGGATTAACTGTGACTTTAAAATCCCCACATATCCTAACATCTCCGTTCTTTTTCACAACGGGCACAATGGGTGTTGCCCATTCACTGAATTTGACAGGGGATATAATGCCCTGCTCACACAATCGGTCAATTTCAGCCTCCACTTTTGGCCTAAGGGCATAGGGAACGACTCTCGCTTGACAAAACCGTGGCACATGATCCGGCTTCAGCGCTATGGCTACTTCCATGCCTTTCAGAGTGCCTAATTCTTTTTTAAAGACCTCTGCATGTCTTTGTAGCATGCCCTCTAGCGTCTCCTCCTGGACCGCCTTTATTTCTCGCCAGTCAATTCGAATCCTCCGCAGCCACTCCCGACGGGGTGAACTTCCCCGAGCCACATACAGTGGTAGTCTAGCCCTCTGCTTGTTCATCCTCACTGAAACGGTGATGACACCCTCTGCTGGAATCACCTCACCCGTATATGTTTTCCACATTATATGGGTTTGGCGCAAGGGCAAGTCCTTAAAGTGTGCATCATACAGTTTTCTTGAAATCAGAGAAACGGCAGCACTGGTATCTAATTCCATGATAATCCTTTTACCTTCAATTTTTGGTTTAGCACACATGTATGACAAATTACTCTGCTGAGACACCATATGCAGGCTCACTTCAGTGTCTGTAGTGCTACCATCACTAGATATTTCTTTTACATCCAATTGGTGCACCCTTTTTTTCTTTTTAGCTTTATACTCCACTGGTTTCTCCTTATTTACAGTCTCTTTGTTCCTGCACATTTTCGAGATATGTCCTCTCTTACCACATTTATGGCATTTTTGCTCCTTATAAAAACAATCGCTCTCTTTGTGGTTCATTTTTCCACAGCGCGAACATTTCATGTGTTGTTTGTCGTGTGGTGACAGTGCATGCTCTTTCAGCGCGTTGCTCAGCTGATGTGTCTCGCGAGCTACTGTCTCCATTGACACGGCTAGTTCCATTGCTTTGGAAAAAGTAAGCTTCTCCTCCGTCAGCAATTTTTTCTGGATAGCTTCTATATTCAGTCCACAAACGAGCCTATCCCTCAATGCATCCTGCAGGTGCATACCAAACTCGCAGTGTTCAGAAAGCTTTTTAATGACTGCTATATATTGCGTCACAGTTTCTCCCTCTTGTTGGTTCCGTTTATGAAAGCCAAATCTTTCAGCCATCACAATTGGCTTTGGAGAAGTGGTCTTTCAAAACTTCCGTGAGTTGAGCATATGTCTTAGCCCCCGGCTTATCTGAAGCTACGAGGCTATGTAAAAGTCCATATGTTGACGCACCAATTACACTTAAGAAAACAGCAAGCTTTTTCTCCTCTGCAATACCATTTGCCGTTACAAAATGCTCAAACCTCTCAATGTAGGTTGTCCACTGCTCCACCGACTCGTCGAATGGGTTAATGTGTCCAATAACTCCAGCCATGGCGTGCAGTTAGCTAGCGTTTAGCAATCTTGTCACCTGGCGTCCTGTCACCCGGCGTCCTGTCACCTGGCGTCCTGTCACCTGGCGTGCCGCGCCCAGCCAAACTCCCACCAGGACCAACGTTCCTCTTCCTCCATCACTCGCAGTCAATACCGCGGCGAGACTTGGAAACCTAAAGCCATCCTCGTCGCCAATGATGTTATGTCCGTGGGTTTCTACTTTAGATTACCACTCGGAGGGACAAACACAAAGACACACACGGCTGCAGGTCATTAGCTTGCTCGTTTACTCAGGCATACGCACACGTACACACATGCACACGCCCAAACACATGTGAGTTCAGTTCAATGAGCACACTCTTATACTATTGGCGATGCCACAGGGTACAGCACCCACCAATGGGGTGGGCATATGCAAATGCAACTCATACAACTCCCATACATCACAGACCTAAACAGCTTTTACTGTAGGTTTGAAAAGAACCTACAGTTCTCACCTCCCACCCACACAAAAGGATTATCTGCAGCCCCAGGAACTCCATCCCTCCTCCACTCTGACCTCCCACCAGCACTAACATCTGTGAAGAGGAGGTGCGCTGGGTCTTTCAGAGACAAAAGATCAAGAAGGCTGCAGGACCTGATGGTATGTCTCCGTCCTGCCTGAGAGTCTGCTCCAACGAGTTGGCCCCCATCTTCACCCGGATCTTTAATAGATCACTGGAGCTGTGTGAAGTGCCTTCCTGCTTGTAACGCTCCATCATCATTCCAGTTCCCAAGAAACCCTCTGTTACAGGATTAAACGACTACAGATCTGTTGCCTTGACCTCTGTGGTCATGAAATCCTTTGAGAGATTGGTGCTGAACCACCTGAAGGTTGTCACAGGCCCCCTGATGGACCCACTGCAGTTTGCCTACCAGTCAAACAGGTCAGTGGATGATGCAGTGAATATGGGACTACACTACATCCTGCAACACCTCGACTCCCCAGGGGCGTACACCAGGATCCTGTTTGTCGACTTCAGCTCAGCGTTCAACACCATCATCCCAGGCATTCTTCATCAGAAACTCCTCCAGCTCAAGGTGCCCCCCCTCCACCTGCCAGTGGATCTCCAGCTTTCTGACTGACAGGTGGCAACAGGTGAAACTAGGGAGATTTACATCCAGCTCCCAGAAAATTAGTACTGGTGCCCCCCAAGGATTTGTCCTTTCCCCACTGCTCTTCTCCCTCTACTCCAACGACTGCACCTCAGAGGACCCTTCGGTGAAGCTCCTGAAGTTTGCGGACGACACCACAGTCATCAGTTTGATCCGGGATGGTGATGAGTCTGCATACAGGCGGGAGGTGGAGCAGCTGATCCTCTGGTGCGGCCAGAACCATCTTGAACTTAACCCAGCCAAAACGGTGGAGATGATTGTGGATTTCAGGCGACACCCTCCTTCATTCCCCCCCACTCACCATCCAACAGCACAGTGCCCACTGTGGACTCCTTCAAGTTTCTGGGTACCACAATCTCCCGGAACCTGAAGTGGTCCTCCCATATAGACACTCTCCGGAAAAAGGCCCAGCAGAGGTTATTTTTTCTGCGTCAGCTCAAGAAGTTTGATTTGCCTCAGGAGCTGCTGGTTGTCTTCTACACCGCCATCATCCAATCTGTCCTCTGCTTTTCCATCACTGTCTGGTTTGGATCTGCCACTAAACAGGACAAGACCAGACTGCAGCGGATCACTAAGTCTGCGGAGAGGATCATTGGTACCGACCTACCCTCCATTGAGAACTTGTATCGGTCCATAACCAGGAAACGGGCGGGAAACATCTGTGCTGACCCGTCACACCCCGGCCACAAACTGTTTGAACTTCTATCTTCTGGTCGTCGTTACAGATCACTTAAGGTCAAAACCACCCATCACAGGAACAGTTTCTTTCCTCAAGCCATCACTCTGATGAACTCCTAACATTCACCTAGCCCTACCTGTTGCTGTACTCATGACTTTTCATCCATTCTTACATTGCACATAACTCTCACACTGCTTTTTACTTCATTCACATTATATCACTGAATCTGAGTTCACATTGAAATACTGTGTGACTATATTTTTTCATATATTTCTGCAAAGTGTGGATAGTCTGAGTAAATAACTGCATATATTCCTGTATATATTTGCATCCTTTTATAGAAACGTGGACAGACTGTAATTTACTGTACATACTCTGTTGTCATTGAATCCTTATTTAAATCTTATTTAAATCCTCCACCTGAACAACGAGAACAAGTTTTTAGCCAAAGTCAAATTCCTTGTATGTGTTGTGCATACTTGGCCAATAAAGCTGATTCTGATTCTGATCACAAAGACATTTGTCGACACATAAGACAAATCTGTGTGTCATGTCGGCAATAGGACTGGCTGCCTATGATGTAGCGTCCTACAATGCCTACCTTGAAGTCTTTGTCGACCACATAGGACAGCAGTCTTGTAGTGTTGTTTTTGAAATATTTGCTTCATCACTTTCCTTTCCTGCTTCTATTAAAAGTGCATTGTTTGGTGTTTTGATGGCTTCAATGCACAGGCAAAGCGCTCTATTCTGCATTCTATTTTTTCCAGTCGTTTTTGCCACTGCTCCATAAATCATGCATCTGTATTGTCGATCGCATTAGTGCTCTGTAAATGTCAATTAATGCCTGTTTTATCTACACCACTCATGTCAAGCTACAGCTTTTATGAGATTAACGACTTGCATTTTGTCTCCAGATTTTCAACATGAACTTCATGTGTATGCACTATGAAACCACAATCCTAGATATTTGAACTCATTGATTTTCTCTTATTGGTTGATGATGTTAATGGTTCTGTATCAGTTCTGCATTTTTTGTGAAAGTCACCTAGCAGATTTTACTGTTCAACATGAACTCCATGTGTATGCACTATGAAACCACAATCCTAGATATTTGAACTCACTGATTCTTATTGGTTGATTATGTTAATGGTTCTGTACCAGTTCTACATTTTTTTGTGAAAGTCATATACATAGCAGGTTTTACTGTTTGAAAAGTTAAATCCCCAGTCATATGACCACTTTTCCACTTTCTCCATTGCTTTCCTGATGTTTTTTTAACACCCAATGTCTCATTTCTTCCCCTCGTCCATATGGCTCCATCTGCATATAGTGCTGTTTTGATGGATCCCTCTTGATTCTCAAACATGTCAATCATATTGAACAGGGTTTATCACACTCCCAAGGAACATTTTCTATTTCAGTCATTCGAAACTTCTGATCCTACTTTAACCCTAATTGTCCTGTGTGTTAAAAAAAAATCCATTATCCAATTATACATTACCACCAATGTCCATTTTATTCAATTTCATAAGACTGTCCCTCCACAGTGAGTCATAAGCCTTTACAATATCCAGATAAACTATAACCATTACTTCATTTTGAGAGTCTTTTCAATGTCATTACTTACCCTAACTAGAGCATTCACTGTGGATCTTCCTCTTCTAAAACCATTCTGATAGTCATTTATTAATCGTTTTTGCTCTATACATACAGTATGAGAGTCTGTAAACTAACACCTCCATCCATTCCCCTAAATGTGACGTTAATGCTATTAGCCTGTAGTTGCCTGGATGAGCTGGATCTTTCCCTGGCTTATTAAATGATAAAATTACAGCCTTTTTCCACCCACCTGGGATAAACCCCTCCTTCCATATCCTGTTAAACAGTTTCAGCACCAGTTGCATTAATTGCATAGGCAACTGCATGTTGCCCCCCCCCAGCTGCTCTTTTCCAGCCCCCAGGATGGATAGTGTCCAGCCCACCTCATCTTTATCGTACCCGTCAGAGCTAGATGCCATAATGTTACAGACAGCGTAGTTTTTGCTATCCGCCACAAACAAATTAATCCTACCGCCAGCCGAACACAGACGTAAATGCGGTCCCAATCTTCTTCTTCTCTTCAATGCCTTCCCGTCCTCCAAGGCTCTCCAGCAGTTCAACTCTCACACCCAATTCTGCGTCGTCTCAACTCTCGTCTTCCTCACTGTCCTTCTAACTCCTTAATGTGTGAAAAAATTATCCGTCCTTGGACTGTGTCCGAGGTGCAGCCAACGATGGGGAGCCACCTTCTTCTTCTTCTTGGCAACCAGCTTACAGGTGCATTACCGCCACTGACTTCACTTCACTCTATAAAAGCAACAAATCTCTGTGTGTCTGTGTGTGTGTCACGCTGATGCTTCATAGGACATCATAGGATGGCATATGATCTCTGCCTGAACATCATAGACGTCCTATGTGTCTTTATGATGTCACACAGACCACAGCGATCATAGGACAATTTGTCTTTATGATGTCACACATAGATTTGTCTATGTGTCTATGTGCATAGGACACATAGACAAATAGGACACTCCATCATAGGTAGCCAGTCCTATTGCCTATATAACACCATTGTGAGTCCTATGTGGTCTATATGACATCATAAAGACATCAAGGCAGGCATCGTAGGACGCTACATCATAGGCAGCCAGTCCTATTGCGTATATGACACAGATTTGTCTATGTGTTGACAAATGTGTCTTTATGATGCCACATAGACCACAGAGATCATAGGATTATTTGTCTTTATGATGTCACACATAGAAAGAAATCTCTGCGTGTTTGTCACACTTCATAGGACATCATAGGACGGCCTATGATCTCTGCCTGAACATCATAGGACGTCCTATAATCTCAGGTATCATAGGACACAAATGCGTCTTTATGATGTCACATAGACCACAGAGATCATAGAACAATTTGTCTTTATGATGTCACACTTATATTTGTCTATGTGTTGACAAACGTGTCTTCATGTCACACAGACCACAGAGATCATAGGACGATTTGTCTTTATGATGTCACATATAGATTTGTCTATGTGTCTATGTGCATAGGACATGTGTCTTTATGATGTCATATGATCGCTGCCTGAACATCATAGGACATCCGATACCATGTGTCTTTGATTTTCATGATCCTGTCCATGAACTGGAATTATGACGCATCTATCCCTCAACCAGTGGTCTCAACGAAGAAGAAGAAGAAGAAGACCCACCAGATGGAGAGCAATAGAATGATGACAACTGCTGCACGTCAGAAAAGTTGCCATGAAGATAAAACACGAGGTTCCAGCAATTCATCGCACCCGTCTGAGACAGGAGGACACCCTTCACAAGCATAGGGTACGACAGACTTTAAAGCACGTTTCTAGGACATCATAGGATGGCCTATGATCTCTGCCTTATCATCATAGTACAGTACGTCCTATGAACTCAGGCACCATAGGATGACTCGCCATGCCTACATGACAGCAAATGTGTAACATCATATGACGACTTGCCATGCCTACATGATGGCAAATGTACAACCTTGACGAATGCCAGTCTACAATACAAATGTGTAAAATGCCAAGCAAAGCGTCGATTTTCTCCGGGTGCTCCAGTTTCTTGGTTTGTACAGGCATGCACAGGTCTTCCTGAACAGGGTCGAAAGCCACTTTTTCTGGATCGTGCCCATGAACTGGAATTACGACGCACCTATCCCTCAACCAGTGGTCTGAACGAAGAAGAAGAAGACCAACCAGATGGAGAGCAATAGACTGAGAACTGCTGCATGTCAGAAAAGATGCCATGAACATGAAACACCTCAGATTCCACCAGTATGCCACAGGCATGACTGTGAGCAACACAGTCGTCTGAGACAGGACCAGTATGCCACAGGCATGACTGTGAACAACACAGTCATCTGAGACAGGAGGAGACCCTTCAGTGGTCTGAACGAAGAAGATCCACCAGATGATGTCTATATGACGGCACATAGACAGAGCACATGACTCCCTACAAGACATGTATATAGACACAGGTAAGCAACATAACACAGAACAGTAGTGATGGGTCAATGAGGCGTCATGATGCGTTTCGACACATTGCAAAACTGTATTGATACTGTGTTGAAACTGTGTTGCTGAATACTGACACCTGCTGGACCTTAAAAATCCCTACAGTCAACCTAGTTGACAGACTCAACTGACACTGATTTGATGACCTAGTATATACAAAATATACTGCTAAAAAAAAAAAAAAAACTGTCCGCTTAGGAAGCAACACTGACAATCAATTTCACCTGCTGTTGTGTGATTTTGTTGTCCCCACATTCAACTATGTAAAGAACAAAGTATTTAATAAGAATATTTCATTCAAATCTAGGATGTTTAGTCCATCCATCCAGCTTCTACCACTTTTCCGGAGGTCCGGGTCGCGGAGGCAGCAGTTCAAGCAGAGAAGCTCAGACTTCCCTCTCCCCAGCTACCTGCTCCAGCTCTTCAGAGGGGATACCAAGGCGTTCCCAGACCAGCTGGGAGAAAAACTTGACCCCGGGGCAGACCCAGGATGTTTAGTGTTTCCTTTATTTTTTTTGAGCAGTATATAATTTAAGTCATTGTATTTTATATTGTATTATTTCATATCTTCATTTTAATTTCAACTATCATTGATATTTTTAGATACAGTCAACAAATAATGTGAACATGTATCATAACGTGAAAATCTAAGTGAACATGTTGTGAATGAGGATGCTTGTGGACTGGGATTTTTTTTTTTTTTTTTTTACAAATTTTTATTAAAAACAAAAAAGCTTTTCCAACGTTTTGAAATCGAGTCTGTTACGCTTTTTTGATACAACTTCTCCAGCTGTAGAAAACACCCGCTCACATGACACAGATGAGGCTGGAGTGCAGAGAAATTGTAAGGCAAGCTGAAAGAGGTTTGGATAGATGGTCTTTTGTTTGTCCCAGTATCTCAGAGGATCCTGGGACCTGGCAATATTGCCTTCTGCCAGGTATCTCTGCACCTCCTGGATGGCATCAGCTGTGGCACTTTTGGTCTGCCTGCCCACTTCGATGTTGAGATGTTGCCAAAGGTTATCTAAAAAACAACAAATTGGCATTTTAGTACATGATTTCCAAACAACAACAAACAAATAATGCTGAATAACATGGCTGAAGTGGGTGCAGACAGCTGTTGTGAAGATGGTCCCGTCTAAATTGAGACTATGTGCAATGCAAATTGAGTGCCGAATTTGGAGCTGTCTAGTGGATGCAATCATGTTTGGTGCTGCGTCGGTCACAAAACACTTTACTTTACTGGTTATGGCCCAGTCCTCCATCATGCCCCTTTTGACTTGGGCCAAATTGTCAGCAGTGTGACTTTGTGGAAAGTATTGCACTCCCAACACAGACGTACACAACTGCAAATTCTTATTAATATAGTGACAGGTAAGAGCCAAGTAAGCCTCCATATTCACAGATGTCTACATGTCAGCTGTTATACTCACTGCCACAGCTTGCTGTACTTCCTTTTTCACTCATTCCCGTTCCTCCTCGTACTTTTTGGCCACCATTTGTTTGATGGTCTGAAAATTACACCAAGTCAAACCAAAAGCAAATCCATATATTTAAATTAAAGATTAAATAAATTGGATATATCAGCTACTACTTTAGATAATTTCCACAAACCTTTCTGGTTGGCAAAACATGAGGGCTGAAGGGCCTGAACCAGTTCCCTGAACCCTTCACTCTCCACAATGCTGAGGGGCTGGTAGTCCTTCACCATGAAACTGAGCACAGCTTCATCCAGCATCTGCTTCCTGGAAGCTTGATGGCTAAAAATGAAGTAAAGAATAAATTAATAGGAATTAATTATCAATAAAGAAACTGAGCAAGTTATAGAATGGCTGTATACCTGAGTCTATCCTGGGTGTATCCGGGACTTCATTTTCATGCCTGGTCCTATAATGCCTCAGCATTGAGGAGGTGCTTTTGTTTAAATATGACAGCTCTGTTGAACAAATGCAACATTTAGCCTGCAGAAAATATGAAGAGTAAACTAAGAGTCACTTTCAAATGAATTTGAATTCAGATAAATCAAGTGGAAACTCTGAGAGGAACAGGATGAAACAAGGAAATTAAAACAAAGAAAATAGTATTTTAAAAATACTATTTTTAAATACCTTATTTTCCGACATCAGATCAAAATGGTCCCACACGGCGGAAGCCTTTCTTTTTCCTTGAGGCTGCTCGTGTGATAAATTTGCATAAGGACCGTCCACAACACATACGAGAGTCTTTGGGCAAATGCATCCCGTTGACAGATGCGCTTCCTTATTAACGCGGGCCCGTCAGTGTTTCGACGCGCTAGCGTCACGTGACCGATACAGTCTCACGTGACTTTCTTAATGCGAGACGCACCGACACGCACCGACACAGGGTTTCGCTCTATGAGCCCGACGCATGCGCCGACGCATCGGTGTTGCCGGACCCATCACTACAGAACAGTGACAGGCAGGAGAAGAAGTAACAAGCAGGGGCAAACAGCCCCAGATGGCAGGGCATATTTTGTGTGATTTTCATGTTTTGCTGCATACAAAAGCAGTCACATGTGATTGCCACTTAGTGCTGTGTTGCTAGAGGCCGGTAGGGAATGGGATTTAACTGGGATTCTGGGAACAGATGAGATGGAGGGGCAATAAGAATCACGAGAAAGGCACTTTTCTCTTTTTTAAATAACACAGGATTAAGTCATATAATTTAAGGGTCGGGCTCAGATGACATAATGTTACACACTCTTGTACAGTAGGTGGCAGCATGCACCTTTGAGTTGTTTGCTATCCGCCAGTAACCGAGAGAAGAAGAAGAAGAACTGCCCTGTAACTGGCAAGAATTCTGTTCCAAGGCATCCCCTCTACGGGCATGCACGGGTTTCTACGGGCATGCACTAGTTATATTAAGGCAGACACTGACAACAAAATGATTTTCAAAGGTGTGCAGGCTTAAACAGGTGAGGTAGAACATGACCTGGAGCCCTGAACAGAAGCCGTGCCAACAGGAAGCCGAGATGGTGCACATGAGAGGAATAATCGCTATTAGTCGACTAATCAAAAAATAGTCAATAGATTAGTCCACAACCAAAATAATCCTTAGTTGTAGCTCTAATGCACACTGTCATAACCTCAGGAAAGCACATAAAATGTGAGGTCAGTCGGTTACTGGCAGATAGCAAACAACTGAAAGGTGCATACCGCCACCTACTGTACAAAAGTGTGTAACATTATGTCATCTGAGCCCAACCCCTAAATTCTATGACTTAATCCTGTGTTATTTAAAAAAGAGAAAAGAGCCCTTCTCATGATTCTTATTGCCTCTCCATCTCCATCTGTTCCCAGAATCCCAGTTAAATCCCATTCCCTACCGGCCTCTTGAACATCATTTTCCATTATCTGTCTTTCATTTCCACATTTGTGACAGTGTAATAAGATGTGCTCGACATTTTCTTTTACGTAAAACGGGGCTATAAGGGACGGCTGGGTAATAAGGGACACTTTTCTGGGAAATGTTTTAAATGTAATTCTGCTTTTTTTATTTTGAGCAGGACGCTGAGTTGTGTTGTTATTGTCAAATATCCATGAATCCTTAAACAAATCATGGTATGTTGCATATTTCTAAATTTATCTACAGGAAAGCAAAAAGAAATATGCAACATACCATGATTTGTTTAAGGATTCATGGATATTTGACAATAACAACACAACTCAGCGTCCTGCTCAAAATAAAAAAAGCAGAATTACATTTAAAACAGTTCCCAGAAAAGTGTCCCTTATTACCCAGCCATCCCTTATAGCCCCGTTTTACGGTACTCCACATTCTCTACATTTGTCACTTTCACTTTTCCCCATGGTGAATAAAGTGCCATTTAAACCTATGTGATCCAGTCTGAGTCTTGCCAAAATGATGTCTTCCCTCCTTTTGGTTGTTATGAAATTCTTTATTGCAATTGGTTTTTGTGTTTTGTAATATGATCTACCTTTATGAACTTCATCCCATCTTTTTTGCCATAGCTCAGTTCCTTTTTTCTTGATTACTGCATTCCCTTCACCTTTTCCAAGAGACAATGGTATAGTTACCTCTTTTCCAAGAGCACTTTTTGCTAATTTGTCTGCACAGTCATTCCCTTTCAACCCTTCATATGCAGGAACCCAACAAAACTGAACTTGTCCACCACCCCTAAGGGTGGTGGACAAGCAACCCATGTTGCGTTACACCCCTGTGTACCCTAAATAAACTGTGATACATATAGCTCAATCACCAAGTCTTCCCTTGTAGATTTTAGTGTCTGTATGGTTTTTAGCGCTGCAAGTGAGCCCGTGCACACCACCACTTGGTTCGGTCTGACCTCCTCCACCCACTGCAAAGCAATAATTATTGCCACATCTCTGTTGCAAACACAGATGTATTGTTGGAGAGTCTTTTTGTGATGGTTACTTTAAATTCTGGGATGTATACTCCAACTCCAACAGAGCCCTCTTTATTCTTTGAACCGTCAGTATAGAGCTGTAAGAAGTTATAGTAATTGTTCCTGAGGTAAATGCTTGTTTTAACACCAACTTCACTCATATGCCAATCCTTTTTCCTCATTAGCAGACTAGCGTCTACTTCTATTCCCGGAAACAGCCAAGGGGGAACATTACTCACTGGACTGGTGTTAGCTATATCAATAGTGTGCAGCCCATACATTCTGGTCCTTCTTTCAATTGTCCACCCAATCCCATGTCCCTTGAAATTTGAGTATTCCCAGCAGTCTTGTAGTGTTGTTTTTGAAATATTTGCTTCATCACTTTCTTTCAGCTTGACCCAGTATGATAATGCGAGTTTATCTCTTCTCAAATCCATTGGCATTTCTCCTGCTTCTATTAAAACTGCATTGCTTGGTGTTGTTTTGATGGCTTCAGTGCACAGGCGAAGCGCTCTATGTTGCATTCTATTTTTTCCAGAGTCGTCTTTGCCGCTGCTCCATAAATCATGCATCCGTAGTCTATTGTCGATCGCATTAGTGCTCTGTAAATGTCAATTAATGCCTGTTTATCTACACCCCATTCATGTCAAGCTACAGCTTTTATGAGATTAATGACTTTTTTTGCATTTTGTCTCCAGATTTTCAACATGACCTCTCCATGTGTATACACTATCAAACCACAATCCTAGATATTTGAACTCATTGATTTTCTCTATTGGTTGATTATATAATGTTAATGGTTCTGTACCAGTTCTGCATTTTTTTGTGAAAGTCATATACATAGCAGGTTTTGCTGTTTGAAAGTTAAATCCCCAGTCATATGACCACTTCTCCACTGATGTTTTTTAACACCAATTTCTCATTTCTTCCCCTTGTCCATATGGCTCCATCATCTGCATATAGTGCTGTTCTGATGGAAATCTCTTGATCCTCAAACATGTCATTAATCATTATATTGAATAACACAGGGCTTATCACACTCCCCTGAGGAACACCATTTTCTATTTCAAAGTCACTAGAAACTTCTGATCCTACTTTAACCCTAATTGTCCTGTGTTAAAAAATCCATTATCCAATTATACATCCTATCACCAATGTCCATTTTATTCAATTTCATAAGAAGACCATCCCTCCAAAGTGAGCCTTTTCAATATCCAGAAAAACTATAACCATTACTTCCTTTATTTTGAGAATCTTTTCAATGTCATTACTTACCCTAACTAGAGCATCCACTGTGGATCTTCCTCTTCTAAAACCCTTCTGATAGTCATTTATTAATTATTTTTGCTCTAATACATATGAGAGTCTGTAAACTAACACCTTCTCCATCCATTTCCCTACATGTGACGTTAATGCTATTGGCCTGTAGTTGCCTGGATGAGCTGGATCTTTCCCTGGCTTATTAAATGATAAAAGTACAGCCTTTTTCCACCCACTTGGGTTAACCCCCTCCTTCCATATCCTGTTAAACAATTTCAGCACCAGTTGCATTGATTGCATAGGCAACTGCCAGAACATAGCATGGCTACAGGTTTGAGCCAGAAAGGTCTTCTGAGGGTTAAAGTGACGAAGTGGTCCTCACACACAACGCAATTTCGTCTGAAATTATTCGTCTGTGCCCTGTTTCCGCTCCGATCTTCTGACAAGGTGAGCTGGGTTTCGGTACACAAAAAAAGTCTTTCTTTGTTTTTTTCGCTTATTATTCAGACATCCAAAGGCTTTACATTCCGCCATGTTGCGATATCCATATCGCATTGTATGTTTTTGTTTTTACAAGAGCGCCGAGTGTCTGCTGCTCTGTATAATATCCCCAAGCCGCTGCACATCCGGGTACTCAGATCGCAGTTTTATAAACATCGTCCTTGTACGAGCTGAGATCAGAAAAGACGGCTCGCTGAATTTAAACATTTATTTATTTATTTTCTACTCGTTTTAGTTCTGCATTTAATATGAACCCTGAGTTTGAAATAAACGTTTGAATTTGAATATCCCGGAAGCCGCTGCACATCCGGGTACTCAGATACTCAGATCGCAGTTTTATAAACATCGTCCTTGTACGAGCTGAGATCAGAAAAGACGGCTCGCTGAATTTAAACATTTATTTATTTATTTTCTACTCGTTTTAGTTCTGCATTTAATATGAACCCTGAGTTTGAAATAAACGTTTGAATTTGAATATCCACAAAGCCGCTCCACATCCGGGTACTCGAGGCTCAGCCAATACTGATCCAGATCGCGGTGTCAGCGAAATTACATCACAGGAAGCGTCCTGGAAGTCCCTGTAGCCGCTAGTATGGCTGTACCCATGTTTTGCTGACATAGCTGAACCAGCAGATCAGCAATGGATTTATATCAAATTGCCTTAAACTTGAATTTTACCTTGAAATTGAACTAGAAAGTGAGCCAGGGGCTCAATATAATATCTTTTTTTGCACGACCACCACAGGTACACTTTAACTGACCATATCCTGGAGCTGTGTATCCACTATCTTGCAAAGTTCTCTTAAGCTCTGACATTGTGAGCTCGAGGTCTAACACAGTCATTCCCTCTTTCACTTCATTTTTTTAAGTTTGCATTTTCTCTGAGTTTATGCTGCCTTTGCTGTCTATTACTCTCATCAAGATGGTCTCCTCTATGCACTGCGGCAAATGCTCTTCCTAGGACTTCTGCCTTTTCTTTGTCTGATACAGCCATCTTGTCCCCATCCAATGAAGCTGGAATTTTAACTGATATCCTTTTCCCACTCATTTTTTTAAACATTCCCCAGACATCACCTAGTTCTGTTTTCCTACCAAGGGTGGAACAAAATTCTCTCCATGTTGACCTTTTCCTGTTTTTAATCATCCTTCGAGCTACTGGCTTTTTCTTTTTATACTCTATTAAGGAATCTGATCAGACCTAAATGAAACAGTCATTGTCGCCCCCGACAGACTGCTATGATGATGATGATGAAGTTTTCACTAATCATATTCTTCCTCAGCTCTCTGAATGCCTTGTTTCGCTCTTTTATTGCAATACTACATTCGTCATTCCACCAGGGTACAACTTTCTTCCTACCCTGTGTTGTTTTCTTAGGTATACTTGCAATTGCAGCATTCAGAATATGATTGGTTACCTGACTGGAACACTGTTCTATGCCACCTTCTAATGTTACCAAATGACACGATTGAACAGAGTATTGCCTAAATTTTTCCCAATCTGCCTTGTCAAAACACCATCTTGTAAAACATCTTCCCTCTTGTATAAAATGGCTGCACGGTGGCGCAGTGGTTTAGCACTGTGGCAGCACAGTTTTACCCTCGGCAGGGGGATCGCGGGGATCATGAGGTCGTGGGATCGATCCCAGCCCCCGACCAACAGTGAGCTGTGTGGAGTTTGCATGTTCTCCCCGTGTTGCGCGGGTTTACTCCGGGATTTCTCTGGTTTCCTCCCGCACACCAAAAACATGTAGGTTTAGGGCGCTCGCGCACGCAGCGACCAGCAGCCGGTGGCTTGTCACCAGATTGCAAACCAAGTCTACCTACGGGTACAAATAAGTAACAAAAAAAAAAAATACTTCAGTTTTAATGACTGTAACTACTGGGAAGTGATCACTTCCCATAATTGTCCTGTTCATAACCATCCATTCACAGGTGCTCACTAAAGAATCGGATACCAGTGTCAGGTCAGTACATGAGAATGTGCCCCTATGCACATCCACTCTGGTACCTTCACCACTGTTTAGACAAATTAACAATCTTCTATCTAACATCTCTTCCACATCATTTCCATTGTTATCTGTATGTGTGCTTCCCCACAAGCTATTGTGGGCATTAAAGTCTCCACACCATACCTCTTTCATATGCCCTTCCCCTGCCATAACACTGAAAATATCTGCTGTTAACTTCCTACATGGGTTGTAATAATTAATCAGCTTAATATTTTCTTGTCCATTTGGCCTACATATTTCAATAATATTACACTCTATATCCTCAGCGGAGGGAATCACCCTATACGCCAGGCTATTTTTAATGAAAGTGGCACATCCTCCTCCATTTACAGTGTTAATTCTATCCTGTCTAACTGAACTCTATCCTGGAATAACAAAATCTAAGTGAGGTTGAAGCCATGTCTCCTGTACACACACTACCTGTGGAGCAACTTCTAGTTTGTAAAGATACTTCTTGAGTTCTTGTCTGTTTGCTATAAGACTCCTCACATTCCACTGTAGTATGTGTAGTACCATAATTAAGATCTTGTTTCAGCGTGTGCAGTCTTCCCAGATTCAGCTTTCAATAAAGCATGAATCTGATCAGCTGTGATGTCTTTCACATCTAGGAAGCTTTCTGCTGCTTCCACAATGGTTTTGATTCTGTCACTTTTCTTCTGTAGCTGTGCAGCAACATTCATGGTGTGGCAGATAAAAGCTATAAAGTTTGTCCTCTTAACTATCAATGTGTCATCATCCATTTTGCATTTGTGAACACAAACATTCCTTGCAGCAGCATGATCCTGTGCTTGCGTGGGACCCATTGATTGCTGGGCTTCCATTTGAACTGAACTTCTTTGAGGAAGGCCTGCTGTGTTTCTGACTATTCCTGCCTCTCTAACTGTCTTTAGAGCTTCCGCATACAAGATTTTCTTAGTTATTCTGATTTCCTGGGCTTGTCTAACTTCCCTCTGCACAACACATCCTCCATATGTAGCACTGTGCTCACCCCCACAGTTGCAACACTTTACTTTGGTGTCCTTGTCACATTTATCATATTCATGCTCCCCTCCACATCTAACACATCTTAGCTTTCCCCTACATTGCTGAGCAGTGTGACCCATCATTTCACATTTGTAGCACCTGAGTGGCTTTGGAATGTATTCTCTGACACTGAAATACATGTATCCTATTTGGACTGATTTAGGGAGTGTTTCCTCAAACTGAATCATGACAGACTGTGTGTCCTTCAGCAAGCCTTCTTTGTTACTCTGTAGCCTTTTCACATCCTTCACCTTTCCTCCTTGGATCTCATTTTTCACTTCTTCCATAGACATGCACAAAGGGACACCTGATATAACTCCCCTCAAGTTAGCTGTCACGCCAGGAACATGCGCCTTCATTTGTTCTCCGTTTAGACATGTCATTGTCAGTATTTTCTGTTGCTGTGGTTTACTTGTGGCATGAATTAACAGCCAGTTATTCTTCAAGAACTTTGCAAACTTAACTCTCCCAATTTCTTTCTCAATTGCTTTTGCTAGCTTAACCAGGTGATAGTGCCCCCCACCCTGATTGAACTCAATGACAACCTTGCAGTCTTTCCCTATATCCTCAAACTGCCATCCATTTTGGCCTTTTCGTGTTTTCTTTGCATTGTTACTTCCTCCCACATCACTCTCATCTGACCCGCTTCTAAGTCTTGGTGCCCCCCCTAGCTGCTCTTTTCCGGCCCCCAGGCCTGGATAGTGTCCAGGCCACCTCACCTTGGTCATACCCATCAGAGCTAGATGCCATAATGTTACAGACTGTGTACAGTTTTTGCTATCCGCCTCAAACAAATCAATCCTACCGCAAGCCGAACACAGATGTAAATGCAGTCCCAATCTTCTTCTCCTTCTCTTCGATGCCTCTCCTTCTCTTCGGGAGTGGGGTGCTCGATATTGCAGGTGACGGTGGACTTAAGTGTGTTTAGTGCAGCGTCTTCACTGCCGACGTTTTGGATTGAAACCAGGGCGGAGCATCATGGAGTGCCACAGCAGCACTGAAGAACCGGTTCCTATTTCCGACCTCCTATCTTTGTGAGGCAGAATTTTCAGCAGCGGTGGCGGCCAGGTGAGGTGTCAAGAGTGGACTGGATACGGGGAGCAGACTTCGGGTGTTGCTCTCTCCTGCCGCCCCTGGATAGGGTCATCTCCTTGCAGGGAAGTGGGCTCAGGGCGCCAAATGAAGGTGACTTTTTTGATCACACATTTTGTTTTTGTGCTGATGTATTCTGTTCATTTTAATCCCTTCCCCCTCAAGCAAGGAAAAAAGTTTTTACGTGTAACCAGTCCGTATGGCAATAAAGGTTGGAGATGACAGAAATAGACAATCAAACCTACAGTCAGCCAACAGCGCTGATGTAGCAGTCTTCTTCTTCTTCTTCTCTCGGTTACTGGCGGATAGCTAACAACTGAAAGGTGCCTTCCGCCACCTACTGTACAAGAGTGTGTAACATTATGTCATCTGAGCCCGACCCCTAAATTCTATGACTTAATCCTGTGTTATTTAAAAAAGAGAAAAGAGCCTTTCTCGTCATTCTTATTGCCTCTCCATCTCCATCTGTTCCCCGAATCCCAGTTAAATCCCATTCCCTACTGGCCTCTTGAACTTCATTTTCCATTATCTGTTTTTCATTTCCGTATTTGTGACAGTGTAATAAGACATGCTTGACATTTTCTTTTACTCCGCATTCTCTACATTTGTCACTTTTGCTTTTCCCCATGGTGAATAAAGTGCCGTTTAAACCTGTGTGATTCTGTCTGAGTCTTGCCATAATGATGTCTTCCCTCCTTTTGGTTGTTATGAAATTCTTTATTGCAACAGATTTTTGTGTTTTGTAATATGATCTACTTTTATGATCTTCAGCCCATCTTGTTAGCCATAGCTCAGTTCCTTTTTTCTTGATTCCTTTTTTGAGATGAGATGAGATTCAACTTTATTGTCATTACACATGTATGTTTTCTTTCATTCCCTTCACCTTTTCCAAGAGACAATGGTATAGTTACCTCTTTTCCAAGAGCACTTTTTGCTGATTTGTCTGTACAGTCATTCCCTTTCAACCCTTCATGTGCAGGAACCCAACAAAACTGAACTTGTCCACCACCCCTGTGTACCCTAAATAAACTGTGATATAGCTCAATCACCAAGGCTTCCCTTGTAGATTTTAGTGTCTGTATGGTTTTTAGCGCTGCAAGTGAGTCTGTGCACACCACCACCCGTTCCGGTCTGACCTCCTCCACCCACTGCAAAGCAATAATTATTGCCACCATCTCTGCTGTAAACATGGATGTATTGTGATCCATCAAAATCCCTGTTGTTGCTAATCACCGACTCATCCAAGGCTCTAATAATTCCCCCCAAGAAAAATCTACTATGCATTGAGAATATTGCAAATATTACAGTTTCTGTGTGTTTTTAGGATAAATTTATGATGCCATCACAAACACTGGCATGTAAAGGGTTAAAATTCTGAAAATTAATTAAATATTTGGTGTTTATGATCAGGACTGATTTATGCAAAAAAAAAAAAAATCCTTAACATCTGCTATTTTCTGTCGTTTCTGAGAGGACCTTTCTGTCCCTTAATGGGAAGAGTGGAACACTTGAACAGGGCATGATGGAACATCTGAAACTTGTTCTCGTAAGTTTGGCACCTTATTCATGCAACTTTGTCACTCATGGAATTTCAACTTTTTTCTTTTAAATGTGCAACTTCTTTCATGTAAATGTGAAACCACCATCTCAGACATTTCTGTATGACTTTGCATTTCTTCCTCGTAAAGGTAAACATTTCCCTTAAATCTGCAGATTTTCTTGTAAATTTGACACCTTTTTCACATAGAAATTCTGTGATGTGATGCATTTTTGTCTTTTAAAATTTAACGTTTTTTCATAGATTTGCAGCTTTTAAGTTAAGCTTTTGTTCCTCATAAATTTGCAGTTTTCTTCGTGTAAATCTGACTTTATTTTCGTACATGATTGTAAATTTAAATGTAAGACTTTTTGCAAATTTTGTGACTTCATATAAAGTTGGTTTTTGTAAATCTGCACCTTTTTTTTTGTAATTTTATCTTTTTCTTGTAAGTCGTCTGCTTTTTTTTTTTTATAAATTTGCAGCCTTGACGTAAATATGTGAACCTTGCAGCTTTTCTGATGAATTTATCACCTTTTTCCCCTCATAAATCAAGTAAAGTTTATCTCAATGTGCATTTCTTCCTTGTAAATTTAAATTTCTCCCTAAATTTTCAGCTTTGACATGCTTTTTCTCCAAAATTTGCATTTTCTTATTAGAGTATGACGTTAAAAGGACATTGGCACTTGAGAAGCCGACAGCGGCGGTGCTCTCCAGCATGTGGAGGCTTCACAGACGTACCAGGAGATTTGGAGTTTTCAGATAAAACAAATAAAGACAAGAAGGCTACAGATGGAAGCGGCAGACTGAGGTAACTCAGACAGAGAGGCGGTGACAGTGACAGAGATGGAGATTAAAGTCTCAAATCTAAAGAGAATCTGAGAGCGGGGGGGGGAGGGGTGTATTATAAAAAAAAATAAAAAAAACCTCCCCAAATCCACCAGTTTCTAATATCAAAGCTGACAGGCGACAGAGACACTGAATCAACAGGAACCCACCGTGTTTGGATGGAAGAGAGGAACACTGCGCGCACGCACACACACACACAGAATCAGGGACGACTGCTGATGTTTGGGGGCTCTATGCAAGACTGTGTTTGGCTGGAGGGTGTAATAGAGAAGAGTTCAAACCCTTTAAAACAGAAAGAAAACTGCACATAATCTTCTCTTTAGTTTGACATTCTCACAAACAGTAGGTGGTTTGTTATTTTTTAGGGGGGATATTCACTAATTTAGCAGGTATAAACGTATAAATATACATTAGGTTTAAATTTGCAAGACTAAACGTGCAAAAAAAAAAAAAAATTAACCAGTATTCAGGTGAGCATTACAAATCTGAGAAAAAATTTGAAAATTTACAGGAAAAAAAGTTGAAAATAAAAAGGATTAAAAATGCACATTTTTTTTGGGGGGGGGTCATAAATTTATGAGAAAAAAAGCTTTAAAATTTTACAAGAAAACAACCGGAGTGGTGGCTCAGTTGGTAGAGCATCCGCCCCACACCCGGGAGGCAGGGGTTCAAATCCCGGCCAGGTCATGCCGAAGACCATATAAAAGTGGAACTTCCTGCCGTCCAGCTTGGTACTCAGCAATAATGGAATGGAGGAGGGAAATTTGTGGCGGCGCCTTGCATGGCAGCGGCCCTCCGATTCTACACTTGGGGTGTGTGTGATTAACACTGTAGATAGGTAAAACACAGTCTCGTTCTGCTGTACATGATTGGTTGTACAGTTGAATGACAATAATGGGTGATTTAATTTAAAATTAATTTAATTTAATTTTAAACTGCAAATTTGTAACAAAAAAGTTTTAAAGTTATGAGAAAGAAGTCACAAATTTTTGAGGAGAAGTTGAAAATTTACAGGAAAAATTCTAAATTGACGAGAAAAATAACTACAAATTTATGACAAAAATGATAAAAAATTCTGTGAGGAAAAATAATTGAAAATTTAAAAGAAAAATAATTGAAAATTTATAAGAAAAATAACTGAAAATTTTGTGAGAAAAATAATTGCGAAATTATAAGAAAAATAATTGCAAATTTATGAGAAAAATTGCAAATTTGTAAGAAAATCGTAATTTTATGACAAAGAAGTTACAAAATTATGAGGAAAAAAAGTTGAGCATTTACAGGAAAAAATTTACAAGAAAAAAATGCTAATTTATTGATAAAAATGAGACAAAAGTCACAAATTTTTGAGAAAAACGTTGAAAATTTACAGGAAAAAATAAATTAAAAATTTACAAGAAAAAAATGCAAATTTATGAGGAAAAAAAAGAGAAAAAATTTGACTCTCCTGCCCACATCTTCACCGTGACATCATCAGAGGAATGAAACGACGTCGGATGTGCGCCGGTTGGGTTTCAGCTCCGCGGACAGCTGCCAGATCTCAGTCTCCACACTGGTGATCTTCAGACGTCGTCGTGACGCCCGATTACAGCAACAGTGGAGGATGGAAAACCACCGAGTTCTGACATGTTGATAACATGGTTTCCACAGAAGTGTCAGCAGTTGTGATTCACTCATATTTACACCTAAAGACCCAGTACTGACTTGAAAAACACACATACAGTACAAGCCAGGAGGAGGAAGACCAGAGGACGTTCCTCGATCTAAAGCACGACCCTGTTCACAATCAGACGTCCTCATTAAAATGTTAAACTCTACTCAGCCTGTGGTAAACTAACCAGCTCTCTTGTGCCTGGGTTCTCCTAAATTAATGCCATTCAATGCACCACTTAAATGCAGCATTCAGAATGAGAATTAATGACTGGGTGGTTTGCATTTTGCATGACTCGCTCCCATCTAAAATCACAGTCCAAGCTAATAATCAACACGAGGCTGGACGGAGACAAACGAGTCCATGCAAATGTGGGGAATAATTTAGTGAGGAATGCAGATGTTGCTGTCTTTACTGAGACCTGTGCTGAAGTGTGTTAAAGACGTTGAAAGACTCGACTTCACTGTCAAAAAAACAGAACTTTTTTCTCTTAGATCTGCAACTTTTTTCTCAAAAATTTGTGATTTTTTTTCCCTCATAAATTTGCAAAAACATTTCTAGTAAATCTGCATATTTTTACCTGTAAAATTTCAACTTTTTTCTCATAGATTTGCGTTTTTTTTAGCCATAGTGTCATTAAACAGTCAACTGTTCCTGTTCCAGAAGACTGACCCGCTTAGGTCCATCTGTAGAAACATGTTGAGACCTCTCACCAATTATCTCATGCCTACCCTCCTCTGAGAACAGCTTTAATGTTAATGATGCTGTATGATAAATCTGGGTCAGTAAACACTCAAGGGGATGTCGGTAAACACAACATGTGATGGCATTTCAGGCCTTCACCAGGAACGTGGGAGAGCAAGAAAACTTCACATGGAAGAAATGTTGAGGACACATGGATGGATGGATGGATGGATGGAGCTAAACAGAAAGTCACACCTTTGGACAGATTTTTACTCTGGGATCGCTGTGATTCCATGCCTACCCTCCTCTGAGAACAGCTTTAATGTTAATGATGCTGTATGATAAATCTGGGTCAGTAAACACTCAAGGGGATGTCGGTAAACACAACATGTGATGGCATTTCAGGCCTTCACCAGGAACGTGGGAGAGCAAGGAAACTTCACATGGAAGAAATGTTGAGGACACATGGATGGATGGATGGATGGATGGAGCTAAACAGAAAGTCACACCTTTGGACAGATTTTTACTCTGGGATCGCTGTGATTCCACTCTGACAGTGAACTTACAGTACAGAATCATGGCGGCAGAACTCAGACGGTTGTGGCGCGAGGACAAGAGTGAGAAAGCGTCCCGTTTCTCACTTGACTGAAGGGAAACAACACACAATCCCCCTTTAAAGCTGCGCTAAATTAGCAAAGACAATCTGTGTGATGTGTGCATGTTAATGCGCCACTTTGAGATGTGATTAAAAGGCCAAACTGCTACCCCGAGGAAAAAGGAGGGAGGAGGAGAAGGAGTGATGGAGCTTGATGTACTGTCAGCTCCATTATTGGAGACTTGGAAAGTTCAGCATGACGGTCCTGGATTTCTGCTCGCCTTAATCATTTGCAAGTGAGACTATCACAGCAGAGAAGAGATGGCGTGATCCTGCAGAGACGGGAATTATGATACGCAGAGACTCGTAGTATCGCTGCAGGATTAGGAGGAAAAGTCTGAGATAAAAAGGTAAAAACACCCGATAGAAGGACTCGCAAAAAGATCCGAGGCAGGCATCACTCACGATCATAGGACTCGCAAAAAGATCATAGGACTCACTATGGCATTATCAAAGATCAAAGGCAGGCTTCAATCACGATCACAGTACTCGCTATGACATCATCAAGGATCGAAGGCAGGCATCACAGAACAAAGGCAGGCATCACTGAATGAGTGGTGACGTCAAAGATCAAATGCAGGTTTCACCTCCAACCAGTCGTGGGTTCTGAAGATTTGTGTACGTGTGTCTATTGCGACTTGGCCAGCTTAGGTTGGGATGAAGATACAGACGTGGACAAAATTGTTGGCACCCCTCTGTTAATGAAAGAAAAACACACAATGGTCACAGAAATAACTTGAATCTGACAAAAGTGGTAATAAATAAAAATTCTATGAAAATTAACCAATGAAAATCAGACAGTTGTCGCGTGAATTGCCTATAAAAATATTTGTCATAAGGTACAGGAATTATTTATTTTATTTAATAGTGGGTGTGAAAGGGGGCGGAGTTAAACCTTCACTTCTACACCCGCTAAATTAAATAAAAGCACTCGTAAAAGGGGCACCAGTCCTAACGGACAATAATGTTAACTTTAATTTTAATTAATTTTGTACCTTCAATTACTTAATGAATCAGTCTCAAAATTTCAGTGAGTTCTTGTCCTGCCGTGATTAGGAAACATGTATATGCAAAAGTAAAACGCTTCACCTTCTCTCATTCACCCTTTTATTAAACTCATTCAGGTTACATGGCATGGCATTCAAATGATGAATAAACAGATTTAAATGATAACAGCGTAATATATCACATTAACTGATATTGGAATCCTGAACATAACATCCAGCGTTACACCTCTGTAGAACCAAGGAGGAACCAGACTTATGTTTCAACGGTAAATGAGGCTGAAATGTTTTAACAAAACAACGCAATTTTATGGGGAAAATTCATAAGCTAATTATCTAAAAAAATGAATTCTGAATTAATCTACCAAAATTCAAGGGCAGTTACTTAAAAATGACTAAGAGTTTTCCTTCAGTTTACAGCTCTATCCTGTGGCTGAGAGACTAATTGAGCCCTGAAATACGGGCCATATTCAATTGTAATTTAATTGTTAGGACACCACGTTTTAACCCAGCAGATAGGAAAAGTAGGAGTTTCACTCACACAACAGCTGTAGGTCCACGTTTCCGCGGGTCGGTACCGCTGGGTTTTGAAGTTAGGACGTCGGAGGAAGCGGCTGCTGTCCTCACAGCCGTGGAGGTGATAACTCAGCTGGGGGCCCTTCAAGGAGACAATGGCAGCCGTGGATGGTTTGTCTCAGGGCGGCATGAAAGGTCCTTGGAAAAGAGTCCAAATTTGACATCTCTTGTAGCGGGATAGACCAAAAAAACTGAAGGAAAATCTTCTCAGTCTCTGTTCACTTTAAATTAGGCAAATTAAAGGTCCACTCTAATGGCGTGAAAAGTCATTAAAAAATGAGAAAAACATTTACTAGGATAAGAATGGCTTCTGAGGTGAAGGAAAAATTTTGGGAATTTGATTCTCTAAAAGTACGAGCTCTAAAAAAAAATGGTTTCTCCTCAGTAACCAGAAAGACTTGACAAACACAAAGAATAAAACTTCACAGGATCTTGAAACGGTGGAATAAAATCTTCTGAGATCTAGATTACTATTCTGCTTCTTTAATCTTAATTTAGTTCCTAATCTTTCTCAAAATCTCTTTCTTTCTTCTTTCTGTGTTTCTAATTCTTAATTCTCTCACCGTTCTCTTTTTCTTCTGTTCTTGTTACATTGTTACTTCTGTTCTAATCTTCCTGCCTTACTTTTCTTTCTCTGATCTTTTTGCTTACTCTGCTAAACTCAAATCTAACTTCTCTCTTTTAAAGTTACCTCGCCGGGTCGTAAAACTGATGATGTCGATCGCAAGACTGACCAATCGACTTTTTCAGAAGCAGTTTGAAATGGCTACCATCCAATGTGAGAACATTTCTTTGTTTGAGAGCAGCCAATCAAACGAAGACACCACCCCATGAAATTGCAGAGGAAAAATCAACACTCAGTCAGTTCTTATGAAATTAGGTGCTCAATATAAAATCTAACTAAATTAAATGACTTGGCTAATATTTGGTGATCATGCATTTATACCATTACTCCAATATTACATTTGTTTGAATAACACTCATGAATATAACATTTCTTATACATAATTATAATACATGCATTCACATTTAGATCAAAATGCAGCAAACCATGCAGCAAACCATGGTTGGTGATAAAAGAGGGATGATTTTCAGTGTCCTTAGGATCCAGAGGATAAGCTGAAAGAAACTTAATGTTTAGAACAAATTAAAAGTCATCTTACATACTGAAAGCACATTTCGTAGGTATCCACTAGGAGGTACTGTTGAGCTGTAGATGATTTCCTTTAAGTCCATGGTATCTACAGGAAAAAACCTGGATAGTATCGTGGGCTATAAACCCGTCAGATTAAGTGGTTTATGACTCTTTTTTTAAAAGCATTGTTTCCTGTAAGGGTACGTTATCCAAATGCAGTGTTCACGTTGAGAGGTCTGGTCTCACGAGTTTATATTCCTTTGATCCTTTAAAAGCAAATTCTGATCCTTACAATCTCTGCAAGAGGCAACTGTTTACATTGGGGTCCTGGGAAAGCAAGCATCTTTGGTCAGGCCTGGAAGAGGCCTGCATGGGTCGACATGAAAGCCAGTGATATTCCTGTAACATGCAGAAAAGTAATATTTCTGTATAAGGAATAAAGTGAAATTCCTATAAAAGGAAGAGAAGTGATCTTCTGTCTTGGTTTGAGGAGACGATGATGCTACAGATCCCCCCTTTGTAGCAATAGTGAGCATCGGTCAGCGTTGGTACACACCCATGGCAGCTTCGTCTCCTTGGCAACACTTGACCTAAATACTGGGTTAAAAGGTTTCTGTGAGGTCCATACACACTAGCATGCAAACAGTATCTATTACTAAGTACAGATCTTTGACTTTGGTTTACTGGAAGGACTTCCATGAATTTCCAAAAATAATTTGAGTATGGACAAACGTAGATTATAAAATTGACTTGGCGTAGTAAGCTAAGGCATATGTCTTGAAATGACTCAAAAATTCTGTTTACAAAAATACGGAGATACAAAATGCATAGTCTTACATACCTGAGGTAGGAATTTTGGTTTACGATGAAATAGCTATCATAGTTGTTTAAAAATAGTTTGAGATGGGTACAAAAATCAAAATGGAGTGCAAGAGCTATGTATAAAAATATAGGTTTGTATATAAGCGTGCATATAACTTCAAAAATTCTAAGAATAAAGTAAAATAAAAGTCAAAACAAAGAATGCAAAACAAAAATGTATTGCTTATTTGAGGTAGATGTTTAGTTTATTCAAGAAGGTTCGAATTGAATTGGTTTAGCTAGACTAAACCATGGTTCCACAGAGGTCTTACTCAGAGGGTGTTTGAGACCTTTGTTCTGGAAGACTGAGCGAACATGGAAAGTCATCATTGTTCTTTGAGTGGCAATGAGGAATAGCTTTGTGACATCTGAAACAGGGGCAAGAAGCGGTGAAGGCAGACTCATTGTCAAAGTGTTAGCTGAAAATCTAATGTTTCTAGCTACCTTTCGAAGAAACACAGGCATTAGATGTGGGTGAGCATGGTCACCCTCTAACATGAAGAGTGACAAGTCCAAGACCTTGTTGAGTTTGAACAAGGCTTTGGAGCAAACATTCAAAACCAACACAGTATCTTGCAAAGTTTTGGTAACAGTTGGTGGTTCAACTATCTGGCATTTCAGTGTAGCGGAGTTGACTGATTTAACAGTAGACGTGCTAAGGCTAGCAAGGGACCCTAATGATGAGGCTGTGGTTGAGAATCTACCTAAGGATTGTTGACTTCTTGTCTGGACTCTGTCCAGTTCTAACTGGGCGAAAGTAGGTGAGAGTGCTAGGTAGAGGGCTAAACTGAAAAACAGGAGGGCCATCGTCCTGGCCAACGAATAGAAGTGAGTCATTTTAATCTTGAGCTTCTTGTCGGTTTTCCTTTTCTTGAGGTACCTGAGTGGTAGGTGAAAGTTATTCTCAGTGGTGGAACAACTTTGTTAGAGACTGAGCTCTAGGCTATTAGTGTCTATCACCTTTAGAGGGTTTTGTGATTATTGACTTAAGCTAGTGATATTGTTGATTTTGTGTGTACTACTTTGAAATAGTAACTTGATAATACTGAATGAAATTTTGCAGGGTCTTTTAAAGTTAGATTTTAAGGAAGTCAGTTAGTTTGGGTTAACTTTCTCCTTTTGAAAGTTTAACGCAGTTACCTGATTGAGGAAGAGAAATGCGACCGAGCGTGCCTGAGGCTGATAGTCAGCTAACAGTTATCTATCGGGTGCAAACAAGATTTTAGGTTTGTTTACTGACTTAATGGAACAGTGTTGTCCCCGACGAGTCCCATGGGGTTTTTGTAAGCTTTGATTATGATGGACCCATTTGGAGATGGGGTCCTGGCGACCTTTGCTTATTTTGATTTGGTAAATGACCGGAGAGAGTTTATCTGTGATCGTGTGTGGACCTGTCCACCTGGGGAGGAACTTCCGAGCGAGTTTTCCTGCTCGTGCGTTGGTCTGTCCTGTCTGAGGAATGAAAGCATAATAGAAAACCTTGTCTCGCACTTGGAGTTCGTCATGTGAGGCTTTCTGATCGTAATAGGCTTTGAGTCCTTCAGCTGATCGGTCCAAATGTTTTTGGGCAAAGGAAAAAGTCTGTTGGAGATGTTTGGTCAGGTCAGTCATGTACTGGTGAGTAGTGTAAGCTGTAGCAACACTGGCTTCTCCACACTTGTTTAAGCGCGTTGTACGTCGCTTTGACACCTTTGTGTCCTGCAGTTGGAAGATCATGGGCATGAACAATCATCACCCCCCTCTGGTTACGAGGGACCACAAGCGCAGGCGCAGGGAGTTCATCAGAAACATGAACTAGGATGCCATTTCGCAGCTGCAAGGACGATCGTGCGGCAAAAAGTGGTTTCAAGTCTGGAGTGTCAGCGAGATCCGAGTCGGATGGTGCATTAAGTGCAGGACCCGAGAGGTATTGTATCATTTTATGGATCGCAGGGTCAAGGGTTTGAAGAGAGATAAGGTCAGCATCAGTGAAAACAGGGTCAACCGCAAGGGGACCTGTAGTTTGTGTCGTGTCTTGGGCCGTGTTAGTCTGGGCCCTAGTGACTGCGCAGACTGTAGGGGTGGGTGGGTGGGTGGGACTGTGAAGTCGGCACCTGAGCAGAATCAAAGGACCAGGGTGTGCCTTGTATGGCTCCTTGTTTTGCAAGTGAGTCCACAAGGTCATTCCATTCTTTGTCCTGACCTGGTGTGCACGAGTGACCTCTGACCTTTTTCCAATACACCTGGAGGTTGTTGGAGGTGACCAGGTGATCACATGCCTTGAAAAGGTCTTGATGTTTAACCAGTTTGCGGTTAGAGGTTACAAAACCTTTGGCCTTCCAGAGTGCTAAATGACAAGTGAAACTGAGGTGTGCGTAGTTGGAGTCAGTGCAGATGACCAATGTGCGAATGCCATGGTCTACGGCAAGTTGCAGTGTAATGAGCACACCTGCGATTTCCGCATACTGGGATGATTGGGAACCCAGTTGATAGCTGTGGGGTTCACAAGGCTGATTGTTCAGCCATGCCACACCCACACCAGCACGAATGTGAGTTTCATGATGAAAAGAACAACCATCGACATAGGCGGTGACCATATCTTGACAGATGTTCTGGTCAAAGTAGTGATGGTTTGGGTCTTCAGTGACTGTAGGTGGCTCTGCACAAATGGATGGTCCTGGAGTGTCCTCAGAGCACCGTTGGCAGGCAGCCAAGTCTGTGCCGAGAGGGCTTCTCAACTTTTGTGCATAGCGGACCTCCAAGTCAAAGCTTTGTAGAGCCATCAACCAGGAGGCTATTCTGGCATTTGTTACAATGCCTTCTCTGATGCGCTGACTGTTAAGGAAGACCACTGGTTGGTGGTGAGTCTCAACTGTGATTCTCTGGCCTCCTACATAGTTGGAGAAATGTTTGACTGCCCATACAGTGGCCAGAAGGGCTTTTTCGCAGTCCGAGTATTTCAGTTCCGGACCCGAGAGGGTTTTGCTGGCATAGGCCACGACTCGTTTGTCGTGGTCGTAGATTTGGTATAATCCAGCGCTTAAGCAGTTGGCAGAGAACCCCACTTGTAAGAAGAATGGCTGGTCGCAGTTGGGATAGGCCAAACATGGTGCTGTGCATAGCTTTTGCTTCAATGCTAGCATAGCCTGTTCTTGAGCCTCAGACCAAATGAAAGGGATGTCCTTTCATAGGAGGTCTGTAAGGGGTTTTGCCAAGTCTGCATAATCCTCAATAAACTGACGTGAGTAGTTGCATACCCCGAGGAAGCTCCGGAGTTTGGAGATGTTGGTAGGGGCTTTGATGTTTAACACACCTTGAATTCGTGCCATTTGTGGTAGGACCCCTTTTGATCCTACCAAGAGACCAACATAGTTGACTTTGGTTTTGCACCATTGGCATTTGGAGAGAGAAATTTTGGCTCCAGCTCGCGTGAGATGGCCAAGGACATGGTCAATTTCAGTGAGGTGGATGTCCAGAGTTGGACTCCGAATGAGAATGTCGTCAACATAGATGAGGTTACCTCTGTCTTGGGCGTCTGGACATGCTTTGTTCAAGAAAATGTTGAACTCTGCAGGAGAGTTAGCATAACCGAAAGGGCATCGGGTGAATGTGTATTGGCGATTCGCAAACGTGAAGGCCAGTTTGTGTTGGTCTTCAGCTTGGACAGGAATAGTCCAAAAACCAGAAGCAATGTCCAGTGTTGAGAAGTATTTGGCATCTTTTACTCTAGGGAGTTCTTGCTCCAGTTGAGTCATAGGCCACATAGGGAGAGGAACTTGAGTGTTCAATTTCCTGTAATCAATGGTGAGTCTCCACTTACCATTGGGCTTTAGGACAGGCCGTAAGGGAGCCGAGTAGGTACTGTTGCATGGCCTGATTATGCCACGGTCCAGTAAATCATCGATTATTTCTTGTACTGGGCCGTACGAGGCCAAGGGAATCTTGTACTGCCTGACGTAGGTGGGAGGAGCGTCAGGTGGTGTAGGAATGCGTACTGAGTGGATTGTGGTTAGTCCACAGTCCAAGGAGTCTTTGGAGAAGGATTGTTCATACTTAAGAAGAACTTGGTGAAGTTTTTCACGTTCTTCGTCCGAGGTTAGGGCATCAGCATCAGCTACCACCTGTGCAATCTCTTCAGCGATAGTGAGGACTGATTTCGGTGGGGCATCGCTGGGATTGTCATTGGTTTGTTGATTGGACTCCGATAGAAGGAGTTCAATGGCTTGGACAAGCATTTGGTCATTGTTGGTCAAGTCGATTCGTCCCACTGACTCTTTGTCAGGGGTTGGCATTGACACAAGAGCGATGGCCTTAGAAGGCTTAATGTAAATGACTGTAGGTTCAAGAGAGTCGGCCCAAAGAGAATCAGGGAGGCCGCCTAGCACAGGAACAGTCAGTTCAAAATCGTGGAAATCTGTGGTGATGAGCCAGCCAAGAGGCGTGGCCTTGGGCAGGACGATGGTCTCTGCCGTGGGATTGTTTACCGGTAATGTGGTGGTTCTGTAGTCTAGGCTTAGAAGGGGCATGGCCTCGAGAGTTAAGCCTAGATTGTCAAGCAAAGGAGCCGGTTGGAAAAATGCTTGTGGATGCATAAGTTTTTGTCCGGTCTGAATGCATAGTTGGATCGGGTAGCACGTGACATCAGCAGGTATGAGACAATGTTGAGTGTTCAGTACCTTGCAGGCCTCAGGGATGGTCTGGCCTGACTTGAGAGTGTCAAGATCTGGTTTAGAGTGAGTGTCTCGAACTGGGGTGAGAGACCATAAGACATTGTTTATGGTATCAACCTGGGTTCCAAGTCTCACAAGAAGATCACTGCCGATGTAGACTGCATGTGGCAGGTCAGGAATGACCAAGAAGGGATGCGTTAGCAGTCTGTGGTTCCACTGAAGGTGGACGGCGCAGATACTTGTGGCGACCAATGTTTTGTTTGATTTGGTCCCAGCAGGGAAACGAAAAGACTTGTTAGTGACCATAAGGTCAGGGTGTTTCTCGTGTAGAGAGTCGAAAAGTGTCTAGGCTGATTGCGGATTTATCAGCCCAAAGAGCCAGTACCACGTCTGCTACGTGGGAGCTTTGGATAACTAGTCCTTTGACTACTTGGGGGCAGTACTCTTCATTGGCTGCCCCTGGTTTTAGGGTGCAAAGGAACGAACTGTGTTCATTTAAGGTTGGGTTGTCAGATGTGGTGACCTGAAAAGGGGTGCCTGTTTCAGCCTGGTCCCCAAGGTCACCTTCCGTCAAACTTTGTTGGGTCAGCAGTGCGAGTGGGTTGACTCCTGGAACATCCAAGGTGTCAAGAGTGTAGCACTGTGATCCAGTTGCTTCAGGTAGAGTGGTTGGAAGAGGTTGTCGAACTTGAGCCCATAGCTTGAGATTCTTGAAGTCTATCAGAGGCTCAAAGCGATTAAATAGATCCTTGCCTATCAGCAATGGAATTGAGTTGAGATTGGACACATAGACCGGGTGGATCAAGGTCATGGGCCCAATGGAGATTTTTATCAATGACATGTGTGACACAGTCGTGTTTGAAGGTGCATAAGGTTGAATAGCTAAGGAGCAAGGTCTTAGTTTCAAGTCTATCCAGTAGGGCTTCGTGCGTCATCACATCTTCCAGGGTCAATGACAGGAAAAATTTTCGTGCAACCCCCCTCTCGGTCAAATCACACAGAAATTCTTGGACCGGTGGTTCAACACAGATTAAAGAGTCGCCGGTTTCGGGCGAGTGAGGTTTTCCAGGTAGCTGGACTACCAAAATGGCACTGGGTGGCATTGCATTTTGGAGCTCCTCCTGAGTTTCGGGTGGAGGATGCTCGGTTGTGTCTTTGGTATCCTTCCCCTTTGTAGTAGGAGATTCCTCAGGGTTGACTTGTGGCAAACCTAAAGGATCGTTTGGGGTGGTCACAATATTTATGGCTAGGACATCAGGTTTCTTGCCCTCTTTTGCCTCTTTTTTCCTCTTCAGTTCGTCAAGTATGCGTTGGAGAGATTCCAGGTCTTCTCGGCTGGAAATGGGCTTTTCTTTCTTCTCCCAGGGTTTGGAGTTAAACTTTCCAGGGGGAGGTCTTGCTTCCCTGTCGAAGTTTTTCCGGCGGTACGAAGGAGGTGACCACCTCCCGCGGTTATGCAAGTCTCGAAATCAATATCTGTCATTCCGGGTATCCGTACCGTATTCTCGTGACTTACCTGGTGGGCTTAGTCTCCGACGGTAGTCAGGTTTTGGTGATGTTGGCTTGGAACTTGGTGTCAAAAATTTTTCCGGGTCATGACTTGACTTATCTTGACTAGAGGACTGTCGTCGTTTTATTTGTGACTGAGATGCTGGAACAGGGGCTGGCCTTGGGGCACCCTCTAGGTCCAGGGTGTCTGATGCGGTGTTGACAGCTAACACCGCGGTAGACTCGGTATGCTTCTGATTGCTTTGTCGCTGTTTCTGGAATGCATAATGTGCAAACTCTCTTAGTTGGTTTATCAAGTTAGACTCCAAGGTGGTGTCCAATCGTGGGATGGAGATTCTGAATGAAAAGGGCCTTGAAATTGTGGTCTTCTTCCATCTCAGGCGTGTTTTGAGATCCCAAATATGCGCGCAGGAGTCGCTGGTAGTATGCCTGAGAAGGCTCTAAGCGACCCTGTTTCACAGCTAGGGCTGTCGCTAGCCCTGACTGTAAGCAGTCGTCGGAGAACTCTTTTTCGATGGCTTCATAGAGTTTCCGGTGGTTCATCTTGATGTCAAATGGTTGACGATCTATAAATTTTGATACCAACCTGTTGGATGTCAACTTGATCAAATAAATGCGGTCGTCAACAGTAGCATCAGGGTATTTACGCAAGTAGTAGTCAATGTCTTGCAAATAAGCCCTGGTATCAGGTGACCCACTGGTTGAGGGGTCAAATTTCATGACGTGACGAGCGATCTTATTGAGATCTCCATCGGATGGAATTTGCAAATGTCTTTCGCGTTGCCGTTCGGGTCTGAATGGGTCAGGTAAGTGTGAGCCGGGGGAGTCCCCATCCCATGAGGGGATGCCCCCCTTTGTCGAGGGAACCGGCCTGTTCATGGCTTCTGGTCTCAGATCCCTTTGTTTGTGGTGGTCTTCCAGCTCTTCTTGGACGTCCTGAAGACCTTGTTGTGCCTCTCGTAGGAGCAGTTTGCATTTCCCATAATCGGAGCTTGTTTCGTCCAATTGACCTTCAATTTCCTTGAGTTGATTCTCTTTGTAAAGCAGGGCGGTTCTCAATTCCTCGTTTTCTTGCTGAAGTGAGGTATTTTCGTTTTCTAGTCGTTGCTTTTCTTCCTCCGCTTGTTCCAGATTTAGCAACGTCTGATCGAGCGTAGCTTGGGTGTCTTCTTTCCCTATGCGAGCTTGTTCCTGCTTTTTCACAAGGGATTTGTTCTCTTCCTGAAGAGAAAGGATGGTTGTTTGTTGTTTCACCAGTTCCTTTTCAGCGTAGAGTACTTGAGTTTCAGCTCATTTTAGCCTTGCAACTAATGCTAGTGCAAACTTTCCTAACACACCGGGGATTTCTTTTGCTTTCGGTGGGTTAGCTTCGTATTCATCCAAAAGTTTTTTTGTGATTTGCTTCAAATCTTTTGGTGGAGTATCCTGAACTTGTTTGGAGAAACCGGGTATAAGGTCGGAAGCCAACTCTTCCAATGTTACTTGAAGGTCATTTATTTCGTCCAGTGGACTCGACATGTTTGACCGTTTGTGTAATGCTTAGCTTGAAATCAATTCGTTGATTATAGCTAAAGTTGTGAGTCAAGAGTTAACCTTGAGTGTCGTTTTACAGTGAGGGTAATTGCAAGCTTCCTTTTGGAGTTTGTTTCAACTTCCAGGCTTGTAAGAAGGAAAGCAAATATTTTGGAAATTCTTTAGAAATGTGGAATACGTGTTAGTTCATTTGTTGACACTGTATTTTGATTTGTATTTCACAAGACAAAAGCAAGGAGAAAAAAAAAAAAATTGTCGATTGACTTCTTTCAGTTCAGTTATCAAAGTGTAGTTTTGGAATAGTCCTCAACTAGGATGTGAATTGTTGTTGAATCTCACTTGAAAGTAATGATTTTATTTACAAAAGAAAAAGAAAGCAACCAAAATAGAAAAGGTTAAATGCTTTAAGGCTTTAGGGTTACAGTATAAGTCTTGACTTTGTTTTAAAGTTAGAACTGGCTTTATTCTACTTGTTGTTGTGACTGGCGCCTAGCGGCTGCCCCGGCCTTGAATGCACTCTGCAGAGCGTGCCCAAATGCCAAGTCACGTTTCGTTACCTAATGTGTAATGACAATAAAGTTGAATCTCAATCTCATCTCAATCTAAAGCTTATCTTCATTTAAAGGCTTTCAATGTTTTAATATTTACAAGTTAGGAAACAAATGAACTGTCTTTGAGTATTGTCACTAAGGCTTCCTTAGGATTAAAGTTAATGATTATTTTAAAAGAGGGAAAAAAAATAAAATGTTTTACAGACTAGTCAAAGTTTTCACTTTTTGACTTGTTTCAAATGCTGGTGAGAAATAGTGAGTTGGTTAAATGTTTTCCTTCTCCTGGGGAGGAAACATGAATCAAAACAACACACTGTAAATAAGCTAAGGCTTTCAAGTGTTAATTGCTGAATGTGGTTTCCTAATTTTGAAAAAAAACATTTTTTTGGTTAAATATTTAGTAAATCACTAAATCCTTTACCAACATGCACAGGATTAACATTAACTTGAGTCTAAATGAACATTGTCATTTATTTGAATCCCTAAGTTGAATGGCTTCCTGTGAAAGAAATCGCACAAAGTGATCTTTAAAAACAAAACACATATATATAGCTTAAAAAGTTTGCAGACTTTTAGCGTAAGATGTGTGAATATATGCTTTTAACTAAAAAGATTAAGATATGTGGTTAACATACGTGAGTAAATACAAAGTCTATGCTTCTATGTTCTTTCAGTGTGTATATATGCAGTCAAAAGCTCTTCCACCATTGAGAACAAACTTCAAACCCACAAGTTTCTTTTTCCTTTTGGTTCTTGGGATAAAACTTTGATTTGGGTTTAAATTTAGGTTGTTCCGGATAATTCGGATTGATTTAAAGTTAATTTGGAAGCTCTGTTTGATTATAAATGAGCTTAATAGATTTGCTCTGCTTTAATCCGAGTGTGCATTCATGCAAGAAATGCAGCTCCTATAGTTGACCACACGATGGAGGCAGTTATCGCTGCCCTCCCAGGGGGAGGAGACACTGGTGACGTCGCTCTGGGTGGGTCTACCGGTCTCACTCAGAATGGCGGCTAGGGTGACTCCCTCTTAGCGCCTTCAAAATGGCATCTGCACGCTTACTCTGCTCATGCGCAGTTTTTCGTGCACGCCTTTTGGTCACGCGCGCGACTGTACGTGTTCACGTGACACGTGATGCGGGCGCGAGTCTCAGCGACAACACCACGCCTTGCTTTTCAAAATGAGAGTTTAATCTCCAACTTTCACAAATAATGTTACCCCTTTAATTCCGGGTATAGTTTAGCGCTACTTCCCGAGCAGTTTATTCAGTGACCAGATCAAACCACGTCCAGCTATCTGACGTCACCATGCTTGGGTAATTAAATTACAGAACTGGCCAGTTTAATTAATTCTTTCGGGATAATCACCGAAAGGTTAAACTGGCGAGAGACAGGATGGTTTTCTTCGCGTTTCTGTCACTCTAGGCCTTTATTTTTCTTAATCCAGCATAAAATAATATTGCTTAAACTTCTTTGCATGCATCAAAGACTGTTGACCTTAGTGGGTGAATCACTCACCCCCCTTTGCAGCTATCAGCCACCAGACTCCTCAGCGGGAGGTTAGGTAAACAAACACAGCAGACAGACAGGCAGGAGGAGAGACGTGGCCTCAGCCTCTCAAACAAACACACAGACTCGCCGAATAGTGGATTAATATTTGCAAGAAAAAAAAAACAGCTTATGAATTTTCTTTTTGCATATACGTCTCCCAATTACACAGGCATCACACGGGGGCACCAATAAACTGTCGCGTGAATTGCCTATAAAAATATTTGTCATAAGGTACAGGAATTATTTATTTTATTTAATAGTGGGTGTGAAAGGGGGCGGGGTTAAACCTTCACTTCTACACCCGCTAAATTAAATAAAAGCACCCGTAAAAGGGGCACCAGTCCTAACGGACAATAGTATTAACTTTAATTTTAATTAATTTTGTACCTTCAATTACTTAATGAATCAGTCTCAAAATTTCAGTGAGTTCTTGTCCTGCCGTGATTAGGAAACATGTATATGCAAAAGTAAAACGCTTCACCTTCTCTCATTCACCCTTTTATTAAACTCATTCAGGTTACATGGCATGGCGTTCAAATGATGAATAAACAGATTTAAATGATAACAGCGTAATATATCACATTAACTGATATTGGATTCCTGAACATAACATCCAGTGTTACACCTCTGTAGAACCAAGGAGGAACCAGACTTATGTTTCAACGGTAAATGAGGCTGAAATGTTTTAACAAAACAATGCAATTTTATGGGGAAAATTCATAAGCTAATTATCTAAAAAAATGAATTCTGAATTAATCTACCAAAATTCAAGGGCAGTTACTTAAAAATGACTAAGAGTTTTCCTTCAGTTTACAGCTCTATCCTGTGGCTGAGAGACTGAGCCCTGAAATACGGGCCATATTCAATTGTAATTTAATTGTTAGGACACCACGTTTTAACCCAGCAGATAGGAAAAGTAGGAGTTTCACTCACACAACAGCTGTAGGACCACGTTTCCGCGGGTCGGTACCGCTGGGTTTTGAAGTTAGGACGTCGGAGGAAGCGGCTGCTGTCCTCACAGCCGTGGAGGTGATAACTCAGCTGGGGGCCCTTCAAGGAGACAATGGCAGCCGTGGATGGTTTGTCTCTGGACGGCGCGAAAAGTCCTTGGAAATGAGTCCAAATTTGACGTCTCTTGTAGCGGGATAGACCAAAAAAACTGAAGGAAAATCTTCTCAGTCTCTGTTCACTTTAAATTAGGCAAATTAAAGGTCCACTCTAATGGCGTGAAAAGTCATTAAAAAAATGAGAAAAACATTTACTAGGATAAGAATGGCTTCTGAGGTGAAGGAAAAAGTTTGAGAATTTGATTCTCTAAAAGTACGAGCTCTAAAAAAAAAAGGTTTCTCCTCAGTAACCAGAAAGACTTGACAAACACAAAGAATAAAACTTCACAGGATCTTGAAACGGTGGAATAAAATCTTCTGAGATCTAGATTACTATTCTGCTTCTTTAATCTTAATTTAGTTCCTAATCTTTCTCAAAATCTCTTTCTTTCTTCTTTCTGTGTTTCTAATTCTTAATTCTCTCACCGTTCTCTTTTTCTTCTGTTCTTGTTACATTGTTACTTCTGTTCTAATCTTCCTGCCTTACTTTTCTTTCTCTGATCTTTTTGCTTACTCTGCTAAACTCAAATCTAACTTCTCTCTTTTAAAGTTACCTCGCCGGGTCGTAAAACTGATGATGTCGATCGCAAGACTGACCAATCGACTTTTTCAGAAGCAGTTTGAAATGGCTGCCAGCCAATGTGAGAACATTTCTTTGTTTGAGAGCAGCCAATCAAACGAAGACACCACCCCATGAAATTGCAGAGGAAAAATCAACACTCAGTCAGTTCTTATGAAATTAGGTGCTCAATATAAAATCTAACTAAATTAAATGACTTGGCTAATATTTGGTGATCATGCATTTATACCATTACTCCAATATTACATTTGTTTGAATAACACTCATGAATATAACATTTCTTATACATAATTATAATACATGCATTCACATTTAGATCAAAATGCAGCAAACCATGCAGCAAACCATGGTTGGTGATAAAAGGGGGATGATTTTCAGTGTCCTTAGGATCCAGAGGATAAGCTGAAAGAAACTTAATGTTTAGAACAAATTAAAAGTCATCTTACATACTGAAAACACATTTTGTAGGTATCCACTAGGAAGTACTGTTGAGCTGTAGATGATTTCCTTTAGGTCCATGGTATCTACAGGAAAAAACCTGGATAGTATCGTGGGCTATAAACCCACCAGATTAAGCGGTTTATGACTCTTTTTTTAAAAGCATTGTTTCCTGTAAGGGTACATTATCCAAATGCAGTGTTCACGTTGAGAGGTCTGGTCTCATGAGTTTATGTTCCTTTGATCCTTTAAAAGCAAATTCTGATCCTTACAATCTCTGCAAGAGGCAACTGTTTACATTGGGGTCCTGGGAAAGCAAGCATCTTTGGTCAGGCCTGGAAGAGGCCTGCATGGGTCGACATGAAAGCCAGTGATATTCCTGTAACATGCAGAAAAGTAATATTCCTGTATAAGGAATAAAGTGAAATTCCTATAAAATGAAGAGAAGTGATCTTCTGTCTTGGTTTGAGGAGACGATGATGCTACACAGTGCTTTTGAATTGTGGTTCAACAGAATTATTTTTAAAAACAAACTCATGAAACAGGCCTGGACAAAAATGATGGTACCTTTAACTTAATATTTTGTTGCACAACCTTTTGAGGCAATCAGTGCAATCAAACGATTTCTGTAACTGTCAATGAGACTTCTGCACCTCTCAGCAGGTATTTTGGCCCACTCATCATGAGCAAACTGCTCCAGTTGTCTCAGGTTTGAAGGGTGCCTTCTCCAGCCGGCATGTTTCAGCTCCTTCCACAGATGTTCAGTAGGATTTAGATCAGGGCTCATACAAGGCCACTTTAGAATAGTCCAATGTTTCACTCTTAGCCATTCTTGGGTGTTTTTAGCTGTGTGTTTTGGGTCATTATCCTGTTGCAAGACCCATGACCTGCAACTGAGATCAAGCTGTCTGACACCGGGCAGCACATTTCTCTCTAGAATACTGTACCTTGATAGTCTTGAGATTTCATTGTACCCTGCACAGATTCAAGACACCCTGTGCCAGATGCAGCAAAGCAGCCCCAGAACATAACAGAACCTCTTCCATGTTTCACAGTAGGGACAGTGTTCTTTTCTTGGTATGCTTCATTTTTGCGCCTGTGAACATAGAGCTGATGTGCCTTGCCAAAAAGTTCCAGTTTTGTCTCGTCTGTCCATAGGACATTCGCCCAGAAGCTTTGTGGCTTGTCAACATGCAGTTTGGCAAATTCCAGTCTGGCTTTTTTAGGATTTGTTTTCAACAGTGGTGTCCTCCTTTATCGTCTCCCATGAAATCCACTTTGGCTCAAACAACGATGGATGGTGCGATCTGACACTGATGTACCTTGACCTTGGAGTTCACCTTGAATGTGTTTAGAGGTTGTTCTGGGCTCTTTTGTTACCATTCGTATTATCTGTCTCCTCCTGCGGCCACGTCTAGGGAGGTCGGCTACAGTCCCGTGGATCTTAAATTTCTGAATAATATGTGCACCTGTAGTCACAGGAACATCAAGCTGCTTGGAGATGGTCTTAAAGCCTTTACCTTTAACATGCTTGCCTATAATTTTCTTTCTAATCTCCTGAGATAACTCTCTCCTTTGCTTCCTCTGGTCCATGTTTAGTGTGGTACACACCATGTCACCAAACAGCACAGTGACTACTTGTCACCCTTTAAATAGGCCGACTGACTGATTACAAGTTTGTAGACACCTGTGATGTTAATTAGAGGACACATCTTGGTTGAACATGTCCCTATGGTCACATTATTTTCAATCTTTTCTAGGGGTACCATCATTTTTTTCCAGGCCTGTTTAATGAGTTTGTTTTTTAAAATAATTCTGTTGAACCACAATTCAAAAGCATTGTCTGATTTTCATTGGTTAATTTTCATAGAATCTTTATTTATTACCATTTTTGTCAGATTCAAGTTATTTCTGTGACCATTGTGGGTTTCTCTTTCATTAACAGAGGGGTACCAACAATTTTGTCCACGTCTGTATGTCGAATTAGGACTGGATTAGAAGATTTGGAGAACATGTGCTTGAACCGTAATGGCGAGCCACCCAAGGGACCTTGTGTGAGCTGTGCATGAGCCAGGAAGCTAGAGGGCGTACCACTCCTCTACTGGACGATGCATGGTTTTCATCTGAACTGGTATGATCCATCCACATTTCCACCAAAAACAGTGGATTCAGGATAAAAACACTGGACTGCTAATTCAGAAGAATTAAAGGATTAGTTGACTTGAGAGAAAAAGACTTTTATTCTGTGGTTAACAGATTTGTTCAGTCTTTTGCTGAATTGTTTTGAGTTTTGTATTTTTTTTTCAATTTTATTTGATTGACCATACATGATTATACTGTAAAGGTATTGTTTACAGTACAATGTTAATTGTTTGGTTGAAAACAACAAAACAATGGTAATGGTTAAACTTAAAGGGTACCTATACTAAACTTGAAAAGAACTTGAAATGAAATAGAACTAAACTAATTTGAACAAAACAGAGATAACTCAAGTAGGTTAAAGAACTAGCTTGAACTGAACTAAAAGAAACTAAAGGTTGCAACCTATTAAAATAAGACTAAACTAAATCCTTTTAAACCCAACTAAAAGGTCTAAACACAAAAAGGGATTTATTCTATGTTACTGTATGTCATTGTTCTCTTGTTCATTTAATAAGCCGGTATTTTAAACATACTTCCTGGTCTATGGTCTCTTCTTTAAAGTTCCTTACTGCTCTTGTAGTCGAATTTAGGTGACTCTGATACTGGTCCATCATCATCGTTATCCTATTACACCGTGTTGTATGCTAGTACATACTATACAGCCCATTCCCTGTAATTAACCCTCGTAGGTGTTACAACTAGACTGAGCTTTCATACAGTATACCTAACCACGTGGATGACTGAGAATCTTCATCAAAGTGTGGACTAATGACTGCCACAGGCGCTCCGTTGCACCATAAGCCCCTAGTGGTCAAGATTTTTTTCAAGAAAATATTCAGTTCAGGTGTCAGAGATTTCCAAGGCTATAACTTAAGTGGTAAGAGATAATGGCTTACTGTCAATTAGAAAGACTAGTGCATACCCGTGCACCCATGTGACGGCTTTTGTATGCAGCAAAACATAGAAATCACACAAAATATGCCGTCATCTGGGGCTGTTTACCCCTGCTTCTTACTTCTTCTCCTGCCTGTCACTTCTGTTACGTTGCTTACCTGTGTCTATATACAGTATATGTCTTGTAGGGAGTCATGTGCTCTGTCTATGTGCCACCATACAGATATCATCTGCGTCTTTATGATGTCACATAGACCACATAGATCATAGGACGATTTGCCTTTATGATGTCACATAGATTCTCTCTCTCTCTCTCTCTCTCTCTCTCTCTCTCTCTCTCTCTCTCTCTCTCGTGCGCATGTGTGGGCGTTTGTGGGAGCAGGGGTGTGGAGTGGTGTCGAGCGAGTACTTTAAACTTTGTATTTTCTAACTTTTTCTCTATCTTGTGTGTTTGAGGTGTGTGTGTTTAATATAGTGGATTGAGTGTGTGTGTGTTGGGGTGTGAGTGTTGGAGTGGGTGTGTTGGGGAACAGTAGCTTCTGCTGCCGGTTTTTCCCAGCCGGCATCATGCCGGTGATTGATGGTGGTGTGGAGTTTGAGCGCTTAACCCGGCGTCATGGCGTGAGAATCCTCCCGACAGTTCCCTGTTCTGTGGAGGAGGCCAGCCTCGCTGTAGGACAGGTGGTTGGGCATGGCAGCATAAAATCAGCATCGAGGATGAACAGCGCAATTGTGATCTTTCTGGATTCGACTGAGAAAGCTGATCAGGTGGTGGCACAGGGAGTGGTCATAGGTGACACTTTTACTCCCGTTTTACCGCTGGCGAACCCGTCTAGGAGGATCACCATCTCAAACGCTCCTCCTTTCGTTAAAAATGATCAGCTGATTAGAGAGTTGTCCCGTTTTGGCCAGGTTGTGTCCCCTATCAGAATGGTCTCTCTGGGTAGTAAATCACCCCTGCTGAAGCATGTTGTATGTCACAGGAGGCAGTGTTTCATGGTGTTGAAAGACAGCTCTGCTGAACTGAACGCGTCTTTTAATTTCAGGATTGACGGCTTTAGCTACTTGGTGTTTGCAACATCTGAAACCATGAAGTGTTTTGCGTGTGGCGCAGAAGGCCATCTTATTAGGTCATGTCCTGAAAAGGCGAACACAAAGAGCACTGGCGGTAAGAAAGGTGACGCCGCTGTTTCTGGTGGTCCGGAGGGTAGCGCTACATGCGGTGCGGCGGATGCCGCCGCGGCGCCTGCTTCTGCTGGGGCGGTTGCGGTTGCGGCCGCGTCCGCTTCTACTTCTGCGGGGGTGTCCGCGTCCGCGTCCGCGTCCGCGTCCGCTTGTGCTGGGGCGGCCGCGGCCGCCTCTGCTGAGGTAGCCGCAGCGGGCGCGGTAGTTGCCCCCCCAAACATTGATGGTGGGAAATTTCTGTCTGGCGGCAGCTGTGATCATTGTGACGAGCCTGTCACCCGGAGTAAAGAGGCGGAGGGTGTAAGTAAGAGTGCAGTTAAACGAAGGAACGTGGGTGAGCAGACTTTGCAGGCGGGGGAGGAGCGGTTTGAGGCTGTAGCGGACACACAGAGCAAACACTGCATGACGAACGTTGCAGTTCACGAAGAAATGCAGGAATGTAGTTTTGTTGAAGAGGATCCTTTTAAAGCTGCACAAAAAAGAAAAAGTGCTGAAAACTTGCAGAGCTCTGCTAAATCTAGTAGGGTTGGGAAGTTAGATTTACTAGATGAGAGCGTCTCTGACGAAAGTGGAGCTGAGTCTGAAATGATGCAGACGCAGGAGGAGCAAAGCTCCTATTGTTTTACCAAAATTAGGCAATTTCTCCAGGTGACCAAGGGGAGCAGAGCTGTGAAAGTGGAAAATTACTTTCCAGATCTGGAGTTATTTGTGGCATCAGCTCGCAAGCTGATGAAACTGAATGATGGGAATGAGACTTTTACTGATCAGGAAATTTTTCGTTTAAAGAAACTGGTTGTCAAACTGAAATCACAAATTACTAACAGTCATGTTGACTCTTAGTTTGTTTCTTCCCTTTTATGCTATGTGTGTGTTTTTTTACTGTACCTTATTTTTATCCTTTTTAATGCCCCACCTTAGAATTGGCACTCTTAATATAAACGGGGCCAGGGATGATGTAAAAAGGGCCTCTTTATACAAGCTTTTTAATTTAAAGGCATTTGACGTGCTGATGGTCCAGGAGACTCAAAGCACTGTAGACATTGAGTGCCGGTGGAGAAAAGAGTGGGATGGCTGCATTTTTTTTAGCCACAAATCCAATAATAGTGGAGGGGTGGCTGTACTTTTCTCTCGGGGTTGTGTGCCTGTCTCTTATGAGGTAGAAGAGGTGGTGAAAGGACATGTACTCTTGCTAAAGGTACAGTTTGAAAACGTAAACTTGGTTCTTATAAACGTGTATGTGCCAACCCAGAGAGCAGAAAGGATCAGGGTCTTTAATATGCTATCAGATACGGTTAGATCCTGTAATCCAAATAGTTTTTTATTTCTGGGGGGTGATTTTAACTGTACATTAAACCACAGACTGGACAGGAACCATCAGGAACCTCACCCTGCTTCTGCCAATAGGCTGAGGGAACTAGTGAAGGCACATGAAATGGCCGATGTGTGGAGATCACATCATGGGGACCAGAGGCAGTACACCTGGAGCCATGCTAAAGATAACCTCTTATCTATGGCTAGGTTAGACCGTTTCTATGGTTTTAAACACCAAATGAGAATTAAAAATAGTTGTATCTGTCCTGTTGGTTTCACTGATCACTGCCTGCTGATTTGTTCTGTTTTCATTGAAAATGTAAAGTGTAAGAGTGCTTTTTGGCATTTTAATAATACACTTTTAAATGATGTGTTTTTTAAGGGAGTTTTTCATGATGTATGGAAGTCACACAGGGAACAAAAATCTTCTTTTAGTTCTCTCCAAATGTGGTGGGATTTTGGTAAGGCACAGATAAAACAATTCTGCCAACAGTACACTCAAAATGTCACTCGTAGCTTGACCCAATCCTTGAAAGTTCTGGAGACTGAGGTGGTAGAGCTAGAGGAGTTACTCAATTCTACCGGAAAACAGGAGCACTTAGAGGCTCTTAAGTCAAAAAGGTCAGCCTTGGCTAGCTTGCTAGGGGTCACCGCACAGGGTGCTCTGGTCCGCTCGCGCTACATGGATGTAGCTCTGTTGGACTCGCCCTCCCAGTACTTTTTTGGACTGGAGGGGAAAAATGGACAGAGAAAGCTCATTCACTCCTTGTTGGGCGATGACGGGAGAACAATCTCCACAGCAGCAGAGATCAGGAAACAAGCTGCTAGCTTTTACAGTGAATTGTTTAGAGCAGAGTGGAGGGAGGACACGTCACTGGGCCAGGTTTTCCTTGATGGTCTTCCAGTGCTCTCAGAGGACCTTGTTGCCGGCTTGGATGCTCCACTGTCTCTGTCTGAGCTGCATACGGCGCTAATGAGCCTCCAGAATGGAAAATCACCAGGCATAGATGGTCTCTCTGTGGACTTTTTTAAGGAATTCTGGCCCCTGCTTGGTCCAGACCTGCTGGAGGTTCTCCAAGATAGCTTGGAAAGGGGGACCCTACCCACGACCTGCAGGAGGGCCATCATCACACTGTTGCCGAAAAAGGGGGACCTCCAGAGCCTAAAGAACTGGAGGCCAGTCTCTCTGCTCTGCACAGACTATAAGATTCTCTCAAAAGCTCTGGCCCGAAGACTGAGAAAGGTGATGAGCGAGCTCATTCATGTAGACCAGACTTACTGTGTGCCTGGCAGGCTGATTAGTGACAACGTCACTTTAATTCGGGATATTTTGGAGGTCTCTGGTTCATTGGCGGTAGAAACTGGTTTGATTTCAATTGACCAGGAAAAGGCGTTTGATCGGGTTGAACACCAATATTTATGGACAGTTTTAACAGCTTTTGGGTTCAGCCCAGGCTTCATAGCCAGGATACGGGTCTTGTACAGTGACATTGAGAGTGTACTGAAGATAAATGGGGGCCTGTCTGCCCCTTTAAAAGTCCAGAGGGGGGTTCGGCAGGGCTGCCCTCTCTCAGGGATGCTGTACTCCCTCGCCATAGAGCCTTTGCTTCACTGCCTGAGAAGGGACCTATCAGGAGTCACTTTTCCTGGCTGTGACACCACGTTCAAGCTGTCGGCCTATGCAGATGATGTAGTCATTCTGCTAAATAAGCAGAGTGACATTGACGTTCTGGTTAGGAGTGTCAATCTTTTTGGCCAACTTTCCTCTGCAAAAATAAACTGGGGAAAAAGCGAGGCTCTGATGGTGGGGGAGAAACTAGAAAATCAGCTTACGCTGCCTGGTGGGTTGATTTGGAAAAAAGGAGGTTTTAAGTATCTTGGTGTCTTTATTGGAAATCAGCAGTTTGAGCAAAAAAATTGGGATGGGGTCATAGAGAAAATTAACGGGAGACTAAACAAATGGAAGTGGCTAATGCCAAGAATATCTTTTAGAGGAAGAGTGCTCATTTTAAATAATCTTGTTTCCTCATCCCTGTGGCACCGCCTCATGTGCATGGACCCCCCTGCTGGTTTGTTGTCCAAAATTCAGTCTGTTTTGGTGGACTTTTTTTGGGGGGGTGGACTCCACTGGGTTCCTCAAGCCCTGTTATTTCTTCCCAAAGAGGAGGGGGGGCAAGGAGTGATTCATTTAGCTAGTAGAGGTGCTGCTTTTAGACTGACTTTCATACAGAGACTGCTGACAGGCCCCCAGGACCTGGTATGGAGGCCTTTGGCCTGTGTTATTTTACAGAGAGTCCTTGGGCTTGGGCTAGACCTCCCTGTGTTTTTAATGGATTTTAAGAACTCTAATGCACTGTCTTTACCCAGTTTTTACCGCAGTCTCTTTTCAGTGTGGACTCTTTTTAAAAAACAAAGAGGGCCATGCGATTCCCTCTACTGGTTGTTGAGGGAGCCGCTGGTTTTTGGTGGTCGCCTTGGTGTCCTGCCGGGAGTTGGAAGGACCTTCCTTGATAGGCTGTGTTCCAGGAACGTTCTCACTCTGAAGCAAGTGGTGGAACTGGCTGGTCCTGGCCTCAACAACGCCTCAGCTTTAGCAGCTCATCTTGGTGTCAGGTCGATTCGTTTCATCGATGGTCTTCTTGCACACTGGAAACAGGAGCTTCATGGACTTGAGCACTCCCTACTCTTGGACTTTAGCAATGGCACGCTGCAGCCGGAAAGCACTGACCCCTTTCCCTCTCTCACGCTCTATATGGACTTTGACGTCGCTCCTTGCTCCTTACTGGCATTCTGTGCTCCCACTGGTGTGGACTTTGGAGGAGCCAGTGGTAAGGCACTCTACAGACTGGTGGTGATGGCACTCAACAAGGACAGATTGAACACCTGTGTGGACACTCCTTGGAGAGCCTATTTTAAACTAGGAAAAGGGCATCGGCCTGCCTGGAGGGCTCTTTATAAAGCCCCTCTCCCTAAGAGGCATGGAGACTTACAGTGGAGGGTCTTGCATGGTATTATAGCAGTCAATGCTTTTGTTTCTGTGATTAACAGCAGTGTCAGTGATCAGTGTGTTTTTTGTTCCTCTAGGGAGACTGTTTTTCATTGTTTTATTGAATGTCAGCGCCTGAGTGGCCTCTTTGAACTTCTCACAGAACTTTTTCATATTTTTAAGGAAGTTTTCTCTAAGCAGGTTTTCATTTGTGGTTTTATGTACAATCGTCGTTTTAAGCAGAAGTGTCAACTACTGAACTTTGTTTTAGGGCAGGCAAAGTTGGCTATCTATGTAAGCCGGAGAAGAAAACTTGAGAATGTTGAGAGTGATGTTGATGTCAAAATTTTATTTGTGAGGCTACTTAAAGCCAGAATCAGGCTGGACTTTCAGTTTTTTATGGGGAATGGGGATGTGGAAGGTTTCAGGACCCTCTGGTCCCTGGAGAATGTCCTCTGTTCAGTTCATGATGGACAGCTTTTTTTTGGGCGTTTTTTGGGGGATTAATTTTCTGTGTAACATAGCATGATATAGAAATTGTATTGACTGATGGACAAGTGTGTTTATTAAAGATCTTTTAAAAATCAAATCTCTCTCTCTCTCTCTCTCTCTCTCTCTCTCTCTCTCTCTCTCTCTCTCTCTCTCTCGCTCTCTCTCTCGTGCGCATGCGTGAGCGTTTGTGGGAGCAGGGGTGTGGAGTGGTGTCGAGTGAATACTTTAAACTTTGTTTTTTCTAACTTTTCTCTATCGTGTGTGTTTGAGGTGTGTGTGTTTAATATAGTGGGTTGAGTGTGTGTGTGCTGGGGTGTGAGTGTTGGTGTGAGTGTGTCGGGGAATGGTAGCTTCTGCTGCCTGTTTTTCCTGGCCGGCCATCATGCCGGTGATTGATGGTGGTGTGGAGTTTGAGCGCTTGACCCGGCGTCATGGTGTAAGAATCCTCCCGACAGTTCCCTGTTCTGTGGAGGAGGCCAGCCTCGCTGTAGGACAAGTGGTTGGGCATGACGGTATAAAATCAGCATCGAGGATGAACAGCGCAATTGTGATCTTTCTGGATTCGACTGAAAAAGCTGATCAGGTGGTGGCACAGGGAGTGGTCATAAATGACACTTTTACTCCCGTTTTACCGCTGGCGAACCCGTCTAGGAGGATTACCATCTCAAACGCTCCTCCTTTCGTTAAAAATGATCAGCTGATAAGAGAGTTGTCCCGTTTTGGCCAGGTTGTTTCCCCTATCAGAATGGTCTCTCTGGGTAGTAAGTCCCCCCTGCTGAAGCATGTTGTATGTCACAGGAGGCAGTGTTTCATGGTGTTGAAAGACAGCTCTGCTGAACTGAATGCGTCTTTTAATTTCAGGATTGACGGCTTTAGCTACTTGGTGTTTGCAACATCTGAAACCATGAGGTGTTTTGCGTGTGGTGCAGAAGGCCATCTTATTAGGTCATGTCCTGAAAAGGCGAACACAAAGAGCACTGGCGGTAAGAAAGGTGACGCCGCTGTTTCTGGTGGTCCGGAGGGTAGCGCTACATGTGGTGCGGCGGATGCCGCTGCGGCGCCCGCTTCTGCTGGGGCAGTCGCGGCCGCAGTCCGCGTCCGCTTCTACTTCTGCGGGGGCGTCCGCGTCCGCTTGTGCTGGGGCGGCCGCGGCCGCCTCTGCTGGGGTGGCCGCGGCGGGCGCGGTAGTTGCCCCCCCAAACAGTGATGGTGGGGAATTTCTGTCTGGCGGCAGCTCTGATCATTGTGACGAGCCTGTCGCCCGGGGTAAACAGGTGGAGGGTGTAAGTAAAAGTGCAGTTAAACGAAGGAATGTGAATGAACAGACTTTGCAGGCGGGGGAGGAGCGGTTTGAGGCTGTAGGGGACACACAGAGCAAACACTGCATGACAAACGTTGCAGTTCATGAAGAAATGCAGGAATGTAGTTTTGCTGAAGAGGATCCTTTTAAAGCTGCACAAAAAAGAAAAAGTGCTGAAAACTTACAGAGCTCTGCTAAATCTAGTAGGGTTGGGAAGTTAGATTTACTAGATGAGAGCGACTCTGACAAAAGTGGAGCTGAGTCTGAAATGATGCAGACGCAGACGCAGGAGGAGCAAAGCTCCTATTGTTTTTCCAAAATTAGGCAATTTCTCCAGGTGAGCAAGGGGAGCAGAGCTGTGAAAGTGGAAAATTACTTTCCAGATCTGGAGTTATTTGTGGCATCAGCTCGCAAGCTGATGAAACTGAATGATGGGAATGAGACTTTTACTGATCAGGAAATTTTTCGTTTAAAGAAACTGGTTGTCAAACTGAAATCACAAATTACTAACAGTCATGTTGACTCTTAGTTTGTTTCTTCCCTTTTATGCTATGTGTGTGTTTTTTTACTGTACCCTATTTTTATCCTTTTTAATGCCCCACCTTAGAATTGGCACTCTCAATATTAATGGGACCAGGGATGATGTAAAAAGGGCCTCTTTATACAAGCTTTTTAATTTAAAGAAACTTGACGTGCTGATGGTCCAGGAGACTCACAGCACTGTGGACATTGAGAGCCATTGGAGAAAAGAGTGGGATGGCTGCATTTTTTTTAGCCACAAATCCAGTAGCAGTGGGGGGGTGGCTGTACTTTTCTCTAGGGGTTGTGTGCCTGTCTCTTATGAGGTAGAAGAGGTGGTGAGAGGTCATTTCCTCTTATTAAAGGTACAGTTTGAAAACGTGAACTTCGTTTTTATAAACGTGTATGTGCCAACACAGAGAGCAGAGAGGATCAGGGTCTTTGACGTGCTTTCGGACACGGTTAAGTCCTGTGATCCAAATAGTTTTTTATTTCTGGGGGGTGATTTTAACTGTACATTAAACCACAGACTAGACAGGAACCATCAGGAGCCTCACCCTGCTTCTGCCAATAGGCTGAGAGAACTGGTGAAAACACATGAAATGGCCGATGTGTGGAGATCACATCATGGGGACCAGAGGCAGTACACCTGGAGCCATGTCAAAGATAACCTTTTATCTATGGCTAGGTTAGACCGTTTTTATGGTTTTAAACATCAAATGAGTGTTTTTAAAAATAGTTGTATCTGTCCTGTTGGTTTAGTGACAACGTCACTTTAATTCGGGATATTTTGGAGGTCTCTGGTTCATTGGCGGTAGAAACTGGTTTGATTTCAATTGACCAGGAAAAGGCGTTTGACCGGGTTGAACACCAATATTTATGGACAGTTTTAGCTGCTTTTGGGTTCAGCCCAGGCTTCATAGCCAGGATACGGGTCTTGTACAGTGACATTGAGAGTGTGCTGAAGATAAATGGGGGCCTGTCTGCCCCTTTAAAAGTCCAGAGGGGGGTTCGGCAGGGCTGCCCTCTCTCAGGGATGCTGTACTCCCTCGCCATAGAGCCTTTGCTTCACTGCCTGAGAAGGAACCTATCAGGAGTTACTTTTCCTTGCTGTGACACCACGTTCAAGCTGTCGGCCTATGCAGATGATGTAGTCATTCTGCTAAACAAGCAGAGTGATATTGACGTTTTGGTTAGGAGTGTCAATCTTTTTGGCCAACTTTCCTCTGCAAAAATAAACTGGGGAAAAAGCGAGGCTCTGATGGTGGGGGAGAAACTAGGAAATCAGCTTACGCTGCCTGGTGGGCTGATTTGGAAAAAAGGAGGGTTAAAGTATCTTGGTGTCTTCATTGGAAATCAGCAGTTTGAGCAAAAAAATTGGGATGGGGTCATTGAGAAAATCAACGGGAGGCTAAACAAGTGGAAGTGGCTAATGCCAAGGATATCTTTTAGAGAGAGAGTGCTCATTTTAAATAATCTTGTTTCCTCATCCCTGTGGCACCGCCTCATGTGCATGGACCTCCCTGCTGGTTTGTTGTCAAAAATTCAGTCTGTTTTGGTGGACTTTTTGGGGGGGGGGTGGACTCCACTGGGTCCCTCAAGCCCTGTTATTTCTTCCCAAAGAGGAGGGGGGGCAAGGAGTGATTCATTTAGCTAGTAGAGGTGCTGCTTTTAGACTGACTTTCATACATAGACTGCTGACGGGCCCCCAGGACCTGGTATGGAGGCCTTTGGCCTGTGTTATTTTACAGAGAGTCCTTGGGCTTGGGCTAGACCTCCCTGTGTTTTTAATGGATTTTAAGAACTCTAATGCACTGTCTTTGCCCAGTTTTTACCGCAGTCTCTTTTCAGTGTGGACTCCTTTTAAAAAACAAAGAGGGCCATGCAATTCCCTCTACTGGTTGTTGAGGGAGCCGCTGGTTTTTGGTGGTCGCCTTGGTGTCCTGCCGGGAGTTGGAAGGACCTTCCTTGATAGGCTGTGTTCCAGGAACGTTCTCGCTCTGAAGCAAGTGGTGGAACTGGCTGGTCCTGGCCTCAACAACGCCTCAGCTTTAGCAGCTCATCTTGGTGTCAGGTCAAATTGTTTCATCAATGGTCTTCTTGCACACTGGAAACAGGAGCTTCATGGACTTGAGCACTCCCTACTCTTGGACTTTAGCAATGGCACGCTGCAGCCGGAAAGCACGGACCCCTTTCCCTCTCTCACGCTCTATATGGACTTTGACGTCACTCCTTGCTCCTTACTGGCATTCTGTGCTCCCACTGGTGTGGACTTTGGAGGAGCCAGTGGTAAGGCACTCTACAGACTGGTGGTGATGGCACTCAACAAGGACAGATTGAACACCTGTGTGGACACTCCTTGGAGAGCCTATTTTAGACTAGGAAAAGGGCATTGGCCTGCCTGGAGGGCTCTTTATAAAGCCCCTCTCCCTAAGAGGCATGGAGACTTACAGTGGAGGGTCCTGCATGGTATTATAGCTGTCAATGCTTTTGTTTCTGTGATTAACAGCAGTGTCAGTGATCAGTGTGTTTTTTGTTCCTCTCGGGAGACAGTTTTTCATTGTTTTATTGAATGTCAGCACCTGAGTGGCCTCTTTGAACTTCGCACAGAACTTTTTCACATTTTTAAGGAAGTTTTCTCTAAGCAGGTTTTCATTTGTGGTTTTATGTACAATCGTCGTTTTAAGCAGAAGTGTCAACTACTGAACTTTGTTTTAGGGCAGGCAAAGTTGGCTATCTATGTAAGCCGGAGAAGAAAACTTGAAAATGTTGAGAATGATGTTGATGTCAAAATTTTATTTGTGAGGCTACTTAAAGCCAGAATCAGGCTGGACTTTCAGTTTTTTATGGGGAATGGGGATGTGGAAGGTTTCAGGACCCTCTGGTCCCTGGAGAATGTCCTCTGTTCAGTTCATGATGGACAGCTTTTTTTGGGGCGTTTTTTGGGGGATTAATTTTCTGTGTAACATAGCATGATATAGAAATTGTATTGACTGATGGACAAGTGTGTTTATTAAAGATCTTTTAAAAATCAAAAATCTCTTTCTCTGTCTCTCTCTCTCTCTCCTTCTCCCGCTCGCTCTTCATTTAGCAGCACCCAAGGATTTTGACAACATCACAGGCTCCAGGCCCTCTGCCAGGCCCCCAATGCTGCGTCTGTCTGTCTGTGTGTCTGTCATGCTTCATAGGACATCATAGGACGGCCAATGATCTCTGTCTGAACATCACAGGACGTCCTATGAACTCAAGCATCATAGGACAACAAATGTGTGTTTATGATGTCACATAGACCACAGCGATCATAGGACGATTTTTCTTTATGATGTCACATAGATTTTATCTCCCCCTCTCCCTCTCTCCCTCTCTCTGTTCTCCCTCTCTCTCTCTCTCTCTCTCTCCTTCTCCCTCTCCCGCTTTCGTTCCCTCTTCCGCTCCCTCTCTTTCTCCCTCTTCATTCAGCAGCACCCAAGGATTTTGACAACATGACAGGCTCCAGGCCCTCCGCTGGGCCCCCAATGACGGCCAACGATCTCTGCCTGAACATCACAAGACGTCCTATGAACTCAGGAATCATAGGATGACAAATATGTCTTTATGATGTCACATAGACCACAGAGATCATAGGACAATTTGTCTTTATGATGTCACACAAAGATTTGTCTGTGTCTATGTGCATAGGACACATAGACAAATAGGACACGCCATCATAGGTAGCCAGTCCTATTGCCTATATAACATCATCATGCGTCCTATGTGGTCTATATGACATCATAAAGACATCAAGGCAGGCATCGTAGGACACTGCATCATAGGCAGCCAGTCCTATTGCCTATATGACGGCATCGCCTATATGACGGCATCACGAGTCCTATGTAGCCTGAGATCATAGGATCGTCACAGGACATCAGGCAGACATCAGAGGCCATCCTATGATGTCCTACGATTGTGACAGACAGACGGACATACATATACTGTATATAGACACAGGTAAGCAACATAACACATTACAGTGACAGGCAGGAGAAGAAGTAACAAGCAGGGGCAAACATCCCCAGAGGGCAGGGCATATTTTGTGTGATTTTTATGTTTTGCTGCATACAAAAGCCATCACATGTGATTGCCACTTAGTGCTGTGTTGCTATACCAACTGTCCTGTAACTGGCAAAAATTCTGTTCCAATGCATCCCCTCTCTACGGGCATGCACGGGGTGAACATGGTTCAGGGTCCTGATGGTCTGATGAACGAAGCTGTTCAGCAGCCTTCTGGAGCGGGCCCGGAGGCTATGGTACCTTTTCCCTGAGGGCAGGGGGCTGAAGAGGGAGTGTAGGGGATGGGAGGTGTCACCTGTGATGTTGATGGCTCTGTGGGTGAAGTGGGTGGGGTAGATGTCTGGGGGGGGGCGGCAGGGGTGCACCAATGAGCTTGCTGGCTGCATCCACAATGCGTTGTAGTGGCTTCCGGCAGGCGGCAGTGCAGCTTCCATACCACAACGTGATGCAGTTGGTGAGGATGCTCTCAATGGTGCCCCGGTAGAAAGACTGCATGATGTGGAGTAGGACTCGTGCTCTCCTCAGTCTGTGGAGGAAATGGAGGTGAGTTTGGGCCTTCTTGGCCAGTGATGTGGTGTTGTTGGTCCAGGTGAGGTCCTCAGAGATGTGCACCCCCAGGAACTTGGTGCTGTTCACCCTCTCCACAGCTGCATCATTGATGATCAGAGGGTGGTGATTATTTCAGTTCAGATAAAGCTCTGGCCACTGCCAGGCCGCCCCAGGATATCTACCCTGTTCATCTGCCTCTCCAATGAAACGCCTACACACAAGGGAGCCTTCAGGAAGCCCATCACACACATACAAACACACTACACACTCACACTGATACAAATACACACAGACATACTAACTCACCGATGAATCCCACACTGTGCACAGATTTGCTAGCCTCTCATGGTGAGTTTTTTGTGCCACAGTTTATTTCAAATTAGGGACAGAGTGACAGGAAGCCCGGGGGGGGGGGGGTTCTCCCAAATTAATTCCACCACATATGGTAACATATCAGGTAGTGCATAACCTTGACATTTAGTTTTATAATAGTTGGTGGCAGTAGTGCAAAACAACACAGGACGGCTGGAAGGCATCGAAGAGAAGATTGGGACCGCATTTACATCTGTGTTCGGCTGGCGGTAGAATTGATTTATTTGTGGCGGATAGCAAAAACTGTATGCTGTCTGTAACATTATGGCATCTAGCTGTGACGGGTACGATAAAGATGATGTGGGCTGGATACTATCCAGGCCTGGGGGCCAGAAAAGAGCAGCTAGGGGGGCACCAAGACTTAGAAGCGGGTCAGATAAGAGTGGTGCAGGAGGAAGTAACAATGCGAATAAAACATGAACTGGACAAAATGGATGACAGTTTGAGGATGCAAGGAATGACTGGAAGGTTGTCATTGAGTTCAATCAGGGTAGGGGGCACTATCACCCGGTTAAGCTAACAAAAGCAATTGAGAAAGAAATTGGGAGAGTTAAGTTTGCAAAGTTCTTGAAGAGTAACCGGCTGTTAATTCATGCCACAACTAAACAACAGCAACAGAAAATACTGACAATGACATGTCTAAATGGAGAACGAATGAAGGCGCATGTTCCTGGTGAGACAGCTAACTTGAGGGGAGTTATATCAAATGTCCCTTTGTGCATGTCTATGGAAGAAGTGAAAAACGAGATCCAAGGAGGAAAGGTGAAGGATGTGAAAAGGCTACAGAGTAACAAAGAAGGCTTGCTGAAGGACACACAGTCTGTCATGATTCAGTTTGAGAAAATACTCCCTAAATCAGTCCTAATAGGATACATGTATTTCAGTGTCAGAGAATACGCCCCAAAGCCACTCAGGTGCAACAAGTGTCAAAGGATGGGTCACACTGCTCAGCAATGTAGGGGAAAGCTACGACGTGCTAGATGTGGAGGGGAGCATGAATATGGTAAATGTGACAAGGACACCAAAGTAAAGTGTTGGAACTGCGGGGGTGAGCACAGTGCTGCAAATGGAGGATGTGTTGTGTAGAGGGAAGCTAGACAAGCCCAGGAAATCAGAATAACTAAGAAAATCTCATATGCGGAAGCTCTAAAGACAGTTTGAGAGGCAGGAATAGTCAGAAACACAGCAGGCCTTCCTCAAAGAAGTGCAGTTCAAATGGAAGCCCAGCAATCAATGGGTCCCATGCAAGCACAGGATCGTGCAGTGCAAGGAATGTTTGTGTTCACAAATGCAAAATGGATGATGACACATTGATAGTTAAGAGGACAAACTTTATAGCTTTTATCTGCCACACCATGAATGTTGCTGCACAGCTACAGAAGAAAAGTGACAGAATCAAAACCATTGTGGAAGCAGCAGAAAGCTTCCTAGATGTGAAAGATATCACAGCTGACCAGATTCATGCTTTATTGAAAGCTGAAACTGGGAAGACTGCACATGCTGAAACAAGACGTTAATTATGGTACTACACATACTACAGCGGAATGCAAGGAGTCTTATAGCAAACGGACAAGAACTCAAGAAGTATCTTTACGAACTAGAAGTTGTTCCATGGGTAGTGTGTGTACAGGAGACATGGCTTCAACCTCACTTAGATTTTGTTTTTCCAGGATACAGTTCAGTCAGACAGGATAGAATTAACACTGTAAATAGAGGAGGATGTGCCACTTTCATTAAAGATGGCCTGGTGTATAGGGTGATTCCCTCCCCTGAGGATATAGAGTGTAATATTATTGAAATATATCGGCCAAATGGACAAGGAAATATTAAGCTGATTAATTATTACAACCCATGTAGGAAGTTAACAGCAGATATTTTCAGTGTTATGGCAGGGGAAGGGCATATGAAGGAGGTATAGTGTGAAGACTTTAATGCCCACAATAGCTTGTGGGGAAGCACACACACAGATAACAATGGAAATGATGTGGAAGAGATGTTAGATGAAAGATCGTTAATTTGTCTATAAACAAACATCTACACTGTGTGTCTGTGTGTGTGTATATATATATATATATATATATATATATATATATATATATATATATATACAGTATATACAGTATATACAGTATATATATTTATAGTAATACGTATATATGTATATTAGCTGCTCTTGCTTGCTTGCTTTTTTTTTCTTGCCTTCTGATTGTTGCTCTGAGTGTTGCTATCCCTGTGCTGTTGCAATCCTGGAATTTCCCCGTTGTGGGACTAATAAAAGCTTATCTTATCTTATCTCTTATCTTGACAGTGGTGAAGGTACTAGGGTGGATGTGCATAGGGGCACATTCTCATGTATTGACCTGACTCTGGTATCTGATTCTTTAGTGAGCACCTGTGAATGGACGGTTATGAACAGGACAACTATGGGAAGTGATCACTTCCCAATACTTAGTCATTAAAACTGAAGTATGTATACAAGAGGGAAAATGTTTTACAAGATGGTGTTTTGACAAGGCAGATTGGGAAAAATTTAGGCAATACTGTGTTCAATCATGTTATTTGGTAACATTAGAAGGTAGCATAGAAGAGTGTTCAAGTCAGGTAACCAATCATATTCTGAATGCTGCAATTGCAAGTATACCTAAGAAAACGACACAGTACCGGTAGGAAGAAGGTTGTACCCTGGTGGAATGACGAATGTAGTATTGCAATAAAAGAGCAAAACAAGGCATTCAGAGAGCTGAGGAAGAATATGACTAATGAAAACTTAAAGGCAGAAGGCAGAAGTCCTAGGAAGAGCATTTGCAGCAATGCATAGAGGAGACCATTTTGGTGAGAGTCATAGACAGCAAAGGCAGCATAAACTCAAGAGAAAATGCAAACTTAAAAAATCAAGTGAAAGAGGACATGACTGTGTTAGACCTCGAGCTCACAATGTCAGAGCTTAAGAGAGCTTTTGAAAGATAGTGGATACACAGTTCCAGGATATGATCAGTTAAGCCATGCTATGTTCTGGCAGTTGCCTATGCAATCAATGCAACTGGTGCTGAAATTGTTTAACAGGATATGGAAGGAGGGGGTTATCCCAAGTGGGTAGAAAAAGGCTGTAATTTTACCATTTAATAAGCCAGGGAAAGATCCAGCTCATCCAGGCAGCTACAGACCAATAGCATTAATGTCACATTTAGGGAAATGGATGGAGAAGGTGTTAGTTTACAGACTCTCATACTGTATGTATTAGAGCAAAAATGATTAATGAACGACTATTAGAATGGTTTTAGAAGAGGAAGATCCACAGTGGGTCCTCTAGTTAGGGTAAGTAATGATATTGAAAAGACTCTCAAAATGAAAGAAGTATGATTATAGTTTATCTGGATATTGAAAAGGTTTATGACTCACTGTGGAGGGACGGTCTTCTTATAAAATTGAATAAAATGGACATTGGTGGTGGGATGTATAATTGGATAATGGATTTTTTAACACAGGACAATTAGGGTTAAAGTAGGATCAGAAGTTTCTAATGACTTTGAAACAGAAAATGGCGTTCCTCAGGGGAGTGTGATAAGCCCTGTTTTATTCAATATGATGATTAATGACATGTTTGAGGATCCAGAGGGATCCATCAAAACAGCACTATATGCAGATGATGGAGCCATATGGACGAGGGGAAGAAATGAAAAATTTGTGTTCAAAAACATCAGGAAAGCAATGGAGAAAGTGGAAAATTGGTCATATGACTGGGGATTTAACTTTTCAAACAGTAAAACCCGCTGTATGACTTTCACAAAAAAATGCAGAATTGGTACAGAACCATTAACATTATATAATCAACCAACAGAGAAAGTCAGTGAGTTCAAATATCTAGGATTGTGGTTTGATAGTGCATACACATGGAGAGGTCATGTTGAAAATTTGGAGACAAAATGCAAAAAAGTCATTAATTTCATAAAAGCTGTAGCTTGACACAAATGGGGTGCAGATAAACAGGCATTAATTGACATTTACAGAGCACTAATACGATTTATGGAGCAATAATGCATGATTTATGGAGCAGCGGCAAAGTCGACTCTGGAAAAAATAGAATGCAGCATAGCGCGTTTCACCTGTGCATTGGAGCCGTCAAAACAACACCCAACAATGCAGTTTTAATAGAAGCAGGAGAAATGCCAATGGATTTGAGAAGAGATAAACTCTCATTATCATAATGGGTCAAGCTGAAAGGAAGTGACGAAGCAAATATTTCAAAAACAACACTACAAGACTGCTGGGAATACTCAAATTTCAAGGGACATGGGTTTGGGTGGACAATTGAAAGAAGGACCAGAATGTATGGGCTGCACACTATCTGGAATTTCCCCATTGTGGGACTAATAAAGGCTTATCTTATCTTATATAGCTAAAACCAGTCCAGTGAGTAATATTCCCCCTTGGCTGTTTCCGGGAATAGAAGTAGACGCTAGTCTGCTAATGAGGAAAAAGGATTGGCATATGAGTGAAGTTGGTGTTAAAACAAGCATTTACCTCAGGAACAATTACTATAACTTCTTACAGCTCTATATGTAGGAAAAAGTCAATTTTGGACAACCTCTAGTAAACCCTCAGAAAACAGTGTGGATTAGATGCTAATGGCAAATATAAATATTCTTAATAAATGTACCTAAGAGACTATAATTTAATGATTAATAGTAAATGGGAGCATTTATAGGGAATGTATTAAAGGACTGAATATGCACTGTTAAGTATGAACTGTCAGTGAAAGCAGTAGCGTTTCTACGCCATAGGTGGCGCTCAGTAGTGATGAAACACTGTATAGTGTTAGAACACCATAGAAGAAGAGTAGTATGTGTTCTAGTGTGAGTGTTCCAGAGAATGTTCCAGAGAGAGTGTTATAAAAAGATGGTGTCTAGCGATGTGCTGTGTAAGTGATGTGCCGTGCCGTGTGTGCTGAGAAGTTAATAAACGGTCGCTGCAGCTTTGCTTAATCATCCTTCCTCCCCTTCACCCCTCCTGGGTGTAACAAAACTTGGTAGCAGAGGATGGTTCAGTCGTGTCTGAGACGGTGAGTGAGTGCAAATAAAAAAAAAAAAAAAGGCCGTAACGATGGAACTGGAGCAGCTACAAGATAAGCTAAGCGAGGCCTTGGTGCCGTTACGGGCCGAACAGCTAAATGAGGTCTGTTTATTTGCAAAGATAAGCCCAGCCGAACCGTCTAAGAAGTACACAGTGATACGACTGTTAATCGAGGAGGTGGAGAAAGCCATTGAACGCGAAGAGGAGGATGTAGTCCGCGAGTTTCTGCTAAAGCTAATAGCATGTGCTAATGAAGCTAAGCTAAGTGAACCCTTGATGCAGGCACCAATGGGGTAGCATATGCAAATGCAACTCATACAACTCATACAACTCATACAACTCCCATACATCACACTCCCCTTGTGGCACACATATTTGAGTTGCTTAGGCTGCATATGTATATTACTGTTGCCGCACGTCTCAGAATGAACAATAAGTCTGGGTCTCCTGGGGATAACAGGAGGGTCCGAAATGTGATCTTTAGAGATGGCCTTGAGAGACTTCCTGACCACCAGGGTTTTAGGTGGAGAGGAGAAGACCTGGGGGATGATGTATTGTGTCTTGGAATTTAAAGACAATGTGACTCTGTACTTTGATGTCCCGGTTATAAAAAGGACAGATGTGGGAGGATGGGTCTCTTTTCTGTTTGAGAGGATGTTGGAGATACGTGAATGTAAATAAACCTGAATTGAGAAATAAACTCAGCCTCATCTTTTCACGCTCTCCACACTGGTGACCTTAAGACATATCATGGGCGAGAGAAATTCCCCCGAGCCGGACTCGCCAGGAACCAGCCAGGCGAACGCAGTCTCAGTCAAACTACCAGATTTCTGGCAGGACAATCCGGACTCCTGGTTCCTCTTGGCCGAAGCTCAGTTCGCTCTCCGGGGAATAACGGCAGATGACACGAAATTCTACCACGTTATCGCCAAGCTCGACAACCACACGGCTCGTCATGTGCAGAGCCTGGTGCAGCGCCCACCGGCCAAAGACAAATACGGCGGGTTGAAGGCTGCGCTCATCCAGCGTTTCACTCCCTCAGTCCAGGAAAGAGCGGAGAGACTCCTGGCCCTGAACGACTTGGGAGACAGCACACCCGTCGACCTGATGGAAGACATGCTGAGGCTGAGGGGCTCAGACGGCGACGACCTGCTCTTCACCCACATTTTCCTGAGAACCCTACCGTCAGAGATGAGAGCGACCCTGGCCGGTTCACCGTTGTTGGCCCAGCGGGACTTCCGCGCGCTGGCCCAGGAGGCACAGCGGATTCTCTAATGCCAGCAGACAGCGCACGGCCACCGCAGCGGCGACAGGACTCGACGCGAGGGTCGGAGATGGCAGGTGGCCAGAGGCGGCGGCAGCAGACCCACCGGCAACGGCGGCGGTGAAGGCCAAACATCGCGGAGGAGATGACCTCTGTTTCTACCATTGTCACTTCGCAGAGAGGGCACGCAAGTGTATACCACCATGTCAGTTCAAGAGCTCGGGAAACGCCAGAGCCGAGGGTCGGTAGCAGCCGCAGCCCTCGGTGAACAGAACAAGCTGCTCTACTTGACGGATGAGCGTTCAGGGAGGCAATCCCTCGTGGACACAGGCTCCCAAGTGAGTTTCATCACGCCAACCTACACTGACCGGCTGGCAGGCCCCGGGAGTCACGGAGCATCTGCAGCGAACGGCTCGAGCATTAAGACCTTCGGTGAGAAGACTCTGCTTCTGTCCCTGCAAGGCCGTACTTTTGAGTGGACTTTTATTATAGCTGCGGTGAGCTTCAACATGTTAGGGGCTGATTTTCTGTGCTCACATGGGCTGTTGGTTGATCTTCCCAATAGACGCTTGGTTAATGCACTCTCTTTTTACTCTATTCCCTGTGCAGCCCAAGTGACCCCGCCCACAGCACAAGCCAATGTCGCTACGGCAAGCAGTAAGTTCCACACACTCCTCACTCAGTTTCCAGCACTCACGGTTCCCACATTTTCAGCAGCCGTCGCTAAACACGGAGTGGAACATTTTATTACTACCGCCGGTCCCCCCGTTTTTGCAAAAGCTCGGCGCTTGGATGCAGCTAAACTGACCATAGCGCGCGAGGAGTTCGCCAACCTTGAAAAGTTGGGCATCATCCGGCGTTCGAACAGCCCATGGGCTTCCCCGCTTCACATGGTCCCTAAAGCTGACGGCTCGTGGTGACCTTGCGGTGATTTCCACAGGTTGAACAATGCTACAGCGCACGACCGCTACCCAATCCCGCATATCCAAGATTTTTCCGTTCATCTGGCGGGGGCGCGCATTTTTTCTAAAATAGACTTGTTCCGCGGGTACCATCAAGCCCCAGTACGCGCTGAGGACATACCCAAAACAGCGGTAATAACTCCGTTTGGCCTTTTTGAGTTTTTGCGCATGCCGTTTGGGCTTAAAGGCGCTGCGCAGACGTTCCAACGCATGATGGATGCGGTGTTGCACGATCTCCCTTTTGTGTTCATCTACCTGGACGACATTTTGGTAGCCAGTGCGTCCGAAGAGGAACACGAAAAACACCTCACGGCAGTTTTCCGGAGGTTAGGAGAGCACGGGTTAATAATCAACCCAGCGAAGTGTCAGTTCGGGGTGACGCAGATTGATTTTTTGGGGCACCGCGTCTCTCCAGAAGGAGCAGTTCTGCTGCCGGACAAAGTGCGCGCAGTAACAAATTTTCCCCAGCCACAAACGGTCAAAGCATTACAGGAGCTTTTGGGAATGGTGAATTTTTATAACCGTTTCCTCCCCCGCGCAGCGCAGCTCATGCAACCACTGTATGCCGCGCTAAAAAAACAAAAACCCGTAAATACAATCGAATGGTCCCCGGAGCGGGAGCGCGCATTCTCGGAGGTTAAAACAGCCCTGGCAAATGCTGTGTTGTTGGCACATCCAGACCCAACGGCCCGCATAGCGCTCACTACTGATGCGTCAGACGTGGCCATAGGGGCGGTAGTAGAGCAGCATGTTGCCGGGGCTTGGCAGCCGCTTGCCTTTTTCAGCAGGACTTTGTGCGATACCGAGCGAAAATACAGCGTGTTCGACAGGGAGTTGTTAGCGCTCCACTTGGCCATTCGCCACTTCCAGTTCTGGCTGGAAGGTCGTCGTTTCACTGCGTTCGTCGACCACAAGCCGCTGACTTTCGCGATGGCCAAGGTTTCGGAGCCGTGGTCAGGCCGGCAGCAGAGGCAGCTGGCTGCAATCTCAGAGTTTACTACCGATATTCAACACGTAGCGGGTAAACTTAATGTAGTGGCAGACTGTCTCTCACGCGCCATAACTGCTCCAGTCCGCGTAGAGGTAGATTATACTGCCATGGCCGTAGAGCAGGCTAGCGGCGCGGAGGTACGCGCAACCCCAGTCCACATGGGGATAGATTATGCAGCCATGGCCGCGGATCAGGTTAACAATGCGGACGTATGCGCGCTCCAGTCTGGACCAACAGGGTTAAGGCTGGAGAGCAGGGTGCTGCAAGATGGTATGCTCCCCCTAATCTGTGATGTCTCCACCAGACGACTGCGTCCGGTGGTGCCGACCGCGTGGCGCCGCCGCGTTTTTGATTCGATTCATTCTCTGGCGCACCCGGGGGTGCGCGCGTCGGTCAAAATGGTAGGAGAGAAGTTTGTGTGGCCGAGCCTGCGCAAGCACGTTAAGGAGTGGGCAAGAGCCTGCATGGCGTGCCAGCAAGCCAAAATACACAAACACACTAAAGCCCCCTTAGAGTCGTTTCACATCCCGGCCAAGAGGTTCGATCATGTGCATGTCGACCTCGTAGGCCCCCTCCCACCGTCACAGGGGTGCACACATCTTTTGACAATGGTGGACCGCACCACGCGTTGGCCTGAAGTGGTCCCACTGGCATCAACCACAGCCGAGGAGGTGGCGCGCGCGTTTTTAACGGCTTGGGTAGCGCGTTTTGGAGTTCCGTTGGATATTACGTCTGACAGAGGTCCTCAATTTGTTTCCGAGCTTTGGTCAGCGATGGCCCGCAGCCTGGGGGTAACGATCCACCGCACTACCGCGTACCACCCCCAGGCTAATGGTTTATGCGAATGTTTCCATAGGTCATTGAAAGCAGCCCTCAGAGCGTCGCTTACGGATGCAAATTGGGTAAACAGGCTACCATGGGTTTTATTGGGGTTGTGCTTTTCATCTAAAGAGGTCTTAAAAGCTTCCCCAGCTGAGTTGGTGTTTGCGCAGCCACTCCGGCTGCCAGGGGAGTTTCTCCCGGATAATCCTGCGCTAGAGTGCCCCCCTGCTCAGCGGTTACTGAGCGACACGGGAGTGAGCACGCTTCCTGGCCCCGTTCATCACAGTTTTCTGCGCGTTTTTGTACCTAAGGCTTTAAAAAAATGTGGAGTTTGTTTTTGTCAGACACGATGCTCAGCGCCCAACCCTGCGACCGCCTTATGATGGCCCATTTAGAGTGCTGGAAACAGGTGATAAGCATTTTTTGCTAGATTTGGGGGGCAGGAGGGAAACAATTGGCATAGACAGACTCAAACCTGCTTTTGTGATGGCTGACAAAGCTGTGCAGTTGGCGAGGGCTCCTCGACATGGCAGACCTCCCAGGGAGCATGCCCCAGAGCTCCCACAGGGATTGACTAACAGTTCTCATCCTCAGATAGCAGATTCACAGCAGGATGGCGCCGCGGGAGTGGTAAAGCCCACTTATAGCAAGTTCGGAAGACGATTGAAGCCCAAACAGCACGTGGACTGATGTTTGTGATTTTATCATGATATGCAGACTGTGTTGTATTGTTTCATCTTAGACGTTTGGTGGGGGGGGGGGTCATGTGGCACACATATTTGAGTTGCTTAGGCTGCATATGTATATTACTGTTGCCTCACGTCTCAGAATGAACAATAAGTCTGGGTCTCCCGGGGATAACAGGAGGGTCCGAAATGTGATCTTTAGAGATGGCCTTGAGAGACTTGCTGACCACCAGGGTTTTAGGTGGAGAGGAGAAGACCTGGGGGATGATGTATTGTGTCTTGGGATTTAAAGACAATGTGACTCTGTACTTTGATGTCCCGGGTATAAAAAGGACAGATGTGGGAGGATGGGTCTCTTTTCTGTTTGAGAGGATGTTGGAGATACGTGAATGTAAATAAACCTGAATTGAGAAATAAACTCAGCCTCATCTTTTCACGCTCTCCACACCCTTAATGTTGATTTGTTCCTCTCCTGCTTCCTACAATACTGCACATTCATTGATTTTTCTCTGGTGTTTTCTCAGCTATACACTCATTCACTTTCTGGTGGGGAGTCAAAAAAGTGATACAGTGCTCAACTGCCTGCAGTTAAATGAGTTTGTAGGCTGCTACCTTAGCACAATAACGCAGAGTTGTTCGTGTTCCACAGACATAACAGTTGACTAAGTTCAGTCTAATACAGCAGCAAGAGTCGAATAATTTGATGATAAAATCCAACTCTTTGACAGAAATGTGATGTGTGTCATCAGTTATTCATCAATTTATGCAAAACATTTTAACCAAAATCACAAGTGAGTCATTGTGTGTTCTTGCTGCCCCCTCCCCCACACAGGACACGGGAACCCTTGAGAAGCATAGCTTTGCCACCAGTACATTCATACAATTCTGCATCCTCTTCAAAAGAACTTTCATCTCAATATTCAGGGGCATGGTAAGTTACACCACACATTGTACAAACTAAATCTTCTCTGGTTTATTATCATCATTTATGTTGTGTTTTCATCTTCCAAGGTGCTGACCCGCCTCAGGGTGATGCCCCATCTGTCCATTGGAGGACTGATTGGTCTGCTATATCTGAATATCGGAAATGATGCCAGCAAGGTCTTCAACAACACTGGATTCCTCTTCTTCTCCGTGTTATTCCTCATGTTTGCTGCCCTGATGCCCACAGTGCAAACCTGTAAGAGGTTTACTTTAACAATGGTTTCCCGTGTAGTTTTTTTTTTCTGACTATAAAATGGAAGGTCTTTTAATGCTGCTGTCATTCTACAGTTCCTTTGGAGAAGTCTGTTTGTGAGGGAACATCTCAACTGCTGGTGCAGCCTGAAGGCCTACTACCTAGCCAAAACCATGGCTGATATACCATTCCAGGTAATGTTTGGTTTATTAACAATTAAAGGGCCCACACTCTGCATTTAGCAAGGATGGATTTTAAATTTTGATATCCTCAGAAACAGTGGATATAAAAAGTCTACAAACCCCTGTTCAAATGCCAGGTTTTTGTGATGTAAAAAAAATTAGACCAAGATAAATCATTTCAAAACTTTTTCCACCATTAATGTGACCTATAACCTGTACAACCCAATTGAAAAACAAACTGAAATCTTTTAAGGGGAAAAAATAAAAAGACTTACAATAGTCTGGTTGCATAAATATGCACATCCTTAAACTAATACTTTGTTGCAGCACCTTTGGCTTTTATTACAGCATGCAGTCTTTTTGGGTAGGAGTCTTATCAGCGATGTGGCAATATTTGCCCACTCTTCTTTGCAAAAACGTTCCAAACCTGTCAGATTGCAAGGGCATTTCCTGTGCACAGCCCTCTTCAGATCACCCCACAGATGTTCAATCAGATTCAGGTCTGGACTCTGGCTGGGCCATAAATCTTAATCTTTTTCTGATGAAGCCATTCTTTTGTTGATTTGGATGTGTGCTTTGGGTCAAATCAAATCAAATCAAATCAAATCAACCTTTATTGTCATATTGCTGTACATACAACAGTAGTGCAGGCAAGATGAAATTGCATTTCTCTTGGCATCCATATAAGTAAAAGAACATGATTTAAGACAATCACACATATGTTCACCCCCCACCCCACCACATCCATTTACGCATCCCTGAGACATACTTGAAAAAACTAACTAACTATAATATACAAATAATGTACATAATGTCCGTAGGTGCAGTAATGTATACGAGAGATTCCGGATCAACTGTTCAGCATCCTAACAGCTTGTGGAAGGAAGCTGTTAATTAGTCTGGTGGTTCTGCCTCTGATGCTCCGGAATCGTTTGCCACATGGCAGAAGTTCAAAGTGTTTATGCAGAGGGTGAGAACGGTCCTTGACAATGTTCAGTGCCCTGCTCCTACAACGGTTCTGAAAAAGTTCTTGGACAGAAGGGAGGGAGACTCCAATTACCCTCTCAGCTCCCTTAACTATCCTCTGCAGGGCTTTTTTGTCTGACATACTGCAGCTGGAGTACCATGTAGCAATGCAGTACATCAGAACACTCTCCACCACACCTCTGTAGAAGGTCCTGAGGATGCAGATGGGGAGAGAGGCCTGTTTGAGTTTCCTCAAGAAGTGCAGTCTCTGCTGGGCCCGCTTCCTGATCCCCAAGGAATTTTTCATTGTCGTGCTGAAAGATGAAGTTCCTCTTCACCTTTCTAGCAGATGCCTGAAGGTTTTGTGCCAACACTGACTGGTATTTGGAACTGTTCATAATTCCCTCCACCCTGACTAAGACCCCAGTTCCAGTTGAAGAAAAACAGCCCCAAAGCATGATGCTGCCACCACTATGCATCACTGTTGGTACGATGTTTTTTTGGTGATGAGCAGTGTTGTGTTTGCGTCAAATATACCTTTTGGAATTATGGCCAAAAGACCATAACACATTTTCCCACATGCGTTTGGGAGATTTCAAATGTGTTTTTGCAAAATGTAGCCGGGCTTGGATGTTTTTCTTTGTAAGATAAGGCTTCTGTCCTTGCCACCGTGGACGGGAGATTGTCGTCACATGTACTAAACAGCCTGTCATGAATCTGGGTTTGGCTGTTCCAAACCCAGTTCCATCCATCTTCTTCCGCTTAATCCTTTTCGGGTCGCGGGGGGGCTGGAGCCTATCCCAGCATCTTTGGGCCAGAGGCAGGGTACACCCTGGACAGATCGCTAGTCCATCGCAGGGCCAACACAGAGAGACAGACAACCATTCACTCTCACAGTCATACCTAAGGACAATTTAGAATCCCCAGTTTTTGATGCCAATTAACCTAACTTGCATGTTTTTTTTGACATGTGGGAGGAAACCAGAGAAATCCCGGAGTAAACTCACGCAGACACGGGGAGAACATGCAAACTCCACACAGATCACTTTTGGTCGAGGGCTGGGATTGAACCCAGGATCCCCCGGCCAAGGGTAAGTTGCTGTGCTGCCAAGTGCTAACCACTCTGCCACCGTGCTGCCCCTCCAAACCCAGTTCTGACTTATTATTTATTTGCCCTATTTTCTATCTGGTGCGTCAGGGAGCTTTTGGCCTTTGCTTCCTGACAGCTCGGGCACGCCCCCTTTTCCTGTCAGTGCCATGAGCTTTGCTCTTTTAATGAGTGCGCCCACACACATACACACATGCGCGCACACACACACTCCATTCATTCTTATTCACACGCGCAGACACTCACTCATGCACACCTGTGGTCCCTTTGTCCAGCCCACGCTTTCCCACACCGGTGATCTCTTTCCTTGTTAAGTTTATTATTATTTAAATGAGGAGGTAATAGGAAGAGATCGCTGCAGCATTCGCCCTCATTCGTGGCAGCTAGCTCTCCACGGATGTTGGACTACTTCCTTCACACATTCAGCCTGACATTTATAGACATTCATTCAGGGGTGTTAGCAGCTGACCAAACTTGTTTCCTCTCATCCATCAGACTACACGGAAAGCCCCGGATCGCTCTATCTCGGTAAGTCAATTGCCTTTCTCTCCGTGCTGACAGCTATTCTGCGGCACTAGGCTTTCCCATCGCCAGGCTTTACAGCATCCAGGTGGCACCCTGTATGTCTGGTCGCCATTTTGTGCGTCATTGCAATTCTCTGTATTTGTGGACATTACTGGGCTTGTTATTTTCATTGGGTTTATTAATAAAAGTGCACAATCTACTCTCGCTTTTGGGTTTCTCATTTCATCCCTCGTGTGCTGCCTAATGGCGCACGGGGATTTATGACAGAATGCTGCGGCCATAGAAAAAACTCAGCGGAGTAGATTTGTGTTTTTTCTTTCCCTTTTTTCTTCTCCCTTTCCTCCTCATGTGTTGGCATTATGATCTGGATGGACGAGGAGCTGGGAGCCCAGGATCTGCAAGAGGAAGTGAACTTCGCCTTTCAGTGGCCTCAGTTTCCCGAGGACCGGGAGTGGGCACAACCCATCGCAGAGGACATCGAGCGGCGCTATCCTAACCTCCGAGTAATTCATAGGGTGGACGCCATCCTCTCCGTCATCCTTCCCGTTCCTGACGTGGAGCCGGAGGGTGCCTCTCTGCAATCAGAGCCAGCCACCCATCAGAAGAAACGCTCCCGTCGGAGGAAGACCTCCTCCCCCCTCGGATTCCTTTCATCTCCCGGGCCGGCGCCCACACAGTCCTCGGACGTGATGACGGAGGAAGAGAGCCTGGGGTTGCTGGCCGTGGTAAACCATCGGGTTGAGGAGAAGCGCCGCGAGAGAGAGGCACGAGGACACGCTTCTCCGGCAGAGAGGGTTTATTATTATTTAAACGAGGAGGTAGTAGGAAGAGGTCGCCGCAGTATTTGCCCTCATTCGTGGCAACAAGCTCTCCACGGATGTTGGACTATTTCCTTCTCACATTCAGCCTGACATTTATAGACGTTCATTCCTGGGTGTTAGCAGCTGACCAAGCTTGCTTCCTTTCATCTGCCAGACTATACGAAACCCCGGATCACTCTAGTTCAGTAAGTCAATTGCCTTTCTCTCCGTGCAGACAGCTACTCTGCGGCACTAGGCTTTCCCATCGCCAGGCTTTAGAGCATCCGGGTAGCGCCCTGTATGTCTGGTGCCCATTTTGTGCGTCATTGCAATTCTCTGTATTTGTGGACATTACTGAACTTGTTATTTTCATTGGGCTTATTAATAAAAGTGCACAATCTACTCTCGCTTTTGGGTTTCTCATTTCCTCCCTTGTGCGCCGCGTAATGGCGCACGGGGATTTATGACACAGTCAGCACTTGCCAGAAATTCCTTCAGCTCCTTCAGTGTTGCTGTTGGCCTCTTGGCAGCCTCCCTGACCAGTTTTCTTCTCGTCTTTTCATTAATTTTGGAGGGACATCAAGTTCTTGGTAATGTCACTGTTGTGCCATATTTTCTCCACTTGACGATGACTGTCTTCACTGTGTTCCATGGTATATTTAATGCCTTGGACATTCTTTTTGTACCATTCTCCTGGCTGATACTTTTGAACAATGAAATCCCTCTGATGCTTTGGAAGCTCTCTGGACCATGGCTTGTGCTGTAAGATGTGAATACAAAAATGTCAGGAAAAGCCTACTAGAACAGCTGAACTTTATTTGGGGTTAATCAGAGGCACTTTAAATGGTGGCAAGTGTTGCTGACTCCCATTTAACGTGAGTTTGAACGTAATTGGTTAATTCTGAACACAGCCACATCCCCAGTTATCACAGGATGTGTTGTAAGTTTTTTATTTTTCATTTTTCCCCTTGAAAGATTTCAGTTTGTTTTACAATTAGGTTGTACAGGTTACAGTTCACATTAATGGTGGAAAAAGTTTGGAAATTATTTATCTTGCTCTCATTTTTTACATCACAAAAACCTGGCATTTGAACAGGGGTGTGTAGACTTTTTATATCCACTGTATGTAGCTTTAAAGGGAAAAAAAGCGTTTTATAGGCCATCTGTGAAGTTTTTAGATTAGATTAGATTAGATTCAACTTTATTGTTATTACACATGTATGAATACAAGGTAACGAAACACAGTTTAGCATCCAATCAGAAGTGCAAAGGACAGCAGTGCAGTATATACGGTAATTAACAGTATGTGCAATTTAAGCAAATATATGCAAATATATGCAGCAGTGCAGAAAGTTAAGAGTACTGTTATGTGCAAATAATGTGCAATAAGTTAGATGTAGTTATGTAGTTATGCAGTTATGTACAGGTGAGGATGGTAAAAGATGATTGTAAGAGAGTCAGCGGGGAACTAAGTTCAATAACGTGACAGCTGTTGGAAAGAAACTGTTCCTAAACCTGCTGGTTCTAGTCCGAAGGCTTCTGAAACGTCTTCTGGAGGGGAGAAGCTGGAACAGTCCATGAGCAGGATGGTTGGAGTCCCTAAGAATGCTGCGTGCCCGGCGCAGACATCTTTTCCTGTAGACGCCCTCTATAGCTGGAAGTGGAGTCCCTGTGATGCGTTGGGCGGTTTTCACCACCCGCTGCAGCGCCTTGCGGTCAGCTACAGAGCAGCTCCCATACCAGACTGTGATACAGTTGGTCAGGGTGCTCTCTATCACGCAGCGGTAGAAGTTGCCCAGGATGTCAGTTGACAGATGGTTCTTCTTCAATGTCCTCAAGAAGAAGAGGCGCTGATGGGCCTTCTTGATCAGGCTGGTGGTGTTAACTGACCAGGACAGGTCCTCCGAGATGTGGGTCCCCAGGAATTTGAAGCTGGGGACACGTTCAACAGCTATGGCATTGATATGGATGGGGTCATGTGTCTCTTCCCTCTCCTTCCTGTAGTCCACTATGAGCTCCTTGGTTTTGCTGGTGTTAAGGAGCAGGTTATTGTCAGCGCACCAAGTAGCCAAGTGCTCAACCTCTGCCCTGTAATCTGACTCGTCGTTGTCCCTGATGAGTCCAATCACCGTGGTGTCATCTGCGAACTTTATGATGGAATTGGATCCATACATAGGCCTGCAGTCATGGGTGTAGAGGGAGTAGAGGAATGGGCTGAGCACACAGCCCTGTGGTACACCAGTGTTGAGTGTGATGACGGAAGAACGGTTGGGGCCTGACCTAACATGCTGGGGTCTGTTGGTCAGAAAATCCATGATCCAGTTGCAGGTGGAGGTACTGATTCCCAGGTCCCCAAGTTTGGTGAGCAACTTGGAGGGGATAACTGTGTTGAATGCTGAGCTGAAGTCAACAAACAGCATTCTTGCGTAGGTGTTCTTGTCATCCAGGTGTGAGAGTACATAGTACAGCGTTGTAGAAACCGCATCCTCTGTACTCCTGTTGCTCCGGTAGGCGAACTGATGAGGGTCCAGTGTAGGGGGCAGGCCTTTTTTGAGCTGTGCCAAGACCAGTCGCTCAAAGCACTTCATGACTATGGGCGTCAGTGCCACAGGGCGATAGTCATTTAGGCACGATGGTGTTGAATGTTTCGGCACTGGTACTATTGAAGTGGTCTTGAAGCACACTGGTACCACGGCCTGGGCCAGGGACAGATTGAAGATGTCTGTGAAGACCCCTGCCAGCTGCTCAGCGCATGCCCTCAGCACACGCCCAGGAATGCCATCAGGGCCAGCAGCCTTACGTACGTTGACATGACTCAGTGCATTACGGACGTCGGTGTGGGTGAGTGTGAGGTGGTGGAGGTCATCAGAGGGTGGGAAATTGATGTTCTTTTCCTTGTTGTCCTTGTCAAAACGAGCATAGAAGTTATTTAGCTCATTAAGAAAGGGCACAGTCATGGCTATAGGTATGGAGTTGCTGGGCTTATAATCAGAGATTATAAATATGACATAAAGGAAAGAATCTTGACACAAGCATGGAAAAAAAAGATACGAATCGGCGACAAACAGGTATTCTTTGACCATGACTACCCGACAGAAATTGTGCAGCAGCGGAAGAAATATGCCAACATTAAAAAAACGCTGAAAGAGAAAAAAATTAGATTCCAAACGCCGCTAACGAAAATGAGGATTCATTGGGAGGACGGCGTAAGAACCTACAACACAGCCAGAGAGGCAGCGCGGGATATGATGGAGTGGGGCCTTGAGGTGAGCGTGCCGGAGGAAACGGCTGGAGCAGCGGCGGCCCTGAACGCATCACGACAGCCGGAGTGGAGACGAGTGAACAGCGGAAGAAGGGGGAGAGACGTAGAGCAGCGGGCCCAGGACAAGCTACAAGGCTTTCAACTGAAAGCCTAGATCATAACAAAGATTAAGAAAGGCACAGAAGAAATGAAGGCCAAGAAGACAGGGTAAAAGAGAAACAGACGGCTAGGAGAGGTTTAAGTGATATTTGTTGGACATTTCTAGACTAATGACTATTACTTGGAGAGTAAATATAGGTCTAGGGAGGGCCCCTCACTCTGTGAGGACATTCCCCCCACCCACCAACAGGGACCAGTGGGCAGAAGAAAGGCCCAAAGTATGGAGGTCGAGATTTTTTAATGTGTTTTTATATAAATATGTGTTATTTTTGTTGTTAAAGGGGCTAGGAGCACAAGTTAAAAAAATGGAAAAACATGAATATGGGTAAAAATCTTAAGATAATGACACTAAACGTGAATGGTCTGAACTCACCTGTTAAAAGGGAAAGAATAATAAGAAAATTCAAGAAGGAAAAAGCTGAAATTATATTTATGCAAGAGACACATTTGAGCAAGACAGAACATGTGAAACTAAAGAGATTTGGCTATAAGAACTCCTACTACAGTTCATTTAAGGGAGGAGCTAAAAGGGGGGTTATGATACTAATTTCAAACAAAATACAATTTGAAAGTGAACAGGAAATCCAGGATAAAGAAGGCAGGTATGTAATAATAAAGGGAAGAATAGATGGTATGCAGATCACATTAGTGAACATCTATGCCCCACCAGAAAGTGACAAGAGTTTTTTTCAACATCTGTTTGATCTCATAGCAACACACAGTGAAGGAGTCCTAATTTGTGGAGGAGACTTAAATGCTGTCATGGATCATGAAGTTGATACAGCAAGTGTTAAGAAGACAAAAAAACATGTAACAAAGTTCATAAGAACCTCACTGGCAGAAATGGGTATGGCAGACATATGGAGGGACCTACACCCACTCGAAAAAGACTAAACACATTATTCAGCAGTCCATAAAGTACACTCTAGAATAGATTACTTCCTTATGAATGAAGGTGACAGACACAGGGTGAGAAATTGTTGGATTGGAGGGGCAGAAATATCAGATCATAATCCTATATACATGGAAATATATCTAAACAATAGAAAACGACAACCAACATGGAAACTTAACGTAGGACTATTAAATGATGCGAAAATGAAAGAAAGAATAAAAATAAACATAAACGAATATATCCAAGAGAATGACAATGAAGAAGTGGACCCAACAATACTATGGGACGCACTAAAAGCCGTGTTAAGAGGAAAATTAATTGTTGAAACAGGAAAAGCAAATAAGACTAAACTGGAAGCATATGAACAAAGATGTGAGAGACTGAGGGAATTAGAACGTAAACATCAAAGCACAAACGATCCAAAAATATATCAAGAAATTAAAGAAGAAAAAACAAAGATAAAAGAAACACAAATGGATGAAATTGAAAGGAAAAATAGATATCTAAAACAAAAATATTATGAAACGGGACCAAAAGCCACAAAACTGCTGGCAAAACGGTTAAGAAAACAACAAACAATGAATAATGTATACAAGATTAAAGACCCCACCACAAATAAAACCACAGTTAACCCAGAAAACATCGAAGAAATATTCCATAATTTCTACCAAGAACTATACTCGCAACCTGAAGAAACAAATACTAAAGATATTAAAAATTTTTTAGGCACATTGGACTTGCCATCAATAGGAAATCAACAAAATGAAAAGCTAACAGCAGAAATAACAACACAAGAGATCAGAGATGTGATTAAGTCACTTAAAAACGGTAAATCACCAGGTAGTGATGGATACCCCTCTGAGTTTTACAAACTGTTTATAGAAGAACTCACGCCACAGCTCCTAAAGTCATTTAATTGGACGTTGAACAACAACAAAATACCTCCATCATGGAACGAAGCTATCATTTCAGTTATTTTAAAGCCAGGGAAAGATAAAGAACAATGCGGAAACTATAGACCAATCTCTTTATTAAATGTGGATTATAAAATATATACAACAATTATATGTAAACGAATAAAGACATTCTTGACGGAATTGATAGAAGATGATCAAACTGGTTTCATAGAGGGACACCAAACACATGACAATATCAGGAGAACAATACATATAATTAACCAAATACATAAAGAAAAGAAAAGCGCAGTAATGAGTTTAGACGCAGAAAAAGCATTTGACAGGGTTAACTGGAAATTCCTATATAGTGTGCTGGAACGCTTTGGATTTAACGAAAAATCAGTACAATGCATAAGGACGCTGTATCAAGAACCTGTGGCAAGAATCAAGATAAACGGTAACTTAACAGACAAAGTAAATATACAAAGATCAACTAGGCAGGGATGCTGCTTATCGCCCACCTTGTTTGCTCTGTTCATAGAGCCACTGGCTCAAGCGATACGACAAAATAAGAAATTAAAAGGTGTAACAATAAAAGGAGCGGAACACAAGATTGGGCTATTTGCAGACGATATTATAGTTTACCTTGAACAACCAGATGAATCAATAATGGAAATGATGAACTTGATAGAAAATTTTGGAAAATTATCAGGATACAAGATAAACATAACAAAAACACAAATACTGACATTCCACTATAACCCTCTAAACCAGATAACTGATAAGATCAAACTAAACTGGAAACAAAAAGAAATAAAATACCTTGGAGTGAACATACCTAAAGATCTAAGCAAAATCTATAAAGCAAACTATGATAGGTTGGAACAAGAAATAAAAAAGATATTGATAGATGGTCAATCTTAAATATGGATCTGAATTCAAAAATTGAGACAGTCAAAATCAGCATACAACCTAGATTACTTTACCTCTTCCAGGCTCTACCAACAGAGATTCCAGATGCCCAATTCTCAAAGTGGGACAGGATGATATCGAGATTTGTTTGGGGAGGTAAAAAGCCAAGAGTGAAATATAAAACTCTCCAGTTACCAAAAGAGAAAGGAGGCATGGGCCTACCGAGTCTAAAAGAATATTACTACTCAGCACAAATAAGATATATCATATGTTGGTGCGACGAGGGATATGAGGCAAAATGGAAAGAAATGGAAAAGGAAATTGAGGGACTCCCAGTACAAAGCATAATAGGAGATAAAGATGCATATAAGCAAATCAAACAAATAGACCCAATCACTAAATTTACTTTAGAACTGTGGTATAAAATAGTACAAAAGTATAATATAAAGGAAGACATAAAACTATTGAAATGGGTAGCATTTGACAGTCAGTTTGAACCGGCAAAACAAGATAGGGGATACAAAAATCTGGTGAACAAGGGAATCACAGCATGGGGCAATATTGGAAAAAAAGACCTCGGGAGCTTTGTAAACATCAGGAGAAAATTTAAACTAGAAAGATCGGAATTCTTCAGATATCTGCAGATGAGAGACTATTATATGAAGAAGATTAGGCATAACCTCCAAACAGATGTGAGCGAGATTATACAATTCATTTTAAGCTCATATACAGGAAATAAAATAAGAATTATTTCAAAGCTATATCAGAAACTTATGGCAAACAATCATTCAAGTAACTATATAAAGGAGAAATGGGAGAAAGAGCTCAATTTAAACATAACAGAAGAAAGCTGGCAGGAAATATGGAAAACACAACACACATCAACAAATTCAAGGACATGGAGGGAATTTGGATGGAAAAACCTGATTCGCTTTTTCATTACACCACAGCTTCAAGGAAAATATACAAATACCCAATCTTTATGCTGGAGGGGATGTGGGGCTCAAAATGCAGACCACTCACATATGTTTTGGAAATGCTGCAAAATATCATCATTCTGGAAATCTATACATATGACAATACAGAGGATATTAGGATATAATATACCAATGAACTGTAACCTGATGTACTTATGTGATCTTAAAAGAGACAATGTAATACAGGCTGAGGACAGATATCTAGTTAAAATCTTGTTGATTGCATGTAAAAAAACTATCACAAAAAAATGGCGATCAGAAGTTCTTCCTGACCAAGAGCAATGGACTGACATTGTTGAGGACATACGTATGATGGAAAAACTAACATATCGACAAAGAATGCAAGAAGGACTATGGGGAAAAAAATGGCGGAAATGGACACACTACAAAGTGCAACAACGAGGCAGAAATTGAAAGAATAACCAAAGACACCGAAAAAACCAGAAGAATTAAGAGATGGAAACTAAAAACTTGATGCTCCAACATTTGTCCCCCCCCTTTTTTTTTCTTTTTCTTTTTTTTTTCTTTTTCCCTACCCTAGCTCCTTTGTTTTGTTTTTTTTTAAAATGTAGAATGTGATCTGAATGCATTATATATGATGAAAAATGAATAAAAATCTAAGTTACAAAAAAAAAAAATCCCAATCCAAAACTCAACAAAGCACAACATTTTTCTAAATCCAAAAACTGTTTTAGGACTTATTTCAGAGATCACTGAATACAAACCTGTAAATGTTTGTTCCAGTGCTGAAAATGCAACCAAAACTACAGACAAGCTATTTTGTTACTCTGCTCAAGTGACATGTGACAGTCAAGGTGAGGGTGAAGAAACATTAAGCACTGCTCCCTCACACCTGAGATGGCACCCTAATGTCAATTTAGACCATCTCTCAGAGGGTGATCGGGAGGTGGTTCGGCAGATGCTTTATGAACAGTCTGATGTGTTTGCTCATGATGAAGGAGACATTGGATGTATTCCTGGACTACAGCTAAAATTCAACACCACTGACAACACACCTGTGCAGAAAAGTTACAACTCTATTCCAAGACCACTGTATAAAGAGGTGAAGGAGTATGTTCAAAACCTTTTAAGCAGGGGCTGGATCAGAAAATCAGTGTCAAACAACTCGTCGCCAGTAGTGTGTGTGCGTAAAAAGGACAATACTTTGCGCTTGTGTGTTGATTTTCGTGAGCTGAACCGAAAAACCATACCTGACAGACATCCATTACCGCGGATACAAGATCTACTGGACAGTTTTTGGGGTAACTCCTGGTTTTCCATATTGGATCAGGGAAGTGCCTACCATCAGGATTTTGTAAGTGAGGAGTCAAGACATTTAACTGCTTTTAGCACACTCTGGGGACTATACGAGTGGGTGCGGGTTCCATTTGGGTTGTCAAACGCACCGGCCGCATTCCAAAGGTGTATGGAGGGGGTGTTAGAAGGGATCAGTGACAAGTGTTGGTGTCTTACTTGGACGATGTACTGTGTTACTCCAAAACCTTTGATGAGCACGTAGAACACCTTAAACAGGTTTTGTGCAAAATTTGACAACACGGTATAAAACTTCGGCCAGCCACATGTGAACTGTTCAAAAACCAAGTACGTTACCTGGGTAGACTAGTGTCAGGAGAAGGAGTCCAGATTGACCCAAAAGACTTGGATGCTGTTTTCGCTCTGAAAGACAAGAAACCTCGCACAGTCGGAGAACTCAGAACGTTACTGGGTTTTCTCAGTTATTACCGATCATTTATTCAAGGTTTTTCACGTCTGGCGAGACCCTTGTTCGATCTCCTCCAGAGCACTAATGAAACAAGTAATGACAATAAACCAGCACCAAAAGGGAGTAAAGGACAAACAAAGAAAGGAGACAAAAACCAGCTTCCTTCTCACACACCAATAATATGGACCAGTGAACATCAGGAAGTTGTGTCAAGATTTGTGGACATTCTGACTAATCCTCCCATTCTAGCCTATCCCAATTTGGACCTTCCATTTGTATTGCATACAGATGCGTCAAACAAAGGCCTGGGAGCCGTCTTATATCAAAAACAAGAAAACAAACTTAAGGTGATTGGCTATGGATCCAGAACTCTCACACCTGCCGAGAAGAATTATCACTTACATTCCGGTAAATTAGAGTTTCTAGCTCTCAAGTGGGCCATCTGCGACAAATTCTGCGACTATCTGTATTATGCACCGACTTTTACTGTCTATACGGATAACAATCCTTTAACCTATGTCCTCAGTTCAGCCAGGTTGAATGCAATGGGTCATAGGTGGGTTGGGGAGTTGGCTGACTTCCATTTTGATATCAAGTATAGGCCAGGCAAAAGGAATGCAGATGCAGATATGTTGTCCAGACACCCATTAGATCTGCAAGAGCAAATGAATGAGTTCACGGAGACAGTTTTACCGGAAGTAGTGTCCGCAGTGTGGCAAGGGAGTAAGGCAGCACAAAACAGTGATGTACCATGGATAGCTGCGTTACAACTGAGTTCTAATGACAACAATGTGCCAACTGACAGTGTTTTGAGCATGACACCTAAAGACATCAATGCTGCTCAACAAGATGATGAGTCAATTAGAGATGTAATCTCACTCAAACTCAAAGGATGGACACCAAACGATAAAGGTAAACGGACAATGACTAAACAAACACGGAGACTACTGTATGAGTGGAACAAGTTGGAAGTTGACAATGGATTATTGTACAGAAAAACAGAGCGCAACAAACAACTTGTCCTACCTGAACAGCTAAGGCCGATGGTGTTAAAGAGTTTACACAATGACATGGGCCACATAGGGTGTGATAAGGTGATACATCTGGCCCGTGAGCGTTTCTATTGGCCATATATGCAACAAGATGTTGAAGATTATGTAACAAAAAAATGTCTGTGCATCAAACAAAAACGCCCAAATGTTCCCCAGAGAGCTCCAATGGGATCTATCACAACCAGTGCTCCCTTTGAATTAATCTCCATCGACTACTTACACCTTGAGCCAAGTAAAGGAGGGTATGAGTACATCCTTATACTAGTGGACCATTTCACTTGTTTCGCGCAGGCATACCCTACAAGGAATAAGTCAGGCAAAACAGCTGCAGAAAAGATTTTTTTTTTTTTTTTTTGTTACTTATTTGTACCCGTAGGTAGACTTGGTTTGCAGTCTGGTGACAAGCCACTGGCTGCTGGTCGCTGTGTGCGCGAGCGCCCTAAACCTACATGTTTTTGGTGTGCGGGAGGAAACCGGAGAAATCCCGGAGCAAACCCGCGCAACACGGGGAGAACATGCAAACTCCACACAGCTCACTGTTGGTCGGGGGCTGGGATCGAACCCACAATCTCATGATCCCCGCGATCCCCCGGCCGAGGGTAAAACTGTGCTGCCACAGTGCTAAACCACTGCGCCACCGTGCAGCCCATTTCAGGGCTGCATAACTGTCTAGAATTTCTCACTCACGAACCACTCCATACCATCCGCAGTGCAACCCCATGGAGCGCCTGAATCGTACACTACTCCAAATGCTTCGTACCCTACAGGAGGAGAAAAAAGTGAATGGAAGGATCACCTACCCCAAATTGTACATGCTTACAATTGTACAAGACACGAGTCAACAGGCTATTCTCCATTTTTCCTTTTATATGGCAGAGTCCCAAGGTTGCCTGTAGATCTACTATCGAACCAGACAAAAGACACTGACACACACAACCATCAAACCTATGCTAAAAAGTGGGCTGATAGGATGCGTGCTGCTTACAAAATCGCTGCAGAGAACAGTCAAAAGTCTTCAGATAAAGGCAAAAAGCAGTACGACAAACGCTTAAAAGGTGTCACACTCCAACCAGGCAACAGGGTGTTGGTCAGAAACCCCTCTGAAAGAGGAGGCCCAGGGAAACTGCGCGCTTACTGGGAGTCAGCAGTACATCGCGTAGTTGAGAGAATGGGAGATGGACCAGTCTATAAAGTACAAGCAGAGAGAGGCAGCAAAGTGATGCGAGTGTTACACAGAAACCTGTTGTTGCCTGTAAATGACTTACCTTTAGAAGAAGAACTGCCTGCAAAAGAAAAGACAAAACAGAAATGAAAGAAGAGGACAGAGACAAATCCTAACACTGACAACACAGACAATGACAGCTCGGAGGAAGAAGAGGAAAATACTTACCGCTACAACCTCCGTAGCCAAATCCCATGTTACAGACTCGTAAATCCTCAGCAAAATGCCTCAAATCTCCCAGACCAAAACACTCAGCAACCAGTACCTGTCATGCCAGAGCAAAATCCTCAAAATCAGCAAAGGCTTCGTGCGACAGCTAGAGAGTTCTGCCCACCAGTAAGACAGGAACCGGTCCCCATTCAGCGGGATGCTGAGGAGCAAATGGATGGACCAGCTTTGCTGCAGGAAGAACGTCAAGGACAAGTGGAGGTGATGGATGGAGATAATGGAGAACAGGAGGAACCGAGAAGGTCACAGCAGAGAGCAAGGCCAGTAGAGAGACTTACCTATGACGCCCTGGGACAGCCATCGTACCAGCCTTGGACTGCAGACATAAGACCTCTCTTACTCCCTACCCCTGTGCTGCTAACTCAAAACTATATGCCATTCCCATACCCCACCCAACCTCAGTCCTATGGTTATAACTGGTACACTCTCATGCATTAAGTCACCCTAGAACATGAAATGTCGGGAGACATTTATTTGAAGTGAGGGAGAGTGTAGAGGCTTGGAAATAGTTAATAGTTATGTAAAAGGCGCTAAAAAGACATTTGGATAAAAACATAAAAAAACAGGCAGTCCTACAATTTTTATGTTATTCTTTCATTGTTTTATTTTTCTACATTTGTAATTCATCTGGTTCCATTATAACTCATGTGAGTTGAGTGCAGTTCCGTATGCCCACCAATAGATGGCGCATGTCGCACAATGATAGAGAGTAGACTCGCGCACTGGAGGATGAAGAATAAACTCCTCTGTGTGAAGTAACGGCACGAAACGTGTGTTCTATCTATTCTATCACAGGTTGGTAAACACTAATAATTCAAGAGTGCAATATAAACTGTAAGAGTCCTAAGATGTCCGAGATTATATTGTGATAAGTGTGGGACGAAAAACGTGTTGTAAGGATATTTCTGTTAAAGTTGATGTGGTGTTGTATAAGCTAACCTGCTAATGCTAACGATCGAGTGTATGGGACGTGCAGCGAGGGTGAAGTCCGCCCACATGTTAGGAACCATTTGATTACTTTAGTTAAAGACATTTATGAAACGGTTTTCATACAGTATGACATTTACTGGTTTTATTTGTCACCAAGTGTGCGTATTTTGGGTTTATTACCGAGTACCAGGAATACTATTGTAAAAGTGTATTAGATACACAGTGGCCAGGTTAAGGATAACGCCACATACTGTACATTTATGACTAATTTAATGTAAATTCATGGGTTATTGTTTAAATATTTGAACCAGTTAAAAGCTATATACATGGGAAGGAGATATAAAAACAATAATTCATTTCATGTTAAGATAATTTGTTAAAAATGTTAAGTATACAGTTAATGTCACATTGAAAATTGTGATAAATGGACATGATTGTGTTTTGTTTAATGGTGATGTGATCAGATAATAACAGAGAAACTATGGACTTTGAAAGTAAATACTAGTCAGTCGAGTCATGTGAATGATCTGGACGAAGAATAAACACCTCTGTGTGAAGTAACGGCACAAAACGTGTGTTCTATCTATTCTTCTATCACAGGAGAGTTGACTTCCACATACACGTTGCCTCCTCCTGGGCCGCTACCCAGGGGAGCAACAGTTCTCCATTTACATGTTTTTGTGTCCTGGGAGTTTATGGGACTGGGTATCGCCACTGTCTATGTCTGTATTTGTTACGTGTTTAGTTTAGGAGGGATTAATTTATTTTGGTGCGTGGCTCATTTTATTTCAGAGACTGTTGTGTTTCCATTGTGGGAGCTCCACTGAGCCAGTGTGGTGTGAATGGATAGGCCTGTTCTCCCCTGTATTAGTGTATGATTCGGGTGTAACTTATGTGGCTGGGTAATTTGTGTGCTTGCAGTTTTTTTCAATGGGGGGAGAATGTAGGATAGTAATACAATATATTAGTCTGGCAGTGCCCTCGCCTGGGAGGGGTGATGCCCCGCCTTCGGGGGGTGGCATCTCCTGGGATATAAAAGCCTGGTGCACCTTACCACACTCCTGTACTCGCAGTAGGGTCTCCCCTGAGTGTGTAATAGTTCTTGTTATTAAACTATATAAAACGTCACCTTGCCTCCTTATTATTCGGACACTACAGTAATCTCTGCAGGCGGATATGAATCTAAAAACTTGTATTCTGATTGCTATTGTGGTACACCCAAATAGGGCACCACATTTGGAAATAATACAGAGAGACTGTCATTTTATTTTTATTTTAAGAGTATCTAAATATATTTTGAGATTGTGGACGATCAATAATATTAACATTTGATATGTAGCCCTGTATAAATATTTAAGAGTAAGCAGCGGAACCTTAGGCACTGCAGTCGTTCCACCCCAGGTAAACAAATAGGGTGCACTTCCGGCCCCCCCTTTAGTACTATCTGGAGAAAGACACGAGTGGTCCTGTGTTCTGTCTTTCAAAGACTCTTTTTGTATTTTACAGGTCAGTATTTGGTTAAAAATGCCATAAATAAGAGCCTTAAGCTCCGTGTTATTTCTGTGTGTCGCGACGAGTAATACTGTGATGTTGGTGTGGCGTTTTGATAAGTTTTATACAAGTTCAGGCTGCAGTTGGCGCCGGAGATCAAAGGCGAGCCGCATCGCGGTAGCGGTTTCGCGCCAGTCAAATTTAGCTTTGGGAAAGACGGTTAGCTCACATAAAATGTTTTACTTAATACAAGTATATTTTGCTCCATGTGAATGTAAAAGTCTCCTGATGCTAATTAATAGTCAGAGTGTGTCCTGTGTATATTTGCCTGTTGTCAAGTTTGTAAAATAATTTGTTAAGTCCAGGTCAGCTAATCTAAGTGCAGTGTCTATAAACTAGTCTAAGGTCATAGTTAAGTCCTATGTTTTGTCCTAATTAATGGGAGTCAGTCTAGTAATTGAAGGTCCTGTATAAGTAAATTGTGATTTGTGAAGTATGTAAATTTGAGATGTCAGATGTAGTGTAGTTCATGCACTGTGTGACTGAGGGAAAAAGAACATTATTTACAGTATGTAAAAGAAGATGACATATAAAGCACAAAATGTGATGCTGCCTGTAAATGAAAATGAAAAGGAAATAAGAGTACTATCTGGAGAAAGACACGAGTGGTCCTGTGTTCTGTCTTTCAAAGACTCTTTTTGTATTTTACAGACCCAAGAGCAGACGCGAAGGATCACGTCTTTTCACGCTTTAAAACTATTTCTTTTTGTTATTGTGGTCACCTTCCCGGGACCCGTAACAAACTGTGGGGGCTCGTCCGGGATCTCTCCTCTACAGTCATCGAGGGAAGATCCAGTGATACCAGAACTACGAGACAACGGTTGCCAAGCTGCTACATCAGACACGTCAGTCAGTGGGTGTCCAAGGAGGAAGATCAAAGAGAAAGAAAGGATCTTCAACCAAAAGTGGAACTGCACTGCTGTCAAGAAGGTAAAACGCAGCCTAGTCACTGTACAAATAATACAACACTCGAACTACAGATAGCTAAAGTACCATGTCGACAGCACGAAAAGAACTGATATGGAGCATCAGAGGACGCTTGTTTGCCCTCTCAAGTAAGGATCTTTTCGAGCTAACAAAGAGCCTAGCAGCTGGAGACAAAGACACACAGTTCAGTGAAGACGATAATGAGAGCTGTATGGACTATGTCAATGCATATCTACGGTCCCCAACTCTGCTGAAACTTGAAGATGAGGGAATGAGTCAGTTGCTGATGTTGGATGACCTGCTCACTAAAGTGATACAAACGAGTGGCTCCACCACGCATTCAGCTGATCAGGCTGCAATACCAACCAAGTCAAGTCCTCATCCATCCAAGATGTTGCCAGATCCACCATCACCATCTGCTGTTCCACCAGGCACCCAAGTTAGTGTAAACGCAAACGCAGAGTCTGTAGAGGAACTGAGGAAAGCATATGAGACACTGGGAGAAAGACTAAGACTGTGTGAAGTTGTGACACTCCAACCACCTGTAGCACCCAGTCGTCAGAGCCACTCACAACCGCAGCCAAGGGAACAAGGAAGTCCAGAAAGGCATGTCACTCTCAAAGACCTTTCCTACCTGCCTCGGAGAGAATTCAAGGCTTTTGGAGGACAAATTGGAGACAACAGCTCTGAAATCAATTATAACAGTCTCATGAGACAGATCAATGAAGGATTAAAAGAAGGATTTTCTGAAGCAGAGGTCATGAGGGGGGTACTGAGAATTGTAAAGCCTGGCACGTTCAGGGACATGCTCATGCTCAAAGATGAACTGGTTCTTTCTGAACTTCAGGGCTTTCTCCGATCCCACCTTGGAGAAAAGGCAACAACAGAGATGTTCCAGGAGTTAATGTGCGCCCGACAAACTGAGCAGGAGTCCCCTCAGCAATTCCTATATCGCATGATTGGGCTCAAACAGAAACTCATCTTTCAGTCAAAACAAGCCACTGCAGACATCTCGTATGACCCAAGGACAATCCAGGAAGTGTTTCTGCACACAGTCTATCAAGGTCTGGGAGTGAAGTATGCAGACTTGCGGCAACGACTAAGACCTCTTACATCAAACAACAATGTAACAGATGAAGAGATTCTTAGTGAGGTCACAAAGATTATCAGTGATGAGAATGAGCACCAGCGAAGGTTAGGGCAAACCCCTCGTCAGAAGTCAGCACATAGCGCTGTGATTGCAACAAGGGACACGACAGCCAAAGACCAACAAGCCTCACAGACAATCAAACAACTCGCTGCACAAGTAGAGACTCTAACCAAGATGGTGGCAACTTTCATGGAACAGAAAGCTGTAAACTCCTCCCCTCAGCATTCTCAGCCTCCAGCTAACCAAAAGAAAACCTATCTCTGTCCGAAATGTACTGAACAAAGCTTACAGGAGTGCAGTCATTGCTTTGTATGCAGTGAGTCGGGACACAGAGCAGTCGGATGTCTGAAGCGACCCAAGAATCAGGGAAACGGGAATCGGTCTCTGTCAAGGGACAGCCAGAGATCGGTACAGAGCCAAAGTCCCAGCCAGTAAACTCTTCCTCTACCGAAGCTTCAACTCCGTGCCCCAGGCACCAGAGCAAGCAGCCGAGAAAGCAGGTCAAATGCAACAGAAGGAAAGGTCAGATTCCCTCCTGTCAGAGTGCCACCAAATACCAAGCTCCCCTTGTCGGTAAGAAAAGTCTGCTGAAATGTCTAATCGGTGGTTACCCTGCGACAGTGCTGTTTGACTCTGGCTCACAAGTGAGTATAGTTGACAGGCAATGGGTCAAAAAGCACATACCCAACACTGTGGTAAGACCACTCCAAGATCTGCTGAACGACGAGCTTGAGGTTTATGCAGTTAATGGCCAAGCAGTCCCATATGACGGATGGGTCGAGCTTACAGTCACTTTAGCGGGTCACGAAGATCCCAATCTCACTGCACAAGCGCCATTCCTAGTCAGTAAGCTGTCACTGAACCAACCACTAGTTGGAGCTAATGTGCTGGGAGCGATTATACAAGGCCAAGGGACAGATGAGGAAGCCAGTACAGTACTATATAGTCTACTGCGCAGAGCTCTTGGAATGGACGAAGACCAGGTAGTGGCCATGGTAAACTTCATTCAAGTGCCGCAAAGAACTGACTGTGATCCTGTTACACTCAGAGTCGGTAAAGACAACATGATTATCCCAGCTGGCAAAGCAGTACAAATATGTTGCAGGGTGCCCCAGAACTTTGACATCTCTGACCCTCTTGTACTTTACGAACCTGCTGAAGAGAACATTGCTTTGAGAAATTTGAGTGTGGGGGAAGGACTTTTGGAGATTAACAATTCCCAAAGACCTTTTGTAAAGGTCCCCATCTCCAACCATTCCAAACATGAAGTAATCCTGCCGAAAAGAACAGCCCTAGGCACCATCGAACATGTCGCCAAAGTCATTGAAACTGATACACTAGAGCCACCAGAAACCCAGCCCATACTGACATCAGCAACTACAGCAGAGGTACTAAGTAAGACCGCCCAAGGTGACTCTTCTGCCGAGCCTTGGTTGCCACCGGTCGATCTCAGTCATCTAAGCCCAGATCAGCAAAAGTCAGTCGAAAAGGTTCTGATGGAAGAGTGCGAGGCATTCTCTCGCGATAGCACTGATATTGGCTGTATCCCTTCTTTGCAAATGGAAATCAGACTCAAAGATGACACGCCAGTTCAGAGAGCTTACGCCTCCATCCCCAAGCCCCTGTATAGGGAAGTAAAAGAGTACATTCAGGAACTGATAGTGAAGGGATGGATCGTAAAGTCTCAGTCACCCTACGCAGCCCCAGTTATCTGTGTCAGGAAGAAGGACGGATCTTTACGTCTGTGTATTGATTACCGCCTCCTAAACAACAAAACAGTGCCCGACAGACACCCGCTTCCCCGGATCCAGGACCTCACCGACTCCCTCGGTGGTTACAGCTGGTTCTCGATCCTGGACCAGGGTAAAGCTTACCATCAAGGTTTCATCGCAGAGGGCTCAAGGTACCTGACTGCATTCACCACCCCGTGGGGTCTCTACGAATGGGTGAGAATACCCTTCGGGCTGTCCAACGCACCCGCAGCCTTTCAGCGGAGCATGGAAGAAATGCTGGACACGCTCCGTGATGAGTGCTGCATACCCTACCTTGATGATGTGCTCTGTTTTTCCAAGTCATTTAATGAACATGTCCAAGTGCTGAGGAAAGTTCTCCAAGCTTTGCAACGCCACGGGGCGAAGCTGAAGCCTGAGAAGTGTGAGTTGTTCCGCAGAGAGGTTCGGTATGTCGGTCGCCTGGTGTCAGAAGATGGAGTGAGGGTGGACCCCAAGGACATCGAAGCTGTGCAGGCACTCAAACACAGAAGGCCACAAATAGTTGGAGAAGTCAGACAACTTTTGGGGTTCCTGAGCTATTATCGGACGTATGTGCAGGACTTCTCGCGCATTGCCAAACCCCTGTACGACTTGCTCCAGGTAAAGTCTGACACACTGCCGTCCAAGCCATCCAAGGGCAGAGCAAAGTACCCACAGCAGTCTTCCCGAGCTCCAGTGAAATGGGACAAGGAACACCAAGAGACCCTTGAGCGCTTGATTGACATGTTGACCCAGCCACCTGTGTTAGCGTATCCTGACTTCACCCAGCCCTTCGTACTCCACACGGACGCGTCCCAGAAAGGCCTTGGCGCGGTCCTGTATCAAAACCAAGACAATAAGATGAGAGTGATTGGGTACGGGTCACGCACACTAACACCTGCCGAGCAAAACTACCACTTGCACAGTGGAAAACTAGAGTTTCTCGCCCTCAAGTGGGCAGTTTGCGACAAGTTCAGAGACTATCTCTATTATGCCCCAAGTTTCACAGTTTTTACGGACAATAACCCCTTGACGTATGTCCTCAGCACTGCAAAGCTCAACGCCGTAGGGCATCGTTGGGTGGGACAGCTCGCAGATTTCCACTTTGACATAAAATATCGCCCCGGAAAAACAAACATTGACGCTGATGTATTATCCCGTTGTCCACTCAACATTGAAGCCTTCATGCAAGAGTGTACAGGAGAACTGTCAGAGGAAGCCGTTGGTGCAGTATGGGAAGGGAGCAGAAGAGCCAAGCAAGGTGATGTAGCATGGATTGCAGCCCTCAGCCTTGCTTCACCAAGTTCACCCCTCAAGGAGCCACTGCATTTCATCGGCCACGATAAACTAGTCCAAGAACAGAGAGCAGATCCAGCCATCGGGAAAGTCATGGAGATGAAAGAAAAAGATATGACACCAACTGAAGACGACAAAGCCAAGCTTGACATAAGCACAAAGAGACTGTTGAGAGAGTGGAGTCGGATGCGCATTGAAAATGGCCTTCTCTATAGGAAAACCACAGAACGCAAGCAGCTAGTTCTGCCCGCTGTCTACAGACAAGTAGCTCTCACCCATCTCCATAACAACATGGGCCATGTCGGTGTGGAGAAAGTCTTGAGCTTAGCCCGTGAGCGATTCTACTGGCCTTTCATGAAGCGAGAGATCGAGGAGTATGTCACCAGGAAGTGCCCATGCATAAAACAGAAAAAGCCAGCAACGCATGAGAGAGCACCCATGGGCAGTATAACATCCAACTTCCCACTCGAGTTAGTATGCATCGATTTCCTGCACCTAGAGTCCTGTAAAGGCGGGTTTGAATACATCTTGGTGGTAGTCGACCATTTCACCAGGTTTGCACAAGCCTACCCCACCAAGAACAAGGCCGCAAAGACAGCAGCAGACCGCCTCTTCAATGATTTCATTCCAAGATTCGGCTACCCCTCCAAGCTTCATCACGATCAGGGTCGGGAATTTGAGAACGAGTTATTCAAGTCCCTCAGAGAGCTAGCAGGTGTTGGCCACTCAAGGACTTCTCCCTACCACCCCCAAGGTAACCCGGTCGAAAGGCTGAATCGGACCTTGTTGCAGATGCTACGTACATTGAGAGAGAAAGAGAAACTAAACTGGAAGGAACACTTACCTCACACCATCCATGCTTACAACTGCACTAAGCATGAGGCCACTGGTTTTTCTCCATACTTCCTGTTGTACGGCAGACATCCTCGCCTCCCAGTAGACCTTCTCTTTGGCCTCATGACAGAAGAAGACACAGAGACAGCCCATGGATACGCTCAGAAATGGAAAGGGAAAATGACAGAGGCGTACAGGATCGCAAGTGCAAACAGTCAACAGTCAAGCTCTAAAGGAAAGACAAACTATGACAAACGATGTAGAGGTGTAGTCCTGCAAGTAGGAGACAGAGTGCTTGTGCGGAACCTGGGTGAAAGAGGTGGACCTGGCAAGCTAAGGCCCTACTGGGAACAAACAGTCTACATCGTGAGGGAGCAGGTTGGAGACAACCCCGTCTACAAAGTAAGTCCAGAGACAGGAAGTCGTCCCATCCGTACCCTGCACAGAAACTTGCTTCTCCAAGTCAACGACTTACCAGTCGACATCGTTCAAAGTCCAGTTGCCAAGTCACAAAAGAGAAACAACAGACCTACCGATATAAGACAAAACACACTGGAAAAGTCAAACAGTCCTGAGGCGAGTGATTCGGAAGAAGACGAACCCCTCTATTGGTTTTGTGTTCCTAGACACCTGCAAGAAAGTCAACGTCCAGTTGACCAAGTCCAATGTGAGTCACAAAGAAGACGGGGAACAACACAGCAAAGACAAGTACAAGTTCCTATTCAACCTGAACAAGAAAGAGACAATATTACGGAAGAAGGACAAGAAATACAAAGGGAAAGCGAACAAAACGTGGACCAACTTCAACCAGACGACGACGGGGAAGTGCTTCATATCCACCAAGATGTTCCTGCTCCTAGTCCCGGACCTGCAGCTCATCCTGAGCTGGTGCCCAGTCCAGAGCCAGACCGTCGTCCTGAGTCACCACCACGTCTGAGGCAGTCCACCAGACAGAGACGACCCAACATGGTGTTCACCTATCCGTCCCTGGGCCAGCCAGCCTTCCAGACTCGTCCGTCGGTGAACACTGTCAGTGTCCAGCAGTCAACACCATATCCTTTTATGTGCTACCCTCCTTTCTATCCTCAACCTTTTTATCTTCCTTCTTTCACCTCTAACTACTTGCCATGTCAGTATGCTATTCCTTGCTATTAAACTAATCAGATCTTGGATAATACCTGAAGATGAAAAGAAAGACGTTCCAGAGACTTTTGAATAGAGACTTTAATAGTGTTGAGATTTTGATTTGTTACTGTTAAGTGTCAGGAGCCACTTTTGTTGTTGGGGAGCGTGTGGTACACCCAAATAGGGCACCACATTTGGAAATAATACAGAGAGACTGTCATTTTATTTTTATTTTAAGAGTATCTAAATATATTTTGAGATTGTGGACGATCAATAATATTAACATTTGATATGTAGCCCTGTATAAATATTTAAGAGTAAGCAGCGGAACCTTAGGCACTGCAGTCGTTCCACCCCAGGTAAACAAATAGGGTGCACTTCCGGCCCCCCCTTTAGTACTATCTGGAGAAAGACACGAGTGGTCCTGTGTTCTGTCTTTCAAAGACTCTTTTTGTATTTTACAGGTCAGTATTTGGTTAAAAATGCCATAAATAAGAGCCTTAAGCTCCGTGTTATTTCTGTGTGTCGCGACGAGTAATACTGTGATGTTGGTGTGGCGTTTTGATAAGTTTTATACAAGTTCAGGCTGCAGTTGGCGCCGGAGATCAAAGGCGAGCCGCATCGCGGTAGCGGTTTCGCGCCAGTCAAATTTAGCTTTGGGAAAGACGGTTAGCTCACATAAAATGTTTTACTTAATACAAGTATATTTTGCTCCATGTGAATGTAAAAGTCTCCTGATGCTAATTAATAGTCAGAGTGTGTCCTGTGTATATTTGCCTGTTGTCAAGTTTGTAAAATAATTTGTTAAGTCCAGGTCAGCTAATCTAAGTGCAGTGTCTATAAACTAGTCTAAGGTCATAGTTAAGTCCTATGTTTTGTCCTAATTAATGGGAGTCAGTCTAGTAATTGAAGGTCCTGTATAAGTAAATTGTGATTTGTGAAGTATGTAAATTTGAGATGTCAGATGTAGTGTAGTTCATGCACTGTGTGACTGAGGGAAAAAGAACATTATTTACAGTATGTAAAAGAAGATGACATATAAAGCACAAAATGTGATGCTGCCTGTAAATGAAAATGAAAAGGAAATAAGAGTACTATCTGGAGAAAGACACGAGTGGTCCTGTGTTCTGTCTTTCAAAGACTCTTTTTGTATTTTACAGACCCAAGAGCAGACGCGAAGGATCACGTCTTTTCACGCTTTAAAACTATTTCTTTTTGTTATTGTGGTCACCTTCCCGGGACCCGTAACACTATCACCATCTTTCATCAGATGGTGATGGCTACATGAGCCAATTGCACACCATTTCGACATTTTTTTTTTTGTTTAAATTTAGCTAACATTGCCATAGAAATGCATTGAAATTGTCATTTTTGATACCTCTGTGCGTCGTTCTGTGCGTTCGTGAGATCGGTGACGTACACATAGCCCTGTCAGGAGGCACAACACACATCGCTCTCTTCTCAAACAAATAATTGATATTTTTTTTGCAGAATCAGAGCACTTTCCCCCCTCGCCCGGGAATAAATTATTCCTGAGAAGCGAGGTGGAGGAGCAGCAAATTGCAGCCTGTAACCCCATGTAACGGTTTTTATTATCCAGGCTGAATTTATGAGCACAACCCATTTTTCTCTCATGAGTCAGAGGCATGAAACCAGCTCCTGTGAGGTCCCTGCACTGTGAGCCTCCAATCATTATGTTATGGGCCCAACTAGTGGTGGTGCATGGTTGTGCACCTCGATCGCACATACGCCTGGTGATCATTTGGTAGCTTTCCCAGCCGTGCCCGCCCTCATGGGAAACCTCCTGTGAGAAGGCGCAGCCAGTGGGTCATTCGTTGATTTCTTGCCGACTGATTTTATTTGCACCCTCGACCTTTGGTCTGGATGCGACAGACGGAAATGTTTTATTTTGCACAAACATGTTGGTGAACAAGTGGGTGTGCTTAAGCGAGTCTGTGGGGAAAGTGGGGCAGTCATTTCCACAACGGAGCCTTCTCCCTCCTGAGCTGGGATGTGTGGACGTTGTTGTTTTGTTACACATTGCAGCAGGGATGCACGCAAAGCAGGGAAGCTGGCGAACGGGGAACAAGATGCTTCTCCTGTGGGAAGACAGGAGGCTGTCAAGCCGTCCTCTTCTTCTTCTTGGCCTGCTGACCTGTGGTCTGCGCGGGGGCTCCAGGTGCAGCGGCGGTCAGAGTTGGAGCCTTCCTGGGCCATCCCCCTTTCATCTGCTGTGTAGGTGGGGTAGCTGGGACAATTTGAGGCGTAGGCCATTTGGGAATTTTGAATTGAGGAAGGGGCCACGAGACAGCCTGTGTGAAGGCGTGTCTTGGGGCTGGTGGAGGAGCAGACTCGGTGTTGTGTCCATAATTCTAATAACAATGACCAGGCCGGAGGTGAAGTGAAGGTAGCTTTATTATAACACAAACTATATACAGCGCAGCTACGCCGCTCCTGCTTGCCAGAGGGTCAACAGCAAAAGAGACATGGCTGCTTCCCGCTGTACCCTTTATACCCCGAGTGACATCCCTACCGAAAAGGCGGTCCGTCACCCTTTGCTATTCCCCAGGAGCCCCGGCCGCCATCTTACTACTACTTCCATACATAACCCCCCCTCCCCCCCACAGAAAAAGGACAAACACACTAACTGGACCCTCCAAAATTTACAACCCAACTCACACACTAATAACAAAACCGAATGTACAGAAACACATAAACAAACTGATCCATGCACACAACATAAGTTAGAGGGGCCAGGTAGACTGCCGGCGCCCCCTGCATGGCCAGGTGGGTTATTCTGCCACCTTATTCTGCCACCTTATCCACAAAGTCCATCCATCTTCTACTGCTTAATCCTTTTTGGGTCGCGGGGGGGCTGGAGCCCATCCCAGCGAGAGACAGGGTACACCCTGGACAGATTGCCAGTCCATCGCAGGGCCAACACAGAGAGACAGACAACCATTCATTCTCACAGTCATACCTACGGACAATTTTAGGATCCCCAGTTGATGCCAATTAACCTAACCAGCATGTTTTTGGGATGTGGGAGGAAACCGGAGTAATCCCTGAGTAAACCCACGCAGATACGGAGAGAACATGCAAACTCCACACAGATCACTGTTGGTCGGGGGCTGGGATCGAACCCAGGATCCCCCGGCCAAGGGTGAGTTGCTGTGATGCCGCAGTGCTAACCACTCTGCCACCGCGCTGCCCCTTTATCCACAAAGTCCAAAATAAAAATAGCTTTGTTCCTATAATAAATAAAATTATCCCTAAACCATTTGTATACGCACACAATAAACAAGATACACCCCTATTGGCGGTCCCCGCCCCCACACTTGGGCACAACACACAATTCAAAATAAACAGTGTTGGGTATTACCACAATTTACTCTAACTGTACTTTACCAATTCAGTTCAATCAAAATACTTACATCATTCAGTTTACATACATTAATTACTACTTTCACTTTTTTATATATTAAAATAATTCAATCAATTCAGATAATTATACGAATCAGAACACACACTTGAACACACCCCAGTCACTTCACAAACCCCGTGGAGTGCCCCCCTCTTTGATTGCCATTTGGTGGTTCCCACCCAGAGTGCCTCCATCTTTTGGCCTCTGGAGATGGACTGCGCCGCTTCCTCTTCTCCACTACGCAGTGCAGTTCATTAGGGTGCCTCCACAACTCATCAGACAAGCCCATAGCTGTCACCCCGGGCTGCTGTCACCTGTAGCCGCCCCTGGTCATCACTCTGCTCGTGACGTTTATGGGTCCCCCTCAGCCGAGCTTCAACCCTTGGGCGGACCTCGTCGCCGGTACGAAGGGGAACTCTGACATTTTTCCCAGGACCACCATGCTGCGAGCGGGCCTCCTATTTAGAGCTGATCGTCTTGCCAGCCCGGCCTGAGGCCCTCTTCGAAGGCCGTTGTTTGGCACATTTTAAAACTGCGCACAGTTGGTCTCACCCCGGGTTCTTTCAGCGCTGGCACCTCAATCCTACCCACCACCCCGGGTGTCCCGTCGTGCCATCCAGTTCCCACACCAAGGGCAACCTGGACGCTGGCATCGGGTCCGTCCCGGAATGGCCCACCGTGGTGTTTCGATTGCACTCCTCCTGTGATACCAGTCCAGTCATTGTCCCACACTTCACCATCATCCACATACGGAGCAGGTTGGTCCCATAATCCGCAGCCCAACCACTCCTCTCCGGTGTCGCTGGTGATCGAGAAGCCCAAGCCATAAAACATGTTGCACCCCATGATGTTGGATCCCGCAGCGGTCACCACCACCTGGACGTTCACCATTATTCTTGACTTTTACACCGCCAACAGCTCCACGGACCCTATAACGGCCAGCTTCTTCCTCCCGTAGCCATAATAGGGCGCGGACACTCTGCTTATGTGATAGTGGGGAAATAGACTCTTCACCGTCGCCAAATTTAACACCGAGGCCACTGATCCTGTGTTAACCAGCAACAACACCTGAGTGCCATCCAGCAAAACGGTACAATAAATATGTCCATCTGTCTCCGGGGAAACTGTGTGGATGACCGTCGGAGTCTTCGCAGAGGAGCCTGTTTCCTGTCTTCGGTCCCCTCGCTCAAAATTCCTACAGGTTCTATCAAAGTGGTGCAAAAGGCCAAATTTTCCACAGTGCTTGCCTTTCGCCGGACACTCTCTGGACCTGTAGCGATGCCTGGTGGACCCACAGCCATAACATCTCGGCATCCCAGGGGCAGACCTAATCTTGACAACGGAGGTGTATTCCTCTTCCTTTACATCGTCCTCATTCTCAGGGTCCAGTGTCAGCACCTTAACATGAGGCTCTTCTAGGGTAGGAGTGGACCTCCTGCTGAGGTCCCTCGCTATGACTTCCGCAGCCTCAAACTGCTGTGCTACCTCGATAGCCTTAGCCAACGTCAGCTCGCCTGAATGAGTCAGAAGTCTTGACCGAACTACAGGACAGTGTACATGCTCCGCCAGCTGGTCCTGGATCATTTCATCCTGCAATGCTCCGAATTGGGCACTCATCAGCCAGCTGACGCAGGTCTGCAGCGTACTTCTTAACAGACTCACCCGTCTGCTGGCGGTGCTGCTGAAACTGGATACATTGGACTACGATGTTTTCTTGGGCGCGAAAATAGCGCGCCATTAGCTCCACCACCTCGTCAAAGTCATCCGCTCCTCCCAGCATCTTGAGGATTCGTTGGCCTTCCATGCCCAAATTATGGACCAAAATTGCTCTTGCACGCAACTTCTTGAGCTCGCCAAGGTTAAGGGCCACCAGGTAGTTGTGAAAAGCAGCAAACCACCTAGACCAAGGCGCAGGTGACTCGCCTGGGGCCTCCAAAAATGGTCGGAAACTGGTGGCAGCTCATTACCGTGTTCTCCTCGTCGCCAAATGTTGTGTCCATAATTCTCATAACAATGACCAGGCCGGAGGTGAAGTGAAGGTAGCTTTATTATAACACAAACTATATACAACACAGCTATGGTGCTCCTGCTCCCCAGAGGGTCAACAGCAAAAGAGACATGACTGCCTCCCACTGTTCCCTTTATAGCCGGAGTGACGTCCCTACTGGAAAGGCAGTCCGTCACCCCTTGCTATTCCCCGGGAGCCCCGGCCGCCATCTTACTACTACTTCCACACATAACACTTGGGTTTGTGAGGAAGCCAAAGCTGGGGCGCTTCATCGTCAATCTTCTTCGCCTCACAACGCTGTTGCATTGAGATGAGAGTTGGACTGAAAATGCCGTCTGGAATGATCGGCATGTTCAAAATTTCCTCCTCCTCCCTCTCAGATAGGTTTATCAGGTTAAGCCATCTTGCTTTCTCCTGCAACACCATCATTCCCATAGAGTTCTCTCTCCAGCTTGGACCGCACAGTGCTGAACGCGGAGGCAGATGTCCGTGATCACAGAAATCTTGTCCCACACATTCGGATCAGGCTTGGCTGCGACGTCCTTGCATAACTCGGCTTGATAAGCAGTGGGCATGGATGAAACATTAAGTGCCCTGGCCGCCAAAGCTGCCGCTTTGTAGGCTTGCTCAGTCATGGCAGACTGAAAATGATCCGCTTTTGATGGAAGTGTGGGACTCCTGGTGGTTGCCGACAGCCACGGGTGGAGGTGGGCTGTTACCAATGGCTCCATCAGGGGCATACGGAGCACACTGTGTTTTTCTATACCCTCGAAGTCCAAGGAGGAAGCCCAAGGAATGGGGTTCTTACTGCTGAATGGGCAGTTTCTTGAAGTGGCCAACAGCTCATCTAACAGCTCTGGGAAGATGGTAAGTAGTTGGTTTGCCTTCCTGGATGCCTGGGGTGATTTCTGCCCTTCATAACAAGACTTGGTGGTCTCTGCTACTGCTTCAGGCCAAGGGATATTCAGCCAGGCTGCGGTGCATTTGCACACATCGTACATATCCATGCTGAGAGAAGGGGGTGTTGGTAAACCGCCCTGCTCGCCAGCGGAGGGAAAAACAGCCTCAGGTTTTACAGCCTGAGCCGACGAGATGGAGAAGACATCATCCTCATCGTCTTTGGATATGAGGAACTCAAGAGTCATCCTTGCCCTCCTCCTCATAATCCAACTCCAAAATGTCCTCTATTTGCAGAGGATCCACTGTCATGTCCAACTGAGAACCCCAGCTGGCTCCAGAGTGTGCTTCAGCAACTGCATTGAGCCCCTCCTTCTCCATGCCACACGACAGTTCACTGGTTGTGGACAGGTAAGCGTCTTTCCCAGACAGTCCGGCTTGGCGAGCGAACCGTCAGCGGAGACTCTTAAGGATAAAATGGGCACAGCGTTCGCATGAACCCAGTGCCTCTATTATGAGTGGGGCATGTTCTAGCCCGAGGCAAGATGAACAGACTTGATGTGTTACCCTTTTGTTTTTCTTATTAAAGACAAGGATAAAAAAGATGTTTTTACCTTTACATGTTTCAACTGTAACCTGGTATGTGTCTTTATTTGAGATGTGTGTCTTTTCACTCCATTTATATCACGGACACACAGATCGTCCCAAATGTCTCCTGAGCCGGTGGACGGAGCCACTGTTTATAGCGGGAGACGATACAGCAGGGAGGAGCTGCTAGCACTCAACCGCCACCCGGTGCTAACGGAAAAACTCGACATACCGAGGGAACTGAGGCGAAAACGCCGTGGCTGCCGGTCTGGAGTAAGGCGGAGGACAAAAAATATAAGGTACAGACCCTCCCTTCCATCTATTGTCATGAGGAATGTATGGTCGTTACTGGGAAAGGTAGATGAGCTAGCGGCTATCTCCCGCTACGATAGCATATACCGGGAATGCTCTCTCCTTTTGTTTTCCCAGATGTGGCTAACTGAACTAGCAGCAGATGCTAACATTGAGCTGGAGGGTTTCCACATCATACGGGCAGACCGAACACCAGACAGTGGCAAAGCAAGGGGCGGTGGAGTGATAATGTATGTTAACAACAACTGGTGCAGACCGGGACATATCACTGTTAAACAACGACACTGCAGCAAAGACATTGAGTTGCTAGCTGTTAGCATGCGGCCTACATATCTCCCGAGGGAATACTCACACGTGATCTGCATTGTTGTTTATGCAAATCCGACGACGAACGCTGGGACAGCACGTGACATCATCCATTCAGTAACCAGCAGGCTGCAGACAGAACACCCAGATGCTCTTCTCCTCATCTCAGGCGATTTCAACCATGTTTCACTATCTCCCATTTACCCACGTTTACCCAGTATGTCACATGCCACACTAGAGACAATAAAACACTGGACTTATTCTACGCAAACACTAAGGAGGCATACACCTCATCACAACTCCCCCCACTCGGGAGATCGGATCACAACTTGGTTCATCTTCGGCCGATGTACAAACCCCTAGTGCACAGACAACCTCCGGCCATGCGCACAGCGAAGTTATGGTCTGAGGAGGCAATGGACACTCTAATGGGCTGTTTTGAAACCACCGCCTGGAAGCAGCTCTGTGATCCACATGGTGAGGACATCGATGGCCTCACTCACACCTCAGCTTCTGTGTGGACAAATCCGTTCCCACCAAGACCATATGGTGTTGCTCAAACAACAAACCCTGAATCAACCCTGAGATAAAAACACTTCTGAGAGAGAAGAAGAGGATCTTCAGGTCGGGGAACAGGGAGATGCTGAAGTCCGTACAGAGGGAGCTGAGGAGAAAGATCAGAGAAGGCAAGGACAGCTTCAGGAAGAAGATGGAGGACAAGCTGCAACAGAGCGACATCAGCAGGGTCTGGAGAAACCTCAAAACCATCTCTGGGCTCCAGAATACCTCCCCCCAGGCCACGGGGGCAGGGAGTGGGCGAACAATCTGAATCTGTTTTTCAATAGGTTTGACCAACCGCCCTCCCCCCGACTGCACAACAACCACTGCTGCCTCTAAAGACATCAAGTCCTGCTGCCCACTCCCCACTCCACCAACACCCCCCCCCCACTCCCAACACACAGCCCTCCAACCTGACCCTGACCAAGACCCAGGTGAGGACGGAGCTGAGGAAGATCAAGGTGAGGAAGGCGTCGGGACTGGACGGCATCAGCGCAAAGCTCCTCAAGTCCTGTGCAGACCAGTTGTGTGGGATTGTGGCGTACATCTTCAACCTGAGCCTGAAGCTGGGGAGGGTACCACAGCTGTGGAAAACATCTTGTGTGGTACCTGTACCAAAAACTTCCCACCCCAAAGACCTGAACAGCTACAGACCGGTGGCCTTGACGTCCCACTTGATGAAGACCCTGGAGAGACTGCTCCTTGCTCACCTCCGCCCCCTGGTGGGACCAGCGATGGATCCACTCCAGTTCACCTACCAGCATGGCATTGGGGTGGAGGATGCGGTGATCTTCCTCCTTCACCGTTCTCTGTCCCACCTGGAGAAGCCCGGGAATGTGGTGAGGATCATGTTCTTTGACTTCTCCAGTGCTTTCAACACCATCCAACCGATGATCCTGAAGGACAAGCTGCTGCGCGCAGGGGTGGACCAGCACCTGTCATCATGGATCCTGGACTACCTCACGAACCGGCCTCAGTTTGTGAGAACCCGGGTCTGTGTGTCCGACACGATCATCGGTAGCACGGGGGCCCCCCCAGGGAACGGTGTTGGCTCCCTTCCTGTTCACCCTTTATACTGCGGACTTCTCACGCAACACAACACACTGCCATCTACAGAAGTTCTCTGACAACTCTGCGATCGTTGGCGTCATCTCCAATGGAGATGAAGCTGAGTACAGAGGGCTTATCCAGGACTTCGTGGACTGGTGCCATCGGAATTGCCTCCAGATCAACGCGAGGAAAACTAAGGAGCTGGTGGTGGACTGCCGCAGGCAAGGACAACCCCTCATAGCACCAGTAAATATACAGGGAACAGACATCGAGATGGTGACATCCTACAAGTACCTGGGTGTTCATTTGAACAATAAACTAGACTGGTCACACAATACTGACGCACTCTACAAGAAGGGACAGTGCAGGCTGTTCCTAATGAGGAGACTCAGGTCTTTTGGTGTACAAGGGGCGCTGCTGAAGACATTCTATGACACGGTGGTGGCATCAGCCATCACTTTTGGAGTGGTCTGCTGGGGCAGTGGCATTACCGCAGCCGATAGGAAGAGACTGAACAAACTGATCAAGAAAGCTAGCTCTGTCCTGGGGCAGCGCCTTGACCCGGTGGAGGAGATAGGAGAGAGAAGGATGGTGGCTAAACGGTCATCTCTGCTGGAGTCCGAGTTCCACCCTATGCAGGACATACTGAATGCACTGAGGAGCTCATTTAGCAGCAGACTACATCATCCCAGGTGCACAACCGAGAGGTTTCGCAGGTCCTTCCTACCAACGGCTGTCAGACTGTACAACCTAAGCAGGGCTGCTCACAGAGATAGCAAAAAGACGTAACAACCTAATAGTTTTGAATTCAAAAGATGCAATAGACTTACACAATGGTCCCCTCCGGCATACAACTAGGAAAATACCGGTCGCTATGGAGGGTGAGAATATGTATGGGCACATAATCATACCATGTAGGATAACTAAGTAGACGGTTGTGCTGTTTCATCCCATCTAGCAACAATGCTCTGCACTGTGTGTGTTTATATATTTACATATTTATTCCTTCTAGCTACAATGCTCCGCACTGGGTGTGTTTATATTTATATATCTATATATTTATTCCATCTAGCTACAATGCTCCGCACTGTGTGTTTATATATCTACATATTATTCCATCTAGCTACAATGCTCCGCACTGTGTGTTTATATACTCATATATTTATTCCATCCAGCTACAATGCTCTGCACTGTGTGTCTGTATATATATATATATATATATAGTAATATGTACATACAGTGGGGAAAAAAATATTTAGTCAGCCACCAGTTGTGCAAGTTCTCCCACTTAAAAGATGAGAGAGGTCTCCAATTTTCGTCATAGGTATACCTCAACTATGAGAGACAAAATGAGAAAAAAAAAAATCCAGAAAATCACATTGAAGGATTTTTAATGAATTAATTGGTAAATTCCTTGGTAAAATAAGTATTTGGTCACCTACAAACAAGCAAGATTTCTGGCTCTCACAGACCTGTAACTTCTTCTTTAAGAGGCTCCTCTGTCCTCCACTCATTACCTGTATTAATGGCACCTGTTTGAACTCATTATCAGTATAAAAGACACCTGTCCACAACCTCAGACAGTCAGACTCCAAACTCCACTATGGCCAAGACCAAAGAGCTGTCAAAGGACACCAGAAACAAAATTGTAGACCTGCACCAGGCTGGGAAGACTGAATCTGCAATAGGTAAGCAGCTTGGTGTGAAGAAATCAACTGTGGGAGCAATTATTAGAAAATGGAAGACATACAAGACCACTGATAATCTCCCTCGATCTGGGGCTCCACGCAAGATCTCACCCCGTGAGGTCAAAATGATCACGAGAACGGTGAGCAAAAATCCCAAAACCACACGGGGGGACCTAGTGAATGACCTGCAGAGAGCTGGGACCAAAGTAACAAAGGCTACATCAGTAACACACTACGCTGCCAGGGACTCAAATCTTGCAGTGCCAGACGTGTCCCCCTGCTTAAGCCAGTACATGTCCAGGCCCGTCTGAAGTTTGCTAGAGAGCATTTGGATGATCCAGAAGAGGATTGGGAGAATGTCATATGGTCAGATGAAACCAAAATAGAACTTTTTGGTAAAAACTCAACTTGTCATGTTTGGAGGAACAAGAACACCATACCTACTGTGAAGCATGGGGGTGAAAACATTATACTTTGGGGCTGTTTTTCTGCAAAGGGACAAGGACAACTGATCAGTGTAAAGGAAAGAATGAATGGGGCCATATATCGTGAGATTTTGAGCAAAAACCTTCTTCCATCGGCAAGGGCATTGAAAATGAAACGTGGCTGGGTCTTTCAGCATGACAATGATCCCAAACACACCGCCCGGGCAACGAAGGAGTGGCTTCGTAAGAAGTATTTCAAGGTCCTGGAGTGGCCTAGCCAGAATCAGAATCAGAATGAGCTTTATTGCCAAGCATGTTAAAAACATACGAGGAATTTGACTTGACATTAGGCGTGCTCGATAAGCGCTTCCTAATGACATGGCAGCCATGCAAGGTGCCTCATCAAAACAGTGGGGGGTAAAGAGGGGGAGAGGGGGAGGGGGGATGACACATTGGTCAGAGAGAAAAAACATAGTTTATCAAAATAAAGCTCGTATGAGCAAGATTGTGATCACATAGAAAAAAACCCTCTAATGCACAATTAGCAGACAATACAGATCACACATTAACAAAGCACAAGCAAGTTGAGAGAGACAGTGTATGTGTGTGAGTGTCAGTATATGTGTATTAGTTATGTAAAGTTGCATGCAGTGTGTGTAACAGTTACTGGTGAACAGCAAAAATCCTCCCTCAGCAACGTTTAGATGTTATGTCTTTAGTGTCCTAAACATAGATAGCATGTCCACAACAGTAACTCTCAGTGCATGTCCGATGGTAAATTCCATGCCAGTCACATGACGCTGTCCTTGAGAGTTCAGATTACTGCACACCAGTTGTTTATGTTAGGGAGAAGCCAAGCCAAAACTCCCTTCTGCCTTATCTTCCTCCAGGAGGAATGAAATCTTCAGGGCACCGAATCAAGGTCTAATAGGCACAGTTCACTTAGAGCATAGAATTTTCATCTCTCATGCGATTCTGTGCTTCATAATTTCCATACACAGGCTTTAAAATCATTCCCTGGAGAGCACTCAGCGACTCCAAGATGTTTTCCACCTACCGAAACATAGATAAACATGTCCACAGAGTCCATCTCTCTTCAGTGCATGCCAGATGGTAAATTCCATGTTAGTCACATTTGCCGCTATCAGTGCTCTCCCCAGCTGGTCGAATTTGTTGAGGGAGCTACGCCGGGTCCGCATTTTGATTAGCTCATCCAACTTCTATAATTTTCGATACACCAGGAAAACACCAGAGCCAAACAGCAGAAATCCTGTGATCATGCCAAAACAGGTAGATGTCTTCCACATCTTCAGTCGAATCACGCAGACACATGAGTTCCAATTGTTCCATGAGTCTCTCCACTTGGGCTCCCCCTGGCCCGATTTTCTGTTAAAAAGTGGTGTCAATAGCATTAAAGCCCACAATTCCATAATTTCCGTTTGGATCGAGATGCAGCAGAAGAAGAGCGAGACACAGACAGGACACAGCAAGCTGGGATTAGTATCAAGGGAGGAGGAGAGGAGAGGAGTGAAATGCGTCTGCTCTCTCTGAAAGCCGGAAGAAGAAGGATGCCAGTCCAGGAAGGAAGCCAGTCTCCAGATCTCAACCCCATAGAAAATCTTTGGAGGGAGTTGAAAGTCTGTGTTGCCCAGCGACAGCCCCAAAACATCACTGCTCTAGAGGAGATCTGCATGGAGGAATGGGCCAAAATACCAGCAACAGTGTGTGAAAACCTTGTGAAGACTTACAGAAAACGTTTGACCTCTGTCATTGCCAACAAAGGGTATATAACAAAGTATTGAGATGAACTTTTGTTATTGACCAAATACTTATTTTACGGAGGAATTAACCAATTAATTCATTAAAAATCCTTCAATGTGATTTTCTGGATTTTTTTTCTTATTTTGTCTCTCATAGTTGAGGTATACCTATGATGAAAATTGGAGACCTCTCTCATCTTTTAAGTGGGAGAATTTGCACAATTGGTGGCTGACTAAATACTTTTTTCCCCACTGTATGTATATTAGCTGCACTTGCTTTTTTTTCTTGCCTTCTGATTGTTGCTCTGAGTGTTGCTATCCCTGTGCTGTTGCAATCCTGGAATTTCCCCATTGTGGGACTAATAAAAGCTTATCTTATTTTATTCCCGCAATTACAGAGACGAGCCCCCGAGATGCCATCCCCTTTGGAGTGAGCAAGACTGGGATCCATCGTTGTTAACTGGGGCGTAGGATAACAGCTTAGCTGGTGTGCTAGCCTGTGGGTGCAAAGTTAGCTTGTGTGCTAACTTTTGAGCACTTGCTAGCTGGTGTGCTAACATGTAGCATGGTGTTAGCTGGTGTGCTGAAACCGCACGGGTGGGGAAAAATGACGACTCCACCAGAATTTGGTCATTATTTTCCTGCTCTAGCCTATGGTGAAGACTAGACAGTCAATTGCTAAGTGGAAGCAGCTGCTAGCATCCGGCAACAGAGTGAAAGTTAGCCTCCAGTCTATGGACAGTTAAGCTAGCCATTCCAAGTTTGAGATACTATGCACCGAAGCGAGAAGAGGTTTTTGAATAACGCTATGTCTTAACATGGGCTTCTTATAAGAGGTGATGATGCAAGGCGTGGCGTCATAATCATCAGCCAATAAGGATTGGTATAATGAAACATATGCTTCTGAGGTATACGCAGGAGGGGCGTATCCCATAGTCAGACATCAAAACGAGTACTATGAAGAAGAACTGAATTCACTATATAGCAAGTAGGGAGGTAGTGAGTGAGTGAACATTCCGAACACAGCAAATGTCTGTGACTGAACTGTTACAAATTGCCTAAAGAAAATGGGATTTACATACAGAAAAACTAAACTAAAGCCACCATTAACACCTACACACAAAAAAACAAGGTTAGTGTGGTCTGAAGAAAAGCAATCATTATTATTTAAATTATTTATTTAAATACTTTACTTGCATGCTGTCAGTCTGAAGTAATTTATACAGTATGGTGACAGCAGGATACTATATGTGTTTTTGAAGGAATCTGCAGTCCACCGCAGACAAGTTGGAGTCTCTTCCATGTGTATCTACTTACTCCTGTTAACCTGCAGTCTTCAGAGCCACTATGTTTATTAATCTTTAATCCAGTTTTATCCAAAATAATCCATGTCCAGTCCAAAATAACTCCATAGAGGCTGACAGTGGACCATCCTGTCCAAAGAGGAGCTAGAAGCAGTCTTTGTAATATGATGTAATCTGGAATCATATTGCCCAGAAGTGCAATCTGCTCATTTCCTCAAGTGTGTAACTCAGTGTTTTTCAACCAGGGTTATAGGAACTTGGGGGTTCTGTGAGAGCTCGTTCAGGGTTTTATGAGAAATTGATTAATTTCATTTCTTAACTGGTCCAAAAAATTGCAAATAATTTGCAGTTATTGTGTAGTGGCTGTTCCATGTCAGTTGGTGGCAGTATGAAAGTAGTATGGTTATCTTCTTCTTCTTCATCATCATGTGTTTTATGGAAGTTAGTGATCTTGTTAAGACATACTAGATCATGGTGACTAGATGAAAAATAGTGATGGATAAATATTTGAAGAGGAAAGATTCAGACTCTGAACTGGGCCCTCAACAAAATTCTAACTCAGGTGAAGGGCTGAGCAGTTGTCAAAAGAAAGCTAAGACAGTGAAGACGAGGTAGTACAGCAAAAGTTACCTTTCCTTTGGATTTACTTCCATTGGGGATTCCACTGCACCAAGCCATTAGGCTGCGTGTCCACCAAACGTGTTTTTTCAGCTCTGGGTGGCTATTTTCCATTCATTCTCTATTCAGCGGTTCCCAACCTTCTTTGTACTAGGGACCAGTTTCATGAATGAAAATTTTCCACAGATCGGGTAGAGGTGCGGGGGTTCCCATAACAAAAACCTTTGTCAGTTCAGGGCATGTAATCTGAAACAATTACAATTTATATTAGGCAATTACAATGATTCTACAGCATAATATCAACTCACCATATTCAGTGGGAACCTTGGGCTTGTTTCCCTGTGACTAGATGGTCCCATCTGGGGATGACGGGAGACAGAGACACTCGAATTGTGTTCCGTATATCCAGTCTACTCCTTAGTCTTGTCTTGGTGGCGGTCACTGCAGAAAACCCTGCCTCACAAAGATATGAGGCTGGAAATGGAAGGACTTTCAGGGCTTTTGTGGTGATATCTGGATATTCTGTTTTGACTTTAATCCAGAATGCAAAGAGGTTTGAAGTTGTCTCAAACATGGCTCGTAGGCCACCATCATTTGCAACCTCAAGCAATTGTTCCTCTTCAAGTAGAGATAGAGTTGATTCACCTGGCTTGTTCACAAATGGGTTACGGATCCATTTCTTTCCCGTTCCAGGGTTCACTGCATATGTCCTTGGTAGCAGGGAGAATCAGTTCTTCCCCAATAGTAAAGGAATTTTGCAGTGCGATCTGCAACTAAGAATGATGCCTTTAGTGCAGACACATTTGCTGAAGTGTTGGCCCTTAATAACTGTTGTTCTTCTTCATATTCACATTATTTTCTTTCAAAAAATTCCAAGGGCTTGTCTTTTAAAGTGGGGTGTTTTGTCTCAATGTGCCGAAGCAGTTTTGAGGGTTGTATGGCTTCATTAGCTAGTCAGTCACCGCAAATTACGCATAGCGGGTCTGGAGCTTCTGTGTCACTTGTTGTGATGAACCCATTACTTACGGTAGGTAGGAATCGTGGTATTTTCTTTTAGTCTGGGACCCTTCTGCAGCCCCATTGTTTGCTCGTTTCTTCCCAAGAAAGCTTTCCAGTGAATTTTGTTTTTGGCTCATTTTTTCAAGAGTTAGCTTGTGTCACTGATGCGTAAAACGTACCAGAGTCAAAAGCGGTTGTGAGGCGAGGGCGGAAACAGTTTTTCAAAATAAAATCTCTGCAAGACTAATGGAAAAAATATCTTTAATATTGACCACAATTTTTTTTCTTTGCGGCCCGGTACCAAATGATCCATGGACCAGTACCGGTCCAGGGACCGGGGGTTGGGGACCCCTGCTCTACATCACATGTTGCACTACACTTTTTGTTATGTAATTTTTTCAGACAGGCTTGTAAAAATTCTGTCAATCTGTTATCTACCATTTTAATTGACTTTAATTACATCACCCTCTATGCAATCTGTCAAATGATAGACAGCTTTTAGAATTTATAGTAACTGCTGGAAAAATTCTGAAGAAGGACAATTTTCAGTGAATGAAATGCACCTGAGCTGGTTGCCAACTGCCAATCAAATCTAAAAGAAGACGAAGAAGCGAAGAAGAAGAAGAAGAAGAGAGAGAGAGAGAGAGAGAGAGAGAGAGAGAGAGAGAGAGAGAGACTTTGACTTTGAAAAAAGCCTTTATTGCACACTTCAAAAAAATGTAAGCACACCAACATCATTCCTCCAAGTGTGTCACATTGGAAAAAGTGCAAACTGAAATGTTCCCCCCCCACACAACACAGAGCAGTCCCTGCAGTCCACCTATTCAAAGATCCAGTTCTGTGACAGTCAATTACAGTCAATTAAATGTCATATACCAGTCTGTTCAAACAATATCCCAAAAATGGGTAAAATAGGCAGAGGAACGACCGCCATTCATTCCTCCTGTCGGGCGCGCTTGACCGGCGTTCCCCCTGCTGCTTTACGCAGGGCTGTCAGGTGTTTCTTGAGGCGATAACGCTTCCTTTCATCCAGGAGGTCAAGACCAACCTGTCTTCTTAGCACATCCACAGACTTAATGAATTTATCAGTGTCACTGAAGTAGTCAGCGACCCTAATGGCTTTGTTACAGGTTGCGTCCAGAAATGCATTTATTTCTTCCAGTGAATACAAACTCGTGTTGAGAGAGAGAGAGAGAGAGAGAGAGAGAGAGAGAGAGAGAGAGAGAGAGAGAGAGAGAGAGAGAGAGAGAGAGAGAGAATGCAGTGCTTGACATTAACACCGGCCAATGGCCGGTGAATTTCAGCAGTGGCTGGTAAGACAGCTACACTGTACAGCCACTTTGGCCATGTGCAGCCATGAAGGGGTGTCTCAATTCGCAGGGGTAGTGATGCTACGCTCGACACCGCCCACTCAACACTGATTCACGCAATATAAAGCGGAAGTGTCATGAGCATTTATTTTTAATTTAATAGAACAAAATACAACATACTAACTCTCGATGAGGATAAAGGTTACAAAAGAGTTACAAAATCAGAACTTTCACAAAAAATATACAATCAGTCAAACATCACATTCCAATTAACAAAAAAAGGGGTATATTAAAAGAGAGAGAGTAAAGAGCACAACAATGCTCTGATAGTCATTTTTATTATAGTGATAGGAGCTGTCCAATATCTCTTGCATTTTTTTTTTGCATCATGAGCAGTGCATCAAGCGCTGTTTCAGCACGCCCACAGTCATGTGATCGTAGCAAGCGAGGCCTCGTTATGTCGGTCACATCATGTGACTTGAGGGCTCGCGAGAAATTTGAGAGTTTTATTGGAATTAGGTTTTTTTGTTTACTTTGTATTGTTTGTTCCTGCCATCCAATTTTGAATAGACCTCGAATGGGCAAATGCTCAAAAAAAAAGTATTGACATTTTTTCAGGTTTTCTACTCAGATGCAGTTCTGACACTCTGTCAGAAGATGGCAGTCTTTATTAAATGTCTCATAGCGCTGTGTCGATCATGAGGCTATTGTCTCAAAGTTGTTCATTGTTTTGTAAGGCCTCAGTTTCACCATCACTAATGTATCTATGTGTAATATCTAGTACATGGAATGTGTTTGATGTTACTAAACCTAAACCTAATTCTAACTTGTGTAATACTGTCCCTGACTTCTACTCAAATAGTGAATGCAATGATAATAACAAATCTCCTCCTCTCAAAAAACCCTCAGTTTGAGTGGTGAATCAGACCCCTTTTAAATCCTTCACTATTGCCGTATGCAATGCCCAGCCCTCTCAAATTTCTCGCCAGGTCTCAAATCACGTGATGTGACAATGAGGCGTCGTTCGCTACGGTCATGTGACTGTGGCCATGTCAACACAGTGCTTGACGCTCTGCTCATGATACTTCTGTGTTATACACAGAAACTTTATTCCTTGTCCAACATAATTTACAGCAAAAGAGAATTCCAGGTCTCCGTGCATTCCTCTTTTATATCTTTATTACCATGCATCGAGACCCGGAACTTCCGACCATAGCACATTGTTGTATGAACAAAGAATTGTGTGGCACATTAGCATAACATAATGCCGGCACCACTCCAACACCTTTCTTCTCTCCGCAGCTCTGGCATGTCTTACTCTCCCCGGACGGCACATAGAACCAACAGTCCGGTCTGATGCCCCCCAGTGGCACCTCCTCCTTCGGTCCATTGTCCTCCTCTCCTCTTGCCCTCTCTGGGAGGAGAAACCCCCACCCCATGCCCCCACACAGCCCCCCCCCCGAACACCCAGAAGGGGCACTAACCCCCCCATCCTTTGGCTTGAGCCGGCGCCCAGAGCGACTGTAGCAGGGGGTTGCCGATCAAGTCGAACTGCCCTGCTGGTGAGGTGTACCGGAGGGCACGTCAGCCTGTGGAGGGAAAGAGGTGGATGGGATCGTTCTGATTGGATCTGGGATTGTCCTGGGATTGTCCTGGTGTACCGTAAATTGATGAAGATGGACACAACCTATCAAAATGCTGGCCAAGCGAGGTTTAACCATCAAATTGAAAAAATGGAGAGGACTCTGACAGCGGCAAATGGAGAACTGTCTAGGAAAATGGATTACATCATCAAGCCGTCCATGAAGGATTCAACGTCCAGCAATGAAGGATTAAGTACTGAATCTGTAGAGGATACAGATACAGATTTTTTTTTTTTTTTTTTTTTTTTCTCCTCTCGGCGCCACACCAGTCGGCTGCCTTTTGCAACAGCGGCTCGATTCCGAGTTTTTTTTCCCTTCCTCTCTCTTTTGATCACTTTTTTTTTCACCCCACTTATATCACGGACACACAGATCGTCCCAAATGTCTCCTGAGCCGGTGGACGGAGCCACTGTTTATAGCAGGATACGATATAACAGGGAAGAGCTGCTAGCATTTAACCGCCACCCGGTCCCACTGGAAAAACTCGACATACCGAGAGAACTGAGGCGAAAACGCCGCGGCTGCCGGGCTGGAATAAGGCGGAGGACAAAAAATATAAGGTACAGACCCTCCCTTCCATCTGTTGTCATGGGAAATGTACGGTCGATACTGGGAAAGTTAGATGAGCTAGCGGCTATCTCCCGTTATGATAGCACTTACCGGGAGTGCTCTCTCCTTTTGTTTACTGAGACGTGGCTAACTGAACTAGCAGCAGATGCTAACATTGAGCTGGAGGGTTTTCACACGATACGAGCTGACCGAACACCAGAGAGTGGCAAAACTAGGGGTGGTGGAGTGATAATGTATGTTAACAACAACTGGTGCAGACCGGGACATATCACTGTTAAACAACGACACTGCAGCAAAGACATTGAGTTGCTAGCTGTTAGCATGAGGCCTACATATCTCCCGAGAGAACACTCACACGTGATCTGCATTGTTGTTTATGCAAATCCGACGGCGAACGCTGGGACAGCGCGTGACGTCATCCATTCAGTAACCAGCAGGCTGCAGACAGAACACCCAGATGCTCTTCTCCTCATCTCAGGCGATTTCAACCACGTTTCACTGTCTCCCATTCTGCCCACTTTCACCCAGTATGTCACATGCCACACTAGAGACAATAAAACACTGGATTTGTTCTACGCAAACACTAAGGAGGCGTACACCTCATCACAACTTCCCCCACTTGGGAGATCGGATCACAACTTGGTTCATCTCCGACCGGTGTACAAACCCCTAGTGCACAGACAACCTCCGGCCATGCACACTGTGGAGTTATGGTCTGAGGAGACAATGGACACTCTAAAGGACTGTTTTGAAGCCACTGCCTGGAAGCAGCTCTGCGATCCACATGGTGAGGACATCGATGGCCTCATTCACACCTTCACGGGCTACCTCAGCTTCTGTGTGGACAAATCCGTTCCCACCAAGACCATACGGCGTCACTCAAACAACAAACCCTGGATCAACCCTGAGATAAAAACACTTCTGAGAGAGAAGAAGAGGATCTTCAGGTCGGGGAACAGGGAGATGCTGAAGTCCGTACAGAGGGAGCTGAGGAGAAAGATCAGAGAAGGCAAGGACAGCTTCAGGAAGAAGATGGAGGACAAGCTGCAACAGAGCGACATCAGCGGGGTCTGGAGAAACCTCAAAACCATCTCGGGGCTCCAGAATACCTCCCCCCAGGCCACGGGGGGCAGGGAGTGGGCGAACAACCTGAATCTGTTTTTCAATAGATTTGACCAACCGCCCTCCCCCCTGTCTGCACAACAACCACTGCTGCCTCTAAGAAATCAAGTCCTGCTACCCACTCCCCACTCCACCGACACCCCCCCCACTCCCAACACACAGCCCCCCATCCTGACCCTGACCAAGACCCAGGTGAGGATGGAGCTGAGGAAGATCAAGGCGAGGAAGGCGTCGGGACCGGACGGCATCAGCGCAAAGCTCCTCAAGTCCTGTGCAGACCAGCTGTGTGGGATTGTGACGTATATCTTCAACATGAGCCTGAAACTGGGGAGGGTACCACAGCTGTGGAAAACATCTTGTGTGGTACCTGTACCAAAAACTTCCCACCCCAAAGACCTGAACAGCTTCAGACCGGTGGCCTTGACGTCCCACTTGATGAAGACCCTGGAGAGACTGCTCCTTGCTCATCTCCGCCCCCTGGTGGAACCAGCGATGGATCCACTCCAGTTCGCCTACCAGCATGGCATTGGGGTGGAGGATGCGGTGATCTTCCTCCTTCACCGTTCTCTGTCCCACCTGGAGAAGCCCGGGAATATGGTGAGGATCATGTTCTTTGACTTCTCCAGTGCTTTCAACACCATCCAACCGATGATCCTGAAGGACAAGCTGCTGCGCGCAGGGGTGGACCAGCACCTGTCATCATGGATCCTGGACTACCTCACGAACCGGCCTCAGTTTGTGAGAACCCGGGACTGTGTTTCCGACACGATCATCAGTAGCACGGGGGCCCCCCAGGGAACGGTGCTGGCTCCCTTCCTGTTCACTCTTTATACTGCGGACTTCTCACACAACACAACACATTGCCATCTACAGAAGTTCTCTGATGACTCTGCGATCGTTGGTCTCATCTCCAGCGGAGATGAAGCTGAGTACAGAGGGCTTATCCAGGACTTTGTGGACTGGTGCCATCGGAACTGCCTCCAGATCAACGCGAGGAAAACTAAGGAGCTGGTGGTGGACTGCCGCAGGCATGGGCAGCCCCTCACAGCACCAGTAAATATACAGGGAACAGACATCGAGATGGTGACATCCTACAAGTACCTGGGTATTCATCTGAACAATAAACTAGACTGGTCACACAATACTGACGCACTCTACAAGAAGGGACAGCGCAGGCTGTTCCTGCTGAGGAGACTCAGGTCTTTTGGTGTACAAGGGGCGCTGCTGAAGTCATTCTATGACACGGTGGTGGCATCAGCCATCACTTTTGGAGTGGTCTGCTGGGGCAGTGGCATTACTGCAGCCGATAGGAAGAGACTGAACAAACTGATTAAGAAAGCTAGCTCTGTCCTGGGGCAACGCCTTGATCCGATGGAGGAGATAGGAGAGAGAAGGACGGTGGCTAAACTGTCATCTCTGCTGGAGTCCGAGTTCCACCCTATGCAGGACATACTGGATGCACTGAGGAGCTCATTTAGCAGCAGACTACATCATCCCAGGTGCACAACCGAGAGGTTTCGTAGGTCCTTCCTACCAACAGCTGTCAGACTGTACAACCTAAGCAGGGCTGCTCGCAGAGATAGCAAAAAGACGTAACAAACTAATAGTTTTTTGAATGCAAAAGATGCAATAGACTTACACAATGGTCCTCTCCGGCATACAACTAGGAACATACCGGTCGCTATGGAGGGTGAGAATATGTATGGGCACATAATCATACCATGTAGGATAACTAAGTAGACGGTTATGCTGTTTCATCCCACCTAGCAACAATGCTCTGCACTGTGTGTGTTTATACTGTATATTTATATATTTATTCCATCTAGCTACAATGCTCTGCACTGGGTGTGTTTATATTTATATATCTATATATTTATTCCATCTAGCTACAATGCTCAGCACTGGGTGTGTTTATATTTATATATCTATATATTTATTCCATCTAGCTACAATGCTCCGTACTGTGGGTGTTTATATATTTACATATTTATTCCATCTAGCTACAGTGCTCTGCACTGTGTGTGTGTGTGTGTGTGTGTGTATATATATATTTTATAGTAATATGTACATATGTATATTAGCTGCTCTTGCTTGCTTGTTTTTTTTTGTTTTTTTGTTTTTTTTTCCTTGCCTTCTGATTGTTGCTCTGAGTGTTGCTATCCCTGTGCTGTTGCAATCCTGGAATTTCCCCGTTGTGGGACTAATAAAGGCTTATCTTATCTTATCTTATATAAAGTATCTTTCTATGGATCAGCACTATTCGACTAATCTGTCTCCCCTCTCACAAGTCCTCCAGATTATCTGCAGTTTTTTGTTTTCAAAACATTTGAGCTTCACGGCCTTCACGGACAGCCAGCTGCATGGCCCAAGGACAATGCCAGCAGCTAGACAAAACATCTCCTGCCAAAGAGACCTTGTTGTTCTTAACTGATACAACACCTACATTCAACACTACACCCACACTGACTCAAAAAACTGATGAAAAAGATCACTCACTCACTGCTCTCTCTGTGTCCTTGTGTATTTTTTTGTCTGCTAACTGTGCATTGAGGGCTTTTTTTTCTTGTAATCATAATATTGATCATATATGACCACTATTCTGACAATCAATGTTTTTTTTGCTCCTTCCTATTGTATTATCCTTTTCTTCCCTATGCATCCTGTACCCATCTGATGACAGGCGCGTTCACAGATGCTGCCGTGTCACCGGAAATGCAGGTCGTTTTCTGTGTCAAGTCAAATCCCTCGTATGTTATCAGTTGTTGTATCTGTTAATGTACTTGGCAATAAATCCTTTCTGAGTTCTGAGTTCTGAGGTGGGGGGGAGGGACACATTAACTTCACGAGCACAGGTCCGTGCCTAGAGATCACCACTTTGCGGAGCCACCAATGGTGGTCGTCCACGCCAGGGAGCTTGGGCCAACACCACCTGCTCGTCTGCCAACACAAAAGTAGGCTTCAGCTTGTTGATGCAAGCGGTCTCCCTACGTCCCCCCAAGTCTAAGACAAAATGCTTCTCCCCAGGTTCTAACACCCTGAACGGTCCATCGTACGGTGTGCACAACGGGGTCCGGTGTGCATCGCGCCTGACAAAAACAAAACTGATATTCTGCAAGCTTTTTGGGACAAATGTGCAGGGAAAACAATGGCGGGCTGGGCCCAGTACGCTCACAGCCTCTGTCCTGTGTAAAAATTGCGTGGGTGAACCAGCCCCGGGCGCGGGGTTTTCCAGTAAAAACTCTCCAGGGATCCGCAGCTGCTGAGAAAAAATGAGTTCTGCCGGGGAGGCTGCCAAATCCTCCTTAGGTGCGGAGCGCAACCCTAAAAGAACCCAGGGCAGGCGGTTGACCCAATTTGTGTCCGTGAGTGAAGCTCCTAGCGCTGCTTTAAGTGACCTATGAAAATGCTTGCATAACCCATTAGCCTGGGGGTTGTACACAGTAGTGCGGTGAATTTTGACCCCCAGGCTCTGGGCCATCACAGACCAGAGTTCTGAAATGAATTGTGGACCCCTATCGGACATGATGTCCGATGGAGATCCGAAACGTGCAACCCAAGCCGACAAAAAAGCACACGCCACTTCTGCGGACGTAGTAGAAACCAACGGGACCTCTTCAGGCTAGCACATGGTGCGGTCCACGACTGTCAAGAGGTGCGTGAAACCTTGCATCGGTGTGAGGGTCTTACCAAATCCACGTGGACGTGGTCTAACCTCCTAGCCAGGATTTGGAATGGCTCGAGGGAGGCTCTGGTGTGCTTGTGCACTTTGGCCCACTAGCACGCAACGCAAGCTGCAGCCCACACTTTCACGTCTTTGCACAAGCGCAGCCAGACGAATTTCACTCCCACTAGCTTCACTGAAGCGCGCACTCGCGGATGCGAAAGGGAGTGGACCGACTCAAAAACGCGACGGCACCAAGGGCTTGGAACCACCGTGCGCGGGCAGCTGGTGGGGACGTTGCAGAGCAAGGGACGGCATCCTTCTTGCACCACCCTGCTCTCCAGCGTTAACCCAGTTGGCGCAGACTGGAGCGCACAAATGTCCACGTCCCCGGCTTGTTCCGCGGTCATGGTGGGGAAATCTATCTCAATGTAGACCGAGTCAATTAACACGCGCAACAGGCAATCGGCCACAACGTTGAGTTTACTGGCAACGTGTTGAATGTCGCTAGTAAACTCTGAAATTGTGACCAAATGCTGCTGCCGGAACCATGGTCAGCTGCCGGGCTGACCATGGTTCCGAGGTCTTGGACATCGCATGCGTCAGCGTCTTATGGTCCACGAACGCAGTGAACTCAATTCAATTCAGTTCAATTCAACTTTATTTATATAACGCCATTTCACAACAAACAGTCATCTCATAGCACTTGTGCTCCTCCAGCCAGAACTGGAAATGGCACGTAGCCAGGTAGAGAGCCAGTAATTCTCTATTGAATGTGCTGTACTTGTGTTCGTTGTTGCGCATAGTCCAGCTAAAAAATGAGAGCGGCTGCCATGAACCTGAGATGCACTGCTCCGCCACTGCCCCATGGCAATGTGAGACACATCCGTCGTGAGCGCTATCTATGCAGACAAATACAGGTGGGCTAACAATGCGGCATCTGCAAGTGCTGTTTTGGCGTTCGTAAAAGCCTGGACTCACTTGGGAGTCCAGTCGATGGCTTCCGCGGGCTTCATTTTTTTAAGCATGGCATACAACAGCTGCATCAGCTGGGCTGCCTGGGAAAGGAAACAGTTATAAAAATTTACCATTCCCAAAAACTCCTGTAGTGCTCTTACGGTCTGCAGGCGCGGAAAGTCCGCCACAGCACGCACCTTCTCCGGTAACAGAATTGCACCCTCCAGCGAAATGCGGTGGCCCAAAAAATCACTCTCTGGCATGCCGAACTGGCACTTCGCTGGGTTAACTATCAGCCCATGCACTTCCAACCTCTGGAAAACCATCTTGAGATGGGCGGTGTGTTCCTCCTCGGACGCGCTGGCTACCAGAATATCGTCTAAAGAAACAAAAGCAAAGGACAAGTCGCGAAGCACTGCGTCCATCATCCTCTGGAAAGTCTGTGCCATGCCTTTTAATCCGAACGGCATGCGAAAAAACTCAAAAATGCAGAAAGGAGTTATTACTGCTGTTTTTGGAACGTCTTCTGCATGCACTGGGACCTGATGGCACCCGCGGACCAGATCCACTTTCGAAGAAACACGCGCCCCGGCCAGGTGATTGGAAAAATCCTGGATGTGCGGAATAGGATAACGATTGTGTTCCGTGGCATTATTCAGGCGGCAGAAATCGCAGCACGGTCACCACGACCCGTTGACTTTAGGCACCATGTGTTACGGGGATGCCCACGGGCTGTTGGAGCGCCTGACGATGCCCAACTGCTCTAAGTTGACAAACTCCTGTCACACGCAGGACAGTTTAGCTGCGTCCAAACGCCGAGGATGGCCGAACATCGGCAGCCTTTTGTCGTTATAAAGTGCTTGACCCCATGTTTCGTTACCGTAGCCGAAAAAGTCAGGACCGTGAGTGCTGGAAACTGTGCGAGCAAATATTGGTACTTACCCCCTGGAACTATAACTAACTACTAACTAACTAACTAACCTACACTTATATAGCGCTTTTCTAGTCACAAAGACCACTCAGAGCGCTTTCACTAGTACTAACCCTCTATTCTAAGGGCCTATAGGAAACAGATATCTAGGGACAATTTAGAACAGCCAGTTAACCTAACATGCATGTCTTTGGATTGTGGGAGGAAACCGGAGCCCCCGGAGTAAACCCACGCAGCACAGGGAGAGCATGCAAACTCCACACAGAAAGGTTCCAACCCCTGCCAACCTGGGGAATCGAACCAGGAACCTTCTAGCTGTAAGGCAACGGTGCTAACCACTGCACCACCGTGCTGCCCGTTGGCAACGTTAGCCAGTGTTGTCGACCCAGCTCCCCGAGCTGTGCAAGGCAGTGAGGTAAAACAGACAGCTTCCACTAATCTCCTATTAGCAACATCAACTAACAACCCATAAGCACATAAAAAAATCTGCACCTAAAATGGGGCTGGAATATGCAGCTATCACAAAGTCCCACTGAAAGTTGCATCCGTGTAAGCATATCATCAGTGTCCATTTGCCAAATGTCCTGATGGTGGATCCATTAGCGGTCGTGAGCTTGGGACCGCTGTGTCCTACCAACCTGTCTGCATTTATTGGCAGAATGAGGCTCTTCTGGGAGCTGGAGTCCACCAAAAACCGTCTCCCTGAATGTGCGTCTGTGACATGAAGCAGTCTGTTCCTGTTGCCATCGGATGCAGCTGCCACTGAATTCCGAACGTGCTGTCTTCCTGACTTCTTGAATTGCCATAACGACAGGCAGCATTGGGCATTCGAGCCAAAACGGTGATGATAAGAACATATCTCCCCATTCCTCCGTCTTCTGGTGTCCGTCCCAGCTATCACCAACGGCTTCTCGACCTCGCTGGAGTCCCTCATGGATGCCGGTGCCACTGTCTGCACGCTGGGAGCTCTGGTCGCCAAGATAATGCTGCCCACTTCCTGCTCCAGGGCGCGGTAGTCTTTAGCAACCAGCCGCGGCAAGTTGGCCAGGATCGCCCTCGCTGTAGCTGGTAGGGTCCTGAGAAACAAGTGGGTGAACAGGAAAGATTCGTCATCCTTCCCCCTCAGCGCTAATATGCTCTCCATAAGCTCCACTGCTGACTTGTCCCCTAACTCCGATCGCGTTAGGAGACTCCCTGCCCTCTCACTGTCAGAAAGAGTATAGCGCTGGAGTAGCATCCTCTTGACCACTTTATATTTTTCTTGGGCCGGCAGCTCCTGGAGCAGGCTCATTACCTGTTGCATGGTGCACGTATCCAGTGCAGTGACCACGTAGTAATATCTGGTATCGTCCATTGTTATCCCGCGGAGTGCAAACTGGGCTTCTGAGTGCAAGAACCACGCAGTCGGGTTGTGAAGACAGAAGTCTGGGAGCTTGACTGAGACCACGCAGGCTGCGCTGGTGCTCTCCCTCCAGGCAGTCTCTGGGGCTGTGCTCAGCTCGCTTTCCATGGCACGTCTTCAGGTCACCAATGTGGAGAAAGGAGGCAGGCGAGGTAATGAGCTGAACAACACAGAAACTTTATTCCTTCTCCAACATAATTTACAGCAAAAGTGAATCCCGGGTCTCTGTGCATTCCTGTTTTATCTCTTTATTACCATGCATTGAGACCCTGAACTTCCAACCATAACACATTGTTGTATGAACAAAGAATTGTGTAGCGCATTAACATAACATAATGCCAGTGCCGCTCCAACACCTTTCTTCTCTCTGCAGCTCCGGCATCTCTTACTCTCCCCAGGGGGTGCATAGAACCAACAGTCCGGTCTGATGCCCCCCGGTGGCACCTCCTCCTTCAGTCCATTGTCCTCCTTTCCCCTTGCCCTCTCTGGGTGGAGAAACCCCCACCCCATGCCCCACAATATCACAGTTTATTTAGGATACACAGGGGTGGTGGAGATATTCAGTTTTGTTGGGTTCCTGCACATGAATGGTTGAAAGGGAATAACTGTGCAGACAAATTACAAGTGCAATTACAAGTGCAAAACCTGCACTTGGGAAAGAAATAACTATACCATTATCACTGGGAAAAGGAGAGGGGAAAACAGTGCTCAAGGAAAAAGGAACTGAGATATGGCAAAAAAGATGGGATGAAGATCACAAAGGTAGATTGTATTACAAAATACAAAATTCTATTGCAATAAAGAAGTATAAAAGAAGAACAAGACGGAAGACATCATTATGGTAAGACTCAGCACTTTTTTATCATGGGGAAAAGCGATAGTGACAAATGTAGAGAATGTGGAGTAAAAGAAAATGTATAGTACATGTTATAGCACTGTCACAAGTATGGAAATGAAAGAGAATGAAAATGAAGTTCGAGAGGCAGGTAGGGGATGGGATTTAACTGGGATTCTGGGAACAGAAGGAGATGGAGAGGTGATAAGGATCACGAGAAGGGCTCTTTTTTCTTTTTGAAATAACAGGATTAAGTCAGAATTTAGGGGTCCGGCTTAAATGACATAATGTTGCACACTCTTGTACAGTAGGTGGCGGTATGCACCTTTCAGTTGTTTGCTATCCGCCACTAACCGAGAGAAAAAGAAGCCTCCTCTCTCTCTCTCACACACACCAGGCAGGAAGGAGTGAACCAGCAGGTAACTCAGAGAAAACTATAATTAATGCAACCTGTATATATTAATAACAAAATATAAAGCAAATGTCCATACCATCATTTAAAACACAGTGTAGTGTCACAAAACATACTGATGAGCTGCATAACTTTTAGTTTAAGTGACTGCAAATTAAATTAAATGTGAAATAATGTAAAGGATATATCTAAATTATGCCTGTTAGCTGGGTGAATATTACCAAATTATCATTTCAGTTGTGTGGCTATAGATACAGCCACCACAGTGGTGATGAGTTTTTTTTTTTTGGGGGGGGTGCATCATTTTACACACACACACACACACACACACACACACACACGAGGGATAAAATAATATGAAACCCCACCTCAGAGAAAGTTCAATTAAAGAACATGTCTCTTTTCCCTTATCAAAACTCTCATTATCAGTAATCAAGTTTATCCACATATGATGGACTATTTCAGTTTACCACACATAGTTAATCCTTGTTGGACTAATAAGCAGCAAAAGTATATAGTTGTCATTTATTGTTGCTTTTAATGGATGTATGTGTTCTGCAGGTATAAAAGCATCTTAAAACAAACACACACCCTGATTGGTTTGTTATTTGTGATTGACCCTCATAAAACCTTTACTCAATCAGATTAGGGGCTCATTAATATTATAGAGCAGGTAGACCATGGGCCAGATAGGGTTGCTATGCACTCAAGCCTGGGTAAATGAGGAGGGTTATCTCCGGAAGGGCATCCAGCAAAATCCTTGTCATATCGACTGTGCAGACCATGATCTGCTGTTGGGACAGCTGATAAGGGAAAAGCTGAAAGAAGAAGAATGAAGTTAGATCAATGTAAATGATGTCAGTCAAGCACAGAACAATAGACCACATTGCTTTTACACTAAAAGTACCCATGATCCAGCATATCTAATCTGACAGGGTACCCGTGTTGAAGTGGTTGAGATGTGTTGCATCCCAAAATTTTCAGTGTTAACATTTATTTTCATGTTCAGTGTGTCCATATGCTACAGAAAAACACAATTTTGTTGATGGGTGCATGGTGACCTTATCTGGCCCATGGCCTAAGGCTGAAAACGGACTGCTATGGACAGAACTTTGCAGACACCTTTTTTTGATCATCTGTAAAATAACAAATGTTTTTTGGTCTTTAGAACTACATATCTATGACTTCGAGGATGTCAGAACTTAAAATTAACCCATGGAAAATGCACATTGCAGGACCTTTAAACAGTCATGGCCGGAACACTGCTGTGGTTAATGAATGGATTTGGGTTCTGTTTCTGGCTCTCTCTTCATCAGCTATATGACATGGTACAGACCCAAGAAGCAGACACAACTCAGGAAGCACAATTAATCTTTTATTAATAATAGTGTGAGTATGGATGCGTGTGTGAATGTCTGTCGTGAGTGTGGTGCGTGGATGAATCAGCTTGGGGCGAGCAGAGCACCGTTCAACCTGGCAACCCTAAGGACAGAGCAGAGAGACAATTAGGAGCACTCCTGATGGGAGAAGTGCCAGATAGAACTGTCATTACTTTCTGCTGAGTTGAAGAAGCGCACAGGTTTGGGTTCTGTTTCTGGCTCTCTCTTCATCAGCTATATGACATGGTACAGACCCAAGAAGCAGACACAACTCAGGAAGCACAATTAATCTTTTATTAATAATAGTGTGAGTATGGATGCGTGTGTGAATGTCTGTCGTGAGTGTGGTGCGTGGATGAATCAGCTTGGGGCGAGCAGAGCACCGTTCAACCTGGCAACCCTAAGGACAGAGCAGAGAGACAATTAGGAGCACTCCTGATGGGAGAAGTGCCAGATAGAACTGTCATTACTTTCTGCTGAGTTGAAGAAGCGCACAGGTTGGCACCTCGGCCCAGGCCAGGAGGACAGTGCCAGTCGCCCCGTAGGAGATGTAGCAGGCAGGTGAACGAGGCAGGGAGGTCCGCCGCCAGGTGGAAGAGAGTCTGCCGCCGGGAGGACACCGCCTGTGCACAGGGGAAGGAGAAGGGTGAGAGGAAAGGTGCAGGCTTACTTGGCTGCTTGATGGTTAGGAGACCCTAGGCGTGCAGAAGCGCTGGAAAGACGATGAGTCTGGAAGCTCCGTGTAGAGTTGGCGAGTTTAGATTCCTCAGGAGGGAAGCAGACGACTCCGCGCTGATCCCTGGGTCTCACAGAATATATAGGCAGAGCCAGATAGCAGACAGGTGTGTGCTCAGGTGCACCTAATTGGCGGCCATGACAGTACTCCCCCCAACGACACGCCTCTCGGTGGTTGATCCATCCTACCTGGGTGCCCCTGATGGAAGTCCCTGATGAGTTGCTTGTCCAGCACAAAGGAGGGGTGCACTCAGGATCTCCACTCCGGCCCATAGCCCTCCCAATCCACCAGGTACTGTAGACCGTGACCCCGGCGTCGGACGTCCAGAATGGCGTTGACCTTCCAAGCCGGGTCACCGTCGACTATCATCGGTGGTGGTGGGTCCCTGGGTGGAGGACACAAGGGGCTGGAGCAGACAGGCTTGACCTGAAAGACGTGAAAAGAAGGACAGATGTGGAGGGGGGGGGGAGAGCTAGTCGCACACATACTGGGTTAATGATTTGTGTGATGGGAAAGGGTCCGATGAACCTTTGAGACATCTTCCTCCTCTCACCCTTTAAATCAATATGTTTGGTAGACAGTCATACCTGTTGGCCTACCTGGTAGGCGGGAGCTGGAACCCTGTGACGGTTGGCCACTGCCGTGTTGCGCTCAGCTGTGCGTTGCAGAGCCTCCCGGGTAGCCCTCCAGATCCAACGACACCACTGCAGGTGGGCACGAACCGAAGGAACTGCAATGTCCCCTTCCTCCTCCGGGAACAGTGGGGGATTGTACCCCAACAAGGCCTGGAAAGGAGACATGCCTATGGCTGATGAGATCGTGGTGTTGTGCGCATACTCAATCCAGGGAAGGTGGAAGCTCCAAGATGAGGAGTTGGTGGTGGCGACACACCGCAGCGCGACTGCCAATTCCTGGTTCACTCGTTCACACTGCCCGTTGGTTTGAGGAAGGTAGCCTGAAGATAGGCTCGCAGTGGCCCCCAAGGCACTGTAAAATGATCTCCAGACTTGGGACACGAACTGGGGACCCCGGTCTGAGACGATGTCCAAGGGGATGCCATGAAGACGAACCACATGCTGGACTAGGAGGTCCGCCGTCTCCTTGGCCGTGGGCAGCCCCTGCAGGGGAACAAAATGGGCAGCCTTGGAGAATCTGTCAACCAGTGTAAGAATTACCGTGTTGTGGTTGGATGATGGGAGACTGGTGATGAAATCCAGGGCCATGTGGGACCACGGCCTGCCGGGGATGGGGAGGGGACGGAGTAATCCAGCTGGAGGAGAAGAAGATGTCTTCCCTGTGGCACACTGAGGACAGGCCTGGATGTACTCCCTGACGTCCCTCTGCAGCGACGGCCACCAAAATGTCCTCTGGATCAGCTCCACTGTGTGTCCCTGCCCTGGGTGACACGAGAACTTGGATGAATGACCCCAATGAATAACCTCCCCCCGGACGGCTGATGGAACAAACATTCTACCCGCTGGCCCCCCAACCGGGTCGGGCTCGTCCTCCAGAGCCTTCAACACCTTGTCCTTAATACCCCAGGAGATGGCACCCACGACACACGATGGAGGTAGGATAGGGTGCTCGGGCGTCTCCGTCATCTCCGAGGCAAACTGGCGGGACAAGGCATCCAGCTTCATGTTCTTCGACCTGGGATGATAGGTAATGGTGAAGTCAAACCTCCCAAAAAACAAGGACCAGCAGGCCTGGCGGGAGTTCAGACGCTTGGCCGTCCAAAGGTATTCCAAGTTCTTGTGGTCAGTCCATACGATGGACGGCTGGGAGGCCCCCTCCAACCAATGACGCCACTCCTCCAAGGCGAGTTTGACGGCCAACAGTTCCCTGTCACTGATGTCAAAATTGCGCTCAGCTGGAGATAGGCGCCGGGAGAAGAATGCACAGGATTGAATTTTGCCATCCGCCGGAGACCTCTGGGACAGGACCACTCCCACCCCCGAGTCCGAAGCGTTCACTTTCACCAAGCACTGGAGTGTGGGGTCCACCTGCGTCAGAATGGGAGAAGAAGAGAACCTGGACTTCAGTTCAGCAAAGGCCACCGCCACCTCCTCAGTCCACCACAAAGGAACCTTAGGAGAGGTAAGACTGGTTAGGGGGAGAGCAATCCGGCTGTAATCCTGAATGAAGCGGCGGTAAAAGTTGGCAAATCCCAGAAACTGTTGGAGCTGCTTTCTGGATGATGGGGTAGGCCACTTAACCACCGCTTTGATCTTACCTGGGTCGGGGAGGATCTCATTATGAGAGATGATAAAACCCAGGAACGAAGTCCGGTTAATGTGAAACTCACATTTTTCAGCCTTCACAAAAAGTTTGTTCTCCAATAATCGCTGCAGTACCCGCCTCACGTTCACACGATGCTCCTCCAGGGACTGTGAAAAAATCGGGATGTTGTCCAGATAAACAAACACAAATGTGCCCAAGAAATCCCTCAATACATCATTAATCAGCCTCTGGAAGACGGCAGGAGCGTTGGTCAGCCCTAATGGCATCACAAGATACTCGAAGTGTCCACTCGGGGTCCGGAACGCCGTCTTCCATTCATCGCCCTCCCGAATCTGCACCAGATGATAGGCGTTGCGCAGGTCCAATTTGGAAAACCAAGAGGCACCTTGGAGGGAATCAAAGGCTGAGTTAATGAGGGAAGAGTGTACTTATCCTTGATAGTTGTGTTGTTTAACTCTATAGTTTAACTCTATAGTTATAGACTCTAAGTCTGTACACGGTCTCAGTGAGCCATCCTTCTTGCCGACGAAGAAAAAGCCCGCCCCACCGCTGACGACGATGGCCGGATTATACCTGAGCTCAAAGACTCCTTGATGTACGTCTCCATCACTTCCCGCTCCGGGGCAGACAGGTTGTAGAGTCTGCTGGATGGTAGAGGAGCTCCAGCGTGGAGGTTAGTGGCACAATCATAAGGGCGGTGGGGGAGGGAGGGAAAGGGCTTGCGTCTTGCTGAAGGCAGCCCCCAAGTCGTGGTATTCAGGAAGGATCTTATCCAAATCAGTAGGGGCAGGGATTGGGGCACTTGGCGGCATGGACAGCGAGCATGCAGCGGACTGAAGGCAGGCACTTAAACAAAAAGAACTCCAGGCACGGACACTCCCGGACCGCCAGTCTATGGAGGGGTTGTGCAGGCAAAGCCAGGGATAGCCGAGGATAACCAGGGACGAAGAGATCGGCAGTACTTATAACCTCAGCTCCTCCCAGTGATTGCCCGATGTGAGAATAGACACTGGGACAGTCCGGTGGGAAACCATAGCGAAAGGGGCTTTAGAGAGGGTGATCAGTCTCAAGGGGGTCTCCAATAACTGAACGGGAAGCCCCAACCAGGTTGCCAGTTCCCCAGAGATGAAGCTCTGCTTGGCCCTGGAGTCATTGAGTGCATGTGTGGTGAATTCCTTATGTTTAAAACAGAAACGAATGGGAATCTGGAAGCTGGAGAGGGGATTTAACTGGGGCGCGTCCGTGAGTCCCCCTACTGCGACACACGGTCTCCCCCTTTTGGCCATACGGGACACACCTCAAGCTCGTGCTCCTCACTCCCACAGTAAACACATAAGCCTAGTTCCCAATGTCGCTGTCTCTCAGCAGCGGACAGCTTAGCTCGACCTGTCACCATTGGTTCTGGCTCATCCAGGGAATCGGCTGGAGGTAACGCCAATGGGGGGGCTGCAGGGAACGGCGAAACTGACTACCCGAGTGACCGGAAGTCTTACGCTCAGCCGCCCGTTCCCTCAGTCTGTTGTCAAGACTAATAGCTAACGAAATTAGCTTGGTCAAGTTGGAGGGTTTTTCCAAGGGAACGAACTCATCCCGCAGGCTAGGACAGAGGCTTCTGATGAAGATACTACATAATAAGGCACCCTCCCACCCCACCTCTGTGGCTACGACCCGGAAGTCTACAGCGTAATTGGCAACAGCCTTCGTCCCCTGCTTCAAATTCAACAACCGGGAGGTTGTTGAATTTGAAGCGACCGGGAGGTCGCTTCCTGATCTCCTTGGAGATCAGGAAGCGAGCTCAGCAGAGACTACACTTCTTGAGGAAACTCAAACAGGCCTCTCTCCCCATCTGCATCCTCAGGACCTTCTACAGAGGTGTGGTGGAGAGTGTTCTGACGTACTGCATTGCTACATGGTACTCCAGCTGCAGTATGTCAGACAAAAAAGCCCTGCAGAGGATAGTCAAGGGGGCGGAGAGGGTAATTGGAGTCTCCCTCCCCTCTGTCCAAGAACTTTTTCAGAACCGTTGTAGGAGCAGGGCACTGAACATTGTCAAGGACCGTTCTCACCCTCTGCATAAACACTTTGAACTTCTTCCATCTGGTAAACGATTCCGGAGCATCACAGGCAGAACCACCAGACTGATCAACAGCTTCCTCCCACAAGCTGTCAGGTTGCTGAACAGCTGACCCGGAATCTCACATACACACTACTGCACCTATGGACATTTTGTATATTATAGTTAGTTATTCTTTTTCCCCAAGTATGTCTCAGGGATGTGTGAATGGATGGGGGGTGGGGGTGGGGTGGGGAGTGGAGCTATGTGGGAGTGTGTCTTAATCATGCTGCTTCTTATATGGATGCCGAGAGAAACGCAATTTCATCTTGCTTGCACTACAGTTGTATGTACAGCAATATGACAATAAAGTTTGATTTGATTTGATTTGATTTTAAGCACACTATCTCGGTCGGAGTGGTTGAACACCTCCTTAAACTCCCTAACAAACTGTGAATAGGTGAGAGAAGCGTAGTCAGCCCTAGCCGTAACGGCGTAGGCCCAAGCCAAAGCTCACCCCTCCAACAAATTAATCACATAACCTATTTGGCTATGGTCTGAAGGAAAGTCTCCCAGCACCTGCTGAAACACAATGTCGCACTGCAGTAAAAATCCCCTAGCTTCTCCTAACTTACCACCGAAACGGGTGGGAGTGGGTATGGGAGTAAGACGGAACGGGGAGCCTGATGTAACCTGGCTACTGACAGAGCTAACAGGGGTGGGGGAGCTAGCGGGAGCTGGAGGGAAAGCCTGTGGGTTAGCTAGGCGATCCAACCAATCAGTAACTCGAGCTAGCTGTGTTAGTATGGTTTGCTGCTGGTAGGCTAACTGGTCCACCCGAGCTTCTAAGTTGTTAACCTTGCACGCTAGCGTGGTGTCTGCTGGGTCACTCTGGCGGAGTCGTACTGACATAGTACAGACCCAAGAAGCAGACACGACTCAGGAAACACAGTTAACCTTTTATTTATAATAGAGTGAATGTATGGATGCGTGTGTGAATGTCTGTAGTGAGTGTAGTGCATGGATGAGTCAGCTTGGGGCGAGCAGAGCACCGTGCAACCTGGCAACCCTAAAGAAAGAGCAGAGAGACAATTAGGAGCAATCCCGGCAGGTGAAGTGACAGATAGAACTGTCCTTACTTTTGCTGAGTTGGAGAAGCACAGAGGTTAGCACACCGGCCCAGGCCAGGAGGACAGTGCCAGTTTCCCCGTAGGAGATGTAGCAGGCAGGTGAACGAGGCAGGGAGGTCCGCCACCAGGTGGAAGAGAGTCCGCCACCAGGAGGACACCGCCTGTGCACAGGGGAAGGAGAAGGGTGAGAGGAAAGGTGCAGGCTTACTTGGGTGCCAGATGGTTAGGAGACCCTAGGCAAGCAGAAGTGCTGGGAAGACGATGAGTCTGGAAGCTCACTGTAGAGTTGACGAGTTCAGATTTCCTCAGGAGGGAAGCAGACGACTCTGCGCTGATCTCTGGGTCTCACAGAATATATAGGCAGAGCCAGATAGCAGACAGGTGTGTGCGCAGGTGTGCCTAATTGGCGGCCATGACACACCCAGGTGTGCCCAATTTGTGGTGCCAGCAGTGTTTGTACTTAGGTGGCCTTTGCCAGTCAAGCACTGCTGGACCATTGTGCTGAGTCGTCCAGACGTAAATCACTGTATGTGCATTGTCATGTATTGTCTCTATGTGTTAGCCACTCCACATCTAGCTGTGGTTCTCTTGCGTTCACTCAATGATACCGTCTCTGGGACGGCAGCATGGTTAACTCGTTCCTCCTCCTGCGTTCACTGGACGATGTCAGTCCAGGAACGCCAACTGTAAGTCTGCTTTTTTTGTAACTGTGTGACTCTTTTTGTTAATAAATGTGTTGTGGTGTAACCCCTGCACGTAAATCCATTCATCCTTCCCCTCCTCCATGGGCTGCATAAAGGTGCACGGGGAGGTACATGATAGAATGGTCCAGCCAGTAAAAAGGATTTAGCGGGGTACACCCTCACATCACTTTTTTCTTTTGTAATTTTGCCTCAACCACCTGTTTTTGCCTCACCATGCCTTAGGTGCACCACTCCCACGCCAGCTGGAGGAGAGTAGCAGCGAGGCAACCCACAGTGGAGAAGGAATGGGCGACGGCTGATACTCAAGCCTTAATGGATGAGGCCCACAAAGCCCGTGGACCCAGGGTGAAGTGGAGCAGCCTGGACGCAGCTGAGGGAATTCTAGAAGTGCATCCGGGACGCTGGAATTACCCTCAGTATGCAGATTTGATTGCTTCAGTCTACATGCTCCAGCACATGTTTCCGGGTGTGGGGAGAGCGGCGTTCCTCGCAGAGCCCAAGCAGGGACACACTCCACAGCTTGCTTCCGTTCCCTTACTCGCTTCACCATCAGCGTCGGCCGCCCAGAGGCAGTACCATCCCGCAAGAAGACACCGGGAGAGGCCCTCCTCGTATTCGGCAGCCACCATCTCTCCTCCAGCTGTTGTGAGGCCTGCTAGGGCCACCACGGGAACGCCCACCTCCATAGCCATGGAGATGGCTCCTCCACATTCCATGGAAAGGAGACAGATCATCGCAGACACGGAGGGGGATGACTGTTCGCCTGCTGCAGCTGCCAACATCAAAGACCGGGATGACAGGCAAGTGTTTTTTCACTCTATTCAATCTAATAACACTAAACCTTGTCTGAGGGAGAGGCTCAGTCCTTGCAGTTCGCTGGGTCCTCTCCTCCAGCTGCAGATATTGATTTTGTTTCTATTCCCTCTGTGTTTCCTCCAACTTTTCCTGAGGGCCTGTTGGCCCTAGGTCAGAGCCATCAGACGGTGGGGGAGCCAGTGGCTTTGGAGGAGTCTGCCCCGGAACCAGCACGGAGATGTCCCCCTGCTGCCACGCTGGAAAAATCCCCAGCAGTGGAGCCGTGGCAGGAAGATTATTGGACTGTTCCTACCATCTTGCCAGCTGCAGAGATGGTCGCTGCAGAATGGGAGCCGGAGTTGGACCTCTTGGAGGCTGGGCCTGAGTCTTCATCGTCTGGATCGACGGAGTCCTGGACAGTGGTGGAGCTCAAGCTCAGGGAAGTTTTCTCTCTTGTTTTTCTGATATCAGTATTAGAGCAATCTTGTCTGGCTCTAGGTGAGAAGAGTCAGGTGCAGCGCGCCGCTGCATCCGAACTCCTCTCACCATGCTCCGCTGCTGCCAGCAACCCTAATAACCTGGTTTCTTCTCCCGCTCCTGAGTTTTCTTTGAGGGTCTCTGGAGAGGAGCCATCATCACCAGGGGTCTCCTTGGAACCGGGCTCGTCACCTGACGACGTCGTGGGTCCAGCTCCTCTGCTGCCTGAGGCCGTCGTGTGGGCCCCTCGGCAGACTGAGTCTCCGTGTGTGCAGCGCGCTGGCCTAGGACCCTCGTGGGGCCTGCGCCCTAGAATCAGCCCAACGTGGGTGCTGCGCTCCTGTCCGGACCCATCATAGACGCTACGTTCCAGCGCGGGGTCCACCGTGGGTGCAGCTGTGTCCCAAACCAGGATCACTGAGGGTGCTGCGGGTCAGCCTGAGGATGCCGTGGCCCCCTTCTCCTCCCTGTCTGACGCTATGGGGGATCCCTCCTTATGGTCTGGTCACTCACCAGTGAGCCTCCCGGTGGGCAGACCACCTCCTGCTTCGCCCCACCGGCCCTGGTGGCTTAATAGTGCTGGCCAACCGCCGGAGGGACTGAGTCTCTCGGCCAGATGGCCCGTGTTTTCCGGCAGGCCACCGGGCTGTGTTCGCCGGACTGCCTGCCAGGCCTGGGACTCTGGGCAGCCTCCTGAGCCTCCACACCTTTGGACTTGGGGAGGTTAACTGTGGGTCCTGGGCGGGGTGTACTGTGTTCCCTCCTTGCCTGTTCCCCCTACCTCCCACCGGGGTTCGTGGTTGTTGTTCCTGCTGGGGTGGAGGGGGGCAGGGGTTTCCTTTCCTTATGATGTTGCCGTGGGTGTCTGGAATCCACCCCTAGAAGGGGGGGGGGCTCTGTCATGAGCCGAGCCGGTGTTTCCTGTAGACTCGGTTCTGACCATTCTCTGTGGCTCGGGCATCGGGTGATTTATGTATTGTGTTATCTTTTGAGTTCTTGTTGTGTTTATGTCTGTGTTCTGTTTCTTTTCCGTGCCTGCAGCCACTGCTCTGGCCGGCGGCTGTTAGGCAGCCTCTTTGACCACATTTGTGTGTGTGTTGTCTAACATTCACCAGTCCGACCACGCCCCCTCTCTCTTGACAGCCAGCTAATTCCTCCCTGGTAATTGTCTTTCCCGTGCCCCACCCAGGTGTGCCCAATTTGTGATTCCAGCAGTGTTTGTACTTAGGCGGCCTTTGCCAGTAAAGCACTGCTGGACCACTGTGCTGAGTCGTATGGACGTAAATCGCCGTATGTGCATTGTCATGTATTGTTTTTACGTGTTAGCCACTCCACATCTAGCTGTGGTTCTCTTGCGTTCACTCAGCACTACCGGCTCTGGGACGCCAGCATGGTTAACTCGTTCCTCCTCCTGCGTTCACTGGACGATGTCGGTCCAGGAATGCCAACTGTAAGTCTGCTTATTTTGTAACTGTGTGACTCTTTGTTAATAAATGTGTTGTGGTGTAACCCCTGCGCCTAAATCCATTCACCCTTCCCCTCCATGCGCTGCGTAAAGACGCACTGGGAGGTGCATGACAGTTGGCCAACTGAAAAGTATGTCCATGTACACACTCAATACTTGGTCAGGGCTCCTTTTGGATTAATTACTGTATCAATGTGGCGTGGCATGGAGGTGATCAGCCTGTGGCACTGCTGAGGTGTTATGAAGGTCCAGGTTGCTTTGATCATGACCTTCAGCTCATCTGCATTGTTGGGTCTGGTGTTTCTCATCTTCCTCTTGACAATACTCCATAGATTCTCTATGGGGTTTAGGTCAGGAGAGTTTGCTGTCCAGTCAAACACAGTGATGCCATGGTCATTAAACCAGGTTTTGATACTTTTGGCAGTGTTGGGGGGTGCCAAGTCCTGCTGGGAAATGGAATCAGCTTCTCCGTAAAGCTTGTCAGCAGAGGGAAGCATGAAGTCATCTAAAATTTCCTGGTAGACGACTGCACTGACTTTGGTCTTGATAAAACATAGTGGACCAACACCAGTAGATGACATGGTTCCTCAAATTATCACTGACTGTGGAAACTTCACACTGAACCTCAAGCAACTTAGATTCTGTGCCTCTCCACTCTTTCTCCAGGCTCTGGAACTTTGATTTACAAATGAAATGCAAAAGTTACTTTTATCTGAACAGATTTCATCTCCTGGCTATGACATCATAGGACTCGCTATGACATCATCAAAGATCGAAGGCAGGCATCACTGAACGAGTGTTGACGTCAAAGGTCAAAGGCAGGTTTCACCATTGTTACTGTTGCAGTGGTGACCATGTCAAAGATCAAAGGCAGGCATCACCATGGTTACTGTCACCATGGTAACAGTAACTTTCTACATCCATGCAGAAATGCTTGCTTACACTTGCTTTCTATAGGCATGCAGAAATACTTGCTTAAACTTGGTTTCTACGGGCATGCACGGGTATGCACTAGTTTGTATTGATGTTTCAAATAAACTTAAACTTAAACCCAGAGCACAGAAAAGACTAGAACTATCTTAGTACCCTGTGATTGGTTGTTGGGATGCCTTAGTCACCATAGTTGTAGTGCTATCGATGTTCCTATCATGTTTCAGACAATGTGGGCCCACTCAGGCTTTTGGGGAAGTGACATTCACTTGGTCAAAGGTTGATGTACCATCAAAATAATTTTGAAAACATTACTTTAAGGTGAAAATCTTACATAGTATTACTTTAAGATGCTTTAATCATCCTCAGCTCTGGGGCTGAACTTGCTAGGACTACCTGACCTGACCATGCTGGTAGTTTAAAATGTTTTCACTGGTAAACTCTTTTAGAGGCAATTGAATGGCTGATTTCAAATCTTATTGTAGCGATATAACCTACGACAATCAAGAGAGAATCCAACATGTCCACACTTAAAAAAATCCCCCCAATTACTTTGTAATGATGTTGTAATAATTTTGAGCTGATATGGTGCGTCTGAATATAATTCTAGGTATCTAACTAAGTGAATGTGCTACTTTGTTAGCCTATAATTTATCAAATAAGTTTATTTGTCATTGTTTTTGAGTGGTTTAAGAAATTATGTCACCATCAATATAATTTGAAAGAAGATCAAATGTTAATATAGGATTAGGATTACAGGAAATACAGTATGTTTCTTAATAAAGCATTAAATATTTATTGGGATGCCCTAATTTTTCTGTTTGATCTAGTGCTCACCAGAATGACCAGAATTACCTGATGCAACAAAATATTTTGTTTGGGTTGTGCCAGCTCTTTGCATATACAGGTAGGGGTTCATGCTGACCAAGGTCATGACCTCTCCCTGAGCCAGCCTGCAAAATTATGCCACAGAAGGGACATTTGTATATGAGATGTGGGGTTCTCAATACAATGACTCTGAGGACACACAAAATAAAAATATTGTGGATGTCACTTCCAAGCTCTATATGTAAATACATAACAGGAATACACCCACAACTTAAAGCTTAATAGTGTGGGCACCCAGCACAATGCAGACTGATACCATTCACGCTCAACAGGGATTGCATATGGACAGAACCCCTAGGGGGGACAGCCAGAACAATAGACTATTGTTATACATCCCCGGATTATGGAGAGGAAGTCCGGGTGTCAGTTGGTCACGTGATTGATATGTATTGATTGATATGTATAGCAATATGCAAATGTGCCATGCATTCTCTCTTTGTGTAACATGTGTAAAAGAGCTTGCTATACATGCCTCAAGAGGACACACAGGACACACAGCACAGCACACACAGCACAACACAGCGCACAGCGCTACAGTGTGTCTCATGATGTTGGAGGAAATAAAACTCTGAAACCTTCCAGCTCGTCGCATCTCGCCTGAACTTACTTGTTCTTCCACACTAGTGACCCTTGACGAAGAATGGAACACGAGGCGAACACCCCGGAGATGACCCGGATGGGAAGCCTCAGCACGCGTCATGGTGCTCCCCTCGCCTGAGCTTTTACCTCCACACTGGTGACCTGACGAGGGAGAATAACCGTCTCCTCCCTCTCACCGCGCCGAGGATCCCAGAGGACCAGAGAACGCCTGCAACCTCTTCATCCTCACCGGAGCGTGCTCTGGAGCACAGCGCTGGGACCAAAACGCACCATGAACGACACGAGCGAACGAAGGAAGCAGCCTGAATGGGGACAATCATCGACACCAACTACGTTGATTTCCACCGAGCTCCTCGACTCTGACTAAACTCCGGACAGCGGACCTCCCGCGCACAGAAGCCCCGCACGCACACCACAGGATTACGAGGACAGCGCAACTGCCAGCTATGTGGTCACTGCGCCAGGCGCACGCCACACACCAGGGACAAACCGGCTCCACAGACTTTTACATCGTCCTCCGCTGCAGCACATGCCCGAGGAACACGGCCGATCGCCACCCTCGGAACCTTCAGGGCTGTTCTCGCACCTGAAGCATACATGCAGCCCGCACACAGGACTTGTATGGGTTCTCAGCCACAGCGCACAACGGGAATTTTGCCGATTGCTTTCCCCAATGACTTTAGGGCTGCTCCCGCACCTAAAGCCAAACTGCTGAGTCCCTGACACAGCTTCAGTTTATCACAGCCACTACGCATCCTCGGGGAACTGGGCCGATCGCTGTCTTGTTCCATTACGCACGAAACACACCGGCCCGTGCTCCCACAATCCACGGCCGTTCAACGTGCTGGAACTCGGAGCGGAGCACACTGTCCTTTCCACCCCTCCCCCGTCCCCCCACGGACTGACATGCCCTTCGACAGTTCTACCGGAACTGGAGCCAAACGACGGGGGGGGGGGGGGGGTCACAGCCCCTTTTGAACGTTCTGGGGGAGCCATGTGGGCACCCAGCACAATACTATTCACGCTCAACGGGGATTGCATATGGACAGAACCCCTAGGAGGACAACCAGAACAATAGACTATTGTTATACATCCCCGGATTAAGAAGAGGATGTCCGGGCGCCAGTTGGTCACGCGATTGATATGTATTGACTGATATGTATAGCAATATGCAAATGTGCCATGCATCCTCTCTTTGTGTAACATGTATAAAAGAGCTTGCTATACATGCCTCAAGAGGACACACAGGACACACAGCACAGCACGCACAGCACAACACAGTGCACAACGCTACAGTGTGTCTCATGATGTTGGAGGAAATAAAACTCTGAAACCTTCCAGCTCGTCGCAGCTCGCCTGAACTTATTTGTTCCTCCACAATAGTTCCTCCCACAAATATATAGTATACAGCAAATAAGGACCATTCAAAAAAATAAAAACAAAATACAGAAAAAAACAGCATACATCAGTATACAAAAAGACATTAATCATCTGAGTTCTAAAAACTAAAATCTTTGGTTAGGGAGACTACCATTAAGACCTTTTACAGACTGCTTATAAGCAGGACTCCCAATATTGTTATTGCTACAATTTTAGCCAAATGTGCAATACAGAAAAAAAAAATCACCAGATCTATTAAAAAAGAAAACAATAATTGACAAAAAGTTTCACCTACAGTATGTAATCATTTAATTCTAAGGCTGTATGCAAAATTTCCCTCAGCGTGTTAAAACTGTCCAGAAGACAATTTTAAAATCCATCCACTGTGTAAATGCATTACTACTATTAATTCTAAACTCTATGGGAAGCCAATGAAGAAAGGCCAGAACCGGAGAGATATGATCTTTCTTTCTAGTACCTGTTAAAACTCTTGCAGCAGCATTTTGGATCAACTGAAGACTTTTTAAAGATGTTTTAGGACAACCTTGTCATGCGGTGACCCTCGCGGATCACCATAAGACGCCAAGAGTCCACCAGTGAGTTTTGCGAAGATGGTGATTTATTAACAAGACGAGACAGGACAAGACTGTGAGCCGCTCTCGGCAAAAACACACATAAATCAATACATGGGCTCGCAGGGCTGACCCCAGCCACTACGAGCTAAACTGTGACAAAGCATGAGATAACAAACCTGGCATGAAGGTCAAAACGACGCTCTGACAACAACTGACCAGGCTTAGACAAGGTGTTGACAATCTGACAATCTGACAATACTCCTGCAATCTTACTGCCGCTAGTGCCTGCTTTATGAAGGTGAACACTAACGAGCAGTAATGACACACAGCTGACCAGCCTTAACAGGCGGAAGCCCCACCTAGCACCTTCACAATAAGAGCCCGGTGAGGCCAGAATACAGCCCACAGCTGTCAAGGCCGGCAGCGAGTAAAGCTTAACCCGAGCACGAACAGAACCCGGCGCTAGGGTCGTAACAAACCTGATAATAAAGAGTTTCAATAATCTAATCTAGAGCTAACAAAAGTGTGGATCAGTTTCTCAGCATCACTCTGAGACAAGATGGTCCTAATCTTGGCAATATTACGCAAATGATAGAAGGCAGTCTTAGAAACTAATTTAATATGTGAATTGAAAAACAGATCTTGATCAAAAATAACTCCAAGGTTCCTCACAGAGCTATTAAGAGAAAGAGTAACTGCATCCAAACTAAAAGTTTGATTTGGAAAGGTGTTTCTAAGTTTTTTTTGGACCAACAAGAATGACTTCAGTCTTATGTGAATTTAATAGCAGGAAATTGCAAGTCATCCAAGCTTTGATTTCCTTAAGACAGGCTTCTAACTTGGCTAATTGATTACTATCATCTGGCTTCATTGACAGGTATAATTGTGTGCCATCTGCATAACAGTGAAAATGTATACAGTGCTTCCTAATAATGTTGCCTAACGGAAGCATATACAGTATAAACTAAAAAGAGTAGGGCCTAGTATAGATCCCTGTGAAACTCAATGACTGAGCTTTGAGTTGAAAGAAAACTCATTATTGACATGAACAAACTAGAACCTATCAGATAAATAAGATCTAAACCACTGCAACGAAGTTCCATTAAGTCCAACATAGTGTTCTAATCTATCAAGTAGAATATTATGATCGATAGTATCAAAAGCTGCACTAAGGTCTAAAAGGACAAGTACAGAAACAAGTCCATTATCATATGCGATCAGGAGGTCAGTAGTGACCTTGACTAAGGCTGTTTCAGTACTATGATGGATTCTAAACCCAGACTGAAACTCTTCAAATAAACCATTTCCCTGCAAGTGGTCAAATAATTGTGTAGCAACAAATCTAAGATTTTTGAAATGAAAGGGAGATTAGAGATTGGTCTATAGTTAGCTAAAACTCCTGGATCCAGCGTTGGCTTTTTGAGTAAGGGTTTAATTACAGCAGTTTTCTTTCTTTCTTTCAAAGGTCTTTTTATTATTATTAATTGAAGTATCAATACAATACAAAGTATTAGAAATTTTCATTTTTGTTTCAACCAAACAGTGAAAAACTAGAACTTAAAGCCAACAAATGTAAATGCTTCAAAGCACAAAAACCTTTAAATAAACAAAAATAAAAAAAAAAATACAAAGAAAAAATTGTGTGTGTGAAGTGGGGGTGGGGTAAAGGGGATATGAGCTACTCAGAAACTATAATCATGGGTCTTTCAAAGAAATCAAGAAACGGGCGCCATAATTTATAGAATTTGTTTTCAGAGCCACAGACTGTATATCTGATTTTTTCTAAATCCAAACAGGACATTATATCTTTTATCCACTGTAAATGTGAAGGGGGCGAAGAGTCTTTCCACTTCAGTAATACAGCACGTCTGGCCAATAATAATGAAAATTTGAATACTTTTAATTTGGAACTTGGCAAGACAAGTTCTGGAGCCACACCAAAAATGGCGCATAATGGATCAGGTTTAATTTGATATTGCAGGACTTCAGACATAGTGATAAAAACAGAATGCCAAAAATTCATCAATGCAGGGCAGGACCAATACATGTGAAGCAAAGTGCCAGGAGCGCTACCACACTTTTCACAAATTGGGTCTATATCCGAGTAAATACGTGCTAACTTAACCTTGGACAGGTGCATCCGGTGTACAATCTTAAATTGAATAAGAGCATGACGAGCACACATTGATACAGTGTGAACCTGGCCAAGAATAGAGTCCCACAGTTCATCAGTAAAAGTAAAATTAAGATCTTGTTCCCAGTTCAATTTGATAGCGGCCAGAGAAGAAGATTGTAAATTTGAAATTAAATTATATAAAACTGACATTACCCCCTTAGAAGTTGGTTTAACTAATAAAAAATCATCTAGAGGATTATCAGAAGGTTTTTGAGGGAATTGTTTTGTCATGGTTTGCACATAATGTCTGACCTGGAGGAAGCGGAAAAAATGTGTAGAAGTGATGTCGAATTTGGTGGAAAGTTGAGAAAAACTTGCAAATTGACCATCAAAATATAAATCCGCAAAAGATTTTAAACCTTTTCTGTGCCATATATGAAATGCACTATCAATAGTTGATGGGGTAAATAAATGATTTGCGGCAATTGGACTTCTAATGGAAAAAAACTGAAGACCAAAATTTTTCCTGAATTGAGACCAAATTCTAAGAGACTGACGAACTACTTTATTATTACCCAGTGTAGACAAAGCAAGGGGAAGTGGTGAACCTAAAATTGCCGGTAGGGAGGTTTGATTGTCCACATGTGACTCCATAAGGATCCAAATAGGTGATTTAGGTTCCAGATAAAAATGTTTCCAATATAACATGCACCTGATATTTGCTGCCCAGTAGTAATATTGAAAGTTAGGCAGAGCCATGCCACCTACTGATTTGGGTCTTTGAAGAAAAACTTTCCTCAATCTCGGATGTTTACCATTCCAAATAAATGAGGTAATCAGAGAGTCCAAAGACTTAAAAAAGGATTTAGGAATAAAAATGGGGAGACATTGAAACAAATATAAAAACTTTGGAAGTAACATCATTTTTACAGAATTGATTCTGCCAATTAAAGACAAGGATAATGGGGACCATTTGGAAAGTATTAGCTTGCACTGGTCAAGTAAGGGGAGAAAATTATTTTTAAACAAGTAATTAAATTGTTTAGTGACACATATCCCAAGATAATTAAAATGATCAATAACAACCTTGAAAGGAAAATTTTCAAAATCCTGAACTTGAATCTTTTCATTAATCAGAAACAGTTCACTCTTATTAAGATTAATTTTATAACCAGAAAACCTACTAAAACTATCCAAAATGTTGAGTATAGCGGGTAATGAAGTAAGTGGGTTGGAGAGAAATAATAAAAGATCGTCAGCATAGAGTGAAACCCTATGCTCAATGCCACCCCTACGAATGCCTAGAAAGTCCCGGCTCCCACGGATTGCAATAGCTAACGGCTCAACTGCCAAGGCAAAGAGCAACGGGCTCAAAGGACAGCCTTGCCTCGTACCACGGTAAAGTCTAAAATAGTCAGAATAGCGACAATTAGTTAACACTGAAGCTAAAGGACTAGCATAGAGAAGTTTAATCCAGGAACAGAAGGAAGGACCAAAACCGAACCTCTCCAAAGTAAAAAACAAATACTCCCACTCAACCCTATCGAATGCCTTTTCAGCGTCCAAACTAATAAGACATTCAGGTATGTTGTGGTGAGGAGTATAAATAATATTAAACAACCGCCGCAAGTTAAAAAAAGAATGGCGATTTTTAATGAAACCGGTTTGGTCCTGTGAAATTATAAAAGGAAGAATCTTTTCCAACCTTGAAGCTAACAACTTTGACAAAATTTTAACATCGGTATTTAACAAGGAAATAGGCCTGTAAGAAGCACAATCAACAGGATCCTTATCCTTTTTAAGCAACACAGTGGTACAGGCCTGATAGCATGAAGGAGGAAGTGTACCAGAGTCAAGCGACTCTGTAAAAACTTGACAAAGGAAAGGGGCGAGGTCGTCAGAGAATTTTTTGAAAAAATCAGCGGAAAACCCATCAGGTCCTGGAGATTTTCCTGATTGCATGGATGATATTGCCAGCTGAATTTCTTCTTTTGTGATGGGAGCTTCTAAAATTTGCCGAGATTCTGAAGAAATCGAAGGAATATCAATAGAATCAAAAAAAATTTCCAAATCCTTTAAGTTTGTTGTATATTCTGAGGTATATAATTTGGAATAAAATGACCTGAAAATATCATTAATCACTTGTTGGTCAGATGTCACCTCTCCTTTATCTGTCCTAACTCCAGTAATAATTTGCTTAGCTCTAATACCACGTAGTTGATTAGCTAGAAGTTTACTGGTTTTTTCGCCATGTTCATAAAATTCACTCTTGTTCCTTATTAAACAACCTTCAATTTGTCGAGTAGAAAGTAAGTTAAGTTTAGTTTGTAATGTCATACGTTCCTTGTACAGAGCGGGTGATGGAGATTGAGCATATTGTCTGTCAATGTCCAGAATTTGATCTAAAATAGCCTTCTGTTCCTGTATTAAGGATCGTCTTTTAAATGCTGCCAATGAAATAAATTCCCCCCTAAGAAATGCCTTCATGGCCTCCCATATCGTTTTATTTGGCATACCAGGAGTTTTATTTTCTTTCAAAAAAAAATTAATTTTAGAAGAAATATTCACAACCAATTTTTCATCTGTAAGTAATAATGGATCCAATCTCCAATGCTTTCTCATGGAGTCACATCCATGGAGGATCATTTTAAGTACAAGAGGGGCATGATCAGAAACCGAGATGCTATCATAACTGCAAGAGCAAAGGTTATTAATTAATAAATTGTCAACAAAAAAATAATCTATTCTGGTATAAGTATGGTGTACGTGAGAGAAAAAAGAATAGTCCCTGCCGTTAGGATGTAAAAAACGCCAAGGATCTGTAAGGCTATATTCCTCAAGAAAAGGCTTAACATAAGTTGCAGATTTATTAAGACTAGCAGGTTTTGAAGATGAGCGATCTAAGATCGGATCCATATACAAATTAAAGTCACCCCCAAGAATTAGAGAATGAGTATTTAAATCTAGAAGTTGCGAAAAAAGGTTGCGAAAAAAGTGCACATCATCAAAATTCGGTGCATACAGATTAGCCAAGGTGACATGTTTATCGCCAAGTTTACCTGATACTATTACAAATCGTCCATTTTTATCTAATACAACATTAGAGGGAATAAATGGGATATTTCGATCAATAAGAATAGCAGCGCCCCTGGCCTTAGCTTTAAAATTTGAATGAAAAAATTGTCCTGACCAACATTTTGACAAACGCAAGTGGTCGGAATCCTGCAAATGGGTTTCCTGCAAAAACAATACCCCAGGCTTAAACTGCTTTAGACGTGACATGACTCTCTTTCGTTTAATTGGATGGTTCAACCCCTTCACATTCCAGCTTACCAAAGTAAGATTACTATTCATTCAAAGAGTAAAATTTATATATTATGTTGTGTAGCCCAAAGAAGAGTAAAGTGAGGTACGGGTAAAAAAAAAAAAAAAAAAAGGAGGGGGTAAGGGGGGTGTAAATAAAACAAAAAACAAAACAAAACAAAAAAAAAAATTAAAAAAAATAAAAATAAAAAAAAGATAAAAAAATCCAACAACCAAACCTATAACAACACTCCAGCCGGTTGCAAAAAAACAGCAACCGCTCCATCTCCTGCTCTATTTTCATCCTAACAGAATGCTCCCATACAACTGGCTTCAATCCTGCATAATATGAACGTTTTACCCTAAAAAAAAAAAAATTAAATGAGATAAAATTAAAAAAAGGATTAAGTAAACAACAACGTATAGGGAGCCAATTTTACCTTGTTTTTAAACATCTAAAAATGCATCAATGTCCAGTCAGTGCAGCTTCAAAGAAGTAACAAGCAGTCCAGCGCGGCAGCTGGTCAACCCAGAAATGTCCAGTTCAAGGCGAAAATTGCTGGTTTCTCTCCATGGTTTGCATGAAGCAGGTGGCCTCCGAGACGGACGCCAGCCACTGGTTTTTGCCGTCTGGAAGAGTTATCCGGAGCCTGGCGGGGAAAAGAAGAGAAGGACGAAAACCTCTCTTGTACAACTCGGACATAACCTCCTTATATTCGGCTCGTTGCTTCTGAACGTCGGCGTTATAATCCTCGTAGAACTGAAGTTTATGCCCACGATATTCCAAAGTCCCACGGCGTTTCCGCGCTTCTCTCATCACCAAGTCTTTGGTCCGAAACCGGTGGAAACAAATAATGACAGCGCGCGGCTTCCCATTCGGACTCGGCTTGGGCATGAGGCTGCGGTGGGCTCTATCCAGCTCTGGGGGAGATGGCAAAGTTTGTGCGCCAAAGACGTCCACCAACAGCCGAGAAAAAAATTCAGATGGCCGTGGACCCACATCAAAGGACTCCGGCAGACCCACCAGACGAATATTCAGCCTCCTGCTTCTTCCCTCCAGGTCAGAAAGTTTGTTTTTCAAAAGTTTGTTCTCCTCCTGCATTGACTCACATGTAACTTCAAGCGCCGCTAGGCGCTGGCTGACGTCCTCCGCGTTGTTTTCAAGGTCGCCAATGCGTTGCTCCTGGTTCGCCACATCTGCTTGAATTTTGTCCAGCTTACCATTAATAAGTTCAAATGAAGCTTTGAAGTCAGCAGCTATGGACATTCTGTGTTGCTCAAGCAAGGCAACAAGTGCAGGGTTAAGGCTGATATTAGCATTCTCAGCTAAGCTGGTGTTAGTATTGTTCCCTGCTGCCTCCCTTTCAGTCTGCTTTCTTGTTTTGGACATATTTCACAACTCAAAACAGATTCTGCACGTATTAAATGTCCAAAACATTAACAGCTTACAGCAGAATAGGGTTTAAAAAGTAAAGAAAAAAATACAGCAGGAGCCAGCAACGCACACACCTACTCCATTGCCCATTACAGCAGTTTTAAAAGCCTGCGGTACATGGCCTAAAGTTAATGAAGAATTGATTATTTGAAGAATAAAGCTACCACTTCTTTAAATATACCTGGTAGGAATAGGGTCTAAAAGACAAGTTGAAGGCTTGGATGAGGAAACTATTTTGTCTAACTCTAAAAGGTCAGTTTGTGGAGATGTGAGAATGACAAGGCAGAGTTCTCTCTCAAGTCAGCTTTATTCACATCATCATCATCTCAAAGCAGTAAGAGATACACACAGGAAACTCTCGTCCTTAAATATCAGGACTCTTACAGTTCACAGGTCACATGTATCACAGACCACCTTGCATTATAAAGACAGTCACAATGCATCCTCTCTCCATGATATCACTTCCACTGTCTACAATGCGTCCCTTCTTTAATCCTTTAATTAAACCCCCCACAGTCTCAAGCCTTGCATACCAAAACTAAGATTCTTGCAGCTTCCTGTAATCACCAAGGAAGCTGCCTTTGTTCTGACCTAAAATGTGAGTCACAAAACAGGTCCCGTATGTGTGTCCATCACACAAAGCCCCCCCAACATTTTAGAACAAACAGAACAAACAAGAGAATAACAACATGCATGCCATAATAGTATCAATACACATCAGTCCACATGCTGCCTAGGCTTCAGTCTCCTGCCGTATCTGCTGTGGCTGGGATTCAACGTTCCTGCGGCGCTGTCACGCTGGGGGTTTGCCGTCTGGGGGTGGAAACCTTTTGTCAGCACCTGTGGGTGTTCTGGGGAAACATTACTCTGTGAAGCCCCCCGCGGTGGTCTACCTCACCGCGGGGCCCTCGCCAACAGCACCTGCTCATCTGCCACCACAAAAGCGGGTTTGAGTCTGTTTATGCCAACTTTCTCTTTCCTACCCCCCAAATCTAGCAAAAACTGCTTGTCCCCTGTTTCTAGCACTCTGAACGGTCCGTCATAAGGCGGTCGCAGTGGGGTTCGATGCGCATCGTGTCTGACAAAAACAAACTCTGCGTTCTTCAAAGTTTTAGGCACAAAAACGTGTGGGAAACTGTGATGCGCGGGGCCGGGCAGCGTGCTTGATTCTATGTTACTCCGCAACAGCTGAGACGGGGAGGCGTCTGGCGCAGGGTTATCTGGGAGAAACTGCGCAAACACGAGCTCCGCTGGGGAGGCTTCTAAGTCCTCTTTAGGCGCAGAACACAACCCCAATAACACCCATGGTAACTTGTCCACCCAATTTGCATCCGTCAGTGACTCTCTGAGAGCCGCTTTCAATGACCTATGAAAACGTTTGCATAACCCGTTAGCCTGCGGATTGTACGCGGTTGTGCGGTGAATTGTGACACCCAGGCTGCCGGCCATTGTCGACCAAAGCTCGGACACAAATTGAGGGCCTCTGTCGGACGTAATGTCCGACGGAACGCCGAAGCGCGCCACCCAAGCTGTTAAAAACGCGCATGCCACCTCCTCGGCCGTGGTTGATGCCAGCGGGACCACTTCAGGCCAGCGCGTGGTGCGGTCCACCATTGTCAGAAGGCGTGTGCACCCTTGTGACGGCGGGAGGGGGCCCACGAGGTCCACATGAACGTGATCGAACCTCTTGGCCGGAATGTGAAACGGCTCCAAAGGAGCCCTCGTGTGCCTGTGTATTTTGGCTCGTTGACATGCCGTGCAGGCTGCCGCCCACTCTTTAACTTGTTTGCGGAGGCTCGGCTGCACAAATTTCTCTCCTACCATTTTGACCGACGCGCGCACTCCAGGGTGCGCCAAAGAATGAACCGAGTCAAAAACGCGGCGGCGCCACACGGCCGGTACTACTGGACGCGGCCGTTCAGTGGAGACATCGCAGATTAGGGGGGGCATACCGTCTTGCAGCACTCTGCTCTCCAGCCTTAACCCTGTTGGTCCAGACTGAAGCGCGCGCACATCCGCGTCACCAACCTGCTCCGCGGCCATGGCTGCGTAATCTACTCCCACGCTGACTGGGGCTGCCACGGTGCGCGAGAGGCAATCTGCCACTACATTGAGTTTGCCCGCCACATGCTGAATATCAGTGGTAAACTCTGATATCGCGGCCAGCTGTCTCTGCTGCCGGCCTGACCACAGTTCAGAAACCTTGGCCATCGCGAATGTTAGCGGTTTGTGGTCAACGAATGCGGTGAAAGAGCGTCCTTCCAGCCAGAACTGAAAGTGGCGGATGGCCAAATGGAGAGCCAGCAGCTCCCTGTCGAACGCGCTGTATTTACGTTTGCTATCGCGCAAGGTCCTGCTGAAAAATGCGAGGGACTGCCAAACCCCGGCTACATGCTGCTCCACGACCGCCCCTATGGCCACATCTGACGCGTCAGTGGTGAGCGCTATGCGGGCCGTTGGGTCTGGGTGTGCCAACAACGCAGCCTTTGCCAAGGCTGCTTTCACCTCCGAGAACGCTTGGTCCCGCTCCGGGGACCACTCGACCTTATCTGCGGGTTTCTTTTTTTTTGAGCGCGGCATACAGCGGCTGCCTGAGTTGCGCCGCGCGGGGGAGAAAACGGTTATAAAAATTCACCATTCCCAAAAACTCCTGCAATGCTCTGGTCGTCTGCAGCCGGGGAAAATCTGCCACTGCACGCATTTTGTCAGGAAGCGGAACTGCTCCTTCAGGGGAGACGCGGTGTCCTAAAAAATCGATCTGCACCACCCCGAACTGACACTTCGCTGGGTAACTGAAAACTGAGAAAACGGAAAACTGTGGCCAGGTGTTTTTCGTGTTCGTCTTCGGACGCGCTGGCTACTAAAATATCGTCCAAGTAGATGAACATGAAAGGGAGATCGCGAAGCACCGCATCCATCATGAGTTGGAACATCTGAGCAGCCCCTTTAAGTCTGAATGGCATGCGTAAAAACTCGAATAGGCCAAACAGAGTTATTACCGCTGTTTTGGGTATGTCCTCAGCGCGCACTGGGACCTGGTGGTAACCGCGGACCAAGTCTATTTTAGAAAAAACGGGCGCCCCTGCCAAATGAACGGAAAAATCTTGGATATGTGGGATTGGGTAGCGGTCGTGCGCTGTAGCGTTGTTTAACCTGCGGAAATCCCCGCAAGGTCGCCATGATCCGTCAGCTTTCGGGACCATGTGTAGCGGGGAAGCCCAAGGACTATTTGAACGTCTGATAATGCCCAACCTCTCCAGGTTGGCAAACTCCTCGTGCGCTATGGCCAGTTTAACTGCGTCCAAGCGCCGAGCTTTTGCAAAAACGGGTGGTCCGGTAGTGGTAATAAAATGCTCCACCCCGTGTTTAGCGACTGTTGCCGAAAATGTGGGGACCGTGAGTGCTGGGAACTGAGTGAGCAGTGTGTGGAACTTACCGCTTGCAGCTGTGACGTTGGCTTGTGCTGTTGGCGGGGCCACTCGCGCTGTACAGGGGATAGAATCAAAAGAAAGTGCATTAACCAGGCGCCTGTTAGCAAGATCAACCAACAAACCATGTGAGCACAAAAAATCAGCCCCCAACATATTGAAATTCACTGCTGCTACAACAAAAGTCCACTCAAATGTACGGCCGTGTAGAGACAGAAGCAGGGCCTTCTCACCAAAGGTCTTAATCTCCGAGCCGTTCGCTGCTGTAACCGGGGGACCTCCGGAACCAGCTATTCTGTCCGCGTAGGAAGGTGTGATGAAACTCAACTGGGAGCCTGTGTCGACGAAGAACTGCCTCCCCGAGCGTGCGTCCGACAAGTAGAGCAGCTTGTTCTCCTCCCCGAGGGCCACGGCTGCTACCGACCCCCGGTCTTGGCGTTTCCCAAACGCCTGAACTGGCACGGTGGTACACATTTAAACATACGGAGCATAATCCCCAAAAGAGATGAGATTTCGGTGTTGCTGTTGGACTCAAATCTGGACTACCTTTGTCTCTCAGAAAGCTGGCTACACAGGAACATAGACACTAATATGATCGATATTGCGGGCTATCAGTGTTTTAGAAAAGACAGGCAGGTAGGGAGGGGAGGAGGTGTTTTAATTTACATCAAAGAGAAATATAAATGTCAACTAGTTGATTTGAATACTTCACCCGAATGTTTAGCTGTTAATGTATGTCTCTCTCCGGTAATGAATTTCAACATTGCAGTAGTGTACAACCCACCGTCACACAATTCTTCCTTTTATAATGAATTAAGTGATCTGGTTAAACAACTTGAGAAGAACAGAGAAACAATAATTCATGGTGACTTTAATATTAACTGGTCTGATAAAAAGGACAAACAGAAACTGAAAAGCCTCATGACTAAATTTAATTACCAACAAATGATCAAAGGACCCACCAGGATAACCAAACAATCTAGAACACTTATTGACATGGTATTTACTAATAAACCAGAACGAATAACCAGAACCTATAATCTTGTAACTGGTCTCTCAGATCATAACATGGTTCTTGCTGTCAGAAAACTTACTAAAAAGCGACTACAGTATTTTGGGGGAGTCGATATTGACAAATCAAATTTTATTATTCCCAAATCAAAAAATGAGGAGTTTGAACGTTACTTAGAGAATCAAAATTGGGAGCAGCTCATGTCAATATATGAAGTAGATGATTGTTGTAATTTTATAACTGCAACAATTACAAAGTCTATAGAAAAATTTACAAAGCAAATTAAAAGTAGACAACAGAAGATTAGCCTACCATGGTTAAATAATGAAATAAGAAAACTTATGAAGAGGCGAGACTATGCATTGAAAACATCATTAACCTCTAAACTACAAAATGATCACCTTGTGTACAAAAGTTTAAGAAATAAAGTGGTACATGAGCTGCGAAAATCAAAAGTATCTTATTACAATAATAATAATAATACAACAGTTCCCTATGGAGGCATTTAAATAACTTAACTAATAAAAAAAACGATCAGAAGGGGGTAAAGGAACTTAGAATCAATGGCAAGACTGTCAGTGACAAGGCTACTTTGGCAAATGAATTTAATTCATACTTTGTGGGCTCTGTGGAAGACTTAACAAAAATTTTTGTGCTGCCAAATGTGCTCAACAACACAAATTCCATACTTCCAACAGATTCTTTTCACATCGATGAGGTAAATGAGGAGTTAATTGCTGGTATTGTTAAAACACTGTCAAACTCAAAAACTAATGATATCTACAATATGAGCACCTCCTTTCTCAAAATGCACAGCAAAATATTAATCAAACCACTGACTCATCTCATTAATCTCTCCATTAGGTCTAGTACATTTCCATCTGGCTGGAAAAAAGCTGTCGTCATACCAGTTCATAAATCAGGCAGTAAAGACGATATATGCAATTACCGCCCAATCTCTATTTTACCAGTCCTGTCTAAGGTTCTTGAAAAAGTTGTAGCTACACAGCTGATAGACTACTTACAAGACAGTCAACTTCTTCATCCACATCAATTTGGTTTTAGACCAGGATACTCAACAGAAACAGCAAATTGTTGCCTTATTGAAAACGTCAAACAGTCCTTGGACAGGGGTAATATGGTAGGAGCTGTTTTTCTAGATCTCAAAAAGGCTTTCGATACTGTAAACCACAGTTTGCTTTTATCCAAAATGGTATCTTTTAACTTCTCCCCAGATACATTAGAATGGTTTGCATCTTATCTCCAGAATAGAGAACAGTGTGTAAAAGTTCACCAGGATAAATCCTCATTTTTAAACAACCGCATGGGTATCCCACAAGGGTCCATTCTTGGTCCTTTACTTTTCAGCATTTTTATTAATGACTTGCCGTTACACTGCTCAGCTGCAACATGCCAATTTTATGCAGATGATGCAGTTATTTACACAGCTGCCAAGACTCCAGCACAGGCTGCAGATGTACTGTCCACAAGTATGGTTGATGTCCAAGAGTGGCTCCTCCAGAACCATCTATTGCTGAACCTTCAGAAAACAGTCTCAATGTGCTTTTCAATCAAAAAATGTAACCTGCAACGTTTTAAAGTTAATATACATGATCATGACATCAGTTTAGCTACAGAATTCAAATACATTGGCATTGTACTAGATCCTCAACTCAAATTTAATCTTCATATAAAGAAAATTTCAAAAACAGTAAAAAAAAAATCTGAACTGCTTTAAATTAATTAGATATTACATACCTTATGAAGCAGCTGTACTGTATATGCATTCTATGGTTTTTTCTCATATATCATACTGTTTGACAGTCTGGGCTCAAGCAACCCCTTCCACAATAAGACATATAGGTTCATTATATAATCAAACCCTAAAAATCTTGGACAAAAAGCCCATTAGGTGGCATCACTGTAATGTTTTAAAAAAATACAACCTATTGAGTTTTGAGAGTTTCATTGACCTCTGTTTTCTGAAATTAACGTTCAAATGTTTCCATAAATCAGCACCCGAGCCACTTGCTGGTTTCATCCAAAGACAGGACAGCAGCAGAGCCACCAGGAGTTCTGTTAACAATAACTGTAAAATATTCCACCGCAGAACCACATTTGGACAAACAGCTTTCTCTATAAAGGGCAGTCACATCTGGAACACAATGCCAAATGTAATTAAAATAATAACGGACTTTAAAACATTCACTAAAAAGGTTAAAAACTGGCTGAAAAATAAACAAGAATGTACTCATGTATGAATTGATTGTCTGCAAAGTGAGAGTGAATGAAGGGAAGGAATGAATGTATTTGTTTATAGTGAGTGACGAAGGGAGGGAGGCCTGAAATAGGCAAATGTGAGTCAGGTTGTTATATTTGTGTATTTATAATATTTATAATATTTATAATTGTGTATTTATAATCTTTTTGCATTGATGTATGTGGCTATTGTGTATTTTTTTTTTTTTTTTACTTGATTCTCTTTTCTAAAGCCCATCCAGGGACAAGAGTTGCAAATTAGCTAATAGCTATACACTCTATGTGCAACACATCAGATTGATTGTCATTGATTAATTGTCTATGTTTATTGCACTGTCCCTGTCAAATAAACTAATCTATCTATTTGCGTGCCCTCTCTGCGAAACGGCAATGGTAGAAACAAAGGACGTCCGATCCGCGTTCCTTGGCCCCTGCCGCAGCCGTCGTCGGTGAGTCTGGTACCGCTGCCTCTGGCCCCCTGTCGTCTCCGGTCGTCGCGCCGAGTTCCGCTGCAGCGGCCGTGGCTGCGCGCCGCTTGGTGGCGTTGACAATCCGCTGCGCCTCTCGGCCCAGCGCGCGGTAGTCCCGTTGGGCCAACAGTGGCGAACTGGCCAGGGTCGCTCTCACTGCTGACGGTAGAGTCCTGAGGAAAAGGTGGGTGAAAATGAAGTGATCGTCGTCAGGGTCTTTCAACCTCAACAACTTCTCCATCAGGTTCGTGGGCATGTCATTTTCCAACTCCGTCAGCGCGAGGAGCCTCTCTGCTCACTCCTCCACCGAGGGAGGGAATTGCTGGATGAGTGCAGCCTTCAACGTGCCGTATTTGTCGCTGTACGGTGGCTGCACGGTGGCGCAGTGGTTAGCACTGCGGCAGCACAGTTTACCCTTGGCCGGGGGATTGTGGGGATCGTGGGATCGTGGGTTCGATCCCAGCCCCCGACCAACAGTGATCTGTGTGGAGTTTGCATGTTCTCCCCGTGTTGCGTGGGTTTACTCCGGGATTTCTCCGGTTTCCTCCCACATGCCAAAAACATGCATGTTAGGTTAATTGGCTGTTCTAAATTGTCCCTAGATATCTGTTTCCTATAGGCCCTTAGAATAGAGGGTTAGTATTAATGAAAGCGCTTTGAGTGGTCTTTGTGACTAGAAAAGCGCTATATAAGTGCAGGTTAGTTAGTTAGTTAGTTAGCTGTCCGGCGGCTGGTCGATCAGGCTCTCCACATGCTGGGCCGTGTTGTTGTCCAGCTTTGGACTACGACTACGTGGTAGAATTTTGTGGCGTCTACCGATATCCCCCGGAGGTTGAACTGCGCCTCAACCACGTTGAACCAGGAGTGCGGATTGTTTTGCCAGAAGTCCGGTAGCTGGACTGTGGCGGCATTCGCTTGGCTGGGGGCTCCTGACGAGGCTGGCCCGGGGGAATTCTCCTCTTGCATGATACATCTCGGATCACCAGTGTGGAGATGTGAGAATGACGAGGCAGAGTTCTCTCTCAAGTCAGCTTTATTCACATCACCATCATCTCAAAGCAGTAAGAGATACACACAGGAAACTCTCATCCTTAAATATCAGGACTCTTACAGTTCACAGGTCACATGTATCACAGACCACCCTGCATTATAAAGACAGTCACAATGCATCCTCTCTCCATGATATCACTTCCACTGTCTACAGTGCATCCCTTCTTTAATCCTTTAATTAAACCCCCCACAGTCTCAAGCCTTGCATACCAAAACTAAGATTCTTGCAGCTTCCTGTAATCACCAAGGAAGCTGCCTTTGTTCTGACCTAAAATGTGAGTCACAAAACAGGTCCCGTATGTGTGTCCACCACAAGTTAGAGTAAACTGATCCAAACAGATGTTAATTGAAGGAGTTGTAGTAGTTACTGTATTTAAGTTAACAGTGGGAAGAATCTGACTGATTTTATCTCTGATAGGTGAAATTTTATTATTGAAAAAGTTCATAAAGTCCTGACTAGTAAGCTCTAAGGGAATGCTAGGATCTACAGAGTCCTGACTCTTTGTCAGCCTGGCTACAGTCCTGAAAAGATACCTGGGATTATTCTTGTTCTCTTCTATTAATGCAGAATAATAACTCGTTCTAGCTTTTCTAAGATATTTTTTTATAAATTAAAAGATGATTTCTCCAAGCTAGATAGATTTCATCTAAATTAGTGGAGCGCCATTCTTTCTAATTGACGAGTCTTCTGTTTTAAGCTATGAGTTTGTGTTGAACCAAGGGGTTAGAAATCTCTGATCAGACTTTTTCTTTTTTAAAGGGGCCTACATTTCTAGAGTCTGATGCAGAGAAGCTGTAACACTATCTACCATGCTATCAATTACAGAAGGAGCAAGCTGTCTATAGCTTATTTCCGTTGTGTTGACACATGGCATAGAGGAAACAATCTGCATAAATTTGGTTACAACATCATCTGAGAGTAGATTTTATCTGTATGGATTTGGGCTTGGACATCTCACCCTACACTCTATGTGGTCTTTAAAAGCCCTGAGCAAAAACTTCCAAATTAAGGCAAACATGGCTGTTAACCAAAAATCACAATATGGCAGAGGATATACAGTTAAAGTTCTGTTAGTTCTGCTACTTCTGGCAGGAGATATTCACCTTAACCCTGGACCTGCCACTATTAAACAGCAGACCACTGGGTTAGCACAAAACCGAGCTGTACAAAAGCAAAAACAACATTTATTTTTCCAAACTGTTAATCATGCACGAGTTCTTTGGGACACCAAGGCTAAACCAAAGGGGATCCTCGGCGGACATTTAAACATACGGAGCATAATCCCCAAAAGAGATGAGATTTCGGTGTTGCTGTTGGACTCAAATCTGGACTACCTTTGTCTCTCAGAAAGCTGGCTACACAGTAACATAGACACTAATATGATCGATATTGTGGGCTACCAGTGTTTTAGAAAAGACAGGCAGGTAGGGAGGGGAGGAGGTGTTTTAATTTACATCAAAGACAAATATAAATGTCAACTGGTTGATTTGAATACTTCACTTGAATGTTTAGCTGTTAATGTATGTCTCTCTCCGGTAATGAATTTCAACATTGCAGTAGTGTACAACCCACCGTCACACAACTCTTCCTTTTATAATGAATTAAGTGATCTGGTTAAACAACTTGAGAAGAACAGAGAAACAATAATTCATGGTGACTTTAATATCAACTGGTCTGATAAAAAAGACAAACAAAAACTGAAAAGCCTCATGACTAAATTTAATTACCAGCAAATCATCAAAGGACCCACCAGGATAACCAAACAATCCAGAACACTTATTGACATGGTATTTACTAATAAACCAGAAAGAATAACCAGAACCTATAATCTTGTAACTGGTCTCTCAGATCATAACATGGTTCTTGCTGTCAGGAAACTTACTAAAAAGCGACTACAGTATTTTGGGGGAGTCGATATTGACAAATCAAATTTTATTATCCCCAAATCAAAAAATGAGGAGTTTGAACATTACTTAGAGAATCAAAATTGGGAGCAGCTCATGTCAACATGTGAAGTAGATGATTGTTGTAATTTTATAACTGCAACAATCACAAAGTCTATAGAAAAATTTTCAAAGCAAATTAAAAGTAGACAACAGAAGATTAGCCTACCATGGTTAAATAATGAAATAAGAAAACTTATGAAGAGGCGAGACTATGCACTGAAAACATCACTAACCTCCAAACTACAAAATGATCACCTTGTGTACAAAAGTTTAAGAAATAAAGTGGTACATGAGCTGCGAAAATCAAAAATATCTTATTACAATAAACTGATAGATCATGCAAAGGGTAACAACAGTTCCCTATGGAGGCATTTAAATAACTTAACTAATAAAAAAAACGATCAGAAGGGGGTAAAGGAACTTAGAATCAATGGCAAGACCGTCAGTGACAAGGCTACTTTGGCAAATGAATTTAATTCACACTTTGTGGGCTCTGTGGAAGACTTAACAAAAATTTTTGTGCTGCCAAATGTGCTCAACAACACAAATTCCATACTTCCAACAGATACTTTTCACATCGATGAGGTAAATGAGAAGTTAATTGCTGGTATTGTTAAAACACTGTCAAACTCAAAAACTAATGATATCTACAATGATAATCTAAACAATGATATCTGCACCTCCTTTCTCAAAATGCACAGCAAAATATTAATCAAACCACTGACTCATCTCATTAATCTCTCCATTAGGTCTAGTACATTTCCATCTGGCTGGAAAAAAGCTGTCGTCATACCAGTTCATAAATCAGGCAGTAAAGACGATATATGCAATTACCGCCCAATCTCTATCTTACCAGTCCTATCTAAGGTTCTTGAAAAAGTTGTAGCTACACAGCTGATAGACTACTTACAAGACAATCTACTTCTTCATCCACATCAATTTGGTTTTAGACCAGGATACTCAACAGAAACAGCAAATTGTTGCCTTATTGAAAACGTCAAACAGTCCTTGGACAGGGGTAATGTGGTAGGAGCTGTTTTTCTAGATCTCAAAAAGGCTTTCGATACTGTAAACCACAGTTTGCTTTTATCCAAAATGGTATCTTTTAACTTCTCCCCAAATACATTAGAATGGTTTGCATCTTATCTCCAGAATAGAGAACAGTGTGTAAAAGTTCACCAGGATAAATCCTCATTTTTAAACAACCGCATGGGTATCCCACAAGGGTCCATTCTTGGTCCTTTACTTTTCAGCATTTTTATTAATGACCTGCCGTTACACTGCTCAGCTGCAACATGCCAACTTTATGCAGATGATGCAGTTATTTACACAGCTGCCAAGACTCCAGCACAGGCTGCAGATGTACTGTCTACAAGTATGGTTGATGTCCAAGAGTGGCTCCTCAAGAACCATCTATTGCTGAACCTTCAGAAAACAGCCTCAATGTGCTTTTCAATCAAAAAATGTAACCTGCAACATTTTAAAGTTAATATACATGATCATGACATCAGTTTAGTTACAGAATTCAAATACCTTGGCATTGTACTAGATCCTCAACTCAAATTTAATCTTCATATAAAGAAAATTTCAAAAACAGTAAAAAAAAATCTGAACTGCTTTAAATTAATTAGATATTACATACCTTACGAAGCAGCTGCACTGTATATGCATTCTATGGTTTTTTCTCATATATCATACTGTTTGACAGTCTGGGCTCAAGCAGCCCCTTCCACAATAAGACATATAGGTTCATTATATAATCAAACCCTAAAAATCTTGGACAAAAAGCCCATTAGGTGGCATCACTGTAATGTTTTAAAAAAATACAACCTATTGAGTTTTGAGAGCTTCATTGACCTCTGTCTTCTGAAATTAACGTTCAAATGTTTTCATAAATCAGCACCCGAGCCACTTGCTGGTTTTGTCCAAAGACAGGACAGCAGCAGAGCCACCAGGAGTTCTGTTAACAATAACTGTAAAATATTCCACCGCAGAACCACATTTGGACAAACAGCTTTCTCTATAAAGGGCAGTCACATCTGGAACACAATGCCAAATGAAATTAAAATAATAACGGACTTTAAAACATTCACTAAAAATGTTAAAAACTGGCTGAAAAATAAACAAGAATGTACTCATGTATGAATTAATTGTCTGCAAAGTGAGAGTGAATGAAGGGAAGGAATAAATGTGTTTGTTTATAGTGAGTGACGGAGGGAGGAAGGCCTGAAATAGGCAAATGTGAGTTATGTTATATGTGTTAAATGTGAGTCAGGCTGTTATATTTGTGTATTTATAATATTTATAATATTTATGTTAAATGTGAGTCAGGCTGTTATATTTGTGTATTTATAATATTTATAATATTTATAATTGTGTATTTATAATTTTTCTGCATTGATGTATGTGGTTATTGTGTATATTTTTTATCTTGATTCTTTTTTCTAAAGCCCATCCAGGGACAAGAGTTGCAAATTAGCTAATAGCTATACACTCTATGTGCAACACATCAGATTGATTGTCTTTGATTAATTGTCTATGTTTATTGCACTGTCCCTGTCAAATAAACTAATCTACTACTACTACTGAAAAAAAAAGCTGCAGACACAGCTGTGAACAGAAAGCCAAAGGAGTGCTTTGTTTGGTATAGATTTGATTGACCTCTCATTCGATTAATAAGAGCCTTGAATTGGGTTTCTGAAACCTTGAAGAACCAATGACTGAAAACCTAGCAAGAAGGACCCGCCTACCAACGGCTGCGAATATAGCCAGCCAATTGAAGCAGAGAACTTCGACAATTGAAAGCGTACGTCCCGTGCGTAAAATCTGTTTTGTGTAAGCCGCTGGGTGACACACACGCGTTCGCCAGTCTTTTTTTCTTACTACTGTTCTTATTTGTTTTGAAAAATCGTTCGCCAAAACCGCAATCATGGAAGCGCAAAACCGCAATAATGGAATTATGGTTTGACCGGGTCGTGTGACCAGAACCACAAGTCCGTAACAAGCGGACCAGCGTCATGTTCGTCTGACAATGAGGAAGAGAAGTTCGCCAGCGACACTGCTGTTGTGGACAGGTAAGTGTTATAAGCTAAATTATTCTTTATCCCTGAAAATTGTAATCAAAATGACTTTTGACCGATCGGTAAATTACAACGGTGCGTCATCGCAACATGACGGACCCGGACCGCTCCGGTCCAGTCCGGACAGCGCACGGACCGTGTCCAGTCCGTGTGCCGCGTCCGGACCGTGAACACTCCCCCCCCGCTACTCTTCCGTAGCAGATTGCAGATATTATTGCAGATATTTTAGTACAACTGTGCGTAGTAGACCGCGGCGCACCGTCCCCGCGGTCCGTCATGTAGCGATGGGCGATGTCCGTCCTCTGTAGCGGGGGGGGGGAGTTGTTATCTTCTACATTACAGATATTTTAGTATAATTTTTAGTGCACTGTAGGTTATTTTTTCTTGTAAAAAAAAGCCACACATTTTTTACGTGGCATGCTTTTTTGTGTGTGGGGGCTTGTTTGTTCATTCATTCATTCATGAATGAATAAACAACCCCCCCCCCCCACACACACACACATGCAGCCCTTCACCTTTCATTAGAGCCCAAGATGAAGCTTCTATATTGAATCATTCAGAAGTTACAGACGTTTTTCCAAACTGTGCCATTTGGCACAATTTGCACAGTTCAAAAACGCCTGGGAACAACCTGAGTAAAAAGCTGTGTAATATATTCATTTTTTGTGGTATTGTTACAAAATTTTGACCTCAGCTGGATAACACTTGGTTCTACATTTCTGTTGCATTTTCCAGCCCGGATCTGACAGCTGTGTGTTATTTGCAAGCATTTGTATCCAAAAAAAACACCCAGGTGAAATGTATTTTCTTCAAGTTCAGTATGTTTAGATGACTGTTACTCATTGGCAGGAGCACTTAGAGTGATTATGACTGTTTTGCCAAAAAATTCAAAGTGTTTTCTTTTAAATGAGACCAACCCCATGAAGATGCTGCAAAGGGTTGAAGAACAGCTTTTGATTTACTTTGGGTACGTTATTTTTTGGCGTTTTTAGGGAAATTGACCAGAGTGCAAGGGGTTAACAGACAATGGTCTGACAGTACAGGGTTATGAGGAGACACTACCAGATTTTCTATTTCTATGCCGTATGTCAGAACAAGGTCCAACTTATGGTGGAGATAATGAGTAGAATTTCCTGCTTTCTGAGAAAATCCCATCAAGTCTAATATTGAATTAAATGCCATATTAAGGCAATCACTATCTACATGTATATTAAAGTCCCCTACTATAATTATTCTATCTGATTTCAGCACTAAATCAGCAAAGAATTTGGCAAATTCGCATAAAAACTCTGAGTAGGTTGATGGAGGACGATAAACTATGGCAAATAAAATTGGGTTTAGCCTAAAATTGCTAAAATGCCCAATACTGAGGTCCAGGCCCTCAAAGGAATGATTACGTGTTTTTTGCTTTACATTAACTAGTAATTTGGAATGGTAAATTGCTCCTCCTCCTCCACGACCAGAACTTCTGGGATTTTGACAGTTTAAATAACCAGAGGGAGTTGATTCATTTAAACCAACATAATCCTCTTGCCCTAACCAAGTCGTTGTAAGGGATATTAAATCAATCTGATGATCAATTAACAGATCATGGACTAGCAGAGACTTGGGAGTTAGAGACCTAATATTTAACAAACCGCATTTAATTTTTAAATTATGAGGAGGACACCCGAGGTCGCAGGCCGATGATTGATTTTGTTATTGTGTCATCAGACCTGCGACCATATGTCTTGGACACCCGGGTAAAGAGAGGTGCAGAGCTGTCAACTGATCACCACCTGGTGGTGAGTTGGATCCGATGGCAGGGGAGGAAGCCATTCAGACCTGGTAGACCCAAACGTATAGTGAGGGTGTTCTGGGAACGTCTGGCTGAGGCCCCTGTCCGGGAGGTCTTCAACTCCCACCTCCGGAAGAACTTCAACCACATTCCGAGGGAGTCTGGAGACATGGAGTCTGAGTGGGCCATATTCTCCACCTTTGTTGTTGAAGCGGCGGCCCAGAGCTGCTGCCGCAAGGTGGTCGGTGCATCTCGTGGTGGCAACCCCTGAACCAAGTGGTGGACACCAGTGGTGAGGGGGGCCATTAAACTGAAGAAGGAGTCCTATCAAGCTTGGTTGGCTTGTGAGACTCCTGAAGCAGCTGAGGTGTACTGGCAGGCCAAGCGGAGTGTAGCTTGGGTGGTTGCTCAAGCAAAAACCCGGGTATGAGAGGAGTTCGGTGAGGCCATGGAACAAGACTTTCGGTTGGCCTCGAAGAGATTCTGGCAAACTGTCCGGTGGCTCAGGAGGGGAAAGCAGCTCCCTGTCCACACTGTGTATGGTGCAGATGGGACACTGTTGACTTCGACTGGGGATATCGTCAGGCGGTGGAATGAATACTTCGAGGATCTCCTCAATCCCACTGATACACCTTCCACAGAGGAAGCAGGGTTTGGGGACGAGGAGGATGACTCGCCTATCACAGGGGCTGAGGTCGCCAAGGTGGTTAAAAATCTCCTTGGTGGCCGGGCCCCGGGAGTGGACGAGATTCGCCCTGAGTACCTCAAGGCCCTGGATGTTGTTGGGCTGTCATGGTTGACACGCCTCTGCAACATTGCGTGAAGGTCGGGGGCAGTGGCTTTGGCATGGCAAACCGGGGTGGTGGTTCCTCTCTTCAAAAAAGGGGACCGGAGGGTGTGCTCCAACTTTAGAGGGATCACACTCCTCAGCCTCCCTGGGAAGGTCTATGCCAACGTACTGGAGAGGAGAGTTCGGCCGTTGGTCGAACCTCGGATTCAGGAGGAGCAATGTGGTTTTTGTCCTGGCCGTGGCACATCTGACCAGCTCTTTACCCTCTCGAGAATTCTTGAGGGTTCGTGGGAGTTTGCCCAAACAGTTTACATGTGTTTTGTGGACTTGGAGAAGGCATCTGACCGCGTCCCTTGTGGTTTTTTGTGGGGGGTGCTTCAGGAGTATGGGGCATCGGGCTTGTTGTTACGAACTATTCGGTCTCTGTACGACCGTTGTGAGAGTTTGGTTTGTATTGCCAACACTCAGTCGGAGTCATTCCCAGTGAGAGTTGGACTCCGCCAGGGCTGCCCTTTGTCACCGATCCTGTTCATAATTTTTATGGACAGGATTTCTAGGCGCAGCCAGGGAATGGAGAGTGTCATGCTTGGTGACCACAGAATCTCATCTCTGTTGTTTGCAGATGATGTTGTCCTGTTGGCTTCATCCAGCAATGACCTACAGCTCTTGCTGGGACAGTTTGCCGCTGAGTGTGAAGCGGCTGGGATGAGAATCAGCACCTCCAAGTCCGAGTCCATGGTCCTGAGCTGGAAAAAGGTGGATTGTCCTCTCTGGGTTGGGGACAGGCTCCTGCCCCAAGTGGAGGAGTTTAAGTATCTTGGGGTCTTGTTCACGAGTGAGGGGAGAATGGAGCGAGAGATTGACAGACGGATTTGAGCAGCATCTGCAGTGATGCGGACGTTGTACCGGTCTGTTGTGGTGAAGAGGGAGCTTAGTTCTAAGGCAAAGCTGTCGATTTACCAGTCAATCTATGTTCCTACTCTCACCTATGGTCACGAGCTTTGGGTAATGACCGAAAGAACAAGATCGTGGATACAAGCGGCTGAAATGAGCTTTCTCCGCAGGATCGCTGGACTCACCCTCAGAGATAGGGTGAGGAGCTCAGTCATCTGGGAGAGGCTCAGAGTAGAACCGCTGCTCCTCCACACTGAGAGGAGTCAGTTGAGGTGATATGGGCATCTGATTAGGATGCCTCCTGGACGCCTCCCACTTGAGGTGTTTCAGGCACATCCCACTGGGAGGAGACCCCGGGGCAGACCCAGGGCTCGGTGGAGAGACTATGTCTCCCAGCTGGTCTGGGAACGCCTTGGTATCCTCTCTGAAGAGCTGGAGCAGGTGGCTGAGGAGAGGGAAGTCTGGGCTTCTCTGCTTGAACTGCTGCCTCCGCGACCCGGACCTCCGGAAAAGCGGTAGAAGATGGATGGATGGATGGATGGATTATGAGGAGGAACAGAGGCCAAATCATTCAATTTAGAGGGTTCATGTTTAATTTGAGTTTTACCAACTTTTTGTTTAATCACTTTGGAATGCTTATACATTATATTTTTATTTACTTTGGAGGGAGCAGACAATAATTCTCTGATGGGGAAAACAGGGGCTAAGTTGAGGGGTGGCGATAAATGGACAGTACCAGGATAAATGAAAAATACCAGCTTAATCTGCTATGTAGGTTTTTTGAAATCTACTTGATCCATTTTGTTTAATTTACATTTAACATTGAATATCACCTAAACCCATGTCAAACCTCCTCTTGATTTCAGACGTCTTGATTTACTCCCATAATTAAAAGCTCATAAGCTGTCAGTGGGTTCTTTACAAGCATTAACAAAACTGTCAGACCTATATGGAAATAATTGTTTGTGTTTTTTGGTCTTTCTCATCCATCATTAACTCTCTAACATCTGTCACCACCTGTGATTGGCAGTAGAGCTCCCGATTAACTCTTCCTGGAATGTATTAAAACTATGAAGTTTATTTTGAGGTTTAGAAATATCTGCAAATATCCGCAGTTTGGCGAACAAAATGGATGAACTGCTGCTCCTGACTCACAAAAAACGGGATTTTAGCAGATCTGGCGCCCTTTGTTTCACGGAGTCCTGGCTGAGTGAACACATCCCGGACAGCGCGGTGCATCTGGACGGTTTCCAACTGTTTCGCGCTGATCGCAGCCGAGAATTCTCTGGAAAGACTAAGGGTGGTGGAATCTGCTTCTACATAAACGAAGGTTGGTGTACTGATGTCACAGTGTTGAAGAAGTTTTGTAGTCCTAACCTAGAGTCACTGTTCATAAACTGTAAACCCTTTTATTCACCGCGAGAGTTCTCCTCATTTATTCTGGTCGGAATTTATATCCCGCCTGCTGCTTCTACAACAGAGGCCCTGCAGCACCTCGCTGACCAGATAGCAGACGTGGAGGAAAAACATCCAGACTCTCTGCTTATCATTCTGGGTGATTTCAATAGAGCTAATCTCACAAATGAGCTTCCTAAATACAGACAGCATATTAAATGTCCCACCAGGGACACAAATACACTTGACCACTGTTACACAGTTTTAAGAAATGCCTATCATGCCGTCCCCCGTGCAGCTCTGGGTTTTTCTGACCACTGTCTGCTCCATCTTATTCCAACATACAGACAGAAACTAAAAACTTCCAAGCCTGTTGTAAGGACTGTGAAGAAATGGACTGAGGAATCAAAGCTGAAGTTACAAGCCTGCTTTGACTGTACAGATTGGAGTGTTTTTGAAGCTGCAGCCATTAACCTAAATGAACTCACTGACACTGTGACGTCATACATCTGTTTCTGCGAGGACATGTGTGTGCAGACCAAGACCTTCTGCATATACAACAACAATAAACCCTGGTTCATTCCTAAACTGAAGCAGCTACGTCAGACCAAGGAGGAGGCCTACAGGACTGGTGACTGGACTCTGTACAAGCGGGCCAGAAACATGCTGATGAAGGAGATCAGGCTTGCTAAGAGGAGCTACAGTGTGAAGTTACAAAAAAACTTCTCAGCTAACAACTCTGCTTCTGTCTGGAGAGGCCTACGGAATATCACCAACTACAGGAGACCATCCCCCCACCCTGCGGAAAACCTCCAGCTGGCTAATGACCTAAACAGCTTTTACTGCAGGTTTGAAAAGAACCTACAGTTCTCACCTCCCACCCACACAAAAGGATTATCTGCAGCCCCAGGAACTCCATCCCTCCTCCACTCTGACCTCCCACCAGCACTAATGATCTGTGAAGAGGAGGTGCGCCGGGTCTTTCAGAGACAAAAGATCAAGAAGGCTGCAGGACCTGATGGTGTGTCTCCGTCCTGCCTGAGAGTCTGCTCCAACGAGTTGGCCCCCATCTTCACCCGGATCTTTAACAGATCACTGGAGCTGCGTGAAGTGCCTTCCTGCTTCAAACGCTCCATCATCATTCCAGTTCCCAAGAAACCCTCTATTACAGGATTAAACGACTACAGACCTGTTGCCCTGACCTCTGTGGTCATGAAATCCTTGGAGAGATTGGTGCTGAACCACCTGAAGGTCATCACAGGCCCCCTGATGGACCCACTGCAGTTTGCCTACCGGTCAAACAGGTCAGTGGATGATGCAGTGAATATGGGACTACATTACATCCTGCAACACCTCGACTCCCCAGGGACGTACGCCAGGATCCTGTTTGTCGACTTCAGCTCAGCGTTCAACACCATCATCCCAGGCATTCTTCATCAGAAACTCCTCCAGCTCAAGGTGCCCCCCTCCACCTGCCAGTGGATCTCCAGCTTTCTGACTGACAGGTGGCAACAGGTGAAGCTAGGGAGATTTACATCCAGCTCCCGAAAAATTAGTACTGGCGCCCCCCAAGGATGTGTCCTTTCCCCACTGCTCTTCTCCCTCTACTCCAACGACTGCACCTCAGAGGACCCTTCGGTGAAGCTCCTGAAGTTTGCGGACGACACCACAGTCATCGGTTTGATCCGGGATGATGATGAGTCTGCATACAGGCGGGAGGTGGAGCAGCTGATCCTCTGGTGCAGCCAGAACCATCTTGAACTTAACCCAGCCAAAACGGTGGAGATGACTGTGGATTTCAGGCGACACCCCCCTTCATTCCCCCCACTCACCATCCTCAACAGCACAGTGTCCACTGTGGACTCCTTCAAGTTTCTGGGTACCACAATCTCCCGGAACCTGAAGTGGTCCTCCCATATAGACACTGTCCGGAAAAAGGCCCAGCAGAGGTTGTTTTTTCTGCGTCAGCTCAAGAAGTTTGATTTGCCTCAGGAGCTGCTGGTTGTCTTCTACACCGCCATCATCCAATCTGTCCTCTGCTTTTCCATCACTGTCTGGTTTGGATCTGCCACTAAACAGGACAAGACCAGACTGCAGCGGATCATTAAGTCTGCGGAGAGGATCATTGGTACCGACCTACCCTCCATTGAGAACTTATATCGGTCCATAACCAGGAAACGGGCGGGAAACATCTGTGCTGACCCGTCACACCCCGGCCACAAACTGTTTGAACTTCTATCTTCTGGTCGTCGTTACAGATCACTGAAGGTCAAAACCACCCGTCACAGGAACAGTTTCTTTCCTCAAGCCATCACTCTGATGAACTCCTAACATTCACCTAGTCCTACCTGTTTGCTGTACTCATGACTTTTCATCCATTATTACATTGCACATAACTCTCACACTGCTTTTTACTTCATTCACATTATATCACTGAATCTGAGTCCACATTGAAATACTGTATGATTGTATATTTTTTCATATATTTCTGCAAAGTGTGGTTAGTCTGAGTAAATAACTGCATATATTCCTGTATATATTTGCATCCTTTTATAGAAACATGGACAGACTGTAATTTACTGTACATACTCTGTTGTCATTGAATCCTTATTTAAATCCTCCACCTGAACAACGAGAGCAAGTTTTTAGCCAAAGTCAAATTCCTTGTATGTGTTGTGCATACTTGGCCAATAAAGCTGATTCTGATTCTGAGAATTGCTTTCAAATTGCCCCTTAACCAACCTGTTCAGTGTCAATGAGTCATTTGATTCCCCTCTTTAGTTTCCAAAAGCCCGTGTTTTTGTGTCTTTTTTTTCCTGCTAGATGATAAAAGTTTTGCAGTATAACAACCCCAAAATTGCCAGTGTCTTTCTACCACCACCAGAGGCCTGTTTGATATCCTATTATTGCCCATTGATTGTCTTTTACTGTCCAAATTCAGCTGTGTTTCAGTGGGTGCAATAAAACCGAGGTGCCGCTTACCTCTGACCCAAATTTAGACTATCTGGATCAATTAAATACAACTGGTTACACTTGTGTCATTAAAAGAAATCAAAATGTATAAAAGTCTAATCAAACAGTTTGTTTGAACTTCATTTTAATCTCCGAGAATAACCACAAGAGGAGTATCTGATTTGTTCCTTATTCATAGTCCAGGATTCCCGGGATAGTTCGGACGGCATCCCAACTGCACCCCGCATGACAGGCAGTCTGGTGTCAGATCGGAGCTATGACGACATCGTCACATGGATGAAAAACATTGAGTGTATAGAGCTGGAGCGACACAGACTGAAGCCGTGGTACTTCTCACCATACCCACAGGAGCTCACCTCGCTGCCCATCCTCTTCCTCTGTGAATTCTGCCTCAAGTACCTCAAAAGTCTCAAGTGTCTTCAAAGGCATTTGGTAGGAATCTATATGAAACTGCTTCGGCCCTGTTTACAGGACAACTGTTCTTACATAAAATAGCAAGCTGCTACTGTGACTCAGTTGCCAGTTTACATCACAGCAGTATTACCAGGGCTTGAAACTGTTAGCCCAGCGTTTCTTATTGTTATGGTTCACCCTAATGCTTGTTTCAGGACTTGTTTTTTGCAAATTGCTGAACCTCTGCTCATCTTTACTTTTGAGTGACTTTGCCTGTCCAAGGTGCTCTTTTTATACCCATTCATCTTACTGGCCTGTTGACCATTAACTTTATTAGTTGCAAGGTGTTCTTCCAGCTGCCTTTTTATCCCCCGCTGGACAAAGTCCAAAGGGGGATTATGTTATGAGTCCGTCTGTCCGTCTGATTGTTTGTGAAATCAAGTCCTCCTGCAGTTTTGTTCCGATTATTTTGAAACTTGGTACCATGGTTTGATATTGTAACGTCGGGGCTGTATTAAGGGCGGGGGGGCAGGGATTTCCCCAGCATGCCCTGCAACAGTGGATGTTATTTTGTGTGTTTGTTTAAATGTTATTACTGAGTTATTATACTGCTGTGTCATTATAACTGCGTTATAATGACTCAGCAGTGTTTTATAGGCAGGATTAGGGCAAGATGTATCATGTGTTGTAGATTGAAATGGGGGTCTGGGAGAATGACCTCCCCTCCTGTCTGTGCTCAGAGAGTGGGTGTTGGGGTTAGGTGTGTATGAATAAAGCCTGTTCGTCATAATCATCTGTTCCTCTTCCTTGTGTGAACCTCGCCTACGTCACACTGGTGCCAGGAGTGGGATGGAACAGATGGAAGCCAGGATCAGAATGGAGATCCAGCAGCTGGAGCGACTCATCGCTCAGCTGACGACGGACGACGGGGCTGAGGCACCAACCCCCGGAGCCGCTTGCCGGGACGAACGAAGCAGCGGATCCGATGGGGCCAGCGCACCCCGCCCTCTGCCTTTTTCAAGGCAGAGCGAGCGGAGCAGAGCAAACCAGCCCCGCTTCCCACCCTTTTCAGGGCAGGATGGGCTGGCGATTCCACGGCGATCAGGGGTGGCGATCGACTGGGAGGCGACCGTCCCACCCGTCCGGCAGCGGGCCAAGATTCCCCGCTTCAACGGCGAGACCCTGTTGGATGACTACCTGGTCCAGGTCGAGCTGGCCACCGCGCTGAACGGCTGGTCACCAGAGGAAACCGCCGTACAGGTTGTGCTGGCCTTGGAAGGGAGGGCTCTCTGCATGCTCTCTGATCTCCGGCCTGAGGAGTGCTGCAGCTGACCAGCGCTACAAGGAGCGCTCCGGAGACGATTTGGGAGAACGGCAGACACTGAGCACGCCCAGGAACAGCTGACCCATCGCCGTCGAAGCAACCATGAAAGCCTAGGAGCCTACGCGGCGGACATACGGCTGCTAACACGGCACAGCTACCCGGATTTCGCACCGGAAGTGGTAGAGAAGCTCGCCCTATGGAACTTCATCCAAGGTCTCCGCCCGGCCCAGCTCCAGAGCCACGTATGGATCCACGCCGTGAGCGACTGGGAGACTGCAGTGGCAGAAGCAGAGTGGGTGGAGCCGCTGATGAATCGCACAATCGACGCATCGACGCCAAGACAAAGAACCTTCCAGGCCACGGCTGAGAGCGAGGGGGAGGAGGAGGAGTTACGGCAGACCACGGCGGCGCGTCCACGGAGAAGACAGCCGCGGCGGCGCTTGGAAGGGTGCTCCCGCTGCGGGGAGCCAGGACACATCGCACGGTACTGCCCTGCACCCACCCCACGACAAACTGATGAGCTGTCACCGCACGTGGGCCGAATTGGACACTCGCCAGGGATGTATCTACAGTGCATCCTGGAGAAGACGTCGATCCGGGCCCTGATTGACACCGGCTCTACAATCTCCTTGGTCTGACCCGGTGTGCTGCCGGGCACGAACGAGACGGCCCCACAGGGGTGGGAACCCACCGAGCGCTGCGTCACCACAGCTACCGGTGAGCACGCCAGATTGGGGGGGTGGAGAGTTCTCGTGGTGGGGGTGGCCGGTCAGAACATAAAACACCCGTTCTGGCTGGCTGACATCCAAGACCCCTGTATTATTGGACTAGACCTGCTCACAGCATGGAACGCCAAGATCAACACCACCGGACCGTCCCTCCAACTGGGAGACCGGACCATCACGCTCCACAGCAGAACTCAGAGAAGGAACACGGAGGCCCGCGCGATCGAGGGATCGCCAGGACGGACCGGACCGGGCGGCCCACCGCGAGGACCGGACACGATGACGCCACCAGCGCGGGCAGAGAAAGCACGAGCACACACAAGGACAGCAAGGGGAGGGGTCAACGTGTCAGCAGAGACGCAGCAGGCGGTCGAGGAATTATTCCAGCAGAACTGCAGCGGGCTGGAGCCGGGACAGAGATGCCAGCTGCGGGAACTGTTGGACTGTTATATGGGTGTCTTCACCGCGAAGGATGAGGAATGCAACCGGACCGGCTTGGTGCAGCACGAAATCGACACCGGTGAGACCAGGCCGATTCGACTCCGCCCATACCGGCTGCCCTTTTCAAGGCGGGCAGCAGCAGAACAAAAAGTGCGAGAAATACTGGAGGCAGACATCATTGAGCCCTCCAGCAGCCCCTGGGCGGCGCCGGTGGTGCTGGTCAAGAAGAAAGACGGGTCGTGACGGTTCTGTGTGGATTACCAGCCCCTGAATGACGTCACCCGAAAGGATTCCTACCCCCTGCCCCGCATCGATGACGCGCTGGACCACATCGCCGGCTCCAGCTGGTTCAGCTCACTGGATCTACGCAGCGGTTATTGGCAGGTGGAGCTGTCACCCGAGGCCCGCCAAAAAACAGCCTTCTCCATTGGGCAGGGACTGTATCAGTTTAAAGTGATGCCGTTTGGACTCTGCAACGCCCCGGCCACCTTTGAGCGCTTGATGGAGCGAGTGCTGGCTCACGTGCCCTGGAGTCGCTGCGTTGTTTACCTGGATGACCTACTGGTGCATGCAGCTGATTTTGACAGCGCCCTGTCAAATCTCCGAGAAGTACTGGACGCCATCCGACAGGCTGGGCTACGGTTACACCCGAGGAAATGCCACCTATTCCGGCGGGAGACCACCTTCCTGGGCCATGTCGTCAGCGCAGCGGGAGTCGCCACTGACCCAGAAAAAATGGCGGCGGTGAGAGATTGGCCAGTGCCGCGGAATGTGGGAGAACTGAGGAGCTTTCTCGGACTAGCCTCTTATTATAGGAGGTTTGTGAAAGACTTCGCCACCATCGCCAGCCCGCTGCATCAGCTGACGCAGAAAGGACGCACATTTCAGTGGAGCGAGAATTGTGCTGCTGCTTTCTCCCAGCTTCGCGTGGCGCTCATCAGAGCCCCCATCCTGCAGTATCCTGACCCGAACCGTCCTTTCATCGTGGACACGGACGCCGGCAACCAAGGCATCTGGGCAGTATTATCCCAGGAGGGAGAACATGGAGAGCAGGTAGTCGCTTTTTTCAGCCGCACTCTCAGCAGAGCCGAGAGGAATTACTGTGTGACTCGCAGAGAGCTGTTGGCTGTCATTCAAGGACTGCGTCATTTCCGCCCGTATGTGTACGGGGGGAGGTTCCAACTCAGGACGGATCACGCTTCCCTGACCTGGTTATTGAACTTCAAAGAGCCGGATGGACAGTTGGTGAGATGGCTGGAGGCACTGCAGGATTATAATTTTCAGATTGTGCATCGGGCAGGCCGCCTCCATGCCAACGCTGACGCATTGTCTTGGTGCCCCTGTGCGACAGAGGAGTGTCGTCACTGCCAACGGGCTGAAGATCGAGACCAAGCCGTCCCACGGGCTGCTGCTCTCCGGACCGCTGCGAGCAGAAATAACGCAGCGACGCGCAGCCCCTCCTCGGGTGATCAGGCAGCCTCCCCCAGCGATGACATCACAGAGGTCCTTGGCACACAGCAGCTGCAGAGCGAGCAGGATAGAGACCCGGTCATTTCTCGGGTTCGGCAGTGGCTGGACGCAGGACAGCGACCCGCCTGGGAGGCTGTGTCAGCGCTGGACCCAGAGACTAAGGCCCTGCACTCCCAGTGGGCCAATCTCCGCTGCCACGAGGGCGTGGTGTATCGACAGTGGCAAACTCCAGCTGGGCAGCAGCACATCTGGCAGCTGCTGGTTCCTCGTCGACTCCGGCCCAACGTACTCCAGCTGGTTCATGGGGCGGTAGGAGCGGGCCACATCGGGGTGACAAAGACGCTGCAGCGTCTTCGAGCCCGGTTCTACTGGCCCGGCTGTCATCAGGACGTGGAGCTCCACGTCCACCGCTGCGACACCTGCACAGCTCTGAAAGGGCCAACTCAGCGATCCCACGCTCCCCTGCAGCAGTACCGGGTGGGAGCACCGATGGAGCGGGTAGGAGTGGACATCCTGGGCCCTTTCCCGACCACGGACCGGGGGAACCGCTATGTGCTGGTCGCAATGGATTATTTCACTAAGTGGCCAGAGGCGTACGCGGTCCCGGACCAGAGCGCCTCTACAAAGGCATCAAAGCTTTGTAAAGCTGACCGAACACCAGAGAGTGGCAAAGCAAGGGGCGGTGGAGTGATAATGTATGTTAACAACAACTGGTGCAGACCGGGACATATCACTGTTAAGCAACGACACTGCAGCAAAGACATTGAGTTGCTAGCTGTTAGCATGAGGCCTACATATCTCCCGAGAGAACACTCACACGTGATCTGCATTGTTGTTTATGCAAATCCGACGGCGAACGCTGGGACAGCGCGTGACGTCATCCATTCAGTAACCAGCAGGCTGCAGACAGAACACCCAGATGCTCTTCTCCTCATCTCAGGCGATTTCAACCACGTTTCACTGTCTCCCATTCTGCCCACTTTCACCCAGTATGTCACATGCCACACTAGAGACAATAAAATACTGGATTTGTTCTACGCAAACACTAAGGAGGCGTACACCTCATCACAACTCCCCCCACTTGGGAGATCGGATCACAACTTGGTTCATCTCCGGCCGGTGTACAAACCCCTAGTGCACAGACAACCTCCGGCCATGCACACTGTGGAGTTATGGTCTGAGGAGACAATGGACACTCTAAAGGACTGTTTTGAAGCCACTGCCTGGAAGCAGCTCTGCGATCCACATGGTGAGGACATCGATGGCCTCATTCACACCTTCACGGGCTACCTCAGCTTCTGTGTGGACAAATCCGTTCCCACCAAGACCATACGGCGTCACTCAAACAACAAACCCTGGATCAACCCTGAGATAAAAACACTTCTGAGAGAGAAGAAGAGGATCTTCAGGTCGGGGAACAGGGAGATGCTGAAGTCCGTACAGAGGGAGCTGAGGAGAAAGATCAGAGAAGGCAAGGACAGCTTCAGGAAGAAGATGGAGGACAAGCTGCAACAGAGCGACATCAGCGGGGTCTGGAGAAACCTCAAAACCATCTCGGGGCTCCAGAATACCTCCCCCCAGGCCACGGGGGGCAGGGAGTGGGCGAACAACCTGAATCTGTTTTTCAATAGATTTGACCAACCGCCCTCCCCCCTGTCTGCACAACAACCACTGCTGCCTCTAAGAAATCAAGTCCTGCTGCCCACTCCCCACTCCACCGACACCCCCCCCACTCCCAACACACAGCCCCCCATCCTGACCCTGACCAAGACCCAGGTGAGGACGGAGCTGAGGAAGATCAAGGCGAGGAAGGCGTCGGGACCGGACGGCATCAGCGCAAAGCTCCTCAAGTCCTGTGCAGACCAGCTGTGTGGGATTGTGACGTATATCTTCAACATGAGCCTGAAACTGGGGAGGGTAGCACAGCTGTGGAAAACATCTTGTGTGGTACCTGTACCAAAAACTTCCCACCCCAAAGACCTGAACAGCTACAGACCGGTGGCCTTGACGTCCCACTTGATGAAGACCCTGGAGAGACTGCTCCTTGCTCATCTCCGCCCCCTGGTGGAACCAGTGATGGATCCACTCCAGTTCGCCTACCAGCATGGCATTGGGGTGGAGGATGCGGTGATCTTCCTCCTTCACCGTTCTCTGTCCCACCTGGAGAAGCCCGGGAATATGGTGAGGATCATGTTCTTTGACTTCTCCAGTGCTTTCAACACCATCCAACCGATGATCCTGAAGGACAAGCTGCTGCGCGCAGGGGTGGACCAGCACCTGTCATCATGGATCCTGGACTACCTCACGAACCGGCCTCAGTTTGTGAGAACCCGGGACTGTGTTTCCGACACGATCATCAGTAGCACGGGGGCCCCCCAGGGAACGGTGCTGGCTCCCTTCCTGTTCACTCTTTATACTGCGGACTTCTCACACAGCACAACACATTGCCATCTACAGAAGTTCTCTGATGACTCTGCGATCGTTGGTCTCATCTCCAACGGAGATGAAGCTGAGTACAGAGGGCTTATCCAGGACTTTGTGGACTGGTGCCATCGGAACTGCCTCCAGATCAACGCGAGGAAAACTAAGGAGCTGGTGGTGGACTGCCGCAGGCATGGGCAGCCCCTCACAGCACCAGTAAATATACAGGGAACAGACATCGAGATGGTGACATCCTATAAGTACCTGGGTATTCATCTGAACAATAAATTAGACTGGTCACACAATACTGACGCACTCTACAAGAAGGGACAGCGCAGGCTGTTCCTGCTGAGGAGACTCAGGTCTTTTGGTGTACAAGGGGCGCTGCTGAAGTCATTCTATGACACGGTGGTGGCATCAGCCATCACTTTTGGAGTGGTCTGCTGGGGCAGTGGCATTACTGCAGCCGATAGGAAGAGACTGAACAAACTGATTAAGAAAGCTAGCTCTGTCCTGGGGCAGCGCCTTGATCCGATGGAGGAGATAGGAGAGAGAAGGACGGTGGCTAAACTGTCATCTCTGCTGGAGTCCGAGTTCCACCCTATGCAGGACATACTGGATGCACTGAGGAGCTCATTTAGCAGCAGACTACATCATCCCAGGTGCACAACCGAGAGGTTTCGTAGGTCCTTCCTACCAACGGCTGTCAGACTGTACAACCTAAGCAGGGCTGCTCGCAGAGATAGCAAAAAGACGTAACAAACTAATAGTTTTTTGAATGCAAAAGATGCAATAGACTTACACAATGGTCCTCTCCGGCATACAACTAGGAACATACCGGTCGCTATGGAGGGTGAGAATACGTATGGGCACATAATCATACCATGTAGGATAACTAAATAGACGGTTATGCTGTTTCATCCCACCTAGCAACAATGCTCTGCACTGTGTGTGTTTATATATTTACATATTTATTCCATCTAGCTACAATGCTCAGCACTGGGTGTGTTTATATTTATATATCTATATATTTATTCCATCTAGCTACAATGCTCCGCACTGTGTTTTTATATATCTACATATTATTCCATCTAGCTACATTGCTCCGCACTGTGTGTGTTTATATACTTGCATATTTATTCTACCTAGCTGCAATGCTCCGTACTGTGGGTGTTTATATATTTACATATTTATTCCATCTAGCTACAATGCTCTGCACTGTGTGTCTGTGTGTGTGTGTGTATATATATATTTTATAGTAATATGTACATATGTATATTAGCTGCTCTTGCTTGCTTGTTTTTTTTCTTGCCTTCTGATTGTTGCTCTGAGTGTTGCTATCCCTGTGCTGTTACAATCCTGGAATTTCCCCGTTGTGGGACTAATAAAGGCTTATCTTATCTTATCTTATCTTAAAGCTGGTGGACGAAATGTTCTGTCGGTTTGGCGCACTGGAGGAGCTGCACAGCGATCAGGGTCGGAACTTTGAGGCAGAGGTCTTCAGAGAGGTCTGCAAGCGGCTGGGCATCCGGAAGACCCTGACCACCCCACTACATCCACAGAGCGACGGCCTGGTTGAACGATTCAACTGGACCCTCACCACCCAGCTCGCTATCCTAGTGGACCAGTGACAGCGAGACTGGGACCTGTATCTGCCTTTTGTTTTGTGGGCATACCGGATGGCAGCTCAGGAATCTACTCGGTGCACCCCTGCAGTACTCATGTTTGGACACGAGCTGCGCACACCGGTGGATTTGGTATTGCCCCCCCCCCCCCCGAGCCGGAGGTGGAGGGAAAACCTGGGTTGGATTATTTGTTTTGTTTAAAAGAATGTCTCCACACAGTACATGAACTGGTTCGCGAGGCCCTGGCAGCGGCGGGGGGTCGGCAGAAGTGAGCGTATGACTCCCGCTGCCAGGGGAGGGGCTTTGCACCGGGAGATCGAGTCTGGGTTTTCTGCCCTGAGAGAAAGAGAGGACAATCACCGAAGCTGGCGAGCCACTGGTCGGGACCATGCGTGGTTCTGCAGAGACTGTCGGATGTGGTGTACAGGGTGAGGCTAAAAAAAAGGGACCGGGTCGTGGTGCTCCACCGTGACCGTCTCGCCCCGTATCAGCCATCCGACCCGCTGGTGGTCGAACCGGAGCTTTCATCCCGACCAGATACTCCGACCGAGACTCAGATAGACACTAGGGGGCCTGTACGTGCTGGTCGTCGGCATCGAAGACTGCCCCGACACCTGGACGAGTTTGTATTGGACTTTTGAATTGGACTATAATTTTTCTGGGGACAGAAACCAGTCCGGGGGGGGGGGGGCAGTGTAACGTCGGGGCTGTATTAAGGGGGGAGGAGCAGGGATTTCCCCAGCATGCCCTGCAACAGTGGACGTTATTTTGTGTGTTTGTTTAAATGTTATTACTGAGTTATTATACTGCTGTGTCATTATAACTGCGTTATAATGACACAGCAGTGTTTTATAGGCAGGATTAGGGCAAGATGTATCATGTGTTGTATAACCATGATTGAAATGGGGGTCTGGGAGAATGACCTCCCCTCCTGTCTGTGCTCAGAGAGTGGGTGTTGAGGTTGGGTGTGTATGAATAAAGCCTGTTCGTCACAACCATCTGTTCCTCTTCCTTGTGTGAACCTCGCCTACGTCACAATATACTCTGATGATTTGGGTCAGTCAAAGCAAGGGCCTCTACACTTTGTATTAATTTTTGAATCCTATAGCCCAGGGGTGTCCAGTCATGTGCCATGGAGGGCCAAGACCCTACAGGCTTTACCTCCAACCAGTGTCAACAGCAGATTCCACTGAATTTCTGATTGTTGATAAGTGAAAATACCTGCTGAAGAGACTGGGTAGAAGAGAAAACCTGCAAGATCTTAGCCTTCCATGGCACATGATTGGACACCCCTGCTATAGACCTTAAAAAAGACATTGTTTATATCTTTTCTTCTGACAGTGGTCACTGTTCTCTAATTTAGCTCAGTTTTTTTTTTTTTTACCAAAATATTTGTGTTAAATTGCCTTGGTTATTTAAAAAAAAAACATGCTAGTATCAGCAGTGGCATAACCACCGCTGATACTCTTATCAAATTCTGAACAATGAAGAATAACAATATTTCAGAATAAATCAAGTATTAAAGGTGCAATCCATTACTTTTTGACCTCCTGCCCAGTAGGTGTCGCACTCACTGTTGCCTCATGATAACGTTGCACGTGTTGCCATGTAGAAACAGAAATGGTGCTGGAAACAAGCATTCACAGGCTGCAGCAGACTGTATGGAAATCAGTTTCTTTGCGATTACGAGCCAGTGAAATCATCTCAAGCGATGAATCTTTTGTGGTACAGTGCCCAGTGATTTTAACTGAGTCTTCTTTGATGTTTATCTCCATTCGACAATTTCTTTTTAAATTACTATCATGTAATTATTAATAATTTATGGTAATGCTAACATTTCACAGACGTGATTGAACCTAATTGTATAATTTTGATAATGTAATCATGGCAAAACTGTAGCTGACTTTAAGGACTTTGCTGTTGGTAGAGTGTTTTTTGCAGATATGCTGTAACACACTCTTATGGTTTATGTTCAGTGTTTTAGCTAAGAATGCTGTGTGGGCAATCAGGGACCGTTACCCTGATCCCTACGGACAGTACACCGGGTTTGTTCCAGGTGGCTAGCTCACGCTCCTGGTCTGTGGCAGGTCCACATGTACATCCATGGCACAAAGTGCATCAAAAACCAGGAGGTGGCAGTTAATTTTTGGGTTCTGTCTCATTTTCTGTTGATTTAAATTTTATTGTTATATATTATTAAAATAAATGTAAAATGGATGACTGATGTAGAAGAGCTTGGAAGAACGAGGCAGTGTGATATATAAACCAAAGTTTATTATCAGCTCCTCTAACAAGTCTCATCTAAGTGCAGAAGCAGAAGCAAGAAAAGAGACCGAATACCTCCGGCTCTGTGAACTTATACTTGCACATAACAAAAGACATGCATATCAAAGGCTGACATCCCTCATTATCTTAATCCCCCCATTGTCTTCGTGCTCCCCCTCTTCGCCCTGGGGGGTGAGGGTAGCTCCTCCGGTCTCCACCGCAGTGTCTGGGAAACTCTTTGATCTTCACTGGCGGTTGAGATCCCTTTGTCCTGTTCTGAGGTGTGAAGTCGCCATATGTAATCACCAAACATTCTCACATGCTTCAACATATGTAGGTTATGGAATATATGATAAATATAGACCACAGCCCCCCCCCCCAAACGACTAAGAAAAGGACAATAGAAAAATTCACAGTTTAAGATAATTACTATGACATACTAACTGCTACCTCTTGCCACAGAAGAAACTTTCCAGTAGCTATGCTCCTAAGAGAGTTCAGTGGTAATCATAACAGCATAGTAAAATCACAAGTCAGTCCTAAACTGTTACAGCACAATTAGTGAACAACTGTTGAGTAGTTTGCATCAGTCCCTGTGCTGTCTGGGTTTTAATCTTCTCCCGAAACTGCTGTGGGTCCGCTTGGGCGTCCTGCTGGGACCTTCCTGTAAGGAATCTGCAGCTTGGGGAGGAGAGTGGTTAATTGTTCCCTGCAGGGGGGCTGAGTCTTTTCTCTTGGGGGGTCTACCCCGCCGAGGTGCTCTTGCCAACAGTGCAGGCTCGTCTTTCAACAAGAAGGCAGGTTTGAGTCTGTCAATGCTGACTGTTTCTTCTCTATCCCCAAAATCAAGCACAAAGTGTTTATCACCAGGTTCCAGCACTCTGAATGGTCCATCGTATGGTGGGCGGAAAGTTGGTTTTAAAGCTTCATGCCTAACAAAAACGAATTCAGCGTTCTTTAAAGCCTGTGGGACAAAAACCCGTGGAAAGGAGTGATGAGCCGGACCGGGGACAGAGTCCGGTCCGTTGCTGCCTAAAAACCTCGGGGCTGGAAGATGCCTTGGCTCTGGGTTCTCTGGTAAAAATTCACCCGGGAGCCTGAGAGGTTGTGCAAAAACTAATTCTGCTGGAGAGGTGTCTAGATCCTCTTTAGGCGCAGCATGCAACCCCAATAAAACCCAGGGAAGTTTATTTACCCAATTTGTATCCGTTAGTGAGGCTCTGAGGGTGGCCTTTAAAGACCTGTGAAAACGCTTGCATAACCCATTAGCCTGAGGGTGATAAGCGGTGGTGCGGTGAATTGTCGCCCCTAAGCTGCTGGCCATGGCTGACCAAAGCTCTGAGACAAATTGAGGCCCCCTATCGGACGTGATGTCCGATGGGACGCCGAAACGTGCCACCCAGTTTGTCAAAAAAACGCGAGCGACTTCCTCCGCTGTAGTTGACGCCAGAGGGACTGCCTCTGGCCAGCGCGTGGTGCGGTCTATCATTGTTAACAGGTGTGTGAAGCCTTGGGAGGAAGGTAGTGGCCCCACGAGGTCGACATGAACGTGGTCGAACCTTCTAGCAGGGATTGGAAAAGGCTCCAGAGGGGCTTTTGTGTGTTTGTGTATTTTGACGCGCTGACAAGAAATGCAAGTTTTTGCCCATTCTTTTACGTTTTTGCGCAGGCCCGGCCACACAAACTTTTCGGCGACCATTTTAACCGAGGCGCGCACACCTGGATGCGCGAGGGAGTGAATTGAGTCGAAAATACGGCGGCGCCATGTGGCTGGGACTAACGGGCGAGGTCGGCCGGTTGAAATATCGCATATTAGGGGGGGCACGCCGTCGCGTAAACCCCTTTCCTCCAGCCTTAACCCTGTTGGTCCAGACAGGAGTGCGCGCACGTCCGCGTCACTGCTTTGTTCCTCTGCCATGGCTGCATAATCTATCCCTGCATGGATTGGTGCTGTGTATGTGTCCGCGTTAGTGAAGAGTTCTGCGGCTGAGGTAGTATAATCTGTCTCTTCGCACTCTGGCGATGTCACAGCGCGAGAGAGGCAGTCTGCTACCACGTTAAGTTTGCCTGCCACATGTCGAATGTCTGTGGTGAACTCTGAAATCGCAGCCAGCTGTCTTTGTTGCCTGCCTGACCATGGTTCTGAGATTTTAGCCATGGCAAAGGTGAGCGGTTTGTGGTCTACAAAAGCCGTGAAACTCCACCCTTCTAACCAGAACTGGAAGTGGCGGATGGATAAATGAAGCGCTAGCAGCTCCCTGTCAAAAGTGCTGTATTTACGCTCAGTTTGGTTTAGCGATTTGCTGAAGAATGCCAAAGGTTGCCAGATCCCGCTGACATGTTGTTCTACAACTGCCCCTATAGCTAGGTCCGAAGCGTCTGTGGTTAGTGCAATGCGGGCCGAGGGGTCGGGGTGAACCAACAATGTGGTATTAGCTAGAGCGCTCTTTACTTCCGCGAAGGCGCGTTTGCGCTCCGGGGTCCATTCGACCGCGTTGGAAGCTTTTTGTTTTCTGAGCGCGTCATATAGGGGCTGCATGAGCTGAGCTGCGTGGGGGAGGAAACGGTTGTAAAAATTAACCATTCCTAAAAATTCTTGCAGCGATTTGACCGTTTGTGGCCGTGGGAAACTTTTTATCGCGTGAACTTTGTCTGGAAGTGGGACTGCCCCCTTCGGAGAAACTCTGTGTCCTAAAAAATCAATTTGTGACACGCTGAATTTGCATTTGGCTGGATTGATTATTAACCCGTGCTCTTCTAGCCTCTGAAAAACCATAGTGAGGTGCTGCTCGTGTTCTTCCTCAGACGAGCTGGCTACCAGCATATCGTCGAGGTAGACGAAAACAAAAGGAAGGTCGCGTAATACTGCGTCCATCATCCGCTGAAGAGTTTGGGCGGCGCCTTTGAGGCCGAAAGGCATCCGCAAAAATTCAAAAAGGCCGAAAGGGGTTATTACAGCTGTTTTAGGAATGTCCTCCGCTCGAACTGGGACTTGATGATAACCGCGGACCAGGTCTATTTTTGAAAAAATGCGCGCACCCGCCAGATGCAGTGAAAAATCCTGAATGTGAGGAATTGGGTAGCGGTCATGCGCTGTCGCATTGTTTAATCTGCGGTAATCGCCGCACGGTCTCCCAAGAACCGTCGGATTTCGGAACCATGTGAAGTGGTGAGGCCCAGGGGCTTTTCGAACGTTTAATAATGCCTAATTTTTCAAGGGTAGTAAACTCGTCCCGAGCTATGGCGAGCTTGGCCGCGTCTAAGCGCCGAGCTTTGGCAAATACGGGTGGGCCCATTGTCGGAATAAAATGTTCAACCCCGTGCTTAGCCACTGTGGCTGAGAATTTGGGAACTGTGAGTGCTGGAAATTGGGTGAGGAGTTAATCAAACTTACCTCCTGCTGTGGTGACGCTAGCCTGCACGGGTGGTGGAGAAACTCGGGCTGAGCAGGGAATAGAAGCAAAGGACAGTGCATTAACCAAGCGTCTGTTCGCTAGATCGACTAATAACCCATGTGCACACAAAAAGTCTGCGCCCAACAAGTTAAAACTCACCGCCGCTACAACAAATGTCCATCTGTAGTTGCGGCCGTGGATGTAGAGGTGCAGGCTTTTTTCGCCAAAAGTGTCAATGTTGGAGCCGTTGGCTGCCACCGCTCCGTTGCCCCGGGTGCCCATGGCTTGATCTGCATGGGAGGGCATGACAAAACTTAGTTGAGCTCCTGTGTCAATAAGGAACTGCTTGCCGGTGTGTCCGTCCGTCACATATAACAGCTTATTTTTCTCGCCGAGAACCGCTGCTGTTAACGGCTCTCGGCTTTGGCGTTTTCCCGAAATCGTAAATTTGCAGGGGGGAACACATTTGTGAGCCTTCTCGGCGAAGCGGTGGTGGTAATAACAAACATCGCTCCGTCTGTTACGTTTTGGCCGTGTCGCTGTCACCGCGGGCTGGATCTGCTCAGTGGGTTGAGGCTCGCCGTGGCTCTGGGCATCAGTGTTGAGGTCTGCGGATGCTGCTGTGGGTGTCTGCTCCTTGCAGGCGTTGACGAGTCGTTGAGCTTCGTTGGCCAGCACGCGGAAGTCTTGCTGGGTGTTGCATCGCATGTTGGCGAGCGTCCCTCTCATGTGTGGTGGTAGCGTGCTGAGGAATACGAATTGGAAGAGGAAGTTGTCATTGTCCTCCATGAGGGCTTTAGGTCTGTATCCTCTGTGGCCGTAGACCGCCAGGATCCTCTCGGCTCTCTCTTCGGCTGAGGGGACGTAATTTGCCACGATGGTTGCTTTCAGTATTTCATATTTGTCTTGGGCCGGCGGCCGCCGGATTATGCTCCGCACACACCTCGAAGTGGCGGCGTCGAGTTTGGCGACGATGTGATAGAACTTCGTATCGTCGGCCGTGATGCCCGCCAGTGTAAACTGGGCTTCAGCTTGTTGAAACCAAGAGGCGGGGTCTTCCTGCCAGAAGTCTGGCAGCTTGACAGCGACGGCATTTGTGTAGACCATCACTGCTGTGTCCGCAGGGTGAGAATGCCTTGCCTCGGCTCTCTCAGCGGCGCTGGTGCTCAGTTGAGCCCTCTCTATCACTTCTGCCGGGGGGGAACGTCGTCCGTCTGTTCCCCTGTCTGCGTGGGCGCCGGCGTCTGCCTGGGTCGCCACAGATGAGTCGATCGCGGGGGAACGCCTCTGGTCCATACTCGCGTCAGGGTCACCAGTGTAGAAGAGCTTGGAAGAACGAGGCGGTGTGATATATAAACCAAAGTTTATTATCAGCTCCTCTAACAAGTCTCATCTAAGTGCAGAAGCAGAAGCAAGAAAAGAGACCGAATACCTCCGGCTCTGTGAACTTATACTTGCACATAACAAAAGACATGCATATCAAAGGCTGACATCCCTCATTATCTTAATCCCCCCATTGTCTTCGTACTCCCCCTCTTCACCCTGGGGGGTGAGGGTAGCTCCTCCGGTCTCCACCGCAGTGTCTGGGAAACTTTTTGATCTTCACTGGCGGTTGAGATCCCTTTGTCCTGTTCTGAGGTGTGAAGTCGCCATATGTAATCACCAAACATTCTCACATGCTTCAACATATATAGATTATGGAATATATGATAAATATAGACCACAACTGATATTGTTTATGCCTTTTCTAATTTATATCTAAAGGGTGTTGATTCATTGTTAGATTTACCAAGTGATGGCTTACCTATCAATGCACAACTGAAATACTGTCAACCTTTGTATAACCTTGTAAAATTACTGAGAACTTCAGTTATACATACCTGATCAGACATGTGCAGAGCATTCTCTTCCATAAGCTTGTGGAGTGTGTGAAATGTTCTCCCATGCTTATCCACTGTCTCTTGTCTGAGATGCTAAATAATTTGACTCCCCCAAGGTGCTATAAGCTCACTTTTTGAAATTATTTGTAGTGCAGTAATACTCCAGTTGTTCTCATATGGATACTCAGTGTAAAAAATTCAGTGCATTTCAGAAAATAAGCACATCACTAATCCAATCTGACACAAAATCACTAGTCATAGTCCACATATCTATAAAAAAAGTATTCTTTAAATATTTAAATTTATATTGGATTACTGTATAATCTAAAAGTCTTGTTAGTATTTTATAAAAGGTAAAGTCTCAGCAATATTACATTTTCTGACAGTGTACTAATGTTACAAAGCATTTCAACATCAACTAAAGTTGTCTATGAAAAAAGGGCTTTTTTAAATAAAACTTTATTATATAGCACACATTCACATCAACAGTCAGCTCATAGAACTTTGAAGTGTTGTATAAAGACCACAATTCTAGAAAGATCTCAACAATCAGGTGATCCCCTGTGAGGGTCACTTAGCCACAGTGCAGAGTAAAAACTCCATTTTAACAATAGGAAGCCTCCAGCAGAAGTGGTTTTGGCATCTGATCAGGTCGCCTCCCACTTCAGGTGTTTGGAACACGTCCCCCGAGGATGAGACCATGGGGCAGACTATGACTCCCAGCTGGCATGGAACACCTTGGTGTCCCATCTAAAGAGCTGTAGAGGGTGGCTGGAGAGAGGGAAGTCTGGACTGCTGCCTCCATGACCCGGATCCCCAGAAAAGCTGTTGAGGATGGATGGACGGACAGATGGATGGGCAAAAGAAAATTTTGACAATATTCTCAAAAGTAGAAATCATCTGTCTCCCAAATATCAGAATTTGAAAACAGTCAGATGTAGACATCTTCCCCCTGTGTGACTGTTGAGTGAAGTGGATCAGCGTGGTCCATGGAGCCGATCTGGGAGAACAACATAGAAAAATAATATAAGAAACTGGACACAAACTTCAAATCTTTCGTTGTCTCTTTAGTTTGTTGCCCTAGCTTCTTACAGTAAGGTACAAAATACTAATGTCCAAATTAAAATCAAAAGTTTAAAGAAATAAAAATTGCATGAAAATATAACATAATCTGAACTTGTAGACATTTTTTTAAACATTCCAAATATGCTAGAATGAGTGTGCTTGGTTTACGAATGCAAAATATACTGTTGGTGACAGAAAGAGTGGGTAGAGAGATTTTACCTGTGAGCCGTGTGCTGTGTTCACTCATTGGACCTGATTCAAAAACAGGAAAAAGATTTTCAGTTCCATAAATTAAATTTACTTTGGAATAAATTGTGATACCTTTATTTTAATATGTGGGCTTATTGATAACAATAACAACTGTATAACCCATTTAGTCTCCAACAAAGAAAAATTGCACATCAAGGGTGATACTTTCTTCAACTCATTGATAGGCATAATGGCACTGGTAGATCAATTATTTGTGTTGTTGCAGTAATACAAGAAACGTTGCACCTCCCATGAAGTTGTCATGCATTGCAGATAACGATATCACGCAGCCACAGAAGCAATCCAGCCTGCCCCTTCATTTTACCTGCCTGAAGAGGACAGACACAAATCCATCTTTTATTTTTCGTAATTCATTTCTGGATAGTTAGGATATTGTAATGATTGGCAAGACTTACGTACAGATGAGATCCTTGTAGATTCTTGGCCCCATGCCACATGTCAAAGCTTTGCTTGACACCAGGAAAAATGCCACGGTCTGAATGACAGAGACTGCATTTTCAATTACATCATTAATTAAAGTATTCAGCTAGAAAATTTTAATACCCACTTACCCATGAGTGCCGTTCTGGTGAAAGTGACCCTGGTATACTTGATACAGGTGGCAATGGTGTCACGGTACATTTCTGTTTTGTTTTTACAGGAGTAGATGTGATCAGGTCATAATTGCCATAATACCTGTAAACAGATAACATCAGTCTCTTCATTTAGTTATGGTGCAACATATTACATGACTTTTTATAGTTAAACGTTTACCAACAGAAGTCATGTACAATAGTTAAGGTCATTTACAACTGTATTTGTCATAAGTAGTAGGCTCAGTAAATCCAAAAAACACGTCATTGGGCTGCTAGGCTGATAACACGCATTGAAAACAAACCAAAAAGACTGAATGATAGATACAGGTCAAGTGGACCACTGACCAAGTGAGCACCCTAAGTGGACAACAGGATCCTATATGTACATGTACATTCTCAATCCTGTGATTTATAAAAGTGAAGAAGGAGAACAAGAATTTTTATAAAACTGTTGGGAATACTTTTCACAGACACCAAGAAGTTTAAAAAATTATATATAGATGTAAGATGAGACCTAAGATGACCCAGAGAAGGTTTTTGCTCCGTTTCTGCTTTCTAAAGACTTTTATTCTCCACCAGTTCTGCTCATCACCGCTGGCTGCCCCCAGATGAATTTCACAGTATAGGTATCTGGGACTAGAATGTTCTGAATGAGGCTTTAAAAAGCTCTGAACCAGTCTGTAAATCACTGGATTGAAAATGTACATGTATAGATTGGACATTGGGGTCCACATGGTCAGGGGTCCACTTGACCTGTTCCCTTGCAAGATCATTAGCTAAAGATTCAAAGATTTTATTGTCAATACTACTATACGTGCAGGACATACAGGACAATTGAAATGGCATTTCTCCCTCTCTCTACATTGGTGTGCATTTTATCAAAAGAAAGGAATTAGGCTGGATTAAAAAAAAAAAGAACAAACAGCGATAGCAGCAGTCTATGTTCAGTCTATATACAGTTACATACATTGACACAGCGACATTTTGGGCAAAGAGTGCTTTCAGTAAATGGGGATGCATTGGGGTAAGATTATCTAACACAAGGTAAAAGCAATTAATTTTCTAAACATCAAAAACGTTTGATCACGTAAACAACAGATCCATTATTCAACATATAAACTAATGCCAACTATCAAATTTTGATTCTGGCGAAATTAGACCACATTAAAATTACGGGCAAAAAGTGCTTATTTAGATAAATGGCCACAAGTGTGTAGGAGATCATCGAACACAATGTAAAACTAATGTATTTTTAAAAACTCATAACGTTCGTTAGAAAAAAAAGGGAGTTCCTTCCTTCACGGAAGCTAATGCTAACTGTAGCTACACTAGACCAGAGTGGAAAAATTAGTGTGGAGATGAAATAACCAGACCGAACTTTCCGAGCAGATGATCTTTATTTCACTCTCACATCTTCCACAATCAGATCATTAAAACTCGTGAAGCAGGGACTCTCTCTTATATCCCAAAACTCATACCTCCCTGCTACCTGAGGTCCTGTATTCACCATTCACTCTCCCCAGACAATTCCCCTTACCCCCCAGCCCTTTGATCTCCATGCTGTCTCAGTCTGAGAGGAAAATCAAAATCAAATCAAATCACCCTTTATTGTCATTCAACCATGTACAACAGAACGAAATTGGGCTTTTCCTATCTACAGTGTTAATCATACCCCCCCAAGTGTAGAATCAGAGGGCCGCTGCCATGCAAGGCACCGCCACAGATTTCCCTCCTCCATTCCATTATTGCTGAGCACCAAGCTGGACGGCAGGAAGTTCCGCTTTTATATGGTCTTCGGCATGACCCGGCCGGGATTTGAACCCCTGCCTCCCGGCTGTGGGGCGGATGCTCTACCAACTGAGCCACCACTCCGGTGGCTTAGGAAAACTACTGAACTCTTCAGCATGGGTCCCCCACAACTGTTTGGAAAGGATTACCAAGCAATTTCTGTGGTCTATCCCATCGCCATACACCAGTTGATATCATCACATAGTCATATTAATAACAGGAACATCTCATAGACAAAATGTAGGTTACAGATTGACTATGCCTCCCAGCTGGTCGGGGAACACCTTGGTATCCTCTCTGAAGAGCTGGAGCAGGTGGCTGGGGAGAGGGAAGTCTGGGCTTCTCTGCTTGAACTGCTGCCTCCGTGACCCGGACCTCCGGAAAAATGGTAGAAGATACTGTAGATGGATGGATGGATAGATAGCTTTGCAAACACTAGTTAGCTTAGCTTACGGGCTGAGAAGCAAATAGGTGACCAGTATGGATTTTAAAACCTATGATTCTTCAGATCGCACCAGCGATCAAAAGCTGAACCAATACTTATTCTGGTCTTGCCCCTTCGTTTATTACTTCTTACTTGAGAAGGATAACGGAATGAGCCATCACCTTCAGAAGCGGCCATAGCTTTCTCTGGCAACCCCTGGTTTTATGCAAATAGAATGGCACGTGACATCAACAGATTCATTGTATTGGATCTGGAATCCAGATAGAACAATTTTCTGTCTAAAAAAATCTTCTGGAATATAAATATTTACATTACTATTGGTCCGGAAAAAAATTACTAAATATTTAATTTCATCAATACACTAATTTTTAGAAGAACATTAAGACTAACATTGTGCAAGTTTCTAAACGGTTTTTTGATGTATTATTTTAAAAAAAATCTTTTTCATAAAAATCTTGTGAATTTCACCTTTAACACTTTAGTAACAACGTACCTATTAAAATGACAGTCTTATATTTCTGTAGAAAAACACAAGACATACTTTGTGGCACGTGGGGAGAGCCTGATTGTGTACTATCTCAGACAGGAGACAGTGGGAACAAAGAGCAGGGGTTTCCTAGTGAGATAACAGGGAGGTGTTAAGGATGAGGGGGTTGAATGTAATGTGACGCAAAGGTCATCTTTTGTGTGTTAGAAAATGCTAGAAGAATGCCATGATAATTAAGAGAGGAGTTTCTGCTGGAATGTCATTCTGTCTATGCTTGAGATGTGAGAGTGTGTAATAAATCATCTGAGACAAATCTGCCTCTTCATTTACACGCTCCACACTGGTGACCCAAGACGTATCATGGAACACGAGACAAGATCCCCAGAGCCGACCTCGACGGGAACCTCCAGCCACGCATGTGCGGTTGCAGTCAAGCTACCGGATTTCTGGCAGCACAACCCGCGCTCTTGGTTCCATCTCATCGAGGCGCAGTTTGCCCTCCGGGGAATAACGGCAGATGACACCAAATTTTACTATGTGGTCGCAGTGCTCGATGCCCGCACAGCTCAGCACGTAGCTAGCCTGCTCGATCAGCCACCAACTGGCAACAGATACGAGGCGCTCAAGGCTACGCTCATCCAGCGCTACACACTCTCAGACGGTGAGAGAGCAGAGGCTCCTGACGCGGACCGAGTTAGGAGATGGTTCGGCCATAGACCTCATGGAGAAGATGCTGGCGTTAAGGGGCATAGACGACGACCATTTTCTGTTTGCCCACCTCTTCCTCCGGAACCTTCTGACAGCGCCGAGGGCGGCCCTGGCCAATTCGCCGTTGCTGGCCGCACGGGACTTTCATGCGCTAGCCCAGGAGGCAGACTGGATCATCATCGCCACCAGGGTGTTCACAGTCATCGCGGCAGCGGCGGAGCCCAGCGCGACGACCAGAGCAGGCGAGGAGCCACTGATGGCAGCAGCAGCGGGGGCCAAGGAGCGCGAGGGAGACACGCTTTGTTTCTACCACTGCCGCTTCGGAGAGAAGGCACGCAGATGCACACTACCATGCCAGTTCAAGCGCTCGGGAAACGCCAAGACCGGGGGTCGGTAGCAGCTGCGACCCTCGGGGAGGAGAACAAGCTGCGGTACCTGACGGACGCACGCTCGGGGAGGCATTTCCTCGTGGACACCGGAGCCCAGAAGAGCTTCATCCGGCCGACCTATGCTGACCGGCTGGCAAGATCTAGCGGCCCCAAGATGTTGGCGGCAAACGGCTCGGACATTAAGACCTTCGGTGAGAGGACTCTGCTCTTATCTCTACACGGCCGTACATATGAGTGGACTTTTGTCATAGCAGCACTGAATTACCATATACTGGGGGCTGATTTTCTGTGTGCACATGGTTTACTGGTTGATGTTGCTAAAAGGCGCCTAGTTAATGCACTGTCCTTTGATTCTCTTCCCTGTATAGCTTGAGTGACCCAGCCAACAGCACAAGCCAACGTCACAGCTACAGGCGGTAAGTTCCACACACCGCTCACTCAGTTCCCAGCACTCACGGTCCCGACGTTTTCGGCAGCCATCGCTAAGCACGGGGTGGAGCATTTTATCACCATGACCGGGCTGCCCGTTTTTGCATGACCTCGGCACTTGGACGCAGCTAAACTGGCCATAGCGCGCGAGGAGTTCGCCAACCTGGAAAGGTTAGGCATCATCAGGCGCTCAAACAGCCCTTGGGCATCCCCGCTACACATGGTCCCTAAGGCTGAGGGATCGTGGCGACCGTGCGGTGATTTCCGCAGGTTGAACAACGCCACGGCGCACGACCGTTACTCGATTCCCCACATACAGGATTTTTCTGTTCACCTCGCTGGGGCACGCATTTTTTCCAAAATAGACCTGGCCCGCGGTTACCACCAAGTCCCAGTGCACGCTGAGGACGTACCCAAAACAGCGGTAATAACTCCGTTCGGTCTATTTGAGTTCCTGCGCATGCCATTTGGGTTAAAAGGAGCGGCACAGGATGATATCCTGGTAGCCAGCGCGTCCGAAGACGAACACGAAACCCACCTCACGACGGTTTTCCGAAGGTTGGAGGAGCACGGGTTAATAATCAACCCAGCGAAATGCCAGTTCGGTGTAACGTAGATTGATTTTTTGGGGCACCGCTTCTCTCCAGAAGGAGCGGTCCCGCTGCCCAACAAGGTGCGCGCCGTGACGGATTTTCCCCGGCCTCAAACGGTCAGGGCGCTACAAGAATTTTTGGAAATGGTGAACTTTTATAACCGTTTCCTTCCCCGCGCAGCGCAGCTCATGCAACCATTGTACGCCGTGCTCAAAAAACAGAAACCCGCGGATAGGGTCGAATGGACCCCGGAGCGAGAGCAGGCGTTCTCGGAAGTTAAAGCAGCCCTGGCAAATGCCGCATTGCTGGCTCATCCAGACCCGGCGGCCCGCATAGCGCTCACCACTGACGCTTCAGATGTGGCCATAGGGGCTGTCGTGGAGCAGCGCGTCGCTGGGACTTGGCAGCCGCTCGCCTTTTTCAGCAGGACTTTGCGCGACAGTGAACGTAAATATAGCGCGTTCGACAGAGAGTTGCTGGCTCTTCACCTGGCCATTCACCACTTCCAGTTCTGGCTGGAAGGGCGCAGTTTCACCGCGTTCGTGGACCACAAGCCGCTAACATTCGCGATGGCCAAGGTTTCAGAACCGTGGTTGGGCCGGCAGCAGAGACAGCTGGCCGCGATCTCAGAGTTTACTACCGATATTCAGCATGTGTCGGGTAAACTGAATGTAGTGGCGGACTGCCTCTCGCGCGCCGTGGTGGCCCTGATCTGCGTGGGGATAGATTATGCAGCCATGGCAGCGGAGCAAATTAGCGATGCGGACGTGCGTGCGCTCCAGTCTGGACCAACAGGGTTAAGGCTGGAGAACAGGGTGCTGCAAGACGGCATGCCCCCCCTAATCTGCGATGTCTCCACGGGTCGCCCGCGTCCCGTGGTCCCGGCCACGTGGCACCGCCACGTGTTTGAGTCGGTTCACTCTTTGGCGCACCCAGGAGAGCGCGCGTTGATCAAAATGGTAGGAGAGAAATTTGTGTGGCCGAGCCTTCGCAAACAAGTGAAAGAGTGGGCTGCAGCCTGCGTGGCGTGCCAACGAGCCAAAGTACACAGACACACGAAGGCTCCCTTGGAGCCGTTTCGTATTCCGGCTAAGAAGTTCGACCATGTTCACGTGGACCTCGTGGGCCCCCTCCCGCCATCACAGGGGTGCACGCACCTCCTGACAATGGTGGACCGCACCACGCGCTGGCCAGAAGCGGTTCCGCTGGCGGCAACCACGTCCGAGGAGGTGGCGCGTGCTTTTTTAATAGCATGGGTGGCGCGTTTTGGAGTCCCGTTGGACATTACGTCCGACAGGGGCCCTCAATTTGTTTCCGAACTCTGGTCCGCGATGGCCCGCAGCCTGGGTATTACAATTCACCGCACAACCGCGTACAACCCACAGGCTAATGGGTTATGCGAGTGTTTTCATAGATCATTGAAAGCGGCACTCAGGGCTTCATTGACGGATGCAAATTGGGTAGACAGGCTACCGTGGGTTTTATTGGGGTTGCGCTCCGCGCCTAAAGAGGATCTGGAAGCTTCCCCGGCAGAACTCGTTTTTGCGCAGCCACTTCGGCTGCCCGGGGAATTTCTGCCAGATAATCCCGCGCCGGGCAGCTGCCCGTCTCAGCTTTTGCAGCGTAGCGCAAACAAAGGCACGCTGCCGGGCCCTGCCCACCACAGTTTTCCGCGCGTTTTTGTGCCTAAAACTTTGAAGATCGCGGAGTTCGTGTTTGTCAGACACGACGCCCGCCGCCCCCCACTGCACCCACCCTATGCACCGTTCAGAGTGCTGGAAACAGGGGATAAGCATTTTTTGCTAGACTTGGGGGTAGGAGGGAAAAAATTGGCATAGACAGACTCAAACCCGCTTTCGTTGTGGCGGACGAGCAAGTGCTGTTGGCGAGGGCCCCTCGACGTGGAAGACCCCCACGGAGAGCTCCCCAGGGAAACGATTCACCAGAGCAGCCACATGGACACACAGAAGTGTTTTCCCCCCAAACAACAGCCCCCCATAGGCACGGCAGCGCCGTGGAGGCGGTGAATTCCGGTTACAGCAGATACGGGAGAAGACTGAAGCCCAAGCAGCATGTGGACTGATGTTTAATTGTTCTATCACAGCATGTGGACTGTTATCCTATTGTCCTATCTAAGATGCTGGGGGGTGGGTGGCACCTGGGGAGAGCCTGATTGTGTACCATCTCAGACAGGAGACAGTGGGAACAAAGAGCAGGGGTTTCCTAGTGAGATAACAGGGAGGTGTTTAGGATGAGGGGGTTGAATGTAATGTGACGCAAAGGTCATCTTTTGTGTGTTAGAAAATGCTAGAAGAATGCCATGATATTTAAGAGAGGAGTTTCTGCTGGAATGTCATTCTGTCTGTGCTTGAGATGTGAGAGTGTGTAATAAATTGTCTGAGACAAATCTGCCTCTTCCATTTACACGCTCCACAACTTCAACTAGTAACCTACTTTACCTTAATCCACAATTCTTTAGGCGGTTTTAACTATGTTTTACCATTTCAGTGCAGTAATTTAAAGATCTATAAAATATAAGATAAATTTGTATAGTTCAGACCTTATTGTTACCGAATTTGTACTTAAAACATTGCTACTCAGTTTTAGATCCCTACTAAATGGGTAATAAAGCTTATAACTGAACACGTGTTTGTGGAATACAGGAATGTAATAAACACCGTGTGTCTGATGTCATTAATTTCTACACCATTCCCCTCGTTACATGTTACCAGTACCTGGGTTGTTTTGACTTACTCTCTCTGCCTCCTGCAGCCTCTTCCTCACTGCTGTCCTCGGATTGTTCCTGCATAGGAAACAAGAGATTTAGTTGTTTAATCGATTCACAAACACTGCCTTGTCAGTGAACCAGACGGTTCTTGTTTACATTTTGCCACATTATATCTTGAACCCAGTTAACGGTGAACAGTCCATCCATCCATCCATCCATCTTCTTCCGCTTAATGATTTAACTGAGTTTGGGACAGACAGCTGTCCTACCTAATGCATCAGACATTTATTCTCCGACCGACAACTTTAAACCTTAAAAGGTCAGATGACAACGAAATTTAAAAGTTATGATGTGGAACTACCGCAGGAAAGACTCAGCTGTTCCAGCCTGTTTTTCTCCATCACAAACAGGTCTGTGTGGATGATGAAGTTCACAGGAAACGATCTGTGCCTCTTCTTCTTCTAGGGCAGTGCTTCTCAATTATTTTTTGCAAAGCCCCCCCTAGGAAAGAGAAAATATTTCGAGCCCCCCCAACTCGCCGCAGTGACTATAAATAAGATCATTATCTATAAAAATTGTATAAGTATACCTAAAATTGTATCCTTTTTAACATTAACAAAAGAAAAAAGCAATATAAATCAACTTTCAACAAATATTAACTTTATTTTGCCACACAGAAACCCTGTTATAGTCTAAAACAGAAAAAAAAACTTAAAGTGCATCAAAGTGCCTGAAATAAAAAATATGTCAATCCTTATTTAAACTAGAAACATTTTTGACCAACTGAACCATTTGATGCTGAGAAAAATAATTCAATCAATAAATAATATTAAATGTAAATTGATCTGGAACATTAACACAGGAGTACCAATATATTTAACATTTTAGTCTGAAGAAAAAGGTAGAAAAAGGCAGTATCAACTCCTCTGCAATTGTGTGGGGTTTTTTGCACTGCGCAATTTGGTGCGCCACTTTAAATGATGCTGAAAGTGCTCGCTGGTTTACTGATGTAGCGTTCACAAAGCGGGATGATTGTTGGCCGTACTCCGCACGTTTTCGCTGAAAAAAATCAAGCGGCTTATCAACGTGTTGAGGATGTAATGTCTGTAGGTGACGTCTTAATTTATTTGGCTTCATGCTGTCCGCTGCCAACACTTTCAGACACAGTGAACACACCGGTCTTTCCTCGTCTCCCACCGTAGTCACAGTGAAGCCAAGCGCTAGATAAGCTTCGTCATATTTCCTCGTCTTAGCTTTTGGGAGACTTTCATTTGTCTCTTTACCTGTGTCTCTCTCCGTCTTTCTTTTTGTTACTGTTAAATATTTCTCCATGGTGTCTCTCGAGGGGTTTGTTGACAGTAATTTAAAAAGTTTTAAACTCCCGCACAGACTTTGACAATGAGAGCGCCACTGCACCACCTGCTGCCGTGGATGTGCAATTACACTTTACACGGCAAAAGCAAAGCCTGTTCCCCGGGGTCACACGCGCCCCCCCCGGCATCGCGCCCCACTATTTGAGAAGGACTGTTCTAGGGTAAGGCGGACTAGACGCATCAGTGGCGTATTGCTGCCCTCCACAGTTCATACGTCAGGTTGGCAGCTGTGTCTCAAATTCTCCCATACAATCCAGTTCTGTGCAGAAACTCCAATAGTTTTTTTTTAACTTTGCTCCAACTGTCCAGGTTCATCAAAGTGTGCATGTTAAAAACAGTTTCTCCGGTGGATCCTAGGTCTCTCAACAGTTCCTTCCGTTGTCCAGCATATTTCTTGCAGTGGATTATGACAGACACTGCTTCCATGCTTCCACAGTCACATTTACCATCAGGGTGTTTTCCTATCAGAGCCAGCCCACTTCTAAGCCCACAGTGCCCAAGCCTCAACCTGGTTAAAACAATTGAATCTTTCCTTTTACGAGTAAAAGGGTGTTCATGTTTATCGACTTGTCTCTGTATGTTATAGTAATATCTTCCTCTCCCTTCATTTTCCCATGCTTTTCCCCACTGCTCTTTTATTGATTTATTGATGCTTTCCACAGTTTCAGGAGGACCGTGCTGCAGAGTAAACTCTATTTCTTCCCTGTGTATTCCCCTTTTTGCCAGTCTGTAAGCCCCTATCATTCCCCTCTACTCCCACATGTGCTGGAACCTCCATAAAACCCACCTCACACCCTGCTTTGTGAAGTCTGAACAATGTAAGATATTTCTGTGAGTAGATCTGGTCTTGCTTTGGATTTAAGTTCTTTGATTGCTAAAAAACTGCTGAAGAATCACTGCATATGACTGAATACCTTCTATTCTGTTCTTCTACCCACCAAAGTGCCCATACAACCGCCACCATTTCTGTTGAGGATATAGACATGTGGTCTGATATTCACACCCCCTTTTCAAATCCAAAATCAGGAATAAAAACCCCAAATGCCACCCTCTCATTCTCTGAGCTCTTTGACCCATCTGTATATATTTTAATTCAATTCAATTCAATTCAACTTTATTTATATAGCGCCATTTCACAACAACAGTCATCTCATAGCACTTTCAACTGTAGGGGAAACCCCCACAATTGCAGAAAGACCCCAGCAATCAGGTGATCCCCTATGAGCAAGCGCTTGGCGATGGTGGAGAGGAAAAACTCCTTTTTAACAGGAAGAAACCTCAAGCAGAACCAGGCTCAGGAAGGGGCAGTCATCTGCTGCGACTGGCTGGGGGGTGAGGGGATAAAGAAGATGAAAAGAACAGACATGTAGAGCGCAAACAGATGTTAATGACCAGCAAAAAAAAAAAAAAAAAAAATTCACTGAGAGTGAAGAAAGAAGTGAAGCCCAGTGCAATTATTGGAGGTCCCCCGGCTGTCTAAACCTAATAGCAGCATAACTAAGGGAGGGTTCAGAAACACATGATCCCTCCCTAATTGTAGGCTATATCAAAAAGGAAGGTTTTAACCCTATTCTTAAAAACAGAGATCGAGTCTGACTCCCAAATCCAGATTGGCAGCTGGTTCCTCAAGAAAGTAGCTTGATAACTAAAGGCTCTGCCCCCCATTGTACACACGTGGACAAAATTGTTGGTACCCCTCTGTTAATGAAAGAAAAACCCACAATGGTCACAGAAATAACTTGAATCTGACAAAAGTGGTAAATAAAAATTCTATCAAAATTAACCAATGAAAATCAGACAATGCTTTTGAATTGTGGTTCAACAGAATTACTTAAAAAAACAAACTCATGAAACAGGCCTCGACAAAAATGATGGTACCCCTAGAAAAGATTGAAAATAATGTGACCATAGAGACATGTTCAACCAAGATGTGTCCTCTAATTAACATCACAGGTGTCTACAAACTTGTAATCAGTCAGTCGGCCTATTTATAGGGTGACAAGTAGTCACTGTGCTGTTTGGTGACATGGTGTGTACCACTCTAAACATGGACCAAAGGAAGCAAAGGAGAGAGTTGTCTCAGGAGATTAGAAAGAAAATTATAGACACGCATGTTAAAGGTAAAGGCTATAAGACCGTCTCCAAGCAGCTTAATGTTCCTGTGATGACAGTTGCACATATTATTCAGAAATTTAAGATCCACGGGACTGTAGCCAACCTCCCTGGACATGGCAGCAGGAGGAGACGGATAATATGAACGGTAACAAAAGAGCCCAGAACAACCTTTAAACACATTCATGGTGAACTCCAAGGTCAAGGTACATCAGTGTCAGATCGTACCATCCGTCGCTGTTTGGGCCAAAGTGGACTTCACGGGAGACGACCAAGGAGGACACCACTGTTGAAAACAAATCATAAAAAAGCCAGACTGGAATTTGCCAAACTGCATGTTGACAAGCCACAAAGCTTCTGGGAGAATGTCCTATGGACAGACAAGACAAAACTGGAACTTTTTGGCAAGGCACATCAGCTCTATGTTCACAGACGCAAAAATGAAGCATACCAAGAAAAGAACACTGTCCCTACTGTGAAACATGGAAGAGGTTCTGTTATGCTCTGGGGCTGCTTTGCTGCATCTGGCACAGGGTGTCTTGAATCTGTGCAGGGTACAATGAAATCTCAAGACTATCAAGGTATTCTAGAGAGAAATGTGCTGCCCAGTGTCAGACAGCTCGGTCTCAGTCGCAGGTCATGGGTCTTGCAACAGGATAATGACCCAAAATGCACAGCTAAAAACACCCAAGAATGGCTAAGTGCAAAACATTGGACTATTCTAAAGTGGCCTTCTATGAGCCCTGATCTAAATCCTATTGAACATCTGTAGAAGGAGCTGAAACATGCCGTCTGGAGAAGGCACCCTTCAAACCTGAGACAACTGGAGCAGTTTGCTCATGAGGAGTGGGCCAAAATACCTGCTAAGAGGTGCAGAAGTCTCATTGACAGCTACAGAAATCGTTTGATTGCAGTGATTGCCTCAAAAGGTTGTGCAACAAAATATTAAGTTAAGGGTACCATCATTTTTTTCCAGGCCTTTTTCACAAGTTTGTTTTTAAAAATAATTCTGTTGATCCACAATTCAAAAGCATTGTCTGATTTTCATTGGTTAATTTTCATAGAATTTTTATTTATTACCACATTTGTCAGATTCAAGTTATTTCTGTGACCATTGTGGGTTTTTCTTTCATTAACAGAGGGGTACCAACAATTTTGTCCACGGCTGTACATTTGGAGATCCTAGGTATTACAAGTAATCCTGCATTTTGGGAGCGTAGTGCTCTGTTAGGATAATAGGGTAATATCAGATCTTTTAAACAAAAAGGGGCCTGATTGTTTAGAGCTTTGAAAGTGAGAAGAAGGATTTTAAACTTAATTCTAAACTCTATGGGAAGCCAGTGAAGGGAGGCCAGAACCGGAGAGATATGATCTCTCTTTCTAGTACCTGTTAAAACTCTTGCAGCAGCATTTTGGATCAGCTGTAGACTTTTTAAAGATGTTTTAGGACAACCTGATAATAAAGAGTTTCAATAATCTAATCTAGAACTAACAAAAGTGTGGATCAGTTTCTCAGCATCACTCTGAGACAAGATGGTCCTAATCTTGGCAATATTACGCAAATGATAGAAGGCAGTCTTAGAAACAAATTTAATATGTGAATTGAAAAACAGATCTTGACCAAAAATAACTCCAAGGTTCCTCACAGAGCTATTAAGAGAAAGAATAACTGCATCCAGACTGAAAGTTTGATTTGGAAAGGTATTTCTAAGGTTTTTTGAACCAACAAGAATGACTTCAGTCTTATCTGAATTTAATAGCAGGAAATTACAAGTCACCCAAGCTTTGATTTCCTTAAGACAGACTTCTAACTTGGCTTATTGATTACCTTATCTGGCTTCATTGACAGGTATAATTGTGTGTCATCTGCATAACAATGAAAATGTATACAGTGCTTTCTAATAATGTTGCCTAACAGAAGCATATATAAACTAAAAAGAGTAGGGCCTAGCACAGATCCCTGTGGAACTACATGACTAAGCTTTGAGTTGAAAGAAAACTCATTATTGACATGAACAAACTGGAACCTAACAGATAAATAAGATCTAAACCACTGCAACGAAGTTCCATTAAGTCCAACATAGTGTTCTAATCTATCAGGTAGAATATTATGATCTATAGTATCAAAGGCTGCACTAAATTCTAAAAAGGACAAGTACAGAAACAAGTCCATTATCATATGTGATCAGGAGGTCATTAGTGACCTTCACTAAGGTTATTTCAGTACTATGATGGATTCTAAACCCAGACTGAAACTCTTCAAATAAACCATTTCCCTGCAAGTAGTCAAATAATTGTGTAGCAACAACTCTTTCTAAGATTTTTGAAATGAAAGGGAGATTAGAGATTGGTCTATAGTTAGCTAAAACTCCTGGATCCAGCGTTGGCTTTTTGAGTAAGGGTTTAATTACAGCAGTTTTAAAAGCCTGCGGTACATGGTCTAAAGTTAATGAAGAATTGATTATTTGAAGAATAAAGCTACCAATAAATGGGAAGACTTCTTTAAATAACCTGGTAGGAATAGGGTCTAAAAGACAAGTTGAAAGCTTGGATGAGGGAACTATTTTGTCTAACTCTATAAGGTCAACTGGAGTAAACTCATCCAAACAGATGTCAATTGAAGGAGTTGCAGTAGTTACTGTATTTAAGTTAACGGTCAGTGTCATTGTCATTGACATGACAATAGTGAAAAAAGTAATTGAGGGAATTGTTAAGCCACTCACCCACATCTGTAACCTGTCATTTCAAACTGGTACATTTCCAGACAAAATGAAAATAGCAAAAGTAATACCTCTATACAAAACAGGAGACAGTCATCGCTTCACAAATTACAGGCCAGTCTCTTTACTCTCACAATTCTCCAAAATACTTGAAAAAATCTTCACTAAGAGACTGGATGATTTCACTGAAAAACACAACCTCCTTACAGATAGCCAGTATGGCTTTAGAGCAGATAAATCTACATCTTTGGCACTGATCGAACTTATAGAAGAAATTACTAGTTGTATAGATAAAAAAAAGGTTGCTGTAGGAGTATTTATAGATTTAAAGAAAGCTTTTGACTCCATTGACCACAGAATACTACTAGGGAAACTGGAAAGGTATGGGATAAGAGGGGTAGGACTGAGTTGGGTGGAAAGTTATTTAAGTAACAGACAACAATTTGTACAAATTGGAGAGCACAAATCACCCTTCATGGACATCACTTGTGCTGCACGGTGGCGCAGTGGTTAGCACTGCGGCAGCACAGTTTACCCTTGGCCGGGGGATTGTGGGGATCGTGGGATCGTGGGTTCGATCCCAGCCCCCGACCAACAGTGATCTGTGTGGAGTTTGCATGTTCTCCCCGTGTTGCGTGGGTTTACTCCGGGATTTCTCCGGTTTCCTCCCACATGCCAAAAACATGCATGTTAGGTTAATTGGCTGTTCTAAATTGTCCCTAGATATCTGTTTCCTATAGGCCCTTAGAATAGAGGGTTAGTGTTAATGAAAGCGCTTTGAGTGGTCTTTGTGACTAGAAAAGCGCTATATAAGTGCAGGTTAGTTAGTTAGTAGTTAGTGTGCCCCAGGGGTCAGTTTTGGGACCCAAACTCTTTATTTTGTATATAAATGACATATGCCAAGTATCAAAAATTCTGAAATTTATTTTGTTTGTGGATGACACAAATATCCTTTGCACTGGTGAGAATTTGCAGCAGGTTTTAGAGGTGGTCACAACTGAAATGAAAAAATGAACGCAGTGGTTCAACAAAAATAAATTATCTCTAAATCTAAAAAAAAACAAAGATTATGGTGTTTGGAAATTATAAAATAAATCATGAAATAATGGTAACGATAGATGATACCAGAATAGAAACAGTACAGGAAAATAAGTTTCTGGGGGTGACGCTAGACAATAAAATCTGCTGGAAACCTCACATCAGTCACATTCGGGCTAAATTAGCAAAATGTATAGGCATACTGGGGAAGACAAGACACATCTTGGACTATAAATCATTGGTCTTATTGTACAATTCACTGTTTTTACCTTATCTTAACTACTGTGTAGAAGTGTGGGGAAACACCTACAAGACCAACCTACAGGCAATATGCACATCACAAAAAAGAGCTATAAGGATAATAAACAATGCAGGATATAGAGACCATACCAATTTGTTGTTCTTAAAGTCACATGTCATAAAGTTCATCGATTTAGTTAAATTTAAGACAGCACAAGTAATGTACAGGGCAATTAACAATCAACTCCCAACTAATATACAAATAATATTTAAAAAAAAGAGACAATGATCATAATTTGAGAGGAGACTTAAACTTTACAAAACCCAAGATACGTACAGCCAAGAAAAGTATGTGCATATCTGTCTGTGGGGTGGATTTGTGGAACAGTCTGGAGCCGGAACTGAAACTATGTACAAACAGAAATCAATTCAAAAAGAGGTATAAGCACCATTTGCTGAAAGGATATATGTTAGAAGGGTAGTATTTATATGTACGATTCATTATGTTCATTCTGGGTCATTATGGGACACTATGGAATGGTGGGTGGGACAGAACTGTGTATATCAGTGTTGTTTGAGACTGGTTTTTGGATGTATGGACTTCATTGTATGTTAGAATGGATGGGTGTTAATGCTGATTTGTAAAAAATGCAGTAAATTGTTTACTTGGGGTCATAAAGGTGGTAATTTGTATAAAATTCACATGGGTGAATTTTTTCCTATGGAAAAGAGGAGTTGGAATTAATAAGTGTTCACTTCTTCCTTCTCCCTTTCGAACAGTGTATACTGTAACTTTATTGCATTTGCCATTTGCTTGTTTTTTGTTATATTTTTGTGTTCGAAATAAACTATATATCTATCTATCTATCTAACGGTGGGAAGAATCTGACTGATTTTATCTCTGATACTGCAGATGAAATTTTATTATTGAAAACGCTCATAAAGTCCTGACTAGTAAGCTCTAAGGGAATGCTAGGATCTACAGAGTCCTGACTCTTTGTCATCCTGTTTATAGTGCTAAAAAGAAACCTTGGATTATTCTTGTTCTCTTCTATTAATGCAGAATAATAACTCGTTCTAGCTTTTCTCAGAGATTTTTTTTTTATAAATTAAAAGATGATCTCTCCAAGCTAAATAGATTTCATCTAAATTAGTGGAGCGCCATTTTCTTTCTAATTGACGAGTCTTCTGTTTTAAACTACGAGTTTCTGTATTGAACCAAGGAGTTAGAAATCTCTGATTAGACTTTTTCTTTTTTAAAGGGGCCACCATGTCTAGAGTCTAACACAGAGAAGCTGTAACACTATCTACCATGCTATCAATTACAGAAGGAGCAAGCTGTCTAAGGCTTATTTCCGTTGTGTTGACACATGGCATAGAGGAAACAATCTGCATAAATTTGGTTGCAACATCATCTGAGAGGCATCTACTGTAGTATTATTTTTCCTTAGGAGCCAAATAGTCCAAAATAGTAAAATCAAAGGTTAACAGACAATGGTCTGACAGTACAAGGTTATGAGGAGACACTACCAGATTTTCTATTTTTATGCCATATGTCAGAAAAAGGTTCAACGTCTGGTGGGGATAATGGGTAGAATTTCCTACTTTCTGAGAAAACCCCATCGAGTCTAATATTGAATTAAATGACATATTAAGGCAATCACCATCTACATGTATATTAAAGTCCCCTACTATGATTATTCTATTTGATTTCAGCACTAAATCAGCTAAGAGTTCAGCAAATTTGGATAAAAACTCTGAGTAGGTTGATGGAGGACGATAAACTATGGCAAATAAAATTGGGTTTAGCCTAAAATTGCTAAAATGCCCAATACTGAGGACCAGGCTCTCAATGGAATTATAAAGTGTTTTTTGCTTTACATTAACTAGTAATTTGGAATGGTAAATTGTTGCTACTCCTCCTCTATGACCAGAACTTCTGGGATTTTGACTGTTTAAATAACCAGAGGGAGTTGATTCATTTAAACCAACATAATCCTCTTGTCCTAACCAAGTCTCTGTAAGGGATATTAAATCAGTCTGATGATCAATTAACAGATCATGGACTAGCAGAGACTTGGGAGTTAGAGACCTAATATTTAACAAACCGCATTTACTTTTTAAATTATGAGGAGGAACAGAGGCCAAATCATTCAATTTAGAGGCTTCATGTTTAATTTGAGTTTTACCAACTTTTTGTTTAATCACTTTGGGATGCTTATACCTTATATTTTTATTTACTTTGGAGGGAGCAGACAATGATTCTCTGATGGCGACGACAGGGGCTAAGTTGAGGGGTGGCAATATTAGTATTTGTAAATATTCTCTCCAGTAATTAAATGAGTTTACACCTCCTTCACCGTTTCTCCTGATGTTTTCCTCATGCTGTTTTTAAGAATGCTGAGGTCAATTCTGGGTTCTGGAAAGATCCATTGAGGTACATCTGACCAACAGACTAGAGGACACATGCTAGCATTAAAAATACTCATTTGCTCTGCTAGTGATTTAACCTTTTCAATAAAATTAGTTCTACTCCTTCTATTTGACCCCATGAACTCCCAATGCTGTCTCAACATACACTACCGTTCAAAAGTTTGGGGTCACCCAGACAATTATTTTGTGTTTTCCGTGAAAAGTCACACTTATTTACCACCATGAGTTGTAAAATGAATAGAAAATATAGTCAAGACATTGACAAGGTTAGAAATAATGATTTGTATTTGAAATAATAATTTTTTCCTTCAAACTTTGCTTTCGTCGAAGAATCCTCCATTTGCAGCAATTACAGCATTGCAGACCTAACATGATTGCACAAGGGTTTTCTAATCATCCATTAGCCTTCTGACGCAATGAGCAAACACATTGTACCATTAGAACACTGGAGTGATAGTTGCTGGAAATGGGCCTCTATACACCTATCTAGATATTGCACCAAAAACCAGACATTTGCAGCTAGAATAGTCATTTACCACATTAGCAATGTATAGAGTGTATTTCTGATTAGTTTAAAGTTATCTTCACTGAAAAAAAAGTGCTTTTCTTTCAAAAATAAGGAAATTTCTAAGTGGCCCCAAACTTTTGAACGGTAGTGTATTTTTAGAAAATATTTTATCCTGTCCTTTTAATTTCATTAAATATTTCAATCCAAGCTTATACCTTCTTAACTATAAAGGCATTTCACCCATTTCTATAAGAACAGCTGGAATGGGAGTGGTACAAAATGCCCCACTACACACTCTTAGTGCCTTTGCTTGAATTATATCAAGGTTATTAATTACAGATTGTGCAGCTGACCCATAAGCCATGCACCCATAGTCAGTTGTTGATCTTATCATAGCTCTATATATTATTAACAATCTTTCTTTATCAACCCCCAGTCAGATCCTGCCACACACCTACTGTAAGCACATTGATTTTTTTTCACACTTTCCACAAATTTTGTCAATATGAGTTTTCCATATTAACCTTTGATCCAGCCACACTCCAAGGAATTTAAAATGCTTAACTCTTTCAATGTCGTCTCCATATAATCGCAAGTGCCATTCAGGTAATTTCTTTTTATGTTCAAATACCATATACTTGGTCTTATCAACTGATATTTTAAAGCCCCATTCATCAGCTCATCCTATTATATTCTCAATCCTACCAGCAGACTAAATTCGAAGAGACGACGCCTCTGTGCCAAGTCAAAGAAGAATCCTAGTCACAGTCCTAAAGCCGAAAGCAAACAGCCCCAAGAGCACTTTGTGGTAGGATCTGCCCTTCGCATATTACAACTAAACGTTGAAGGCCTATCTGCAGCCAAGCGAAGCCTTATCGAAGTCCTCGCCTTCCAACATTCGATTGATGTAATCTGCCTCCAAGAGACTCATATTGGCACAGGAGAAGCTGGCCGCTTCACCGTCAAAGGCTTTGACCTCCTGTGCTATGTTCTACATGCTAAACATCGACGTGCCACCTATGTGCGTTCTGACATAGTTGAAGCAAATCACCTGATAACAACACATTTCTCAGACACCATAATCATTGGTGGCTTCCATATTGTCAATGTGTACAAGCCCCCTAATGCCAACTGGGATCTGCAGGTCTTACCCACCCTACCCCACCCTGTCATCTATGTGGGGGACTTTAACAGCCATCACCCTGACTGGGGGTACCCAGCAGTGGACAGTGATGGGGAGGCACTTTCAGACTGGGCATCCAGAAATGACCTCGCTTTGATATACGACCCCAAACAAAGAGGAACCTTCCACTCTGCTAGGTGGAAGAAGGACTATTCTCCTGACCTGTGTTGGGCCAGCTCTTTGAATGGGGAGCCATATCCTACACAGATCCTCATTCTTGATGATTTTCCACACAGCCAACACCGGCCCCTGCTTGTACACATTGGCCTACAACTTCCAGTCATATACAGCCCAAGGAAGATGCGCTGGAACTTCCGCAAAGCCAACTGGAAGAAATTCAGTGAAACTCTGGACCGGAGCGTTGTTACCATCCCACTCCACACCATCACTGTAGATGAAGCATACAACCGCTTCTGCAGCACAATCTTCAAGGCTGCCCATACTGCAATCCCACGAGGCTACCGACCCCTCTATGTCCCATGTTTGGACGGAGAAAGTGCTGCCCTCCTACAATCCTATCAAACATCAGGGGACCCAGAGATAGCAGACCATCTCATTGAATCGCTAAATACAGCCCGGCGAAAGAAATGGGAGGAGACAGTTGCTGACCGGAGCTTTACCCACTCTAGCAGGAAATGTTGGAGCCTCATCCGTCGCCTAGGAGCTGCACAGAAGCCCCCTAGCCAAAGCCGAGCATCCGTCACACCCAACCAAGTTGCATCCCACCTACTGACTATCGCCAAAGCACCCCAAGACAAAGACACCAGAAGAGCAGTTACAACTGAGCTAAAAAAACACCAAAAAATGCCTGTAGAGGAAACGAACCCTGAACCCTTCGAGGCTGCTGAACTGGAGAAAGTCCTACAGGGCCTGAAATGTGGAAAGGCAGCAGGATACGATAACATCTTCCCAGAATTCATGAAAAATCTTGGCCCCCGAGCTCTAACCTGGTTGACACAGTTCTACACAAGGATCACACAAACAAACTCGATCCCAAAGAAATGGCGGACAGCAAAGGTCATTGCCATCCCAAAACCTGGCAAAGACCACAAACTACCAGCAAGCTACCGCCCAATCTCCCTACTCAGCGTTCCTTACAAAATCATGGAGCGCCTAATATTACAACGCATTTCCCCAGAAATAGAGGATATTCTAAGTGTGGATCAAGCAGGTTTCCGCAAGGACCGCAGTACAGGAGAACAAGTACTGGCCCTAACCACCTTCATCGAAAATGGCTTCGAGAGCAGACTGAAGACAGGGGCTGTGTTTCTCGATCTTACAGCCGCCTATGATACGGTCTGGCACAAAGGCCTCCTCCTGAAACTTATAAAGGCGATCCCTGCTTGGGCAACAGCAATTATAAAAACCCTGCTGACCAACCGAAGGTTCAGAGTCCACCTCAGTCAGAACACAAGTGCATGGAGAATGCAGAAAAACGGACTCCCACAAGGCTCAGTTCTAGCTCCAACTCTATTCAACCTCTACATAAACGACCTGCCTACTACAAAATCCCGCAAATTCATCTATGCAGACAACATCTGTTTGGCATTCCAAGCACCAGACTTTGAACCACTGGAACGGGTGCTCACGGAAGATCTTACCAAACTGGACCAGTTCTGCAAAATCTGGCGCCTAAAACCAAGCCCAGCAAAAACCGTCTCCAGTGTATTCCATCTCCACAATGCAAAAGCTGCCAGAGAACTAAACATCCACCTGAGCGGACTCGAGCTTAAGCATGCCCCAAATCCAACTTATCTTGGAGTGACCCTTGATAGGACCTTATCCTTCAAGGAACATCTAAAGGGGACGGCTGCTAAGGTGAAGGTACGAAACAACCTGCTCTGCAAGCTCGCTGGTGCAAAATGGGGGGCGGCAGTCTCCACCCTGCGCACCTCAGCACTGGCCCTTTCATACTCTGTAGCAGAATATTGTGCCCCTGTCTGGTCCAGGTCCTCTTACACACACCATGTAGACACCCAGCTCAACTCAACCATGAGAACTATAACTGGAACAATCCGCTCAACACCACTCCCCTGGCTCTCTGTACTGTCAAACATAGCCCCTCCACACATCCGGCGAGCAGCATTAACTCAAAGGATGCTCCAAAAAGTTAAAGATTCTCCTCACTTACCAATCCATGCAGATATCTACACCCCACCCACTGCCCGACTTTCATCCAGACGGCCGATTTGGAAAAACCCTCCCCCAGCTGACTTTACCATCCAGACAGCTTGGCAAGAGGAATGGGAGACCAAGGAGGTCCCAAACAAACAGCTGGTGATAAACCCCAACCAACAGGTCCCGGGCACCAACCTCCCAAGGAGACAGTGGTCTACACTCAATCGCTTCAGGACTGGACATGGCCCCTGCTTGGCCAGCCTTCACAGATGGGGCAGTAGCCCTAGCCCACTGTGCGCATGTGGAGAGGAGCAAACAATGGAACACATCATAGAGGCTTGCCTGCTCCAAAGACTGGAAGGAGGATTACACACCCTCCATACAGCAAACCAGGAGGCAACTGCTTGGCTTAAGGACTTTGCATTCGCTAAATAAAATTATATTCTCAAGGGCTTTCTGAACCTGGTTGTATACACAAGTTAAGTTCCTGCCTCATTCCATTATAGCACCATCATCTGAAAATAGGGAAACCCCAAATTATTTTCCCACTCTACTATACATGCCATTCACCAGAATATTAAAGAGGACAGGGCTAATCACGCTTCCTTGCGGAGTTTCATTCTCCACCTCAAGTTCCTCAGAGAGTTCCCTCCCCACCTGGACCTGAATTGTTCTATTACAAAGGAAATTCTTGATCCAATTAAACATTTTCTCTTGGATTCCAGCATCATGTAATGCGATCAACAGCCCTTCCTTCCATAGCATATCATACGCCTTCTCAATATCCAGGAACACTGCCACTACCGCCTCTCTACTGGCAATTGCCTTCCTGATATCAGCGTCTAAATTTAGGACAGCATCCATAGTAGAGCGTCCCTGTCTAAATCCACCTTGATAATCCACAAAGAACCCACTTTTCTCAAGCTTCCACACTAGCCTTTCTGTTATCATTCGCTCCATTATTTTACATAGTACCGAGGTCAGAGCAATAGGTCTATAGGAGCTTGGGCTGCTGGCCACCTTCGAGGTTTCAAAATTGGAACTATTACAGCATGCTTCCACTCCTTAGGAAGACACCCACTTTCCCACACACTGTTAAGCAGGGCCAATACCTCTTCTAACAATAACACCCCAGCCTGTTTAAATAAATGGTAGCTCAGCTTATCTCTTCCCAGAGATATGTCCTTTACCCTATCTAGAGCTCTTTTAAGTTCATTTAAGGCGAACATTGCATTAACAATGTCAGAATTCTCACTAATAGCTCGCAAATTGTACTGCTGCTTTCCTACAGTCTCTGCTCTTCTTCTTCTGCTTTCCTCACTTATGGGGATGGCAGTGGCTCAGGAGGTAGAGCGGGTCGTATAATAACCGGAGGGTTGGCAGTTTAAGATAAGATAAGCCTTTATTAGTCCCACAATGGGGAAATTCCAGGATTGCAACAGCACAGGGATAGCAACACTCAGAGCAACAATCAGAAGGCAAGAAAAAACAAGAGCAGCTAGTATACATATGTACATATTAATATAATATATATATATATATATATATATATATATATATATATATATATATATATATATATATATATATATATATATATATAGACACACAGTGCGGAGCATTGTGGTTGGTGGATGTGCAGCAGAAAGTCTAAGCTCTCTCTCCGCGGATGCGGCGGGCCAGCTGGATGTGTTTGGGCATGATGGTGACCCTCTTGGTGTGGATGGCGCACAGGTTGGTGTCCTCGAAGAGACCCACCAGGTAGGCCTCGCTGGCCTCCTGCAGAGCCATGACGGCGGAGCTCTGGAAGCGCAGGTCAGTCTTGAAGTCCTGAGCGATCTCCCTCACCAGGCGCTGGAAGGGCAGCTTACGGATGAGCAGCTCCGTGGATTTCTGGTAGCGACGGATCTCTCTCAGAACCACGGTACCGGGCCTATAACGGTGAGGCTTCTTCACTCCGCTGGTGGCCGGAGTGCTTTTCCGAGCAGCCTTGGTGGCCAGCTGCTTCCTGGGGGCTTTTCCTCCAGTAGATTTACGGGCGGTCTGCTTGGTTCTTGCCATCGCTCTTTATTATTCTGTCTTATATTTCTTGCATGCCGCCTAAACTCCAGCCCGGTACCCGCGTCGTTTTCGCTTCAGTTCTCCCGGTATGTCGAGTTTCTCCGTTAGCACTGGGTGGCGGTTGAGTGCTAGCTAGCTCTTCCCTGCTGTATCGTCTCCTGCTGTAAACAGAGGCTCCGTCCTCCGACTCGGGAGACCTTTGGGGCGATCTGTGTGTCCGTGATATATATAGAGTGAAAGGTGTATGAATCCGGTTTGAATCCCGTTCTCCCCACATATCCTGCCGTTGTGTCCCTGGGCAAGACACTTTACCCCAATTGCTCCTGGTGGGTCTGGAAAGTGCCATGTTGGGCAGCTATGCTGCCATCAGTGTGTGACTGGGTGGATAGCAGGATCTGTAAAGTGCTTTGGTCATCTAGAGATAAGAATAAAAGCACTATATAAGTGAATACCATTTACATTACTTTGGCTATGCACCTTTTGAAATTGTTTAACCAATACCTTTGATTTTTCTTTACTATTTACTGCCTCAAATCCATTATACTGAAGAACAGGGATTACCGTCTGCTTAAAGGCTCCTGTCATTCTACAAACTAAACTCCAGACTTTTTAAACAGGAGTATCTGGATCCAGTTTTTCACAGAAATTTCGCCGGCTTTGCTTTTTTGCTTCTTTTATCACTTTCCTTTCTTTAGCGCTCAGTCTTTTAACCCCTTGCACTCTGGTCAATTTCCCTAAAAACGCCAAAAAATAACGTGCCCAAAGTAAATCAAAAGCTGTTCTTCAACCCTTTGCAGCATCTTCATGAGGTTGGTCTCATTTAAAAGAAAACACTTTGACTTTTTTGGCAAAACAGTCATAATCTCTCTAAGTGCTCCGGCCACTGAGTAACAGTCATCTAAACATACTGAACTTGAAGAAAATAAATTTCGTCTGGGTGTTTTTTTGGATACAAATGCTTGCAAATAACACACAGCTTCAGATCCGGGCTGGAAAATGCAACAGAAATGTAGAACCAAGTGTTATCCATCTGAGGTCAAAATTTTGTAACAATACCACAAAAAATGAATATGTTATACAGCTTTGTTCTCAGGTAGTTCCCAGGCGTTTTTGAACTGTGCCAAATTGTGCCAAATGGCACAGTTTGGAAAAACGTCTGTAACTTTTGAATGATTCAATATAGAAGCTTCATCTTGGGCTCTAATGAAAGGTGACACTCAGGGCTGTGTGTGTGTGTGTGGGGGGGGTTGTTTATTCATTCATTCATGAATGAATGAACAAACAAGCCCCCGCACACAAAGAAGCATGCCACGTAAAAAATGTGTGGCTTTTTTTTTACAAGAAAAAATAACCTACAGTGCACTAAAAATTATTCTAAAATATTTGTAATGTAGAAGATAACAACTCCCACCCCCCCACCCCCCCCGCTACAGAGGACGGACATCGGCCATTGCTACATGACGGAATAGTCATGTGGCGATGTGGCGACCACGGCGCACAGTCCCCGCGGTCACTGCGCCCCCCCCCCCCCACACGCTACAGAAGAGTAGCGGGGGGGGGGGCGTTCACGGTCCGGACGCGGCGCACAAACCGTGTACCGCGGCGCACGGATTTCGGACTTCGTGCGCCGCACAGTTGTAATTTACCGATCGGTCAAAAGTCATTTTTCATTACAATTTTCAGGGATAAAGAATAATTTAGCTTATAACACTTACCTGTTCACAACAGCAGCGTAGCTGGCGAACTTCTCTTCCTCATTGTCAGACGAACAAGAAGCTGGTCTGCTTATTACGGACTCGTGGTTCTGGTCACGCGACCCGGTCAAAACATAATTCCATTATTGCGGTTTTGCACTTCCATGATTGCGGTTTTGGCGAACGATTTTTCAAAACAAATAACAGTAGTAATAAAAAAAAGACTGGCAAACGCGTGTGTGTCACCCAGCCTTCGTCGTCGGCCTCCGTCGGTCTATGATGACCATGGAAGAGAATCCTAAACGTCTACTCTGCTGGGACAGCACCGCCTGTGGCTGAACAGGCCGATGCGCAAATGGCAGTCCCTGTCACACAGGTCACACTTGTGGATGGACTCCGTGCTGCTGGGTCTGTGGCGGTTCTTCCTGCGGGTCCTTTTTTCATCTGCTGCAGCAGTCAGTCTCTCTTCACCCAGCCTTACACAAAACAGCTTTCGAACTTCTGTGCTTCAATTGGCTCACTGCATTCGCAGCCGTTGGTATGCAGGTCCTTCTTGCTAGGTTTTCAGTCATTGGTTCTTCAAGGTTTCAGAAACCCAATTCAAGGCTCTTATTAGTCGAATGAGAGGTCAATCATATCTAATCTGTTCACGGCTGTGTCTGTAGTGGAAGAACGGAAATGCAGCTTTTTTTTTCAGTGCGCTCTAGGACGCAGCGCCCTCGTGCGCCCTCGTGCGCTCTAGAACGCAGAGACGTGCCCGCCCGCGGTACACCGGAGTGCAAGAGGTTAAAATCAATTGCTAAGCTTTCAGCTGATGCCTCTTTAACCTGCTATACCCTCTGTTCCTGGCTTTAATTGCCAGGCTACATTCTTCATTCCACCAAGAGACCATTGTTCCTCCCTTAGGAATCTTTTTCCTAGGGATAACCTTTGATGCAGCAGACCAAATCACTTTAGTTATAGAATTGCTCCACTCATCCATTCCTTTCTCACTCTGTATATCTGCTACTTTCAAATTTACTTTTTACTTTTTCTCTACCCAGTTTGCTCTTTTATAGTTTAACCTCGGGGGCAGGGAATGTTTGGATCCTCAATAAGAGTTCTGCCAAATCTGGCAATTATTGGCACATGATAACTGCCCAATAGGTTCCAATCCATTATCTTCCATGTACCAATAGCTGCCAACTCAGCTGATGCAACTGTAATATCAATTGAGGATGCCATTCCCCGGCCTGTTCTAAACCAAGTAGGCTGCCCATCATTTAGTCCGACCAAATTATATTTATCAATAAAATCCTCTACAATCTTACCATTTCTATCCATTTTCCTGCTTCCCCATAACTCATTATGTGCATTGAAGTCCCCAAGCAAAACTACTGGAAGACTAACTTTATCCATAACTTCCTGGAAATGACTTTCTTCTAAATTGATGCACAGATTATATACTGTACATTTACAATTGACACTTTCCCTGGGTTAGTCCACACTTCTGCTGTTATGCTCTCTTATCATACTTTTAATATAAATGCTGCACATCCGCCTCCTGAGCTGTTCTCTCTATCTTTCCACTCATACTTATATCCCGGTACTACAAAATCTACGTGTGGTTTTAACCAAGTCTCTTCAGCACAAATTACATCCAGTTTCTCCTCAAGCTCCTTCAAAAAGTGTTTAAGTTCCTGTCCATTTGCCATCAGACTCCTAGCATTCCATTGCATAATACAAAGCATTATGCCAAGGAAGCTAATCATCGCATTTTCACTATCCCTACTGGCCATTTCATCTTCCTCACCCTCATAGTTGCTACAGTCGTAATTCCTGGTACTGACGTCCTCCTGGTCCTTGGCCTCCATCACTCTTAGAGTAGGTCAATTGCCAGACTTCTTCTGGATCTATTCCTTTAAAGTCCAACAGCCTCTCAGCAGCAGAAGTGAGTTCACATACTACATCTGATTTTTTTTATTTGCCACCAGTTTTACTCTCCACATTGCTTCCACCATAAATGCTAATAGCACTTTCCTGTTCACAATAACTGCATCATCATTTCCTGGTATGCTATTCACCCTTATTGGTTCTTTGCACAATGACTCGCCATGCTGTTGCCTGATTCCCTGCACTCCTGCCATCCATTTAACTGCTTCTGCATATGAAATTTTGTTTTCTCTCTTGATTCTTTCAACATTCTTTACCTTAATATTACTGGCACACCCTTTGAATGAGGCTGGATGGTCACCTCCACAATTACAACATTTCATTGGCTCTTTACATTCCTTTTCATCGTGATCTTTACCACACCATCTGCACCTTCGACCACCTCCACATACTGCAGCTACATGACCATACTTTTGACATTTAAAGCACCTCAGTGGGGGCCTTTCATATTCTTTTACATTGTAACTGACGTACCCCAGCATCACGCTCCTTGGCAGTTTAGCTTTAAAGGTAATAAGGACAGGAGTAGAGCCGCCACTCCTCTACATACACCTGACTGCAACAACTTCACCCCCTTTTAGACAGGTCAGCAGCTCTTGGTCAGTTACTTCAGATGACACATCATAAATAACTCCCTTAACATTTGAAGTGACATCCGGTTTAAATGTTTCGACACTTTTCCCTAACAAATTTTTAATCTTGGGTGGTTTAGTCTGTTGATTAGATGATTTATATATTACAAACATCATTCCACTTTTCAAAATTGTAACATGCATGACATCTCAGATTTCTATTTTAATTTCTTTTGCCAATTTTAAGGGATTCACAGAAGAAAACCCAGAACCTTCCTTCACTTTAATATAAATTTTGTAACTAACCTCCTTTTCTTTCTCCTTCCTTTCTATTTTATCCCGAGCACCACTATCTGAGCCACTACCCTGAGACCCATCCTCCTGTTTCTTCCTCTTTGGCCTGCTTTTACCCACTACTTGCCACTGTTAGAAAAATACCCAATTCTTTGATTGAAAGATCCAAGAACAAGCCGGAGATTTCTTCAATTTAAAGATGGAACATTTATTTAGAAGTCACAAGTAAAGCAAGCAGCGCTGGGTGCAGCGTAACGCAGTTCCCTCTGGAGCGTCGCCACACTGACCACGACTTCCGGGTGCTTGTTACAGTTATCTTCTCGGGTTGGCGGATCGGACCAACCGTCACCGTCGTTGGCACCTCGCCTCCGCTGGCCGTCTCACTGAGCTCCGACGCCACTGTGTTCACAGCGAAAACTCTTGTGGTCAGGATAATCTGATCTGCCTCTTGTGTTAGCACCAGGTTGTTGCACGTGGCCAGCAGTGGCGAATTGGCAAGGACTGCTCTGGCCGCTGTCGGGAGGTTCCGGAGGAAAAGGTGGGCAAAGAGGAAATGCCCGTCATCTGTGCCCATCAACGCCAACATCTTCTCCATTAATTCAACTGCCGACCCATCTCCCAACACGGAGCGCGTCAGGAGCCTTTCCGCTCTCTCGCAGTCCGAGAGTGTGTAGCGCCGGGTCAGCGCGGTTTTGAGAGCGTCGTATTTGTCATGGGCTGGGGGCTGTTGGAGCAGGCTCCCCACCTGCTGTATTGTGCATGCATCCAGCGCTGCGACCACGTAGTAGTATTTGGTGTCATCCGCTGTTACTCCCTAGAGCGCGAACTGGGCCTCGGTGTAGAGGAACCAAGACTTCGGGTCATGTAGCCAAAAGTCTGGGAGTTTGACTGAAACGGTGCACGCGGTGCTGGTACCTCTAGTCCGGGTCATCTCCGGGGTGTTCGCCTCGAGTTCCATTGTGCATCAAGGGTCACCAGTGTAGAGAGAGGAATGATCAGGCGAGGTGGGCTGGAACAGAGCAGACTTTATTAATCTCTCTGTAACATCAACAAGAATATGAAGCCTAACCCAGGTCGCTGGCACCTCTCTTTTTATGCCATACAACTCACCCGGCGACCTGGGGTGTTTGCATTAACATGCATACATTTACCATGACAATTCCCTTTGTCACTCAGCCTGTCGGTGCATTATTATGCAGACCGGAGGAGAATGCATATTTTCATGTGAAAACCATAGACTGCCTTGCATATCCGTTCCTCAGCTCTTATGCGTCTCCTCCTGCCGTGCCATTCAGTCTGAGTAGAGAACGTACTGACTGGGTCCCCCACAGCCTATGTGTCTGGGCCCCTTTTGTTAAAATTTTACATCTGAGGTCCAACTATCGGCGTATGATAATTAATTTTTTTAATCCCTTAAAATTCTGGTGTCCTGCACACATTTCACATTGGCTGGAATGATAAGGTTAAATATACAATAAATATAATAAATTATCGAGTGACTTTTATGCAGTTTTCTGTTGCTTTTTCCTGTATAGATAATACAGTTCAGGTATTTTTACTTTGTGCATGTAACGGTAACATTTAATTGTTCAATTTTGAAAAAGAAAAGGAGAAAGGAGACATTAAATATTATTTTATTTTTGTTCTCTGTTACGCTAAAAGGGATTGTAAGAATATGTTTATGCTACATTTATGGATTTGTAGTACATGACTTAGGACACTCCAGCTTCGCCTTTGGCGTAGACAAAACACGGGGAATGACAGTTACCGGTTATAAGCCACTGCTCAATTGGCGTAGAGCGTGGCGCCAGGGGTTGTTCCCGATGGTGGGAGGGATCATCAGATCTCACTGGACAGCTACCGCCCGCCTCAAGCTGGGCAGCCCCCAGCCAATAAGGTGTTGTCCCGCCACAGCTTGCTTTCCTCATTGGGTGCATGGGAATAAGGAGAAATCCAAACAGCAGGCTGAGAACCTTCGCACCAGGCAAGACAATAAAACAAAAGAGACCAACTCTAAAACTGGGAACTTGGAACGTCCGCACTATGATGACAGGACTCTCTGCTAACCTCAAGGACATCAACGACACCAGGAAGACTGCCATCATCAATAATGAGCTGAAGAGACTGGGAGTGGATATCGCCACTCTCCAGGAAACACGGTTAGCTGATGCAGGCACACTGAGAGAGAAGGACTACACGTTCTACTGGCAGGGAAAGGGCAGTGACGAACACAGGGAACACGGAGTGGGCTTCGCAGTGAAGAACACTTTGCTGAAGATGGTGGAACCGGGCAGCACTGGCTCTGCACGACTCCTCACCCTCCGCCTGAACACCACTCAAGGCCCAGTCACCCTCGTCAGTGTGTATGCCCCAACACAGACAGCCACACCAGAGGCAAAAGACGAGTTCTACGAGAATCTCACAACAACTGTCAGGATCATCCCCAACTCTGAACAACTCATTCTCCTTGGAGACTTCAATGCCAGAGTGGGTGCTGACCACGACTCCTGGCCCTCCTGTCTTGGACCTTTTGGCGTGGGCAGAATGAACGACAACGGACAGCGGCTGCTCGAGTTCTGCACATATCACGATCTGTGCATCACAAACTCGTTCTTCAAGACCAAGCCCCAACACAAGGTTTCCTGGCAACATCCGCGCTCAAAGCACTGGCACCAGCTAGACTTGATCCTGACCAGGCGCACCTCACTGAAGAACGTGCTAATCACCCGTTCGTTCCAGAGTGCAGATTGCGACACAGACCATTCATTGGTGTGTTGCAAGTGTAACGGATGCCAACTAGCACTGTTCGGCGTAGAACGTTAGTAAACCTCCCTCCCGAAAAGCCTCATACAGTATCGGTAGCGCTGAGCTATCGGTCGGACCTTTAGCTCAGCGCGATCGTGCTGTGTCTCCCATGCTCGAACTGTGTAGTTGACTGGTAGGTCGCGGGTTCGTGTCCCGAGTGGGGCGAACTGCGCAGGATGATCTCAGTCACAATGGTGCCGTGACCCGGATGGGAGTGAGGTTTAAGGGGGAGAGTGTAACGGATGCCAACTAGCACTGTTCGGCGTAGAACGTTAGTAAACCTCCCTCCCGAAAAGCCTCATACAGTATCGGTAGCGCTGAGCTATCGGTCGGACCTTTAGCTCAGCGCGATCGTGCTGTGTCTCCCATGCTCGAACTGTGTAGTTGACTGGTAGGTCGCGGGTTCGTGTCCCGAGTGGGGCGAACTGCGCAGGATGATCTCAGTCACACAAGGTCAAGCTGCAGCTGAAGAAATTCCATCGTGCTAGACAACCTGGAAAGGCACGGATTGACACCAGCAAGATGGCCCAACCAGAACTTGTTGAGCAGTTTGCCTCCACTTTTGAGAAGGAACTTGGTGTACCACAAGGAGGAGAATCTGCAAAGCAGAAGTGGGAAGAGCTGCGAAACACCATCTACCGCACAGCCTTGGCTACCTTTGGGAGGAAGACCTCGAAGTCACAGGACTGGTTTGATGCCAAGTTGACCGAGATGACCCCCGTCATTGAAGCCAAGCGCTCAGCACTTGCTGAGTACAAGAAGTACCCAAACAAGAAGAATCTCCAGATTCTCAGGGCTGCGAGAAGCAAAGTTCAGCAGACTGCTCGGCGCTGTGCCAACGAGTACTGGACTCAGCTCAGCCAAGACATTCAAACCGCTGCCATAACAGGGAACATCTGTGGTATGTACGATGGCATCAAGAAAGCACTTGGTCCGGCTCAGACCAAGACGGCCCCCCTCAAATCTTCCACTGGGGAGATGATCACAGAGAAGAACAAGCAGATGGAGAGATGGGTGGAACACTACTCCGACCTCTACTCTAGACAGAACACCGTGACACCGTCAGCCCTTGATGCCATCGACTGCCTGCCATCCATGGACGAACTTGACGCCGAGCCAACCATCGACGAACTCAGTAAGGCCATTGATAGCTTGGCCGCTGGCAAGGCACCCGGCAACGACGGCATACCCCCTGACCTGATCAAGCACTGCAAGACCGCCCTACTGCTGCCATTGCATGACGTCCTCTGCCAGTGCTGGAAGGAAGGTGCCGTACCACAGGACATGAGGGACGCCAAGATCATCACCCTCTACAAAAACAAAGGGGAGAGAAGCGACTGCAACAACTACAGGGGCATTTCCCTCCTCAGCGTTGTTGGCAAAGTCTACGCACGAGTTGTTCTCGTTCGTCTACAGAAGCTTGCCGAACGTGTCTACCCCGAGTCTCAGTGTGGCTTCCGCGCTGAGCGATCGACGGTAGACATGATATTCTCCATCCGCCAACTCCAGGAGAAATGCAGAGAACAGAACATGCCTCTGTACGTCGCCTTCATCGACCTCACCAAAGCGTTCGATCTGGTCAGCAGAGAGGGCCTTTTCAAGATCCTGCCAAAGATAGGATGCCCACCAAAGTTACAAAGCCTCATCGAATCGTTTCACACCAACATGCAGGGGATAGTGCAGCATGATGGCAACGTCTCAGAGCCATTCAACATACGCAGCGGAGTGAAACAGGGCTGTGTACTGGCGCCAACCCTCTTTGGGATTTTCTTTGCTATGCTCCTGAGGCATGCCTTCAGCACAGCAACAGAGGGAATCTACCTGCACACAAGATCTGACGGCAGGCTTTTCAACCTCGCCCGCCTGAAAGCCAGAACCAAAGTACGCGAGGCTCTAATCAGAGACATGCTGTTCGCAGACGATGCTGCAGTCGCAACCCACACACAGCAGGAGCTTCAGACCCTGATGGACCGCTTCTCCCAGGCATGCAAGGACTTCGGGCTTACCATCAGCCTGAAGAAGACTAACGTCTTGGCGCAAGGCACGGAAGCACCACCAACCATCACATTGATGACTACAAGCTGGAGGTCGTGAATCAGTTCACGTACCTGGGGTCCACGATCAGCAACAACCTCTCCCTTGATACAGAGATCAACAAGAGGATTGGAAAATCAGCCTTCACACTCGCTCGCCTCACCACACGAGTGTGGGAGAATCCCAAACTCTCTGTCAAGACGAAGATGGCAGTGTACAACGCCTGCGTCATCAGCACACTGCTCTATGGGAGTGAGACGTGGACAACATACGCCCGGCAGGAAAAGAGACTGAACTCCTTCCACTTGCGCTGCATTCACCACATCCTGGACATATCCTGGCAGGACAAAGTGCCCAACACAGAAGTTCTGTCCCGCGCCGGCCTTCCCTCCATGTTCACTCTACTCAGGCAGCGCAGGCTCCGCTGGCTAGGCCACGTTCACCGTATGGAGGATTGCAGAATCTCCAAAGACGTCCTCTATGGAGAACTGGCAACTGGCAGGAGGGACGTTGGCCGCCCACAGCTGCGCTTTAGAGACGTCTGCAAGAGAGACATGAAGGCCCTGGATATCAACACAGAGCGCTGGGAGGACCTTGCAACGGACCGCTCCAAATGGAGAGGCACCCTGACCAGACAGCTCAAGGCGGGTGAAGAGAGACTGACTGCTGCAGCAGATGAAAAAAGGACCCGCAGGAAGAACCGCCACAGACCCAGCAGCACGGAGACCACCCACAAGTGTGACCTGTGTGACAGGGACTGTCATTCGCGCATCCGCCTGTTCAGCCACAGGCGGTGCTGTTCCAGCAGAGTAGACGTTTAGGATTCTCTTCCATGGTTGTCATAGACCGACGGAGGCCGACGACGAGTACATGACTTTGGGTCTTAGAATACGGGGATCTATGAACTTAATCACACAAACTGGGCATAACTCACAATCAGCTGACCAAAATGTTGCAACCTTACATTTGATACTTCAATACACTGTTAGGGCGTTTTCACACCTGAAAGTCCGCATCAAGGTCCTGAACAAGGTGTATGGCGGCACATGGGGAGAGCATAATTGTGTAACATCTTAGACAAGAACAAAGAGCAGAGGTTCCCTGGAGAGATAACAGGGAGGTGTGAAGGATGAATGAAGTGAATGCAGTGTGACCTTTTGTGTGTTAGAAACTTCTAGAGGAATGGTAAAGGATTAAGGAAGTGAATGCAATGTGACCTTTTGTGTGTTAGAAGCTTCTAGAGGAATGTCATGCTATTTAAGAGAAGAGTCTCTGCTGAGATGTCATTCTGTCTATGCTACTTGTGTGAGTTGTGTAATAAATCGTCTGAAGCCAAATCCGCCTCTTTATTTACACGCTCCACACTGGTGACCCAAGACGAATCATGGAACACGATGGAAAATCCCCGGAGTCAACCTCGATGGGAACCCCCAGCCACGCATGTGCTGTTGTGATCAAGCTACCGGATTTTTGGCAGCACAACCCGCGCTCCTGGTTCCACCTAGTTGAGGCACAGTTCACCCTCCGGGGGATATCGGCGGATCACACAAAGTTCCACTATGTGGTCGCAGCGCTCGACGCCCGCATGGCTCAGCACGTAGAGAGCCTACTTGATCAGCCACCAACCGACGACAAGTACGGCGCGCTGAAGGCTGCGCTAATCCAGCACTACACACTCTTGGATGGTGAGAGAGCAGAGAGACTCCTGACGCGAACTGGGTTGGGAGACGGTCGGCCATAGACCTGATGGAGAAGATGCTGAGGTTAAAGGGCACAGACGACAACCATTTTATTTTTACCCACCTCTTCCTCCGGAACCTTCCGTCAGCGGCGAGAGCGACCCTGGCCAATTCGCCGTGGCTGGCCAAGCGGGACTATCATGCGCTAGCCCGGGAAGCAAACCGGATCATCGTCGCCACCAGGGAGTTCATGACCATTGCGGCAGCGACGGAGCTCGACGCGACGACCGGAGGAGGCGAGGAGCCATCGACGGCAGCAGCAGAGCCACCGACAGCAGCAGCAGCAGGGGCCAAGGAACGCAGGGGAGACACCCTTTGTTTCTACCACCGCTGCTTCGCAGAGAGGGCACGCAAATGTATACCACCGTGCCAATTCAAGCGCTCGGGAAACGCCAAGACTGGGGGTCGGTAGCAGCCGCGATCCTCGGGGAGGAGAACAAGCTGCTTTACTTGACGGACGCACGCTCAGGGAGGCATTTCCTTGTGGACACCGGCGCCCAGAAGAGTTTCATCCGGCTGACCTACGCTGACCGGCTGGCAGGATCTAGCGGCTCCGAGATGGCAGCGGCAAACGGCTCGGGGATTAAGACCTTTGGTGAGAGGACTCTACTCTTGTCTCTACACGGCCGTACATTTGAGTGGACTTTTGTCATAGCAGCATTGAATTTCCATATACTGGGGGCTGATTTTCTGTGTGCACATGGTTTGTTGGTAGATGTCGCTAACAGACGCCTAGTTAATGCACTGTCTTTTGACTCTCTCCCCTGTATAGCTCGAGTGACCCGGCCAACAGCACAAGCCAACGTCACAGCTACATGCAGTAAGTTCCACACACTGCTCACTCTGTTCCCAGCACTCACTGTCCCGACGTTTTCGGCAGCCATCGCTAAACACGGGGTGGAGCATTTTATCACCACCACCAGGCCGCCCGTTTTTGCAAGACCTCGGTGCTTGGACGCAGCTAAACTGGCCATAGCGCACGAGGAGTTCGCCAACATGGAGAGGTTGGGCATCATCAGGCGCTCAAACAGCCCATGGGCTTCCCCGCTACACATGGTCCCTAAAGCTGAGGGTTTGTGGCAACCTTGCGGTGATTTCCGCAGGTTGAACAATGCCACAGCGCACGACCGCTACCCAATTCCTCATATTCAGGATTTTTCTGTTCACCTTGCAGGAGCGCGCATTTTTTCTAAAATAGACCTGGTCTGCGGTTACCACCAAGTCCCAGTGCACGCTGAGGACATACCCAAAACAGCGGTAATAACTCCGTTCGGTTTATTCGAGTTTTTGCACATGCCATTTGGGCTTAAAGGGGCTGCACAGACATTTCAACGCATGATGGATGCAGTGCTGCGCGATCTCCCTTTTGTGTTCGTCTACCTGGACGATATCTTAGTAGCCAGCGTGTCCGAAGACGAACACGAAACCCACCTCACGACGGTTTTCCTGAGGTTGGAAGAGCACGGGTTAATTATCAACCCAGCGAAATGTCAGTTCGGGGTGACGGGGATTGATTTTTTGGGACACCGGGTCTCTCCCGAAGGAGCGGTCCCACTGCCTGACAAAGTGCGCGCAGTAGCAGATTTTCCCCGGCCGCAAACGGTCAGGGCGCTACAAGAATTTTTGGGAATGGTGAACTTTTATAACCGTTTCCTTCCCCGCGCAGCGCAGCTCATGCAACCACTGTACGCTGCGCTCAAAAAACAGAAACCCGTGGATAGGGTCGAATGGACCCTGGAGCGAGAGCGGGCGTTCTCGGAAGTCAAAGCAGCCCTGGCAAACGCCGCATTGCTGGCACATCCAGACCCAATGGCCCGTATAGCGCTCACCACTGACGCTTCAGATGTGGCCATAGGGGCTGTCGTGGAGCAGCGCATTGCCGGGGCTTGGCAGCCGCTCGCCTTTTTCAGCAGGACTTTGCGCGACAGTGAACGTAAATACAACGCGTTCGACAGAGAGTTGCTGGCTCTCCACCTGGCCATTCGCCACTTCCACTTCTGGCTGGAAGGGCGCAGTTTCACCGTGTTCGTTGACCACAAGCCGCTAATGTTTGCGATAGCCAAGGTTTCAGAGCCGTGGTGGGGCCGGCAGCAGAGACAGCTGGCCGCGATCTCAGAGTTTACTATTGATATTCAGCATGTGTCGGGTAAACTGAATGTAGTGGCAGACTGCATCTCGCGTGCCGTGGTGGCCCCGGTCTGCATGGAGATAGATTACGCAGCCATGGCTGCGGAGCAGGTTAGTGATGCGGACGTGCGCGCGCTCCAGTCTGGACCAACAGGGTTAAGGCTGGAGAGCAGGGTGCTGCAGGATGGCATGCCCCCCCTAATCTGCGATGTCTCCACGGGTCGCCCACGTCCCGTGGTCCCGGCCATGTGGCGCCATCGCGTGTTTGAGTCGGTTCACTCTTTGGTGCACCCAGGAGTGCGCGCAATGGTCAAAATGGTAGGAGAGAAATTTGTGTGGCTGAGCCTTCGCAAACAAGTGAAAGAGTGAGCGGCAGCCTGCTTGGCGTGCCAACGAGCCAAAGTACACAGACACACAAAGGCTCCCTTGGAGCCGTTTCGCATTCCGGCTAAGAGGTTCGACCATGTCCACGTGGACCTCGTGGGCCCCCTCCCGCCATCACAGGGGTACACGCACCTCCTGACAATGGTGGACCGCACCACGCGCTGGCCAGAAGCGGTTCCGCTGGCGGCAACCACAGCCGAGGAGGTGGCGCGCGCATTTTTAACAGCATGGGTGGTGCGTTTTGGAGTCCCGTCGGACATTACGTCCGACAGAGGCCCTCAATTTGTTTCCGAACTCTGGTCAACAATGGCCCGCAGCCTGGGTGTCACAATTCACCGCACAACCATGTACAATCCACAGGCTAATGGGTTATGCGAACATTTTCATAGATCATTGAAAGCGGCTCTCAGGGGTTCACTGATGGATGCAAATTGGGTAGTCAAGCTACCGTGGGTTTTATTGGGGTTACGTTCTGCGCCTAAAGAGGATCTGGAAGCTTTCCCGGCAGAACTCGTTTTTGCGCAACCACTTCGGCTGCCCGGGGAGTTTCTTCCAGATAATCCCGTGCCGGGCAGCTCTCCGTCTCAGCTGTTGCAGCGTAGCATAGACACAAGCACGCTGCCGGGTCCTGCCCACCACAGTTTTCCGCGCGTTTTTGTGCCTAAAACTTTGAAAAACGCGGAGTTCGTGTTTGTCAGACATGACGCCCATTGCCCTCCACTGCGACCACCCTATGATGGACCGTTCAGAGTGCTGGAAACAGGGGACAAGCATTTTTTGCTAGATTTGGGGGGTAGGAGGGAAAAGATTGGCATAGACAGACTCAAACCCGCTTTCGTGGTGGCGGACGAGCAAGTGCTGTTGGCGAGGGCCCCTCGGCGTGGAAGACCCCCACGGGGAGCTCCCCAGAGAAAAGATTCCCCAGAGCACCCACACGGACAGACAAAAAGTTTTACCCCCCACACATCAACCCCCCAGCATGACAGCGCCGCAGAGGCGGTGAATCCTGGTTACAGCAGATACGGGAGAAGAATGAAGGCCAAGCAGCATGTGGATTGATGTGTAATGGTTCTATCACAGCATACGGACTGTTATTCTATTGTTCTATCCAAGATGCTCGGTGGGGGGGGGGGGGTATGGCGGCACATGGGGAGAGCATAATTGTGTAACATCTTAGACAAGAACAAAGAGCAGAGGTTCCCTGGTGAGATAACAGGGAGGTGTGAAGGATGAATGAAGTGAATGCAGTGTGACCTTTTGTATGTTAGAAACTTCTAGAGGAATGGTAAAGGATTAAGGAAGTGAATGCAATGTGACCTTTTGTGTGTTAGAAGCTTCTAGAGGAATGCCATGCTATTTAAGAGAAGAGTCTCTGCTGAGATGTCATTCTGTCTATGCTTCTTGTGTGAGTTGTGTAATAAATCGTCTGAAGCCAAATCCGCCTCTTTATTTACACACTCCACAGGTTCATGTTTTTGCTGCATTGCTTACATTTGGTCCGGTGAAGTTTTGTTTCACACTGCTCCTTATTCAAGTGAAATAGAGAGCCTAAGTCACGCCCTCTCTACTTCTGCACATGGGAACTTAACCTGTTATCTGTCTATGGTGGCGCAGCAGTGCTCCCGTCAGCTCACCTCCCTCTGGCGGTCAAGATTTTTTTCAAGAAAATATTCAGTTTTGATATGACAAATTCCAAAGGCTCTAACTTGAATGCGGTAAGAGATAATGAATTACGAATATGATCCAAAGTTGCAGTGGCAGCCATATTGAATTACATAACTTTTGGTCAAAAGTGGACTTTAGACATATTTACACAAAGGATGGTTTTGTTTTTTTTGTCACCGTTTTTTTTTTTTTTTGTTATCTTATCTTCAAAGTATATGAACCAGAAAATCAGTAGAATGTACACAAACCGATAAAAAACAATCACACCTATGGCTCGTCATGTCTTCATTCGTCCATTTTCATCATCCACAATCCTTATTTCGTCTTCTGCCAGTCATTTTCGCTTTCTCTCCCACATCCAGAAACTCTCACATTTATCTTGTGATTTATTCCACCTCAATTTTAGTTACATTATGCCGCTGAACCGGCGCTATTGTTCTCTGTCATCACGTGCAGCTCCGTCGATGGCAGATGAAAGTGTACACACTCCAGACCATCTTCTGCTTTCACAAAAGGTAAATATTTCCCTTCAGAAGCTAAATAATCTCTTTTTAGAATCATCGTTGGCAAAATTTGGAGCAAATGCTTCCTCAGTGTGGAAATATATGTTGGGATGGACCCTTTGTTTACATTCTCTTTTTCGCGTTTCCGGAAATGATGTTTTGAGGGGGCTCGTTTGGGTGAAGTCCTTCAGTCCTCCAGTGAAGAGGAGTAAGCTATACATGTGTGACATCTTGTGATGTGAAATGCTTGTTACAGCTGGGTTTTCTGTGCTTCTGGGACACATCACATGACAGGTGCAGTTCTGCGACATAGGCAGCAGGTGACGCACGTTTTATGGCAGCCGGAAAGTTAAAGGGTTAAATCAGAAAAAAATGTCCATTGAAATAAATGGCAAGAGCAAAATTATCTTTTGATACCAATTAAATTTTGCCACGAGTTACACATATGATGTTTGTCAATTTAAAATATAATTTTCCACGCAAATAACGGTGTAGGTTGTTGTTTAACTGTTAACGTATAAGGTTGTGAAAATGCATAAATTAAAAGACTACAAATGGTGTTCACTTATATTGCGCTTTTCTTCTCATCTAGGATGACCAAAGCACTTTACAGATAATGCAATCCACATACTGATGGCGGCAGAGCTGCCATAAACACAGATGCTAACCAGGCCACCAGGAGCAACTGGGGGTTCAGTGTCTTGCTCAGGGACACTTTGACAAGCGGACAGAGCGGGAATCGAACCCATGACCCTCCGATCAGTAGTCGGTCACACTACACCTGCGCCACCGCCGCCTCAAACACAGTCATGTACCTTAAGTCAGTAATCGTATTCAAAGCAGCACCCAGGGTGAAGTAACCAACAGTCCTCTGGATCCGCTGCAGCTCTCAAAATACAAAACAATACATTTGTGTTGTTTTTCTCTTTGGATCCATGTTCCATCGGTCATAGGGCTGTCGCGATAACTGCAATTATGTAGTCCCGCACTATGGACAAGCCTACCGCGGAGGATAACGAGCGCTGAAGGAAATGTAGGGAAAGGTATAAAAAAAAAGAAAAAACCACAGTGTGTCAGCATAGCAACGTGACACTTACTTAAATCCTCCACCTAGATTTAAGACATAATAGGCTGCTGCAATGTCAGGCCCATATAACCTTCGTGTGTAGCCATAGTAACTGTGAAAGGCAGAAGTGAAAAAAACATGAGTGGTGTTCAAACATCTACAACAATTCTACAAACTGTATCTGCAATTGTGTCCAAACACCCTACAGGTTCAGGTTACTTTATTTGTACCCTTAGGTAGATTTGTTTTGCAGTCAGGTGACATCCTTTTAGACACATATTTACAAACCACAATTACATTCAACGTGAGCACAAACACAGGCACACATGAAGCAGACTATAAACACGGTAAAAGTACTCAAGGCTCCACCAATCAAGACATAAGACAAAGAGATAAGAGAAAAAACAAAGAGATAAGAGAGAAGGATCATATTAAAAAAGTTAAAAACTAAGTCAAAGAGATTAAAAACTCAATTAAACCTGCAACCAGGTGTAAGCGGGCCTTCGCCCCCCACGCACCTGTGCAACCCAGGGCCCATTGTACCTTGCTGTCTTGGAAAATTTCCCGTTTTCACTGCAAGGGCTGCGGGAATAATAAAGTAAACTATTTGGCAAGAAATTCCTTTGAGCAGTAAGTGGTGCTATAACTTTTATCAAATATTCTTATGTAGGAGCAAGCAGAGTTGGAGTAAAGTCCATCATGGCACTTACAGTGAAAATCCGACACAGTTTGTCCAATTTACAACTGTCCAATGTATGGTGATAAGGTAAACTTGGACATGTGTCCATTGTAACACTTAACATTTTAAGTACATGTTGCAGATTGATACAGAACTAAAGAAGAGAGTCACATTGACTTACGTTCCACAACTGGCGACCCTTGGACTTCCCCAAGCCTCCAAAGTAAAAAACATCTTGAATGGCAAGGAATGGGTTTCCATGGCAACTGTGCTTATCGCAGGACAAAAGTGACTTGAAAAACCAGTGAAAATGTCATGTCATTGTGACTACTTGTCTTTGCACAAAATTTGATACAATTTTTTGCAGTACCTCATGTCAGCAGTAGGTGCTGGTGTGACAGTTTTGTGAATATTGATTTGCAGACGTGTTCAGAATGGGATCAGTATGATTTGTGCAAAGTTTGGTCCAAATCAGACAAGGATTGTCTGAGCTTTAACTTTCATGTTTTGCATTGCGAGGAAGCAACTGAAGCATGCTGATCGCCATGGAAACAGTTCTGTACTATGTACACGTACTGTCAATGAGTCCTATTCATTCCTTCATGTAAGTTTTTTCAGCTGGTGATAGAAAAATAAAGAAAACAGTCATCAGCAATTCTTCCTTTAATCATTAGGGGGTGCTATAACTTTTATTTATTATTTGTTATATTATTATATTAGTTTATTATTACTTTTATTTTATTATTTAGACGCGTTCGGGGCAGGGCGACTATTAATCGTATAAAATTTGGTGAAAATCGTACAAAGTTTGTCCAGTTTACAAGGGTCCGATGTTGTAACCACTAGGCGTCACTCTAACTTTTGCTATTTTTATATAGGAATGTTCAGGATGGGACTATTATCCATTGTCGAAAATTTGGTGAAAGTCAGACAAAGTTTGTCCAAGATACAACTTTCCGATGTTTCATGGCGAGGAGTCAACCTTGGCCATGTCGCCATGGCAACACTTCCCTGTCAGTTATGTGTTGTCCACCCATATAGGAATATATATGACAGTCACCTCAACCTATGTTAAAGATTTCATGACTCCAGGTCATTCCTAATCCTGTAAAAAAGATCAAGGATTGAATGGCGAGGAGGGTGTGTCCATGGTAACACGTGTGACGTCATGCTCAAGTTGATATGCAGTTATGATCATCCCTGTGGTGTGATTAATCTCAGAAAATTTCACGTCAGTCTGGCAAGTGACGCATGAGTAATAAATAAAACAGTTTTCAGCAATTCTTTCATTAACCAGTAGGTGGTGCTATATCTTTTGTCAGGTATTTTGATATAGGCATGTTCCAGGCGGGAATATTTTCCATCATGGAAGCTTTGGTGCACATCGGACAAGTTTTGCCCCAGTTACAGCTGCTTGATTTTGTAAGGGGAGGAGTCAAACTTCGCCATGGCACCATGGCAACACTTCCCTGTCAGTTATGTGTGGTCCACCCATATAGGACTATATATGACAGTCACGTCAACGTATCTTCCAAATTTCATGACTCTGGGACCTTCCCACCCCTCCTCATAAGCTCATGGATTGAATGGCGAGGAGGGCGTGTCCATGGTAACACATGTGACGTCATGCTAAAGTTGATGTGCAGTTATGATTATCCCTTTGGTCTGATAAATCTCAGAAAATTTCACGTCATTCTGGCCAGCAGCGCGTGAGTAATAAATAAAAGACTTTTCAGCAATTCTTCCTTTAACCACCCGGGGGCTCTATAACTTGTGTTTGTTATTTTTATATACATGTGTTTGCAGTGGGACTAATATCGAATGTGCAAAATTATGTGAAAATTGTACAAAGTTTGTCCAATTTACAAGTGTCTGTTGCTCTAACCACAAGGTGGCGCTATAACTTTTGCTTATTATTTTTACAAAGACGCGTTCGGGGCGGGAGTCATAGCCATTGTAGAAAATTTGGTAGAAATCAGATGAAGTTTGTCCAATTTGCAAGCTTTTGATATTCCATGGCGAAGAGTCAGCGTACGCCATGTTGCCATGGTAACACTTACCTATCTGTTATGTGTTGTCCACCCATATAGGACTATATATTAACAGTCACCTCAACCTCTGTTCAAGATTTCATGACTCCAGGTCATTCCTAATCCTGTACAAAAGATCAAGGATTGAATGGCGACGAGGGTGTGTCCATGGTCACATGTGTGACGTCATGCTAAAGCTGATGTGCAGTTATGATCATCCTTGTGGTGTGATTAATCTCAGAAAATTTCATGTCAGTTTGGCAAGTGACGCGTGAGTAATAAATAAAACAGTTTATAGCAATTCTTTTATTAACCACTATGTGGCGCTATATCTTTTGTCAGGTATTTTAATGTTGACGCGTTTGGGGCGGGACTATTTTCCATCATGGAAAGTTTGGGGGACATCGGACAATTTTTGCCCGAGTGACAGCTGTTTAAAGTTGTAAGGGGAGGAGTCAAACTTCGCCATAGAGCCCTGGCTACACCTTTTGAGATTTTGACTTAATTCATATAATTTTTAATGGCCAATGCCTATAGATGCCGCCATGTAAAAATGAGCTCAATTGGTGCAAGTCCCTAGGACTAGTTCGTTCAAATGCGAGGTGTGACTTTTTTCCGAATTGGAGGTTGGGCAACTTTGAGGGAAGATGGCGGCCTTCCTGTTGGTGGTGGGTATGGGCCACAATTATGTTTTTTGCATGTTTTGAAGTAATGCACACCTCACCCACATTTTATGTTTGTACGGCAAAGTTTATGGTCTCCAGTCTCCATAGACCTTGTACGTTTGGCCCCACCCACAAAAATTAGGGGTGGGGGGCACATATGTTTTCCAGTTTATCGACTTTTTCGCCAGGTCTGAGGGGTCTGCCAAAAAAAATCGCGTTTTGGTTAACGTTCAGAGGGTGAAAAATTCATTTGTTTAAACAGAAGAATTTCTTCGAGCTGAGCAATTACAATAGGGCTTTCACCAATTGACGTTGTCAGTGGCTCAGGCCCTAATAAAAGTCTAAAACCCAATAAAAGATTTGAAATCCAAATAAAAAACCTACAAAAATAAATAAATATAAAATAAAAATTGATAAACAGATAACTAAATTATGTGCAATATATTGCTACATCTTGTTCAACTCTTTGACAGCAGCAGGAACAAAGCTGTTTTTGTAGCGCTGGGTTTTACATTTTGGGACAACAGACCTCCGTCTGGAGGGAAGAAGCTCAAAGTGGCAGTGCAAAGGGTGGGACTTATCATTTAAAATGGAGGTAGCAATCCTCTGTACCTGTCTGGTGCCCAGGGATGTCAGGCTCAGCTGTGACTCACCAAGCAAACGACTGGACCATCTAACTACCTGGTCTAAGGATTTCCTGTTTCAGTTTCATCTGACCAAACCATGACACTAAAGAAAAGGATAAAACAGATTCAATAAAAGCCCAATAAAACATTGACATTATGGTTCGGTCAATTTGGAAATGCGCGAGTTTTCTTAAACAATGCAAATGTTGCTGACCCTTTTTGACCCTTTTTGCACACCCTTTCACAGTTCTCTTCAAAGTTTAAATTCCTATCAATAATCGTCCCAAGATATTTGTAAGATTGCACACATTCAATGGTCTGGCCTTTTAGTACAGTGACTTCGTGCCTGGGAGTTTTCCTCCTAAAGCCAATAATCATGTCTTTAGTTTTTGTCGTATTCAGCTGCAGGTAGGAATCCTCACACCAGTGAACAAAATCATCAACTACTGGGCCGTGGCCACTCGCACCATCCTAAAGAAGACTGAAAATAACTGAATCACCAGCATATTTTATAATGTGTCTGTTGTCATGTTTGCTCTGACACATGTTTGTGTACAGGATGAAGAGTAGTGGTGACAACACACACCCACGAGGAGAGCCAGTAGAAGAACACTTCTGGTCAGACAATGTGCCATTGACCCTTACTCTCTGTGTCCTGTTGGTTAAAAAATCCAGAATCCAACCCACCAGATTATTACTCAAATCAAATTGTTGCAGGAGCCTTTCAACTAAAATATGAGGTTGGATTGTATTAAAAGCAGAAGAAAAGTCCACAAATAAAAGCCTGGCGTGTGTCCCATTAAAATCCAGATGTTTAAAAAGCATGTTAAGCAGAGTGACAGTGGCATCCTCCACTCCTCTGTGAGGCCGATAGGCAAACTGCAAAGGATCCAGTGCATGCTCAGTCTGCTTTAGGACCTCAAATCTGACCAGCTTTTCAAAAATTTTCATTAAAATTGAAGTCAAGGCAACTGGTCTAAAATCATTTACCGTTTTAGGACAGCTGGATTTAGGAGATAGGATTAGTTACGCTACTAATGACACAACAAGCTCTTATGGTTCAACTGGATACATGCAATGGTTGTAATAAGTGGTCACTTTTTTATTTAGTGAATTAACTGCACTCAGTTGGAATCCAGTTCCAGTGCAAACCAGGTTGTTTTACTTGGAGTTAATTTATTGCCAAAACACTGCTGTTATTAATCACAATTAAAGCTGAGGGCCTAATAGGAGCTCAGCACATAGTGAATAATGACCCCTGTATCTCTGTCGTATTTTGTGTACGTCACTTATCTCTCACCAGACACTAGGAGCAGTGGTAGTAGCTCAAGATGAATTTCCAGGTCAGCGACTCACAAAAACATAACTTAGGCGTTTTTCTTCTGAATCCCCCTGCTTTTGGCCTGTGCCCTCCAGCTCCGGAGCCACTCCACATCATAGAACCGCTGGGCGAGGAAGAGGAGTAGCCTGGTGTGCAGAGGAGGAGGAGATGCTGAGCTGGTGCTCTGTCGCCGAGTAACGGGGAGGAGAGCTGACCGCTGGCAACATCTGTGCAGAGACCAGGGATGAGAATGGGGTTTGGGAAAAAAAGAGGAAACTAAGCCGTGGGTCTTGGGGGACGCAGGCCCCCAATCCGGATCCAAGGCGGAGCCTTGGTGGGGGGTCTAGGGGGGCAACGGCGCCCAGAAGCTAACGAAATCTGGTGTTTTAGAATGCTCAAATGTGGTCTTATATTTAAAGTTAGAAGTAAGTACAAATGCATTTATAGTTTACCTTTTTAATCTGCTGCTGCATCACATGTGTAATCATGTTCGATACTGTTTTGATTCAGTGTCACACTTGATTGAGAAATAGAAAATAGTGTTCAACTAAGGCAACACAACCACGAGATCCATAACTCAAGAAATGGTTGAAATAAACAAACTGGGCTTTCCCTGGTACTTCGCATTTCGCTATGAAATTGGCGATTTTTTCAACCACAACTTTGGTATTTTTACCGATCTTTACAGTCATTGGCACAGTTTTTTCAAGCCATTCCCAACGAAACTTGTTCCTTATCCCTTTGTTGATTTCTAAAATTCTTGCTTCGTTGTCTTTCGTGAGTTTTAGGTTCACCATTTTCACGAGATCGGGAAAACTCGGCTGATTATTTTGAACTGTCCGCCATTTACATTTCGCTCCACCTGTTGGATATGACAAAGGAAATCTAACAAAATCGGCAATTGGTTGCTTCAATAAGTATCAGCCAATCAGTGGCCTTGTTACATTACATTACTGATCTCGCTGGGTAGCGCATTCTGCGTGGTGGATTTTAGCAGCTGATCGAAAATACAACTTGCCGGTCATAATGTACCTCACCCCCCAAAAAAAAATTTTCTCCTCGAATTTAGACGATTCACGAGAATGACCCTAGACATGAGCAAATCCGCGGAATTCCGCGGAAAATTCTCATCCCTGAGAGACTGATAGGAAGAAGGGGACATGAGGGGTAACAAGTGGACAGGAACACAGGGAGGACCAGAGATTTAGTAAACTCATCTGAATAAATATGTGTACGTTTGTCTTAAACGCACATATTGGGGTGTTTTTTTTTCGAACATTAGCTCATCATGATCGCCCGGTCTGTGAAGAAACAACTATCGACTACACTAAAACACGTCTTATTAAAGTCTAAACTGACACTACTGGTTTATTTGGCCCGTTTAATATGTAAATATGTGGAAGCCGAAGGGTAACTTACCATCAAAGAGGCAGACATGTTTGCGCCGTCCGACAGAAAAGCATTTAGGACAAACTTTCCGATTTCGCGTCTAACTGAAATCAGCCTGCTGTTATTCAAGTTTTCCACCAGCAAGTGTCGCCAAACTCATACGTGAATCTCACTAAAGGTATGTAGAGGGACCCTTCCTGGACTCAAGAACAAACTTTAGGTTCTCTGAGGTGCTCTTTTGGTGGGAACCTTCATGAAAACAGCAAAAAAGTGACTCCAAGGCACTCTCATTTCAAAAGTAAAAAAGCCTTTATGCAAATGGCTATGGTCATATTGCGTTTCGGCAATCAGCCTTCATTGGGGAAGGCTGATTGCTGAAATGTGTAGGAGCTTTTAATTGATTTTAATAGGTTTATATGACCAAAGCCATTTGAGTAAAGGCTTTTTTACGTTTGAAATGAGAGTGCCTTGGAGTCTCTTTTTGGCTATTTTCATCAATCTATAAGAGCCTGAGTCGAAGTGAAGAAGTAGACACAAAGTGGAAAGGGAAAAAACTGTCCAAAGACCATTAGTGAAAGTATTTTTTTACTTCGTAAAAGAGTGAGTACAACACTGAAACATTTCATTACACTTATACTTATCTATTTCTGTTATTAAAAAAAACAATAGGCTAAATGCCTGTTAACAGATTGGGTCTTCCTTCATATGACCTGTCATAACCATAATAATCATTACAAGGTAGAGTAATAGATTTTTTTTAAAACTCATTCCACAAGTGGGATATCCACTGTTGTATAGGTATATGCCTGATATGAAATTAAATGCTCTTATTTAATATAACAATATTATTTATAACTAAAACATGGAAATATCAATTATACAACAATTAATTCTGGCAGAGCAATTTGATTGGATGATCGACCTTCTCAGAGTGCTGATGATAGAGCCTCAACTCTGCACAGCTTCTCTTCAGAGATAATCATCATTAACTATCCTACAGTAACTAGCATTTACTTATTATAATGTGAACTTGCATACCACAGTGTATACTGCACCTTCTATTCCACAGTGGGGAGCTGTTTGACAAGAAACAGTTGTCAAAGCTCCACATGTCCTGATGCAGATGTTTGTTTGTCCTTCTGGACAGTTTTAGTACCATCTCCTTATACTGTGTTTTACAGTGATTTCTTGTACAATTTTTGTCACAACATATAGTTTTTAATAAAGGCCTCACAGCATAATGCATGATTGTGACTCATTATTTTATCTGAAGAGGCCATGAGGATGCAGATGAAGTGCACGGAACAGCAGTTATTGCTTATGTTTCGGTGTCACATCACATCTACTGCACACAAAATGGATAAGTTGAGGTTGAATTTATCATCTCAGTCAGCCACTTGTGAAATCTATGTAGTGATATTTCTATTTCATCTGTTTGCAGTCTGCAAAAGCATTATGTCCGGTCTGCAATTGTCCTGTCTGTTATCAACAAAATGGTGTAACTAGGGTAAGATTTATTATTGCAATCAGTAATTTGTATGTGGTGATGACATCATTGTGGCTTTCTCCAGGAGTCCTGAGCACCGCAATTAATCTAGCTAGCAGGCCATGTCTAGCTAGCAGGCCAGAACCACCAAAGCAACCCGAAGGAGGGCTGTTATGTCTGGAAACCCAGAATGATCAACGGAGAGATGAGCTGTGCTGGAACTTGAACTTTATTACAACAGTGATCAATAATACAGTACAGGTTTGGTGTATACTGAACACTATATCGTTGTGAGTTGAGAGAGGCCGAAGATGGCCGACTCTCCCCATTTATTGGCTGGCGTGATGACATCACCATCTGGCTGTGTCATCACGCCGCTACCTATTAACACTTTTATAACATTCACCCCCTCCTTGGAAAAACATAGAACACATGGTCTAATTCAACCCTCCCCAATTTCGTAATCATTAATACAAACAACACTAGCTAAGGCTAGCGGGTGGACCACCGCGGAGCCCAACGTGGCTGAGTGAGTTATTCTGCCACTCTTTACCTGGCAGCCATGCCCTAGCTAACCAGTCCTTTTTTCTGGTTCTCTTTTATGGGGAAGGCAGTTCTGTTGGAGGGGCCCTGTAGCTAGCCCATGGAAGACACACTCCTGGGGGTGCTGGGTCCCCTGGACCGAGACTATCATTCACAAAACTCTAGCCCGGGTCACATACTGCATGAGCTGACCCCCGTGAAGCCCCGTCCTCCGGAACTGTCACTCGAACACCATGGAGATGATTGGCGTGCCACACTGAGCCATCTGTCAGCTGGAAAGTCACTGGTCCCAGCTACGTGACAATCCTCATAGGTGTCAGTGGTGCTGGGGGTCGCGATGTAGTTAACTGCAGGCCCAATCGCTCGATTTTGCAGACCCAAACCCAATCCAGTATGTCAAGTGGCATTCTGTTTGGATGCACGTGTCGTTGTGGTCGCGTTGATGTAACATCCACGTTCATCGTAGGGTGCCCGTCAGGTTGCAATGGTTCCGCCTTTGCTTGGTGGGTCATGGGCTCTTCATCCAATGCTACTGTGGTGGTCCCTGGAGGCCGATGCTGGTCGTGGATCTGGAAGATGTCCGGTGCCTCTGCTGTGTCCTGCACGATCCTGGACTCTTCATCCAACGGCTCAACTGTGGCTCCTGTAGACTGGCGTTGTGCGAGGATGCTGAAGCAGTCTGGTTCCTTCTGTCTTTTACCTGTTGCTGGTTGTGATGTGTCACTATCATTGTTGCTAGGATCTACACCGGATTGTTGTGTCACGGGATCCTTGATGCCCGTGGGCTCCCCCTCCTGCAATTCTGCAGCGGCTCCCGTGGGCTCATGCTGGGCAAGGATCTGAGGTGAGTCGGGCCGCTGTCCCCCCTCTGGGCAGCGTTCCTCCTGCGCACACGGGAAGCTGTGTTCTTGTCATCATCATCCTGTTGAACCTCGTCCCATTCATCATCATCATCACTGGGGTATGTTGCGTCCCAACTGCCATAGTCAGTCAAGCTGAGTCTGTTACTGTCATGGATGGAGAAACCCAGTTGGTAAAAAAGGTCACATCCAAGTATGCTGTCTCCATGCGTAGCCACTTGAAACATAAAGTCAGTAACCACTCTTGACACATAGCAGACCATTAGCGTTATGGTCCCTACATTGCTAACTCTGTAGCCACCACACCCATACAGCGCCGTTGGGTTCTTTCCAATCCTGTGGTTATGGAAAAAATTCTTCATCGAGGCCCAATTTAACATTGACCTTACTGCAGCGGTGTCGAGAAGGAGTGGCAAAGTAACATCATTCATCCCCACCATGCAGAATGCATATGCTGTGCTTCTGGACCTTACTGTGTGGATGGTCGTCACAGGTGGGTGGCTCTGTCTGGCCAGTGGGCTCGGCAGTGTCGCTGACTGGAAAACTTTGACGAAGTGGTTAAATTTTCCGCACTTCTTGTATCGTTGCCCCCTTGCCGGGCAAAAATGTGCTCTCTCTCAGTGTGTCAGGGAACCACAGTTGCCACATGTGGAGCGTTTCGTAGAGGTCCTCCGGTCCATGGTGTTCACTTCGATCTCCTCTGCCGTGTCACCAGGTTCCTCCATGCTCACTGCGTATGTCAGCGATGTCTGGCTTGACTACCGTTGCTGTTGCTGCACACCTAGCTCCGATCCTAACCTGTCGGCAGACTCTAGCTGGAATGCTAGCTCGATGGTGTTAGCTAGTGTCATGTTGTTTGGCACCGTTAGCATATTCGTCCGCAGCCGCGGGTTGCTAGTGTGCTCGGCCAACTGGTCCCGCACCATTTCATCTTCCAACAAACCAAACCTGTACATGCTAGCTAGGTGGCGAAGGTCTGCGATGAATTGTTGTGTTGTTTCTCCAGTTCTCTGTCGCCGCTGGCGGAACCTAATACGCCGCGCCAACACATTGTCAGGTGTGGCGAAGTAGCTAGCTAGCAGTTCTAAAGCATTAGCAAACGAGTCCGTTGGTCCTAGCATGTGGAAAACACATTGTCATTCTATGCCCAGGTTGTGAACTAACAGAGCTCACTTCCGTACCTTGCCCAATTTGCCAAAGTCCAACACCAACACATACATCTCAAAGGCATCGATCCAGCGCAACCAAGGAACAGGTGGCTCACCGGGGTACTCCAGAAACGGTCTTAGTGGCCGCAGGCACGCTTCCATGGTTTTACTCTTGTCACCAAATGCTATGTCTGGAAACCCAGAATGACCGGCGGAGAGATGAGCTGTGCTGGAACTCAAACCTTATTACAACAGTGATTAATAATACAGTACAGGTTTGGTGTATACTGAACACTATATCGTTGTGAGTTGAGAGAGGCCTAAGATGGCCGACTCTCCCCATTTATTGGCTGGCGTGATGACGTCACCAGCCAGCTGCGTCATCACACTGGTGCCCCTTAACCCTTTCATAACAAGGACCGTGTGAGTATAAAAACAATGACTAGGGCACTTTGCAGTATCTAATTTATTTTTACATGAGTGTGAAATGACAATAAGCTTATTTCATTATATAATACGCTCATTGTTTTGCTTAGGAACAGTTATATTGAGTTCATAGTCAGCAGAGATTATTTTTCTCATTGGAGCAAAATAACTAGTTAAACAAATACATCATAAAGTTTCGCCATGTATTGCTGTCAACTGATACATTGTTCTTGTGTCAAGGTCTTGGTGTTATACTGGGACACTGGCATGATGTGATGTCTTCGGCACTCTGTTTCTCCTCTTGCTTACAATGGATCACACAGTGTTGCCAACTCCTCAGTAAGGAAAGTATTGGCTGTTCTAAAAGTCGCTAGAAGTCACTAAATTACATCATCACCTAATTTGCATAATTGGTCATTTGCATGAAATTATAATGGACACTGTAGAAGAGAAGAATAATGTTGTGGGAGATGTTATGTATGGAAAAGGAGTCGGAGTCTGTTTTGTCATGCAGCCAACCAACCACTTTTATTGAGAACACAAAACTATATATACAGAACGACCGTGCCCGCCTGACGTCACGTTAGGGGCAGGTACGGCAACACACACACACCACACACCATTCCCCTCCCCCTTACAAAAGTGTAAAACCACTCACACAACTGAGACTCTCCCCAATTTAGGACCTGAATCATGCACTAAGAAAACAGGGAACCATGAACTGTAATAAAACAGCCTATCACATTCACACAAAAAATAACTCAAATTGGACCATGTCTCTACAATAAGTAAAATAATCCCATAACACAACAACCCTTCATATGCACACCAGCGCTATTTATATATACATATTTACATCAACAGTATTTAAGTAGCACCTATGTCCACCGGCAGCCAGAGGTAAAACTGACCCGGGGGCCCAAGGCAGCCCTAAATCATGCACGCCCTTGGCCGCCAAAGAAAGACTGGCCCAGAGGCCCCAGGCAGCCCCACGACATGTGCGCCCCCGGCCATCGGCTGCCTCCAGGATCAAAACGGACCTCTCCTGCAAAAATGTCCATCTTCAACGTCCTTCCTACCAATGGCTGTCAGACTGTACAACCTAAGCAGGGCTGCTCGCAGAGATAGCAAAAAGACGTAACAAACTAATAGTTTTTTTTTTTTTTTTTTTTTGAATGCAAAAGATGCAATAGACTTACACAATGGTCCTCTCCGGCATACAACTAGGAACATACCGGTCGCTATGGAGGGTGAGAATATGTATGGGCACATAATCATACCATGTAGGATAACTAAATAGACGGTTATGTTGTTTCATCCCACCTAGCAACAATGCTCTGCACTGTGTGTGTTTATATATTTACATATTTATTCCATCTAGCTACAATGCTCTGCACTGGGTGTGTTTATATTTATATATCTATATATTTATTCCATCTAGCTACAATGCTCAGCACTGGGTGTGTTTATATTTATATATCTATATATTTATTCCATCTAGCTACAATGCTCCGCACTGTGTTTTTTATATATCTACATATTATTCCATCTAGCTACATTGCTCCCCACTGTGTGTGTTTATATACTTGCATATTTATTCCACCTAGCTGCAATGCTCCGTACTGTGGGTGTTTATATATTTACATATTTATTCCATCTAGCTACAATGCTCTGCACTGTGTTCATATATTCATATATTTATTCCATCCAGCTACAATGCTCTGCACTGTGTGTGTGTGTGTGTGTGTGTGTGTGTATATATATATTTTATAGTAATATGTACATATGTATATTAGCTGCTCTTGCTTGCTTGTTTTTTTTCTTGCCTTCTGATTGTTGCTCTGAGTGTTGCTATCCCTGTGCTGTTGCAATCCTGGAATTTCCCCGTTGTGGGACTAATAAAGGCTTATCTTATCTTATCTTATCTTATCTTCACCATCGACTGCCTCACTCTTCGGGACCCGCAGTGCTACTGTCTGGCACGCCATCCCTCTGTGCCCGTTGGTCCGCTCCCGACTGCTCTCAACACCGCCGTCGTGGCTCCAAACACTCCGGCCCCCTGTGGCCGAACTCCGGGGAGACCCAAAGCCTGCTCATCAGCGCCACTCACTGACCTGGGCATCTTGCCATAATGCCCAGCACCCTCGTTCAGGGCGCTCTGCTGCGCTATATCCATGCCCAGCTGCTGTTGCTCACTCCCAGGGTTCACAGCATCACTGTCGCCGGCATCATTTGCCGACCCAGGCACCTCACTGCTGCTCCCAGCATCCTTGTCCCAGGCACTCCACTGTATCCATGCCCGGCTGTTGCTGCTCCCTCCCGGGGCTCTCAGCTTCGCTCTCGTCGGCATCACTCTCTGACCCAGGCGCTTCATCGCTGCTCCCAGCACCCTCGTCCAAGGCGCTCCGTTGCGTTGTCTCTACGCCCAACTGCCGCTGCTGCCTCCCGGGGTTCTCAGCCTGCATGTTCCCGCTCTCCCACTGCCCAGCCTCCAGCTGTGGGGATGACTCCTGTCGCTGCTCTCCCTCTCCACTGTTGTCGCTCACCACGCCATCAAACTCACCAGTGCTAATGGTCTTGTACCATGCTGCACTCCTTGGCTGGCCCGCCATCTTCAGTGACTGGGGACTCCTCCACTCGTGGCCCCAGACCCACCTCGATGCCTAGCTGGTAGCCTGGAGCTTGCTTTTGGCTCGCAATTAGCTATGTGGCTAACTTGCCCATAGACACTGAGTGGGCCGTTAGCTTCTTTGAGCTAACTAGCTTAGCTCCATTTCATGCCAACACTCCCGCCACCCACAGCTTTGTGGTCCTCGTCTGCTCGGCGAAATACTCAGCCAGCTGCTTGACAGCATCCACATAGAATTCTTTGGGCTTCCGTGCCAAGATGGTGGGCCAAAAGTGCTCATCTTCATGTCCCATTGAGTCTACTTAGGTCCAGCGCCCCGATGTAAACCTTGAACATGGCCACCCACTTAGGTCACAGGATCATTGGCTCTCCCGTATACTCCAGAAACGGTAGCAGGGATGGAGGTAGCCCATACGCTCCCATAATTTCTCTCTCATTGCCAAAATGTTATGTATGGAAAAGGAGTCAGAGTCTCTTTTGTCATGCAGCCAACCAACCACTTTTATTGAGAACACAGAACTACATATAAAGAATGACCGTGCCCACCTGACATCACGTTAGGGGTGGGTACGGAAACACACACACACCACACAACAGGAGAGACAAAAAGTACATAAAAAAACAACCTTGAAGTTAGAACTATAAATTAACTTTCTTCTGTTGATTCTTGGCTTGTTTGTTTTCATTTTGCCATTTACGTAAGTAGGCAATCACATCTCAAAATAACTTCATGACTTTAATGCTTTGTCTAGACCCACATTACATAAATCAATTTTGTCCTGCATTGTTAACTGTTAGAATATCAAATTTAATCAAAAGACTGTTATGTGGGGTGGAATTGCTAGCTCTACGTCCAACCCTCCTCCTTTATCCAGGCTTGGGACAGTACAGGCAGTATGCCCAAGCATCATCTCCAATAAACGGCTTCCTGTAAAACAGGACGGGATTGGCGGGGGGGGGGGGGGTTGTGCATGCACAATTCATTTGCAGTCTGGACACAAATGGTGTGGGTCTCCTCTCTGACTGCAGCTACCTGCTGCACGAGGCTACTATGAATTGGGCTTCACAAAGGTATATGTCCACCTAGGCGTCTGCTCCCCATGCCTCCTCGGCCTCGGGATCTGTCAGGAGTGTGGAGGGGGCCTAACCAGGCGAGTGTCATAAGCCCAATACTCTGTAGCCACAAACTGCATGGAAAGTATCACTGTGACTGGTCAAAGAACTTTGGCTGGTTTTCAAGTAATATTTTTGGCTACAGAAGTGCAGTCTGATGAACTTTTTCTGTCTACTCCAACCCGCTCTGCGCTCAAGATTCAAGATTCAAAGGCTTTATTATCATGTGCACAGCTAAGAAATGCTACATCTCCCCAACCAGCAGGGTTTGCACGTGATGCACAAATGCCATATCTGCTGCTGTCTGTTATTGCAATACTGTTCATGTGCAGTCCTGTCTGCACCTACACTACCGCACTGAACTTGCAGTTACGAGTACTACTGCTCTACTTTTTCTGTATATAGGATTGCTGGGTTTCATCATTTATCTTTATTTGCTCTATAGGATGTCTGGGTCTATCTTTTGTCACCATTTGCGCTATACATAGACTGCTGTTGTTGTTTCTCCAGCTTTATTCCTTTTTCTTTTTTTATATATTGCACACACCACTGAAGAGAGAGAGAAATGCCATTTCAGTTCTCCTGTATGTCCTGTATGTTGATTGGCAACTTAAGATCAACATATTCAGAGCCTACATACAATCCATCCTCTTGTATGGGTCAGAAACATGGACCATCACAAGAGAACTAGAGGCACGTATAGATGGATGTTATACACAACTATTGCGGAGAGCACTGAACACAAGTTGGAAGGAGGACCATATTCCTAACAGAGTCGTGTATGGAAAATTACCCCACATAACAACGACAATAAAAATGAGACGTCTACAGTTTGCCGGACACTGCCTATGCGCAGTGGACCAGGCTGTTTCCCACCTGGTTTTCTGGACTCCAGTCAGTGGTCACACTAGCCGTGGCAGACAAAGACTCAGTTATTCCAACACAATCAAAAGGGACATGGGGCTTGAGGAGCAGCAGGTGTTAAGGCTGATGAAGGACAGGAAACTTTGGGCCCAACATGTTGCTACGGTTTCTTTTGCTCCATCCACGGATGACAGATGATGATGATGATGATAGTAGTATTGACAAATAAATTCTTTGAATCTTGAATCTTGAATGGTCGCCACAACTCCCATTGGGTGAGCTGCTCTAGTCTGTTCACAATACTTCCAGACGTTAAAGTTTTGCCTATATCTTCAAAAGTAAAAAGTGAAACATTTTTCTGAAAACGGTCGAGGTGAAAAATAAATGTGTAGTTGCAAAATATGCGTTTACTTTTTACTAACATTCACTATTTTAAAAGCTGTGTGAAGCGATCGGCTCCACACACCTGCTCCTCATTTACGTATTATGGATCTGAGCCGGGATTCAGGAGTAGGGCGCATGGGCACCTCCATGTGACGACTCGGGTTTCTTGACGCCACACTACCAGAGTGCATGCGGGGTGTGCTACATGGTGAAGCTTGAAAACGCACGCCTAGGTGGACAAGTAAGAACAATAGTGCTTTCACATCAGAGTCTCCAAAACACCAGAAAAGTCTCCTATAACACCAGAAAAAGTTGCTAGATTTGTTGCTAGTCGCTTTTGACAAAAAAAAAAAAGTCACCAAGACGATTTGAAAAAGTCGATAGATTTAGCGAGAAAGTCGCCAAGTTGGCAGCACTGGAATCCCATCCATGCTGATATTCCAGTACAAGGTGTGATATTTCATAATAAAATACATAGATACAATATAAATGAATGAATGAATAAATAAATAATAGATAGCTAAACAAATACATGTAAAACTAGAAAAGCACTCATAGAGCGCATACCTCCGCCAAGGCTCCTTTCGTTTCTCATGGATCACCTCCAAAATGTAATGGGCTTGTGTGTAGGTGTATTGCCACTTGTGGTGAAAATTGCATCCAAGTCTGTCCATTAGTTTTGGAGTTTTGTGGCTGACACACTGTGAGAAGAGCCTTGGCTGAGGTATGCATTCCCAGATCATCCCCAAAATGTAATGGGTTCCTCTCTAGGCCAAGAACCACCTCTGGTGAAACAGACAGACAAACAGGCAAATGCCGGTAAAAGCATTACCTCCTTGGCGGAGGTAATAAACTCAAGTGTTGCTGTTGTGTCCATCTCCTCCATCTCCAAACTCCCAGGCTGCGGCCGTTGCAATTCATCGCACAACCGCGTACAACCCACAGGCCAATGGGTTATGCGAGTGTTTTCATAGATCACTGAAAGCAGCACTCAGGGGTTCACTGACGGATGCAAATTGGGTAGACAGGTTGGCGTGAGTTTTATTGGGGTTGCGCTCCGTGCCAAAAGAGGATTTGGAAGCTTCCCCGGCAGAGAGCTCGTTTTTGCACAGCCCCTATGGCTGCCCGGAGAATTTCTGCCAAATAATCCCGCGCGGGTCAGCTGCCCGTCTCAGCTTTTGCAGCGTAGCGGAAACACAGGCACGCTGCCGGGCCCGGCCCACCACTGTTTTCCACGTGCTTTTGTGGCTAAAACTTTGAAGAACGTGGAGTTCGTGTTCGTCAGACACGACGACCAGCACCCTCCATTGCGCCTGCAGACATGTTGAAAATGGCCCTATCTGACAATGTTAAAGAATCCTTTAAAAAATTCCTGGATCCAGACGGTGATCCGGATCATCCCCAAAATTTAATCAGTTCTTCCTTGTACCATTTCCAACAACGCCTGAAAGTTTCATCGAAATCCGTCCAAAACTTTTTGAGTTATCTTGCTAACCAACAGACAGACAGACAGACAAACAAATGCGTGCAAAAACATTACCTCCTGCGGCCTGCGGCCTGGCAGAGGTAATAAAATATCTGGTAATGGTTGTACTTGTAGTTACTTGATTAATTTTAGTTATACCACTTATGACAGAATAACATTGCTTTTACATCTACTGTATCTTCTATCACTTATCTGGAGATCTGGGTCATGGGGAAAGCAGGACTGCTGCCTAGTTCATATAGCACTGGACCCCCGTGGGCCATCCTGCAGGTGGTGAGCCCACTGGAGGTCAGACCCCTATAGCTGCTTTAGGTACACTGGATCCTTGCTGTTACCTTTTCATGGTGATCCACTCTTCCACTGTAAAACCTAATAAGTTAGTTCAACTCAAAGTGTTTGAGGAAATGATTGCCTTGAATCATTTAAGTTTGTTAACTCGAACCCAGGGGTGCTCCTGGCTTGGGATGGGCAACTGGTGGGCCACTGGCCGCATGCAGCCCCCAACGTCGTCCGCTGTAGCCTGCCAGACCGTTTCCAAAAATCAATTATTTATTTATATCCCGTTTGAATATATTTGGAACTGCATTTTAAAATGCAGTTATAGAGTCCGCCAGCAGAGGGAGCTCTAATTGAAACCTAGATGCCACTCTGTGAGTTGTCGAGCAAGAATGAGGGAGCCACAGAGAGAGACAGTAGTGTGCTCCAGAGTACGTCTTTTAAAGTATGTATGTGTTGCTGAGATCGTATTAATAGGCCGTCAACAGCAGTAAATGTCGAGTAGGCTGCTTTTAATTAAACAACCATAAATGCTACAGCTCCTCACTGAGGAGTACTTACAGTGACAAGTTTCAAACTGAAAGGCAAATTTATATAAGAAACAGCAAATTTACAACAGAAAAACTCACTAATTTAGAAAAAAAACCAAGTACAACTAAAAAGTTATAAATTTTTAAATAAAATGATGCAAATTTATCAGTAGAAGCTTGCACATCTAATAAGCGACTTTTGCATTATGAGTGCGCATGTGCAGACTATGTGAGTTCAAAGTTCACGACTACCAAAAATTCCAGTAGCCGGCTTGTTTTTGTATGCAAACAGTACTGTCACACCTGAACAGTTGCTGCTTAAAGTCTGCTTTAAGCTTTAAATCTCCGTTATGCCAGGTGCACATTGTGCCACAGTGAAGTGTGGAACGACATGTATCATCTAGAGCGGTGGAAAAAGCAAACTTGCAGCATACATGCGTGCAACTTCGGGACCAGCGTGTGTACATGTCCGCCGCCATTCACGTTATATACGTACATTCCCCACAGAGCTGAAGGATCTGGACGGACGTAATTGTTGGATTAAAGCAGTAAGTCTATATTATAATATAATTAAATAGTATTGTGTATTGTTCAAGTTCTAGCATAATTGACAGGAGTCTAAACCCTGAAGTAGTAGGTATGGACAGGCAGGATCTAGGATATAGTTCTTTGTATATTGGTAATGAAGCTTGATCTACACACACATGTAATTAAGGCCAATGATAAGTAGGCTGGTATAAAATAAAATTGCAAATCATTGAAAACGTGTGGTACTTAAACTATAGTAGTATCGACCTATAGATCTATGTAAGCAGGCTACGCCTTTTTTTTTTTGGACTTATTTTGTACCCGTAGGTAGATTTGTTCTGCAGTCCGGTGACAAGCCACCAGCTGCTGGTCGCTGCGTGCGCAAGCGCCCCTTAACTCCCTAACCTACATGTTTTGGCATGTGGGAGGAAACCGGAGAAATCCCGGAGTAAACCCACGCAAACACGGGGAGAACATGCAAACTCCACACAGATCACTGTTGGCCAGGGGCAGGGATCGAACCCACGATCTCATGATCCCCGCGATCCCCCGGCCGAGGGTAAAACTGTGCTGCTGCGGTGCTAACCACTGCGCCACCGTGCAGCGCCACCGTGCAGCCTTGTAGTGAAATTTACTCAGAATGACAAAACCAAGGTTGAGCTGTCAAACCACTCGCTTACCTTCTTTGTAGTCGTTTTGGAGTCTCGCAAGTAAGAGTGCTTGGTCCTTTGACACCAAAAAATCTGCTGTCAGCGTGCATATGGGGGGCCATTTTGGCCAATTTCTACAACGTGGCTGCAAATGCAAGCGCAACTAGTTCATCCTTGCGTTTGCGGGTACAACCGGGAAGACCCCTACGCAAACAATATGCTCATAGATCAGGAACTTTCCATAAATTAAATGTATTGATAGAGCATGTTTGGTAGCCACATTCCCATGATGCTTTGTGTGAGCCAAGATGCGAAAGTCGCTTATACCAAAATAAAATATAGATTTGCAAAAAAAGGCTAATTTAAACGAGAAATGTAGCATATTTATCAGTAAAACTATTTTTTTTTAATTTTAATCATATTCTTCTAATATTTTAAAAACATTTTTCTTCATCATCATACTTCCTTTTGTTCTTGGCTTTTTTGTTCATTACTGTCCAGAATTTCTCTTTGCTCATCATTTTGATGGAGAGCGTTTTAAAAATTAGGTCATGATGTTTTACCAGTAATTTAAATTCTTTGATAAAACACTGAGTAGCTTTTATTTTCATTACTGATGAGCTGAGGGATGCCCTGAGACGTGTCTGTCCTCTCCTTCAGCAGGATAACTGGTGCAGACATCATCTTTACGGTTCCTTTGAGAAGGCTTCACCTGGCAACACTTCCCACAATGCGCTTTCATTTTCAGTTTTAATTGTGAAACTTTTGTCTTTGAAGACGCCCCCCCCCCCCACCCCCCCCCCAAAAAAAAAAAAGGTTTACATGTAAATCTGGCCCTTGGGAAGTGAAGAAAAAAATTTATGGCACTCACTACCACCAAAGTTAGCCCTGCCCTGGGCAGACTGCCTCCCTGAGTACACACACACACACACACACACACACACACACACACACACACACACATTTTTTAAACTTTTATTTTAAACTTTTTATTTCTCTCTTAAATGTCGAAATGTTCAAATTTCTCAGCAATTAGTGACGTTTTTCTTCCAGCTTTTTCCTGGCAAGTTTATTACTTATTGTTTTTTTTTTTTTTTTACTTTTACCATGTTTCACCTTTTTTCCCCTCATTTTCATGATTGTCTTGTACATTTGTGCCTATCCACTCACTGATAGGTGCATCTAAATAAATTAGAATATCATCAAAAAGTTGATTTTTCAGTAATTCAATTTAAAAAATAAAACTGCTATATTATATAGATTCATGACACACAGAGTGATATATTTCAAGTGCTTATTTCTTTTAATTTAAAAAAAATTAAATTAAATTTTCAAAAAAAAATAGAATATTGCATAAAATTAATTTGTAAAAAATGATTAAAAAAAAAATTCAAAGTTCGCGCAGCCACCTACTGGGAAATTTTAGAGCATTTTGTGGTCTATATTAATCATATATTCCATAACCTACATATGTTGAAGCATGTGAGAATGTTTGGTGATTACATATGTAAGGCGACTTCACACCTCAGAACAGGACAAAGACTCTCAACCACCAGTGAAGAACAAAGACCTTCCCAGACACTGCGGTAGAGACCGGAGGAGCTGCCCTGACCCCCCAGGGCCATGAGGAGGAGTACGAAGACAATGGGGGGATTAAGATAATGAGGGATGTCAACTTTTGATATGCATGTCTTTTGTTATGTGCAAGTATAAGTTCATAGAGCCGAGGTTGTTCGGTCTCTTTTTCCTTCTTCTGCTGCTGCACTAGGATGAGACTTGTTAGAGGAGCTGATAATAAACTTTGGTTTATATATCACATCGCCTCGTTCTTCCAAGCTCTTCTACACTGGTGACCCTGATGCGAGGATGGACCAGAGGCGTTCCCCCGCGATCGACTCATCTGTGGCGACCCAGGCAGATGCCGGCGCCCATGCAGACAGGGGAACAGATGGACGACGTTCCCCCACGGCAGAAGTGATAGAGAGGGCTCAACCGAGCACCAGCGCCGCGGAGAGAGCCAAAGCAAGGCACTCTCACCCTGCGGACACATCAGTGACGGTCCACACAAACGCCGTCACCGTCAACCTGCCGGACTTCTGGCAGGAAGACCCCGCCTCGTGGTTTCAGCAAGCTGAAGCCCAGTTTGCACTTGCGGGCATCACAGCTGACGATACAAAGTTCTATCACATCGTTGCCAAACTCAACGCCGCCACTTCGAGATGTGTGCGGAGTATAATCCGGCAGCCGCCGGCCCAGGACAAATATAAAGAACTGAAAGCGACCATCGTGGCAAATTACGTCCCCTCAGCCGAGGAGAGAGCCGAGAGGATCCTGGCGGTTTACGGCCACAGAGGATGCAGACCCAAGGCCCTCATGGAGGACTTGCTGCAACTTAAAGAAGAGGACAATGACAACTTCCTCTTCCATTTCATATTCCTCAGTACGCTGCCGCCACACATGAGAGGGACGCTGGCCAACATGCGATGCAGCACCCAGCAAGACTTCCGCACGCTAGCTCACGAAGCTCAACGGCTCGTCAACGCCTGCAAGGAGCAGACACCCACAGCAGCATCCGCAGATGTCCGGAGCCACGAGGAGCCACAAATCACCGAGCAGAATCAGCCCGCGGTGACAATGACACGGCCAGGACGCAACAGACGGAGCGACGTTTGTTATTACCACCACCACTTCGCTGAGAAGGCTTACAAATGCGTTCCCCCCTGCAAATTCACAATTTCCGGAAAACACAGAAGCCGAGAGCCGTTAACAGCGGCGGTTCTCTGCAAAAAAAGCAAGCTTTTATATGTGACGGACGGACACACCGGCAAGCGGTCCCTTATCGACACGGGAGCTCAACTAAGTTTTGTCAGGCCCTCCCAAGCAGACCGGGCCATGGGCCCCCGGGGCAATGGAGCGGTGGCAGCCAACGGCTCCACCATTGACACTTTTGGTGAAAAGAGCCTGCACCTCTGCATCCATGGCCGCAACTACAGATGGACATTTGTTGTAGCGGCGGTGAGTTTTAACTTGTTGGGCGCAGATTTTTTGTGTGCACATGGGTTATTAGTTGATCTAGCGAACAGGCGCTTGGTTAATGCACTGTCCTTTGCTTCTATTCCCTGCTCAGCTCGACTTTCTCCACCACCCGTGCAGGCTAGCGTCACCACAGCAGGAGGTAAGTTTGATCAACTCCTCACCCAATTTCCAGCACTCACAATTCCCAAATTCTCAGCCACAGTGGCTAAACATGGGGTTGAACATTTTGTTCCCACAACGGGCCCACCCGTATTCGCCAAAGCTCGGCGCTTAGAAGCAGCCAAGCTCGCTATAGCTCGGGACGAGTTTACCACCCTTGAAAAATTAGGCATTATTAGACGTTCGAAAAGCCCCTGGGCCTCACCACTTCACATGGTTCCGAAATCTGACGGTTCTTGGAGACCGTGCGGCGATTACTGCAGATTAAACAATGCGACAGCGCATGACCGCTACCCAATTCCTCACATTCAAGATTTTTCACTGCATCTGGCGGGTGTGCGCATTTTTTCAAAAATAGACCTGGTCCGCGGTTATCATCAAGTCCCAGTTCGAGCAGAGGACATTCCTAAAACAGCTGTAATAACCCCTTTCGGCCTTTTTGAATTTTTGCGAATGCCTTTCGGCCTCAAAGGCGCGGCTCAAACCTTTCAGCGGATGATGGACGCAGTATTACGGGACCTCCCTTTTGTTTTCGTCTACCTCGACGATATGCTGGTAGCCAGCCCGTCTGAGGAAGAATACGAGCAGCATCTCACTATGGTTTTTCAGAGGCTAGAAGAGCACGGGTTAATAATCAATCCAGCCAAATGCAAATTCGGCGTGTCACAAATTGATTTTTTAGGACACCGAGTTTCTCCGAAGGGGGCAGTCCCACTTCCAGACAAAGTTCACGCGATAAAAAGTTTCCCACGGCCACAAACGGTCAAATCGCTGCAAGAATTTTTAGGAATGGTTAATTTTTACAACCGTTTCCTCCCCCACGCAGCTCAGCTCATGCAGCCCCTATATGACGTGCTCAGAAAACAAAAAGCTTCCAACGCGGTCGAATGGACCCCGGAGCGCAAACGCGCCTTCGCGGAAGTTAAAAGTGCCCTAGCTAATGCCACATTGTTGGTTCACCCCGATCCCTCGGCCCGCATTGCGCTAACCACAGACGCTTCGGACCTAGCTATAGGGGCAGTTGTAGAACAACATGTCAGCGGAATCTGGCAACCTTTGGCATTCTTCAGCAAATCACTAAACCAAACCGAGCGTAAATACAGCACTTTTGACAGGGAGCTGCTAGCGCTTCATTTATCCATCCGCCACTTTCAGTTCTGGTTAGAAGGGCGGAGTTTCACGGCTTTTGTAGACCACAAACCGCTCACCTTTGCTATGGCTAAAATTTCCGAACCGTGGTCAGGCAGGCAACAAAGACAGCTGGCTGCGATTTCAGAGTTCACCACAGACATTCGACATGTGGCAGGCAAACTTAACGTGGTAGCAGACTGCCTCTCTCGCGCTGTGACATCGTCAGAGCGCGAGGAAACAGATTATACTACCTCAGCCGCGGAACTCTTCACCAACGCAGACACATACGTGGCCCCAATCCATGCAGGGATAGATTATGCAGCCATGGCAGAGGAACAAAGTAGTGATGCGGACGTGCGCGCACTCTTGTCTGGACCAACAGGGTTAAGGCTGGAGGAAAGGGGTTTACGAGACGGCGTGCCCCCCCTAATATGCGATATCTCAACCGGCCGACCGCGCCCGTTAGTCCCAGCTACATGGCGCCGCCGTATTTTCGACTCAATTCACTCCCTCGCGCACCCAGGTGTGTGCGCCTCGGTTAAAATGGTCGCCAAAAAGTTTGTGTGGCCTGGCCTGCGCAAAAACGTAAAAGAATGGGCAAAAACTTGCATTTCCTGTCAGCGCGCCAAAATACATAAACACACAAAAGCCCCTCTGGAGCCTTTTCCAATCCCTTCTAGAAGGTTCGACCACGTTCATGTCGACCTCATGGGACCACTACCTTCCTCCCAAGGTTTCACACACCTGTTAACAATGATAGACCGCACCACGCGCTGGCCAGAGGCAGTCCCTCTAGCGTCAACCACAGCGGAGGAAGTCGCTCGCGTTTTTTTGACAAACTGGGTGGCACGTTTCGGCGTCCCATCGGATATCACGTCCGATAGGGGGCCTCAATTTGTCTCGGAGCTTTGGTCAGCCATGGCCAGCAGCTTAGGGGCAACAATTCACCGCACCACCGCTTATCACCCTCAGGCTAATGGGTTATGCGAGCGTTTTCACAGATCTTTAAAGGCCGCCCTCAGAGCCTCACTAACGGATACAAATTGGGTAAATAAACTTCCCTGGGTTTTATTGGGGTTGCGTGCTGCGCCCAAAGAGGATCTAGACGCCTCCCCAGCAGAATTAGTTTTTGCACAACCTCTCAGGCTCCCAGGTGAATTTTTACCAGAGAACCCAGAGCCAGGGCATCTTCCAGCCTCGAGGTTTTTAGGCAGCAACGGACCAGACTCTCTCCCCAGACCGGCACATCACTCTTTTCTACGGGTTTTTGTCCCCCAAGCTTTAAAAAAACGCTGAATTCGTTTTTGTTAGGCATGAAGCTTTAAAACCAACTTTCCGCCCACCATACGATGGGCCATTCAGAGTGCTGGAACCTGGTGATAAGCATTTTGTGCTTGATTTTGGGGATAGAAAAGAAACAGTCAGCATTGACAGACTTAAACCTGCCTTCTTGTTGAGAGACGAGCCTGCACAGTTGGCGAGAGCACCTCGGCGGGGTAGACCCCCCAAGAGAAAAGACTCAGCCCCCCTGCAGGGAACAATTAATCACTCTCCTCCCCAAGCTGCAGATTCCTTACAGGAAGGTCCCAGCAGGACGCCCAAGCGGACCCACAGCAGATTCGGGAGAAGATTAAAACCCAGACGGCACAGAGACTGATGCAAACTACTCAACAGTTGTTCACTAATTGTGCTGTAACAGTTTAGGACTGACTTGTGATTTTACTATGCTGTTATGTTTACCACTGAACTCTCTTAGGAGCATGGCTGCTGGAAAGTTTCTTCTGTGGCAAGAGGTGTAGCAGTTAGTATGTCATAGTAATTATCTTAAACTGTGAATTTTTCTATTGTCCTTTTCTTAGTCGTTTGGGGGTGGTGGTGGTCTATATTAATCATATATTCCATAACCTACATATGTTGAAGCATGTGAGAATGTTTGGTGATTACATATGTAAGGCGACTTCACACCTCAGAACAGGACAAAGACTCTCAACCGCCAGTGAAGAACAAAGACCTTCCCAGACACTGCGGTGGAGACCGGAGGAGCTGCCCTGACCCCCCAGGGCCATGAGGAGGAGTACGAAGACAATGGGGGGATTAAGATAATGAGGGATGTCAGCTTTTGATATGCATGTCTTTTGTTATGTGCAAGTATAAGTTCATAGAGCCGAAGTTGTTCGGTCTCTTTTTCCTTCTTCTGCTGCTGCACTAGGATGAGACTTGTTAGAGGAGCTGATAATAAACTTTGGTTTATATATCACATCGCCTTGTTCTTCCAAGCTCTTCTACACATTTCATATTTCCCTCTACTGACAAGCTTTATGGAGATGCCAATTTAATTTTCCAGCAGGACTTGGCACCTGGGGTGGCACGGTGGAACAGTGGTTAGCACTGCGGCAGCACAGCAACTCACCCTTGGCCGGGGGATCCTGGGTTCGATCCCAGCCCCCGACCAACTGTGATCTCTGTGGAGTTTGCATGTTCTCCCCGTGTCTGCATGGGTATCCGCCGGGATTTCTCCAGTTTCCTCCCACATGCCCCAAACATGCAAGTTAGATTAATTGGCATCAAAACAGGGGATTCTAAATTGTCCTTAGGTATGACTGTGAGAGTGAATGGTTGTCTGTCTTTCTGTGTTGGCCCTGCGATGGACTGGCGATCTGTCCAGGGTGCACCCTGCCTCTCGCCCAAAGATGCTGGAATAGACTCCAGCCCCCCGCGACCTGGAAAGGATTAAGTGGAAGAAGATGGATGGATGGATGGTAAACAATAAATTCAATTCTATCCTGCTTCTGCCATTGTTTTCTTAATTTTTCTTTAATGGTCCAGTTATGTCGTTCCACAAATCCTGCAGACTGTGGGTGATATGCTGCATGGTGTTTCAAATCATTATTCAACACTTTCCCTAAATGTGAAATAATCTGTAAACATATCCACTATAACTAAACAATATCTCTTCCCTTCCATTTGGTTATCTCAATGAAGTCCATACAAATGTTCTGGAATGGGTATGTTGATGATGGAGGACCACCCTTTTCTGGTCTTGACGCTGCCCTGGGCATTATTTTGTGCACAAATTACACATTATTGGTAAAATATTGTCGCAAAATTTTCAAACCTATAGAATTTTCAAACCCATAGGTGTCATGAACCGAGTGCTGGAAATTTCTACCAGACTTGGTTTCATGGCTTTTTTCCTGCTTATTTACTTTCTGTGCTATTTATGCCTGTGTGGGTTTTTGTGCTTCTGTTCTGCTTGTCATTTTCTTGTATTTTTATTCTGTATTTATGTATATTTATTTGGCATGTTATTTTATCCTTTATTTCACTAGTTTACCTTTGTACTGTTAACAGCTGTCAGGGGTGTGAAGCTTCGTGCGGGCGTGCCCTGCCAGCGGTCAGGTTGGTTCGCCTCTCCCTCTCACTCACTTAGCTGATCCCAATCACATATCCTGACTTTCTCCTGCCCATTCAGGCACCCACACCTGTTGTTCATTTTGGTTTATGAATTCTGACTCCTATTTTTGGGGCTTTGCACCATTGTATGTTGCAGCGTCCTACTTTCTTCTCACCATGCTACACGTAAGTTCTTTGTCTGTATACTACATGTGTAACCGATTGTCTCCAGGTTTAGTCAGCAATTATCCTCACCATAGCTGGGCTATTTTGCTGACCTTCTGCCCAAGCTTAGTCTCCAGGTTAGCCGGCAATTACTCTCGCCTTAGCTGAGCTATTTTGCTGACCTGTGTTTCAGTCTCCTTCTAAGTTTGGTTTGATCTTGTTTGTGCCTTTGTGGTTTTTTTGTTAATAAACTTGCAAACTCACAGCCAGCGCCTGGTGCCTTATCCTGTCCTACAAGGGAATTGATGACAATAGGCTGTGATAACTAATAACCAATATCACCATCCCTCCCTTGGACACATGACAAAGTCTATGTGTGCAAGTAGCAGCAGAGTGAAATAATCTTTGTGGGAGGATGAGTTTACCCTTTGGCCATGTATAAATTTGGGAACCTTGATTAAAACAGCACCTTTATTTAATCACCTATAGACTCCAGCCTGCATAGATTTGTTTGTTTGCATATTTTTTCTTCAGGAGATGCCAGCAATATGTCATAGAGGAGCAATTGGCTCCTATTAGGAGAGCTAAAATGTGCAAGATTTGCTGACATTGCCTGAGAAAAAATTGTAGGAGACTCACAGTAACCTTGTGGTAGTCTGGTGAATGTGTACTTTTTTTTCTCAAATATGAATGTAAACCAGAACTGATGATCTGGGTGTACTGGTATGCTAAAAATGCATCACTAATGACTACTGTGAAAAAATTGCATTTGGGGTTCTAGTTCATTCAACAATGTGTGTGATTCTGGTACACAATGAGCACAAAGAATTATAGCTCTGTTAATTCTTGCAGGTCCTGCATCATCAGGATGGCGGAGCTTTTTCCCACAGGAATGGGGAGGCTGAGCATGACACTATGACATCTGCGGCTTTTAGCTCTTTTATGACCTGTTTAACACCTTTTTGAGCTTCTAGACGGAGAGGATATTGTCTTTTATATGGTCTATAGTGTGACTTTGATATTACAATGACATACTTTGCCCCTTTTTGTTAGACCGACATCTGTTTATCTTTTTACTATAGTGAATTTGGAATTTGAACTTCAAAATCACTCATCCTCTTCTGTTAATGTTGAGATTGGTCATGTAGATTTCTGGGTGTCAATGTGCACAGCCTTTTGTGATGTGGTTACCTAGTTAAGTAACAATGCATATGTTTCTAATTTAGGAGAATATTCTGTCTTAAGGTCAGATATTGGCTTCCCATGGATGGCTATATTCCCCAGCAGAAGTTCAGGTTCAGGTTACTTGACAAAATGTCCAACATTTTTCCCAACACATGTGTTTGGGTTTGACCAGTGAGATGTGTGGAACACCCCATTGTTTAAAATGTCTCTTATCCTCATCAGATAAAACAACGGATGGTCCCATATATCCTCTTGGTGACCAGTACAAGTTTTTTATGACCAATCTGGAGGATGGATTTGCAAAAAATGTTTGTTCATAATTTGGATCAGGTCCACTCAGTTGCCTGCGATGCATTGTTCGATGATATTTATCTGGAGATTGCCAATCAATAGGAACTGTGGATGTAAAATGCTGTGTAGCTCTTCTACACAGGTCTGATATCACTGAACATGGTCCGGAAATGACCAGGTTGAGTGAGTATCAGTGTTTCAGTTTGGAAGTCTCATAAACTATGTTTACTTACTTACTCAACATGTGGGTAGGCCTCTAACAGAATGAACCACCCTTCAACATTGTTGATAGATATTCTACTTTTAGTTTGCCATTTGCAAATTTAACTGTTACCTTTTCTTCTGACTTTGCAAAGCCCCGAACGTCATTGCCGGAAATTGCTGTATTACCATCTGCATACACCTGTGTCACACAAATTTAATCGGAGTACCTTGAACTTCCAACATTACTTCTGGTTAACACTGTATTGTAAACATTAGATCAAAGTCAGGTAAATGGAAAATGTCTGCTATGTCAATTTCCTGCATATGTATGTCTAGAAGTGAGTCCACTTATCTGTTTTAGTCTAAATCATGCAGTCCAATTTTGTTGTAGTGGATGTGGCTCATGGGCTCCTCCCCCTCCCAGCGGCAGGTCTTGCCATCACTCAGTTTCCACTGTAGGGGTGCTTTCCCTCCTCGGCCACGGCCCCTCCTCCTCTTCGGCTTTCTTGATAAAAGACAGTTTAATGGGGATCCCCAGGCCCCCAGAGGTCAGCAATCACATAAATAGATGCAGTTTTTTCTTTTTTTTAATTTTCCTTTCATACCTAGATTCCCGATCTTCAGACACAGTACACCAACCTGTTAATATCTTGAAACTTAGTACAATGTCAAACAAAATTTACAAGTGATCCAGACCAGCTAAGAGTTTTGTATAAATAGTTTGGTGTTATCTTAACCTTAGTTCTCACTAAATAACTACATTTTATTTGTCTGAATCAAGTCTAAAAGTTTAATCCGTATAAACTAGATTTCATACTTTGATTCAAGTTATAATTAAAAATAATTAAGGATGATTAAAACATTATCATTTCATCTATGTCCATATCATATCAGATGCAAAAAGATTCTAAACGTTGTTTTTCCAGTAACATGTAAGAGCACACTGCTCCATTACTCTGTAGGACAATGCAGTGAGAAATGTCTTGTTCAACATGATGGTAATGTTTGGATGATCGCTAATTGATCAACTCACATAGGATCAGATGGATATAATTCTGATTTTTACTGCTTTGACATGAAGTGTGCACTTTGCTTCTGGGTTAGGGTACAGAATTGGAAAAAAGGAAAAAGGAATAAGGGAAAAAGTAGCCTTTGTTTCCACACTACACTATGAAAGTTAGCGTAATTTTTATTGCTTTTTACACACACATTTTAAGCCCAAATTGTTGAAATGTGTCATAATGCTCTGTAAAGTGGGAGAGTCTCAGCTCAGCGCAATATGGATATGTATGGTTTTGAAAGCGGATCACGGTGCCTATCAGAAATCCAATTTTAGGTGGATTTTATGCCATAGTTGTTTAAAATAATGCTGTTTGATCAAATGTAAGACCTCACATTTGGGAAATGGAAAAACAACAATATACAGTGGGGTAAAAAAGTATTTAGTCAGCCACCAATTGTGCAAGTTCTCCCCACTTAAAAGATGACAGAGGTCTCCAATTTTCATCATAGGTATACCTCAACTATGAGAGACAAAATAAGAAAAAAAAATCCAGAAAATCACATTGAAGGATTTTTAATGAATTAATTGGTAAATTCCCCCCTCATGGATCGTCACCTTATCGTGGTGGGGGGGTTTGCGTGCCCCAGTGATCTCAGGAGCTATGTTGTCCGGGGCAATTTGCCTCTGATAGGGTCTCCCAAGACAAACTGGTCCTGGGTGAAGGGCCAGACTAAGAACGATCCAACAGACTCTCATGAATTGTATATCAAGGATTCAGTGTACCCTGCCCGGTATGGGGTTACCGGGGCCCCACCCTGGAGCCAGGCCTGGGGGAGGGGCTCGAAGGCTAGCGTCTGGTGGCCGGGTTTCCACCCATGGGACCCGGCCGGGCTCAGCCCGAAGGAGTTACATGGGTCCGCCCTTCAGTGGGCTCACCACCTGCAGGAGGGATCATGGGGGGCCGGTGCTATGTGGATCAGGTAGCGGTCAAAGGCGGAGACCTTGGCGGACTGATCCCAAGCTTTCTAAACTGGCTTTTGGTACGTGGAATGTCACCTCTCTGGTGGGGAAGGAGCCTGAGCTGGTGTACGAGGTTGAGAGATACCGGCTAGATATAGTCGGCCTCACCTCAACACACAGCTCTGGTTCCGGAACCAGTCTCCTGGAGAGGGGCTGGAGCTTGGCCTTTTCTGGAGTTGCCCCGGGCGAGAGGCGACGAGCAGGGGTGGGTATTCTTGTATCGCCCCACCTTGCTGCCTCTATATTGGAGTTTTCCCCGGTGGACGAAAGGGTTGCTTCCCTGCGCCTTCGGGTTGGGAAACGGGTCCTGACCATCATTTGTGCCTATGCACCAAATGATGTTTCAGAGTACCCACCCTTTTTGGAGTCTGTGACTGGGGTGCTGGAGGGTGCTCCTCTTGGAGACTCCATTGTCCTACTGGGGGACTTCAATGCGCACGTGGGCAACGACAGTGAAACCTGGAGGGGGGTGATTGGGAGGAACGGCCTGCCCGATCTGAACCCGAGTGGTGTTCAGTTATTGGACTTCTGTGCTAACCACAGTCTGTCCATAACGAACACCATGTTCAAGCATAAGGGTGTCCATATGTGCACCTGGCACCAGGACACCCTAGGTCGCAGGTCGATGATCGATTTTGTTATCGTGTCATCAGACCTGCGACCGTATGTCTTGGACACCCGAGTAAAGAGAGGTGCAGAGCTGTCAACTGATCACCACCTGGTGGTGAGTTGGATCCGATGGCAGGGGAGGAAGCCATTCAGACCTGGTAGACCCAAACGTATAGTGAGGGTGTGCTGGGAGCGTCTGGCTGAGGCCCCTGTCCAGGAGGTCTTCAACTCCCACCTCCGGAAGAACTTCAACCACATTCCGAGGGAGTCTGGAGACATGGAGTCTGAATGGGCCATGTTCTCCACCTCTGTTGTTGAAGCGGCGGCCCAGAGCTGTGGTCGCAAGGTGGTCGGTGCATCTCGTGGTGGCAACCCCCGAACCAAGTGGTGGACACCAGTGGTGAGGGGGGCCATTAAGCTGAAGAAGGAGTCCTATCAAGCTTGGTTGGCTTGTGGGACTCCCGAAACAGCTGAGGTGTACCGGCAGGCCAAGCGGAGTGCAGTTCGGGTGGTTGCTGAAGCAAAAACCCGGGTATGGGAGGAGTTCGGTGAGGCCATGGAACAAGACTTTCGGTCGGCCTCAAAGAGATTCTGGCAAACTGTCCGGCGGCTCAGGAGGGGAAAGCAGCTCCCCGTCCACACTGTGTATGGTGCGGATGGGACACTGTTGACTTCGACTGGGGACTTCGTCGGGCGGTGGAAGGAATACTTCGAGGATCTCCTCAATCCCACTGATACGCCTTCCACAGAGGAAGCAGGGTTTGGGGACGAGGGGGATGACTCGCCTATCACAGGGGCTGAGGTCACCAAGGTGGTTAAAAATCTCCTTGGTGGCCGGGCCCCAGGGGTGGACGAGATTCGCCCCGAGTACCTCAAGGCCCTGGATGTTGTTGGGTTGTCATGGTTGACACGCCTCTGCAACATTGCGTGGAGGTCGGGGGCAGTGCCTTTGGCATGGCAAACCGGGGTGGTGGTTCCTCTCTTTAAAAAAGGGGACTGGAGGGTGTGCTCCAACTTTAGAGGGATCACACTCCTCAGCCTCCCTGGGAAGGTCTATGCCAAGGTACTGGAGAGGAGAGTCCGGCCGTTGGTCGAACCTCGGATTCAGGAGGAGCAATGTGGTTTTCGTCCTGGCCGTGGCACATCGGACCAGCTCTTTACCCTCTCGAGAATTCTCGAGGGTTCGTGGGAGTTTGCCCAACCAGTTTACATGTGTTTTGTGGACTTGGAGAAGGCATTTGACCACGTCCCTCGTGGATTTTTGTGGGGGGTGCTTTGGGAGTATGGGGTATCGGGCTTGTTGTTACGAGCTATTCGGTCTCTGTACGACCGTTGTGAGAGTTTGGTTCGTATTGCCAACACTCGGTCGGAGTCATTCCCAGTGAGAGTTGGACTCCGCCAGGGCTGCCCTTTGTCACCGATCCTGTTCATAATTTTTATGGACAGGATTTCTAGGCGCAGCCAGGGAATGGAGGGTGTCATGCTTGGTGACCACAGGATCTCATCTCTGTTGTTTGCAGATGATGTTGTCCTGTTGGCTTTATCCAGCAATGACCTACAGCTCTTGCTGGGACGGTTTGCCTCTGAGTGTGAAGCGGCTGGGATGAGAATCAGCACCTCCAAGTCCGAGTCCATGGTCCTCAGCCGGAAAAAGGTGGATTGTCCTCTCCGGGTTGGGGACAGGCTCCTGCCCCAAGTGGAGGAGTTTAAGTATCTTGGGGTCTTGTTCACGAGTGAGGGGAGAATGGAACGAGAGATCGACAGACGGATTGGAGCAGCATCTGCAGTGATGCGGACGTTGTACCGGTCTGTTGTGGTGAAGAGGGAGCTTAGTTCTAAGGCAAAGCTGTCGATTTACCAGTCAATCTACGTTCCTACTCTCACCTATGGTCACGAGCTTTGGGTAATGACTGAAAGAACGAGATCGCGGATACAAGCGGCTGAAATGAGCTTTCTCCGTAGGATTGCTGGACTCACCCTCAGAGATAGGGTGAGGAGCTCAGTCATCCGGGAGAGGCTCAGAGTAGAACCGCTGCTCCTCCACATTGAAAGGAGTCAGTTGAGGTGGTATGGGCATCTGATTAGGATGCCTCCTGGACGCCTCCCACTTGAGGTGTTTCAGGCACGTCCCACTGGGAGGAGACCCCGGGGCAGACCCAGGACTCGGTGGAGAGACTATGTCTCCCAGCTGGTCTGGGAACGCCTTGGTATCCCCTGTGAAGAGCTGGAGCAGGTGGCTGGGGAGAGGGAAGTCTGGGCTTCTCTGCTTGAACTGCTGTCTCCGCGACCCGGATCTCCGGAAAAGCGGTAGAAGATGGATGGATGGAAGGATAATTGGTAAATTCCTTGGTAAAATAAGTATTTGGTCAATAACAAAAGTTCATCTCAATACTTATTATATACCCTTTGTTGGCAATGACAGAGGTCAAACGTTTTCTGTAAGTCTTCACAAGGTTTTCACACACTGTTGCTGGTATTTTGGCCCATTCCTCCATGCAGATCTCCTCTAGAGCAGTGATGTTTTGGGGCTGTCGCTGGGCAACACAGACTTTCAACTCCCTCCAAAGATTTTCTATGGGGTTGAGATCTGGAGACTGGCTAGGCCACTCCAGGACCTTGAAATACTTCTTACGAAGCCACTCCTTCGTTGCCCGGGCGGTGTGTTTGGGATCATTGTCATGCTGAAAGACCCAGCTACGTTTCATCTTCAATGCCCTTGCTGGTGGAAGGAGGTTTTTGCTCAAAATCTCACGATATATGGCCCCATTCATTCTTTCCTTTACACGGATCAGTCGTCCTGGTCCCTTTGCAGTAAAACAGCCCCAAAGTATGATGTTTCCACTCCCATGCTTCACAGTAGGTATGGTGTTCTTTCTCCTCCAAACACGACAAGTTGAGTTTTTACCAAAAAGTTCTATTTTGGTTTCATCTGACCATATGACATTCTCCCAGTCCTCTTCTGGATCATCCAAATGCTCTCAAGCAAACTTCAGATGGGCCTGGACATGTACTGGCTTAACGTCTGGCACTGCAGGATTTGAGTCCCTGGCGGCGTAGTGTGTTTCTGATGTAGCCTTTGTTACTTTGGTCCCAGCTCTCTGCAGGTCATTCACTAGGTCCCCCCATGTGGTTCTGGGATTTTTGCTCACCGTTCTCATGATAATTTTGACCCCACGGGGTGAGATCTTGCATGGAGCCCCAGATCGAGGGAGATTATCAGTGGTCTTGTATGTCTTCCATTTTCTAATAATTGCTGCCACAGCTGATTTCTTCACACCAAGCTGCTTACCTATTGCAGATTCAGTCTTCCCAGCCTGGTGCAGGTCTACAATTTTGTTTCTGGTGTCCTTTGACAGCTCTTTGGTCTTGGCCATAGTGGAGTTTGGAGTCTGACTGTTTGAGGTTGTGGACAGGTGTCTTTTATACTCATAACGAGTTCAAACAGGTGCCATTAATACAGGTAACGAATGGAGGACAGAGGAGCCTCTTAAAGAAGAAGTTACAGGTCTGTGAGAGCCAGAAATCTTGCTTGTTTGTAGGTGACCAAATACTTATTTTAATGTGGAATTTACTAATTAATTCATTAAAAATACTTCAATGTGATTTTCTGGATTTTTTTTTTCTCATTTTGTCTCTCATAGTTGAGGTATACCTATGATGAAAATTGGAGACCTCGCTCATCTTTTAAGTGGGAGAACTTGCACAATTGGTGGCTGACTAAATACTTTTTTCCCCCACTGTAATGTGTTTTACATATGTGTGGTCGTTTTGATCATCTGTTTGTTCCATCACTCAATGTCCCTTCCTATTTAATTCTTTCTTTACTGTAGTAACGGAGGGATGAGGGGGTCATCAGTGATGAGGGGAGGAGCTGATTTCAGTGGGTCCGGAGGAGAGCACACGCGGTTGCTGGGGTAGAGAGGCAGATCCAGCCCAGGACCACAGACACCATCATCGTCTTGGATTAATGGAAAAACAGACCAACCATTATACTGTGGTTTTTTTTGTTTTTTTTAAATTTTCCATCCATCCATCCATCCATCCATCTTCTACCGCTTTTCCGGAGGTCCGGGTCGCGGAGGCAGCAGTTCAAGCACAGAAGCCCAGACTTCCCTCTCCCCAGCCACCTGCTCCAGCTCTTCAGAGAGGATACCAAGGCATTCCCAGACCAGCTGGGAGACATAGTCTCTCCACCGAGTCCTGGGTCTGCCCCAGGGTTTCCTCCCAGTGGGACGTGCCCGAAACACCTCAAGTGGGAGGCGTCCAGGAGGCATCCTAATCAGATGCCCATACCACCTCAACTGACTCCTTTCAATGTGGAGGAGCAGCGGTTCTACTCTGAGCCTCTCCCGGATGACTGAGCTCCTCACCCTATCTCTGAGGGTGAGTCCAGCAATCCTACGGAGAAAGCTCATTTCAGCCGCTTGTATCCGCGATCTCGTTCTTTTGGTCATTACCCAAAGCTCGTGACCATAGGTGAGAGTAGGAATGTAGATTGACTGGTAAATCGACAGCTTTGCCTTAGAACTAAGCTCCCTCTTCACCACAACAGACTGGTACAACGTCTGCATCACTGCAGATGCTGCTCCGATCCGTCTGTGAATCTCTTGCTCCATTCTCCCCTCACTCGTGAATAAGACCCCAAGATACTTAAACTCCTCCACTTGGGGCAGGAGCCTATCCCCAACCCAGAGAGGACAATCCACCTTTTTCCGGCTGAGGACCATGGACTCGGGCTTGGAGGTGCTGATTCTCATCCCAGCCACTTTACACTCAGCGGCAAACTGTTCCAGCAAGAACTGTAGGTCATTGCTGGATGAAACCAACAGGACAACATCATCTGCAAACAACAGAGATAAGATCCTGTGGTCACCAAGCATGACACCCTCCATTCCCTGGCTGTGCCTAGAAATCCTGTCCATAAAAATTATGAACAGGATCGGTGACAAAGGGCAGCCCTGGTGGAGTCCAACTCTCACTGGGAATGAGTCCGACCGAGTGTTGACAATGTGAACCAAACTCTCACAATGGTCATACAGAGACCGAGTAGCTCATAACAACAAGCCCGATACCCCATACTCCTGAAGCACCCCCCCACAAAAAACCACGAGGGACGAGGTCGAATGCCTTCTCTAAGTCCACAAAACACATGTAAACTGGTTGGGCAAACTCCCACAAACCCTCGAGAATTCTCGAGAGGGTAAAGAGCTGGTCCGATGTGCCATGGCCAGGACGAAAACCACATTGCTCCTCCTGAATCCGAGGTTCCACCAACGGCCGGACTCTCTTTTCCAGTACCTTGGCATAGACCTTCCCAGGGAGGCTGAGGAGTATGATCCCTCTAAAGTTGGAGCACACCCTCCGCTCCCCTTTTTTGAAGAGAGGAACCACCACCTCGGTTTGCCATGCCAAAGGCACTGCCCCTGACCTTCACGTAATGTTGCAGAGGCGTGTCAACCATGACAGCCCTACAACATCCAGGGCCTTGAGGTACTCAGGGCGAATCTCGTCCAGCCCCGGGGCCCGGCCACCAAGAAGATTTTTAACCACTTTGGCGACCTCAGCCCCTGTGATAGGCGAGTCATCCCCCTCGTCCACAAGCCCTGCTTCCTCTGTGGAAGGCGTATCAGTGGGATAGAGGAGATCCTCAAAGTATTCCTTCCACCGCCCTACGATATCCCCAGTCGAAGTCAACAGCGCCCCATCTGCATCATACACAGTGTGGACAGGAAGCTGCTTTCCCCTCCTGAGCCGCCGGACAGTTTGCCAAAATCTCTTCGAGGCCGACCGAAAGTCTTGTTCCATGGCCTCACCAAACTCCTCCCATACCTGGGTTTTTGCTTCAGTAACCACCTGAGCTGCACTCCGCTTGGCCTGCCGGTACACCTCAGGTGCTTCGGGAGTCCCACAAGCCAACCAAGCCTGATAGGACTCCTTCTTCAGCTTAATGGTCCCCCTCACCACTGGTGTCCACCACTTGGTTCGGGGGTTGTCACCACGAGATGCACCGACCACCTTGTGGCCGCAGCTCTGGGCCACCGCTTCAGCAATAGAGGTGGAGAACATGGCCCATTCAGACTCCATGTCTCCAGACTCCCTCGGAATGTAGTTGAAGTTCTTCCGGAGGTGGGAGTTGAAGACCTCCTGGACAGGGGCCTCAGCCAGACGTTCCCAGCACACTCTCACTATACGTTTGGGTCTACCAGGTCTGAATGGCATCCTCCCCTGCCATCGTATCGAACTCACCACCAGGTGGTGATCAGTTGACAGCTCTGCACCTCTCTTTACCCGAGTGTCCAAGACATACGGTCACAGGTCTGATGACATGATAACAAAATCAATCATCAACCTGCAACCTAGGGTGTCCTGGTGCCAGGTGCACATATGGACACCCTTATGCTTGAACATGGTGTTCGTTATGGACAAACTGTGGTTAGCACAGAAGTCCAATAACTGAACACCACTCGGGTTCAGATCGGGCAGGCCATTCCTCCTAATCACACCCCTCCAGGTTTCACTGTCATTGCCCATGTGCGCATTGAAGCCCCCGAGTAGGACAATAGAGTTTCCAAGAGGATTACCCTCCAGCACCCAGTCACACACTCCAAAAAGGGTGGGTACCCTGAAACATCATTTGGTGCATAGACACAAATGATGGTCAGGACCTGTTTCCCAACCCGAAGGTGCAAGGAAGCAACCCTTTCATCCACTGGGGAAAACTCCATTATAGAGGCAGCAAGGTGGGGGGATACAAGAATACCCACCCCTGCTCATCGCTTCTCACCTGGGGCAACTCCAGAAAAGGCCAAGCTCCAGCCCCTCTCCAGGAGACTGGTTCCGGAACCGGAGCTGTGTGTTGAGGTGAGGCCGACTATATCTAGCCGGTATCTCTCAACCTCGTGCACCAGCTCAGGCTCCTTCCCCACCAGAGAGGTGACACTCCACGTACCAAAAGCCAGTTTAGAAAGCTTGGGATCAGTCCGTCAAGTTCTCCGCCTTTGACCACCACCTAATCCACATAGCACTGGACCCCCATGATCCCTCCTGCAGGTGATGAGCCCACTGGAGGGCGGACCCATGTAACACCTTCTGGTTGAGCCTGGCCAGGTCCCATTGGTGGAAACCCGGCCACCAGATGCTAGTCATCGAGCCCCTCCCCCAGGCCTGGCTCCAGGGTGGGGCCCCGGTAACCCTATACTGGGTGGGGTACACTGAATCCTTGATTTAGAATTTACCATGAGAGTCTGTTGGATCGTTCTTAGTCTGACCCTTCACCCAGGACCAGTTTGTCTTGGGTGACCCTATCAGAGGCAAATTGCCCTGGACAACATAGCTCCTGGGATCAGAATCAGAATCAGAATCAGAAAAGCTTTATTGCCAAGCATGTTAAAAACATACGAGGAATTTGACTTGACATTGGCGCGCTCGATAAGCGCTTCCAATGACACGGCAGCCGTGAAGGTGCCTCATCAAAACAGTGGAGGGTAAAGAGGGGGAAGAGGGGAGGGGATGACACATTGGGCAGAGAGAAAAAAAAACATATTTATCAAAATAAAGCTCGTTGAATGAGCAAGATTGTGAATACATAGAAAAAAACCCCCTCTAGTTGCACAATTAGCAGACAATACAAATCCACACAAAAACAAAGCAAGAGGAAGACAGAGACCAGTTTGTGTAGTCAGCATGTAATCAGTATGAATGAATGCAGTGTGGATGTATCAGTTGCTGGTGTACAACAAAGGGGCACCTCCTGGCAACAGATGGATGTTATGTTCATGTAATCTAAACACAGATAAGCATGTCCACACAGAGTCTATCTCTCTTTGTGCATGCCAGATGGCAAAGTTCTGTATTAGACACATGATAACGCTGTCCTTGAAGAGTCCAGTTTGCTGAACAACAGCAAGTGGTTGTTAATTGTTTGGGTTAAAGAGAAGCAAAGCCAACTCTCTTCTGCCTTATCTTCTCTCTCCTGGAGGAATGAATGCAAGGGCGCTGAATCAAGGCCAAATGAGCACAGTTCACTTAGAGCAGAAATTTCCTCTCTCATGCGATTCTGAGCATCACAATTACAATTACATAGGCTTTAAAATCATTCCTTGGAGAGCACCAAGCGACTCCAGATGATTCCCCTTCCAAACATAGATAAACATGTCCGGCAGAGTCCATCTCTCTACAGGGCATGCCAGATGGTAAATTCCATGTTAGTCATTTGCCGCTATCAGTGCTTTCCCCAGCTGGTCGAACTGTTGAAGAAGCAGCTACGCCGCGTCCGCATTTTGATTAGCTCTTCCAGTTACATTTCCGATACGCCAGGAAAACTCCAGAGCCAATCAGCAGAAAATCCTGTGATCATGAAGCCAAAACAGGTAGATGTCTTCCACATCTTCAGTCGAATTACGCAGACACTTGAGTTCCAATCCATGAGTCTCTCCATTGGGGCTCCCCCTGGCCCGAATTTTGTAAAATGGTGTCAATAGTATTAAAGCCCGCTCATCAATTCCATAATTTTCCATTTGGATCGAGATTCAGCCAGAAGAAGAGCGAACATAGACAGGACGCAGCAAGCTGGGATAGTGAAAAGGGGAGAGGAGTGGGGAGAGGGGAGAAATGCGTCTGCTCTCTCTGAAAGCCGGAAGAAGAAAAAGATCACTGGGCACGCAAACCCCCCACCATGATAAGGTGATGATCCATGAAAAAAAAAAATTGTCATGCTTATTATTTTTTCATCTTACCGTTACAGCATCAGTCTCAGTCTTGCATTTTTTCTTCCCTTCTTCCAACCACTCCTGCACCTCGGTCAATCCATACTTTTCCCTTATACCCTGCACAAAACTTCCACATTCATCAGCCTTCAATTTTCCTCTAAAACCAAACTTCCTTCTCCATTTTTGTCCACTCTCAGAACACAAACTTCACCATACATGCACAACAATAACAATCTCCACAACATTTATTTCTCTTTTTTTTCCCCTTTTTCTTCAGTACTGTTTGAATTTCCCCTATTTTTTATATATTCCCGACCTAGGATTTTAACAACATATTCCCTTTTAAAATTAGGAATAAATCTACTTATTCTTTCCTCTGCCCAGATTAAAGTTGAACCTCTGCACTCTCCTGCTGACTGGGGGTAGCCTCTGTGTTGTCTCACTGCTCCAAACCTGCTGTTGAGCAAGTGGGGGTTCTTTGCGTTCTTTGCCCTGCATGAACTTAGAGTGGCTCCCTTTCAGCCACAGATATGCTAAGGTCCTGGGTTAAGTTGGAAAATTTTCTCTTAAGGATTCAAAAATCAGGCAGAGTAAAAGTTTTAAGCAGATTTATTGACAAAAAGCATCAGCAGCCAATGGAGCACCATTCATTCTGGACCAGAGTCCAAAGTGGAGTGTGCTGACACTCAAACACAGTTGGGGCGTTAGTTTACGTGGCCCTGGCAAATATCACTGATCCTGCACTTCACCTACCTTTGCTGCTTTTGGCATAGAAACTTTAAATTGGTTTTAAATTTACATTATTCTGAATAATATGGATTGCATTGAAGTTAATTTGGAAGCTCAATTTGGCTATAAATCACCTTAATAGATTCACACTTTGTTTAATTTGGAGGTAAATTTATGAATGATTGCAATTCTAATAGTTGACCACAAGATGAAGGCAATTCCTTCTGCACTCAAGAAGGAGGCGACACAGTGATGTCGCTTGGAGGCAGTCTAGCTGCCTCAGCTCCAAGATGGCGACCAGGATGACTCACCCTGGTGATTTTCAAAATGGCGTTTGCACTGCTTAGTCTGCACATGCGCAGTTTGCATGCAACGGGAATGTTACGTGGCCATTTCAGTCACACGCAAATGTGAACGCGCAAAGTGGCCACGAAGCCTATTGACCACAAACCATGCCTTGTTTCCTCAAAGCAACTGGAGAGTTGTCTCCCCCAAATTCAGCTCTTTTCATGCAAGAATAATCTTACAACTTTAAGTCTGTGTACAGTTCAGCGCTGTTACCACAAACAATTTCCTCTCAGTAACTTTTATCATGCTTTAAACACAATTTCTCATTTCAACTCAGGCAAGCGGGTGAATCACCCCCTCCCCTTTGCGATCAGAAACACACAGACTCGCCCTCATTCCCTGTCGCTTTATACCATTAATCTTTTTAACCAACTTTAACTCTATATTAGAGGCTATTTACCTTGGCCAAAAATGGCCAGTACCAAAACCAGTGATAGCGTATTGAGCTGTCTGGTCAGGGTGCCTCTCCATTTGGAGCGGTCCGTTGCAAGGTCCTCCCAGCGCTCTGTGTTGATCTCCAGTGCCTTCATGTCTCTCTTGCAGACGTCTCTAAAGCGCAGCTGTGGGCGGCCAACGTCTCTCCTGCCAGTTGCCAGTTCTCCGTAGAGGACGTCTTTGGGGATTCTGCCATCCTCCATACGGTGAACGTGGCCTAGCCAGCGGAGCCTGCGCTGCCTGAGTAGAGTGAACATGGAGGGAAGGCCGGCGCGGGACAGAACTTCTGTGTTGGGCACTTTGTCCTGCCAGGATATGTCCAGGATGTGGCGAATGCAGCGCAAGTGGAAGGAGTTCAGTCTCTTTTCCTGCTGGGCGTATGTTGTCCACGTCTCACTCCCATAGAGCAGTGTGCTGATGACGCAGGCGTTGTACACTGCCATCTTCGTCTTGACAGAGAGTTTGGGATTCTCCCACACTCATGTGGTGAGGCGAGTGAGTGTGAAGGCTGATTTTCCAATCCTCTTGTTGATCTCTGTATCAAGGGAGAGGTTGTTGCTAATCGTGGACCCCAGGTACGTGAACTGATTCACGACCTCCAGCTCGTAGTCGTCGATGGTGATGGCTGGTGGTGCTTCTGTGCCTTGCGCCAAGACGTTAGTCTTCTTCAGGCTGATGGTAAGCCCGAAGTCCTTGCATGCCTGGGAGAAGCGGTCCATCAGGGTCTGAAGCTCCTGCTGTGTGTGGGTTGCGACTGCAGCGTCGTCTGCGAACAGCATGTCTCTGATTAGAGCCTCGCATACTTTGGTTCTGGCTTTCAGGCAGGCGAGGTTGAAAAGCCTGCCGTCAGATCTTGTGTGCAGGTAGATTCCCTCTGTTGCTGTGCTGAAGGCATGCCTCAGGAGCATAGCAAAGAAAATCCCAAAGAGGGTTGGCACAAGTACACAGCCCTGTTTCACTCCGCTGCATATGTTGAATGGCTCTGAGATGTTGCCGTCGTGCTGCACTATCCCCTGCATGTTGGTGTGAAACGATTCGATGAGGCTTTGCAACTTTGGTGGGCATCCTATCTTTGGCAGGATCTTGAAAAGGCCCTCTCTGCTGACCAGATCGAACGCTTTGGTGAGGTCAATGAAGGCGACGTACAGGGGCATGTTCTGTTCTCTGCATTTCTCCTGGAGTTGGCGGATGGAGAATATCATGTCTACCGTCGATCGCTCAGTGCGGAAGCCACACTGAGACTCGGGGTAGACACATTCGGCAAGCTTCTGTAGACGAACGAGAACAACTCGTGCGTAGACTTTGCCAACAACGCTGAGGAGGGAGATGCCCCTGTAGTTGTTGCAGTCGCTTCTCTCCCCTTTGTTTTTGTAGAGGGTTATGATCTTGGCGTCCCTCATGTCCTGTGGTACGGCACCGTCCTTCCAGCACTGGCAGAGGACGTCATACAATGGCAGCAGTAGGGCGGTCTTGCAGTGCTTGATCAGGTCAGGGGGTATGCCGTCGTTGCCGGGTGCCTTGCCAACGGCCAAGCTATCAATGGCCTTGCTGAGTTCATTGATGGTTGGCTCGGCGTCAAGTTCGTCCATGGATGGCAGGCAGTCGATGGCATCAAGGGCTGACGGTGTCACGGTGTTCTGTCTGGAGTAGAGGTCGGAGTAGTGTTCCACCCATCTCTCCATCTGCTTGTTCTTTTCTGTGATCATCTCCCCAGTGGAGGATTTGAGGGGGGCCGTCTTGCTCTGAGCCGGACCAAGTGCTTTCTTGATGCCATCGTACATACCATGGATGTTCCCTGTTATGGCAGCGGTTTGAAGGTCTTGGCTGAGCTGAGTCCAGTACTCGTTGGCACAGCGCCGAGCAGTCTGCTGAATTTTGCTTCTTGCAGCCCTGAGAATCTGGAGATTCTTCTCGTTTGGGTACTTCTTGTACTCAGCAAGTGCTGAGCGCTTGGCTTCAATGACGGGGGTCATCTCGGTCAACTTGGCATCAAACCAGTCCTGTGACTTTGAGGTCTTCCTCCCAAAGGTAGCCAAGGCTGTGCGGTGGATGGTGTTTTGCAACTCTTCCCACTTCTGCTTTGCAGATTCTCCTTCTTGTGGTACACCAAGTTCCTTCTCAAAGGTGGAGGCAAACTGTTCAACAAGTTCTGGTTGAGCCATCTTGCTGGTGTCAATCCGTGCCTTTCCAGGCTGTCTAGCATGATGGAATTTCTTCAGCTGCAGCTTGACCTTGCAACACACCAATGAATGGTCTGTGTCGCAATCTGCACTCTGGAACAAACGGGTGATTAGCACGTTCTTCAGTGAGGTGCGCCTGGTCAGGATCAAGTCCAGCTGGTGCCAGTGCTTTGAGTGCGGATGTTGCCAGGAAACCTCGTGTTGGGGCTTGGTCTTGAAGAACGACTTTGTGATGCACAGATCGTGATATGTGCAGAACTCGAGCAGCCGCTGTCCGTTGTTGTTCATTCTGCCCACGCCAAAAGGTCCAAGACAGGAGGGCCAGGAGTCGTGGTCAGCACCCACTCTGGCATTGAAGTCTCCAAGAAGAATGAGTTGTTCAGAGTTGGGGATGATCCTGACAGTTGTTGCGAGATTCTCGTAGAACTCGTCTCTTGCCTCTGGTGTGGCTGTCAGTGTTGGGGCATGCACACTGACGAGGGTGACTGGGCCTTGAGTGGTGTTCAGGTGGAGGGTGAGGAGTCGTGCAGAGCCAGTGCTGCCCGGTTCCACCATCTTCAGCAAGGTGTTCTTCACTGCAAAGCCCACTCCGTGTTCCCTGTGTTCGTCACTGCCCTTTCCCTGCCAGTAGAACGTGTAGTCCTTCTCTCTCAGTGTGCCTGCGTCAGCCAACCGTGTTTCCTGGAGAGTGGTGATATCCACTCCCAGTCTCTTCAGCTCATTATTGATGATGGCAGCCTTCCTGGTGTCGTTGATGTCCTTGAGGTTAGCAGCGAGTCCTGTCATCATAGTGCGGACGTTCCAAGTTCCCAGTTTTAGAGTTGGTCTCTTTTGTTTTATTGTCTTGCCTGGTGCGAAGGTTCTCAGCCTGCTGTTCGGACTTCTCCTCATCCCCATGCACCCAATGAGGAAAGCAAGCTGTGGCGGGACAACACCTTATTGGCTGGGGGCTGCCCAGCTTGAGGCGGGCGGTAGCTGTCCAGTGAGATCCGATGATCCCTCCCACCGTCGGGAACAACCCCTGGCGCCACGCTCTACGCCAATTGAGGGGTGGCTTATAACCGGTAACTGTCATTCCCCGTGTTTTATCTACGCCAAAGGCGAAGCTGGAGTGTCCTCTCCAGTGATCCGGTGTTCTACCTTCCAGCGTTGGGCATTGGTAGAATTCAAGCCTGGGCAGGAAGATATGGAGGACAAGATGTTGCCCATGCAGCATGTCCCCCCTCTCCACGTCACTGATGAATCCAAAGGAACAGCAGGGCTGCTACAGTTTGGCACCAGCGCCGTTGCAGGAGCTGCCAGAACGATGCTGAGCACAACACAGAACTGCCTTAGGGGCTCCGACTCAGGATTTTTCCTCAGGGTTGACTCCCGAAGCCTTTCCCGTGACCGGGTATGCCGCAAGGCAGCGGAGGTTTGAAATCAGGGTTTACCTTCCCCTAGATGGGCTACCTTCCCAGGTTGATGAGCCACCATCTACCTGAAGCATCTGGTTTTAAGGCGCCAGAGATCCGCCCTCGCCCCTTCTCCTATTAGTAAAAGCAGTTCCGCCGGGCTTAGAGACTAAACCACACGGGCAGGCTAGGAGTTGGACTTAGTTGTCAGAGGCTTTTCGAGACGCACGCCATAAGGAGCATTTTATGAGCACTGGGAGCTTAACCCCAGTGCCGCTCCTGGCTATGACAACCTTGGAACCTAATAATAATAATATATAGTACAGTGATCCCTCACTTATCGCAGTTAATGGGTTCCAGAACCGACCGCGAAAAGTGAAAAACCGCGAAGTAGCGTCACCCCTAATGACGTCATCCATAAATAATACTTACGTTCATTCTCTCACTCTCTCTCTCTCATATGATACGTGTGTGTGTGTGTGTGTGTACGTGTACATACATACGTAGATGTAAATAAAGTGTACATAAATATGTTTTTAGAACTCTTTTATTCTTATAACAAGACACGTAACTCAAGATGAAAATGATTTACTGCACAGGTTAATGAGAGCTTTACTGCTCCTCAGGTGACGCCTCATCGTCAGGTGCTAGAAGCGCAGGATCGTCGAGGGCAGCTTCCGATAGAGCTGGAGAAGCTGCAGGAGGCGGCGTAGTGGCTCGACGGGAAGACTATTTCGCACAAAATGGCACAAGAGAACAGCAAAAAGTTCCACGCGGCGAGACTAAAAGTAACACGAGCGATAAAGAGCAATGAATGCGGTCTTCCTTCCCTTCCATGGGCGCTCGGCAGGGAGAGGAGGTGGGTGAAACGTCTCGGCCAATCAGCTTGCGGGGTGAAACGTCTCGGCCAATCAGCTTGCGATATTTCCGAGCCGAGCCAACACGAGAACAGCGAACAGAGAGGTGGATTTTTTGAGTTGTGCGGCTCTCCGTGTTGATACCTGATGGTCTAATGTAGTCTCCCTGCCTTCTGCTAGCGCCTGCCCATTATTTCTCAATTTTGAATTTTTGATGAATATTTTTGAAAAATCCGCGATGCACTGAGGGCGCGAAAGGTGAAGCGCGAAGTAGCAAGGGATCACTGTACTTCCTTCTTATTTCTCTATAAAAAGTGGCTCTTTAATCTGACCCTAAAATGTGAATGCATGCATACTTATGAGACTACCTGCATGTTCTTACAATCATAAAAAATAGCCCCAAAATATAACATTATCTTTATATTAAGTTTTCCAATAGAATTTAAAAAGCAGGACAAAAGGCTTACTTTCACCGACTTTCACAGACAATCCTACAGAGATTTTTAGAGGTTCTCACCTTCTGATCAGTGGGCCCTGGTTTGCCTGTGACACCCAGACAAAGGCTTGTGTTTTGACATCCGTCGCCAATGAAGTTGGCTAAATGCCTGCATCCTCCACCATTGAAACTGTAAAAATTAATTTTGAACAATTAGCAGAATCTTTTCAGTTAACCAACCAATAATCACAGAAGAAATACTATTTCTCAGCTTATCTTTTATTGAATCACGCAGGTAGTCAAACACGGCTGTGAGTCTTAGCAGCGCAACTTGGTTAAGACCCCGAACAAAGGAATTCCCCGTTACATATAGCTTCTGAGTTGGTTGGCATTCCTAGCAACTCTCCAACAATACGTGTCCATTGTACAAACTGGTCCAAACCGGTCTTCTCAGCATCCAAATAGCTCCCACATCCTTCCTCTCAGTGCTCCAATGGCTCCAGATGTCTCCTCTTTATGGCCCCTCTCAGCAGATGTCTCCGCTTTAGTCCATCCTGTTATTTAGCCTCACACAACCCCATGCCCCTATATGGAAGCAAGAAACAGAGACTAAAGCTTGTGTGTGTGTGCAACTTGTGTGTATGTGTGCATGTGTGTGTGGAGCTTGTACTGTATGTACTGTATGTGTGCATGTGTGTGTGGAGCTTGTATGTATGTGTGCATGTGTGTGTGTGTGGAGCTTGTCAAAGTCAAAGCCAAAGTCAAAGTGCCTTTATTGTCATTCCATTGCTAATAAACAATGCAACGAAATTGAGATAATGCTCCCTAAAAACAAACTATCACACTCACAGTTCACTCATGCATTTAACATTCTTATAATTACAACAATAAATAATGCTTGAAACAATATTACCTAAAAGTTGAATACAATATGTACATAGCAATAATGAAAACATACTGAGCGATAAATATATAAGACCAGCTTATACACACAGGGTTATTGCCACAAAATAACCTAAAATAACATAAAATAATATCAGCAGTCTGTACGTGTTACATAAATCCATTCAAAATACGTACTGCTGCTGGGAAAAACTATGATTAATCAGAATCAGAATCAGAATCAGATTTATTGCCATTGTTCATGTAGTACACAAACTAGGAATTTGTCTCGGTGCAATGCTGCAACATTAAACATGATAAAATAAAAGAAATAAACTATACATGCAATAAAGTGTAGAATAAGTGAGTAATACTAGTCAGCAGTTTAAATATATTAGCGAGCAGCAGATAATGTGGAGAACCATATAGTGCAGTCGGTAATGCAGGAAGAAAACAGTGATGATTGACATGAGTCTGGTTGAGCTGCTGTACATAGTGCACGAGAGTCAATAAGTCACTTAGTGTTCAGCAGTCTGATGGCAGAGGGGAAGAAGCTGTTCTTGTGACGGGAGGTTTTAGTCTGGATGGACCGAAGTCTTCTACCTGAGGGGAGAGGGGCAAACAGTACATGACCAGGGTGTGAGGGATCGGCTATGATCCGGCCAGCACGCCTCCGGGTCCTGGAGATGTACAGATCCTGGAGAGATGGGAGCTTGCAGCCGATCACCTTCTCAGCAGTGCGCACGACGCACTGCAGCCTTAGTCTGTCCCTGGCAGTGGCTCCTGCGTACCACACGGTTATGGAGGTGGTGAGGATGGACTCGATGATGGCTGTGTAGAACTGTACTAACATCTTGGTGGGTAGCTTGAGCTTCCTCAGCTGCCGCAGGAAGAACATCCTCTGCTGGGCCTTTTTGATGAGGGAGCTGATGGTCGGCTCCCACTTGAGGTCCCTGGTGATGGTGGTGCCTAGGAAGCGGAAGGAATCAGCAGTGGTGATGGGAGAGCCTGTGAGGGTGAGGGGGGGCAGAGGGGTTGTGACTTTCCTGAAGTCCACAATCATCTCCACTGTCTTCAGAGCGTTCAGCTGCAGGCTGTTGTTGTTGCACCAGGACGCCAGCTGGGCCACCTCTCTCCTGTAGGCGGACTCGTCGCCGTTGGAGATGAGCCCGATGAGGGTGGTGTCGTCCGCAAACTTGATCAACTTGACAGACTGGTGGCTGGAGGTGCAGGAGTTGGTATAAAGGGAGAAGAGTAGGGGGGAAAGTACACACCCTGGGGTGATCCGGTGCTGATGCTAGCAGAGTCTGAGACAGTCTTTCCCAGCCGCACATGCTGCCTCCGGTCCGTCAGGAAGTCGGTGATCCACCTGCAGAGGGAGTCAGGCACGTTGAGCAGGGACAGCTTGTCCCGGAGCAGAGCGGGGTGGATGGTGTTGAATGCGGAGCTGAAGTCCACAAACAGGATCCTGGCGTAGGTTCCCGGGGAGTCCAGGTGCTGCAGGATGGAGTGGAGGGCCAGGCTGACTGCGTCGTCTACAGACCTGTTGGCTCGGTAGGCAAACTGCAGCGGGTCCAGGAGGGGGGTGGTGATGGACTTGAGGTGGGGCAGGACCAGGCACTCAAAGGACTTCATGACTACAGAGGTGAGCGCCACAGGTCTGTAGTCGTTAAGTCCAGTGATCCGTGGCTTCTTGGGGGCAGGGATGATGGTGGAGGATTTGAGGGAGGACGGCACGTGGCATAGCTTAAGGGAGGTGTTAAAAATGTCTGTGAAGACAGGAGCCAGCTCTTTCGCACAGTGTCTCAGGGTGGAGGGAGACACGCCGTCCGGACCGGGGGCCTTGCGCGAGTTCAGTCTGGAGAACTGTTTGAGCACGTCCTGCTCACTGATGACAAGGGCAGGGGGGGAAGAGGGGGGCACCTTTGATGAAGTAGGGATCGTGGAGGCTGTGGAGCTGGAGGGCGGGGGGGAGTTGGACACAGATGACGAGGTGTCAAAACGGGCATAGTGTTGGGACAGTCTTTGACAAAAGGCTTTGTCATCCTGACCTTTAGGAGCCTGAGGCCGATAATTGGTGATTTGCCTCAGTCCTCTCCACACAGAAGCCGAGTCATTAGCAGTGAACTGCTGCTGGAGTCTCTCAGAATACACAGAATTAGCTTTCCTCAGCTCTCTGTTAAACCGATATTTAACCTCCCTGTAGCAGCCCCTGTCTCCACTTTTCAGCGCTGCTTCCTTCTCCTTCCTGATCTGTCTGAGCTTAGCAGTGAACCAGGGCTTATCATTAGAGTACCTCACCCTGGTGTGCGATGGAAGAATGCTCTCCTCACAAAAGTGGATATATGAGTTCACAGTGTCCGTGTACTCATCCAGATCATGCGTGGCTCCTTTAAACATGCCCCAATCAGTTATTTCCATGCACGTTTCCAGCTTCTCCTTAGCTTCACTGGTCCATTTCTTCGTAGTGCTCACAACAGGTTTAGTGAGCTTCAATCTCTGTCTGTATGTGGGAATTAGGTGGACCATCACGTGATCAGATAGTCCGAGCGCAGAGCGGGGAACAGCGCGATATGCGTCTTTCACTGTAGTGTAACAGTGATCCAGCGTGTTTATTCCTCTGGTGGGGCATTTAATAAACTGTTTGTAGCGGGGGAGATCGTGGCTCAGATTGCTCTGGTTAAAGTCGCCAACCACAATAACCAGAGAGTCTGGAAAAATCCACTCCGTGTGTTGGATGTGATCCGCGAGCACGCACTGAGCTTCGCGCGTGTCCGCGTCGGGAGGGACGTACACAGCGACGATTAAACCTGGTAGTCCGGGTTTTATGGGATCTGTACCACTTTCCCGAGGGGAGCAAGTGAAAGAAATCATGACCTGGATGAGTGCAGTCCTTAATAATGGCAGTAGCTCTGTTGACGTACTGAGACCTGGAAATCTCTTCCAGAGAAGGGAGAGAACAGCCAGTGATTTTTTGCGCAGTCTTGATCACTCTCTGGAAGGCTTTGCGGTCTGCGGCTGAACAGCCCTCATAACAAACCGTGATGCCATATGACAAAATGCTCTCAATAGCAGAGCAATAAAATAAAACCAGCAACTGTGCATTCAGGCCATTCTTCTTGAGGAGCCTCAGAAAGTGTAGATGTTGTTGAGCCTTTTTTTTTATCATAGCTATGGTGTTAACTGCCCAGGTAAGGTTGTGAGAAATATGAACACCCAGAAACTTAAAAACCTCCACCCTCTCCACACACTCCTTGCCTATATATAGAGGAGGCGGCTCACTGCTATGCTTCCTAAAATCAATAATGAGTTCTTTTGGGTTTTTTTGTATTCAATAGCAGATTATTATCTGAGCACCATCTCACCAGTTTCTAGACCTCATCTCTGTATGCGGACTCATCTCCTCTTGATATGAGCCCCACTACTGTTGTGTCATCTGCAAACTTCACTATAATGTTTGTGAGATGAACAGGTATGCAGTTATATTGTACAATGAATACAAAGTGGGGCTCAACACACAGCCCTGTGGCGAGCCTGTGTTAAGCATGACTGTAGAGGAGGAATGGGGTCCGAGTCTAACAGTCTGTGTTCTGTTTGTTAGGAAGTCCTTAATCCAGCTGCAAGTGTGAGTAGGCAGACCAAGCTGAAGCAATTTGGTGATGAGAATGTTGGGAATAATTGTATTAAATGAGGAGCTATAGTCAACAAACAACATTCTTACATAGCTTCCCTTGCCTTCTAAATGGCTGAATGCCCAGTGGAGAGCTATAGCAATAGCATCTTCAGTGGATCTGCTCCGCTTGTAGGCAAACTGGTACCGATCAAAGTCTGGGTGGAGACTAGGCAAAAGATGTTTTAATACCATTTTCTCAAAGCATTTCATAACAATGGGTGTTAATGCTACTGGTTGATAGTCATTCAGACTGCTAATAATATGTTTTTTAGGCACAGGAATAATGACTGCAGATTTTAAACACTGTGGAACAACGGCTGCCTTGAGAGACAAGTTAAAAATGTCAGTCAAAACAGAGCATAGCTGATCTGCACATGCTCTGAGCACCTTTCCTGGCACTCCATCGGGACCAGTAGCCTTTCTCGGGTGAACTGCTCTCAGTGTCTGTCTCACCTCATGATCCTGCAGGGTAAGCACATCAGAGCTGGCATTCAATAACATCAGTGGGTCCGGGTGAGGTGTATTTACCTCAAACAGTGCGAAAAAGCAGTTCAATTCTTCTGCCAGTGAGGCGCTGATGTCACTGGAAATGATGCTGCTGCCCTTATAGTTTGTGATATGGTGAAAGCCTTGCCCTACTCGTCTCGAATCATTATCAGAAAAATGGTCCTCGACTTTCTTCTTATAGGTCTGTTTAGCCTCCTTAATGCCTTTCTTCAGATTAGCCCAGGCAGTGCTATACAGACCTGTATCCCCTGACCTGAAGGCTGTATCACGGGCTCTGAGGAGTGCCTGGACTTCTTTTGTCATCCAAGGCTTCTGGTTAGGAAAAACCCTGATGCGTTTTTCCACAGACACCTGGTTGATACAGTAGGTGATGTAGCATAATACAGTCTGTGTGTACATTTCCAGATCCTCATTCTTGAATAAATCCCATAGAGTGTTTGAAAAACAGTCCTGCAGCTGAGAAAGAGCTCCCTCAGGCCATGTTGTGATGTTCTTTATAGTAGGTCTAGCAGTTCTCCTGAGGGGGGTGTATGCTGGGATGAGGAGCAATGATAGATGGTCTGACAGGCCAAGATGTAGACACAGCACAGCTCTGTAAGCATGCTTCAGGTTCGAATACACCCGATCAAGACAATTCTTTCCCCTAGTGGCACATTTCACATACTGTGTGAAATTAGGCAGCACAGTTCTCAAGCATGCTTGATTAAAATCACCAGCTATGATGTGAACACCCTCGGGATAGGCCTGCTGCTGTTTATTTATTACACTGTACAAATGACTAAGGGCCGCTTTAGCATTTGCATCAGGAGAAATATAGACCACTGTTATAATAACCACGGTCAGCTCTCTTGGAAAATAAAAAGGCCGACATAAAACTGACAGTGTCTCTAGATCAGGAGAACAGTAAGTGTTAATAATACGACTGTGGTTAGTCCAAGTGTTGTGAAGAAAAATGCAGAGACCTCCCCCTCTCTTTTTACTGGATTCCGCTGTTCGGTCCATACGGTGAAGTGTGCACCCTGGTAGTTGCACTGCAGCATCGGTGATCAGCGGGTGGAGCCAGCTTTCCGTTAACAACAGCACACAGCAGTCTCTCACAGTTTTACTAGTTGCCAGCTGTAGCTCTAGATCATCCATCTTGTGGACGATGCGTCTGGCGTTGGAGTGAAAAATGCTGGGTAGCGGAGGTCTAAGCGGCTGTCTCTTTAGCCTCGCTAGCAGGCCCGACCAGCATCCCCGCTTTTGCTTTCTCTCCCTCCTCCATCTGCATCACTTCCCAGGACCCACAACAATCCATGGCGATCCCACTGGTCTACAGATAGCCTCTGGTATGTTTGTGTGTTCTCAAAAACTGCTGTAACAGCAGACTTTTGTTGAAGTCCAATATTTATCAGCTCAGTACAACTGTACACAAATCCAGTTTCACACGGTCCAATATCCAAAAACAGCATACATACAAACAAAAATAGGGAGCAAAGAGCTGCTGCGCAGACACGCACCGCCATCTTGCCATTTATGAAGATTGTGTGTATGTGTGCATGTGTTTGTGTGGAGCTTGTGTGTGTGTGTATGTTTCTATGTGTGGAGCTTGTGTGTCTGTCTGGTGTGGTGTGTGTGAGAGTGTGTGAGAGTGTGTGAGAGTGTTTGTGTGTGTAGCCCTGTGACACAGGGTTACACAGGGTGCGTGTGAAGCGCCCAGTGCAGTAATATAGTAACATAGAGATGTTTGTAGATAGTGCATGTTGCATGGCATATGTTGCATGTTGTTTTCTGCTTGCTGCTCTGCTTACAGCTACCGCCACCAGCTAGCCCCCATTGGGGGTGAAAAGAGGAACTGAGTGCGTAAGTCTCCTCCTGCTGGTACATAGCCTCTCCACCACCAAGACCCCTGCAGTGCCTCCTCGTGGCCACACATGGTAACTGGGTACCCTGCAGTCCCAGGCTAAACTGGAGGGGATCTCGGAGCAGCAGGGGGCCCCAGAGACGCGACGTATAGGCCCACCCTGTGTGGACACACCCTGACGCCCGTCAACCCCTGCCCCAACTATGGGTAAATAGCCCCACTGCCTTGTAGGCAATCTATTAAGGTGAAGGCTAAGGGAGCAACCCCTGACAGAAAAGCAATGTGCTGGTGGTGCGCAAAAGGTGGGACTTAAAAGACCAAGGACCCGGCAGCCTCCTGCACCCATGTTGATGGACTGGTCGTCATGGGCTTACCCACGCCACCGGATTTACCTCATCATCGCGAAGACAGTGCTACTGGGAAGAGCGCACCCCCTATGGCACTCTAAATAATTCAATGCGCAGGTGTCCACCTCTGATCATGGTGGGCCTTACCTTCCTGGACATCTGGTTGAAGTCTGGCAGCGACAAGGTGTATAGCGACGGGAGCAGGTATGAATGTTACTGGGAGCTCCTAGCTATAACCCTGCACATCAGCAGCACAGGGCTATTATGGTTGCTAACAGCTGGGGTGGCAGCTGTTTTCGGCAGACCCCTGTGTGATTGAGCAGCCCTATTTAGGACAGCACTGTTCACCCCAACTGGGGAGGGGCCTAGAAAAAGTGGCCTAAAAATTGCCCACCCATCTTTCGCCTGAACAGGTTACCACGCCTGTTGGGTCATTCAACCTCTGCGGTCGAAACAATAAAAAGAGAATATACAACCTAAAACTGGCAACATGGAATGTAAGGACACTCCTGGATCAAGGTTCTGATAGACCCCATAGGAGAACAGCTCTGGTTGCTGCTGAACTGAGTCGTTACAACATTGATATTGCTGCACTGAGCGAGACCAGGCTCCTAGATGGGGGCTCTTTAACAGAGGAAGGGATGGGCTACACATTCTTCTGGAGGGGTTATCCCTCAGGAGAACAACATCTGCATGGTGTAGGACTGGCCATCAAAAACACCCTTCTACCAAGACTCAGTGAAACACCTGTTGGCATTAATGAGAGACTGATGACACTCCGTATCCCCCTGGTTAAGAATCGCTTTGCTACACTTCTTAGTGCCTATGCACCGACCCTGCCATCGGAGAGTGAGGCCAAGGATTCCTTCTACCAGTCACTGGATGAAACTCTTCGCCGGATCCCCAAGAATGACAAGATCTTCTTACTTGGAGATTTTAACGCCAGAGTGGGTCAGAACAACCAGATATGGAGTGGAGTGCTTGGCAGACACGGAGTTGGCCAGGCTAATGCAAATGGAGTGAGATTGCTCACTCTCTGCTCTGAGCATAACCTGAGCATAACCAACACCATCTTCCAGCAAAAGGCCAAATACAAAACATCATGGATGCACCCTCGCTCTAAACACTGGCACCTGATTGACTACATCATTGTGAGGCGCAGTGACATCAGAGATGTCCACATCACCCACGCCATGAGAGGTGCAGAATGCTGGACAGATCACCGGCTGATCGTGGCCAAGGTCCACATGCAAGTGCCCCCCCCCCCTTGTGACTACAAGGACCCAAAAGGAGGAAACTTGATTGCTCCCATCTGGCAAATCTGGATGCAAGAAATGACTTTCGTCACTCCCTGGTTGAGAAACTGGGGGGGTGGAGCACTTCTTGAGTCTGCCTGAGAAGACCATGGACCAGAAGTGGGACTTCATCAGCTCGGCTCTTTGTGAGGCAGCAGCCCAAACGATTGGCTATAAGAGAAAGAACCACCAAGTCTGGTTTGACTTGGACACCATCCACGACTTGCTGGAGGACAAGCACAGAGCACATCAGGCAACCTTAAGAAACCCCTCATCCATTATCATCAGGCATCAGTGGCAGAGAGCTCGGCGGGATGTACAAAGGGCTACTCAGACAATGCAGAACGAGTGGTGGACAAAAAAGGCACATGAAATCCAGGCCTTTGCCGATAAAAATGACGAAGAAGTTTTACGGCCCAACAAATTGCTGCATCACTCCCCTGAAAACAGCAGATGGGCTGAGAATCCTAAAGGATCAGCCTAACATCTTGCTGAGATGGGCTGAACACTTTAGTGCCCTGCTTAACCAGGACTCAGATGCAGACCCCACTGTTCTCGATGACTTGCTTACACTTCCTCCGATGCAAGACCTGGATCAGCCCCCAACCTTCCTGGAGGTTCTATCAGCTACCCGCTCTCTCAAAAACAACAAGTCCCCTGGTAATGACAACATCCCTGCCGAGCTGTTGAAACAAGGAGGCTACTTGTGTATAAAAACCCTGCACAAGTACATCACCAAGGTCTGGGCCGATGACAACATCCCACAACAATGGAGAGATGCCACAATTGCCACCATATATAAAAACAAGGGTGACAAGGCTGTCTGCGGCAACAGCAGGGGTATTTCACTCCTTGCTGTTGCTAGTAAGGTCCTGGCGAAGGTGATGCTTCACAGGCTGATCAACAACATCACAGAATCAGTGCTGCCTGAATCGCAATGCAGTTTCAGGAGGGGCAAGAGCTCGGTGGACATGATTTTCACAGCTCGGCAGCTGCAGGAGAAATGTCGGGAGCAACACCAGGACCTGTTCATGGCCTTTGTCGATCTCTCCAAAGCTTTCAACACTGTCCATAAAGAACTCCTGTGGGAAGTTCTTCTTAAGTTTGGCTGCCCTAGCAAGTTTGTCAATATCCTCCGCCAATTTCATGATGGTATGACTGCTCGGGTGACTATAGGAGGACAGGAATCTCCTTCCTTCCCAGTTTGTACAGGGGTTAGGCAGGGGTGTGTATTAGCACCAGTACTTTTTAACATCTTCCTGCTCTGTGTCACCCAGCTTCTCCACAAGGAGACTGAGGGCAGCAGCGGTGTAATGGTGGACTTCCGTCTAGATGGCAACCTTTTTAATATAAGGAGGCTCCAGGCAACCACCAAACTGCAAAGGGTGAGAGTCATTGAGCTACAGTATGCAGATGACTGTGCTCTGGTATCTCATAGCCCACAAGATCTCCAGTCTGTTCTTACTGCTGCGGTGAGAGCATACAGCAGGATGGGACTGACGGTGAACACCATCAAAACAGAGGTCATCTGCCAATGGAGCACCAATATCCCATCTACTCCACCTACCTTCACTGTTGCTGGTGAACAGCTGTCTGTTGTTCCATCTTTCAAGTACCTGGGGAGCATCCTCTCTGTAGACAACACCATTGACAGTGAGGTCCAGAACAGGATCAGGCAGGCATCAGCTTCTTTTGGGAGACTCCGGCGTCGGGTCTTCCAGAACAAGAACCTCCATCTCCAAATGAAGATCTCTGTTTACCAGGCAGTCTGTGTCACTACTCTCCTCTACAGCTGTGAATCCTGGGTGACTTACAGCCGCCACATTAGGGATCTAGAACGGTTCCATATACGCTGCCTTCATCGCATCCTGGGAATCACCTGGCGTGACCATGTGCCTCATTCTGAGATACTCTTTGAGACCAGCTGTAGGAGTATTGAGGCAACGATCACCCAGCACCAGCTACGCTGGCTGGGACATGTGGTGAGGATGCCCCCAAACCGGCTGCCTCGCAGGGTGTTATATGGCCACCTACACCATGGTCGACGCTCTGCTGGAGGGCAGAAGAAGCGCTACAAGGACCAGCTAAAGATGGCCTTAAAGAAGTGCAGGATCAGACCTGAGGCTCTGGAGGAGGCTGCTGCTGACCGGAACACCTGGCGACAGCAGTGCCTTGTGGGGACCCGTATGATGGAGGAGGACAGAACAGCCAGGAGACAGGAGAGAAGACTGAGGAGGAATGCACCTGCAGCCCCTGCTGCCACTACCACAACTTTTACATGCCCTACCTGCAACAGGACATGTTGGTCCAGGATAGGACTACACAGCCATCAAAGGACTCATCGATAGAAGTGGACATCATCAACGGACTCGATGGACAACCGCAAGCAAGCAAGCAAAATGTGTGGAGCTTGTGTGTCTGTCTGGTGTGGTGTGTGTGAGAGCACTTTGTGAAATATCTAACTGATCTTCACTGTTTATTTATTATAAAAGAATTAAAAAAGAAAATATATATACGTAAGAGGACAACGTACAGTATTTGTTTGGTGATAAGGTGTGTATGACATGTTTTTTTTATTTTTTTAAAGGGCGGGATAATATATACATATGTATTTATATATACATACACTACCATTCAAAAGTTTGGGGTCACTAAGAAATTTCCTTATTTTTGAAAGAAAAGCACTGTTTTTTCAATGAAGATAACTTTAAACTAATCAGAAATACACTCTAATATCTAATATACATTGCTAATGTGGTAAATGACTATTCTAGCTGTAAATGTCTGGTTTTTGGTGCAATATCTACATAGGTGTATAAAGGCCCATTTCCAGCAACTATCACTCCAGTGTTCTAATGGTACAATGTGTTTGCTCATTGCGTCAGAATTCTCCAGATTACCTCAACAAATTAACAGCTAGAATGCCAAAGGTCTGCAATGCTGTAATTGCTGCAAATGAAGGATTCTTTGACGAAAGCAAAGTTTGAAGGAAAAAATTATTATTTCAAATACAAATCATTATTTCCAACCTTGTCAATGTCTTGACTATATTTTCTATTCATTTTACAACTCATGGTGGTAAATAAAAGTGTGACTTTTCATGGAAGACACAAAATTGTCTGGGTGACCCCAAACTTTTGAACGGTAGTGTATATTATGGGCATTTGATGGTGTGATGGGTGTGGTCTGGTGAATGGTTTGGGGTTTCCCTTCTTTGCAGTGTGATTTTTCTACCACTAGGCTGTGCTGTTGCGCAAGTGTATCTTTTGCCAGTATGGATTACTGGTTCAACTTTAACTTTCAATTCAACTTTATTTAAATAGTGCCATTTCACAACAACAGTCATCTCATAGCACTTTCAACTGTAGGGGAAACCCCCCACAATTGCAGAAAGCAGAAAGACCCCAGCAATCAGGCGATTCCCTGTGAGCAAGCACTTGGCGACGGTGGAGAGGAAAAACTCCCTTTTAATAGGAAGAAACCTCTAGCAGAACCAGGCTCAGGGAGGGGCAGTCATCTGCTGTGACTGGCTGTTGTCGTGGAAACAACAGCTGTGTAGACAAATTAATTTTTTTATTTATTTATTATTTTTTTTTGCTGTCTGAAAAAAAAATTCTTGGTGTGTGGAATATTTTTGGATTTTTTTTTTTTGTGAAATTTTCAGTCAGAGTCCATCTTCTCTCTGCCTGCTACATACCTCTCAAAAATGTGACAGCCAAAAAAAAAAAAAAAAAATCTCCTCATTGAGAAATTTATCGTTCTTAATTTTCTGCTCCGTGTGTAGTCATTCTCCAGGATTTGATTGGTTCGGCTTCCATTGTGGGGAATCAAACAACACTGATGTGGTGTCAAAAGGTAAATGACATTTCACTGGATTTTATGTTATTTTAATGGAGAGAGGTGTAACAGTCAAAATATAATCACCCGTCATTTTATTTATATGATGATTCACTAAACAGTTTTTTTTATTCCATCCACATTCACATTTTAATTGCGGACTTAGTGTTGGAGTCTACAGCATTATTTTATTATTTTTTAGATGAATGAATAAATGAATGAATGAACGGGGGAAAAGGGTATGCAGAAGTAACTACATAGGAAAATAAAACGAAAATAAATACTGAAACGTATGCCCAAAGGAGATACGTTCACTCCAAAAGCAGAATGGCAGGAAGCCTCCACAAACACTGATCTTTATATGAGGGTCACCTGACAGTGGCCACAGTTACATGGGCAAAATTTCTTCAATCTGACTACAATTCAGATCAGAATTTTACAGTTTACATGGATCCTGAAAAAGCTGATCCGATTAGGACATGTGTTTCCATGTGTCACACGTTTGAACGTAATAAATCATTTTGACATGCGCACGTCAACATTTCGACATTCCGAAAATAGTAGAAGAAGAAGCAACTCCCGTTGTTAGGAAGCCCTACTTCATGTCGAAATTGACCTGTATTGTGTTATTCAGACTGTACCTTTGCTTCTGCTGGTCTCCGTAATGAAGCTACAAGTACAGTATATACTTCTGCATATGACGAACAGAGGGAGACAGCAGGATGATACAGACCAGTTGTGTTTTACTCCCGCTATGTTTTCCGCTCGCTGCTGCTAAGGCGGAAATATGTCACGTCGATGTGCGGCTGGTGTACAGACATGGGTAGTAAACATATTTACTGCCCAACCTTCGGAATAAGTGTTTTCATGCGCACCATTTGGATTAACAATCAGCAAAACCCACCACTCTCAATCGGAATGAAGTTTTGAGCTGAATGAGCGTGATCAGGTTAGAATATTCAGATTGGCGTGTTTAAAGTCTACACATTTAAACAATGTGTAGACTTTAAGACCAGAGGAGAGAATATGTTGGACTTAGTGTGCACAAACACAGATGCATATAAGGCGATACCCCGCCCCCATCTCGGCCATTCTGACCACATATCCGTGATGCTGTTGCCTGCCTACAAACCTTTACTGAAGCGCAGCAGGCCAGCAGTGAAACAAATCAGAATTTGGCCAGAGAGTGCAACCTCTGCACTGAAAGACTGTTTTCTGCACACAGACTGGGAGGTCTTCAAAATAGCAGCCTCCCAGGAAGACAAGACAGATGTGGAGGAGTATGGTGAAACGGTCACCAGCTACATCACGAAGTGCACAGAGGATGTCACTACAGTGAAGACCATCACTATGCGGGGTAACCATAAGCCGTGGATGACTGCAGAGGTGCGCTCGCTGCTTACAGCCAGGGATGCAGCCTTCAGAGTGAAGGACAGGATCGCCCTCCGCTCAGCCAGGTCTGCGCTCTCAAAGGGAATTAAGGTGGCGAAGCGCGTCTATGCGGAGAAAATCCAGGGACACCTCTGTGACACTAGGAACACCAAGCAGATGTGGCAGGGAGTTCGGACACTGACGGGCTATAAGTCTAGGCAGGGGGTCGATGATGACGACGCTTTGCTTCCAGACAGGCTCAATGACTTCTTTGCACGTTTTGAAGCATCAAACTCGACAATCAGAAGGAGGGCTGGCCCACCCCCACCATCGGTCGGACCAGCTTTTACCATCAACACAGTGGACACACGGAGAACCCTAACCAGAGTCAACCCACGTAAAGCTGCAGGTCCAGACAACATCCTGGGACGTGTGCTCCGAGACAGCGCAAGCGAGTTAGCGGATGTCCTGACTGACATTTATAACATCTCCCTGAGTCAGGCCATCGTTCCCAGATGCTTCAAGACCTCTATCATTGTACCGGTGGCAAAGAAACCAGTTGTGTCCTGTTTGAATGACTATCGTCCTGTTGCACTGACACCAATTGTGATGAAGTGTTTTGAATGGCTTGTCAAACCACACATTACAGCCTGCCTCCCTGCATCACACGACCCGCTCCAGTTTGCATATCGTTCAAACCGCTCCACGGAGGATGCTATAGTCACCACCCTACACTCTGTCATCACCCACCTGGACCAGAAAGACACCTACGCCAGACTCCTGTACATTGATTTCAGTTCAGCATTCAACACCATTATTCCCCAGAGACTGATGGAGAAATTACTCCTTCTTGGTCTGAACACCATCACATGTCTCTGGATCTTGGATTTCCTGACTGAGAGACCTCAGTCTGCCCGGGTTGGAAACAACATCTCCAACTCTGTCACGCTGAGCACCGGATCCCCTCAAGGCTGCGTACTCAGTCCACTGTTGTTTACACTTCTAACACATAACTGTGTATCCAGACACGAGGGGAACCAGATTATTAAGTTTACAGACGACACCACGGTGGTGGGACTTATTCAGAGGGATGAGGAATCAATGTACAGGGAAGAAGTGAGAGACCTGGAGGGCTGGTGCAGGGAGAACAATCTGGTGCTCAACGTGGACAAAATGAAGGAGATGATTACAGTGATCCCTCACTACTTCGCGCCTCACCTTTCGCGCCCTCAGTGCATCGCGGATTTTTCAAAAATATTCATCAAAAATTCAAAATTGAGAAAAAAGTTGCCCGGGCGCTAGCAGAAGACAGGGAGACTACACGGAGAGCCGGCACAACTCAAAATCCACCTCTCTGATTCGCTGGCCAGCATCCCCCCCCCCAAGAGATTTTGTTCTCGTGTTGGCCTGGCTCGGGAATCTCGCAAGCTGATTGGCCGAGATGTCGCTGCTGCCTCTACGCCTCCTCCTGCTGTATCTACGCCTTCCCGTCGAGAGAGAGAGTTAGAGAATGAACGTACGTATTATTTATATTATTTATACATTATTTTATGTATATTATTTATATTATTATTTTATTTACATGTTTCAAACTATTCTTTAATGTTCTAATGATAACATATGCATTTATAGGGTTAATATACACTTATTGATATTATATATACACAAAAAAAATGTATGTAAAAAATGGGGGGGGGTGACGCTACTTCGCGGTTTTTCACTTTTCGCGGTCGGTTCTGGACCCCATTAACCGCGATAAGTGAGGGATCACTGTATCGACTTCCAGCGGTCACAGCCTGAGCACGTCCCCCTCAGCATCGACGGCCGTTTAGTGGAGAGAGTGGAGAACATCAAGTTCCTCTGAGTGCAGATCTCGCAGGACCTGACCTGGAGCAAGAATTCCTTGGGGATCAGGAAGCAAGCTCAGCAGAGACTGCACTTCTTGAGGAAACTCAAACAGGCCTCTCTCCCCATCTGCATCCTCAGGACCTTCTACAGAGGTGTGGTGGAGAGTGTTCTGACGTACTGCATTGCTACATGGTACTCCAGCTGCAGTATTTCAGACAAAAAAGCCCTGCAGAGGATAGTCAAGGGAGCTGAGAGGGTAATTGGAGTCTCCCTCCCCTCTGTCCAAGAACTTTTTTTCAGAACCGTTGTAGGAGCAGGGCACTGAACATTGTCAAGGACCGTTCTCACCCTCTGCATAAACACTTTGAACTTCTTCCATCTGGTAAACGATTCTGGAGCATCAGAGGCAGAACCACCAGACTGATCAACAGCTTCCTTCCACAAGCTGTCAGGATGCTGAACAGTTGACCCGGAATCTCTCATACACACTACTGCACCTACGGACAGTTTGTATATTATTTGTATATTATTGTTAGATAGTTTTTTCCCAAGTATGTCTCAGGGATGTGTGAATGGATGGGGTGGGGGGTGGGGGGTGAAGCTATGTGTGAGTGTGTCTTAAATCATGCTGCTTCTATTTATATGGATGCCGAGAGAAACGCAATTTCATCTTGCCTGCACTACAGTTGTATGTACAGCAATGACAATAAAGTTTGATTTGATTTGATTTATATGAAGCATATTTATTCCAATCAGGCTTTTAATCCGGTTACTTGTGTCCATGTAAACATAGCCACTGCCAGCTTACCTGTGCTGAGTATTTCTCTGATTTTTCAAAACATCTGTACAAGTCGGTCCAAACACTATAGTGCGAACCCAGCTTTAACTTAGGCTGACTTAGGTCATCATCATAGCAGTCTGTCATGGGCGACAAAGACTGTTTCATTTAGGTCTGATCAGATTCCTCCACACAGCTATGTCCTTAGCCTTCTGCTGCCAGGAACTCCTGGTATGTACAACTTCTTCAAGTTTCTTTTTACAGTGTCTTTAAATCTGAGCCTTGGTCTACCCTGATTGGGTTTGCCCTCGCATAACTGTGAGTAGAGTAACTGCCGAGGGAGACGCTGGTGGCCCATTCTCTCAAGTTCATCTGTATTAGCATGTCCTCCACTGACGGTAGACCAGCTTGTTTCAACACTTCTATGTTGGTTATCTTGTCTTTCCATGAGATGTTCATTATGGCTCGAAGGTGTCTCATCATGTACGCGTGGAGTTTCTTCACCTGCACTCTGTAGACAGTCCAAGTTTCAGCACCGTACAATAGAGTAGCCAGTACTGTCGCTCTGAACATTTTGCATTTCACACGGATAGGCACATGTCGATTGTTCCACAGTCTCTCCCTCAAGTTTCCAAACCCAGCGTTCGCTCTTCCCATTCTGAGAGATAGTTCATCCTCCAGCCTAGCCTTCTCATAAACAGTACTCTCTAGATACTTGAAAGTGTAGCATCATCGTCTCCTCAAACCAAGACAGAAGATCACTTCTCTCCAGTTTACAGGAATTTCACTTTATTCATTACACAGGAATACCACTTTTCTGCCTTTTCAGGAATATCACTGGCTTTTATGTCGACTCATGCAGGCCTCTTCCGGGCCTGACCAAAGATGCTTGCTTTCCCAGGACCCCAATGTAAACAGTTGCCTCTTGCAGAGATTGTAAGGATCAGAATTTGCTTTTAAAGGCTCAAAGGAACATAAAACTCAGGAGACCAGACCTCTCAACGTGAACACTGCATTTGATAACGTACCTTTTCACAGGAAACCAATGTTCTTAAAAGAGTCATAAACCGCTTAATCTGACGGGTTTATAGCACGATACTATCCAGGTCTTCGCCCAGATACTAAAGGAAATCATCTACAGCTCAACAGTACCTCCTAGCGGATACCTACGGAATGTGTTTTCAGTATGTAGGATGACTTTTTAATTTGTTCTAAACAATAAGTTTCTTTCAGCTTATCCTCTGGATCCTAAGGACACTGAAAATCATCCCTCTTTTATCACCAACCATGGTTTGCTGCATGTTTTGCTGCATTTTGATCTAAATGTGAATGCATGTATTATAATTATGTATAAGAAATGTTATATTCATGAGTGTTATTGGAGTAATGGTATAAATGCATGATCACCAAATATTAGTCAAGTCATTTAATTTAGTTACATTTTATATTGAGTATTTAATTTCATAAGAACTGACTGAGTGTTGATTTTCCCCCTGCAATTTCATGGGATGGTGTCTTCGTTTGATTGGCTGCTCTCAAACAAAGAAATGTTCTCACATTGGATAGCAGCCATTTCAAACTGCTTCTGAAAAAGTCGATTGGTCAGTCTTGCGATCGACATCATCAGTTTTACGACCCGGCGAGGTAACTTTAAAAGAGAGAAGTTAGATTTGAGTTTAGTAAGAGAACAGTAGAGACAAAGAACAGGCAGGAAGATTAGCAAGAAGCAAGATAGAGAACGGTGATAGAATTAAGAATTAGAAACACAGAAAGAAGAAAAAGAGATTTTGAGAAGGATTAGGAACTAAATTAAGATTAAAGAAGCAGAATAGTAATCTAGATCTCAGAAGAAAATTTTATTCCACCGTTTCAAGGCCCTGTGAAGTTTTATTTTATTCTCTGTGAAGTTTGTCAAGTCTTTCTGGTTACTGAGGAGAAACCACCTTTTTCTTTAGAGCTCGTCCTTTTAGAGAATCAAATTCTCAAACTTTTTCCTTCACCTCAGAAGCCATTCTTATCCTAGTAAATGTTTTTCTTATTTTTTTCATGACTTTTTCACGCCATTAAAGTGGACCTTTAATTTGCCTAATTTAAAGTGAACAGAGACTGAGAAGTTTCTCCTTCAGTTTTTGGGTCGATCCCGCTACAAGAGACCCCAAATTTGGACTCTTTTTCCAAGGACTTTTCACGCCGCCCTGAGACAAACCATCCACGGCTGCTACGGTCTCCTTGAAGGGCCCCCAGCTGAGTTATCACCTCCACGGCTGTGAGGACAGCAGCCGCTTCCTCCGACGTCCTAACTTCAAAACCCAGCGGTACCGACCCGCGGAAACATGGACCTACGGCCGTTGTGTGAGTGAAGCTCTTATTTCTCCTATCTGCTGGGTTAAAACGTGATGTCCTAACAATTAAATTACAATTGAATATGGCCCGTATTTCAGGGCTCAATTAGTCTCTCAGTCACAGGATAGAGCTATCAACTGAAGGAAAACTCTTAGTCATTTTTAAGTAACTGCTCTTAAATTTTTGTAGATTAATTCAGAATTCATTTTTAGATAATTAGCTTATGAATTTTCCCCATAAAATTGCGTTGTTTTGTTAAAACATTCCAGCCTCATTTACCGTTGAAACATAAGTCTAGTTCTTCCTTGGTTCTACAGAGGTGTAACGCTGGATTTTATGTTCAGGAACCCAATATCAGTTGATGTGATATATTATGCTGTTATCATCTGAATCTGTTTATTCATCATTTGAACGCTATGCCATGTAAACTGAATGAGTTTAATAAAAGGGTGAATGAGAGAAGTTGAAGCGTTTTCCTTTCGCATATACAGGTTTCCTAATCACGGCAGGACAAAAACTCACTGAAACTTTGAGACTGATTCATTAAGTAATTTAAGGTACAAAATTAATTCAAATTAAAGTTAATATTATTGTCCGTTAGGATTGGTGCCCCTTTTACGAGTGCTTTTATTTAATTTAGCGGGTGTGGAAGTGATGGTTTAACTCCGCCCCCTTTCACACCCACTATTAAATAAAATAAATAATTCCTGTACCTTATGACAAATATTTTTATAGGCAATTCACGCTACAAAAGTCTTGCACTTGACTAGTGGCTCTGTACCAGTGCTGATCTCTTCTGGTAGTGAGGTTGATAATTGGAACTTTGGTGGTTGATAAAGGCACTCTGTCTTCTTGATGTTGATTTTGAGGCTGAATTGGTTAGCTGCTCTTGCAAATTTTTCCACTAAAGATTGCATATCTTCCACACTTTGTGCAACTAGAGCACTGTCGTCGGCAAAGAGCATTTCTCTTACTACCTTTATTGATGTCTTACTCTTGGCTTTAAACTGTGCCACACTGAACAAGTCTACTTCTTTCCTTGTTTGAATGTATACTCCTTCTGAAGTGTCTTTGAAGGCCACCTCAAGCATGGCTGCCAGATATAGCGAGAAGAGTGTAGGTGCCAGCACACACCCTTGTTTCACCCCGTTGCTTACTGAAAAGTCTTTAGATACTGAACCACTCATTGCCACGTTTGCTTGCATACCTGTATGGAGTGCCTCGATCAGGCTGACAAACTTCTCTGTACAGCCATATTTCTTTACTTAGCCCAGCGCTCAAGACCTTTTACAAACTGAGGACAGCTTTCACCAATGTGTATTTCCAAACGTCAGTAACACCAGTAATTTTCAAAGAACACAACTTTTGTCAGCGTTTGCCAGCAAACACCAACTATCTTTAACTTTTGCCAGCAGAGCCAGACGTTTGCCAAAACGTCAGTAAAAGTTGGTCCAAACATTATAGTGTGAATCCACCTTTAGACCAGTAAAAAGTACTGCAATGACCAAGGTGTTACTTGGGATGTTAAAGTGTAAAGTGCTAAGGTGCATTTGTGTAGTTTAGTAAAGTGAGCTTGTAGAATTATATGATGCATGAATTTACAGTGCTTAGTGGACTGCACACGGCTCTGTTGCACATGTTTCAGCACATACAGATGTGTGTGTGCTAATGATATTGCACCGGGTTTGCATACATGGTTAAACCCATGTACACAGGGTTATTGAAGTTATGCAAATTAGCATACAAGCATACGTACACACAAACAATCACGGACACACAGACATGCCTAGGTCATATGACGGCCACAAATCTGTTTGTTTTCAACAAATTAATAACACATAATTACTACACGAGTCACTGGTGTTGAACATGTTGTAGCATCATCGTCTCCTCAAACCAATACAGAAGATCACTTTCCTCCATTCTACAGGAATTTCAATTTTCTTCCTTCTACAGGAAAATCACTTTTCTTCATTCTACAGGAATATCACTTGCTTTCATATTAACTACACTCACTCAAGGCCTGACCAAGGATGTTTTTCCCAGGACTCCAATGTAAACAGTTGCCTCTTGCAGAGATGGTAAGGATCAGAATTTGCTTTTAAAGGCTCAAAGGGACCATAAAAACTCCAGTCCAGATCCCCAACGTGAACAGTTCATGTGGATAGCATCCGCCCTACAGGAAACTAATGCTCCTAAAGGGTCATAAACGGCTTAACCAGACAGGTTTTATGACTTTCGACAAATACCAGATCCCCTGTTCAGATATCATGGACCTAAAGAAATCATCTACAGCTCAACAGTACCTCCTAGTGGATACCTATGGAATGTGTTTCATTATGTATAAATTGACTGTTGATTCTCACTAAGCATTAAGTGTCTTTCAGCTTATCATCTCCCCCAGATCCTAAGGACACTGAAAATCATCCTTTTGATCACCGACCATGGTTTGCCGTACTTCATTAATCTTTGATCTAAATATGAGTGCATGTATTATAATTATGTATAAGAAATGTTATGTTCATGAGTGTTAGTCAAACGAATTTAATATCAGTAGTAATGGTATAAATGCATGATCACTGAATATTAGCCAAGTCATTTAATTTAGTTAGATCTTATATTGAGCACCTAATTTTATAAGAACTGAATGAGTATTAATTCTTCTCTGCATTTTCATGGGATGGTGTCTTCGTTTGATTGGCTGCTCCCAAACAAAGAAATGTTTTCGCATTGGACGGTGGCCAGTTCAAACTCCTTTTTGTAAAGTTGATTGGTCTGTCTTGCGACCGGCCGATGTTTTATGACCCAACAGTGCGCTCAGTTAAAATAGAGTGAGGAGCCGCCCTGCGTGTTAGATGAAAAAAGATGAAAGAGAGAGAATAAGAGAGAGATTTTGAGAAAGATTAGGAACTAGATTAAGATTAAAGAAGCAGAATAGTGATCTAGATCTCAGAGGAAAGTTTTATTCCACCTTTTCAAGGTTCCGTGTAGTTTTATTTTATCTAAATTGTTCTGTATGAAGTTTGTCAAATCCTGCGTTAGTTTTCTCATTTTTCTGGTTACTGAGGAGAAACCATTTTTTTTTTTTTACGAGCTCACCTTAAATAGAGTCAAAACTTTCAAACTTTTTTTCCTTCACCTCAGAAGCCATTCTTATTCTAGTAAATGTTTTTCTCAGATTTTCTGACTTTTCACGCTGTTAAAGTGGACCTTTAATTTTTCTAATTTAAAGTGAACAGAGATTGTGTTTTGGACTCTCTTTCTGGCCTCATACCCGCCTGACTGAGAAGTTTCTTCTTCAGTTTTTTGGTCTATCTCGCGGCAGAGACTTCACCGATTCGGCCGGACTCGTTGCCTAAGTACTTTGTCATGCCGCTCTGGGACAATTCTTCCCTGCTGCCACTGTCCTGTCCGAGCCCCCCGGCTGGGTCTGCACTTCTTACAGCTGTGAGGAAGCATAGTAGCAGTTGCTTTCTCCCAATGTCCCGACTTCAAACTCAGCCGGTACCGACCCGCTGAAAACGTCGCCCTACAGCTGTTCGTAAGTGAAACTCCCATTTTCCTATCTGCTGGGTTAAAACGTGATGTCCTAACAATTAAATTACAATTGAATATAACCAGTATTTCATGGTACAATTAGTCTCTCAGCCACAGGATAAAGCTATAAACTGAAGGAAGACTCTTAGTCATTTTTAAGTAACTTCCCTCCATTTTTGTAGATTAATTCAGACGTTCATGTTTAGATAATCAGCTTATGAATTTTCCCCATAAAATTGCATTCTGTTTTGTTAGACATTTCAGCCTTCATTTACCGTTGAAACATAAGTCTGGTTTCTCCTTGGTTCTACAAGGGTTTAACACTAGATTTTATGTTCAAGAATCCAATAACAGTTGATGTGATATCGGACGCCTGTTATCATTTGAATCTGTTTACCCATCATTTGAATGCCATATCATGTAACCTGAATGAGTTTAATAAAAGGGTGAATGAGAGAAGTTGAAGCGTTTTCCTTTCGCATATATATGTTTCTTAGATCATGGCAGGAGAAGAACTCCCTTAAATTTTGAGACTGATCCATTAAGTAATTGAAGGTACCAAATTAATTAAAACTAAGTTTAATATAAGTGTCTGTTAGGACTGGTGCCCCTTTTATGAGTGCTTATTTATTTTATTTAGTGAGTGCGGAAGTGATGGTTTAACTCTGCCCCCTTTCACACCCACTATTAAATAAAATAAATAATTCCTGTACCTTATTACAATATTTTATTAAATATCCCTTACAATGTACACAGGTTTGAGATGATATGAGCCACTCCTTTGCTTTGCTTTTAAAGGTGACAAAGCTGGGCTTTCCCTGACAGGAAGTGGTATGGTGTTCCATAAAGTACTACCCTGAAATGAAAAAGCATTTTGACCAAAAGAGGTTTGATGGAGGGGTATCACACAGTGACCTCTCGAGGAAGCCCTAGTGGACTGACTGTGAGTGATACTCACTCTGTATTTGATGTATTCATTGGGGGAAGTTGGGAGGGTGTAGCCAGACCATGTAGGATTTTATGCAGTGGTGTGAAAAAGTGTTTGCCCCCTTCCTGGTTTCTCATTTTTTTGTATGTTTGTCACACATGAATGTTTCAGATCATCAAACAAATTTAAATATTAGACACAGATAACACAAGTAAGCACAAAATGCAGTTTTCCAATGAAAGTGTTTATTAAGGGTAAAAAAAAATCCAAACCTACATGACCCTGTGTGAAAAAGTGACACCGCCCCCCCCCCCCCCCCCCCCGTTAAAGCATAAATTAACTGTGGTTTATCACATCTTTGGAAAGTTGAGTTCAATTTATCTAGCCACACCCATGCCTGATTACTGCCACACCTGTTCTCAATCAAGAAATCACTTAAATAGGACCTGCCTGACAAAGTGAAGTAGACCAAAAGATCCTCAAAAGCTAGACATCATGTTGGGGTCCAAAGAAATTCAGGAACAAATGAGAAACAAAGTCATTGAGATCTATCAGTCTGGAAAAGGTTATAAAGCCATTTCTAAGGCTTTGGGACTCCAGCAAACCACAGTAAAAGCCATTATCCACCAATGGTGAAAACATGGAACAGTGGTGAACCTTCCCAGGAGTGGCTGGCTGAACAAAATTACCCCAAGAACGCAGCAATGACTCATCCAAGAGGTCACAAAAGACCCCACAACAACATCCAAAGAACCGCAGGTCTCATTTGCCTCAGTTAAGGTCAGTGTTCATGACTCCACCATAAGAAAGAGACTGGGCAAAAATGGCCTGCATGGCAGAATTCCAAGACAAAAACCACTGCTGAGCAAAAAGTACATAATGGCTCATCTCAGTTTTGCCAGAAAACATCTTGATGATCCCCAAGACTTTTGGGAAAATACTCTTTGGACTGACAAGACAAAAGTTGAACTTTTTGGAAGGTGTGTGTCCCATTACATCTGGTGTAAAAGTAACACAGCATTTCAGAAAAGAAACATCGCACCAACAGTAAAATATGGTGGTGGTAGTGTGATGGTCTGGGGCTGTTTTTCTGCTTCAGGACCTGGAAGACTTGCTGTGGTAAATGGGACCATAAATTCTGCTGTCTACCAAAAAATCCAATGTCCAGCCATCAAACACTTGATTGCAGTTGTTGCTGCTAACGGTGGCCCAATCAGTTATTCGGTTTAGGGGGCAATCACTTTTTCACACAGGGCGATGTAGGTTTGGATTTTTTTTTACCCTTAATAATAAACAACTTCATTTAAAAACTGCATTTTGTGTTTACTTGTGTTATCTTTGTCTAATATTTAAATTTGTTTGATGATCTGAAACATTTAAGTGTGATAAACATACAAAAAAATGAGAAATCACAAAGGGGGCAAACATTTTTTCACACCACTGTAAATCAATTTTTTTTTTAATTCTCAAAGGACAGGAAGTTGTATCTAGGTAGAATATTGCAGTGATGGTATATGAGAGGCTTTTTATCTAACGTTTTTAGAACATTTTTATAAAGAAATTGGCTTGAAGGTTGCCACTCCCGCCAATGACCAGCTGGCAATACTGTAGCTCAGATGTGAAAAGATCATTGAGTGTAAAGACATCATGGCAGTTCTTTCTGTAAGTGACCTCCTAATTTGTCTGAAGTTGTGAATATTATATTTTAATGTTTTAGTGACCATTTTGATATGACTCTTGAACGAGAGTGTAGAGTCCAGTCACACCCAGGTATTTGAATTCCTTGACAACATTTAATTCTTTTCCTCCTATGTAAATGCTAGAGTGATGACATTCAGAGAGAGACAAGACTTGGTGAGCCAGTGTTGAACATGTGTCAGAACTGATGAGAGTGCGACCACATCTTCTTCAGGATTTTTGCTGTAGTGAAAATAACAGCATCATCCACATACAGCTGAGCATTAACACCTTTACAGACATCTGGGAGATCATTTATGTAAAGTGAGAATAGGATAGGTCCCAGTATGGATCCTTGGGGGACCCCCACTGGGCAGTCTACGTAAATAAGGAAATCTGATACCATCAACCACCGTATATTGTTTCCTATTGCATAGGTATGATTTGATCCACATTATAGCCTGGTGAGAAAAATTAAAATTAGGTAATATGGAGAGCAATACTTTGTGGTTTACCGTATCAAAAGCCTTTTTAAGTCTGAAAATACAGCTCCAACACAGCTATTGTTATCCAACGAATGCTTAACTTTTTCTACAAACAGGGCCAATGCTGTCTTAGTTGAATGGTGCTCACGGAAGCTGAACTGCATGGGATATACAGTGGGGAAAATAAGTATTGAAAACATCAGCATTTTTCTCATTAAACATACTATATTTCTGATGGATCCATTGACCTGAGATTTTCCACCAGATATCAGTAACAACCCAAGTAATCCATCATCATCATCATCATCATATTCTTTAAATCTGATACATACAAAGAAATCAAGGCAACTGTGTTCACAAAACAAGTTATATTTAACAAAGTGGAATCACACAGGGAATAAGTATTGAACACACTTGGGAAAATTCATTTAATATTTAGTAGAAAAGCCTTTGTTAGTAATAACAGCTTCCAGACACCTCCTGTATAGACAAACTAGGCACAGACATCACTCATGAGTGATTTTAGCTCATTCTTCCACACAAACTGTCTTCAAATCTTGAAGGTTCCGTGGGTGTTTTCTATGAACTCTGATCTTCAGTTCATTCCATAGATTTTCAATTGGATTCAGGTCAGGTGACTGACTGGGCCATTCTAGCAGCTGCATTTTCCTTATCTGGAGCCATGTTGAGAGTTTCCTTGGCTGTGTGTTTGGGATCATTGTTTTGCTGAAATGTCCACCCTCTTTTCATCTTGAGCACCTTGGCAGATGGCAACAGGTTCTTAACAAGAATGTTTCTGTAATTTGTCCATTCATCTTTCCTTCAATTATATGAAGTCTGCCTATATGATGTGCTGAAAAAGACCCCCACCCATGATGGGATGTGCAGTGCCATTTCTCCTCCGTACATGCTGTGTGTTGTGGCATCCAAAAAGTTAAATTTTGATCTCATCTGACCAGACTATACTCTCCCAGTATTTTACTGGCTTGCCCACATGTTGTAAAGCAAAATTTAAAGAAGCTTCATCATGCTTTTTCTTCAGCAATGGAGTCTTGTCAGGTGAACGGGCATAGAGCTCATATAGGTTGAGTGCATTACTTATTGTTTTCTTTGAAGCAGCAGTAAGTGCTAACTCCAGGTTTTTCTGGAGCTCTCCATAAGTGGTCTTTGGCTCTTGGATAACTCTTCTGATAATTATTTTGACTCCTCTGTCAGAAATCTTGCGAGGTGCTCCTGGTCGTGGCCGGTGTATGGTAAAAGGATGTTCTTTCCACTTCCAAATGATGAACAGTGCTCACTGGAACATTCAGCAGTTTAGAAATGTGCCTGTAACCAATGCCATCATTATGTTTTGCAACAATAAGGTTGCAAAGGTCTAGAGAGAGCTCTTTGCTTCTACCCATAGTGAGTTCTTTGTGGTGTGACAATCTGATATTCACAGACCTTTTTAAAGGCTATTAGTCAGGACTTAACCAGCTGAAATTAATTTGCACTGATGGGAGAATGGGATAGCTTCTTAAATTCTGATGGATTTAAGCTGGTTTCTTGGCTTTCTATGCCTTTTTGCACCTCTTTTTCTTCATGTGCTCAATACTTATTCCCTGTGTCATTCCACTTTATTAAATATAACTTGTTTTGTGAACACAGTTGCCTTGATTTCTTTGTATGTATAGATTACTTGGGTTGTTACTGATATCTGGTGAAAATCTCAGGTCAATGGCTCCATCAGAAATATATTTAATGAGAAAAATGTTGGCATTTTCATTTTCAACACTATGAGCCACATTCTGTTATATACACATCATGCAGGTCTTAATTACAGGGTTAAGTACTTTCACACATATTTGTGGCTGCATTCAGGGGTAATCTGGGGTTAAGTATGTTTCCTCATGATATTTTGGATGTACCACGAGGGGTTGAGAATAACATTACAAGAGCTTTCATTAAATAAGATAAACTATTTGACCAAAATTTAAAAAGATAAACAATTTGTATAACATCATGCTCAATGAAAAGCAGTTGAAACCATAAGTTTACATACACTGCATAAAAAGACACATAACATTCTGACATTAAATCAGATGAAACTTTTCCTGTTTTAGGTCAGTTAGGATTATCAAAATTATTTCTATTTACTAAATAATTTTTATGTTTGTTAAATAACTTTGTAGAGAATTACTGTTTTCTTCAAAGTCAAAAGTTTACATACACTAAAATTACACCTTTAAACAATTTGGGAAAGCCCATATGATGATGTCATGGTTTTGGAAGATTCTGATAGGTTAATTGACAATGTTTGTGTCAATTAGAGGCACACCTGTGGATGTATTTTAAGGCACACCTCAAACACACTGCTTCCTTGTGTGACATCATTGGAAAGTTATAAGAAATTAGCCAAGATATCAGGAAGACAACTGTGACCCTCCACAAGTCTGGTTCAACTTTGGGTACAATTTCCAGATGTCTGAAGGTGCCACATTCATCTGTTCAAACAATTATACACAAGTATAAACACCATGTGAATGTCCAGCCATCTACCCCTCAGGAAGGAGACGGGTTCTGTGTTCCAGAGATGAACGTGTTTTGAAAAAAATGTGTGTATAAACCTCAGAACAAAAGCAAAAGACCTTGTGAAGATGGTGGCTGAAGCTGGTAAGAGTGCCATTATCCACAGTGAAGTGAGTCCTGTATGGACATGGGCTGAAAGACCTTAATTTTTGAAGACATGTCCTCTGGTCTGATGAAACTAAAATTGAACTGTTAGGCCATAATGACCATTGATACATTTAGAGGAAAAAGGAGGAAGAATGCAAGCCTGAGAACACTATCCCAAATGTGCAGTATGGGGGTGGCAGCATCAAGTTGTGGGGGTGTTCTACTGTAGGAGGGACTGGCGCATTTCACAAAATAGATGGCATCATGAGGAAAAGAACATTATGTGGAAACATTTGAAGCAACATCTCAAGACATCAGCCAGGAAGTTGAAGCTTGGGTGGAAATGGGTCTTCCAAATGGACAATGACCCTAAGCATACCACCAAGTTAGTTACAAAGTGGCTTAAGGACGACAAAGTCAGTGTTTTGGAGTGGCTATTACAAAGCCCTAATCTCAATGCTATAGAAAATTTGTGAGCAGAGATAAAAAGACGTGTGCAAGCAAGACAACCTACAAGCCTGACTCAGTTACACCAGTTCTGTTAGGAGGAATGGGCCAAAATTCTAGCAAATTACTGTGAGAAGCTTGTAGAAGGATACCCAAAACATCTGACCCAAGTCATACAGTTTAAAGGCAATGCTACCAAATGCAAAGGAAATGTATGTAAACTTCTGACTTTGCAGAAAGTAATAAAAAATTCCCCCATAATATTTAACAAATAGAAATAATTGGGAAAAGTTTTGCTTGATTTAATATCTGACAGTGAGAAATAAAGGTAATGTGCCTTTTTATACAGTATACATATGTAAACTTCTTGTTTCAACTATACTTACACTATAGCTGGATTTGTAAAATAGTTGCTAATTTTAAAGTTGTTGAGGAACAGCATCCACAAGTAATCTAATTAAATTTGCGTCTGTATGTTTAGGACATCCATGATTTTCTACAAATCAAAGATGCATCAGTGTAATGCTGTTAGATGTGTGTTCAGTGAGTGAAAATTTGCTATCTAATCTTTTCACCCAAAATTACCTGAAAGCAATGTCAGACTGACAATATTAGAAAGATGATAAATTAGTCTGAGATGGGGTGTGCCATCTGTTTGAGCCATTCAAATTTTCACTAATAAGTTTCTTGAAACAAGTGAATTTTTTTTTTTGGGGGGGGGGGCTTTTTCATTCGTTTCTTACACAAAACATGAATGACATAATGTTGTCAATGCAGGACAGAAAGTTGAAGCATATATAACTGTGTGTCAGACACACATAAAGCCTGCAGCCTAGAGCCTGCCAATGTTACTGACAACCCATTCTTAACAAGCTGTCAACTTTCCTTTTTTTTCAAATGTCTGAAATTCTTTGTTTAAATTTAGAAAAAAATCCCTCTATTTCTGACACTGTTGCTGAGAATGTAATCATGAGTTTTTCCTCAATAAACCACCAAGGGACACAGAGGACCAACAACAACAAGCAAACTTCCCAGCTGGAGACCCTGCCAGAGTACTGCAGGAAATTTACTGTTATTGTCATTTATTTATATATATATATATATATATTTTAATCAAAGTGGATGTACGTCTAATGTGGTTAAGAGTGTGAGACTTGTGTAAAAGTGAGGGGGGGGGGGGGAACTGTGTCTGTTGTGACACACAAGGTCCATTGTTTTGTGTTCATTTTCTGAAAAATGGGATATTTATAATGAGAGTAAGGTTGGACACTAAATTGTGCCAGTAATTTTACAATGAGGTCAGTATGCCCTGCCAATCTGTTGTTTGCACATGCAGTATTTCTGCAGTACTTATGAGGTTTTTCTGGACAATATTCTGGATAGTTTTTATCATTTTCTTTGACATGTTGAAAGCTAGTGTTGATCAGGTGAGTGTACTCCCCTTCCCTTCTGTGTAACTCCTTCTGCCTGCCTCTCGGCTCTCGGAGTTGATTGCGCTCACCTGGATGATTGCTGCCTCATCTGCCAGCTTTATAAGCATCAGTCTGTGAATGCTTCCTCGCTGGACCGCTGAACCTATTTACTGTTTCTCCTTTTTCTCTCTCCACAGGCTGCATGCTCCTCTCGGCGTGTTTATTTATTTTGTGTTGTCATCACAATAAACCGTGTAAAATGTTTCACCTGTGTCTGTTTGTTCCTCTGGTGGATTCTGCTCTGCATTTGAGTCTCTGGCACTATAAATCATGACAGAATGGTCCAGCCAGGATCAAGCCTCAGCGAGCGCTTCACCGGGGGAACAATAAACCCTCTCCTGTTTAGACGCCATGGAGCGTCAAGTCACCGTTCTTATGGAACAATCAGCAACTGTAACCGATCACCTTTGCCATCTTTGTTGTTCGGCGTCTCCTCCTCCTCCTGCTGTGCCGGTTGCTCCATCTATCCGCCGAACCATCTCCATCCCCTCTCCTGCCCCATACACGGGGAAAAGGGGGGATGTACGGGGTTCCTGCTTCATTGCTGGCTTTATTTTCAGCAGGTGGCGGGGAAGTACCCGGCCAACTCCTCCAAAATTCATTTTATGACCCTGCTACTCAGAGACCGGGTGCTTAATTGGGCCCAATCCATATTAAGCAGTCCAGAGGCCGCCCATTACTCTTGTGATCGGTTCATTCAGGAATTTTCTCGGACATTCAATCATACAGAGAGTGAGAGGAATCTTGCAAGCCAGCTGTTGGTGCCTCAGCAGGGAAATCGGTCAGATGCCGATTTCTTGGTCAAGTTCCGGGTCGTCGCGGCTGAGTCTGGATGGAACAATGTTGCAGTGCCTTCCTCTGGAGCCTCAATTCCAGCCTCCGCGACGACCTGGCCATCCGCTCCAACCCCTCCTCTCTGGATGAGCTAATTGAGCAGGCCATAGGCCTGGACAATTGGTACAATGAGCACGCAAAGGACCAGAGAGTCACTGCCTCTTCACCCGCGTTGCGGCCGTCCCCCCGTCCTGTCACTCCATTGGGTCAGCCTCCCTTCCGGAGTCCATGGTCCTTGGCCGGGCCCATCTGACCCCAGAGGAGTGCCAGCATCAAATCAACGCAGGGGCCTGGTCTATTGTGGCTCCACGGAACACTTGATGCCAAATTGCCCCGTTCAGCCAAAAAGATTCGGCCCATCAGTAGCCGTGGGGGGTCTGGTGGGTGGGTCTTCAACAAATCCCCCCAGTTGTTTAATTTTACCAGCCCTCATCCAACAACCCGGGGCTGAACTCAAGGTCTCTGCTCTAATTGATTTTGGAGTGGAGCAAAATTTTATTCATAAGCTGAAGATTCACACAAGGGCCCAACCATCCCTTTTAAATGTTTTGGCCCTTTCCGGCAGTAATTTGGCCCCGGTCACCCTTCAAACCGAGCCCGTTTCCATTGTCCTGTCAGGGAACCATCACGAGACTCTTCAGTTTTTCGTGCTGCCCATTTCATCCACACCCATTATTCCGGGTTACCCGTGGCTCCGCAAACACAACCCCCATAATAAGTTGGGATCAAAATTCACTCTCTTCCTGGAGCCCTTTTTGTCTTTCGTCGTGCCTCTGTTAAGCCGCATACTCGCCCACTCTTCCTATCTCCTCCCCTCTGGCTGAGCCGCTGGACCTCAGTCTCGTGTCCGAGGTCTATCATGACCTTGGGGAGGTCTTTAGTAAGTCTAGGGCCCTCTCTTTGCCACCTCACTGGTCCTACGACTGTGCCATAGACCTCTTCCCGGACGCACGAGGGAGGCGATGGACAGCTATCCCTCCCTAATCATAGGCTATATTGAAAAGGAAGGATTTTACCCTATTCTTAAAAAAAAAGATCGAGTCTGACTCCCGAACCCAGATTGGTAACTGGTTCCACAGGAAAGGAGCTCGATAGCAGAAGGCTCTGCCTCCCATTGTACTTTTGGAGAGTCTAGGTATTACAAGTAATCCAGCATTTTGGGAGCATAGTGCTCTGTTAGGATGATAGGGTAGTATCAGATCTTTTATATATAAGGGGGCCTGATTATTAAGAGCTTTGTAAGTGAGAAGAAGGATTTTAAACTTAATTCTAAGCTCTATGGGAAGCCAATGAAGGGAGGCCAGAACCGAAGAGATATGATCTCTCTTTCTAGAACCAGTGAAAACTCTTGCAGCAGCATTTTGGATCAACTGAAGACTTTTTAAAGATATTTTAGGACAATCTGATAATAACGAGTTACAATAATCTAATCTAGAGCTAACAAAAGCGTGGATCAGTTTCTCAGCATCATTCAGAGACAAGATGCTCCTAATCTTGGCAATATTGCGCAGATGATAGACTGCAGACTTAGAAACAAATTTAATATGTGAATTAAAGAACAGATCTTGGTCAAAAATAACTCCAAGGTTCCTCACAGAACTATTCAGAGTAAGAGTAGCGGCATCCAAATTAAGGGTTTGATTTGGAAAGGTATTTCTAAGGTTTTTTGGACCAACAAGAATGACTTCAGTCTTATCTGGGTTTAATAGCAGAAAATTACAAGTCATCCAAGCGTTGAGTTCCTTAAGACAGGGATCTAACTTGGCTAATTGATTACAATCATCAGGCTTCATTGACAGGTATAATTGTGTGTCGTCTGCGTAACAATGAAAATGTATACAGTGCTTTCTAATGATACTGCCTAACGGAAGCATATATAAACTAAAAAAGAGTAGGGCCTAACACAGATCCCTGTGGAACTCCGTGACTGAGCTTAGAGTTGGAAGAAAACTCATCATTGATGTGAACAAACTGAAGTCTATCGGACAAATAAGATCTAAACCACTGCAGCGAAGTTCCATTTAGTCCAACATAGTGTTCTAATCTATCAAGTAGAATATTGTGATCGATAGTATCAAAGGCTGCACTAAGATCTAAAAGGACAAGTCCATTATCAGATGCGATAAGGAGGTCATTAGTGACCTTCACTAAGGCTGTTTCAGTGCTGTGATGAACCTAGACTGAAACTCTTCAACTAAACCATTTCCCTGCAAGTGGTCAAACAATTGTGCAGCAACAACTCTTTCTAAGATTTTTGAAATGAAAGGCAGATTAGAGAATGGTCGATAGTTAGCCAAAACTCCTGGATTGAGCATTGGCTTTTTGAGTAAGGGTTTAATTACAGCAATTTTAAAAGCCTGCGGTACATAACCTAAAGTTAAAGAAGAATTCATTATATGAGGAATACGGCTACCAATAATTGGGAAAACTTTTTTAAATAACCTGGTAGGAATAGGGTCTAAAAGACAAGATGAAGGCTTGGATGAGAATATTTTATCTAACTCTAAAAGGTCAATTGGAGTAAACTTATCTGAACAGATATCAATTGAAGGAGCTGTAGTGGTTGCTGTTCTTAAGTTTACGGTGGGAAGAATCTGACTGATTTTATCTCTAATAGATAAAATTTTATGATTGAAAAAGTTCAAAAAGTCCTGACTAGAAAGCTCTAGGGGCATGCAAGGATTGACCCAGTCCTGACTCTTTGTCAGCCTGGCTATAGAGTTGAAAAGAAACCTGGCATTATTCTTACTCTCTTCTATTAATGCAGAGTAATTACTTGTTCTAGCTTTTCAAAGAGATTTTTTTATAAATTAAGAGATGACTTCTCCACGCGAAATATAATTCATCTAAATTAGTGGAACGCCACTTTCTTTCTAATTGACAAGTCTTCTGTTTTAAGCTACGAGTTTCTGTGTTAAACCAAGGGGTTAGAAATCTCTGGTTAGACTTTTTCTTTTTTAAAGGGGCCACCAAATCTAGAGTCTGATGAAGAGAGGCTGTAACACTATCTACCATGCTATCAATTACGGAAGGAGCAGGCTCTCCATCTTTTATTTCCGTTGTGTTGACCCATGGTATAGAGGAGAAGATCTGCAAAAATTTGGTAACAACTGTCATGGAGTGGTCCTCGCGGACCGCTAATGAGATGCTATAGGCAGCCGTAGAGTTTGCACATTTATTAAAGAAGACATACACTACAAAATAATGAGCCTCGTTGGGCAAAACACAAATAAAGGCTTCACTAGACACTGACGATAAGCTGAAGACTAGGAAGACTGATGGGAGACAAGGATACAACACTCACATACCAAAAGCAAGGGCAGAATCTAACGCCGAAAGGAACTGGCTTCAGACGTAAGGAACCCAGTCTGGATAAGGCAAGGCCGCAGCCCCGAGTGACAGGAGCTGCTCCCTTAAATAGGGCAAGATAATTAATCAGTTATGAGGGTGTCATCAGCTGAATCAGCACCAGCTGTGCCGCTTGGCTCTGACAGCCAGAAGCCCTGCAGAGACGCTGTCAGAATAAGAGCTCAGAGAGCCCACCAGAACTAAATACAGAATGGGAGGAAAATACTGCATGACCCGAGCGCGGACAAGATCGGCGCTCAGACCATGACAGTACTCCCCCCCGAAGGACGCACTCTGGGCGTAAACATAACATCCAATCCTCCCCCCCACTCAAAAGGCTACAAAATCCCACCCAGGGCGGGTGGAGGGGGAAAAAGGCTCGGCGGGCAAGAGTCAAAAAAAAAAGGAAAAAAAACCACCAAGGAAAGGAACCGGAGAAAAAAAACAATGACAAGGGCCAATACAGAACAAATATGAGCATGGTGCACAACAGAGCAAGGAAACAAAACCCACAAATATATTCCATAATGCACAAGTAGAAGACAGAACAAAGAATGCAAATAACAGATACAAGGTGAAACAACCATAATACACAGGCGTCTCAACCAGAGAAAGGGAAAACAAAATCACGCTAAATAGCGGCAAGACATACAGTAGACAGTTCCACAAATCCAAATAAACTGACAGGGGCGACAAAAGTGCATATACAGACTACAGCAGGGGAAAATGAAAGAAGGAAAAAAAAACACGCTGAAGAGCGGCAAAATACAAACAGTTCAATATAGTTCATAAACCAAAACACAAGCACATCCCAAATATTTCAGGGAAAGGGAAGAGGAGAAAAAAAAACACAGGGATGACGGCAGGCAGAGCACAATGGAATAAGGAAAAAAAATAATAGTTCAGGTGGTCTACCCGCATCTAGCATCCAGATCGCAGGCAGGGGAACAAGGGTGAGTTCAGGCGGCCTAACACAGTCCCCGGCCCGGAGAAACAGCACCTCTGGCGGCTGGACCAGGTCGCCAAACAGAGAGTTCAGTTTGTCGGGTGGCCGACCCAGAACGCCGAACTGGCAAAGGAGTCTCCCAGGCGGCTGACCCGTGTCAAAAGGCCACCAGGACCGAAGGGAAGAGCTCGGAGGCAGCCTCCCTACCGAAAGGAATAATGAGGGAGAGCCGGGATCGAGTAAGGAAAATCCCAACGGCACCAGGTGGAGGAGAAATGGGATCGGGGAAACAATGAGGGGCCAGCCCGGCGTCGATCGGCAGAGGATCTGCAGCTCCTTCTCCGAACTCCACACAGACTGGCACTGCGCTTTTGTTAGATCCCAAGCGGGACCGTGCTGCACCCACAACGGACCCCGACTGGGCCGGAACCACACCCACGACGGACCCTGATTGGGTCAATGTAGCATCCACGATGGACCCCGACTGGGCCGGAACCACACCCATGATGGACCCCGATTGGGTCAGAGCTCCACCCATGACAGACCCCGACTGGGCCGGTGCCGCACCAGGGACAGCCTCCAAACCCGAACCCGGAACCTCCAGAACAGCGACCGGAATTGACTCAACACCGGTGACCCTGGGAGAAGTCTCAGGAGAAGAAAGAGAACCGGGATCAGGATCACCGGCAGCGACAGAGCCCAGCGAGACAAGCTTGGATGCAGCGGACGGCTGCACCCGGCTTGTCTCCCCGAGAGACAGGCAAAAATGCTCCAGAATAGACAGGAGAAAGACAAAATAGAGCACTTGCCTGATCTTGAATTCTGCTGCCGTCCAGGACTTCGGCAATCCGGGTTCAGCGAGTAGAAGGTCCTCCTCTGGTTCCCACTCGGCTACGGCGGGCTCCACAGCCGGCATGATGGTGTCCACAGTCCGGGGATTCCCTGACGCTAATGTCCACGCCGAGGGCCCGCACGGCATGGTGGCAGGGGATCCATGACCTGCCGGGTCGGACTGTCCCTCTGTGGAGACCGGGGGATGCTTGCTCGTCGCCGCAGGCCCCTTTCTCGTTTGACGGCGTAGACCTGGCACCGAAGAACACTCAGGGGAAGGAGACACAAAGGTAGCAGGTTCATAATTAATCACTGCAGCAGGTGGAGGGAGCTCAGGCAACTGTGAACCCCGAACTCCACCCCCAGGGATCAAACAAGGCAATTCACCCAGTGAAGGAAAAGAACGAAAAGACACTTTCCTGATCCGCTGAGGGCCGATGGAAGCTGCTGTGGTGGGCTTGGTTCTTCCCTTTCCCCGCTGGATGGTGACGGAGGGCCCCCCAGGAAGACGAGGAGGAGCCGTTCGCTCAGGATCGCTGACGGGCATCGCCGGAGCAGGACGAGGAGGAGGGAGGAACAGCCGAGGCGGGCCGGGGATGAGGCACATACAACCCGGAGGTGGCAGCGGCTGTCTTACCCCTCTGACGAGATGCAGAGGCTGCAGCTGGCTGGGAGACAGAGTTCGTGCGGCTACCTGGAACAAGATCCGGACGGGGTTCTTGCTGAGGATACACCGGGGGAATCCTGGCTAACGTCTTTCTTCGCTGGGGATGACCCCTGGGAGGTGCGAACTCCTGGACTGGATGAAGGACAGGAATGGGATCCCGAGGCGAGGAGCGAGGATGCCTCCTCTTCGGCTTCCTGCTGGAATTTCCCTCCAGCCCACAGAGCTTCTCCCGGTGAGCAGAGATGTCCGCCATCCTCGCCGTGATTTCAGGGTGGTCGGCGTTGCGAGGATGGCGGTTAATAGTCGCCTCAGCGAGGTCCAGGTACCAGCGCGAGCCGCTGGGAACAGGGTGACTACGAGCGCTGGAGAGGATCCCATCGAGCTCGATGAGAGCCATGACTAGCTCGTAGCCTAAACTCATGACATAGCCCTTGGGTGGTGACGCCATCTCCCAGCACACTGGTATGTGCAAAAGGAAAAAACTACAAGCCCAAACAGTGCAAACTCACGGTCGCCGGCGTCTTGTTGTGGCTGCGACCTACTGTCATGGAGCGGTCTTCGCGGACCGCTAATGAGACACTATAGGCAGCCGTAGAGTTTGCACATTTATTAAAGAAGACATACACTACAAAATAATGAGCCTCGTTGGCCAAAACACAAATAAAGGCTTCACTAGACACTGACGATAAGCTGAGGACTAGGAAGACTGATGGGAGACAAGGATACAACACTTACATACCAAGAGCAAGGGCGGAATCTAACGTCGAAAGGAACTGGCTTCGGACGTAAGGAACCCAGTCTGGATAAGGTGAGGTCGCAGCCCCGAGTGACAGGAGCTGCTCCCTTAAATAGGGCAAGATAATTAATCAGCTGATGAGGGTGTCATCAGCTGAATCAGCACCAGCTGTGCCGCTTGGCTCTGACAGCCTGTAGCCCCACAGAGATGCTGTCAGAATAAGAGCTAAGAGCGCCCACCAGAACTAAATACAGAATGGGAGGAAAATACTGCATGACCCGAGCGTGGACGAGATCGGTGCTCAGACCATGACAACAGCGTCATCTGAAAGACATCTGCTATAGTAATACTTTTCTTTAGGAGTAAAATAATCATAAATAGTGAAATCAAAGGTTAACAGACAATGGTCTGACAGTACAGGATTATGAGGAGACACAACCAGATTTTCTATTTCTATACCATAAGTCAGAACAATGTCCAATATGTGGTGGAGATAATGGGTAGAATTTTCTACTTTCTGGGAAAATCCCATTGAGTCTAAAATTGTATTGAATGCCTTATTAAGACAGTCCCTATCTACATCAACATGTATATTAAAATCCCCTACTATAATTATTCTATCTGATTTCAGCACTAAATCAGCTAAAACTTCAGCAAATTCCCCTCATGGATTGTCACCTTATCGTGGCGGGGGGGTTGCGTGCCCCAGTGATCCCAGGAGCTATGTTGTCCGGGGCAATTTGCCTCTGATAGGGTCACCCAAGACAAACTGGTCCTGGGTGAAGGGCCAGACTAAGAACAATCCAACAGACTCTCATGATAAATTCTAGATCAAGGATTCAGTGTACCCTGCCCGGTATAGGGTTACCAGGGCCCCACCCTGGAGCCAGGCCTGGGGGAGGGGCTTGATGGCTAGTGTCTGGTGGCCGGGTTTCCACCCATGGGACCCGGCCGGGCTCAGCCTGAAGGAGTTACATGGGTTCACCCTCCAGTGGGCTGACCACCTGCAGGAGGGATCATGGGGTCCGGTGCTATGTGGATTAGGTGGCGGTCAAAGGCGGAGACCTTGGCAGACTGATCCCAAGCTTTCTAAACTGGCTTTTGGTATGTGGAATGTCACCTCTCTGGTGGGGAAGGAGCCTGAGCTGGTGTATGAGGTTGAGAGATACCGGCTAGATATAGTCGGCCTCACCTTAACACACAGCTCCGGTTCCGGAACCAGTCTCCTGGAGAGGGGCTGGAGCTTGGCCTTTTCTGGAGTTGCCCTGGGTGAGAGGCGACAAACAGGGGTGGGTATTCTTCTATCCCCCCACCTTGCTGTCTCTATATTGGAGTTTTCCCCGGTGGATGAAAGGGTTGTTTCCCTGCGCCTTCGGACTGGGAAATGGGTCTTGACCATCATTTGTGCATATGCATCAAATGATGTTTCAGAGTACCCACCCTTTTTGGAGTGTGTGACTGGGTGCTGGAGGGTGCTCCTCTTGGAGACTCTATTGTCCTACTGGGGACTTCAATGCGCATGTGGGCAACGACAGTGAAACCTGGAGGGGGGTGATTGGGAGGAACGGCCTGCCCGATCTGAACCTGAGTGATGTTCAGTTATTGGACTTCTGTGCTAACCACAGTTTGTCCATAACAAACACCATGTTCAAGAATAAGGGTGTCCATATGTTCACCTGGCACCAGGACACCTTAGGTCGCAGGTTGATGATCGATTTTGTTATCGTGTCATCAGACCTGCGACCGTATGTCTTGGACACTCGGGTAAAGAGAGGTGCAGAGCTGTCAATTGATCACCACCTGGTGGTGAGTTGGATCCGATGGCAGGGGAGGATGCCATTCAGACCTGGTAGACCCAAACGTATAGTGAGGGTGTGCTGGGAACATCCGGCTGAGGCCCCTGTCCGGGAGGTCTTCAACTCCCACCTCCGGAAGAACTTCAACCACATTCCGAGGGAGTCTGGAGACATGGAGTCTGAATGGGCCATGTTCTCCACCTCTATTGTTGAAGCAGTGGCCCAGAGCTGCGGCCGCAAGGTGGTCGGTGCATCTAGTGGTGGCAACCCCCAAACCAAGTGGTGGACACCATTGGTGAGGGGGACCATTAAGCTGAAGAAGGAGTCCTATCAGGCTTGGTTGGCTTGTGGGACTCCCGAAGCAGCTGAGGTGTACTGGCAGGCCAAGCGGAGTGCAGCTCAGGTGGTTGCTGAAGCAAAAACCCGGGTATGGGAGGAGTTCGGTGAGGCCATGGAACAAGATGTTCGGTCGGCCTCAAAGATATTCTGGCAAACTGTCTGGCAGCTCAGGAGGGGGAAGCAGCTCCCTGTCCACACTGTGTATGGTGCGGATGGGGCGCTGTTGACTTTGACTGGGGATATCATCAGGCAGTGGAAGGAATACTTTGAGGATCCCCTCAATCCCATTGATACGCCTTCCACAGAGGAAGCAGGGCTTGTGGACGAGGGTGGTGGCTTGCCTATCACAGGGGCTGAGGTCACCAAGGTTGTTAAAAATCTCCTTGGTGGCCAGGCCCAGGGGGTGGACAAGATTTGCCCTAAGTACCTCAAGGCCTTGGATGTTGTAGGGCTGTCATGGTTGACACGCCTCTGCAACATTGCGTGGAGGTCGGGGGCAGTGCCTTTGACATGGCAAACTGGGGTGGTGGTTCCTCTCTTCAAAAAAGGGGACCGGAGGGTGTGCTCCAACTTTAGAGGGATCACACTCCTCAGCCTCCCTGGGAAGGTCTAGGCCAAGGTACTGGAGAAGAGAGTCCGGACGTTGGTGGAACCTCGGATTAAGGAGGAGCAATGTGGTTGTCGTCCTGGCCGTGGCACATCGGACCAGCTCTTTACCCTCTCGAGAATTCTCGAGGGTTCGTGGGAGTTTGCCCAACCAGTTTACATGCATTTTGTGGACTTGGACAAGGCATTCGACCGTGTCCCTCATGGTTTTTTGTGTGTGTGTGTGTGGGGGGGGGGTGCTTTGGGAGTATAGGGTATCTGGTTTGTTGTTACAAGCTATTCGGTCTCTGTATGACCGTTGTGAGAGTTTGGTTCATATTGCCAACACTCGGTCGGACTCATTACCAGTGAGAGTTGGACTCCGCCAGGGCTGCCCTTTGTCACCGACCTTGTTCATAATTATTATGGACAGGATTTCTAGGCGCAGCCAGGGAATGGAGGGTGTCATGCTTGGTGACCACAGGATCTCATCTCTGTTGTTTGCAGATGATATTGTCCTGTTGGCTTCATCCAGCAATGACCTATAGTTCTTGCTGGGACGGTTTGCCGCTGAGTGTGAAGCGGCTGGGATGAGAATCAACACCTCCAAGTCCAAGTCCATGGTCCTCAGCCGGAAAAAGGTGGATTGTCCTCTTTGGGTTGGGGACAGGCTCCTGCCCCAAGTGGAGCAGTTTAAGTATCTTGGGGTCTTTTTTACGAGTGAGGGGAGAATGGAGCGAGAGACTGACAGCATCTGCAGTGATGCGGACGTTGTACCGGTCTGTTGTGGTGAAGAGGGAGCTAAGTTCTCAGGCAAAGCTGTTGATTTACCAGTCAATCTACGTTCCTACTCTCACCTATGGTCACGAGCTTTAGGTAATGACCGAAAGAACGGGATCGCGGATACAAGTGGCTGAAATGAGCTTTCTTCGTAGGATTGCTGGACTCACCCTCAGAGACAGGGTGAGGAGCCCAGTCATCTGGGAGAGGCTCAGAGTAGAACCGCTGCTTCTCCACATTGAAAGGAGTCAGTTGAGGTGGTATGGGCATCTGATTAGGATGGCTCCTGGACGCCTCCCACTTGAGGTGTTTCAGGCATGTCCCACTGGGAGGAGACCCCAGAGCAGACCCAGGACTATGTCTCCCAGCTGGTCTGGGAACGCCTTGGTATCCTCTTTGAAGAGCTGGAGCAGGTGGCTGGGGAGAGGGAAGTTCAATTCAATTCAATTCAACTTTATTTATAAAGCGCCATTTCACAACAACAGTCATCTCATAGCACTATCAACTGTAGGAGGAACCCCCACAGTTGCAGAAAGACCCCAGCAATCAGGCAATCCCCTGTGAGCAAGCACTTGGCAACGGTGGAGAGGAAAAAACTCCCTTTTAACAGGAAGAAACCTCCAGCAGAACCAGGCTCAGGGAGGGGCAGTCATCTGCTGCGACTGACTGGGGGGTGAGGGGACAGAGAAGATGAAAAGAACAGACATGTAGAGAGCAAACAGCACGATGGGGACTCAATCTATGGGAGAAAACAAACAGATGTTAATGACCAGCCAAAAAAAAAAATTTCATTGAGAGTGAAGAAAGGAGTGAGGCCCAGTGCATTATTGGAGGTCCACCGGCTGACTAAACCTATTAGCAGCATAACTAAGGGAGGGTTCAGAAACACATGATCCCTCCCTAATTGTAGGCTATATCACTTAGTCTTATCCTACACTTTATTACATGTATAGTTTATTTCTCTTATCTTATCATGTTTAATGTTGCAGCATTGTACCGAGACAAATTCCTAGTTTGTGTACTACATGAACAATGGCAATAAACCTGATTCTGATTCTGATTCTGATTCTGATTCTGATTCTGAAAAAGGTAGGTTTTAGCCCTATTCTTAAAAACAGAGATCGAGTCTGACTCCCGAATCCAGATTGGCAGCTGGTTCCACAGGAGAGGAGCTTGATAAATGAAGGCTCTGCCTCCCATTGTACTTTTGGAGATTCTAATTATTACAAGTAATCCTGCATTTTGGGAGCGTAGTGCTCTGTTAGGATAATACGGTAGTATCAGATCTTTTAAATAAAAAGGAGCCTGATTGTTTAGAGCTTTGTAAGTAAGAAGAAGGATTTTAAACATAATTCTAAACTCTATGGGATGAGTTTAGAATTAAGCAGAAGTCTGGGCTGTCTGCTTGAACTGCTGCCTCTGTGACCTGGAGCTCCAGAAAAGCGGTAGAATATGGATGGATGGATGGATTTCAGCACTAAATCAGCTAAAAATTCAGCAAATTCTGATAAAAACTCTGAGTAGGCCGAGGGAGGACGGTAAACTATGTCAAAGAAAATTGGGTTTAAGCTAAGATTGCTAACATGCCCCATACTGAGGACCAGGCCCTCAAAGGAATTAAAACATGATTTTTGCTTTATATTAACTAGTAATTTAGAATGAAAAATTGCCGCTACTCCACCTCCACGACCAGAACTTCTGGGATTATGATAGTTTAGATAATCAGAAGTTGATTCATTCAAACCAGCATAATCATCTTGCCCTAGCCAAGTCTCTGTAAGGGATATTAAATCAATCTTATGATCAATTAATAGATCATGAACTGGTAGAGACTTGGGAGTTAGAGACCTAATATTTAACAAACCACATTTAATTTTTAAATTATGAGGAGAAACAGAGGCCAAATTATTAAATGTGGACTCTTGAGGTTTGATTTGAGTTTTACCAACATTTTGTTTAATCACTTTGGGATGTTTATGTATTATATTTTTGTTAACTTTGGGGGGGAATAGACAAAGGTTCTCTCAGGGGGAAGACAGTGGCAAAGTTGAGGGGTGGCGGATGAGGAGGAGCTGCAGAAAGACGTGTATTTATCAAGTTGTGTTGTATTTGTCTTGGGTTATAATATTTTGGGTAACGGGAGACAGACAATCTCTGTGGGGTTATAAATTGAAGACTGATCTAAACAGTGAGGATTATTTGGATTAATAGGATTAACATGAGAAGTGGAAACAAAAAAGGGCTGGTTGGCAGACCCAGGAACTTTGAAATGAGTTAACGCACCAAATTTCAGTCACTGTATTAAAAAACGCTGAATGGAATAGAACAGATTGTCCCTTAAAACATGTGCACCAAGTCTATTTGGATGGATGCCATCTGGCTTCATAAGTGATGGGTGGTTCCAAAACAGTTTGAAATTGTCTACAAAACCAATGTTAAAAGTAGGACATGTAGAACACAACCAAGTATTAAGACTGACAGTTCTGCTAAATCAATTTAATCCAGATTAAATTTTTTCAATCGTCATTCAGCACAAATTTAGAGCTCAAATATGTTTTGTGGCTCCAGTTCTGGTGAAGAATTGTTCAAGTGGGTCTTTCCAAAATAAAGGTTGCTGACCCCTGCCCTATATACTCCTGACAGAAAAATAACACTTAACTCTTTAACTGACTGCATTAATTTTGTGCTTGGAGGTCAGCAGACAGATGGTGTCTAAGGACCTCTTGGGAATGTGATATTTTACCAAAGGGCACCTGAGCATGAAAATCAATGTTAGCTATTCTAACTGCACTCAACCCCATCTATAAAATGCTCAAGACTTCAAAAGCATATTTGATATTATTGAAGAGATTTCTACTGCTGCTCCTGTCAAGCATACACCCACCTTCTTCTTCCCTTTTTTCAGCTATTCATGTATTCATAGTAGCGATACTCTTGGTAGTCTGGGAAGAACAATGGGATTGAGCCAAACTGTCATGTCACTACTGAAATAATGTCAGTCAGTATCACGCACTGACTCTGAATCATTCACCTTGAGGTGCACATCGCATCAATATTGTTTCTCTGTTTCATTTTCCTCCAAGCACTCTGTGAGTTCTCTCTTTAATAGCACTGGGAGACAAGTCAGCTTAAAAACGCCACTCATCTGGCAGATGTGTCACCGAAAAACAAGCCAGTGCCACATCATCCTTTTGCACCAAACATCTGCCAAACACACTCACACACGGACCTCCCAGAGCCTTCCTGCACGTGATGTTAGTGTGAAGTGGCAGGTGGTTCACACCTGCTGCTGCACACAATTAGCAAATGAGATCACGACTAGCACTTTTATATTGTGTTGGAAGAGGCCTGGCAGAGAAAAGTGGGAGCAGTTAAAAAAAGACAGTGTTCAGGTATGTTCACTGGCCATTGAATGCAAATATAAATAAAACATACTGTTAGAATATTCTGTACAAATAAATACAATGAAGAGGAAGAGGCAGCAGTAAAGTCTCTGAGAAAATGACATTGGGCCTACTGCAGAGATGGTTGAATGAACATATGGGCCATAAAAGAGTGATTGACAGTGGTAATGAATGAATTGATAAGTGTGTGGAGTAGATGGGCTGCTTACTGGACCAGAATTCCAGTGCTTTATTGGAAGTCAGAAGAAAATACTTCTATTGTCTTCCCATTGTAAAAGACCCTTAAAGGGCTCACTGACTGAAAAATGTTGTGTTTTTGTAGGTTTTAACATCCTTGTAGGTTTTAACCTTAAAAAAATTACAATACAATGCTGCCATGACTGTGGAGTTTCCAAACAACCATCTGGCACTTGCAGAGCACACAAGCACCACAGCAAAGCAATGCTCTGCCGGGACACGAGCTATATACAGCTGCCCAAAAGCAGACCACAAGTTCCCACTGGTGTTTAAGTCCTTATAATATCCAAGGGGTCATTCCATATGAATTCAACCAAAAGTCCCATTGGCAAAGCAATGAGTTCATAATGCAAGGATATCTGCTGATGATCATTTTAGTGTTGTTAGCAAAGAGCAACCAGCAGCTGAAGTTGATAATGCTGAATTACAGCTAGGAAAATATGTTTCATGCATTTACGAATGGTTTGTAGGCTATATTGTTGAGCGCTCAAATGAAAATGGCAGTGTATTTGCCAAATTGATGAAGCTGTCGAAAACTGGACTTCTCTCATGGCCAGCTTCAGAACGCCTGCTGGGTGCCATTCCAGAACATAATATGCATTGTGTCTGCACCAGAGCTTCAAGGGCAAAGTTCAAGACTTTATAAGCTTGTTCCTCACGACACGGAACTAATTCAGAAGAAGCGCCCATCTTTTGGATAATTAGCTCATTACTTTGTCAGTACTCCAAATCTATTTTATATCCAATTTATAGATAGGACTCGTTACAGAATAGATACAGTTACTGTCAAGTTAAATATTTGAGAAAAATATCTGAATATGAAGGAGGAGAGAAAACAAGCTGATTTTTTGAGTAAATGATTATATGATATGTACAATTATGTAGAAAAAGTTTCATTACCATGGATAGTTGCTCATATGGTGAATTTGCCAATCAAAAATTGGTCGGGGCAAAACTGTCAGTCATCATGTCTGATTACATCTCTTTTCTCCTGTCTTTAATGTGCAGCAGTGTCTCTCCAAAAAAGTCTGAACAAACAAATCAACAAGGTGCAGCATCTAAATATATCCAGGCTGATCTGGATGTTTATGGATCATTTTCTCTCTAGCACAAGGGTGTCAAATGTATGGACCGCGGGTCAAATCTGGCCTGCCACAGAGTCCAAACTGACCCACGGGATGAACTTGCAAAGTGTGAAAATTAAATAATGTAATACACGAGCAGCACTTCTTCAATAAAATAACTGCTATTCCCAATTTGTCCATTTGGGGACGCACAAGAGTAGCAGACACAAATATGATTCTGAATTTCCACTGAGGAAGTCAGTCATGCAGGTTGGGAGGACGGGATTTCTTCCAGAAAGACACCAAGGCAAACTTTTCCCACCTGCCTCTGTTATTATCCCTTCTCGCCCATCGCTAAAAATATGCAACAAGTCTTTTTTTTATGGATGCCAGATCCAGCACACACTGAAATGTCATGATATTTACTGTATTTAATAACTGTTCTTTAAAAATACATTTACCCCCATGTCTCACAGCTCGGCGGGTGCTGAAGGGGGTCTCTGCCTTTTGCTGGATGTTTTTACTGTGCGAACATGTTTTTCTTGTCACAAATTTTTTTGTACATCTTCAAAACAAGAGAAGCTGCTGGTGTCTTGCCAAAAAGTGATGGGCCACCAGAAACTGACTGGCTCGCTGCGGGAGCACGCCTCGCTCGGCTAAAGCTGTTTCTCTTCTGTCTGATGGCTGCTTTTGAGCAAAGCAAACATAACTTTTTGCCCATGCAATTAGCGAAGGTATGTCTGTTTAATGCGGTGTGGGATTAGTCATAATTTTAGCCCTATGAGTTTTGTGTTATCAAATATGACATTTTGTTCTGTAGCAGCTTTTAATGTTTTCCCTTATATATTAAGAAAAGTGCGCTGAAATTAACAAAATCCATGTATAATGATGTAAAAGACAATAAAGCTTTTCTTTCCCATAAAAAATAGTGTTTGTGCATTATTTACCTCCTATAATTATATACTGTAAGTAGAATCCATAAAATGTATGCTTCATATGCCAAAAATTCATTAAGGCTCTCAATTTGGATTCAAGCATTTTATCTGCCAAAAATTACTTGATTTTTTTGTACTTTATTGATCCCCAGAGTGGAAATTCAGGGCATCCACCTGGATGGATGAAGCAGCCATGGTACAATGCTATCCCTTCACAATTCACACACACATTCACACCTAGGGCCACTCCAGAGTCTCCAATTAACCTAACTTGCATGTTTTTGGCCTGTGGGAGGAAACCAGAGAAATCCCGGAGTAAACCCACGCAGACACGGGGAGAACATGCAAACTCCACACAGATCACTGTTGGTCAGGGGCTGGGATCGAACCCAGGATCCCATGGCCAAGAGTGAGTTGCTAATCACTGCTCCACAAGATTGAATTGTGAAAACCGTAATATAACTTGTTCTGTCCAACTTGTGAATAGTCTCAAAGGGTTGTTATAGCTTATAAATACATTATTTCACCTGCCAAAAATTGATTAAAGATCTTAATGTTGATTGAAACATTTTTTATGCTTTAAAAATAATTTAATTTGGTTGTTAAGGGTTAAATTGTGAATATAATACTGTAGCTTGCTCTGTCACAGTTGTGAATAGCCTCAAAGGGCTGGTATAGCTTATAAATATGTTATTTCACCTGCCAAAAATTGATTAAAGGTCTTACGGGCAGATTTACTAATGTGCTGCACCATCGCAAAACCCTGTTTTGGCATTAAAAAACTACTGCTGAGATCTACTAAAGGGTGCAGGGCAAAATTAGCGGAGGAAAGATGTGGACTATGTTAATTTTGCGCCTGGCCTCATTGCATATGTATTTGTGGGAGTTGTCATGTCAATGAGCAAATTTGAGGGAGGGGAGTATTTAAATGACTGGTGCAAGGTGATTTAGGAAGGTTTGCGGTTGTCAGTATCCTGTTAAATGCACCAGGATTTAATGCCCCCAAAAATTCTTCTCTTAACTCATCTGCGCCTGACATGAAAGTGATCGTTGGTGCCAGGAGGAGACACTGGCGAGAACAGAGGGCACGTGGCAGAAACTTCTCTCTGCCCGTGACTTTATTTGACATGACAGAAGAACAGATTAAATGAATATCAACATTCTCACAGAGATCAGTGTTATGCTGAACTGGACATCAGCCGGCAGTTTTTTTTAAAATTTCATTTGTTTATAGTGTATGTAGCCTACTACATGAATTTGCATCCATAAAATAGGATACAACAGGAGCCCTTCCTACCTGCAGTGGACATACAAATGGTGTCAGCCGATAGTGACTTTTTTCTCTTTTTTGAGGTTCAGACTCGGACTCTGGAGGTTTCCTATCAGCTTCCCCTTGCTCTTGAAGCAAAATCTTCCACACTGCCAACTTTGTGCATTTTTTTCCTCTACCCATATTTCTATATTTACAGTATTTCTTTTCGCTGTGTATAAAATAGCAACTCAGTTCCCTCTTCTCTCTATTTCTCTCTCCCAGTTCTGGATACACAATATAGGAGGAAAACAGCAATGAGACTATTAATTAAAAGGGTGCACAGATCCATAGAAATGTCCTCCAAAATTGCAACACCATAACTCAGTGGAATTTATAAAAAGTTGTGAACTGGGAGACCTGTAGATTTTGTTCAAGCAAATTTATTCCCATAATAAAACCCCAGAGTCTCCATCAGACCATCTTGAAGGTTCTAGTGTTAATAAAATAAACACAATGGTCAAATAATCAATCAGTTTATTCATGAGTAGTAATCTGTCATGATAGATGAAAATCTAAATTTTGAAAGATTCCATTTTCATAAAGAACACAGACGAGAGAGAGGTCATTGAAACTGTTAAATCATTTAAAAGTAAAACATCTACGGATTGTGATGGTATTGACATGCTCTTAGTCAAAACTATCACTGAATTCTTAGTGAAGTCACTGACGTATATTTGTAACCTGTCTCTCCAAACAGGTATATTTCCCAATGCAATGAAAGTAGCTAAAGTAATTCCGATATACAAGACAGGTGACAGAGGGGAATTTTCAAACTATAGACTATTGCTGCAATTTTCCAAGATACTTGAAAAAATATTCTGTGTGAGAATTGACAACTTCATAATGAAGAATAATTTATTGTGTGAGCAGCAATATGGGTTCAGACACAAGAGGACAACTGCATTTGCTCTAATGGAATTTATAGAAAAAATATCAACTGCCGTTGAAAATAAAGAGTATTCAGCTGGGGTATTCCTGGATCTTAAAAAAGCATTTGATACAGTGGATCATAATTTATTATTAAAAAAACTACAAAATTGTGGCGTTGGGGGGTAGCACTGCCCTAGTTATGTAGTTACTTAAAGAATAGATATCAGTATATATGTGTTGGTAACAAAAACTCACAGTTACTGAAGGTTACTTGTGGAGTCCCACAGGGTTCAGTTTTGGGGCCACTGTTATTCAATATGTATATAAATGATATATGTAAAGTTTCGGAAAAAATGGATTTAATATTGTTTGCCGATGACACTAATTTATTATGCAGTGGAAGCAATTTGGAACAACTTTTGGATACACTCGGAAAGTAATTAGGAAAGCTTAAACTGTGGTTTGATTCAAACAAATTAACGCTAAATTTAAGTAAGACAAAATTTAGGGAACCAACAAACCCACTTTTTCTTAAATTAAAAGCTCTCAAGTTGAAAGATCTGGTTGACTTTAAAATTGCAGTAATAATGTTTAAGAATCTGTCACTGCCCGCAAATATCAAAAAGTTGTTCCAAATAAGGGAGAAACAATATAATTTCAGAGGAACATGTATATTTCAAAAACCTTCAGTGAGAACTACCACCAAGCAACACTGTGTGTCAGTGCAAGGAGTCAGATTGTGGAATGCTTTTGGACCTGAATTAAAATCATGTACAACGCTTGGACAATTTAAACAAAAACTAAAGGAAGAAATACTCCAAACATACAGTATATACAAGCTGACATGTAAAATCACATAAGATAAGATAAGATAAGCCTTTATTAGTCCCACAACGGGGAAATTCCAGGATTGCAAGGATTGTCATATTCAGTCTGTGTTGTGTTGTTGTTTAGTTTTTTGTCATGTTTTGTCTTAGCTTTGTTCTGAATTGTAATTGCTCTTGTTTTGTTTTTTCTTTTGAATTCTTGGATGGAATATGGGTGGTCAATATAAGCCGCGACTTCAGCCATCACCCATTTCGGATAACTTATGTTGAACTGTATAATCAGAGGAGTTGTTGTTTAATTTGACCTTGTAAGATGTTTTTTTTCCCCCTTTGTTGTATAATTCTGTTCCTTTCTTTTAATCTTTACTTTTAATCCAAAATAAAGATTCATTCATTCATTCAATTTGTTATGTTGTCAACCATGCGTCACATCCAACAGCGGCTCACACCGCTGCCTTTTCTGTATGTGCAGCGCATGTGGAGAGCAGAGAACCATGCTGCAGCTTTCTGCTTATCCTCCAACTCTCAGAAAGACATGGACAGATCCAGAAAAAGTACAATCACAGAGAGAAAATGCAGAGAAAAAAAAATCATAGAAAGTTTAATTCTGTGTGGACAAACTCATTTGTGTTCATGTATGGTTGTTATGTGGTGAGAATTTCTCTACAAGAACACAAACAAGGAGAAAAAACAGCTGCCTCATTAGTGTCTAAAGGTCCATAAAAATTCTTAAATGTGATTATCTAAAATCAACACCTTAATTGTCCTTAAAAATGAGAAACAATCCTTGAATCCCTGCTCAATAACCTTAAAACTAATCGCTTGCACTATAAATGCTGGATCTACAGACATGACTGAAGTCTGAATTACAGAAGTGTAAATTTATTTTCACCATCATAACTCAATATTTCCCAAGTTATGTAAAAATAAAAGTCCTCTACAAGCAATTCCATTTTGAGAATAGTTGTTTCTGTTATGTGCTTTTATTGTGAAACACAGCAAAGCCTTCTCTGCTGGCCTAAACACTATCAGAATTACATTTACAACCTACATTATTATATTTGCTCCATGAGGATGTATTAAGTTATTCCCAATAGTCTATTCTCTTCATTTTGTAGCTTTTCTCTTGGTTGCACTCCTTCCAGTACTGTAATGCATGTTAGAGTTTTTTTGTCCAATCATATTTCAGCCATCTGTGTTGCCAGGGTCAAGCAAATCTGCCTTGGGCCTTCAGGAATTGTGTGCTCTGTAGGCTAAATTAACCGTTAAACCAGTCCTGTTGCTTTAACCAATCAGATGTCTTCTGTACGTCCAGGGGTACGCATAGAAGGCATTCGAGAACGTCAACATTTTCACGTCTTTTGATTGGATGGTTAGACTCCTCCACCCACAATGCAGAGGATCCTAGCTAGCAAAATGCCAGTGCAAGGACTTGCTTAAACAGCTACAATACACTGTATCTTTTTAAATATAATAGCTGTTTTTCAACCCACAATGGCTGACAGGGGAGAGGAAAATGATTTGGTTGCTGATATTTTTAAAAAATGAATTTTCCAGACAGACTTTAAGAAAAGCTGGTCATTGTGAAGAGAGGTCGGCCAACCCCGAAGCTAGCATGCCCGTCTCAGCCGGGGAAAGGGTTTGTCCATCACTTCCATATTAGCAGTGAGCGGTATCCTTGGATTGCAGGCTCCGAGGAGTGCTGTAAATTATCTTGCTGGGTATGCCTCTTGTTTGCAACTGATCGAGTAGATACTTGGAGCCAGACAGGGTTTGCAAACTTGAGCTGTCTACTGTCACACCATGACGATTTAGGCAGCATTTGTCAAATATCTAAAAATTGGTCTGAAACACTGGCATACGCCAAAATTTTCACTTTTGGCTATATACATTGCGTATCCATAACGACTTGGACATATACATAACATATTAGTAACTTATATAGAATATTTCCATAACTTATAAGTAACGTAAACCAACTAATGCTTAGCGTGTTACCGACATTCACAACTTAGAACAGAATAGGCTTTATTGTCACTGTACAGTAGTACAGTACAACAAAATTGTGGGATGTGCAACAATAGTCTAACTTCTGCATAGCGCAGTCATGCCAAACTGCCGTTGCCTCCTGATCCATGAGCCCTAGGTGTGTGAGAGATCATCTCACACGGTGGGCTGCACGGTGGCACAGTGGTTAGCACTGTGGCAGCACAGTTTACCCTCGGCCGGGGGATCGCGGGGATCGTGAGATCGTGGGTGCGATCCCTGCCCCTGGCCAACAGTGATCTGTGTGGAGTTTGCATGTTCTCCCCGTGTTGCATGGGTTTACTCTGGGATTTCTCCGGTTTCCTCCCACATGCCAAAAACATGCAGGTTAGGGATAAGGGGCGCTTGCGCACGAAGCGACCGGCAGCTGGTGGCTTGTCACCAGACTGCAAAACAAATCTACCTACAGGTACAAAATAAGTAATGAAAACAAAAAACAAAAACGAGATCATCTCTGTTCAACCGAGATGATTCTCCCCTCCAAACATCACAGCAGGGGGGGGGGTGACCAACCTAGCAGTGGAGACGTGCTGGTCGGAATGGACTCTGTGTCATTATGACTACAGGCAACGAGAAGTCATAAATCATGACTCTTTCTTTGTCTGGTAGCGGCAAGCCCCAGGAAAACCCCGTGAGTGCAAAGTGAGTTGAAAAGATTAGAAATCACACTTTCTAAAAATACCTATGTTTTTGCAGAAGAAGTAACTCCGATCGAACGCAAGTTTTCAACCTAACCAAAATATAAACAAATCGTCTTTTTCTGGGTCAATTTTTGCACACTTTCTACAAATTAAATATCATTTTGAAGGTCTTTCAATACAGAATATGGAAATAAGTTACATCAGTTTTGAAAATGTCCTCAAAGTACTGTATCGTGGTAGTGGCTGCAGGCTGGAGCATAGCAGCACCCGCGGTGGCTCCAGGCTGAAGCATAGCTGCACCCATGCTGGCTCTGGGCTGGAGCATAGCTGCACTCTTGGTGGCTCCAGGCAGGAGCAGAGCTGCACCTTCGGTGGGCTTGAGCTGGGCCAACACTGTACTCTCGGTGGACCCGGGCCGGGCCAACGCTGCACCTATGGTGGGCCCCAACTGGGCCAATGTTGCACCCACGGTGGGCCCCGGGCTGGAGTGCAACGCCCATGGTGGACCCATACTGGAATGCAGCACCAACATAAGCTTCAGGCTGGGGCAAAGCACCCACGGAGACCCAGACAGAGGGGGAGAGACCCAAATGATGGCCTTGGGCAAAGGAGGAGCTGCACCCATGGAGGTCCCAGGCTGGGACAGAGCACCTGCGACGACCTCCACTGCGGGGGAAGCTGGACCCAACGCGACCTCAGGCAGCAAGCCTGGACCCATGGAGACATTTGGTGGCACTGGAGCATTCCTAGTGACCCTGGAAGGAAGCTCAGACAAAACACAGAGAGACAGGGTCAAGGTCACCAGCAGCGGCGGAGACCGGCGAGGCGAGCTCCTGCGCAGCGGGCGGTTGCGCCTTGCTCTCCTCACCAAGAGCCAGGCAAGACCTCTCCAAAACTGAGACAAGAAAAACAAAGGAGAGCACTTGCCTGAGCTCAAGCTCCAACACCATTCAGGACTCCGTCGATCTGGGCAATGATGTACTGTAACTTTGGGCTCAGTTCTCTGGAGGTCCAGCTCGGTCACCGACTCTGCTGCAGCGGCCTCCGCAGCAGGCATGATAGTAGTAGCTGTCTGGATGCCCCCAGGCAAAACAACCCAAGCAGGTGGCTCATCCGGCATGGCAACTGGGGGTTGGCTCACCGCTGGCGCTGAAACTGAGTCCTTCAGTGCATCTGGCGGTACTGTTCCAGGGCCGGCGGACACTCAGGGACTGGAGAAGAGGACACGGAGAGAGTTGGTGAGCAATTAATTGCTGCAGCAGGTGGGGAGAGTGCAGAGGACTGCGTTTCCTGAGCCTCCCTACCGGGAATCAGGCAAGGCATATCATCAAAAATAGAAGACGAAAAACTTGACACTTGCTTGTTCTCCCGGTATTTGGTGTTATCTGCTGCAGCGGGTGAATAGTCATCCCTCTCCGAGGCTATGGTGGACATGGGCCCCTCTGAGGATTGTGGAGGAGCCGTCCCAGTAGTCATGGAGATGGGTGGAGCCGGGGAACCAATGGAGGACCTCTTGGCAGCGGGAGAGGACACCAAGGTTGAGCGGGGAACAGCAGCTACAGAGCAGCGAGAAGCTGAGGATCCAGCCAGGGAAAAAAGAACTGGAGGCTGTACTGCTGAAAGAGGCTTTGGTTTCAGTGCCATGGTGATGGCTGTCAGAGAGGCAGGAGGCTTCCTTCGGCGGTCCAAAGTGGGATGACATTGCAGTGGTGGCTGTAAAGGTGGAGCTGGAGCTGGCGAACAGGGAGAGGGGATGGACTTCTGCTGGCTTGAGCGCTTCCACGATGGCTTCGGTCTAGCGGGGAACGGCCCCATCGTCAACCCGGGGAATGATTGCTGGGGTGTGGTGACCGTGGACAGCAGTCCTGCATATTGCAGATATTTCCAGAGGCTGGGGTGTGCCTCCAGAATCCCCACTGCTCCATACAAACTCTCCCAGGTTTTCTTGGGACCACGGACGGCGAGAGCTTCATCTACAAAACTCTGGATAAAATCCGCCACCCATTCCTCTTCCAGGCTTGGAGACCCCGCTGCCAGTCTTTCTTTGTCGGATGAGTGAGGCCGGCGAGCTGGGGACATAGCGAGCTCCAGAGTTCAGGTGAGCAACAGAAAAAAAAAACACAAAAATTACAAACAGAAAAAGGCAAAACACACAACAGCAGCTGGGTCTCAACTGGTCTCCGCTTTCTGTCATGAATTGCCCTTTCTGGGCGGAGAAAACGAGACCCACATGCTGAACTGTTCTGTTTGTGCAGTTTATTAACTTAAGGATAAACACAAAAACCCACAACATGCTCAAAAAACAAAGAAGCGAACAAGAGGGAAAATGCTTACAAGAATACTTGCCAGAGCAAAGCAGGGCTCTGGTGGAGATGACGTAATGACAAACCAAAGCGGCGACAAAGTAAAATGACAAACAGAGCTCTTAAAGTAGAACTGAACTCACCTTTTTGCCAAAAAAGTAGAATAGCAGATTAATTCCTTATTACCTATTGTATTTTTCAACACATAAAAGAAATTTTTAGGCCGTGCGATGGCCAAGCTATAAGCCGATAAACTTTTGCCTCTGGCTGGCAGTGCCAAACAAACCGGAAGTAGTGCAGACGACGCTGCGTGACGTCACGAGTGTGACCCTTATCAAAACAACAATGGCAGATGATAGCAGTTCCAGCAGTCAAGAACACCAGAGTTTTCAGAGTGAAGAGGCATTCAGGATCGGTAACAAGACAGAGGAGGATGCAGGAGTGTCAAGTGAACAGGAAGAGAGTGAGGGAGGCATCGAACCGTACAGATTAGAGCCAGAATTTTCGGGGGATTCCGGCACCGACTCAGACCGCAGCAGTGATGGGGAGGAGAGTCGCTTATTGAATACAGAATGGTGAGTCTTTACTTTGGCATGTTTGGGGTGTCAGGATAAGGAAAATTAACAATAAAAAAGAAAGGGAAAAAAAACCATCAGCATTTTTCCAACTTATTACAGTGATCCCTCACTTATCGCGTTTAATGGGGACCAGAACCGACCGCGAAAAGTGAAAAACCGCGAAGTAGCGTCACCCCCCCCCAAGGGCGTCACAAGCACTATTTTGCACAAAAAGGCACAAGAGAACAGCGAAAAGTGCCACTAAGCAACACGAGCGATAAAGAACAATGAATGCGGTCTTCCTTCGCTGGGTATAGGTGCTCGGCAGGGAGCGAAGCTGGGTAAAACGTCTCGGCCAATCAGCTTGCGAGATTCCCGAGCGGTGAAGAGGTGGGCGGAGAGGAGTGGAGCGGTGGTCAGAGAGGTGGATTTTGAGTTGTGCCGGCTCTCCGTGTTGATACCTGATGTTCTTAGAACATCAGGTATCAACGTTTTACCTCGCAAGCTGATTGGCCGAGACGTTTTACCCAGCGAAGGAAGACCGCATTCATTGTTCTTTATCGCTCGTGTTGCTTAGTGGCACTTTTCGCTGTTCTCTTGTGCCTTTTTGTGCAAAATAGTGCTTGTGACGCCCTTGGGGGGGGGTGACGCTACTTCGCAGTTTTTCACTTTTCGCGGTTGGTTCTGGTCCCCATTAAACGCGATAAGTGAGGGATCACTGTATATCTAGAAATGCATCGCTTCCTGGTTGCTTTTCCTCCCCCTTTCTTTTCTTTCGTCGCCATGACAGCTTTCCTTGGCCACTGAACAGATCTTCCCAGGTGTTGGAAGTGTTTTGTAGTCGACTATCACGACAAAATGCACCAAAAACAACCAGTGTCGACGTGCTCACAATGGTAAACATGAGGACTGGGTCACACTCGTGACGTCACGCGGAACTCCGGCTGCACTTCGGCGGATTTGTCTGATTTTTCAGGGCGGGAAATTCAAAATCGCGATTTTCTCCAGGATTCCGGGATTTGTGGAGGGGGTGCCAATGATAAATTATCTTTATAATTGTATGTACTATCACCCAGTGCCGTTCAATGCCGTTCAGTTCAGTTCTACTTTAAATATGGCTCATAACCCCATCATATGATAATTAGGAAGTGTGGGTGCCCGAGCAGTCGGGAGAAGGCAATAATACCTAATCAGGATCAGCCGGGTGAGTGAGAGGGAGGCAGATCACAAACTGACAGCTGACAGGGCACGCCCACACGAAGCTTCACGCCCCTGACAGCTGTCAACAGAAAAAAAAAGGAAAATACTGAAGATGTGAAGGAATAACATACCATATCAAAGTGTGATTATAAATGAGTACAGAAAATAATAAGTATACGTAACACTAACACAAAACGAGGAATGACAAACAGACATAAATACATAATCCAAAATGGCATAAATAGCAACAGATGAATAAATACAGAGAAAATTCCATGAGACCGAGTCTGGCAGAAATCCTCCAGCCCTCGACTAATGACAGTTACAGGCCTACTCATGTCTATTCAGCAAAACACTTTGTGTAATTAACCACATTTTAGTCAATCGTCATTATGCTCTTACATGTCAGGGAATATGCTGTATACAGGTGCATCTTAATAAATTAGAATGTTATCAAAGTTGATTCATCTCAGTAATTCAATTAAAAAATGAAACTCGTACATTTTACTTTAATGATTATGGCTTACAGCTCTTGAAAACCTCAAATTTACTTTCTCAAATAATTTGAATATTACATAAAATTAATTTAAAAAATTATACATATTTTTTTTAAATAGAAATGGCCTACAGAAAAGTATATCCATGTGCACACTCTACTTGGTCAGGGCTCCTTTTGCCTGAATTACTGCATCAGTGTAGTGCGTCATGGAGGTTATCAAGCCTGTGGTACTGCTGAGGTGTTATGGAGGCCCAGGTTGCTTTGATAGCGGCCTTCAGCTCATCTGGATTGTTGGGTCTGGTGTCTCTCATCTTCCTCTTGAAAATACTCCATAGATTCTCTATGGGGTTTCGGTCAGGAGAGTTTGCTGGCCAGTTAAGCACAGTGATACCATGGTCATTAAACCAGGTTTTGGTACTTTTGGCAGTGTGGGCAGGTTCCAAGTCCTGCTGGAAAATTAAACCAGCATCTCCATAAAGCTTGTCAGAACAGAATTCAAGTTGGTTGAGGTCCAGTGTGAAGTTTCTACAGTCAGTGGTGATTTGGGGAGCCATGTCATTTGCTGGTGTTGGTCCACTGAGCTTGACTGGCCAGCAAACTCTCCTGACCTAAATCCCATAGAAAATGTATGGAGTATTGTCAAGAGGAAGATGAGAGACACCAGACTCAACAATGCAGACGAGCTAAAGGCCACTTTTATGGCTGGCATGGTGGAGGGATTTCCCCTGCAGTGATGGTGGATAGCTCAACACTGCGATATGCTGTATTTTAGCAGATGTTTTAATGACCCTGTGGTCGCGTAATTTAAACAGGGTTCATAACTTATGTGGCAAATGGAAGCTGTGAGAAACTCGCTGCAGCTCCACCCCCAACTTTGTGTACACGTGTGACAATTGTGCAGAGCGTTGGTCTTTCTACAGGCATGAACTGCTGATTCTGTTAAAAAAAACAACAAAACCCCCCCCCGATCATTTTCATAAAGCAGTGACGGTAACTCCAGTATTTCAACTACAGGGTGTGTGGGCTGGAGACTGCAGTGACATTCAGTTTAGTTAAACAGGATGGCCTTTGTACAGGACCATGCATGGCTCTTGTCTCCGTGATTTGGGGATTTTTGTCGCTGTCCGAAAAATCACGTTCAAAAAAGCAATGATGCTCTTGGAGCTCAATTGTCAGGATCATAAACATTCTGTTCAGAAGGAAATAACCCGCTTTGTGACCTTTCAGTGCTCACTGTCACGGCTGTATTTAGCAATTTGCCCAAATGCTTCTGCCACTAACTGCCTGTTGGAGTCCATCTAGAGAGAGAGTCCCCCACATGGTGTTGTTGCACCCGGTGCTGTGGAAGCTTCCACAGTACTGGGCGTAAACATGCTGTTGGCAATAAAAATACACAACATTTAACAATTTATTTAATAATCAATAGGGGCACATAAGTGAACAATGAGATATAGCCACACACACAAAGAAAGTGAACACTGCAGTTGTTGCGGTTGCTTGTTATCCTCTGGTAGGTTTGTCCATAGTGTGGTATTATATAATTGTGGTTATTGCGACAGCCCTAGCTACTATCAAAGCAACCTGGGCTTCCATAACATCTCAGCAATGCCACAGGCTGATCACCTCCATACCACACTGCATTGATGCAGTAATTCATGCAAAAGTTCACTTGACCAAGTATTGAATATGTACATGGACATACTTTTCAGTAGGCCAACATTTCTATCAAAAAACAACTTTTTTTTAAATTAATTTTTGTAATTTCTAATTTTTTAAGAAACTGAATTTGGGGTTTTCATGAGCTATAAGCCATAATCATCAAAATAAAAAGAAATTAACACCTGAAATAACACTGTATAATGAATCTACACTACTCGCAAAAAGTTAGGGATATTTGGCTTTCGGGTGAAATTTCAGGATATATTACAACCTTTCCAGGTGAACTTAGTTTTACCTTTTCTAACCTTTTGCATGCACATGTCCATCTGTTCAGTGTTTCAGTACTTTTTGCATAAGTTGCTGTTCTCTAACAAGGTGCTTAATGGCAAAATTCACAACAGGTGTATGATCCATGAATCGACCAACAAATTTAGTGGTTCAGCTAGAATTAGTATTTAAACAGTTCTCTTCATCATGCTGTTCACATTTTGTCATCATGAGACCAAGACGACACCTCACAATCGATCAACAGTACCTCGCCATTGCAAGGCTTCAAACAGGATGTTGTCAGAGGGAAGTGGCCACTGAGCTTAGAGTATCACAGAGTGTCATCAGCAGGTTGCAACAGAGATACAGAGAGACTGGAAGAGTCACAGAAAGGCATAGAAGTGAACGTCCTTTTGCCACATCCCATGTTGATGACCGCTTCATTGTAAACAGTGCCCTGTGGAACCAGATGATGAATGCCACTCAACTCCATTCACATTAAACGGAGGTGAGAGGCACCCAAGTGTCACGTCAGACCATTCAAAACCGTTTACATCAGCATGGTCTGCGTGCTAGACAACCTGCAAGGATACCTGACCACACCAAACACAGGCGTCATTGTCTTGCATGGGCCAGGGATCATTTACGCTGGACAAGGGACCAGTGGGCCTCACTGGTGTTCTCTGATGAAAGTCGATTCACGTTGAGCAGAAATGATGGCCACCAACGATGTTGTTGATGTCAAGAACAGTGCTATGCATCAGCCACTGTTGTCACCAGATGAGACTTTGGTGGTGGTGGTGTTACAGTCTGGGCAGGTGTGTCTAATCAAAATAGACCAGCCCTACACCTTGTGAATGATACAGTGACAAGCCGATACTACCTGAATAACATCATTCATCCAGTCATCGTGCCCCTGTATGAACAACACAGGGCTAATTTCATCTTCATGAATGACAATGCTCCAGATCATCAAGGTCGCATCATTAGAGAATGGCTTCTGGAGGCTGGGGCACCTCAAATGGAGTGGCCTGCACTTTCTCCAGACCTGAATCCCATAGAAAATCTATGGGATCAGTTGAGTCGCCGTGTAGAGGCTTGTAACCCTGCACCCCACAACCTCAATGACCTGAGGGCCACCCTTCAAGAATAGTGGAATGCCATGCCTCAGCAGACAATAAATCAACTTGTGAACAGCATGAGCTGTCGCTGTCAAGCTGTAATTGATGCTCAAGGGCACATAAGTTATTGAGACATTGACATTTTTTGTTGTGGTATACCCACCATTGTTGCTGGCTTTTGTTTCAATAAATTGTTTAAAATGAGGAAATCACCATTGCATGCTTCTACTTAAATGTCCTACTTTCATGATATAATGTCATTGTAGCGTGAACTTTTTACATTTTCCATAAATTTCACCCGAAAGCCAAATATCCCTAACTTTTTGTGAGTATTGTACATAATATGAGTTTCATTTTTAATTGAATTACTAAAATAAATCAACTTTTTGATGACCTAATTTATTGAGATGCACCTGTATATGTCATGTTCTGGTGAACACACTCTCTCCCTCCCGTCCTGTTCAACTTTCACCGACTCTGCAGGCAATCATCTCACCTGTGTGATGAGACGCACCAGCTGCTTCTGCCTCGCCAGCGCTTAAAGGACCTTCTCGTCAATGCCTCAGCACTGGCTCGCTGGGTATACTACCTGTTACAGCAAGTAAGTTTAAGTTTTCCTCTCTGAGGAAAAACTATTAATCCTTTTTGTCTTATCCTCTTCAGGTTGCTACCTCCTTTGTGGTGCATCTCCGGGGTTGTTGTGCGCTCACCTGCCTCATCACCATCACAACTTCAGCAGCCATATTCACCCAGTTAGACACCTCACCCAGCTCCACCCCTGCCTTCCAGAATCTCCTCCTGGTTTGCCGTGAAGTGCTGGGTTCCGCTGCCGGGCTCTCTGTTTCTCCCATGTGAGTGTAGTCCTATTTATCCCTTCTCAGTCTACCTCCTTATCTAACCTGCTCTCGTCTCTCCCTACAGGCTGGGCCTTCCTCTGGCGAGTGGCCTTTTTCCTTATCAAAGCTATCCTTTTTGCATTAATAAAATCCCAATCAAATTTGCTTCTCTGTATCATCAAGTGTTTTCTCTGGTGTCTCTCCCTGCACGTGAGCTGTCCTTGTTACCAATCATGACAGTATAAGGGCATTACAGATAAGTAAAAGTACATGGGCTTGGATTAATGAACATTTTCTGCCAATTTTCTTTTGAGATCAAAAATACATTGATTATGTAAACTGCTATAGATTAGGATGCATTTTATGAATATTGTGATTAACTGGTCAATTATCAGTGAGGTCTTCTCCAAAGCAACACACCTATCCAAGTGACTTTCCAATTGCAGTTAGTTTCTCTGAGGGGACAGACACCTCTCTGCACTGCTGCTGCTGCTGCTGCTTGCTCAGTTTGATTTTAGGTCAGTCATTATCAAAGAGGTTTTCCTGGGTAAACAAAAACTCCTCACAGATCTCTTCTCAGACTCACAACTGAATACAAGAAACAACAATGTGACAACCAACACAGCTCTAGCAGTTCAAGCTACATGGAAACATTAACAGCATGTGTTATGTCTGAGTCAAGGTTAAAAAAAACTTATGGTCTTAGTCCAATTATTAGAAACCATTAAACTGATATGACTTTGTAAAAAAACAAATCCTGTCCTCATTTTGTTCGTTGTTTTCTCTTCATCTTGCAGATGAACCAGCAACAACACAGGCGGGCAGTCCTTACCAGTTTCTTCTAACGCCTCCTACAGTTTTCAAGCTTGGACATTTTCATTTCACATGTTTGTACATGTATTAAAGATGTGCATATTGCAATTAAATTATTAGCTCTACCACAGATCTAGAGTATATTGATTATTGAATTTAGCATCCTTTTAATGTTGTTGGTGTGCTAGTCCTGCACTATCGATAATGGCTCTAGATGGCATATACAGTCATGTGAAAAAATCTGGATCATCATCATAGCAGTCCGTCAGGGGCAACAATGACTGTTTCATTTAGGCCTGGTCAGATTCCTCCACGCAGCTCTGTCCTTCGCCCTCCGCTGCCAGGAACTCATGACCTTGTTAGCCCGGGCAACGTTCGAGCCGGTATGAGTTGCTTTCTGACTGACCATTTCATGAAACTGCTTGCAAAGTATTTGAGTACCGCTAGCTTTTGCTGGACTAGTGGCACATTCTTGGCAGATAGAGGTATTATCAGTGGCAAGGACAGGCCAAGACAAACTGACTCCTGTATTTGTTGCAGTGACTGACCAGATGATAGGTTTGTTTAGTGCATGTCACGATGCACCCACTGGCATGCCCGTAGAAACCAAGAAACTGGAGCACCCGGAGGAAATCAGTGCTTTGCTTGGGATTTTACACATTTGTAGTGTAGACTGCCATTTTTCAAGGTTACACATTTTTACTGTGTCAGCACCTCTTTAAAAACAACATTGTTCAGAAAGCGACGCTTTTTCTTAGTTTCTTCATCTTGTGGTAGAAAATGGATGGATAGATGAATGGATGCCATTTTAGCTGGTCCAGCTGAACTGCCAGTATTTTTAGTATACTATAGCTTTTGACTTCGTACTCATTACCCACTTGCCCCAAGAAGTAGCTGAAGTGTTAAAATTGTGGTTTTTCTTGTCAGCCCAGAAACTGTCTCTCAGCATCATTATCAGTCTGTTGACTCTGTTAATGTTTTATAATGAACAACTGGCTTTATTTTTTCACACAACCGTCTCAGTTTTCAACAAAGCGCCTTGAGGACGACATTGATTAGAGCTGCCAGAGGCCACAAGTAAATACTTTTCCACTAACTTTTTTCCAGTCAGGCCATAGCAGTATTTTAATTGCAGAAAAAATACACAGGGAGGTATTTAATGTATATTGCTTGCAGATTCTGCACATTACCCTTTGAATCCCTCCACAGTAACATTTCCAATCATTATCCACATACACAATCTAATTCACGCATGGCCTAACATGCATGTCCTTGGGTATATATGTAGGTGTGCTTTCTATTAACGTAATTACATAATTTTAATCTTCATATAAAGAAAATTTCAAAAACAGTAAAAAAAAATCTGAACTGCTTTAAATTAATTAGATATTACATACCTTACGAAGCAGCTGCACTGTATATGCATTCTATGGTTTTTTCTCATATATCATACTGTTTGACAGTCTGGGCTCAAGCAGCCCCTTCCACAATAAGACATATAGGTTCATTATATAATCAAACCCTAAAAATCTTGGACAAAAAGCCCATTAGGTGGCATCACTGTAATGTTTTAAAAAAATACAACCTATTGAGTTTTGAGAGCTTCATTGACCTCTGTCTTCTGAAATTAACGTTCAAATGTTTCCATAAATCAGCACCCGAGCCACTTGCTGGTTTCGTCCAAAGACAGGACAGCAGCAGAGCCACCAGGAGTTCTGTTAACAATAACTGTAAAATATTCCACCGCAGAACCACATTTGGACAAACGGCTTTCTCTATAAAGGGCAGTCACATCTGGAACACAATGCCAAATGAAATTAAAATAATAACAGACTTTAAAACATTCACTAAAAATGTTAAAAACTGGCTGAAAAATAAACAAGAATGTACTCATGTATGAATTATTTGTCTGCAAAGTGAGAGTGAATGAAGGGAAGGAATAAATGTGTTTGTTTATAGTGAGTGACGGAGGGAGGAAGGCCTGAAATAGGCAAATGTGAGTTATGTTATATGTGTTAAATGTGAGTCAGGCTGTTATATTTGTGTATTTATAATATTTATAATATTTATGTTAAATGTGAGTCAGGCTGTTATATTTGTGTATTTATAATATTTATAATATTTATAATTGTGTATTTATAATTTTTCTGCATTGATGTATGTGGTTATTGTGTATATTTTTATCTTGATTCTTTTTTCTAAAGCCCATCCAGGGACAAGAGTTGCAAATTAGCTAATAGCTATGCACTCTATGTGCAACACATCAGATTGATTGTCTTTGATTAATTGTCTATGTTTATTGCACTGTCCCTGTCAAATAAACTAATCTACTACTACTACTAATAATGAAAACAGGAAAAAAAAATCTCTATTTTTCAGCTGAGCCAAAGGAAACAGAAATGGTCTTTGGAACGGCATTAAGCATTACATAGTAAAACCTTTCAAGCATGGACTTCAATATAAAGATATTGGTTGTGTCACAGCTAATATGTCTGATTTTATAACTGAACACTGTGATGGCAAGGATGAAGACACTGGAGTCACTGCAGTTCCAGGGGGTCACTGATAATCAGTTTGTCATATCCCCTAGTCTTCCTTTCATGTATGCTTTCCATTAATTAAATAATTTTATTAACATTTCTTAAGTGCATCATATATATAATAATAGTACTCACTATGACGTCCACATAATCCATATCTCCTGCAAAACAAGTGTTAGAAAATAGATTTTATAAAAAATTAGAATATTAGCAAAAAAAAAACAAACAAAAGTTCTCTCTCCATTTTCAAAACTTCATGCATGAAAGGATTCAGCAATTACTGTATCACACCATCTGTTTCATTAATGTTTTGTGCACCATAGGTACCTTTCATTATTCATCTTAAAAAATATAATTAGACGCCAAATCAAACAAGAAACAAACATCACATACTCAGTGGCTCAGTTTATATCCACATTTGGTTTCTGACACATTAAGTGCTCTGCACCAGCATACAGCTGTTGATGATGTACAGCATCTAATCTATAAAATATGCTGACTTCATCACCTTCTTATACTACTGCATAGAGTTCTTTGATCTCAGAGAGCAGATGTACTATTTGAGGGTTTCGGATTTCATGTCTACCTCATTCAGTTTTATTTTGTAATTCCAGGTTCTTTAATCCAGCATTGTTTAATTTCTGTCTTTGATTTTTTTCAGCAGCCTCAACAAAAATTGACCCTGTGGAGAGCTTTTCGACAAGGAGATGGAAGATTACAAGTATTTAGTTATGCACTTGTACAAAGAGTGGCATGTTGGACCATGCCCAGAATACTGGGAGGCAGCTCTGGGCAGGACAAAAAGGACAATACTGTTAAAGCCCTGGCTAAGAAGACGCTCACCTGCTTGACTGAAAGAGCTTCATTAATACTCCTGACAACCTGTCTCGTCCAACTCCAGTCTTCTAGCTAAGCCTGTGACCCCTATATGCCCCTGTCATACAGCATCCAACATGGCCCCCAATACCCCAGGAGTGCACCTCCAGACCCAGTTTGTTCCAGGCAGTACCACAGCCAGTTCTACTGCATTTTGGTCTTGCCCTGTGTATTCTGGAATGATTTAAAATTCCGAGAGTTTACATACGTAAAATGTGACACACAGCCTTAAGCTTATCCTTAAGAATCGGATTGCAGTTTTTTTTTTAAAAAGTTCCTTTACAGGAATATGTTCAAACTTTTAATCATGACAACACCATTTGCTAGCTCTTGCTCTAAACAGTTTTATCTTTCACTTCATATTCTGGAGCTGCTCTGGTGTTTGTTGTTTTTTGTTTTTTGCTTTTTTTAAACTGACAAACTTGCCATTTGTCATTTATCTATTTTCTCATAGTTGCTATGTTTTTATGTGTTCACTTTATCCCTGTTTCCACATCCTCCAACTGCACCAAGCAGCCTGGTTTTGGTAGACGTTAATTCATCTATCTCTCCATCCATCCATTCATCCATCCATCCATCCTCTACCCCCCATCCAGGGATCCAGGTCGCGGGGGCACCACTCCAGGCAGAGCAGCCTGGACTGATGCAGGTGGTGAGCCCACCGGAGGGCCAACCCATGCGCCTCACCTGGGAACACTGGGTCCTTGATGTAATATTTTCATGGAGATCCACTGGACCGCTCCCAGTCCGGCCCCACACCCAGGACCAGTCCGCCTTGGAAGACACCATCAGGGTCAAGCCACCCCCGGCAACATAGCCCCCGGGTTCACCTGGGCACCCAAACCCCTCCACCACAACAAGGTGGCGATCCACGGAGGGGTTTTTAGTAGAAGCTTCCTCCCTTTATAAATTTATTTTTTGTACAAACTGATAGTGATTTAACAAGAGCAAAAGAAAACAACAGTAACACTAGAAAAGCACTCGGAGAGCGCAGACCTCCGCCAAGCGCCACAGTTCCCCCCCATACAGTGTTTGTGTGTACGTTTTCAGATTCCTTGACCATGAAAACATATGACTAGCAATTGGATTCACAATGATAGGATTAGTGGTTCAGTAGTAAAAGCATTACCTCCTTGGCGGAGGTAATAAACTGAAGTGTTGCTGTTGTGTCCATCTCCAAACTCCCAGGCTGCGGGCGTTGCAATTCATCGCACAACCGCGTACAACCCACAGGCCAATGGGTTATGCGAGCATTTTCATAGATCACTGAAAGCAGCACTCAGGGCTTCACTGACGGATGCAAATTGGGTAGACAGGTTGCCGTGGGTTTTATATTGGGGTTGCGCTCTGCGGCAAAAGAGGATTTGGAAGCTTCCCCGGCAGAGACCTTGTTTTTGCGCAGCCCCTATGGCTGCCCGGGGAATTTCTGCCAAATAATCCCGCGCCGGACAGCTGCCCGTCTCAGCTTTTGCAGCGTAGCGCAAACACAGGCACGCTGCCGGGCCCAGCCCACCACAGTTTTCTGCATGCTTTTGTGCCTAAAACTTTGAAGAATGCGGAGTTCGTGTTCGTCAGACACGACGACCAGCGCCCTCCATTGCGCCTGCACACATGTTGAAAATGGCCGTATCTCACAATGTTAAAGAATCCTTTAAAAAATTCCTGTATCCAGACAGTGATTCGGATCATCCCCAAAATTTAATCAGTTCTTCCTTGTACCATTTCCAACAACGCCTGAAAGATTAATGGAAATCCGTCCAAAACTTTTTGAGTTATCTTGCTAACCAACAGACAGACAGACAGACAGACAAACGCTGACAAAAACATAACCTCCTGCAGCCTGGCGGAGGTAATTAAGTTCACATTAAGTGATGGGGGCGGAGGCGAGGGGTGGGGAGTGTAATCACTGATAATAATGGTGTTGGGCAAGGACACTGTCAATTAATTACCAGCTTTTCACCTCTGTAGTGTTGATATAAAGAGGAATCAGCTCTATGTACTGCAGGAAAGCAAACCAGATTTTGTAGAATGAGATGAGAGTGTCTTTCATGGATGCCATGAGTTTTTCCAGGTTTGTTAGCAAGTTGAGCCACCAATTTATTGATATTTTTGTTCTGTCTTTCCAGTTAAGTAATACAATTTTCTTGGCGATGGTTAATGCCATTAAAAGGAAGGCTTGGAGATATTTAGGCATGGTAAGTGAAGAGAGATCCCCTAAGAGGGCTATGGAGGGGGTGAGAGGGACGTTGTGGTTGAGGGCCTTGGACAGCTTCCTTGCGACCTCCGACCCAAACTGATTGTTGTGCAGAGCCAGAAGGCATGAAAGTGATTGTCTAATACAGTGGGGTAGTATGAGCAGGTGTTGCTGTCTATGAAACCCATGTGGTATAGTTTATGAGTGGTGATGTGAGTTCTGTGCAGGATTTTGTATTGAATTAGCTGAAGTTTGGTGTTAACTGAGATAGGAAATGTGTTAGTGCATACGGTTTACCATTTGGTGTCGGAGTGGTGCATGTTCAGATCTGAAGTTCATTTATCTATTGGTAATGAAATGGTTTTGTGATAATGAGAGAAGAGCTTATAAATCTGTGAGAGTAATTTTCTGGATTGAAAAGAGTTTAACGTTATTAGTATGGGAGAAACAGTGTTGTCAAAGAGATGTATATCAATTTCATTCTTTATTGTCTCTTTTAACTGTATGTACTGGAAGTGGCAATGATGAGATAGATTGTAAGTTTGTTGGGGGAGGTCAAAGGTCATGAGAGCGCTGACACTGAAAAGTTTCCCCAGTCTGGTTACTCCCCTCTGTTTCCAAGAAGGAAAGTTTATGGGTTGTTTGCTGATTTTGGACATGGCGTTATGCCAGATAGAAGTAAGAGTGGATGGGGACAGTTTGAGGTGCAGTATTTCATTGGCTTTCCACCAGGCATTAAGAGTGGTGTTAATGGCATTAATTCTGAAGCCATTTTGGGTTTGAACTGACTTATCTATGAATGCAATATGCTGAATGGAAAGGTGTTCACAAAAGATCTGTTCGATGTCTAGCCTGATTTGAATTGTTTGTCTCAAACATATTGAAGTCGATGGGAGAGGAAATAATGGTAAAAATTTGGTGCAATTAATCCACCAAATTGTTTGTACTTTTGGAGTGTTGTTGTTTAGATCCTTGGATTTTTGCATTCCAATAAAATGTGCCAATTATTGAGTTTAGAGAGGAGAAGCAGCCCAGAGGTGGATTTACAGGAGTCATGGCAAATAGTTTATTCTGGGAAGGATTTTCAATTTGACAGTTGAGATTCAACCAATTAAAGAGAGTGGGAGTTTATTTCACCGATCCAGGTCTTCTTTGATATTACTGAGTAATGGTGTGAAGTTGAGTCTAAACATTTCTTCTGATTTTATTGAGACATGAATTCCAAGGTATTTAATGGACTGGGTTGTAAGGTTCCCCTTCGTGGATTGCCACCCTATGGTGGTGGAGAGGTTTGAGTGCCTGGAGTCATGCCATCAGGGGACAACCTGCCCCCGGCAGGGTCTCCAAAGGCAAACTGGTCCTGGGTGAAGGGCCAGACCAAGAGCAGTCCACTGGATCTCCACGAAAAACATTACATCAAGGAATAGAATAGAATAGACTAGAATAGAATAGAATAGAATAGGCTTTTATTGTCAATGTACAAGGACCCAGTGTATCCAAGGAAGGCACACGGGTCCGCCCTCCAGTGGGCTCACCACCTGCAGAGAGATCATGGGGATCATCGTGTTATGTAAACTGGGTGGAAGTCTGGGCTGCTCTGCCTACACCAATGCCCCCGCCACCTGGACCCCCAGACAAGTGGCAGGGGATGGATGGATGGATGGATGGATGGATGGATGGATGGATGGACGGACGGAAGGAAGGAAGGATGGATGGATGGATGGATGGATGGGTGGAAATTTAAAGGGAAGGTCCCCAATCCCAGCATCCCAGTTGGAGGACCTAAGAGTCAGTATCTCAGATTTTGACCAGTTGATGGAGTTGTCAGAAACTGTCAATCAGAAAAACAGAGTGAAAGAAAGTTGGGGAATGAGTGTTTGGGTCATGGTTGCTAGCTATTATTATTATTATTATTATTATTATTATTATTAATTAATCCATTGATGATATTGAAGCATCCTCTGGGGTCAGTTACAGTTGATTTGTGTATATACAGTAGATTTTTGTTAATTAAAACAGAAACACCACATTTTTAGAATTGTAAGATGAATGGTAAGTCTGGCCAATCCATCCAGCCCTAAGTTTCTGAGACTCTGCCTCTGTGAGATGGGTTTCTTGCAGAAAACAAATATCAGATTTAAGTTTATGTAGGTGGTTCAATACTTTGGTCATTTTTGCGGGAGAGCTGAATCCTCTTATATTCCAAGATGCTAGGTTGAATGTCTGTGACATCTTACTGCTGGTGATGTTGAAAAGCAGATTTTGTTATTCAGTGTGCTTACACATACAGTGGTGTGAAAAAGTGTTTGCCCCCTCCCTGACCTTTTTGTATGCTTGTCACACCCAAATGCTCCAGATCATCAAACAAATCCAAATACTAGACAAAGACACCACAAGCAAACACAAAATGCAGCCTGCAAATAAAGGTGTTCATCATCAAGGGTAAAAAAAAAAATAAAAAAAAAATTGGTTACCCCTTTAAATATTCATTCATTCATTCATCTTCTTCCGCTTAATCCTTTTTGAGTTGCGGGGGAGCTGGAGCCTATCCCAGCATCTTTGGGCGAAAGGCAGGGTACACCCTGGACAGATCGCCAGTCCATCGCAGGGCCAACACAGAGAGACAGACAACCATTCACTCTCACAGTCATACCTAAGGACAATTTAGAATCTCCAGTTTTGATGCCAATTAACCTAACTTGCATGTTTTTGGCATGTGGGAGGAAACCGGAGAAATCCCGGAGTAAACCCATGCAGACACAGGGAGAACATGCAAACTCCACACAGATCACTGTTGGTCGGGGGCTGGGATCGAATCCAGGATCCCCCGGCCAAGGGTGAGTTGCTGTGCTGCCGCAGTGCTAACCACTCCCCCACCGCGCCGCCCAGCTTGGAACTCCTACTTTCTAAAAATATACATGTTTGCTGGACACCTTCTCCTTAGTTACTGCCAGCAGACTTGGCCATTCAGTCATTCAAGATCATTTGTGTGCTTATTCCGCCCCAGGGACTGGTCATATGACCACTCACACCACACACCCTGTCTCTGATAATGCTTTATTTGGGTTTTAAAACTGTAGCATTTAGCTAGTGTTTGTTAGAATGTTAGCTTAGTTTGACAACTAAACCTAAAGCTAATGGTAATCTCAAACATGGTGTTGCCTACAAAACAAATGTTGAGGGAAACGACTAAAGAGCGACAATGCTGTGAACAGGGGATCACTGGCATTTAAAGGGGTCATTGACTGAAAAATTGTGGTTTTGTGCATTTTAATCTTCTGAAAAGTGTCTGTTGGTCACATAATTATAAAAAATATCAAAATGTCCATTTCTCTTTAAAAAAAACATGCAGCCTTTATTATATAATTTTTCACTCCAAAAAGCAAAATTAATAATTACCCTCTCACCGCTAAGAGAGGGTCATTAAGACATGTGAGCTGTTAAAATGTGGAATAAAGTGCAATCAATGACCCCTTAAAAGCAATATGCTGCAAAACAGCCTGTTTTGAGAGCTCCTTCGTTTGTAAAATGCTACTTCAGTATTTAAACCCTGAGGTATTCTGACCAAACATGTCAGACATAACATCTGGTAGCTATGTCAGCATGTGGAAAAGGAGCATAATAGGGGCTTTTCAGTATTATTCTGTCCAGTTTTTTAATGAAGTTAACAAATAAATGTATTTGTCTTTTTATATATATACTGCTCAAAAAAATAAAGGGAACACTTTGAAAACACATCAGATTTTAATAGGAAAAAATAAGCTGGATATCGAAATTGTGGCAGGCTAGTCCAGCTTACTCTGAGTAAGCTGGACTAGCCTGCCACAATTTCGATATCCAGCTTATTTTTTCCCATTAAAATCTGATGTGTTTTCAAAGTGTTCCCTTTATTTTTTTGAGCAGTATATTTTTCCACACAAAATAAAGTAGCTATTTTTTTTTATTAACATTGGTTTTTATTTTTTTTTTTTACATTGGATAGTAAGATTATTGCAAAAGTCTGACTTAAATTAATAAAAATAGTAAGGTATGACCCGAATATGCTGATAGACTTTAAGATGGGTTTTTTTTAGCTTTTTATTGTGGGATATTAATATTCTTTATTATTAATTGATTGATTGTGATAATTGTACAAGGGGGATTTGACTGCTGCCTTAAAAGATGAAAAAGAAAAGTGGTAAATGCTCTTTTGTCCCACTAATCTGTCTTCTTCTTCTTCTTCTTCTTCTTCTTTTAGATTTGATTGGCGGTTGGCAACCAGCTTACAAGTGCATTACCCTCACCTACCAGGTTGGAGTATGGACAAGATTCTTCTAACAGTGAAGGTTGCGCGTGATCACTGAAAGAAAAACATGCCTCACCTGTGTGGGAACACATAAGGGAAGTCAGTTTTTACTCGTTTAAAGTTAAGAGCCACTCAGAGGGCTGTGGCAGAACCAGGAGAGAGTTCGTAGGTCCGGTATAACCATGGAATGGCTCCGCGGCCAGTAGCCACCCGGTTGGTGTCTTTTCAAGGAAGAACGTGACCATCTCCACGGGAGGAGCCTGAAAATTACCAGTCCTGCCCGAAAAGAAAAACTGCATTGGACAGCCAGCTGGACCGTGGACAATGGTCGGTTCACCCAGAGACAAAATAGTGACAGGTCATCATCATCATCATAGCAGTTTGTCGGGGGCGTCAATGACTGTTTCATTTAGGTCTGATCAGATTCCTCCACGCAGCACTGTCCTTCGCCTTCTGCTGCCAGGAACTCCTGACCTTGTTAACCCGGGTGACGTCTGAGCCGATATGAGTTACTTTCTGACTGACCATTTCATGAAACTGCTTGCAACGTATTTGAGTACCGCTAGCTTTTGCTGGACTAGCGGGTAGTGTTGGCATTTTCTAATCACTGACAACACTGCTGCGCTCTTCGGTGAGCGTGCAGCCTCCAGACATCACAAACTGGTATTTGGGACCACACGTAATTTTTTTATACCTTTAAAAGCAGTTTTAAATGTCCAACCTAAATAAAACCCGCTAACGAGTTAGATGCTGTCTTTAAGATATTGTCTAGACGTTGGTTGTTAATCATTTCTGATCTAATCCCGGTGTGTGCCCAGCACATTTCCCAATGTGTTGTCAGGACATTGGCAAATGGTCTACTCCGATTTATTGCCGGGTCCCACGAAAACATCTTGCCAATGTGCAAATGCTTCGCATAAGACATTTTCCCGACGTAATTTGAATAAATTGGGCCAACGCTGGCTAGATGTATGTGTGCTGTTGGGGTTGACATCAGAAACAAACATGAGAGCATGTGGCAAACTAGCTTTAGCTTCTATCGAAGCTACATTGGCCTCAGCGTCAACTGACTATTAACTCGGTAAAACATTTACAGAATGGAACTTGTGCACAGAAGAAGCGCTTAAATACAGTTAAAATATTTCTAACATAAAACATGAATTCAGCATTTTAATATATGCATTTCAAAGGAATGAAGTGCTTATCTTACAACCCACAATCTCCCACGTCTTACCTGTCCGACAGCTAAAGTCAGCTTTCCATACAACAGTATACACCAGCACACATATGGCCCTTTTCCACTAGCCCCGGTTAGCCCAACACGGCACCGCTCAGCCCGCGTTTGAGCATTTTCCATAAGCCCCAGCACCGGTTAGCAGGTGCTATTTTCGTACCTGATCGAGGGCAGGGTACAACCGAGCTGAGTCGGGCCGTGATGTGACGTCAACAGACTGGTCACCGCTGATTGGTCAGGTCGTAACATCACGAAAGCGACCTCTTCTGATGAATCTACACGACCGCCATTTGCAATATTTCACGGACTAACTCGGTCACGGAGTAAATACGATATTAATACAGACAGCGTTGTAGGTTTTGTGGAACTCTACACCGTGGTCCAACGAAGAGGTGCGGAGTTTTCTCTGCTTGGTGGCAGATCCACAGTGAGAGGAGTGATCCGGACCGATACAGATGGCAGCCCAGCATAGAACCAGACTACGGACAAGCTGAAGACGAATGTGAGAGAACCATCGATGGTGAGTGATTTGTAATAATGTGCATCTATTCGCTTATTTATCCTGTTGGTGGTAAGCTCACTTTTTTTGAGCCATACAGGGCCGTTTTGTGCTGGCTAACGAGTTTTAGCTAGTAGCTAGCTAGCTAGCTAGTAGCCAACTCTGTTGATTGGCGCTTGTTTTCTCAAGTATTCGCTTGTGAGAGCAAAACGATGAAATATGTTAATCCTGGTTAAAGTCCTGGTTTGTGTACGTATTGCACTTTGGTGCTGCGCATTAAATTGTGTGCAATTTAATGCTAGAATGTGTTTCCACATGCCAGGGGTTAGCCGTTCTCAGTGTTTATATTGTGGATACTGGTGAAATGGACCACAGGAGCCGAAATCTCGTCATATTAAAATTGCTTTTTCAAACCAGTGATTTATAAAGTCATTCATATAATTTTCTAAAGCATCAGAATAGACCCACACACCTGTTCTGTGGATCCTGCAGTGCTTGTCAGGGAAACGAAGCATTTTTGTCACATCCCACCACTGATTTTCACAGGTCTATTTCCCTAATACAGGTACATCTCCAAAAATTAGAATGTCATGAAAAACTTCAATATTTTTTGTCACTCATTTCAGAAAGAGAAATCTGTATATTATATAGATTCATTACACAGACAGTGATATATTTCAAGCATTTATTTATTTTAATTTTGATGATTACGGCTTACAGCCCCTGAAAACCCCAAATTCTATTTGGCAAAAAATTGGAATATTACATAAAATTAACTTTAAAAAATAGTTTTTAAATATAAATGTTGGCCGCTGAGGTGTTGGTTAATATGGGTTGTAGCCGTAATCATCAATATTAAAATAAACACTTTCAATATATCACTGTCCCTGTAATGAATCTATATATGGGTTTCATTTTCTGAAATGAGTGACAAAAATATTGAATTTTTTCATGGTATTCTAATTTTTGAGATGTGCCTGTATATGTGTTGAACTTGCTTGAACCTATCCACCATCCATTTCTGTCGTTCATCTAGGCAAGAGGAAACCAGCCGCCCCACAATGGACCTCGCCACTGTGGAAAGTACTGAAATCCTTTGCTTTTATAGGTAAAGTGTCAAAACCAAAGTAGCACAATTTCCACTTAATATAAAAGGGACTGAACTGAGATTTATTTGATTGTGTAAATATGGCACATCAACTGTAAAATAAACCGCTTGTTAATGTATTTATTTTTTTGTCAGATCACTTGTGTGATCCTTTGTGAGTTATGTTCATAACTGTATGTTTTGGCGAATGTGAGATGTTCAGTCATCAATATAATTTACTTTATATGTGTAGTTTATAGTCTATCATCAATAAACTCATGCAGTAACAGGACACATTACAAATATTTGAGACCCGTTGTAGTGCTTCCTTTTATATTTTAGCAATGCTAGTACAAAACACCGCCCACACATGAAGCCAGGGCAACAAGAGACACTTTTACAGACAAGACAAACTTTTATTGATAAAAACTTCATATTTTGACTGAGCGACTCCATACTCGGTGATGCACACCTTCAGTTAAAGTACTAGATTCCATTCAAGTGAATGTATTAATTCATTCTGATTGCTGAGGCCACAGTAAAAACAGATGATTTTAAATGTAACCCAGCCTTTGTAAAATCTACTGAAGCGCAGCTACATGAAAATTGTGGTTAAATACAACAACGAAGTACTTTATTGTCACATTCAAATTGTAATCCCTCCTGTTTTGTTTTTCTTTTGAATTCTTGGATGGAATATGGTGGGCAATATAAGCTGCGGCTTCAGCCATCACCCATTTCAGATAACCTATGTTGAACTGTATAATCAGAGGAGTTATGGTTTAAGATAAGATAAGATAAGATAAGCCTTTATTAGTCCCACAATGGGGAAATTCCAGGATTGCAGCAGCACAGGGATAGCAACACTCAGAGCAACAATCAGAAGGCAAGAAAAAACAAGAGCAGCGAGTATACATATGTACATATAAACATAAATATATAGACACACGATGCGGAGCATTGCAGCTAGATGGAACAAACATGCAGATATATAAACACACACACAGTGCGGAGCATTGTAGCTAGATGGAATAAATATGCAAACACATAAACACACACAGTGCGGAGCACCGTAGCTAGATGGAATAAATATGTAAATATATAAACACACACAGTGCGGAGCACTGTAGCTAGATGGAACATGTAAATATATAAACACACACACAGTGCGGAGCATTGTAGCTAGATGGAATGAAACAGCATTACCGTCTACTTAGTTATCCTACATGGTATGATTATGTACCCATACATATTGTCACCCTCCGTAGCTACCGGTATTTTCCTAGTTGTATACCAGAGGGGACCATTGTGTAAGCCTATTGCGTCGTTTGCATTCAATACTATTAGGTTGTCACGTCTTTTTGCTATCTCTGCGAGCAGCCCTGCTTAGGTTATACAGTCTGACAGCCGTTGGTAGGAAGGACCTGCGAAACCTCTCGGTTGTGCACCTAGGATGATGTAGTCTGCTGCTAAATGAGCTCCTTAATTTGACCTTGTTAGATTTTTTCCCCTTTGTTATATTATTCTATTTTCTTTTAATCTTTACTTTTAATCAATCCGAAATAAAGATTCATTCATTAATTCACATTCCACCACTGGCTTTTAGCAACAAGTGTATTTCCCAAATATGTTTTACACTTGCTTTAATTAACCACCACCCATTTGTCTTTTGTCTAGGCAAGAGGGAAACTGTCCACCCCAACGGGACCTTGCCTCACTATTTACAGAGATGCAGGCTGAAGATCTGCTGAACCAGGACCAGTACGAGGGGTCGATCCAGTTGCTTCTCAGTGAGGCAGCGTGGCTGCCGTGTGTGACCCATTCCAGGTTTTTTTTTCTTTTTTACAGTTTGAATTTTGCACATTCTGAATTTAGTGACTTATGTGTTTGCATCATGATTTTCTATTTTGTCTGTTAAGACACCGGTGGGAAAAGCGTCAGCTGTACAAAGGATTTATCGGTGACCTTGAAAATAATGGCTCATTTTTAAGAAAAAAGTAACCAAAACAATTATTTTATTAACTGAAGACTGCATTGTTGGATGTGCCACCGCAGAAGACCCTGCATACTTTAGTGACAGTACCAGTATATGGAGGAATTCTGGGTCATATTAGCATCTGCTCTTCATCATACTGGGTTTGGGTGGGGGTGTCTAATCATGTGCCATGGAGGGCCAAGACCCTGCAGGCTTTACCTCCAACCAGTGTCTTCAACAGCAGATTCCACTGAACTTCTTCCACTGACTGCTGATCAGTGAGAACACCTGCTGAAGAGACTGGGTAGAAGAGAACCTGCAGGGTCTTGGCCCCCCATGGCACATGATTGGAAGCCCCCGGATTAGGTTTAATGGGATTTAACATTTTAACACAAACTGCTTTATGGTTCATAATTCTGTTGACAGACTTACACCAAACCAAAAGTGATTTCTCAGACTGCTGGATTGTTCTTAGACAGCTTTTCCAATCTTTCAGTATTTAATTTGTGCCACATGGTGGTAACCTTCACATATAAAAAAGAGACATCTGCAGAAACTTCAGAGGTTTATTGTCAGTGCAGTTCCCAGTGCAATACTACATGAATGCATGTATAGTACATTGTTGATGCAGAGAATATATATTTCTACAGTACATGTATCTAGTAAATCAAGTATTTTCCATGTAACCTTGTGACTGCATTATTTTAATTGTTTTTAATCCTAGATCAAGTTTGTTTTGGCCTAAAATGCATCATAACTGTCAAATATATCTTATTATACGTAACTCAGTACTGTTTATTTTTGAATATATATTTTGTGGCTAATATAGTTATTAACATGGTGATGAAGTTGTGTCAGCTGATCATTTTTTGCCATGACACCACCTCAGACTCAGTGCTGCAGAAGCAGGTACGTCCTTGATGTCTCAACAGTCTCTCCATGATTTTCCTGCAGAGCAGAGCAATTTGTTGCACAGGAAATAAACGTTTCTACAGACATTCTTAAGCTCTACAACCACTGATCGTTTGTGAAGCTGTGTTGACATCAGTGACAGGCTGGTGACATCAGTGAGAGGCTGTGCTGAACGCCAGACTGACCGTTTGAAGCGGTAATTTCCTCACAACAGAGCCATTTCAAACACACACACACACACACAGCGTACATATTTTAGTACCTAACTTGCAGACATTACAGTGTAGCACAATGTACTTATAGCAAACTAGCATTAGCAACCATTAGCTTACCGTCATATATGACCTAGTTTGTATCCTCATGTCTTCGGCTCTCCCAGAAGCTGCAGAACTATTCCAGAGTGTTTCGTCTCGCTGCCTGTACCCTTGTGTGGTGGTCCTTTTTGGTATTTATGGCGAAAAAAGCCACAGACCGAGGAGTCGCCTTATACAGCCACCATGTTGTTTGCTTGGGTCGCGCGCTTCACATCACGAGAGTGTGGCGCCGCCTTGCTGTTCAAGAAATCCCACCCACTGCAGGCGTATCAGCAGTAATGTGGAAATGCAATCGAGGCCGAAACGAGTCGTTGTGAGTCGTGTCGTGTTTGCCAATTGGGGCCGAGTGGGGCTAGTGGAAAAGTGCCTATAGAAATAGCGCTGACTGTGATGCGTTCAAGGAACGTGGGGACTCAAACCCGTTTTACTGCTACGGGTACTTATCCATGTATGAACGATAACATAAAGCTGATTTGGTGGAATTCAATGAATAAATAAAACTGACCTGTTACATTCACCCCTCCCAGAATTCCACCAAATGCTCTCAACAATTCTTAACACTGACCATATGGAACAGAAGTGGCAAGATACATCAATATTATTCTAGGCCAGGGGTGAGCAATCACGTGCCATGGAGGGCCATTCCACTGCAGGTTTTCTGTTCCATCCAGTCTCTTCAGCAGGTGTTTTCACTGACTAGCAATCCTTGAGGCTGATCAGTGCAAACACCTGCTGAAGAGACTGGGTGGAACAGAAACGCTGCCGTGGAATGGCCCTCGTTGTCCACCCCTGTTCTAGGCCCACACAAAGGATCTAATCCATGTTTGGTATAGAGAACTGTCTGGTAATCAGACTAAAAGGTATTATCAAGTTGATCAGGCCTTTAAACCCTTTTGAAACCAAGAGGTGCAGCCTACACCTCTCCTGAATGGTGGTCCTATATAAGAGGTGAAGAATACTCTAAAAGAAAGCAAAAATAAAATCTAGTAAAACCAGCTTAAACTATTGTCACATCTGGCTGCGCTATCATAAATTAAACCATGGTTTCAATAAGCCTATTGGGAGGGTTAATAGTGCGTCCCATCCTTTCAATTGTGTGTCTGGGAATGTGAGAACCAGCAATTGGTGCGCTAGCAGCTAGCGCTGTTGACATGGATTGATCGTCACTTCCTGTTTTGCTGTCTGTCTGTGTGGTTTGCTCTCCTCACTCTCCTGAGCTTTTGGGTTAGCCACTAGCGATGGCTACAAGCTCTCCTTCCTCTCCTCCTCTTAGTGACGGGTCCATGAGGCGTCATGATGCGTTTTGACACATTGCAAAACTGTATTGATACTGTGTTGATACTGTGTCACTAAATACTGACACCTGCTGGACCTTAAAAATCCCTACAGGCAACCTAGTTGACAGATTCAGCTGACACTGATTTGATGACCTAGTATATACAATAATATACTGCTCCAAAAAATAAAGGGAACACTGTCCCTCAAACTGTCCACTTAGGAAGCAACAGTGATTGACAATCAATTTCACATGCTGTTGTGTGATTTTGTTGTCAGCACACTCAACTATGTAAAGAACAAAGTATTTAATAAGAATATTTCATTCAAATCTAGGATGTTTAGTATTCCCTTTATTTTTTTTGAGCAGCATATAATTTAAGTCATTGTATTTTATATTGTATTATTTCATATCTTCATTTTAATTTCAAATATTGATATTTTTAGATACAGTCAATAAATAATGTGAACATGTATCATAACATGAAAATCTAAGTGAACGTGTTGTGAATGAAGATGCTTGTGGACTGGGATTTTTTTTTTTTTTTTTTACAAATTTTTATTAAAAACAAAAAAGCTTTTCCAACGTTTTGAAATTGAGTCTGTTACGCTTTTTTGATACAACTTCTCCAGCTGTAGAAAACACCTGCTCACACGGCACAGATGAGGCTGGAGTGCAGAGAAATTGTAAGGCAAGCTGAAAGAGGTTTGGATAGATTGTCTTTTGGCTGTCCCAGTATCTCATAGGATCCTGGGACCTGGCAATATTACCCTCTGCCAGGTATCTCTGCACCTCCTGGATGGCATCAGCTGTGGCACTTTTGGTCTGCCTGCCCACTTCGATGTGGAGATGTTGCCAAAGGTTATCTAGAAAACAACAAATTGGCATTTTAGTACATGATTTCCAAACAACAACAAACAAATAATGCTAAATAACATGGCTGAAGTGGGTGCAGACAGCTGTTGTGAAGATGGTCCTGTCTAAATTGAGACTATGTGCAATGCAGATTGAGTGCCGAATTTGGAGCCGTCTAGTGGATGCAATCATGTTTGGTGCTGCGTGGGTCACAAAACACTTTACTTTATTGGTTATGGCCCAGTCCTCCATCATGCCCCTTTTGACTTGGGCCAAATTGTCAGCAGTGTGACTTTGTGGAAAGTATTGCACTCCCAACACAGACGTACACAACTGCAAATTCTCATTAATGTAGTGACAGGTAAGAGCCAAGTAAGCCTCCATGTTCACAGATGTCCACATGTCAGCTGTTATACTCACTGCCACAGCTTGCTGTACTTGCATTTTCACTCGTTCCCGTTCCTCCTCGTACTTTTTGGCCACCATTTGTTTGATAGTCTGAAAATTACACCAAGTCAAACCAAAAGCAAATCCATATATTTAAATTAAAGATTAAATAAATTGGATATATCAACTACTACTTTAGATAATTTCCACAAACCTTTCTGGTTGGCAAAACATATGAGGGCTGAAGGGCCTGAACCAGTTCCCTGAACCCTTCACTCTCCACAATGCTGAGGGGCTGGCAGTCCTTCACGATGAAATTCAGCAGAACCTCATCCAGCATCTGCTTCCTGGAAGCTTGATGGTTAAAAATGAAGTAAAGAATAAATTAATAGGAATTAATTATCAATAAAGCAACTGTGAGTAAGTAGTAGAAGGGCTGTATACCTGAGTCTATCCTGGGTGTATCCGGGACTTCATTTTCATGCCTGGCCCTATAATGTCTCAGCACTGAGGAGGCGCTTTTGTTTAAATACGACAGCTCTGTTGAACAAATGCAACATTTAGCCTGCAGAAAATATGAAGAGTAAACTAAGAGCCACTTTCAAATGAATTTGAATTTAGATAGATCAAGTGGAAACTCTGAGAGGAACAGGATGAAACAACAAGGAAATTAAAACAAAGAAAATAGTATTTTAAAAATACTATTTTTAAATACCTTATTTTCCGATATCAGATCAAAATGGTCCCACACGGCGGAAAACTTTCTTTTTCCTTGAGGCTGCTCGTGCTCCATAATTTGTGATAAATTTGCACAAGGACCGTCCGTAACTCATACGAGAGTCTTTGGGCAAATGCATCCCGTTGACAGATGTGCTTCCTTATAAACGCTGGCGCGTCAGTGTTTCGACGTGCTAGCGTCACGTGACCGGTGACTTTCTTAAAGCGATACGCACTGACACGCACCGACAAAGGGTTTCGCTCTATGAGCTCGACACATGCGCCGACACATCAGTGTTGCCGGACCCATCTCTACCTCCTCTGGTGTGCTCTCTCTGTCAGATGTTTAGCTACACCTCTGCCTCTTTTAGTGATAACGGTAAATGTAATAAATGTTGTCTTTTTGAGGTGCTCGAGGCGAGGTTGTCTGATTTGGAATCCCGGCTCCGCTGCATTGAAACATCGTCTGCGCCAGTTACTCTTGATGGACGCCCCTTAGCTGCAGCGGCGCTAGCTAGCATAGCTAACCCTGTTAGCGGTCCTCCGGCTCTCCTCAGCAGCGAGGAGACTGGGTGGGTGACGGTGAGAGGGAAGCCTAGTCGCAAAGCCCCGGTACACCACCAACCTGTTCACGTTTCTAATCGTTTTTCCCCGCTCAGCAAGACACCCGCTGAGGAAAAAACTCTGATCATTGGCGACTCTGTAGTCAGAAACGTGAACCTAGAAACTCCAGTGGCCATAGTCAAATGCATTCCTGGGGCCAGAGCAGGCGACATCGAGTCAACTTTGAAAATGTTGGCTAAAAGTAACTGTAAATACTCCACAATTGTTATTCACGCTGGCATTAATGACATCCGTCTCCGGCAGTTGGAAGTCACGAAACTTAATGTAGAATCAGTGTGTGACTTTGCGAAAACGATGTCTGCCACTGTAGTATTCTCTGGGCCCCTCCCCAATCTGACCAGTGATGACATGTTTAGCCGCTCGTCATCCTTGAAACGCTGGCTGTCTGTGTGGTGTCCTGCAAATGACGTGGGCCACATTGACAGTTGGAGCTCTTTTTGGGGAAAACCTGGTCTTATGAGACAAGACAGCATTCATCCCACTTTGGATGGTGCTTCTCATTTATCTAACAATCTGGCATCTTTTTTATCCAAATTTCCAAAACCTTGACTACTCAGAGTTGGAACCAGGAAACAGAGTTGCAGTCTTACATGCCTTTCTGCAGCTCCTCTTCATCTGCCACCCCTCAACTTAGCCCCTGTCTTCCCCATCTGAGAATCATTGTCTGCTCCCTCCAAAGTAAATAAAAATATAATATATAAGCATCCCAAAGTGATTAAGCAAAATATTGGTAAAACTCAAGTTAAAGAACTTCCGGTTATGGCGGCCGCGTAGGAGAGTGTGCTCCACTCTGCTCTGCTCCTAATGATAAAAAAGTAGGCTAAAACTCTCCCAATTGGAACAAAAACCTATTCTAGCGTTTGGGGGCGGATATGGTAAAAACTAAGGCTGTGAAATCAGGCGGAGGAAAAACTGATTCGTCGAGACAAGCCAAGTTAACAGATTTCCACGCTCGTGACGCAGCAGATAAATCGCCTGTGACCATGGCTGAGGAGGGAGCTAGCGGTGGTGCGGTGACTGCCGAAGGAACGAATGCAGTCCTTGCTGCCATCAGCGCTATGAGAACAGACTTTTCGTCTAAGTTTGATGGGATTATAGCTGCGTTAGAAGCTATGAGAAAAGAATTAAGAGACTGTATGGAGCGAATATCACAGGCAGAGCTCCGGATCTCCAACGCTGAAGATGACGTCAACAGCCTGCAATTAAAGGTCCAAACATTGGAATTAAAAAATAAACGTCTGGAAGATAACGTCTTGGACTTAGAATCCCGGTCGAGACGGAATAATTTAAGGCTTGTGGGCCTTCCGGAGGGGGAGGAGGAACAGGATGCGTGTTCCTTTTTGGAAAAGTGGATTCCAGAAGCGCTGAATAATGCAGATCTACAGTCATTGACATAATGCACGGCTCAGGAGACACACACGCAGGCTCAGGGTAGATTTAACAGCTTTATTAACAACAGGGATGTGTGGCTGCATGTCTGTGGAATAAGAATGTATTGGTGGTGGCATCTGCGTCAGGCACGGGGGCAGGAGGCCGTACAGCCGGACAACCCTATGGGAGGAAGCAGAGGGAGAAAGGTAACGGGCACCACACCAATACAGAGGATAATAATGGTTTAGCTGGCTTACTTGGTTATGACAGGTGGCTGGCGTTGACAAGGGCGGAGCCCGGGAGACAGCGACCTGCAGTGCCTGTGGCAGCAGCGTAGAGACAGCGGCGAGATGAGGAAGTCCGCCGCCGGGGAAGTCCACCTGTGCACAGAGGAAGGCTAGAGGAGAGAGATAAGGGGAGCTTACACAGATAATCTTTGCTAGCAGGCTTGAGTTCCGTAGTAGCAAAAGGTGCCGAAGTTGAGAGACGGCTTCAGGCCGAAGCCCAGGGCAGAGTGGATTAAATACCTCGCCACTGACGAGGAGCAGGTGTGCGCGCGGCTGGCGCCGCTGATGAGCTGCGAGTCATGACAGTACTCCCCCCTCTAGCAGCGCCTCCTGGCGATGGTTTTTCCGGGTGCGCTCGATGAAACTCAGAGATGAGAGACCGGTCCAACACCAGCGAGGAAGGCACCCATTGTCTCCACTCGGGTCCATAGCCCTCCCAGTCCACCAAATACTGCAACCCGCGACCCCGGCGTCGGGCGTCCAAGATCTCAGTGACAGTCCAGGCCGGATGGCCACCAATCATCCGGGGAGCGGGGTGCGCCGCAGGTGGAGGGCAGAGGGGGTCAGAGACCACCGGTTTAATTTTGGAGACGTGGAAGGTGGGATGGATGCGGAGGGAGGAGGGAATAGCCACACGCACAGCCACCGGGTTGATAATCCTAGTTATGGGAAATGGGCCGATGAATCGTTGGGCCAGCTTTCTCCTCTCACTCTTTAGGTTGACGTCCTGTGCGGATACCCAAACTTGTTGTCCCACCTGGTAGGCAGGGGCAGGTCTCCTGTGCCGGTCCGCCGTGGATTTATTGCGCTCCGCCGTGCGTAAAAGCGCATTGCGCGCCGTGGTCCAAAGGGAGCGACACCGCCTAAGGTGCGCCTGGACAGAGGGGACAGCCAACTCGCCCTCCTGCACGGGGAATAGAGGTGGATCATATCCCAGGGATGCTTTAAAGGGAGACATCCCGATGGCAGAGGAGCGAGAGGTGTTGTGGGCATACTCCACCCAGGCAAGGTGAGAGCTCCAGGACGTGGGCTTGGATGTAGTAACGCAGCGGAGGGCAGCCTCCAGCTCCTGGTTAGTCCGCTCACACTGCCCGTTAGACTGGGGGTGATGGCCGGAGGTGAGGCTTACTTTAGCTCCCAGGGCGTTGCAAAAGGACCTCCAGACGTCCGAAGAGAACTGGGGGCCACGGTCGGAGACCACGTCGACCGGGATTCCATGCAGTCTGACCACATGTTGGATGAGGAGGTCCGCCGTCTCCAAGGCTAAGGGGAGTCCACGTAGGGGCACAAAGTGGGCGGCCTTGGAAAAACGGTCAACGATGGTCAGAACTGTGTCAAAGTTGTTGGAGACAGGGAGCCCGGTGACGAAGTCTAGGGCGATGTGCGACCAGGGCCTGCCAGGGACGGGCAGGGGCTGGAGCAAGCCCGCAGGGGGAGCGTTACCTGACTTACTGGTGGCGCAGACGGGGCAGGCCCGGGCGTAACGGGCGGCATCCTTCCACAGACCTGGCCACCAAAAGGATCGCTGGAGGAGGTCGATCATCCGTGAAGCTCCAGGATGGCAGGTGAGCTTAGAGGTGTGGAGCCAGTGTATAACGTCCCCCCGGATGGCAGATGGCACGAAGAGCCTCCCCTCCGGTCCGCAGCCAGGGTCCGGTTCCGACTCCTGCGCCCTCCTGATCTTGTCTTCTATGTCCCAAGAAACAGCCCCCACGACGCACGACCTGGGCAGGATGGTGTGAACAGCGTCTTCTGTGGCCTCCGGGGCAAATTGCCTGGAGAGGGCGTCGGGCAGGCCGTTCTTGGAGCCAGGCCTGTAAGTGATGTTGAATTTAAACCTTGCAAAGAACAGGGACCAGCGCGCCTGGCGGGCGTTCAGACGCTTGGCAGATCTTAGATACTCCAAGTTCTTGTGGTCAGTTAGGACCACAAAAGGCAAGGCTGCCCCCTCCAGCCAATGACGCCACTCTTGAAGCGCAAGCTTGATGGCAAGAAGCTCTCTGTCCCCCACGTCATAATTACGCTCCGCCGGGGACAGGCGCCGAGAGAAGAAGGCGCAGGGTCGCTTGACTCCATTGGCTGGAGACCGCTGGGACAGCACCGCCCCCACCCCCGTGTCCGACGCGTCCACCTCCACTATGCACTGCAGCGCGGGATCGACCTGGCTGAGGACCCGGGAGGAGGAAAACTCCGTCTTCAGCGCCTGGAAGGCCATTGCGGCCTCTTCAGTCCACCGGAACGGGGTCTTAGGGGAGGTGAGGTGGGTCAGAGGCCCAACGATGGCTCCAAAGTTTGGGACAAAGCGGCGGTAGAAATTGGTGAACCCGATGAATTGCTGAACCTGTTTTCTAGAGGTAGGTGTGGGCCAATCCACCACCGCTTTAATCTTCGCTGGGTCCGGAAGCACATGGTCATGGGAGATGACGTACCCCAGGAAGGAAGTTGTTTTGGCGTAGAATTCACACTTCTCCGCCTTGACATATAGACGGTTCTCCAACAGTCTCTGCAGGACCCGCCTCACGTGGACCCGGTGCTCATCCCTGGACCTGGAGAAGATGAGGATGTCGTCCAGGTAGACGAATACAAACAGGCCGATGAAATCCCGGAGGACGTCATTAATGAGGCGCTGGAAGACGGCTGGAGCGTTGGTCAACCCAAACGGCATCACAAGGTATTCAAAATGACCGTTAGGTGTGCGGAAGGCTGTCTTCCACTCATCTCCCTCCCGGATCCGGACGAGGTGGTAAGCACTGCGGAGATCCAGCTTAGTAAACCAGGTCGCCCCCTGGAGGGAGTGGAAGGCGGTATCCATGAGGGGCAGGGTGTACCGGTCCTTCTCCGTGATGTCATTGAGCGCTCGATAATCAATGCAAGGACGAAGGAAGCCATCCTTCTTTCCCACGAAGAAGAACCCTGCGCCTACTGGAGAGGAAGATGGTCGGATGATCCCAGCGCTAAGCGACTCCTTCAAGTAGCTGTTCATGGCCTCCTTCTCTGGCGCTGACAGACTATAGAGGCGTCCTGAGGGTAGGGGCGCCCCCTGGCGGATGTTGATGGCACAGTCGTAGGGCCGGTGAGGAGGCAGAGACATCGCCTTGGACTTGCTGAAAACAGCACCCAGGTCGTGGAACTCTGAAGGCACAAGGGTGAGATCCGGGGGCGCGGTGTCCTTGGCTGTGAGAGGCGAGGACGGGGCGCAGGCAGCGGATTGGAGACAGGTGCCCATACAGAAGGTGCTCCAAGCTGACACTTTCCCAGTCTTCCAGTCCAAGGCGGGGTTGTGGAGGCGGAGCCAGGGGTATCCGAGAATGACAGGCGTAACCGAGGTGGGCAGGACGTAGAAGGAGATATCCTCCCGGTGGTTTCCTGAGATGATCACCGGAATGGGAGATGTTCGGTGGGTCACTTTTCCCAGGGAGACTCGGGAGAGATTAACCAGGGCGAGAGGAGGGTCGAGGGGGTGACAACGGATGCCCAATCGGGTTGCCAGGCTCTGTGAAATAAAGCTACCCTCCGCGCCTGAATCCACCAGTGCATGTGTGAGGTGCCCAGTGAGGTTGTGACAGAAGCGGATGGGCAGCGTCAAATGTGTGAGGGGATTTAACCGATTAGCGTCCGCGAGGCCCCCTACACAGACTCGCGGACCTCCTCGTTTGGCTTCTCCGGACAATGCTCCACCGTGTGCTGGCTACCCCCGCAATACATGCAAAGGCCCAGGTCATGGCGGCGTTGTTTCTCCGCCAGGGGGAGCTTTGTCTGGCCCGTCACCATCGGTTCCGACTCCTTGGAGACCTCCGGCGGCGGCAACGCCAGGTGGCGAGCTTGGGGCAAGCGCGCAGAGGCGCCCCGCGAGCGAGAAGACTGCTTCCGCTCTGAGGCGCGCTCACGCAGCCTGTTATCCAACCTGATGGCTAGGGAAATCAGCTCCGCCAGCGTCTCCGGGACATCCCGGCCGGCCAGCTCATCTCTCAGACCAGAGTTTAGGCTGCGGAGGAAGATGCCGCAGAGCGCACGCTCTTCCCAGCCAACTTCCTCCGCGGTAACCCGGAAGTCGATCGCGTATTCGGCCGCCGATCGGCTCCCCTGTTGGAGGCCGAGAAGGTGGTCGACCTGGACACTGTTCAAACGCGAATGATCGAACACTTCCAGAAATTGTCGCACGAATTGGCCATAGGTGAGGATGGCGTAGCTGGGCTTCACCATAATGGCGTAAGCCCAGGAAAGCGCACGACCCTCCAGGAGATTACCAATGTAGCCAATTCTGCTATGGTCTGAGGGAAAGTCTCCGGGAACGCGAAGGAACACGGACTCACACTGCATAATAAAACCCCGAGCTCCACCAAGCTTACCGCTAAAGCGAGCAGGAGTGGGGATTGGTGTGAGCCGTGCTGGCGCACCCGGAGCGAGCTGGGCAGCCACCGGAGCCGCAGGAGCTGCGCCACCCGGACGAGCCGAGGGGAACGGCTGCTGGGGGTCCAAGCGGTCTAATCGGTTAGTAATAATTGTTAATTGATTTAGTATCACCTGTTGTTGATAGGCTATTGAATCCACCCGAGCCTCGAGGGTGGAAAGACGGTGTGTGAGCCCGCTGTCTGCCGAGCTGCTCTGCTGAAGCCGTACTGACATAATGCACGGCTCAGGAGACACACACGCAGGCTCAGGGTAGATTTAACAGCTTTATTAACAACAGGGATGTGTGGCTGCGTGTCTGTGGAATAAGAATGTATTGGTGGTGGCATCTGCGTCAGGCACGGGGGCAGGAGGCCGTACAGCCGGACAACCCTATGGGAGGAAGCAGAGGGAGAAGGGTAACGGGCACCACACCAATACAGAGGATAATAATGGTTTAGCTGGCTTACTTGGTTACGACAGGTGGCTGGCGTTGACAAGGGCGGAGCCCGGGAGACAGCGACCTGCAGTGCCTGTGGCAGCAGCGTAGAGACAGCGGCGAGATGAGGAAGTCCGCCGCCGGGGAAGTCCACCTGTGCACAGGGGAAGGCTAGAGGAGAGAGGTAAGGGGAGCTTACCCAGATAATCTTTGCTAGCAGGCTTGAGTTCCGTAGTAACAAAAGGTGCCGAAGTTGAGAGACGGCTTCAGGCCAAAGCCCAGGGCAGAGTGGATTAAATACCTCGCCGCTGACGAGGAGCAGGTGTGCGCGCGGCTGGCGCCGCTGATGAGCGGCGAGTCATGACAGTCATCAGTCGTCTTGGAAAGCGCACACCGAATAGGCCCACCGAGGGATAAGAAGACAACACCGAGGACGCTGATTATGAAGTTCCTCAACTACAGGGACAAGATGACGGTCTCCAACGCAGCGCGTACTAAAGGAGAAATTAAATACCAGGATCAACAGGTGCGGTTCTACCCAGACTTTGCCACAGGAATCCAACAATTAAGAAAACAGTTTGACCCCGCCCGTAAAGAGCTGCACAGCCTTGGGATTCGTCATGGAGTGATTTATCCTGCAAGACTGCTGGTCACTTATAAAGGGAGAACCCAAGTCTTTAAGACCCCTCAGGAGGCGCAGGAACTCATTAAGCAGATCCAAGGAGAGACTGGCGAGAGCCAAGCATGAAGCAAGAACAAGATATAAAAGGTAAAATATTTAAGCAAGTGTTCAAGTATCTGACTGATTTGAAACATATAGCATGTCTACAAAATATAGATTGTATTATATATATATATATATATATATATATATATATATATATATATATATATATATATATATATATATATATATATAAAAGCTATGATGTACAAAGTTGCTATAAAATTTTGGAGTTAAATTGGAAAAACTACAGAAGAGAGTTATTGTCATGTCATTAAAAGTAGCAGAGTCAGGGTGATTGAGAGGAGGAAAGAGTGAGTGGTTTGACTGATCCTCACGGGGGAGGAGCAGATTCAGGCTATAACGGGAGACAGAATTTTTTTTTTTGATTTTGGGGGGATTACCACAAATGTGGGAAGGGGGAATTTGTTTGTGTGTAGTTTGTGGGATGAATGTTCAACCATCTATGTTTTTGCTTCTCTGTATGAGCATGTTTATATTGCAAGGTAATCTCAAACTCTTTATTGATCATAGACCAAAGCGTTAAGCTTAATTTAACATCATGGAATTGCAGAGGTCTACAAAATCTAAAAAAAACTTAAACAAGTTTTGAATAAAATAAAAGACATAGGTTCAAAAATTGTGTTTTTACAAGAAACTCATCTAATAGAGGAGGATGTAAAAAGAATAAGGAGTAGATGGCAGGGAAGTGTATTCACCTCATCATTTTCATCTCGAGCCAGGGGAGTCATGACTGTCATACATAAATCAGTCCCATTTCAAGTGAAAAATGTAATTGGAGATAAATTGGGAAGATATCTAATCATCCAAGGATCTTTGCTATTAGAAAATATAAATCTGGTGAACTTATATGGTCCCAATATAGATGATCAAAACTTCTTCGTTAATTTATTTTTTACTTTAGCATCACTCACAGGGCTATATATAATAGCAGGGGATTTTAATTGTACATTGAATCCCAGTATAGATAGGTCAACAGGACAGGACTGTACGCACAATGGATGTAGGATGACCATTAATCATTTTATGAAAGAATTGAGATTGCTAGATATATGGAGAGAAATGAAACCACAAGTCAAAGCCTATTCTTGTTATTCTAACACCTACAAGACATTTTCACGTATTGACTATTTTTTGGTCTCCACAGAATTAAGGTCCAAGATTCAAAATTGTTTCTATGATAACATTGTGATCTCTGATCACGCACCCTGCTGTATAATATATGTAGATAAGAAATTGACAAAGGCTCCTGGTAGGTGGCAATTTCAGCATAAATGGCTTCAAGATGAGGAATTTGTTAAGTACATAGAAAAACAGATAGATGAGTTCTTTGATATCAACACTACACAAACATCAGCATGTATAAAGTGGGAAGCTTTCAAAGCTTTTATTAGGGGGCATATTATTAGTTACACAGGTTCAAAATCTAGGAAGACTCGAGAGGAGAGAGTCCAATTGGAACGTAAAATAAAAATTCTTCAAGAAAAAGTGTATGCAGGAAGTAATCCCAAATTAGAGAATGAATTACTGATTCTGAGAGCTGAATATGACAAAAAATCAGCGAATAGAGCTGCCTCGAGTCTTCCAAGATTGAAGCAAACCTTTTATGAACAAGGTGAAAAATCAGGAAAATTATTGGCATGGCAGATTAAACAATTAGAATTTAAAACACCAATTACCAGTATTATAAGTAACGGACAGGCAGTCGTAGATCCTTTAGAAATTAACAGTGCCTTTAGAGATTATTATGAAAAACTATATGATACAAAAAATGAAACTGACTTAACAAAACTAAATGGGTTTTTGGACGGATTATCTATACCGTGTATTCCAAATGAAAATAGGGAGATACTGGAGTCAAAAATTAGTCAAGAAGAAGTTGGGCTAGCTATTGATAATATGAAATCAGGAAAAAGTGCGGGACCTGACGGTCTTCCAGTTGACCTCTATAAAAAATTTAAGAATAAATTAATAAAACCATTTTTGGAAATGGTTTTAGAAGCATTTCAAAATAGTAAATTACCGCCATATATAAATAATGCCTTAATTATACTGTTGCCAAAACCAGGTAAACCTTCTAATAAATGTGAAAACATGAGACCAATAAGTCTATTAAATGCAGACCTTAAGATAATCTGTAAAATTTTAGCAAGACGACTACAAGAAATATTACCAAATATAATTAACCGAGATCAGAATGGCTTTTTAATGGGAAGACAAGGCTTCCATAATGTAAGAAGACTATTTAATATTATTTATTCTAATAAAGAAGCACCGGATACAGCTCTCCTATCATAGGATGCTGAAAAGGCCTTTGATAGGGTCGAATGGCCCTTTCTTTTTGAAGTTTTACAAAGGTTTGGACTTGGAAAGAATTTCATAAAATGGGTTCAGATAATATACAATAATGCTACAGCAGAAATCCTAACAAATAGCAATATCTCAAAATCAATAAAAATTAATAGAGGTTGTTGACAAGGTTGTCCACTTTCACCTTTACTGCTTACTATGGCAATTGAACCTTTAGCGGTGGCAGTACGTTTACATCCACAAATATATGGAATTAAAGTAGGACCAACAGAACATAAAATCTCCCTGTATGCTGATGACATAATTTTGTTTATGTCGAATCTTAAAAAATCAATTCCGACCTTGTTAAATTTAATAAAGAACTTTGGAGAAATATCAGGATATAAAATAAATAAAACTAAATCTTCAATATTAATGCTAAATGAGACCCAGAGAAATTACCCAGCCCCTGAGGTAAATCAATTCAATGTTGTAAATCAGTTTAAATACTTAGGAATTCAAATTGTGCCTAAGTTAGAATCAGCCGCTAGTATCAACTATGAAGCCTTAATGACAGACATTAATGAGTTACTTCAGAGATGGATGTCACTACCAATGTCGATGATCGGGAGAATTAATATACTTAAAAGTAATATCTTACCCCAAACACTATATTTATTTCAATACATTCCTTTACCACCACCTTCAGATCTATTCTCAAGAATTAAAAAAAAGTTAGTGGAATTTATATGGAACAATAGGAAGGCTAGATTACGTCTGTCCTTACTAGATTTACCATTTGTTCGTGGAGGTCTGAAATGTCCAAACTTTATGTTGTATTACTGGTCAGCACAACTGAGGTCTATAACATATTATTTTTCATCAAATGATCTCCCTCACTGGACGGAGATGGAATCATACAATTTACCTTTACCTCTTCCCTTATTCATATACTCAGACTCAGCTAAAAAATTACAGAAACAAGTTAAAAATCCTATTGTAAAGCATATGATCAAAATATGGTATGAAATCAAAAAATATTTAAAAGAACCACACTTATTGTCACAATTTAGCCCAATATGGAGTAATCAATATTTTACACCAGGGAGAGCGGATGCTGTATTTAAATTATGGAATTTAAAAGGGATTCAAAAGATTCAAGACTTATATTTGGCATGTTCAGACAACATAATGTCTTTTTCAGAACTGAGGGCCAAATTTAATCTGAATAGAATACATTTTTTTAAATATCTTCAGCTTAGGAATTTTATTTGATCAAATCAAAATAATGCTCTCACCCGACCTACCTATTCATACTTGGAAAAAATTTTGACGAAAAATAGTAAGAGAAAGGGTATTATTTCAGAGTTCTATAACTCACTGATATTATCCTCAAGTGAAAACTCACAGAAAAGAATGAATTATTGGAAAGAAGACCTGCAAATTGAAATTTCAGAGGAATAATGGGAATTGGCTTGCACAGAAGCTCAAACCAAATCAATAAATGTACGTCTTAAATTGATACATTTTAAATGGTTAATGCGGATGTATGTTACACCGGTGGAGTTAAATAGATATAACAAAAACATACTAGATATATGCACAAAATGTATGGAAAGTAAAGAAACTCTATTTCATTGTAAGATAAGCCTTTATTAGTCCCACAATGGGGAAATTCCAGGATTGCAACAGCATAGGGATAGCAACACTCAGAGCAACAATCAGAAGGCACGAAAAAACAACATCTAGCAAACATATGTCCATATTACTATAAATGTATATATATAGACACACAGTGCAGAGCATTATGGCTGATGGATGTGCAGCAGAAAGTCTAAGCTCTCTCTCCGCGGATGCAGCGGGCCAGCTGGAAGTGTTTGGGCATGATGGTGACCCCCTTAGCGAAGAAGAGACCACCAGGTGGGTCTCGCTGGTCTCCTGCAGAGCCATGACGGCGAAACTCAGGAAACGCAGGACGGTCTTGAAGTCCTGAGCGATCTCCCTCACCAGGCGCTGGACGGGCAGCTTACGGATGAGCAGCTCCGTGGATTTCTGGTAGCGACGGATCTCTCTCAGAGCACGGGCCTGTGATGGCGAGGCCTCTTCACTCTGCCGGTGGCCAGAGCGCCTCTCCGAGCAGCCCTGTGGCTAGCTGTCTCCTGGGGGGCTTCTTCCTCCAGTAGATTTTACGGGCGGTCTGCTTGGTTCTTGCCATCGCTCTTTATTATTCTGTCTTATATTTCTTTCACGCCGCCTAAACTCCAGCCCGGCACCCGCTTCGTTTTCGCTACAGCTCCCGGTATGTCGAGTTTCCCATTAGCACCGGGCGGCGGCCAAGTGCTAGCTAGCACTAGCTCCTCCCCGCTGTAAGGTCTCCCGCTGCAAACCGTGGCTCCGTCCGCCGACCCGGGAGACCCCCGGGGCGATCCGTGCGTCCGTGATATATATACAGAGTGAAAGGTGTAGAAAGAAGGAGGAAGATAAAAAAAAAAGGCTGTTGCAACAGGCAGCCGACTCGTGTGGCGCCGCCGGTCCGGCAGAGCCGGAACCGGAAAATAGACACTATTTTTCATGAATTTGTGATCATTTTTCTAGTTTCTGTCCAAGTCAGAGGGAGACGCTGGTTCTGGACAACAAAGACACATGTGGACATGAGCTGCAGGTTGCAGAGCCCTGAACACACAACACACATGGACACAACAAAAATGAGGAGTCTGACCCCAGAGCTTCAAGTCTACAATGTGGACTCTCCAGAAAACCACACAGCTGCTTCACTCCTGAATCCTGCAGCTGGTTGTTACCCAGGTCCAGATGTCTGAGATAGGAGGGGTTGGACTTCAGAGCTGAGACCAGATAATCACAGCTGATCTCTGACAACCTGCAGCTCCACAACCTCAGAGCTTCAAGTCTACAATGTGGACTCTCCAGAAAACCACACAGCTGCTTCACTCCTGAATCCTGCAGCTGGTTGGTACCCAGGTCCAGATGTCTGAGATAGGAGGGGTTGGACTTCAGAGCTGAGACCAGATAATCACAGCTGATCTCTGACAACCTGCAGTCCTTCAACCTCAGAACCTCCAGTCGACAGTTTGGACTCTCCAGTCCAGAACACAGAACCTTTACTCCTGAATCCTTCAGCTTGTTTCCACTCATGTCCAACTGTGTCAGATGTGACGGGTTAGACTTCAGAGCTGAGGCCACAACTTCACAGTGAGTCTCTGAGAGTCCACAGTTCTCCAGTCCAGCCTTCCTGCAGTTCCTCACAGCTGGAATCAGTCTCTGTTTTCCCTGATCTGATGTGTTGTACTTCTGAAGGTCCAACTCATCCTGAACCTCCTCTGACATCTGCAGCATGTAGGCCAGAGCTGAACAGTGGATCACAGAGAGATACTTCTTTGATCTGTTCTCTGACTTCAGGAACTCTTGGATCTCCTGATGAACTGAGAGGTCATTCATCTCCATCAGACAGTGGAAGATGTTGATGCTTCTGTCAGGAGAGATTTTATCACTGTTCATCTCCTTCAGGTTGTTGATGACTCTCTGGATGGTTTCTGGACTGTTCTCTGTCTGACCCAGCAGGCCTCCTAAGAGTCTCTGGTTGGACTCCAGAGAGAGGCCATGAAGGAAGCGAACAAAGAGGTCCAGGTGGCCATTTTCACAATTGAGGGATTTCTCCATGACTCTCTTTAGGAAATCATCTAGAGGTGATCCAGAGGTGTAAACTTGTTTCATCACATTCTTGAGGGATGGAGAATGATGTCGCTTAATGTTGAAAAAATTGTACGTCTGTGTCTGAATCTTTTCAGTAAAGCTCTCTTTCATCACCTCAGTCTTCTTGGTGGTGAAACAGTTGAACTTGTAGACTGCAGCCAGAAACTCCTGAATGCTCAGGTGAACAAAGCAGTAGACTGATTTCTGGAACATCACACACTCTCTTCTGAAGATCTGTGTACAAACTCCTGAGAACACCGAGGCCTCTGTGACATTCAGACCACACTGCTCCAGGTCTTCTTGGTAGAACATGTTTCCTTTCTCCAGATGTTCAAATGCCAGCCTCCCCAGCTTCAGAAGAACTTCCCTGTCAGCCTCTGTCAGCTCCTCTGGACTTGTCTCATGTCCCTTGTGGTACTTCTTCTTCTTCCTCTTTGTCTGGACCAGCAGGAAGTGGGAATACATGTCAGTCAGGGTCTTTGGCAGCTCTCCTCTCTTCTTTGTAGTCAACATGTGCTCCAGAACTGTAGCAGTGATCCAGCAGCAGACTGGGATTCTACACATGATGTGGAGGCTCCTGGATGTCTTCATGTGGGAGATGATTCTGCTGGACAGCTCTTCATCACTGAATCTCCTCCTGAAGTACTCCTCCTTCTGGTCATCAGTGAAGCCTCGTACTTCTGTCATCCTGTCCACACATGTAGGAGGAATCTGACTGGCTGCTGCAGGTCTGGAAGTTATCCAGATGAGAGCTGAGGGAAGCAGATTTCCCTGGATGAGGTTTGTCAGCAGCTCTCTGACTGATGACTTCTGTGTGACATCACACATGAGTTTCCTGTTGGTGAAATCCAATGAAAGTCTGCTTTCATCCAGGCCATCAAAGATGAGTAAAAGTTTACAGACGGCGAGCTTCTCTGCTGTGACCTTCTGTAATGTTGGATAGAAAACATGGAGCAGCTCCAGAAGACTGTAATGCTTATCTCTGATCAGGTTCAGCTCCCTGAATGGAAGCACAATCACCACACTGACATGTTGGTTCTCCAAGCCCTCTGCCCAGTCCAGAGAGAACTTCAGCACTGAGAAGGTTTTTCCAACACCAGCAACGCCGCTGGTCAGAACCACTTTGATGGATCTCTGTTGGTCAGGGAAGGCTTTAAAGATGTCGTGGCACCTGATTGGAGTGTCATGGAGGGAGTCCATCTTGGAAGCCGTCTCCAGCTGCCTCACCTCATGTTGGGTCTGAACCTCTTCACTCTGTCCCTCTGTGATGTAGAGCTCAGTGTAGATCCTGTTGAGGAGGGTTCCGCTTCCTGTTTCATCACTTCCTTCAGTCACACGTTCACATCGCTTGTACAAGGGGACTTGCCGAAGCCTTTGTGAAAGTAGCCTCTGTTTAACAAAAGATTAAATGGATCGGTGAGGTTCTGGGTTGCAGTCTGTACCCAGAATTAATAAGACAATAGGAGGCAACGGCCGTGCCTGTCTTCCAAATTGATCTCCAGGGTTAAGCCTGATGCCGGGGGGGTTAAAGAATCAACCCGATGCCGTTAAAAGGAACAATGCCACGTAGGTGAAGTATTTTGGAGCAGTCTGTTGCGAAATAAATAAGAGACTTAGGGAATAGCGGGATCACCTGCATTCGTCTCCCAAATTGATCTCCAGGGTTAAGCCTGATGCCGGGGGGGTTAAAGAATCGACCCGATGCCGTTAAAAAACGATGCCACGTTGGTGAAGTATTTCGGAGCAGTCTGTTGCGAAATAAATAAGAGACTTAGAGAACTGCGGGATCAGCCGCATTTGTCTCCCAAATTAAAGGCAAATTTCAGTTACAGTCTGTGCTGGAATAAGAGACTTAGACGTCTCCCAAATTAACCATCCAGGGGTAGCCTGATTTCGGTTACAGTAGTGAGTATATATATAGGTACGGTACTCTTAATATGTTATAAGAATCTCAGACTACAGTATGAGTGAGTAACGTAACAAGCAGCCACAAGAATCATTTTTCCACTTTTAGTGAGGGTCTGCTCATAAGTATAAAATAATAGCTTACAGAATTGCATAAGATTCTTTTATTCCAACAATAGTGAATGCATTCATAAGAATAGAACTGATTTTTGTAAAATTTTGTGTCCTTAGGGGATAAACGTGTGGGTTGGGAAATACCGGGAGCTGAGAATATTTAGTAAAATTTTTTCCCACAATGATTTAACTAATGGCGGGCTCCGGACCGCATGGTCAGAACAAAGGAATGGACCCACCACCGAGTGGAGGTGAAATTGGTAAAACAGGTTACTGAGGATTATTTGAGGTAACGGCATTAAAATGAAGCGCTAAATTAAAGTTGTAAAGCTGTGGTAGTGTGTGTATAGCTGGGATTAAGGAGGCAGTGCTCCATTTTTCTTAAACTTAAAAAAAAAAAAAAGCACATGGTTTGTGAACAATAGGCTCAGGGGCCATTTTGCACGTGTCCCATTTACTGCGCATGCGAGGGCGCCATTTTGAATCACCTTCAAGCTGTGGCACAGTGCCTCCATCGTGTGGCCAAATATAGGAAGTGCACTATTTCACAAAATTACTGCCAACAAAACTTAAAACCTTAAGAATAAATCTGGAACTTTATCTCTCTGGTTGAAAGGAAGGCTTTAAAAATTCCATGCATGGTGAAAAAACAAAAGACCTCAGGGACCTGCTAAAATGCAGGTTTGCCCATAATGAGGCAAAGCATACCCGTTCGGCTTGGAGAGATGAAAGGTTCAATTTTAAATTAGGCAGAAGGAGGTTTACAATAAAACTGGAGAATAAGGAGATTTATTTCTCAACAAAACTAGGAAATCCTAGGTGGACACTATAAAGGTGAGAGAATTTAAATGAAAAATTGCAGGTTGGTGCAGATAAGTAAAAATATAAATGAATTAAATTATAAATACAAAATAATTGAATAAATACAATAAACTAAAATGAATGAATGAAGTAAATAGGAGTTATTGTTGTGGAGATGAGAGTGGGCAGAATATGGAAAAGGAAATTTGTTTTTGAAGAAAATTGAAAACTGATGAAATGTTAAAGTTTTGTGCAGGACGCAAGACAAAAAATTATGGAGAAACGATTGGAGGAAGAAAAAATGTAAGAATGAGAGACTTATGCTGCAACGGTGAGAACAAATGCAAAATAATCAATAAACACGATATAACAGAAAAGGACAAAAACACGCTGTTTAATAGCTTGTTTCTCTCCATTAAATTTGAGACAGTGTTGGCTGTGGACGACCCCTCCCCCAGCAGCTGCCTCCTCCTTCACGCCATCAGTGACCCCCCTCCTCCTTCCACTTCGCTGTCCCACTCCAGCAGTCAAGAAAGCAACACAATGGATCAAAAGAGGAACAATTGAGCACACCAGCAGAGTGAGTCCTCACACATCTGATATTGTATAGTATTCCTGTGTAACCAGTTGACACTGATTAACACCTATATGAAATGTCTCTAGCCTGTAAGCCCGGCTCCCTGGGTTCGGCACTATCCTAGACAAGGGCTAGATGGTTGACAAAGGTCCCAATCACAGATCAAAAGAAAGGAAGGGAGAAATTTGCCAGATGGGTCAAACAAATGCAGGACAGAGGAATGTTCGCAGGATGTGAAAACAGCCCCCCCACCAGGGAGACCTAGCTATACAGTATTGTTGCCTTCCATATCAGAGATGTGCCAAGACCACATACTGAGCAGACACAATACATGACCAATCTTCAAAAAAGCCATACCCATGCCCCATCTAAGTTGACCTGTCAGTATCGGCTGCATGACCACAGGAGGTCAGAATAGTCAGAGGCCCCCGTGGGACTAATACTTCCTATGTTAAGCAATTTGGCCACTGAGCTCAAACACCCACAAGGGCCCCCAAGGGGTCCCCCAAAATTAGCAACACAACAGGTATCCTTCCCTACAGGATGTTGAAAAAGAACCGGCTTTGATATTAAGCCGTTCTGTTTCAAGGGGGGAGAGGTCAAGATGAGAGGTCAAGACAGGAACAGATAGAAAAGTTACTAGTCCACTAAGCTTTGAAGGCTCCATTAAAGGAATAGAACAATGTATCAAGGAAGAGGAATCCAACGGGGTCAAATTAAACAATGGCTCCTCTGATTGCACAATTCAACATAAGTTATCCAAAAAGCGTGATGGCTGAAGCTGCAGCTTATATTGCCCACCCATTCTCCATCTAAGAAACATCTAATAAAACAAAGGCTAGCAACTAAGACCAAAATCTGAAAATTTCTTGACCCTTGAAAGGTCATTATTCCACAGAATATCAGGCAGTGGGAACTTTTGCTACAAGAAAACTAGCCACCTAGTGACCAAGAGAAATGAGGCAGGTTTAGGGCTCCTTAATATTTAAGGGACAATACATATTTGGAGGTTCCCAGACCTTCCTAACTGTATTTTTTGCACATCTCTACAAATCTGGTGAAATCTAATAACATTGTTAAAGACTTGCAATAGACATTTTAACTTAACATAAGATTTGAGCATGGAGGTGCAAAATATGATAAAAATGCTGATTTACAATCACAAGTTAAGACGAGGGTTGAAAATTTATGCAAAAAGGTATAAGGGTAAAGCTGCAAGGTTTGGAGGAAATTGCACAATTGAGGAAATTTGCCAAATATTACAAAATGTCACAAATTCCTGAAAAGGAACTTGCAAATTTACAAGGAAAAGATCTAAAATTTGTTAGGAGAAAATAACTATTAAGAGAAAAGGTTGCAAAGTTAGAAGGGAAGTGTTTAAATTTGAGAAAAGCTGTAAGCTTACATGAAAGCCACATTAAAATAAGCTGAGCCTTTATTGGTCCCACAATGGGGGAGATTCTAGGATTGCAATGGCACAGGGATAGCAACACTCAGAGCAGTAATTTAGAAGATACGAAAATAAGAGCAGTGAATATACATATGTACGCATAAATATAAATACACGGTGCGGAGCATTACAGATTTCCTTACACTTTGTATGGAGATGGGGGATGGCAGCGTAACAAGGGTTATGGTTTGGGATCATCCAGAGATGAGTAAAAAGCATTATAGAAGACGATGAATTAAAACAAACACAACCAGAGTAGACTAGAGAAACAAGATAATTTGGGGTAAAAACGGCAAACACTCGGCCGAATAGACTCAAGAATGAAGCATATACAGTACATACATATAGCTGTGTGCACACCAGCCCTATCCAAGGGATCATCATAGAGCACGCACAGAGCGGAGGTGGAGCATGAACAAGGCTTTAATGTCCTGTGCACATAGATCTGCAGCTCTGACACACAAGACAACCAGTGTAGCTTGACAAACAAACCAGCGGTTCACACCCGCATGGTCTGTGTGTCACATGGTTAAGTCCTGATTTAAATGTTATTTAGAATTGTTTTTGGAGGCTAATATATATTAGCCTCTATTAGGCTCTATATTTTTGTATCTAAAATTGTTATAGTGTTGTAGGCATAGTGTTAGTTCGTCTGAAGGTTATCTGTTCGGAAGAAAAAAGACAGAAGACTCCACCACACCAAGATACAGATGACTCTGTTAAACTTAAGTTTTCATAATAATCAGCAGACGTCTTAGTGTAATACATTCCTTGAAGGGCAGGTGTTCAGACCCAGAGGCATCATTTAATTCCAAAACAAATTCAAAAGGTCAGTAATTAAAAGGCATCCAAGGCCAGGGTATAAATCAAGAGATGAGTGTTGTCACAAAACAGAATTTTGAATGGAGCCATGTTGGTTTATTTATAAAGCTGACTTTTCAGAATGAAACCGATCACTTTTATGTGCAGGATCTTGCATGGAGCATTAGCTGTGGACAGTAGTCAGTAGTATGAACGACGGGACAGTGAACAGAAGGAAGTTCCAATACTGAAAGAGATTATAGATGTGAGATGTTTCATCAGCTAGTCCAGGGAAAGGTGAAGTCTTGTACACAGATGGATAGTGGTTGGAAAAGAATTGAGTGAGTGTTTCTGATGGGAAAAAGTACTTGGGGGAAGAGAAGAAGAACGGTGGATTTAGCAAGTGTAGAAAATATTTCTGATGTTGAGATGGAAATGGAAAAAGAAATTAAAGCAGAGCATGTCTAACCAAAGAAAATAAAGATCCACGTAAGATTTGCAGCTGTAGCTTTAAAAACCAACCAAACAGAAAACCAACAATAAATAAATTAAATTTTTGGCTAAGAGTGTCAGGAAGAAGGCACAAATGCAGGCAACCATCTTAGATGTTTCCAAGTACTTAAAGCAGCAATGAGACATTAGGTGTCCATTCTTTCAGTGCATTTCCTTAATTGTCAATATTAACATTAGTTATGTTCCTCCCCAACAGAGGGTATGCATTTGATGTTACTCACCACATAATGGTGTGATATGTGATATATGATACATCATATTTCAGGAATATGACAGTAATGAGGAATGTGATTTTTTCCTGATTCGGCGGTGGCCAAGCTGGGTCAGGGTAAACTACATTCACTCCACACTTTACCAAGGAATATATAAAATGAGGCATTCAAGAAAATTTAAATCAAATTCTAATTAGGCAAAACGTCCACCTTTCGCTTGACTGAAAGTGTGACACAACTTTTAATCATTTATTTAAATTCAACTGGACAAACTGATCTTATTTATCAATGCTGAAGCATATCAAAATGCACAGGGGGTTATTTTGTTTTTCTTAAATGAAATTTGTAAACTAGTTAAGCTGTGACTATTGAAACCTTATTGAACAGAACTCTTGGAAGACAAAGGTCCGCAAGGTTCAATTACAGTAGTGCAGATAGTATCTGTTGGCATGGTGAAGAGTTAATCTTATTATCCCATCTTGTATTAATTAGGAAAACTAAATGAAGACTTTGAAGCAGTTCCTTTCTTGACTCAATGTTGGAAATCTAGATAAGAAGGGAAAAGAAAATTTGGAGAAAAACTGAACTTATTTATGGAATGGCTGACACAAGGGGAGCCTGAGGCTCCCCATGAATCTGTTTCTCTTATAAAAGGAGGCCAAGAGGACAAGGGGGGAGGACAGCAAGGAGGAGGAGGAGGAGAGAGCACACCCCACAATGGCCGCTGCTGGCAGGAGAGGCATCCACGTCCACCACTGAAAACTGGACTGCATACTTAAAGACTATAACAGATAAGTGGACTCACTTCTACACGTATGCAGAAAATTAGCAAAAATTAAATTATTGCATGTAAAGTAAGAATTCTGGGTAATGACATACAGGACTCTGAGTCAGAAAAATAACGATCAAATTCTGCAAATGACAAGCTACCAGTAGAACACCTATCAACATCTGTAAAATTAGCATTGTACCCAATGTACTATAGACAATTGAATGGATCTGATCCAAATTGTGAACTACCATCATTTGTAAATCCATCCTCTAGATTGGTCATAAAATTAGACTGATAAACAAGGAAATGTGTGGAAGCATCCATTGTCCTAATTGAAGAGGATAAGAGGCATTTCAACCAATGGGGGGTTCCACACATCCCGCTGGTTAGACCCAAACACATGGATTGGAAAATGTTGGACATATTGTCATCTCTAGTGCAGAATAGAGCCATCCATGGAAAACCAATACCTGACCTTAACATAGAATATTCTCCCAAAATAAAACCATAAGCATCAGCACAAAAGGCGGCACAAAGATGCCCAGAAATCTCCTATATGACCAATCTTAACATTAACAAATGAGGGGATGAGGAAAATTTGAATCAAATTCCAAATTGGTTTTGGTAAAGGGATAACCAGATGTAGATCTAATAAAAGGAGTAGAGTACGACACTATAGGCCATATATTCAGAAGCCCAGAAGGGCATTAACAAATGCAATTTTCCACAGTGGGAGTCATCAGCAAGTCTTAGACCAACTGCTGGGTCGAGAGGAAGAGCTGAGGACCCCAAGACGAAAGATGATGACGAGGAAGACCATTCTGCCATCACAGATTATTTGTAAACACAGTGCTAATGATAATACATAAATCATACATAGCTCACCACACGGATGTAGGGGTGTGAGACTTATAGGCTTCTTGCGTTATTTATCTCCATCATGCTAATTACGGTTAGGTAATCTGAATAAGGGAGAAGGTTAGAAGCTCTGAATGCCTGAATACAACAATGCATGGATATGGATGTCTCCTAATGTTGAACAATATTGTTTACTACCTACCCACTGAACATATAGGCCCCATCACCCAACACACACACCACAACACAAACACCACATGCAGATTTCATATAGTCAACAATCACACACTCAAGGTTACTGGGAAATAACTTACAACAACACATAGATAACTACAGTTGTAGTGAATAAGGATAAAACTTTACAAGCTCCATGCATTGTGATGGCAACCCCTCAGACCATTATTGGTCCTGCCCCAGCTGAGCCCTTTGTATCGGCACTTGATCAAAGGTGTAGGGTACAGGGAAGATTCATGCCGGAGAGCACCAGACCATTACGACGTGTGCCCGTGACATTGAAAAGGTCGTAGGGCGAGTGACTGTATGACTTCAGTCCCCAGAAGAAGAATGGACTGGTACCCGAGCGCATCCACCGCACCTCCAGCATCCAGGGTGGAGCCAGGAGCTCGAGCCTTACCAACACCAGCATGTCCACCTCTTTCCAGCGACAGGGGGGTGGCATCCCTGGGACAGCATCACTGAGCTGTTCACTGGCTGGACTGGATGTTACATACCCTCTGCTGCACCCACCAGACCGTCCTGTAGACCTCATGGGATGAGGTGTGCCTCTGAGAGCGGGGACACAGTTGTTTCGTTCCTGTGTCACCAAGATGGAACTGTGCTCCACAGCTGCAGATATGGGAAGCAGACACAGAGGAAGGTCGAACCTCTGTCGCAACCGTGTGATGAGTGCAGCTGAATGATGTGAGCCCTGGCAAGGGTCAACTGGTGGACAAAGGTTTTGTGGAGAGCAAACAGCACGATGGGGACTCAATCTATGGGCGAGAACAAACAAATGTTAATGACCAGCAAAAAAAAAATATTTCATTGAGAGTGAGGAAAGGAGTGAGGTCCAGTGCATTACTGGAGGTCCCCCGGCTGACTAAACCTATTAGCAGCATAACTAAGGGAGGGTTCAGAAACACATGATCCCTCCCTAATTATAGGCTATATCAAAAAGGTAGGTTTTAGCCCTATTCTTAAAAACAGATCGAGTCTGACTCCCGAATCCAGATTGGCAGCTGGTTCCACAGGAGAGGAGCTTGATAACTGAAGGCTCTGCCTCCCATTGTACTTTTGGAGATTCTAGGTATTACAAGTAATCCTGCATTTTGGGAGCGTAGTTCTCTGTTAGGATAATACGGTAGTATCAGATCTTTTAAATAAAAAGGAGCCTGATTGTTTAGAGCTTTGTAAGTAAGAAGAAGGATTTTAAACTTAATTCTAAACTCTATGGGAAGCCAATGAAGGGAGGCCAGAACCGAAGAGATATGATCTCTCTTTCTAATACCTGTTAAAACTCTTGCTGCAGCATTTTGGATCAGCTGAAGTCTTTTTAAAGATGTTTTAGGACAGCCTGATAATAAAGAATTACAATAATCTAATCTTGAGCTAATAAAAGCGTGGATCAGTTTCTCAGCATCACTCTGAGACAAGATGCTCCTAATCTTGGCAATATTATGCAAATGATAGAAGGCAGTCTTAGAAACAAATTTAATATGTGAATCGAAGGACAGATCTTGAGCAAAAATAATTCCAAGGTTCCTCACAGAGCTATTAAGAGAAAGAGTAACCGCATCCAAACTGAAAGTTTGATTTGGAAAGGTATTTCTAAGGTTTTTTGGACCAACAAGAATGACTTCAGTCTTATCTGAATTTAATAGCAGGAAATTACAAGTCATCCAAGCTTTGATTTCCTTAAGACAGGCTTCTAACTTGGCTAATTGATTACTATCATCTGGCTTCATTGACAGGTATAATTGTGTGTCATCTGCATAACAATGAAAATGTATACAGTGCTTTCTAATAATGTTGCCTAACAGAAGCATATATAAACTAAAAAGAGTAGGGCCTAGCACAGATCCCTGGATCGTCACCTTATCGTGGTGGGGGGTTTGCGTGCCCCAGTGATCCCAGGAGCTATGTTGTCCGGGGCAATTTGCCTCTGATAGGGTCTCCCAAGACAAACTGGTCCTGGGGGAAGGGCCAGAGTAAGAACAATCCAACAGACTCTCATGATAAATTGTATATCAAGGATTCAGTGTACCCCGCCCGGTATGGGGTTACCGGGGCCCCACCCTGGAGCCAGGCCTAGGGGAGGGGCTCGAAGGCTAGCGTCTGGTGGCCGGGTTTCCACCCATGGGACCCGGCCGGGGTCAGCCCGAAGGAGTTACATGGGTCCGCCCTCCAGTGGGTTCACCACCTGCAGGAGGGATTATGGGGGTCCGGTGCTATGTGGATTAGGTGGCAGTCAAAGGCGGAGACCTTGGCGGACTGATCCCAAGCTTTCTAAACTGGCTTTTGGTACGTGGAATGTCACCTCTGTGGTGGGGAAGGAGCCTGAGCTGGTGTACAAGGTTGAGCGATACCGGCTAGATATAGTCGGCCTCACCTCAACACACAGCTCCGGTTCCGGAACCAGTCTCCTGGAGAGGGGCTGGAGCTTGGCCTTTTCTGGAGTTGCCCCGGGCGAGAGGCGACGAGCAGGGGTGGGTATTCTTGTATCGCCCCACCTTGCTGCCTCTATATTGGAGTTTTCCCCGGTGGACGAAAGGGTTGCTTCCCTGCGCCTTCGGGTTGGGAAACAGGTCCTGACCATCATTTGTGCCTATGCACCAAATGATGTTTCAGAGTACCCACCCTTTTTGGAGTCTGTGACTGGGGTGCTGGAGGGTGCTCCTCCTGGAGACTCCATTGTCCTACTGGGGGACTTCAATGCGCACGTGGGCAATGACAGTGAAACCTGGAGGGGGGTGATTGGGAGGAACGGCCTGCCCGATCTGAACCCGAGTGGTGTTCAGTTATTGGACTTGTGTGCTAACCACAGTCTGTCCATAACGAACACCATGTTCAAGCATAAGGGTGTCCATATGTGCACCTGGCACCAGGACACCCTAGGTCGCAGGTCGATGATCGATTTTGTTATCGTATCATCAGACCTGCGACCGTATGTCTTGGACACCCGAGTAAAGACAGGTGCAGATTGTCAACTGATCACCACCTGGTGGTGAGTTGGATCCGATGGCAGGGAAGGAAGCCATTCAGACCTGGTAGACCCAAACGTATAGTGAGGGTGTGCTGGGAGCATCTGGCTGAGGCCCCTGTCCGGGAGGTCTTCAACTCCCACCTCCGGAAGAACTTCAACCACACTCCGAGGGAGTCTGGAGACATGGAGTCTGAATGGGCCATGTTCTCCACCTCTGTTGTTGAAGCGGCGGCCCAGAGCTGCGGCCGCAAGGTGGTCGGTGCATCTCGTGGTGGCAACCCCCGAACCAAGTGGTGGACAACAGTGGTGAGGGGGGCCATTAAGCTGAAGAAGGAGTCCTATCAAGCTTGGTTAGCTTGTGGGACTCCCGAAGCAGCTGAGGTGTACCGGCAGGCCAAGCGGAGTGCAGCTCGGGTGGTTGCTGAAGCAAAAACCCGGGTATGGGAGGAGTTCGGTGAGGCCATGGAACAAGACTTTCGGTCGGCTTCAAAGAGATTCTGGCAAACTGTTCGGCGGCTCAGGAGGGGAAAGCAGCTCCCCGTCCACACTGTGTATGGTGCGGATGGGACACTGTTGACTTCAACTGGGGATATCGTCGGGCGGTGGAAGGAATACTTCGAGGATCTCCTCAATCCCACTGATACGCCTTCCACAGAGGAAGCAGGGTTTGGGGACGAGGGGGATGACTCGCCTATCACAGGGGCTGAGGTCGCCAAGGTGGTTAAAAATCTCCTTGGTGGCCGGGCCCCGGGGGTGGACGAGATTCGCCCTGAGTACCTCAAGGCCCTGGATGTTGTTGGGTTGTCATGGTTGACACGCCTCTGCAACATTGCGTGGAGGTCGGGGGCAGTGCCTTTGGCGTGGCAAACCGGGGTGGTGGTTCCTCTCTTCAAAAAAGGGGACCGGAGGGTGTGCTCCAACTTTAGAGGGATCACACTCCTCAGCCTCCCTGGGAAGGTCTATGCCAAGGTACTGGAGAGGAGAGTCCGGCCGTTGGTCGAACCTCGGATTCAGGAGGAGCAATGTGGTTTTCGTCCTGGCCGTGGCACATCGGACCAGCTCTTTACCCTCTCGAGAATTCTTGAGGGTTCGTGGGAGTTTGCCCAACCAGTTTACATGTGTTTTGTGGACTTGGAGAAGGCATTTGACCGCGTCCCTCGTGGATTTTTGTGGGGGGTGCTTCGGGAGTATGGGGTGTCGGGCTTGTTGTTACGAGCTATTCGGTCTCTGTACGACCGTTGTGAGAGTTTGGTTCGTATTACCAACACTCGGTCGGAGTCATTCCCAGTGAGAGTTGGACTCCGCCAGGGCTGCCCTTTGTCACCGACCCTGTTCATAATTTTTATGGACAGGATTTCTAGGAGCAGCCAGGGAATGGAGGGTGTCATGCTTGGTGACCACAGGATCTCATCTCTGTTGTTTGCAGATGAAGTTGTCCTGTTGGCTTCATCCAGCAATGACCTACAGCTCTTGCTGGGACGGTTTGCCGCTGAGTGTGAAGCGGCTGGGATGAGAATCAGCACCTCCAATTTCGAGTCCATGGTCCTCAGCCGGAAAAAGGTGGATTGTCGTCTCCGGGTTGGGGACAGGCTCCTGCCCCAAGTGGAGGAGTTTAAGTATCTTGGGGTCTTGTTCACGAGTGAGGGGAAAATGGAGCGAAGATCGACAGACGGATTGGAGCAGCATCTGCAGTGATGCGGACGTTGTACCGGTCTGTTGTGGTGAAGAGGGAGCTTAGTTCTAAGGCAAAGCTGTCGATTTACCAGTCAATCTACGTTCCTACTCTCACCTATGGTCACGAGCTTTGGGTAATGACCAAAAGAACGAGATCGCGGATACAAGCGGCTGAAATGAGCTTTCTCCGTAGGATTGCTGGACTCACCCTCAGAGATAGGGTGAGGAGCTCAGTCATCCGGGAGAGGCTCAGAGTAGAACCACTGCTCCTCCACATTGAAAGGAGTCAGTTGAGGTGGTATGGGCATCTGATTAGGATGCCTCCTGGACGCCTCCCACTTGAGGTGTTTCAGGCATGTCCCACTGAGAGGAGACCCCGGGGCAGACCCAGGACTCGGTGGAGAGACTGTGTCTCCCAGCTGGTCTGGGAAGGCCTTGGTACCCCCTCTGAAGAGCTGGAGCAGGTGGCTGGGGAGAGGGAAGTCTGGGCTTCTGTGCTTGAACTGCTGCCTCCGCGACCTGGACCTCCGGAAAAGCGGTAGAAGATGGATGGATGGATGGATGGATGGAGTATCAAAAGCTGCACTAAGGTCTAAAAGGACAAGTACAGAAACCAGTCCATTATCAGATGCGATGAGGAGGTCATTAGTGACCTTCGCTAAGGCTGTTTCAGTACTATGATGGATTCTAAACCCAGATTTAAACTCTTCAAGTAAACCATTTCCCTGCAGATGGTCAAATAATTGCATAGCAACAACTCTTTCTAAGATTTTTGAAATGAAAGGGAGATTAGAGATTGGTCTATAGTTAGCTAAAGCTCCTGGATCTAGTGTTGGCTTTTTGAGTAAGGGTTTAATTACAGCCGTTTTAAAAGCCTGTGGTACATGGTCTAAAGTTAATGAAGAATTGATTATATGAAGAATAAAGCTACCAATAAGTGGGAAGACTTCTTTAAATAACTTGGTAGGAATAGGGTCTAAAAGACAAGTTGAAGGTTTGGATGAGGAAACTATTTTGTCTAACTCACAAAGGTCGATTGGAGTAAACTCATCAAAACAGACATCAATGGAAGGAGTTGTAGTAGTTACAGTATTTAAGTTAACTGTGGGAAGAATCTGATTGATTTTATCTCTGATGGATGACATTTTATTATTGAAAAAGTTCATAAAGTCCTAACTAGTAAGCTCTAAGGGAATGCTAGGATTAACAGAGTCCTGACTCTTTGTCAACCTGGCTACAGTCCTGAAAAGAAACCTGGGATTATTCTTGTTCTCTTCTATTAATGCAGAGTAATAACTCGTTCTAGCTTCTCTAAGAATTTTTTTTTTATAAATTAAAAGATGATTTCTCCAAGCTAAATAGATTTCATCTAAATTAGTGGAGCGCCATATTCTTTCTAATTGACGAGTCTTCTGTTTTAAGCTACGAGTTTCTGTGTTGAACCAAGGAGTTAGAAATCTCTGATTAGACTTTTTCTTTTTCAAGGGGGCCACCAAGTCTAGAGTCTGATGCAGAGAAGCTGTAACACTATCCACCATGTTATCAATTACAGAAGGAGCAAGCTGTCAGAATCAGAATCAGAATCAGAAAAGATTTATTGCCAAGTACATTAACAGATCACTGATAACATACGAGAGAATTTGACTTGACACAGAAAATGAACCTGCATTTCCAGTGACGCGGCAGCATCAGAGACGCGCCTGCCAACAGGATAGTGGGTACAAGCATGAGAATAAGAATAATACAAGGAACAATAGGAAGGAGCAAAAAAATCATTGATTCAAAATACTGGTTCCATAATTCAGAATCAGAATCAGAATCAGAATCAGAATCAGGTTTATTGCCATTGTTCATGTAGTACACAAACTAGGAATTTGTCTCGGTACAATGCTGCAACATTAAACATGATAAGATAAGAGAAATAAACTATACATGTAATAAAGTGTAGGATAAGATTAAGTGATACTGGTCAACAGTTAAAATATATATTAGCCAGCAGCAGATACTGTGGAGAACTATATAGTGCAGTCGGTAATGCAGGAAGAAAACAGTGATGATTGACATGAGTCTGGTTGAGCTGCTGTACATGGTGCACGAGAGTCACTTAGTGTTCAGCAGTCTAATGGCAGAGGGGAAGAAGCTGTTCATGTGACGGGAGGTTTTAGTCTGGATGGACCGAAGTCTTCTACCAGAGGGGAGGGGGGCAAACAGTACGTGACCAGGGTGTGAGGGATCGGCTATGATCCGGCCAGCACGCCTCCGGGTCCTGGAGATGTACAGATCCTGGAGAGATGGGAGCTTGCAGCCGATCACCTTCTCAGCAGTGCGCACGACGCGCTGCAGCCTTAGTCTGTCCCTGGCAGTGGCTCCTGCGTACCACACGGTTATGGAGGTGGTGAGGATGGACTCGATGATGGCTGTGTAGAACTGCACTAACATCTTGGTGGGTAGCTTGAGCTTCCTCAGCTGCCGCAGGAAGAACATCCTCTGCTGGGCTTTTTTGATGAGTGAGCTGATGGTCAGCTCCCATTTGAGGTCCCTGGTGATGGTAGTGCCTAGGAAGCGGAAGGAATCAGCAGTGGTGATGGGAGAGCCTGAGAGGGTGAGGGGGGGCAGAGGAGTAGTGACTTTCCTGAAGTCTACAATCATCTCCACTGTCTTCAGAGCGTTCAGCTGCAGGTTGTTATTGCTGCACCAGGACGCCAACTGGGCCACCTCTCTCCTGTAGGCGGACTCGTCGCCGTTGGAGATGAGCCCGATGAGGGTGGTGTCGTCCGCAAACTTGATCAACTTGACAGACTGGTGGCTGGAGGTGCAGGAGTTGGTGTAAAGGGAGAAGAGTAGGGGGGAAAGTACACAGCCCTGGGGTGATCCGGTGCTGATGCTAGTATAGTCTGAGACAGTCTTTCCCAGCCGCACATGCTGCCTCCGGTCCGTCAGGAAGTCGATGATCCACCTGCAGAGGGAGTCAGGCACGTTGAGCAGGGACAGCTTGTCCCGGAGCAGAGCGGGGCGGATGGTGTTGAATGCGGAGCTGAAGTCCACAAACAGGATCCTGGCGTAGGATAATTAAATTATTAAATTATGATTATTAAATTATGCTTTAATTAGATTAATTAAAGCATAATTAATCAATATTAAGATTTCAAGGAAAAAAAAAAGCTCTCGATGCACATTCGCTACACCGGATTCACAAGACACAAGAGAGCAGTGTGTGTATCTTTATTCAGTTCATGGATCAATGTGTGTGCGGTGTTGAGCAGTGTTGATGATAATAAGAGAGACAACAAGGACACTTGGCAGGAAATGTTTTGTCTGGTTGCCGCCGAGTCCTTATCTTGGCAGAGTCCAGATGGCTGTCCAAGGCCTTATGCTCGATGAGAAGTCGATGACAAGCTGTCTATAGCTTATTTCCGTTGTGTTGACACATGGCATAGAGGAAACAATCTGCATAAATTTGGTAACAGCATCATCTGAGAGGCATCTACTGTAATAATATTTTTCTTTAGGAGCCAAATAGTCAGAAATAGTAAAATCAAAGGTTAACAGACAATGGTCTGACAGTACAGGGTTATGAGGAGACATTACAAGATTTTCTATTTCTATGCCATATGTCAGAACAAGGTCCAATGTATGGTGGAGGTAATGAGTAGAATTTCCTACTTTCTGAGAAAACACAATTGAGTCTAATATTGAATTAAATGCCACATTAAGGCAGTCACTATCTACATCCACATGTATATTAAAGTCCCCTACTATAATTATTCTATCAGATTTTGAATTTTTGATTCAGACGATCATTGATCGTCACTTCCTTGTGTCACTTCCTTGTGGTAACGTATCGTCACTTCCTGTTTTGCTGTCTGTCTGTGTGGTTTGCTCTCCTCACTCTCCAGAGCTTTTGGGTTAGCCACTAGCGATGGCTACTAGCTCTCCTTCCTCTCCTCCTCTGGTGTGCTCTCTCTGTCAGATGTTTAGCTACACCTCTGCCTCTTTTAGTGATAACGGTAAATGTAATAAATGTTGTCTTTTTGAGGTGCTCGAGGCGAGGTTGTCTGATTTGGAATCCCGTCTCCGCTGCATTGAAACACCGTCTGCGCCAGTTACTCTTGACGGATGCCCCTTAGCTGCAGCGGAGCTAGCTAGCATAGCTAACCCTGTTAGCGGTCCTCCGGTTCTCCTCAGCAGCGAGGAGACTGGGTGGGTGACAGTGAGAAGGAAGCCTAGTCGCAAAGCCTCTTCTTAATAGAAGAGAACAAGAATAATCCCAGGTTTCTTTTCAGCACTGTAGCCAGGTTGACAAAGAGTCAGGACTCTGTCAATCCTAGCATTCCCTTACAGCTTACTAGTCAGGACTTTATGAACATTTTCAATAATAAAATTTCATCCATCAGAGATAAAATCAATCAGATTCTTCCCACAGTTAACTTAAATACTGTAACTACTACAACTCCTTCAATTGATGTCTGTTTTGATGAGTTTACTCCAAACGACCTTTGTGAGTTAGACAAAATAGTTTCCTCATCCAAACCTTCAACTTGTCTTTTAGACCGTATTCCTACCAGGTTATTTAAAGAAGTCTTCCCACTTATTGGTAGCTTTATTCTTCATATAATCAAGTCTTCATTAACTTTAGACCATGTACCGCAGGCTTTTAAAATGGCTGTAATTAAACCCTTACTCAAAAAGCCAACGCTAGATCCAGGAGCTTTAGCTAACTATAGACCAATCTCTAATCTCCCTTTCATTTCAAAAATCTTAGAAAGAGTTGTTGCTACGCAATTATTTGACCACCTGCAGGGAAATGGTTTTCTTGAAGAGTTTCAATCTGGGTTTAGAATCCATCATAGTACTGAAACAGCCTTAGCGAAGGTCAATAATGACCTCCTCATCGCATCTGATAATGGACTGGTTTCTGTACTTGTCCTTTTAGACCTTAGTGCAGCTTTTGATACTATCGATCATAATATTCTACTTGATAGATTAGAACACTATGTTGGACTTAATGGAACTTCATTGCAATGGTTTAGATCTTATTTATCTGATAGGTTCCAGTTTGTTCATGTAAATAATGAGTTTTCTTTCAACTCAAAGCTTAGTCATGGAGTTCCACAGGGATCTGTGCTAGGCCCTACTCTTTTTAGTTTATATATGCTTCCGTTAGGCAACAGTATTAGAAAGCACTGTATACATTTTCATTGTTAAGCAGATGACACACAATTATACCTGTCAATGAAGCCAGATGATAGTAATCAATTAGCCAAGTTAGAAGCCTGTCTTAAGGAAATCAAAGCTTGGATGACTTGTAATTTCCTGCTATTAAATTCAGATAAGACTGAAGTCATTCTTGTTGGTCCAAAAAACCTTAGAAATACCTTTCCAAATCAAACTTTCAGTTTGGATGCGGTTACTCTTTCTCTTAATAGCTCTGTGAGGAACCTTGGAATTATTTTTGCTCAAGATCTGTCCTTCGATTCACATATTAAATTTGTTTCTAAGACTGCCTTTCATTTGCGTAATATTGCCAAGATTAGGAGCATCTTGTCTCAGAGTGATGCTGAGAAACTGATCCACGCTTTTGTTAGCTCAAGATTAGATTATTGTAATTCTTTATTATTAGGCTGTCCTAAAACATCTTTAAAAAGACTTCAGCTGATCCAAAATGCTGCAGCAAGAGTTTTAACAGGTACTAGAAAGAGAGATCATATCTCTCCGGTTCTGGCCTCCCTTCATTGGCTTCCCATAGAGTTTAGAATTAAGTTTAAAATCCTTCTTCTTACTTACAAAGCTCTAAAGAATCAGGCTCCTTTTTATTTAAAAGATCTGATACTACCGTATTATCCTAACAGAGCACTACGCTCCCAAAATGCAGGATTACTTGTAATACCTAGAATCTCCAAAAGTACAATGGGAGGCAGAGCCTTCAGCTATCAAGCTCCTCTCCTGTGGAACCAGCTGCCTATCTGGATTCGGGAGTCAGACTCGATCTCTGTTTTTAAGAATAGGTCTAAAACCTACCTTTTTGATATAGCCTACAATTAGGGAGGGATCATGTGTTTCTGAACCCTCCCTTAGCTATGCTGCTAATAGGTTTAGTCAGCCGGGGGACCTCCAGTAATGCACTGGGCCTCACTCCTTTCCTCACTCTCAATGAAATATTTTTTTTGCTGGTCATTAACATTTGTTTGTTCTCTCCCATAGATTGAGTCCCCATTGTGCTGTTTGCTCTCTACATGTCTGTTCTTTTCATCTTCTCTATCCCCTCACCCCCCCAGCCAGTCGCAGCAGATGACTGCCCCTCCCTGAGCCTGGTTCTTCTGGAGGTTTCTTCCTGTTAAAAGGGAGTTTTTCCTCTCCATCGTCGCCAAGTGCTTGCTCACAGTGGATCGCCTGATTGCTGGGGTCTTTCTGCAACTGTGGGGGTTCCCCCTACAGTTGATAGTGCTATGAGATGACTGTTGTTGTGAAATGGCGCTATATAAATAAAGTTGAATTGAATTGAATTGAATTAGCTGGACGGTCTGGAAAAAATGACACTGAAGTGATTAAGGGGGTAGGCTGAAATATCAGGGCAGCATCAGCACTTTCTGTTTGATTTGTGATGAACTGTGTGTCTGCGGCATCTGAAAGCATTGACTCTCTGTCCCTCCAGTTCTAAGCCATCAGTTACACTGGAATCACACTTGGACATGACCCAAGGAGAGGTCCCCTCCCCTGGAGACTCCCATTTCCAAATTGTCAGGGTTCTCGCTCTGGACTCTCATCATCTGAATCTATAGAGGCACCTTCTTGTAGCTCAGTAACTAGAAGAAAATTCACCTCCAATGACAGATTTCTGTGGACCACCTTGAAATTGCCTGAAGCATCTTGGATCTTATACACATGAATTTCAGGCTTCCTCTCCACAGCTGTGTAGACTGTTAGTGCCCACTTCTCTTCCAGTTTCTTTTTACCCTGTTCACCCTTATTGGCTAACAGCAGCCTGTCACCAATCTGCAGAGTAACGCCCTTGGTTTTTTTTATTATACTGCCTCGTCTGATGTCTCTGTTCTTTAGCAATATGTTGCTGGGCAATCTTGGCAGCCTTTGCATGGTTGGACAGGAGCATTCTGGAGTAGGTGCCGAAATCTGTCACTTGTGGTTCATGAAACACAGACTGGAACAACACGTCTACCGGAAGCCTGGGAATACGCACGAACATCAGATAAGATGGTGCAAAGCCAGTGGTCTTGTGGGCTATGGCATTATATGCAAACGTCAATGTCTGGATCTGCTGTGGCCACTCTTGTTTGGATCTCAAGGGGACAGCTCTTATCATACGTCCAAGGGTACGATTGAAATGTTCTGTTCCCTCGTTGCCTATCGGGTGGTATGCAGTGGTATGGGACTTCTCCACACCAGACAGACACAGAAGTTCAGAGACCAAATCAGTCTCAAAGTTGGCCCCCTGGTTGGAACGCACACGCTCAGGAATGCCGTAGATACAGAACACGTTGTCCCACAACTTTTTGGCAATTTGCTTAACGGACTGGTTCCTGCATGCAAACACGTGAGCCGACTTGGTAAAATGGTCCATTACCACGAGTACATCGATAAGGCACTTTTTCTTGTCCTCCGCTGTCCAGAAATTGATACAAACAAGCTCCTTTGGTGCAGATGTTTTTATGCTCTAAAGTGGAGCACGTGCTGCAGGTTCAAGAGTCTTGGCCAGAACACATCACTGACAACAGCGAATATAATCCTTGATATCTCTTGCCATGTTTGGCAGGAACCGGAGGTATGTGAGGTAGAGTGTTCTGGTTTGTCCCTGATGTCCCACTAAGTAATGGACACGCTGTAGTGCCTTGTCCCTGAGGCTAACTGGAAGGACGGACTGTAATCTTTTTGGTCTTGTTAACGGATCTCTGGTCTCCTTGTATAACAACCCATCGTGGACTTTGAGTCTATCCCAAGCTTTCAACAGCGCAAGTGAGGTGAAATCAAGACTGGATCAGTCGCATTTAGAAGGGTGGACTTTTCAAATTACATGGGGCAAGAACTTGGAGATAGCTGGGTCTTTTTGTTGGTGGTCCTCCAACTCACGCATTGATAGGGAAGGCAAGGGTTCCTGACCCAGTGGCTGTAACTGCTGAACATGTTAAACAAAGCGAGCTGCAGGAACCTCCGCACAGTAGTCCCACTCATTTTGACTTTGCAGAATGGTTTTAACTTCCACTGGAGCATAGAGAAGTTCAACGGCAGGACTTGACCGGCAGTGCTGGAACACTTGATGATATTGAAGACCAAACGAGCGCATTCTGAACAGCCTCCACCTCTGCACCATCTGCTTCCTGAACCAATTGGCTGTATGGTTCTCGGAGAAACCTAACACTGATGGAGTTGGCAAATGGCTCAAAGCTCAAGGCGTCAGCAACAGTGTTTCGGGGGTCTGGAATGTACTTTAGGTCAAAGTCATAGGATGAAAGCTAGGCCACCCACCGCTGTTCATAAGCATATCGAAAGCCTCCTCACATGCTGGAGTCCAATCTGCTGGGGTTAACTTCCTGAATACAACAGCACCCTTTCTCAGTCGTGGGTGTCTACCTCTTCTTTTGGGGCTTGCTGTTATGGTGAACAGAAGCTTGGCGATGACTGAGCACTGGGGAATGAAGCTCTTGTAAAAAAAGACCATCCCTAGGAAGGATTGTGTCAGAACGTGGGCTGGAACCCACATTCTCGCTTTGAGTTATAATGAGTCGGTCATTATTATTATTATCACTGTGTCATGGCTGTGAGCGCTCGCCCCTCCTTCCTGTTGTTTTCCTCCTCAGGTCATCAACACACCTGGGTGAGGAGATGCACCTGCCACCTTTCATCAGCCAGCGTTTATAAGGAGCATCTCTTCAGTGTTCTGACGCTGGCTCATCTGGGTATACTGCATAAGCAGAGTACTTAATTCGCTACTGCTTTTTCCTAAGGTGTAGTTTTTGTACTCACCTGTTCCTCTTCTCCTCTCCATGTTGCTGCCATCGTGCGGTTGTGTCTCCGGGGACTGCGTGTGCTCACTGCCCCACCATCTCCACTCAGCTGTAACCATAATCCACTGGGTCAGGCACCACCGACTCCACCACCTTCACCCTGCTGGTTCATCTCTACCCCGGTTCAGGGTAGTAACGCCATGCCTGAGAGTCCTGTTGTCTGCCCAGCCCGGGCATATACCTTGACAGTAGGTAGCCACCAGTAAAGGACTCAGCTGGCAAAATTGGCAGGAGGAAGAAGGAGGGGAACCAGGAGGAATTATCGAGGTTTCTTCACTGGACTATCTGCCTTTCTAATCAGGTCCTGGATCGTTCCAACCCCTGGGAAGGGTTGGGGGACCTCGATGCTATGGAGGAGCTGTTTCTCAGCCGCCTGAACCTCCTGTGTCTCCCTGAGGTGGTCGCTGTCCACTCAGGCATAACACGACTCTGGCACACGCTTGAGCAAATTGACTGCTCTCGTCACCTCTTCCAACCTGGCTCCGGGTCATCATCTCCTACTCCTGCCTCTGGTAAACTGCCTCCCACCTTTCCCATCTCTCCTATGCTGCCTGCCACCCCCAGTTCACCAGCCATGGCAGCGAACCCTTTGGAGCAGGAGGAATGGAGGCAGGTGATCCTCGCACAGATGGACATTTTGCTGGAACTCAAGCCCTGGCTCGCTCCAGAGGTGCTGTTTCAAGCTCAAGAGGATCAGTCAGGTTCTAAAGGGTCAGTGAGGAAGTGAGTCTCGAGGAAGCATCGCTCCGCTCACCACCTGATTCCTTCACACGAGGCCCTGTCGAGAGATTCTGATGTCACAGCCCCACCCTCTTTGAGTGCATCAGCAGTGGCAGCTCCAGCAACTGCAGCGCAGGAGGTCAGCTCCAGTATAAATACCACTGCCAACTCTGGCTCATCTCCGGACAACTACAGTCATCTCCAAGGTGCATGTCACAGCTCCAGCTATCCTCCACGTGCACACTCCTGCGGGGACTGTTTCTCCTTTTGTGCATGCTCCTGCAGCGACTGCTTCTCCCCACATGCAAGTTCCTGCTGTGACTGCATTGGCTGCAGCTCCTCCTGCTGATCAGCTGTCATTGTTGGGTGTTGTCACTGATCGGTCTGTGTCATCTGGGTTCGTCGCTGATCAGCCTATGCAGCTTTGTTCCACTGCTGCTTCGCCTGCAGCTCATCATGAGGTTGTCACTCCAGCAGCAGGAGACCAGGAGCTAGGGCAAGTACTCTATTAATTTCTACATCTATTTTAGAAAAGACTTGCCTTACTCCTGGTGAGGGGACCCAGGTGAAGATTTCACCTGCCTCCGGGCCCACCAGTCCTGCTGCTGGTGACTTTGACTATGGTGTCACCTTACTGACCTCCTGTTTCCCCCTCTCATCCGAGGTAGCCATGCTGAGGATGGAGTCGCAGAAGGCCCATGTTCCACCTCAGCTACGTGTTGTTCCAGCGGTTGGGAAACCCCCACCTGTCGTTGTTCCTGAGGTCAAGGGACACCCACCTGTTGTTGTTCCCGAGAGCGAGCAGTCCACTCCACCCGTTATTGATCCTGAGGGCAAACAGTTCACTCCACCCATCATTGTTCTTGAGGGCGAGCGGTCCGCTCCACCCGTCACTGTTCCTGAGGGTGAGGGGGCTGCTCCAGCTGTCGCTGTTGCTGGGACAAGTGGTCTGCAAGCAGTCCACTCCACCCGCCCTTGCTCCTGAAGACGAGCAGTCCGCTCCACCCGTCATTGTTCCTGAGGGCGAGCAGTCTGCTCCATCAATCATTGTTCCTGAGGGTGAGCAGTCCGCTCCACCCGTCGCAGTCCCTGAGGGCGCGCAGTCTGCTCCACCTGTTGCAGTCCCTGAGGGTGAGCAGTCCACTCCACCCATCACAGTCTCTGAGGGCGAGCAGTCCGCTCCACCCATCGCAGTTCCTGAGGGCGAGCAGTCCACTCAACCCGTTGCAGTTCCTGAGGGCGAGCAGTTCGCTCCACCCGTCGCAGTCCCTGAGGGCGCGCAGTCTGCTCCACCTGTTGCAGTTCCTGAGGGCGAGCAGTCCACTCCACCCATCACAGTCCCTGAGGGCGAGCAGTCCGCTCCACCCGTCGCAGTCCCTGAGGGCGAGCATTCCACTCCACCCGTCGCAGTTCCTGAGGGCGAGCAGTCCGCTCCACCCATCGTAATTCCTGAGGACAAGCAGTCCATCCCACCCGTCGCAGTCCTAGAGGTCAAGCAGTCTGCCCCAACCATCATTCCTGAGGCCCAGCAGTCCACTCCGCCGGCCGTTTCAGAGCCCGGGGGGTTCTTACCCACTGCTTTTGAGGTCAGTGTATCACCGTTGCTCCCTCCAGAACTGAAAGCTCTCTTGTTGAAGCTCTTAGTCTTGGGAACTCCTTTGTTGTTGCACCCCAAGCTCAGTGCCCCTCACCCTCCTGGTTTTGTAGTCCGGTGGCCTAGGGACTTCGGGAGGCCACCAGACCCACCATGTACTGTGGTCTGGGGACCCTTGAACTTAGACCCTTGGACTGGAATCCGCCTTGTTGGCTGGTCTGGCAGTCTTGGGGCCAAGGAAGACCACCTGACCCCACATGTTCTTGTTTTTGGGCCTTGGACTGTGGTTGGCCCCATCGACTATGTGTTGTTTTGGACTTTGTGTGTGTGTGTGTGTGTGTGGGGGGGAGGGGGGGTAAGAATTGTCACTTAAATTCTAAATTTACAAAAAGAGTCACAATTTTAATGCAACTGGCTACAAATTAATGGGGAAGAATATAATGAAAAACATCACAAATTTAGTGAAAGAATATCTAAAATGAAGAAAAAATTCTACAAATTCATAGGGAAAAGAAAAACATGCAAATTTGAGACTAACTTACAAGAGAAAAAAGAGCTTCAATTTTATAACACAAACTTATTGCTTCTAATAACTGCTTACACCTGCTTACACTCCCCTCAGGAAGCAATCACCCTCAACCAAACAAACAAAACTTGGTCTGAAAACACTCTCCTCCAGCTACAAGACTGCTTTGCCTGCACTGATTGGAGCATCTTTGAACAGCAGGACTTGGACTCCTACACCGAGTCTGCCCTTTTCTACATCAAATGCTGTGTAGAAAATGTGACAGTCACCAAACACATCTGGGTCTTTCCAAACCGCAAACCCTGGATGACCAGTGAAGTCTAGGCTCTGATCAGAGTCCCCATGAGGCATTGAGGAAGACCACCTTCCCTCGGCCTGAAATAACCCTCACCAGGATTTCATAACCACAGTAGGTACTCACCTCTTTCATGTCATCTATTGTGGTGGTCAGGTTGGTTTAAATTTGCTCCCTCAGAAATGCAGCTACAAGCCAGTTGGTTAGACCCTGATGGTGCTTGGTCTTCGAAAAATTCCTGATCCTGCGCATCCTCCCTCTCTCTCCCTCTTTTAACTTAAACCCATGTGAATCCAAAGTCTACACTAAATTTTTGTAACTTTTTTATTAGAACTGCATAAATTTTCTTTAATCTCAGAGACTGCACAGATCAGAGCTTTAAATACTATAGATTAATCATGAGAATGATATAGTGATCTTAAGTGTATGGTATGTTCATATTTCATGCAATCAAGTAACTCCAATTAATTAATTAATTAATTAATGTTTAACTCTACTGATCTTAAATGCCTTATGTTTGTGCCACTCCTGTGAGTTTAATAAAGAGGGGTTACTGAAGCTAGAAGGTGTGATTTCTCCTTGTCCATTATTGTAACAATTCAGTGTCAAGAATTCTGCCTCCAGGCTATGAGAATGATCAAATATTGCCAATAAAATTATTAACTAAGGCTAAACTTCCTAATTGCCAAATTCTTAAGCTTATGTCTTTGTCCAGATGAGCTTCTGCCTCTATAAAATGCAGATGGTGCCCAAACTAGTATTACAAACAAGGTATTACAAGTATTATTAATAAGCTTTAAACATGTTTAATAATTATTAATAATTACATTTCCACATTGTAGGACTCAATGCTGCACAACTGAACACACAGTTGAGTAAAATGGCCCAAGGATTATGGAAAATATACACAGTAGGGGTTTCATGGATGGGTAAATATACATGAAAGTGAGGAGGACAAAGACAGGTGAGATTGTGATACTTAAAAGGTCCTCAGTTCTGAGCATGGGAGCGATCAGAGGGAGGGGAGTGGGGCCTCTAACTGTTTGCAGTCCGGATGACCCAGAGGAAAAAAGTGTTTGTCAGTCTGGAGGTGTGGGACCTGATCAATCTGAACTGTCGCCCAGAGGGAAGCAGGTCGAACAGGTGGTGGGCGGGATGTGAGGGGTCTCCTGTGATGGTCTTTATCCTTCTGAGACAGGAGGATCTAGAGATGTCTTCAAGGAGGGCGGAGGGCCGCTGATAATTTTTTGGCCAGTGTTGATGACCCTCTGCACAGCCATACTGTTCTCAGCTGTGGAGCCGGCATGCCACACACCCAGACATTAGGTGAGCACGCTCTCCACTGAGCAGTGACAGAAGGCCAGCAGCAGCTTCTGGTCCAGGTTGTTCTTCCTCAGGACACACAGGAAGTGCAGCCACTGCTGAGCTTTCTTCACCAGGGCCTTGGTGTTGACAGTCCAGGAGAGATTGGAGGAGATGTGGATACCCAGGAACTTGAAGGCGGGGACGTTTTCCATGCAGTCGCCATTTATAAGGGGGGGAAAGGCGGTGTCCTGTCTGTTCTTACTGAAGTCCAGTATGAGTTCTTTGTTTTTTTGGACATTCAGTTTCAGATTGTTTGCTTGGTACCACAGCAGCAGATTGTCTACCTCCGCCCTGTATGCCTTCTCATCGTCATCGGTGATGAGCCCAACCAAGGTGGTATTGTCCGTGTATTTCACGATGATGGTGTTTGGGTGGGTTGGAGTACAGTAGAGGGCTTAGCACACAGCCCTGGGGGGAGCCAGTGCTAAGAGACAGTGTGGAGGAGTGGTGGTCTCTCCTGGACTGTCAACACCAAGGCCCTGGTGAAGAAAGCTCAGCAGTGGCTGCACTTCCTGTGTGTCCTACATCACTCAAGGCAGACTTGCTCCAGGGAGAGTGGGGAGCCCTGGTCCTAGGTCTCAACCCGCCGTTACGCTGGATAAAGGCAGCTGGTCTGGATACAGGGCTGATATGTGCAGTTTCCCACTGATTGGTGGCTAAGCTAGGTAAGTTCTAAAAAAACAAAAACTACTCAGGCTTTAATTCCTAGATCTAACAAAGGCAAACTCTACCGAAAAATGTGAGCTACAAAAATCTATAAAGCACTAATTAGAACATGCAGGTGGTCGCCTGGGCAGAAAAACTTAAAAGAGAAGATAGATGCAAAAAAAAGTGTGGCAAAGGACAGAGGAGTCATGAAGTCCAGCAGGGTCAGAGGCAAAAGAGGCTGATCCCCTGTGTGTTCTGGTTTAAACTTCCCTCCCCACATGCTTGAAGGGAGGAGCTTGGAATTTCTCAATGAATCAGAAAGAGAGCTGCACAGAGGTCGGGTTTGTTACTATGGTTACCCAGCAGTGGAAGAGGGAAAAGGGGGGGAGGTGTGATTCACTGAGCTTGGAGAGAACAAATGACAGTGAGCACATCATATTAATACTGTAATGAGTCCTAAGGCACCTTTGTCTAAACTAAGCAGTTCTATTTGGTTAAACATCTAGCTTCACTAAAATAACTTGATCATAAAACATACAGATATTTACAAAAGGCAGACATGTGCAGGGTATATTAGAAGTCCAGATACATGGAGATTAGAATTCTGACAGTCAATGACCCAGTTTGTGTGACTTTGAGTCCTTATTTCCAGTTGTCCTGTGGTAGTCTGTTGGTGTTAAGAGAAGGGAAAAACCATGAGCCTTTGTTCCTCATTGTTTGAATGGCTGTGAAGAATGAGTTGGGGGTTGATGAGCAGAAGGACAGTCAAAGTTCCTTTGGTCCTGATGTTGGTGGAGGGACCCCTGAGGCAAGTTCGTCTACCTGGTACTGGCTGCTACAATTGTGTGTCTGCACCAGTGTTGCCAGACATACGATAATCTTGCCCTCTGTGCAATGTACAATCAATAATTTCAAAATTCCCCTAATGTACAATAATTTCACCCCTTCATTACATGGCTAAGTTAATACATTAGCAAACACAAACAGAATAATGATCCTGTGCATATAAGCTACATTTGTTTTTATGCATTATCTCATGTGCGCGGGCTGTGTGGAAAAGAAGACAGAAGACATGTGTTGCAGTAGCAGAGAGGCAGTCTCGGATTCCACAAGTAAGCAACATTACGAGTAGATTGAGAAACGAATGGGGAAGGGGGGTAGACAGAGTTCAGTTTTACTGGGTGGTTCAAACCTGTTGTTGGCATTAGTCTTAAAGTTTTCTGTTGCTGCTGCAATGTGCAAATGTCTCCAAAAACATCACTGAATTGTAGTTCTCAATAAAACTGAAACAAGTTTCTGCTTCAATTATCAGAGGCATTTTAGCAGTAGTTTAAGGTGGATTGATTGTTTATTCCTAATGGATAAACAGAGTAATTCTCAAAATATTTATGAGGCAAGATCTTGATATACTGTATGATGATTCAACAGAAGGCATATAGAAGACTGATATTTTGGGCCATTCAGTACAGGCTCATCCTGTACTCCGCACAGGTAGAGGTGCTTTTTTATCAACCGATCTGTTAGATTATTTAAAGGTAAATCTGTAGTGATCTGCTTCGCCTGCCTGTTGCCCTAATTTCCTCCACAGTTGCATGCACACCTGCTGTCCTCATTAGCCTGCCTATTTAAGCCGTGCTGCCCTTGGGTCTGCATGGAGACGTCAAGCTCCCTGGTCTAGCAAGACCTCAGGCCTAACACACGCCTGGATCGCCTTTCAGCTCCTCAGTCCTTCCCACCTGCTCCTGGAAACACGGCCGGCCTAGCCAGTTCCATCCCTTCTCCTTCGTCCCGGCTAACTCCAGTCCCCACACCCACACGCTTCAGTGGTAAGCTAGGAGAGGCTAGGGGTTTTCTGTTACAGTGTGGGATAGTTTTTCAGCGAGTACCAGGGGATTTTCCCACCAGTCACAGCCGTATAGGCTATGAAGTCAATCTTCTGGAGGGGCAGGCTTTAGCCTGGGCTTACGTGGTTATGGCTAGGCATGATTATGCTAATTTGATGTATGATCAATTTGTGAGTGAGTTCAATGAGGTATTCGATCACTCGGACCGAGATAGCGTGCTCACCACCCGGTTACTCAACCTAAAACAGGGGAATAAGTCGGTAGCCAATTACTCCGTGGACTTCCGGGTGGTGGCAGCGGAGGTGGGGTGGGAGGATGCCTCCCTTTGTAGCATTTTCGTCCGAAGCCTTAGCCCTAGCCTGAGGGATGAGCTAGCCCGTCTTGACAAGCCCAGCAAGCTGAATGAACTCATTTCCCTAGCCATTAGCATAGACAATCGGCTAAGGGAGCGGGCCAATGAGCGTAGACCTTCCGGTCGCTCAGACTCACAGTTTCGCCACTCCCCACAGCTCCCTCTGCTGGCCCTTCCTTCATCTGATTCACTAGATTCCCCTGAGCCTATGGTCATGGGCCAGTCCAAGTTGCCGCCAGCTGAGAAACAGCACCGCTGGGAGCTAGGTCTGTGTTTATATTGTGACAGTGAGGAGCATGAACTGGCTACTTGCCCCATTCGACCAAAAGAGGGAGTCCGTGCGTCGCAGTAGGGAGACTCACTCCAAAGAAATCCCCTCACCAAGTTCCTGCTACCCATTCATTTTTCACATAACCATCAAGAAATCTCCACACATGCACTCACTGATTCAGGGGCCGAGCAGAGTTTCATTTCTGAAGACTTGGCAACCCAACTGGGGCTCGCCTGACACCAGTTAAGAGCGCCATTAAAACTAATTGCCCTGTCCAAGGCTCCACTTGCGTTGGTGTCCAAACAGACTGCTCTGGTATCTGTCCTAGTGTATGGTAATCACCGAGAGCAGCTCAGATTGTTTGTGCTGCCAGTCTCCACCTGCCCGGTCATTTTGGGGTATCCCTGGCTCTGGTTGCACAACCCCTCCATTGATTGGCGTGCTGGAAATATCATCTCGTGGAGCTTGTTCTGCCTAAGTGCCTGTCTTCAGTCCGCTGCATGCTCACCCTCTGTGGCTCTTGGTGCCCGTGACCCCCCCCCCCCCCCCCCACCGCCTGACCTGTCCCAGGTTCCCTCTGAATACCATGATCTGGGTGCAGTCTTCAGCAAATCTCAAGCACTATCTCCTCCCCCCCCCCCCCCCCGTCGATACGATTGTGCCATTAACTTCCGGCCCGGGGCTCCGTTGCCGTCAAGTTGGCTTTACAGCCTGTCGGTCCCGGAGCAGGATGCCATGGAAACTTACATCAAAGAGTCCCTGAGCTCCGGCATAATTCGCCCATCTTCCTCGGTGGTGGGGGCAGGGTTTTTCTTTGTGGGCAAGAAAGACGGCTCCCTGAGGCCTTGCATCGATTTCCGGGAATTAAATAATATCACTATCAAGGACAAGTACACACTTCCACTGATCAACACAGCTTTCGATTCCCTCCAGGGGGCCTCCTGGTTTACAAAATTGGACCTCCGCAATGCTTACCACCTGGTACGGATTTGAGAGGGAGACAAGTGGAAGATGGGGCTCTGTACCCCTAGTGACCACTTTGAATACCTCGTCATGCCATTTGGGCTGACCAACGCCCTCGCCGTGTTTCAGCGGCTGATTAACGATGTGTTGAGGGATTTTCTGGGCTCTTTGGCATTTGTGTACCTTGATGATATTCTCATTTTTTCTCAGTCCCTTGATGAACACTGAGTGCACATCAGGCGAGTGCTGCAGCGGCTGCTGGAGAACAAGCTGTTCGTTAAAGCAGAGAAGTGCGAGTTCCAAACTTCATCCACTTCATTCTTGGGATTTGTCATTTCGCACAACAAGATCATCGCCGATCCGGCTAAGATAAAAGTGGTGGTAGAGTGGCTGACCCCCTCATCCCGGAAACAGTTACAGCAGTTTCTGGGATTCGCCAACTTCTACCACCGCTTCATAAAGAATTACAGTCTCACTGCCCTTCCTCTCACTCGCCTCACCTCCACCAAGGTGCCCTTCTGGTGGACGGAGGAGGCTGAGGCTGCATTTTGGAATTAAAGTCATTATTCTCATCTCCTCCAATTCTGGCGCAGGTGGACCCCCGCTCTGCAGTGTTTGGTGGAGGTGGACGCTTCGGACTCCGGAGTTGGAGCAGTTTTGTCTCAACGTTCCCCTGTGGATGACAAGATTCGCCCCTGTGCGTTCTTCTCCCACCGTCTCTCCCCAGCTGAAAGGAGCTATGACATCGGGGACAGGGAGCTCCTGGCGGTGAAACTGGCTTTGGAGGAGTGGCGCCATTGGCTGGAGGGGGCCTCCCAGCCGTTCTTCGTATGGACTGACCATAAGAACATGGAGTACCTCAGAACGGCCAAGCATTTGAATGCGCGCCAGGCCCGCTGGTCCTTTGGCAGGTTTGATTTTACCATCACCTACCACCCGAGCTCCAAGAACACCAAGCCTGATGCTCTATCGAGACAATTCGCTTCGGAAGCAGCAGAGGTGCCAGCTCACCCCATTATTCCTCCTTCGTGCATCATGGGCGCCCTCTCGTGAGGTATTAAGGAGAAGGTTCGTAGAGCACAGGAGACCGAGGCTGACCCAAGCGGGGGGGCAGCGGGGAGGCTGTATGTGCCTTCTGCCATCCGGTCATAAATTGCGCCCACTCCTCCAAGCTCTTATGCCACCCGGGGATGGCACGGACCGTGGCCTTATTGCAAAGGATCTTTTGGTGGCCATCACTCCGGAGGGATGTCGGGGAGTACATCCGTGTCTGTCCCCAGTGTGCCACTGGTAAGACGTCCTCCTCTCCTCCGGCTGGTCTGCTTCATCTGCTTCCCATTCCCGGCAGGCCCTGGTCCCATGTGGCACTGGACTTTATCACCGGCCTCCCATCCTCTGCTAGCAACACCATTATCCTCACCATAGTGGATAGATTCTCCAAGGCAGCCCATTTCATTCCCCTGCAGGGTCTTCCCATGGCTAAGGAGACTGCAGACCTGCTCGTCCTCCACATGGTATGGCTCCACGGTATCCCCCTGGACATTGTGTCCGACCGTGGGCCCCAGTTTTTCTTGCAGGTATGGCGAGCCTTCTGCAATGCCGTTGGGGCTACAGTGAACCTGTCCTCGGGGTACCACCCCCAGAACAATGGCCAGTGCAAGTGTGCCAATCAGGAGCTGAAGGCGGCACTACGGTGCATCACCACCGCCACCCTGGCATCCTGGAGCTGCTATCTGCCATGGGTTAAATACACTCACAACACCACGGTCTCGTCTGCCATAGGCATGTCACCGTTTGAGGCTTCTTTGGGTTACAACACCCCGCTGTTTCCCGAAGAGGAGGGGGACATTGCGGTGCCTTCCGTGCAGGCACACCTGAAGCACTGTCGCCGGCTGTGGAAGGCTACCCGGGCCGCGCTTCGACACACAGCAGACCGCAACTCTGTCATTGCCAACTGCCGCAGGACTTCGACTCCACCCTACCGGGTTGGGAAACAGGTATGGCTTTCCACCAGAAATATCAATCTCAAGGCTGAATCTAGGAAGCTCTCACAGCGTTTTTATTGGTCCTTTTGCTATTACACACATTGTGAATCCTGTGGCTGTGCGCCTGGCTCTCCCCCCTTCCTCCGCATTTGTCCCACCTTTCACGTTTCCCAGGTGAAGCTGTTCTGCTCTAGCCCTCTGTGCCCTCCTCCCAAGATGCCACCTCCACCGGTAGTGATTGATAGCGACCCCGCATGGAGGGTCAACTTCATTCTGGACGTCCGGCGCTGGGGTCACGGCCTCCAGTACCTGGTGGACTGGGAGGGTTATGGCCCTGAATGGAGGTCCTGGTGCGTCCCTCCTTCATGTTGGATCCTCAGCTCATCAGGGACTTCCACCGGACGTACCCGGGTAGGTTGGATCGGCCGCCAAGAGGTGTCCCGTAGGGGGAGAGTACTGTAGTGATCTGCTCCGCCTGCCTGTTGCCCTAATTTCCTCCACAGCTGCGCACACACCTGCTCTCCTCATTAGCCTGCCTATTTAAGCCGTGCTGCCCTCGGGTCTGCACAGAGATGTGAAACTCCCTGGTCTGGCAAGACCCCTTTGCCTTCTCATCACCTTCATGATCCAGAGTTCCATCTCCTCTGATCCTTCCAGCCTTGTCGTCCTCCTGGGAGTCCTAGCTCCCCAACAACAAGTAAGCCTCCATCATTCCCTCATCTCCACACTTCGCTCTGCTCCCCTGTGCACAGGTGGAAATCCGTTGGCGGCGGACCTCCTCCTTCTGGCGGTGGACTGAGCTCAACCTACACCTCACCAGCTCACTGCACATCTCTTCACCCTCTCACCTCCTCAGCAGCCGGAGCAGAAGACACTGTCCCACTGGCCGGAGCCTTTGGGATCTCACTTGTGCTACACTCCAACTCGTCAACAGTAAGACTGAACATTCTCTGAATCATTCCTCCCGATCCCAGTCTCTAATCCACCTGTCTCTGCTCTTCCCTAGGGTTGCCAGTCTGAACGGTGCTCTTCTCACCCCGGCTGCTACATTCCTGCACTCACGCACACATCCACACTCACACTGCATAATAAAAAGATAATTGAGTTTATTCTGGAGTCTGTGTCTGCCTTCTGGGTCATAAATCATGTCAAAATTTGCGTTATAGGCTGTAATATGCATCATCTGTGATAATGTGTTACTGAAGCAGATGATGCTGAGCCATGTCAGAATGAAATCTGGGTGTGTACGAGAATTTTCCTCAAAATTCGATAATTTTAAGCCATTGGTACAATACTTCAACATTTCCCATCTGGCAACACTGGTCTGCACTCTTATGTGCATAGTTCCACCAACGTAGCCACTACCATACCTGTGTATATTTCCATAATCCTGGGCCATTTTTATTTTTATTTTCATTTGTTTTTATTTCAGCCATGTGTTTAATTGTATGCTCTGTAACCGTGTTTTATCTAATCCTTCTCACTTACTTTATTGCACAGTAGCCTGGTGGAGCACCCACAATTTCGTTGTACTGTTCAACTGTACAATGACAATAAAGCCTATTCTATTCTATTCTATTCTATTCTATTCTATTCTAAAAGGGTGCAGTAAAAGGTAGCAGGTTTGTAAAACAAAAATGCAAATTTAATGGAAAGGATTAAACATATTTAATTTGCTACACAACTTACATGAAAATAATGGGGGAAATACACCCTAAAATTTAAAATATTTGAGTAAAAGAATTGAATAAAAAATAACATTTTCAAGAAAGAGTTCTGAATTTTTTATGAGGGGAAATGTCATGATCAGGTGAGCATGCACCCTCTTCCCTTCCTGCAAGATTCCCTGGCTCCGCAGGTAATCACCACACATGCGTGAGTGGACGAACTGTAGTCTCTGCCTTGCCAGCGCTTGCAAGGACCATTCTGTGGATGCTTCAGTGCTGGCTCGCTGGTATACTGCCTATCAGCAAGCAAGTGCCTTTGTATTAAAACATTGAGGAAACTGAATTTAATTCCTCTCCTTTTTTCTCTTCTCAGGTTGCTGCCACCTGTACGGTGCATCTCTGGGGATCGTTGTGCACTCACCTGCTCCATCATCCTCACCGCTGCTTCAGCTGCCTGTCTCCACCCGGTCAGACACCATCTCCAGCTCCTCTCCTTCCCTACTGCTTGCCAGCCTCGCGCTGGTTTGTCTATTCTTGCTGGGTCTCTCTGTTGGGTTCTCTGCTCAGCTCCTGTAAGTGGCAATTTGTCTTCCACTTTTTCCGACCTCCCTCCTCCTATTAATCACAGGCTCCCCACAGGCTGAGTCTTCCTCTGGTGAGTGGTGTCTTTCTCTAACTGTGCTGCCTTTTTTGGATTAATAAATTGTTTAAACGTAGCTTCTCAGTGTCGTGTGTGTTTTCTCTGGTGTGGCACCCTGTACATGAGCTGACCATTCTTTCAACATAACAGGAAAATTGCTAAGTTTATGAGGGGAGAAGAGGTCTGATTTACATGAACAAAGTTCCCAAATTTAGGAGGGAAAAAAAAAGAAAAGTAGCAAACTTACATGGAAAATATAACAAATTTATCACAAATTGTTGCAATAAATTTTAAGCAAAAGTCACAGATGTATGGCGAAGGAGCCAGAAATTTACAAGACAAGAAATTCTACATTTAAATTCTTAAATTTAATTTCAAATAATAATTTTGGTAACCACGTTTGTTTCAAAAGGATAGCATGAAAGAAATTTAAAGGAATAATAAAATAACAGTTTGGGGTGTCCATGTTGTCATCTCCTGAGTTTGGGGGTTCCAGTGTTGTCACCTTCACCTGAGTTTGAAGTGCTTCCACAGTTATCTCTGCACCCATCCTGCTCTGGTTTGCGGTCCCATGGACTTGGGTAGGTGCCCTGACCCGCCTTATTCTCTGGTCCGGCAGCCCCGGGACTCTGGAAGACCATCTGAACTGCCTTGTTTTTGGTTTGGGGACGTGGACTTTGGTTATGCCCTACAAACTGTGTTGTCTAGTTTTGGATTGGGGGGGTAGAGAATTTGTTTCAGCCCACCTGGTCTTATACCCCGACCACCCTCCCTGGGAAGGTTTTTTTTTTTTTTTTGGTGTTTTTTTTTTTGTGTGTGTTACCCTTGGGTCGTCTAGAAGCTGTCCTTGAGTGGGGGGGGGGGGGTACTGTCAGAACGTGGGCTGGAACCCATGTTCTCGCTTTGAATTGTTGTATGACTTTCTGTGTTTTGGTTCTTGATAGGATATTTACAATCATTCTGGTTTGGGAAATCCCACTGCAGATACAGGTTCAGAACCTTATTGGCAACATTTGAAAAGTGTATTCCTACAGAACATGCATCCAAATTTAGCACAGCATGTACGCGAACACCTTGTAACATATTGTACATGTTCATTTAATTGCTTCACCTGCTGAACTAATACTGCATCAGTTGGTGGTTAACTAGCACAGTGGGAATGTTTTAAAGAATGTTTAGGCTACTGACTTCAGCGCCTTCAGCCACTGGACCAACATAAGCCGGGTTGTATAATTTAACCATAGGAAATTGTCCTAATTTTAGTGCATATTCCTCTTCCTTTATGTGTTTATCTAAGGGTGAGGATGTGTGTGCTGTTGAAATGGCATATCATGAAGGTGCGTAAACACTTAACTGTTTTGTCAGATGAGAAGGCTGGACTCTAGGCTTGACGTCCGGCATGTGTTGAAAAGAAGGAGGGGGAGGACGGGGAGGCAGGTGCCCAGCTATGGAGGAGAGGTAAGCCAGGTCTGCAGTCGGTGCCATGGGGGGCCATCACCGTCTTAAGGTCCAGATGCAGAAAGGGAGGGGTCAGGTCATCTCCACGCCACTTGCTCCAGCCGCTATCTCCTTCGTCACCTCGGAATTTTGAGAAAGAATGTGCATTAGTCAAACCCTTTTTATTACAAACATCCGAGTCTTTTGGGGTCTCTTTTGAGGCATCTAAGTCAGCTTGGCGTTGCCTGGCAATTTGAAGCTATTGTTCAGCTTCAAAGAGTCCATATTTTAACTCTTTTCGCCTACTGCCATCTGCTGCTAATTTAATGGCAAATTTAGCACAGCATGTACATTAATACCTTGTAACATATCGTACATGTTCATTTGCTGACGTGTTGACATATGCAAAACATGCAGAACGGTTGGAGGGGGAGCGTGTGGACAGAGAAGAAAGGAAGGCTAAAACAAAGCCTACTCCTGTATGTAACTGCTGACCAACAGGGGGAGGCCTTTGCTTCCTCCCACTTCTGTATTTTTCCAGGGTCCCCGGCGTGGGGGAGGGAAGGGGGACTACACCCTGCTCAGCAGCCACAACAACAACAACCGGACTAATCACATCCCAACATGTGACTGACCAAATCAAAGCTAAGTACAGCTACTGAAACTGACATTGACGCAGTTGACATATTTCATTTACCTGACTTTGAACTAATCATGACACTAGAGTGTTTACCAGAGGTTACTCTAGAAATTCAGGGAACTCCTTTGAAATTTCTTTGTGATATTGGGGCTTGCAGATCTGTCATTTCAGGCCTAGATGCTGGGGGGCTCACAAAATCAGAACACACAGTGATCATTAAATCAGCTAATGGTAAACTCAAAAAGGAATGTCTTTCTGAAATTGTAACAGTAAAAGATCCTGTTACAGGGGACAGTGCAGACGGTTCATTCATTTTGTCACAAGTGTGTCCAGTTAACTTATTGGGAAGGGATCTGCTCACAACTTTCAATATTGCCGTAATTCCGACAGAAGGTGGTATGAGGGCATCACATTTCCCACATGCATCAGAAATTCATGTTTTGCAAGATTTTGCAGTACCAAGATACTCATATTCGCTTCGTTTGGTACCGGCTGGACCAACCGGGGTGACTGAGAGCTTGGAAGCCAAAATAATGCAACATTTCAAAACATAGGTTCCTACAACTGTGCAGGCCACTAATCCATATCATTGCAACATGTATGACAGATATCTGAGTGGCCCAGATGACAAATTTGAGAAAACATTTTTTGCAAACTCATCCTCCAGAGCAGTCATTGCAAATTTGTACTGGTCACCAAAGGGCTATGCAGGAGCATCTGTGAGGTTATCAGATGAAGATAAGAGCCACTTCAAACACTGGGAGTCACCACACATTGTACTGATAAAGCCTAAACACATACAGTGGAAGGATGTAGGCAGGTTTGTGAACACAGCAGCGGAGTGTGATCAATCTTGGAAAAGCACACCTGAACCAAGAGTTCAGTACTGCCCAAAGCTTGACACCTACTGTCTGCCTTTGAACTGGGTGGCACAAGTCCAAAAAGACGTCAGCATTGACGTCCCTGAATCACAAGCATGACTATTTCCTTTGACAGAGGGAGAGGATAATGAACTCTCAAAAATTCCAAATTCCTTGTGGTCAACAGGAAAGGCAGATGTAGGCTTAATGAAAAATGCAGAATTGGTAACAATAAATGCAAAATCTCATTTTAGGCCTTATCAGAGACAATATCCTCTACACCCAGAAGCACAAGACGGTATTGAACCTGTTATACAGGAATTGATAGATGCAGGGGTTATAGTATCATGTCCGAATATCACCATGCAATACACCTTTGTTTCCGGTGAAGAAAGCTGCACCATCCTCCGGCTGGAGAATGGTCCAAGACCTTCAGGCAGTGAATAAAGCCGTAATTCCGAGGGCAGTAACAGTCCCAGATCCCCACACTTTGTTAAATGATCTTCAATCACAAATGAAATTTTTCACAGTGATTGACATCAGTAATGCTTTTTTCAGCATTTCATTCACCCAGATCATCAGTTTTGGTTTGCATTCACATTTGAGGGCAAGAGGTACACATTTATGAGGCTGCCACAGGGCTATTGTGAATCACCAACCATTTTTTCACAGGCAATGTCAGCAAATTTGGCCCAGTTTGTTCCACCTCATGGGAGTCAATTACTCCTGTATGTTGATGACATTTTGCTGGCATCCCCTGATGAAATCACTTGCAAAAAAGACACCATTGGCTTGTTGAAATTTTTAGCTGAGCAGGGTCACAAGGTCAACAAAGCAAAGCTGCAGTTGTGGAAGCCAGAAGTGAAATACTTAGGCCACATTTTGTCAGCAGAAGGGAGACATGTTGATCCTATTCACAAAGAGGCTATTTTGGCAGTGCCTAAACCAATCACAAAAAGAAACATGATGTCATTTTTGGGGACGTTAATCTATTGTCATTCCTGGATTGCAAATTATTCATTTGAAGTGCAACCATTGTCTGACCTCATTTACAAAAAGCCAATGGCACAGGTGGACAAGATTGAGTGGATGCCTGAAGCAGAGGAAGCATTTGTAAGGATGAAAAAGCTTTTGGTCAGCACTGCGGTTTTGGCACTCCCTGACTATAAAAAGCCATTTATTCAAGTGGCTGATTGTAGACAGGGGCACATGACATCAGTGCTGCTTCAACCATTTGGGACAAAAATGCATCCAGTGGCATATTATTCCACAAGACTAGACGCGGTTGCCAGGGCCCTTCCTCCATGCGTGCAGGCTGTAATAACAGCATCCATGGCAGTTCAAGTATCTGCAGGGATTGTTCTCTTTCATCCCTTGACCCTGAAGGTCACACATGCAGTGCCTGTCATTTTATCCCAGAGCAAGATATCAGTTCTTTCACCATCCAGACACCTCGCATGCATGACAGTATTAATGTCCCAGCCTCATTTAATGATTGAGCATTGCACAGTGTTAAATCCAGTGAGTTTTTTTGTTGCCAATTTCCATTGAAGGAGAACTTCATGACTGTTTGGCAGAAATTGAATATGAAGTACTACCACGTCCTGATTTACAAGACATTCCTCTGGATGATTCAGATCTCACATTGTTTGTGGATGGATCATCAAAGCGTGATTGTGATGGATCAAATTTGTCTGGCTATGTAGTTGTCACTCATGATACTGTTTTGAAGGCCCAAAACTTCCATCCCATTTTTCAGCTTAAGCTGCAGAGTTGATTGCTCTAACTGAAGCATGCAAATTGGGACAAAATAAAAAACTTACAGTTTACATTGATAGCCAGTATGCATTTTCCACTATTCACCACTTTGCACAGCAGTGGAAAAACAGAGGCATGATTACATCAACAGGGAAGCTTATTCAGCATAAACACCTCATTTTGGAGCTGCTTGAAAGTGTCAAACTTCCATCACAACTGGCCATATGCAAATGTGCTGCTCATACAAATGGCAATGATCTGGTTTCTAAAGGTAATCATTTTGTGGATCAAACTGCAAAGGCGGTTGCACAAGGCTGGCAACCTGGATAAAGCACATTTGATTCTATTCTGACACTGACTGAAGAGCTATCACATGATGTTCTTGTTGAGGCTTAAAAAGCAGCACCACAGGCTGAAATTTACAAATGGATAAAGAAGGGAGCTATTTTTGATGACACCTCAAAGCTCTACAAATGTAAGGCAAGCAAGCCTATTCTACCAAGCAAACTGTTTCACCAAGTGTCTACCTTGCTCCATGGCGTTTCACATGTAGCGGGGAGTGGGGGGGGGGGGTATCTACATTGAATAAAACCTTTACTACCTATGGTTTTAGCCAGTTTGCCACACAGTTTTGTAAAAAATGTCTGATCTGTGCAAAAAACAATGAACAGGGAAATTTCAAACCTGAGAGAAGCACTTTTCCAGCCTCTACTTATCCATTTCAGAACATTTGCATGGATTTTATTGAACTGAATAAATGTGAGGGCAAGAAATATTGTTTGGTCATTTGTGATATGTTTTCTAAATGGACAGAAGCTTTTCCTTGCACACATCCAAATGCAATCACAGTGGCAAAGAAATTGCTTGCCGAAATTGTACCTAGGTTTGGAATACCTGAGAAAATTTACTCAGATAATGGTACACATTTCGTAAATCAAGTTATATCACCTATAGGCACAGCACTGCACATCAGTTTGAAGAATCATTCAGCTTATCACCCACAATCTGCAGGAGTGGTGGAACACACAAACAGAACTATTAAAGGAAGACTCAGAAAAACAATGTCAGAAACAGGGCAAAATTGGATTTATTGCCTCCCATTAGTTTTGTTTAACATGAGGATAATCCCAACCAAAGGGAGGTTGTCTCCATTTGAAATCATGTATGGCAAACCATACTTGCTGCCACCTTTGAGGCCATTCAATCCTAGTGATGTAGAAGTGTGTTAAGCAGATTACATGAGAAGGATGTTGACTAACAGAGACGTTATTGCTGCTACTCTCCCCAGGAGGGTTCACGAGGAAGCTGCACCGATCTTGGCCAAGCCAGGAGATCTCGTCCTCATCAAAGCCATTAAAAAAAAAAGAATTGGACTGATTCACCCTGGCAAGGACCACATAAAGTTGTTTTGTCAATGCCAACAGCGGTGAAAGTTGAAGGACGGGACTCTTGGGTGCATTTAACATACTGTAAACTTTACCCTACTCAGAACTCAGATATGGCCTGCCACTTCCGACGCCACACGAGTAGGCTGCCTATTTGCAACAGCGGATCAATTTCTTCCTATTTCTATTTACTATCTGGCTCTCTTGCTAATCTTTCTGATCCAGCGACACCTTTATTCCATCACAGACACGGAGATTGCCCAAATGTCTCCTGAGCCAGTGGGCGGAGCCACTGTTTCTTGCAGGAGGCAGTACAATAGAGACCAGCTCTTAGCACTTAACTGGCCCACGATGCTAACGCAAAAACTCGACATACCGGGAGAAATAAGACGGAAACAGCGTGGATGTCGAGCTGGAGTAAGACGGCGAGCGAGGAATATAAGGTACAGACCCGTCCTCCCGTCCATTATTATGGGGAATGTACGATCGCTACTCAATAAGACTGACGAGCTAGCGGCTATCTCCCGCTACGAGAGCATCTTTAGAGAGAGTAGCTTGATGCTGTTTACTGAGACGTGGCTAACAGAACTAGCAACAGATGCTAACATCGAACTGGAGGGTTTCCATGCAATACGGGCAGACCGAACACCAGACAGTGGGAAAGCAAGGGGCGGAGGAGTGATAATGTATGTCAATAACAACTGGTGCAGACCGGGACATATCACGGTTAAACATCAACACTGCAACAAAGACATTGAGTTGCTAGCTGTTAGCATGCGGCCTACCTATCTCCCAAAGGAATACTCACACATTATCTGCATTATTATTTATGCAAATCCGACAGCGAATGCTGGGACAGCGCGTGACGTCATTCACTCAGTAACTGGCAGGCTGCTGACAGAACACCCAGATGCTCTTCTCCTCATCTCAGGTGATTTCAACCACATTTCACTGTCCCCCATCCTACCCACGTTCACCCAGTATGTCACATGCCACACTAGAGACAATAAAACACTGGACTTATTCTATGCAAGTACTAAGGAGATGTACACCTCATCACCACTCCCCCCACTCGGGAGATCGGATCACAACTTGGTTCATCTCCTGCCGGTGTACAAACCCCTAGTACACAGACAACCTCCGATCATGCGCCCAGTGAAGTTATGGTCTGAGGAGGCAATGGACGCTCTAAAGGACTGTTTTGAAACCACTGCCTGGGAGCAGCTCTGCGATCCACATGGTGAAGACATTGATGGCCTCACTCACACCATCACGGACTACATCAGCTTCTGTGTGGACAACACCGTACCCACCAAGACCATACGGTGTTGCTCGAACAACAAACCCTGGATCAACCCTGAGATAAAAAACACTTCTGAGAGAGAAGAAGAGGATCTTCAGGTCGGGGAACAGGGAGATGCTGAAGTCCGTACAGAGGGCGCTGAGGAGGAAGATCAAAGTGTCATGACCCGAGCGCTAATATTGTCCGCGCTCGGGCCACGCACCATTCCTGTCAGGCTTTGACAGCGGTGTTGTTACTCTGGCTCCCCAGGCTCTTATTATGACAGCGCTCGGGGGAGCTTGCTGCTGTCAAGGCCTGAACAGCTGTGCTGCATTTGCGGTCGTTAGCAGCCGGCTTTAAAAGCCGGTGCCGGCGGCAGCATCTCGCGGCAGTCTCGTCTAACGTTTGTCAAACGATCATCAACGAATCCTTCTCATCCAGTTTGTAAGTGTGTTCATCGCCTACGATTATTGTTTGTACTCTGTCGTAGAGCTCACCCTTTTCCTTATCAGACGCTGAGCGAGCGTTCCTCGTCTCAGCTGTCAACGATCGCTCTGTGTGTTAATTAGTAGTCTTGTTGTTTAGCCCTCATGGCTGGTTATCTTGTCCTTCCCTTTTCCCTAACTGTAAATAAATACCTGTGCAACTTTACTGGACTGTGGTGTCTTATGCTGGCTCGTGAGGGCCAGCCGTGACAGTAGACTGCGGCCAGAAGGAGACGCCGTTCTCGGTGAAGTTGCATTCAGGAGAACTTTGCTCTTTCCTGTCTGGGTACGGTGTGCTGGAAGTATGCTGTCGCGGAGAGGCCGCACTCGGAGTCCCAGCCACAAGCTGACCGAGGCGCTGGACAAAGTTGATGAAATCCTCATCGCCGCCTCCCTCCTCAACTATCATCCCGACGTACGCTGGTACCTGGACAGCGCTGAGGATGTCCTGAATCGTTTTCCCCACTACGCCAACCACCCAGAAGTCGGCATAAGGAGGGATGACATCGCCGCCCAATGCGAGATACTCCGGATGTACGAGGAGGAATACGACCAGAAGCGGAGGAGAAGGCATTCCCGCTCCCCACTTTGGGATCCCGATCCTCTCCTCGATCCAGGCCAGGAGTTCACACCATCCGAGGCCCGTCGAAGACGTCGGCGCCGCAGCCAGAGACAACCTCAGCAAGAACCCCATCCGGATCCTGTTCCGGGTCGCCGGAATGACCCCATCAACCAGACAGCTGTCTCTTCAGCGTCTCGCCAGGAGGGAATCCCCGCAGCCTCTCTCCCCGGGCCATCTTCCCCCGCTGTCTCATCAACGCGCCGTGCCCGGCCCGCCTCGGCTGTTGCCCCCTCCTCTCCGACGCCTTCTCCAGCTGCTGGGTGTACGAGGAGTTCTGCTCCGGCGAACCCCATGCCGAGTCCATCACGAGCGGCTTCCCCTCGTCCTTCCTGGGAGTCCTCTGCCACCATCCGGTGGGAAGAAGAAGAAGCAACGTTCCCTACAGCAGGCACCATCCTCCCTCCGGGAGACAGGCGAGTACAGCTTCACTCTTCCCCTCTTAATAGTGATTTGTCTTGTCTGACTTCTGGGGGTGAGGTTCGGGGTTCGCAGCCCCCCGAGCCTCCACCACCTGCTGAGGTAATAACTAAACCCGCTGCCTCTGTGTCTCCCTCCGCGGAGCGTTCCTTGACGTCAGTCAAGCGTCATCGGATGAGGACGGAGCCTGCGGCCCTGGAGCACGTAATTCCAGCCCCGCAGCCACGTCAAGGATGGAGGAGGAGAGCGGACTGCTGTATGGAGCCTGCGCCGCCGATGAATCGTCCCCGGGTCTCCACGGATGAACAGTCCGACCCAGCGGGCCAGGGGCCCCCTGCCACCACGCCGTACGAGTTGCCAGCGTGGACGACGGCGCCGGAGGGTCCTCAGGCTGCAGAAGCCATCGTGCCAGCTGCGGAGCCCAATGCAGCTGAGTGGGAGCCAGAAGACGACCTCCTCCCATCTGGGCCCGGATCGTCGAAGTCCTGGACGGCGTCCGAACTTGAGATCAGGCAAGTGCACAGTGTTGTCTTTGCCTTTTCTATTATTGAGCATTTTTGCCTGTCTCTTGGGGGGGCGAGCCGGGTGCAGCCATCCACTGCATTCGAGCTTGTCTCGCCGGGTTCTGGCGCTGCCGGTGATTCTGATCCCGGTTCTTCTCCTTTTTCTTCTGAGCTTTCTCCCAAGGTCGCCGGTGCAGAGCAGACACCAATCGCTGTACCGGAGGTTCTGGGTTCGGAATTGGAGGTCGGTACTGGACCTGCCCTGATCCATTCGGGGTCCGACGCGGGTGCAGCTATGACCCAATTGGGGTCCATCGCGGGTGCAGTGTCGGCTCAGTCAGAGTTCGTCACCGAGGTGGTTCTGACCCAATCGGGGTCTGACGTGGTCGCAGCCGTGGCCTAATCGGGGTCCATCGTGGGTGCAGCGTCGGCCCAGTCCGAGTTCATCACCGGAGGGGTTCTGGCCCAATCAGGGTCCACCGTGGGTGCAGTGTCGGCCCAGGCGGAATTCTTTACCGGATTGGTTCTGGCCCAATCAGCGCCTGTTTGTGTGGGATCCGGAGATGGAGCTGCAGACCCGCCGCTGAATAATGCCGAACTGATTCCTTATCCTCGTCGCATTCCTTCTTCCCCCGAACCTGGAACCACGGGAATTAACCATAGTTGGCCCGGTTCTCCCTAGCTTCCCCTCTCCGTTGGGAGACCGTCGCCGAGCTCTCTCCAGTGGTTCTGTTGGCAGGTTGATGCGGGTCGACCACCTGGAAGCCTGCTCTTCCTGTTTGGCGTCCTGGGCTGGCCCCCTGATAAACAGAACTGTATATTTGGCAACCTGGTCCGGCCGCCGGAGGCACGGTCATCCCTGGCCCGGGATTCAGGTAGGCCGCCAGAACACTTCCCACTACCTCGGTTAGCGGCTTGGGTGCTGGGTGAGGGGAGGCCCTCTGAACTGTATATTATGCCTGTCATCCCGGTGTGTTTTTTTTTTTTTCCTCTGCCCCTCAGTAGTTTCAGTGATCTTGAGTTGTTTTTTTTAAGGCTGAAATACTCCACATACAGGATCTAATGGTGTACTCTGATGTGTGACTTGGCCGCTTGGTTTTTTTCCCATACAGTCTTGTTTATATACCGAGTTGGGTTTTTTTTTGACCTTCTGGCTTAAGAAGAAGAAAGAAAGGAAGCTGAGTTAAATCTAATTTTGATAACACTTTTCCTCAACATTAAGATCTATTATGGTTATACTGAATATCATTTATGTTACTCCTATTCTGTGTTTAATGGATATATGTACCCTTGTCATGGGATTTCGCGCATGTTTTTTTTGGGGGGGGGGGGGGGGCACTGGGGACCCTATGCTTTTGACCCCACTGTTTGTTTGGTATTTAGGTTTGGTACTATAGGTCTCCATTTGGAGCCAGTTTGGTAAAATGTGGTTGTCTGACTACTGCATTCCTGATCAAAAATCTTCAAAGCAGACCACCCGTTCCTTTTCTTCATCAGACATAATGCCACCATGACTATTCTCTTTGCTGGTCGTTTCTGCTTGCCTCTGAGCACTCTGTAGGGTTGTAATATTGCTGTGAGAGCTTGAAGGCAACGTGTAATTGCTGATCCATGGAGCAAGTGCCATTGCATTTCTTTTGCTGCTAAACATTTGCTGAAATATCTGCAGTAGATCTTTATTCTGCTGAATAGGGTCTAGTTGGTTTAATTCAAATGCTAAGAAAATGAACTTGTTCAGCTTCTGCATTCAGAAGTTTTGCCATGTTTTTTTTTTAATCAGTCTTAAAATTAGAATTTGAAATGCAGCCTTTAAAGTTTTTAGCTGCTAAATTTCTTGCAGAACCTTTACACTCTGATTGCTTAAAGGTGATGGTCACTTCAGACAATGGCTCATTAGAATAGTTAAGTACTAACTGGGATCTCTAAACTCTTCTGAACTATTTTTGATATTTCTTCCACGTGTGTATGGTTCCAAGTTGAAATGAATATTTATGGAGTTAATTGTGAATTGATTCAGTTCATTGTTGTTGGCGGGCTTTTGTTTCCCTTGAGCCTGCAAATTCCTTTTCATGAGTGCCATATTTTTCATTGCTTTTTTTTCAGCTTTATAACAGTCTATACTATTGGGTTTTTGTTAAAGACTCTGTTTATGCTTGTTGGAATTAACATGTTTTTTTTCTTTTTTTTCCTTTTTCCCCTCTCTTTTTGGAGGGATGAGACTATGTTACCCTGTGGGGTTTTTTTTCTCTTGCCCTGTATGTGTCCCTGTGTTGTATAGTGTGTTTTTTTTTCCCTGTGAATGTATGCCCTGGTTGTTTCCTGTTCCTGCCCTGTCTTTCCTGTGATTTGTGCGGTAGGATATCGTGCCGATTTGCTTTTCTGAGGCTGATTCTGTCCCCCCTTTGCCTGCTCCCCCATCCACCCGCCCTGGGGGGGGGGGGGGGGTTGGATGTCAACGGGGGTCCGGGAGTCCGCCCTTGAGGGGGACGTCCTGTCATGACCCGAGCGCTAATATTGTCCGCGCTCGGGCCACGCACCATTCCTGTCAGGCTTTGACAGCGGTGTTGTTACTCTGGCTCCCCGGGCTGTTATTGTGACAGAGCTCGGGGGAGCTTGCTGCTGTCAAGGCCTGAACAGCTGTGCTGCATTTGCGGTCGTTAGCGGCCGGCTTTAAAAGCTGGCGCCGGCGGCAGATTCTCGCAGCAGTCTCGTCTAACGTTCATCAATGAATCCTTCTCATCCTGTTTGTAAATGTGTTCATCGCCTATGATTATTATTTGTACTCTGTCGTAGAGCTCACCCTTTTCCTTATCAGACGCTGAGCGAGTGCTCCTCGTCTCAGCTGTCAACGATCGCTCTGTGTGTTAATTAGTAGTCTTGTTGTTTAGCCCTCGTGGCTGGTTATTTTGTGCTTCCCTTTTCCCTAACTGTAAATAAACACCTGTGCAACTTTACTGGACTGTGGCGTCTTATGCTGGCTCGTGAGGGCCAGCCGTGACACAGAGAAGGCAAGGACAGCTTCAGGAAGAAGATGGAGGACAAGCTGCAACAGAGCGACATCAGCGGGGTCTGGAGAAACCTTAAAACCATCTCTGGGCTCCAGAATACCTCCCCCCAGGCCACGGGGGGCAGGGAGTGGGCGAACAATCTGAACATGTTTTTTAATAGGTTTGACCAACCGCCCTCCCCCCCCAACTGCACAACAACCACTGCTGCCTCTAAAGTCATCGAGACCTGCTGTCCACACCCCACTCCACCAACACCCCCCCTCACTCCCAGCACACAGCCCCCCAACCTGACCCTCACTAAGACCCAGGTGAGGACAGAGCTGAGGAAGATCAAGGCGAGGAAGGCCTCAGGACCGGACGGCATCAGTGCGAAGCTCCTCAAGTCCTGTGCAGACCAGCTATGTGGGATTGTGGAGCACATCTTCAACCTGAGCCTGAAGCTGGGGAGGGTACCACAGTTGTGGAAAACATCTTGTGTGGTACCTGTACCAAAGACTTCCCACCCCAAAGACCTGAACAGTTACAGACCAGTGGCCCTGACGTCTCACATGATGAAGACCCTGGAGAGACTGCTCCTTGCTCACCTCCGCCCCCTGGTGGGACCAGTGATGGATCCACTCCAGTTCGCCTACCAGCATGGCATTGGGGTGGAGGATGCAGTGATCTTCCTCCTTCACCATTCTCTGTCCCACCTGGAGAAGCCCGGGAATGCGGTGAGGATCATGTTCTTTGACTTCTCCAGTGCTTTCAACACTATCCAACCGATGATCCTGAAGGACAAGCTGCTGTGTGCAGGGATGGACCAGCACCTGTCATCATGGATCCTGGACTACCTCGCTAACTGGCCACAGTTTGTGAGAACCCAGGATTGTGTCCGACACAATCATCGGTAGCATGGGGGCCCCCCAGAGAACGGTTTTGGCTCCCTTCCTGTTCACCCTTTATACTGTGGACTTCTCACACAACACAACACACTGCCATCTACAGACGTTCTCTGACAACCCTGCGATCATCGGCCTCATCTCCAACGGAGATGAAGCTGAGTACAGAGGACTTATCCAGGACTTCATGGACTGGTGCCATCGGAACTGCCTCCAGATCAATGGAAGGAAAACTAAGGAGCTGGTGGTGGACTGCCGCAGGCAAAGACAACCCCTCACAGCACCAGTAAGCATCCAGGGAACAGACATTGAGATGGTGACATCCTACAAGTACCTGGGTGTTCATCTGAACAATAAACTAGACTGGTCACACAATACCGACGCACTCTACAAGAAGGGACAGTGCATGCTGTTCCTACTGAGGAGACTCAGGTCTTTTGGTGTACAAGGGGCGCTGCTGAAGATATTCTACGACACGGTGGTGGCATCAGGCATCACTTTTGGAGTGGTCTGTTGGGGCAATGGCATTACAGCAGCCGATAGGAAGAGACTGAGCAAACTAATTAAGAAAGCTAGCTCTGTCCTGGGGCAACACCTTGACCCAGTGGAGGAGATAGGAGAGAGAAGGATGGTGGCTAAACTATCATCTCTGCTGGAGTCTGAGTCCCACCCTATGCAAGACATACTGAACGCACTGAGGAGCTCATTTAGCAGCAGACTACATCATCCTAGGTGCACAACCGAGAAGTTTCGCAGGTCCTTCCTCCGCCAGCGCTGAGTCTGGCAACCTGGAACGTCAGAACAATGTGTCCTGGCCTCTCTGACGACCTCCAGCAAATCAACGACACCAGGAAAACTGCTATCATCGACCGCGAGCTGAAGAGGCTCAATATTGACATTGCAGCACTGCAAGAGACGCGACTCCCGGGCAGCAGCAGCTTGAAGGAGAAGAACTATACGTTTTTCTGGCAGGGACAGGAGCCTGACGAGCATCGCCTGTACGGTGTTGGATTCGCTGTTAGAAACTCCCTTCTGTCCTCTATTGAACCGCCGTCTTCAGGCACTCCACGAGTCCTCTCTCTCCGTCTCATAACCTCCTCTGGACCAGCTAATATCCTTAGCGCCTATGCTCCGACGCTCTGCTCTTCAACTGAGGTGAAAGATGCATTCTACGAGGCGCTCGAAACCAGGATCCAGCAGATCCCTGCCAAGAAGCACCTGTTTCTGCTCGGTGACTTTAACGCACGGATAGGGGCAGATCATGACTCCTGGCCCCGCTGCATTGGCCGCTTCGGCATCAGCAAGCTCAACGAGAACGGTCAACGCCTTCTTGAACTCTGTTCCTTTCATGACCTCTGTCTGACCAACACATTCTTCTCCACCAAGCCCTGTCACCGAGTGTCCTGGAGATATCCAAGGCCTCGCCACTGGCATCAGCTGGACTTTGTCATCACCAGGAGATCCCTGCTGAACCGAGTGCTGGTCACGCGCAGTTTCCACAGCGCTGACTGTGACACCGACCATTCCCTGGTCGCCACCAAGGTACGTCTCTGCCTCAGACGTGTTAACCGCTCCAAGCAGAAACCCCGACCCCGCATCAACACAGCTATGATTACAGTACCTGAACTGTAGGAACGCTATGCTAAAGTCATAAATGAAGCCCTGGTGGACCGTCCCACCGACTGTGCTTCTGCAAGGTGGAACCACATCCGTGAGGCTGTGTTTGAGACCGCCATAGGTACCTTTGGGAAAAAGGTGGGGAAGAGTGCGGATTAGTTTGAAGCTGGAGCCGCTGAGATGAAACCTGCAATCGCCGCCAAACGTGCAGCCCTAATTGCCCACAAGAAGGAGCCCTCTGTGTGGATGGTTGCTACACTGCGCGCTGCGAGGAACAATGCACAAAAGATTGCAAGGCGATGTGCCAATGACTACTGGCTTAACCTCTGCCAGGACATACAGCTTTCTGCAGATCACGGAAACGTGCGCAAAATGTACGAAGGCATGAAGAAGGCTTTCGGTCCCAGTGTCATCAAGACCGCCCCACTTAAATCAGCTGCAGGAGATGTCATCAAGGATCGCGGTAAACAAATGGAGAGATGGGCTGAGCACTACCAAGGGCTCTACTCGAGAGTAACCACCGTCTCGAACACGGCCCCTGAGAACACCACTCTACTGTCAGTCATGGATGAGCTTGACGCTCCACCCACCATCGAGGAGCTCAGCAAGGCGATAGACTCCATCTCAAACGGCAAGGCTCCAGGCAGTGACAACATCCCCCCTGAAATCGTCAAAACTGCAAAGGAGAGCTTGCTCTTGAAACACCTCCATGAGCTCCTGCTGCAGTGCTGGGAGGAAGGGGCTGTGCCCCAAGATATGCGTGATGTCAAAATCATCACTCTCTACAAGAACAAGGGGGAGCGGAGCGATTGTAACAACTATCGTGGTATCTCACTCCTAAGCATAGTTGGCAAAGCCTTTGCCCGTGTCGTCTTCAACAGACTACAACTACTTGCCGAACGTGTGTATCCAGAGGCACAGTGTGGATTCAGAGCAACCAGGTCAACCATAGATATGGTCTTCTCTATGAGGCAGCTGCAAGAAAAGTGTCGGGAGCAGAGACAACCCCTCTTTTTGGCCTTCATCGACCTGACCAAGGCTTTTGACTTGGTCAGCAGGGATGGACTGTTTGCCCTCCTCCAACGAATTGGATGTCCCCCCAAGCTTTTGAGCATGATCAAGTCGTTCCACCAGGACATGAACGGCATTGTCCAGTTTGATAGATTATCCTCAGACCCTTTCCCGATCAAGAATGGTGTGAAGCAGGGTTGTGTTCTGGCTCCTACCCTATTTGGCATCTTTTTCTCCCTGCTTCTGTGCTACGCCTTCCGGGACTTTGAAGACGGTGTCTTCCTCCACACCAGGAGCGACGGAGGCCTCTTCAACATGGCACGCCTCAGATCAAAGACCAAGGTGCGGAGCGTTCTAATCAGGGAGCTGCTCTTTGCTGATGATGCTGGTCTTGTTGCCCACACCGTGGAAGCGCTCCAGCGTCTCATCAACTGCTTTGCTCGTGCCTGCTCTGAGTTTGGCCTCACCATCAGCCTTAAAAAGACCGAGGTCATGGGCCAGGATGTCAGCAGTGCTCCCAGTATCAGCATCGGTGACCACACACTTGCGGTGGTGGACAAGTTCACCTACCTCTGGTCGATCATCTCCAGCAATCTCTCCCTAGACGCCGAACTGAACGCCCGTATCGGCAAGGCATCGACGGTGATGGCCCGTCTGGCGAAGCGAGTCTGGGATAACTCTATGCTAACCACCAACACCGAGATAAGAGTCTACATGGCCTGCGTACTGAGTACTCTCCTATACGGCAGTGAAGCATGGACCCTCTACTCCTGCCAGGAACGCCGGCTGAACGCCTTCCACCAACGCTGCCTTCACAGACTACTGCGCATCACTTGGCAGGACTGTGTCTCCAACATCGACATCCTGGCCAGAGCAGATGTGCCCAGTATGTTTGCCATCCTGACAAAGAGACGCTTGCGATGGCTTGGCCACGTCAACCGAATGGAGGATGGCTGCATCCCCAAAGACTTACTGTATGGGGAGCTGGCTACTGGAACTAGATCAAAGGGACACCCAACTCTCAGATTCAAGGATGTTTGCAAGCGCGACCTCAAGGCTGGAGGTTTCAACCCCTCCGACCTGGAGTCAGCCGCCTCCGTCCGCTCCAACTGGAGGACCACCACCCAGGATGTCATCCGAACAGCAGAGGAGAGAAGAGACACTCGCTGGGGGGAGAAGAGACTCCGCAGACAGAGGAGACTGTCGAGACCCCCACTACACTGTGAAGAATTTATCTGCAGCGGCTGCGGCAGGATCTGCAGATCCCGTATCGGACTCTACAGCCACGCCCGACGGTGCAGCTCCCTGAATGATGACCCAAGGCACAAAACCCCCCCATGATCTTTTGAGATCGATGGAGCCAATGAATGAATGAATGACATCATCCTAGGTGCACAACCGAGAGGTTTCGCAGGTCCTTCCTACCTACGGCTGTCAGACTGTATAACCTTAAGCAGGGCTGCTCGCAGAGATAGCAAAAAAAAAAACAAAACGTAACGACCTAATGCTATTGAATGCAAAAGACGCAATAGACTTACACAAATGGTCCCCTCCAGTATACAACTAGGACAATATCGGTCGCTACGGAGGGTGACAATATGTATGGGTATACAGTGATCCCTCACTACTTCGCGCTTCACCTTTCGCGCCCTCAGTGCATCGCGGATTTTTCAAAAATATTCATCAAAAATTCAAAATTGAGAAATAATGGGCGGGCGCTAGCAGAAGGCAGGGAGACTACATTAGAACATCAGGTATCAACGCGGAGAGCCCGCACAACTCAAAATCCACCTCTCTGTTCGTTGTTCTCGTGTTGGCTCGGCTCGGGAATCTCGCAAGCTGATTGGCCGAGACGTTTCACCCCGCAAGCTGATTGGCCGAGACGTTTCACCCAGCTTCTCTCCCTGCCGAGCGCCCATGCAGCGAAGGAAGACCGCATTCATTGTTCTTTATCGCTCGTGTTGCTTAGTCTCGCCGCGTGGAACTTTTCGCCGTTCTCTTGTGCCTTTTTGTGCGAAATAGTCTTCCCGTCGAGCCAGTACGCTGCCTCCTGCAGCTTCTCCAGCTCTATCGGAAGCTGCCCTCGACAATCCTGCGCCTCTAGCACCTGACGATGAGGTGTCACCTGAGGAGCAGTAAAGCTCTCATTAACCTGTGCAGTAAATCATCTTCATCTTGAGTTACGTATCTTGTTATAAGAATAAAAGAGTTCTAAAAACATATTTATGTACACTTTATTTACATCTACGTATGTATGTACACTTACATACACACACACGTATCATATGAGAGAGAGAGTGAGAGAATGAACGTACGTATTATTTATGGGTGACGTCATTAGGGGTGATGCTACTTCGTGGTTTTTCACTTTTCGCGGTCGGTTCTGGAACCCATTAACCGCGATAAGTGAGGGATCACTGTATATTCATACTATGTAGGATAACTAAGTAGACGGTTATGCTGTTTATTCCATCTAGCTACAATGCTCCGCACTGTGTATATATATTTATATATTTATGTGTACATATGTATATTCGCTGCTCTTGTTTTTCTTGTCTTCTTGATTGTTGCTCTGAGTGCTGCTGTCCCTGTGCTGTTGCAATCCTGGAATTTCCCCATTGTGGGACTAATAAAGGCTTATCTTATCTTATCTTATCTTATCTTATCTTAACTCATAGCTAGGGACTACTGAATAAACATCTTCAACTTCTTTTCATTAAAGGCTTTCAGCAAGAGACTTTTTTTTAATTGTTTCCCTATACAAGTGTTGACTGACGGCGCCCCGTGTCGTGTCCGGTATTGGCTTAGGATAGTAAAGCAAGTGGTTGACCATCATGGAGAGACAAGAAGCGCAAGAAAGACGTTCAGTCATTAAAGAGTGTAGTTGTTGTTGTTTCCTTTGCATCATCATCCTAGGGGTGACGTTATTACTTTGGTTTCTTTTAGCTGCACCACAAACCATACATCGTAGTGCTAAGGACCTTGCACATATTCAACATAACTGGCTAGAGCTACATGACCATCACGATCATGAATATGCTGCCAATACGTGGTGGAGGTATGCTAACTATACGGCCAGGGCAGCTCATCGTTCCAATTGTTATGTTTGCTCCTTAGTGCCAACGTCAGCTGGACAGACTGCTGTTGTGGCTAAAATGATGGAACCAGCAAAAGCTCTCTGTTTTTTACAGAAGGCTATGGAAAGGGACTATACAAAAAAGATTATTTTGAATCGCTCTTGTGAAATCTTTTGTCACTCTACTAATCAGAGAACTTATGGCCCCCCTTACTCTGTAAGGGCAAGGTTAGTTTCATCAGGGACTTTTTCTTTTTGTCTGAAGGGAAGTGGTAACAACCCTCTGGGTGACCTACCCCTTTCTTGGTGTGAGGCAGTGTACAGTATACACCGCACCTGTGATGCTAGTACCCTGACCAATCGGATGGGCAGGTGGTGTCCACAGGTTAACCATTGTCATTACGGACCTTTCACCATGCTGGAGCTCTGCAGTGTTGCTATCTGCATCTTCCATATGTATGGCACACACATGGTGACGGGTGGTTGATGACTGTGTGGTCGTAAGGCGTATTCCCATCTGCCTATGAATTGGACAGGAACTTGTGCCCCCGTCTTTGTGACTGACAACACCCTGATTATGTCAGCGGGTCAGGCGAGCAGAGGGAAGTGAGACCTATCACAGGATGCCCTTTTCACACCACATGATTCCATCTGGGGTACGGACATGCCAGAGCAGTTTAAGATACTTACTACAGGTCAAAAGGTAGTTCAGTCACGATTCCCTCGGGTGGGAGTGGCAAAAAACACCTTGTGGGTTGAGACTCTTAATTATAGACTACAGTCTTTAGTGAATTTTTCTTTAGCCACCTGGGAAGGTGAAAGGGAGGAAATGACTGCTATAAGACTTGTAACAACACAGAATAGAATGGTACTTGATCAGATGACTGCCGCCCATGGGTGTGTGTGCACAATTGTAGGTCAGTACTGTTGCATCTTTATACCTGCACATGATGCAGATGGAGGTGTCATTGCTTCAGCCATACGTAATCTGACAGCTTTGCAGACTTCTGGAGCTAAGGATAATGTTAATGACTCATCACATTGGATAAACTGGTTGTTCTCCTCATGGATGAGACTTGTCATAAACTTGGTGGTGATTATTGTAGTAATACTTTTGATCTTTTCATGTGTCATTCCTTGCATCCATGATATGATGCTGAAACTTGTTCATGTGAATATAGTGTTATATCATGAGGCCACCACTGGAGAGGATGGGGAAACAACACCAGCTTAATGTTTTATGAGTACAGAGTAAAAGTATGACTGACATGCAGAAAACCGAAAGGAGATGTACAGTATGTTCATGATGTGAATTTGAAATGTACTGAGTTGCAAGAGTAATCAAATATGTCTTGAAGTTCAGAAACGTTGTGTTATCCCTGCTTGAGATTTTTCACTTTTTCCTGTTTATGTTCTATTTTAATATATGTCACATTTGAAACCACTATGTTACTAATCACTATTTAGCCAGTATACAGTTTTACTGTATTGATTGTTGTTTGATTGTTGATACCTTGTTGCATTTTCACATTAAGGTACAAATACACATAGGTTAGGATGCTAGCACACATAGATCCCTAATACAAACATACACATAAGTTTTTTTACACATATAATCATTTTTGGTCATTTTTATTTGTCTTCATGAAGTTACATTTACACATAAGTATTAACTTTTTATTAAATCACTGCTAATCTACTGACACATAGAACGACAAATACATACACTATTTCATTTCAATTTATGGTTAGTCACCATCACTGGATAAATTTTTCTCTTTTATGACTTACAGTAAGTAGATGATTGATTTCTTTATTGAAATAAAAGGTATTATCCTCACATGCTCCCCAGGAAATGAAACATTCCAGCGGCGCTTGGGAGTGGCAGTGGGGCCAATGGTGGACTTTCCTCATTAAAAAGCGAGTTAAGATCTTTTGCAATAAAATGCTTTAGCATAAAATGCACCAGAACTTAGCGAGCTGCCCAGTGAGATTTTAGAAGCCATAGTGTAACATCTCTGATGCTTTTAAGCATCAAGGGGGGAATGATAGGATATTTTCAGGTTTCATTGATTATTCTATATGATTTTAATGCTGTATTATTCTATTTTATATTATAATTGTATCTGGTACATATAATGAGCCAATGTCTGATTCTCTGTGTTTTTCCATTGTCTCAAAGCTTGAAAAGAATGTTTGTTTCTCAGTGTAAGATTAGGTTGAGCAAGATTGTTAATAATGACGAAGGTTTTTGTTTTATCATACCGAGCTGTTCTATTCAGAATGCCTGAAGTTAGGTTGACCAGGTCATGTAAAGATCATAGCAGAATGTTCAGTGCTGTCCATAGATTAGAAGCAGTCTCGGGGAAAGATGGCTCCAGCCATCTTTAGGTTTAGATAAGGTCAGGGACGCCTGCCCAGGGCATCATCCTTTAACATCATCATCATCCAGAGCAACATCCTTTAACACATGTTAGGGAGTTGGTGTGAGCAAGCTCTGAGACACGTTATGCTGTGACCGATTGCCTCCTTTTTCTGATCAGAAAGAGAATAAATGGCTCAGAACTTGGAAACCGCCTATTGATTATTGATTCAGTCTCAATCAATTCATTTTTGATCTAACAGTTCTTGCTTATTATTATTATTATTATTATTATTATTATTATTATTATTATTATTATTATTATTATTATCATCTATGTGATCATTATCCCTACCTCAGTTTTGCTTGTCAGTCATTATTAGTATTATCATTGTTATGGTCTTGTCTTCCCTCTGATCCTCTGTTCATGTTTCTGTGCATCCTCTTTGTGTTTGTGTGTAGCCCCGCCCATCCTGTCACCTCTGTTTTCCTCATGCGTCAGCTGTCAGTCATGATTGTTCTCTCCACCTGTGCCGTGTTGTCTTGATTATTCCCCAGTCTATATATGTGCATGCCAGTCTGTCATGTGTGGCAACCTTGTCGTATCCTCATCAACTCTCAGGTTTTCTGTTCAGTCGTGCCTGCATCTGTTGTTAATTTTCAGCTCTTGAGCCGTATTTATTTTGTCATTTTGTGGGTAATAAATCATGCTGAAGAAATGCCATGCACCCGAGTCCTGTTCTCTGCCCAGCCTGGGCACATACTGTATCTTGTCATTTTAGTTTTTCACTGAAGGAGTACGACCATCCTCCTCCATCAGAGACTCTTTGGGCATCCTGGATATCATCTTGACTCTGGAAGGGCCCACTGCTACAACATTTTGGTTGATTAATGTGCCCCAGACATTTGACAGACTTTTGTAGAAAGTGTCGTTTTTTGGGGGGCCTAGCTTGAGGTGGTTGTCCTTTAGTTTCTGGAACACAGCTTTAAGTCTCTCTAGAGCCTCCTGTTCACTCGGTGCAAAGACTAGGAGGTCATCCAGATTACGAAGCAGACTGGTGAAGCTGAGATCTCCAAAAATGCTCAACATCATACGCATGAAGGAAGCTGGGCTGCTGCACAGTCCTTGGGGCATGCGGTTGTATTCGTATAGCCTGACAGGTGTGGTAAAGGCAGTGTATTTTTTTATCCTCTTTGTACTGTTCATGGAGATGTTGTAAAACCCTGAGGTTAGATCCATAGTGCTGAAGAAGGCATTGCCTCTGAGTACTTCAAGGCAGTCAGCCTGGTAGGGTAGCAGGTGAGCATTCTTCAGAGTGCGCTCATTTAGCCAGCTGAAGTCTGTGCATATCCTTAAATTTGAATCTTTCTTTCAGACCATAATGAGGGGAGATGCATACACACTTACAGACTTCAATATGATCTCTCTCTCCTGCATCTTTGAGAGAACCTGACAGAGCTTTTGGTAAAGAGCAGGAGGCACTCTACGATATGGCATGCGGAAGGGGTGGCTGTCAGTCAGGTAAATGTGGTGGACAAACCCTTTCACTTCACCACAATCCAGCTGATGTCTTGAAAAGATGCTCTCATACTGTTATATACATACAACTAAATCCATCAGTTTCTGCTTGGAAAAGGTGCTGGCTTGACAGGAGTCTATGTTGAGGTTACTCAGGCCCAAACTGGCTAGTCTAGCATTTGAGTTGACTAAAGATCCACCTGACCCAGGGAAAGTACTTGGCTTGGTGTTGTCTCTGGCGCAGAAGCCTTGGCTAATGTTGAGAGCCTCTACAGCAACACATGGTTACACATCTGCAACCTTTTTTTTTTTTTTTTTTTTTTTTTTGTTATTTATTTGTACCCTTAGGTAGATTCGGTTTGCAGTCTGGTGACAAGCCACCGGCTGCTGGTCGCTGCGTGCGCGAGCGCCCTAAACCTACATGTTTTTGGTATGCGGAAGGAAACTGGAGAAATCCCGGAGTAAACCCGTGCAACACGGGGAGAACATGCAAACTCCACACAGCTCACTGTTGGTCGGGGGCTGGAATCGAACCCACGATCCCCGCGATCCCCCGGCCGAGGGTAAAACTGTGCTGCCACAGTGCTAAACCACTGCGCCACCGTGCAGCCAACCTTGGCTGCAACCTTGGCTGCACAACACACAACCTTGGTGTTGTGCTTAAGAACTACAGGTTTGATTAAGGGGTTAGTGATCCATCTGTCATCACACATGGAAGTGATGAGCCAACCAACCAAAATATCTCTCGGCCTGGATCTGGAGAAGCTGCGTTCAACCACTATCATGCTGCCTGGGGACACTGGTACATAAGCTGGCAACCTTCCACAAATGAGGTGTTCTTGCTGCAGGAGAAGCGTAAGTGTGTGAGGAAGCCTTACTGTCCCAACCCTGTCTGGCTGGTTGTCACCTCTCCACTCGACAGAGCATGACATCATATCTATGAAGTGGTTAGACTCTGGGGCTGAGCATTTACTTCCATCTGAGATGACTCTCCAGTAGTTACTATCACCATTAACACCGCCAAAAAAATTATCAGCGGCCCTATGCCTTCCCTGGATGACAGCTCCAGATCCTCCTGTCTCAGAAGGATCAAGGCCATAATAGGAGACCCCTCATATCCCACCCACCACCTGTTTGAGCTGCTTCCCTCTGAACGACGGTTCAGATCAATTAGGTCCCACACCTCCAGACTGCCAAACAGTTTCTTCCCCTGGGCCATCCGCACTGCAAACAGTGGGGAGGCCCCACCCCCCTCCCTCTGACTGCTCACATGCACAGAACTGAGAACCTTTTAATTATCACAATAACTCACTTGTCTTTGCACTCCACACTTTCATGTAAACTGATCCATCTGTGAAATCCCTACTGTACATATTTTCCATAATCCTTTTGGGTCATTTTACTCAACTGTGTGTTCTGCACTCCACACTCTTATGTACATAGTTCCATTCGCAAAGCCACTACCGTACCTGTGTATATACCTATGGACTATTTTTATTTTTATTTCAGTTGTATGTTTAATCGTGCATTCTGTAACTGTGTTTTATTCAAATTCTTGTCTCTTACTTTATTGTGCAGTAGCCTGGTGGAGCACCCACAATTTTGTTGTACTGTACAACCAGTCCCTCCAGGAATTCGCAGGATGTTTTTATGACTGTTGAGGGACAAAAAGCCTGAATTCGCGGGAGATTTTTTAAAAAGTTGTGATAAAAGTTGCAATGTTTTTAGAGCGTTTTTTGCACTAAAAGTTGTGGGAAAAATTCCAAATTTTAAAGCAGATGCTTTTTTCCAGTTCACTGCAGTGATATATAAACATTAACACAATATCCATTACAACAGCTAAATTGCACTGAATGCATGTTAAAGAGTGGAGATTTGGAAATTATTGGCAGCACCTTCATCTGAAAACTCCCTACGGTTCCCAGCCGCTTGGTACCAAGTGGAGAGGAAAAAATAAATAATTTATTCTGTTGCACTGTATTGGCTATTGGAGTCTGTGTTTTTCTGAAAAAAAATAAATAAATAAAAATACGGAGAATATTCTCTTTCTTTCCATGCCTACCTGTCTGTCTGCTGCATGTCGGTCTTCACACACATAAACATCTTTCATTTACAGCGGGGTTGGGGGGCGGATGCATTTGTCCGTCCACACCAGACATTCAGTTTTAAAGCTCATTGACCAAATGTAGTAATGATTTTACCTCTAAAGATGTATAAATGTTCAAACACTGGCTGTAGTGTAGTGTACTCTCCTCATGCGCGCTCCCATGATGGGGTGCTTTTAGGCAGGCGCATGTTTTTCAACACAAACCCAGAGCTTCGTACACGCGGTCAGGACGGAAACGTGGCAACGCGTCCACGGGCAGGCTGGGGGAGACGGAGGAAGGGATGGTGATGAAAACCTTGCAGGTGAGTGCTTTTTTCAAATCACACACTCTGTTTGCTGATGTGTTCCATTACTCACTGTAAACTATAAACTCACTACTCACTATAAACACGGAAGTGAACGCAGTGCAGTGATGCATTTGATTGATTAGACTGACCATTTCAGTGCCAGTTAGAGGCAAATTTGATTGGTGAAATTAATGGAAGTTCATGAGGATTGGCCAAAATTGCGGGAAAGTTGCGGTGATTGGACAAAGTTGCAAGGTCACGCAATAGTTACGCTGATTGGCTGAATTTGCATGAATTGGTGCGATCGCAACATTACGAAATGCTGGAGGGACTGTGCAAGTGTACAATGACAATAAAGCCTATTCTATTCTATTCTATTACTGTTTAGCATTCTCATAAGCAGTTTCAGGATGTTGGAGCCGACTATGAGGTCTTCATGTTGACCAGGAACCACCAAAACTAAAACACTGCATTTCATCCCATAAACTAAGAGATTCAAATCATATATGCACTTGGGATGCACCTGCTTACATCCACAACCGACCAACAGAATATTATCTGCCGACTGAGGCTCACCTTCTAAGGCTTTGGCTCTTATCAATTTGTTCTCCGCTTCCTCACTGAGTGTGCATGCCATGGACCCTGAATCAATCATTCCCTTCAGCTCGATCTTAACGTACACCTAAACCTGGGTGTAGAACAACTCACTGAAGACGGGGACTTCTCCCATTCCCTGTACCACAACTCTGTGCCCTTCTGGAACTGCAGAACACATATTAGCATAGAGGACCTCGAGATCTGTTTCGTCATTGAGGGTTTTCTGTCCGTCACCCATACTGCCCCTCCCTGAGCATGGGAGTCCTAGTTTTCCTGGAACTGGTTTTACTGGTTGCTGTGCCGGTTGGGTGTTCCCCTTTTTCGGCAATTCCTCATCCAGTGTCCAGGCATGAGACACATAACACAGAGATCATCTTTCCTGCAATGGGGAAGGGTGGAGTGTCAGCCATCACCACACACTTTGCAGGCTCTTAGGGGACGTTCTGGGGAAACTTGCTGAACTGAGTTTTGGGTGGGCCTTGGGTTGTACCAGATCACCAAGCAATCAAGCAGACTTGTCAATGGCTGTATGTTCTCCATGTTGGTGAGCAGGGGCTGGTTCAGGGGATAAGGGATAAGGGGATAAGGACCTGTACTTATATAGCGCTTTTCTAGTCTGAAAGACCACTCAAAGCTCTCAGCGTTCAGAGTTTGTGTGTTCTGGGATGTCGCTGCTTGAGAATGGACCATGTTGGGTGAGGACTGGGGGGGCTGAATGCTGTGAAGCTGTTGCTGGTGAGAGAACTATAGATGGAACATAACATGGCTGCTGAAAGGCAGGTGTCACTACTGCAGTTTGAGCTACAGCAGGGGGCAGTTGAGGAGCTGAAAGTACGGACATGGAACAAGGCTGTGGAGTGGGGCAACAATGTGCTTGCTCTCTCTCCAGTACTGGCTACACACTTACGCACTCTTGTCTCATTGATGGTCAAGCAAAGCTGGGCACAAGTCTCTGTGAGTGAGAAAGATTCACCCGGGTGTTAGCTTTATATTCCCGCTGAAAAGTATTGATGTGTTTTTGCACTTCACTGGTCATCCACTCCTCTGCAGCCTTGTAACTGAGCCTATTAGCTAGAACAGGGTTGGGACAGTATTTGATGAACATCGTTGAGACTTCTCGGCCTGGATCCTCAACCCTCCTACCTTATCTCTGTGAACACTCATCTGCAATGTCAACTGCCTTGTTGAGTTTGATCCAGTACTCCATCACATCTTCACTGGGGCAGGGTCTGGTGTTATAAAAATCAGCCATGGGCATAGAAGAATAAGCTAGCTCACCAAAATGCTGTTTCAGAATATCAAAGATTACATGGGGAGTCTGGGAGCTATCAGGAGAAGAGTGATTGCATAATATTATTTTAACTACATCCCCGGCATTCCCAACAACCTAGCTAACACTTCTGACTTCTGCTGATGTGTTGGTATGGCTCTCTTGATGAAGTAAAGTTCAACCATTTCAATCCACTCACATCTGTCACTCCCACTCCTCAAAATGTTGGTGGCTCCTTAGCATTGGACTGCATTAAAAATTTAACCCCTGTTAGTTTTAATTCAGGAGGGCTCTGTGCAGTGAGAAAACTAGCATTGGGTTGGGACTGTGACTGTCCACCTCCCACATTATTCTGCAACTGGGCAGCAATAGACTGACCAATCTGGTTTGCTAAATCTATAATTAGTGTGCTTAGCTCAGCGTTAATTGTGAATTGTGGTGAATTTAAATCACCTGTTTGGTGCTGTACGCATGTGGAACTAAACCTAGGAGTTTGTAACCCATCCACCTGAGGAGTGCACACATCTCCTTCAAGCCACCCTCTTCCCAAACTCACATTTGAAACAAATATATCATTTTTAACAGGGTCATCATCAGCTGAATTAGCTGTTCTGAACATATCTGTTATAACCGTACACAGGATTCAAATTAAAAAGGAAGAAAAATGCCTTGGATCACTTATACTGGCTTAGACTAAATAGGCCCAATGTCTTTTAAATATTATGTTAATACTGGTAAAACAAACTTTAAGCCTGTGTAAACAGATGAGCATCCCACGGAGATTGTGTTGACACCAATGCTTCTAGGATCCGGTATAAAGGTAACAAGACCGTTCTGGGTGTCTTCAGCTTTTACTGAATGAATGAAAGTAAAACACATCCTCTGAGTTATCTGGCATTATCGGCAGCCCTCTGCCCTCTCTGGAAAACATCTCCAGAGCCTCCTGTCTCAGAAGGATCAAGGCCGTCACAGGAGACTGCTCACATCCCGCCCACCACCTGTTTGACCGGCTTCATTCTGGATGACGATTCAAATCGATCAGGTCCCACAGCTCCAGACTGACAGTTTTGTTCCCTTGGGCCATCCAAACTGCAAACAGTCAGAGGCCCCACCACCCTCCCTCTGAACACTCACATGCACAGAACTGAGGACTTTTTAATTATCACTATAACTCACCTGTCGTTGCACTCCTCACTTTCATGTATATTGACCCAACAGTGAAATCACTACTGAACATATTTTCCATAATTGTTGGGCCATTTTACTCTATGATGTGTTCTGCACTCCACACTCCTACGTACACAGTTCCACCTGCTAAGCCACTACTGTATCTGTGTATATATCAATGGGATATTTGTTATTTTTACTTTTACCTCAGTCATATGGTTAATCGTGTGTTCTGTAACTGTATTATTTCAAATTCTTCTCACTTACTTTAATGCGCAGTAGCCTGGTGGAGCACCCACAATTTTGTTGTGCTGTACAGCTGTACAATGACAATAAAGCCAATTCTATTCTATTCTGTACAGGTCCAAAACACCTCCTCTCCGACAGCTAGAGTCAGCTTTTTTTATACTGTACAGAGATATGTTGTATTTCATAATACAAACAAAAGAAATACAAATGACAATCAATAAATCATCCATTTTGTTCTCAACAATCAATGAAACAGCAGAACATTGTCCCACACAACATTCATAAACTTGAACATTAAAGGGCCTATGTCATGCTATTTTAAGCCTTTCAGAGTAAACTATATGCATGTATGTGATAGTACTGTATATTACTTTTGGTACACTGGAGAATGAATTTCTTATGAAATATGAGTTATTTTTGCGAGCTACTTTTCCAACCCGGAAGTAAGATGCCTCGATCTCTGAGGCTCCGCCTCTCCTTCTTGTGGCTGCCGCCCATTTCATGACGTAACCCCTGAGCTGGCTGCTGCAGCATGTCGCTGGGTTCTGCTCACGAAAACAACATCTACAGTAAACTTTAGAAAAGATGGATGAGCATGTTGTGGAGCCAAAGACACATTTACAGTGGGGCAAAAAAGTATTTAGTCAGCCACCAATTGTGCAAGTTCTCCCACTTAAAAGATGAGAGAGGTCTCCAATTTTCATCATAGGTATACCTCAACTATGAGAGACCAAATGAGAAAAAAAAAATCCAGAAAATCACATTGAAGGATTTTTAATGAATTAATTGGTAAATTCCTCGGTAAAATAAGTATTTGGTCACCTACAAACAAGCAAGATTTGTGGCTCTCACAGACCTGTAACTTCTTCTTTAACCCTTGTGTTTCCACGTGCCACATAACGATGGTGGTGGGGTGGGGGTCATATGGACCCCTGGTTTTTTTTGTTTGTTTTTTTTCCAGAATGGATAGTTTATCTGCCAGTGTTTTTTTTTTTAGGTGTGGGGGGGTGTCCCACCTCGGGGTTTTGGGTGAAAGGGGTCATGTCGACCCCCCCTGAGTATTTTCTGAGGGGGGGGGGGTCGTCTCGACCCCCCTTTTGGATATTTCAAGGGGCTCATATCGACCCCGCTGTTTCCTTTCCATGGAATAGATGGCTGATCTCCCCAGTGGTTCATCGAGGAAGGAGGGGGGTGGTCTCGGGGTCGACTAGACCCCCCAACCTTGAGACTTTGGATGAGAGGGGGTCATATGGACCCCCTTTGTATTTTTCTGAGGGGGTCATATTGACCCCCCACTTGCTTTTTTCTCTCTCTCTCTCTCTCTCTCTCTCTCTCTCTCTCTCTCTCTCTCTCCAAGGAATAGATAGTTGATCTCCGGGTGGTTTTGTGTTGAGGACTTGGGGTGAGGGGTGGGGGTCGACTAGACCCCCCCACCTCGGAGGGGGTCATATGGACCCCCTTTCTATTTTTCTGAGGGGGTCATATCGACTCCCCGCTTGCTTTTTTTTTTCTCTCCAAGGAATAGATAGTTGATCTCCGGGTGGTTTTGTGTTGAGGACTTGGGGGGTGGGGGTGGGGTGTTACTGTCGAAGAATAGATAGTTGATCTCCGGGTGGTTTTGTGTTGAGGACTTGTGGATGGGGGTGGGGGTCGACTAGACCCCCCCCACCTCGGTGTTTTGGGTGAGATGGGGTCGATATGACCTCCCCCTTTGTATTTTTTTTTCCAAGGAATAGACAGTCGATCTACCCACCCGGTGGTTTGTGGAGGACTTGCTATTCGACCGAGGAGGAGGAGGAGGAGGAGGAGGCGAGAGGACCGCGGCTGGCGGGAGCGCAGGCGGGGCAGTACTTGAGCGCGCATCTTCCGCACACGTGCAAGCGACACCCACGGCACACCGTTTTGGTCTTGATGTCCTTGCTCCTGGGACACACGCGACACCTCTTCCTCTTTTCTTCCAAAGACCGCGGGGGTACTCCTCCTCGCGAGGCGGCCTCGGGGTCGTCATCGTCGTCGTCGTCGTCGCCGCGGCGGGGGATCCTCTCCCTCTCCCTCGCCCTCTCCCTCGCCCTCTCTCTCCTCCTCTTCCTGATCACGAGCGGGGCCACGAGCGCCTTGCCCAGCTGTTCCGTGAACAACCTGCGCCTGTTGCGTCTGCCAGCCATCCACGCGGGATTGAGCTCCCGCCACAGGACGAAGGCGTTGTACGCAGAAACGTCCACCATGTTGTGGAACAGGACCAGGGGCCAGCGGCAGGTTTTTCTCCTGCAGCTGTACGTGGCCGCGACCTTGTCTAGGTTGTCGACGCCTCCCTTGGTGCGATTGTAGTGGAGCACCGCGAGGGGTTTGCGATCGGCGCGGTCGCTCAGCAGCGGGCCTCGCAGGTACCTGTCGGCGGTGGCGAGGAGCAGCACGTTCTTGTTCCTCTTGGCGAGGTAGGACACCAGGGCGACGTCGGGAGCCCCGGACGAGGAGAACGCGAAGGACGAGGAGCCGACCGCCCTGCCCCTGACGTCGAGCAGCTCTCGCGGGATCTCGGGCCTGTTGATGCGCAGGGTCCCCAGCAGGGTCAGGCCCCGTTCGGCGAGGAGCCTGCGCGCGAGCTCGTGGGACGTGAAGAAGTTGTCGCAGGTGACGTTCCGCCCGGGTCCCAGTCCCTCGGTGAGCTCGAGGACGACTCGGGTGGCCAGGTTCTTTTCGGGGAGACCTCCCCTTTCGGGTTTGCCGGTGTAGACCTGCATCTTCCACGCGTAGCTGGAGCGGGCGTCGCACGTCACCCACAGCTTGATGCCGTACTTGGCGGGCTTGCTGGGCATGTACTGTCTGAAGGGACAGCGACCTGGGGAAGGGGTGGGGGTGGGGGGTTACACAAAGGAAAAGAAAACAAACGACCAAGAGAAAGTGGATTAATTTTTTTTTTTTTTGGGGGGGGGGGAAGAGAGAGAGAGACGCAGTTAGATTTCTATATTTTTTGTTTTTGTTTTTTTACACCCAACACCACGGCTACTTACCCCTAAAGGGAACCAGTCGTTCGTCCACGGTGACCTCGGGTCCGGGCTCGTACAGGAGCGACAGCCTCCTCTGCCACGCGTCCCACACGCGCCTGATGGGCGCCAGCTTGTCTCCCGATGAGGAACAAGAAGAAGAGGAAGGAGAAGAGGAATAGCGTCTGGCCTCTCTGGTGTCGCGATCGTCGAAACGCAGGACGCTCGAGTACGAGCGGAAGGTCTTGAGGGACATGACGGACCGGAAGACGGGGCATCCGCTCTCGGCGTCCCAGAGGCTCTCGCACGCCTCGCCTCGCGACCTGTACACGCCCGCGAGGATCAGCAGCCCCACGTAGGCGCGCAGGTCGGTCCGATCCATGGGCCTCCACCCGTCGAGCCCTCGCGACGTCCTCCTGGCGCCTTCCAGGTTGGTCATGGCGATCACCTCGTCCTCCAGCTCGGGCTGAAAGTAAGCGAGGAACGCCGAGGCCACGTCCGCGACGGCCTCGCGCGCCGTCCCCGTGGGGCCCTGGCGCTCAAGTCGAGGCCGACGTCGGCGCCCGCGCTGCCGCGACTGCGGGGCGGGCCTCGAGCTCCACGTGATGTTCCCTCGACTCGAGGTCATCGATTCCGCGGGAGCGTCGCGATAGTCATAGTGATACTGTCCTCCTCCTTCTTCTTCTTCTTCTTCTTCTTCTTCTTCTTCTTCTTCTTCTTCTTCTTCTTCTTCTTCTTCTTCTTCTTCTTCTTCTTCTTCTTCTTCTTCTTCATCATCCTCGTCGTCCTCCTCTATGTCCGATTCCTCGTCTTCTTCCTCGTCGTCCTCCCCTGTATCAGACTCCTCTTCTTCACCTTCGTCTTCTTCTCCGTCTTCTTCTTCTTCTTCGTCGTCTTCTTCGTCTACTTCTTCTACTTCTTCTACTTCTTCTTCTTCTTCTTCTTCTTCTTCTTCTTCGTGTTGCCGTTGTCCTTCCTCGACGTCCCCGCGGTCTTTGTCTCGGCGGGCTCTCGGGGACGTCGGGAGTCGCTCGCGGTCCGGTATTGCAGCGGGGTCCCGTGGAGCGGTGCCGCTTCGCATATACCGACTCGTAATCGTCGCCCCCGTGCTACTGCGGAGCCGGTACGGGACCGAAAAAGAAGAAGAAGACACGACGGGAGAGGGGGATTCTACTTCTACTTCTATTTCTTCTTCTTCTTCTTCTTCTTCTTCTTCTTCTTCTTCTTCTTCTTCTTCTTCTACTTCTTCTTCTTCGTGTTGCCGTTGTCCTTCCTCGACGTCCCCGCGGTCTTTGTCTCGGCGGGCTCTCGGGGACGTCGGAAGTCGCTCGCGGTCCGGTATCACAGCGGGGTCCTGTGGAGCGGTGCCGCTTCGCATATACCGACTCATAATCGTCGCCCCCGTGGTACTGCGGAGCCGGTACGGGACCGAAAAAGAAGAAGAAGAAGAAGAAGAAGAAGACACGACGGGAGAGGGGGATTCTACTTCTACTTCTATTTCTTCTTCGTCTTCTTCTTCCTCTTTCCTCCCGGTCCATGGACGCGTGAGCGACATGTCGTAGAGATGCTAGGGAGCGAGCGAGAGGGAAAGAAAAGAGAGTGAGGTCCTTGGGCTTCTTTTTTTTTTTTTTTTTCGTCCTCGAGGGAATTGGCAGTCACGGACCCGAAGCGAGGGACCCTTAGTAACGTGACTTCCTGTCGTCCGTCCTCGGGGGACGATGGGCAAGTTCGCGACTGGACCTTGGTACTACGGCCCGGTTTCGTGAAGGACCCCCCCCCCCCCCCCATCCCCAGGATGTAATCTCTTGTCCGTTTTATGGGTCTGTAAGGAGTAGTAGGTAATTGTAGCATTTTTTGGCCTCGGAGGGATTTTTCTCCCCCAGACGTCATCGCTCGTTCATTTTATGTAAAAAGCAGTGTGAGACGTATGTGCAATGTAATAATGGATGAAAAGTCATGAGTACGGCACTACGGCCCGGTTTCGTGAAGGACCCCCCCCCTCCCCCCATCCCCAAGACGTAATCTCTTGTCCGTTTTATGGGTCTGTAAGGAGTAGTAGGTAATTGTAGCATTTTCTGGCCTCGGAGGGATTTTTTCTCCCCAGACGTCATCGCTCGTTCATTTTATGTCTTGGCTGATTAGTTTATTTTTAAAGATGCAAATATACGGTATACAGGAATATATGCAGTTATTTACTCAGACTATCCACACTTTGCAGAAATATATGGAAAAAAAAAATATACAGTCATACAGTATTTCAATGTGAAATCAGATTCGGTGACATAATGTGAACGAAGTAAAAAGCAGTGTGAGACTTATGTGCAATGTAATAATGGATGAAAAGTCATGAGTACAGCAAACAGGTAGGACTAGGTGAATGTTGGGAGTTCATCACAGTGACGATGGCTTGAGGAAAGAAACTGTTCCTGTGACGGGTGGTTTAAACTCAAATGAATGAATGAATCTTTATTTATTTATGAATGAATGAATCTTTATTTGTTTTGGATAGTACAGGTTAAAAGGAACTGAATAATATAGCAAAAGGGGGAAATGAAAATCCAACAAGGCCAAATTAGACAGTGACTCCTCTGATTATACAGTTCAACAAATGTTATCCGAAATGGGTGATGGCTGAAGCCGCAGCTTATATTGCCCACCCATATTCCATCCAAGAATTCAAAGGAAAAAAAAAACAAAACAAGAGCGATTACAATTCAGAACAAAGCTAAGACAAAATGTGACAAAAAAAAAACCCAACAACAACTAAGTAACAGCACAACGCAGACTGGATATGACAATCCTTATGTGATTTTACGTGTCATCTTGTATATATATATGTTTGGAGTATTGCTTCCTTTAGTTTTTGTTTAAATTGTCCAAGCGTTGTACATGATTTTAATTCGGGTCCAAAATCGTTCCGTAATCTGACTCCTTGCACTGAGACACAGTGTTGCTTGGTGGTAGTTCTCACTGTAGGCTTTTGAAATATACATGTTCCTCTGAAGTGATTTTGTCTCTCCCTTATTTGGAACAACTTTTGGATATTTGCGGGCAGTGATAGATTCTTCACTTTGAACATTATTATTATTGCAGTTTTAAAGTCAACCAGATCTTTCAACTTGAGAGCTTTTAGTTTAAGAAAAAGTGGGTTTGTTGGTTCCCTGTAAGCCGCTTTGTTTATTATTCTAATAGCTCTCTTTTGAAGCGTAAAGAGCGGATGTATGTTTGTTTTATATGTATTCCCCATACTTCATTACAATATGTCATGTATGGGAGTATTAATGAATGATACAAGGTATATAGTGTGGGTCGATTCAGCAAATATTTCACTCTGTGTAATATTGCAATTGATTTGGATACTTCACCCTTAATATAATTAATATGTGACTTCCAACACAGTTTATTATCAATTATTACTGCAAGAAATTTAGTTTTGGATACCCTTTCAATCTCTACACCATTTACACTGAGTTTAGGTATATAACATAAATAAATAAAAGGTAAATAAAGCTAAATAAAAGAATAAATGCCCAAACATTCTTCATCATTGACTCAAACGTGTGTGCGTGTGTGGACAGCCCCTGACCACCACTCTCTCTGTGTGTGAGAGAGCACACACAGAAAGCTGACCAAATATGCACAACGCATACAAGGACCTTTGACTTGGGCTAAAGAATCTGTCCCTGTGACCGGTGTTGGTTTTTTTTTTTTTTTTGGGGGGGGGGGGGGAGACCTTAAAAGCACAATGGACAGAAAGCTGACCAAATATGCACAACGCATACAAGGATGTATGCATGTGTGTGAGAGCGTGTGTTTCAGAGTGATGAACTGAGGAAAGAAACTGTCCCTGTGTGAGCGTGTGTGTGTGTGTGTGTGTGTGTGTGTGTGTGTGTGTGCGCGTGTGTGTGTGTGCGCGCGCTCATAGACAAACGCAGTGCACTCACTCTCTGCATTCCACTGACTTATATTTTAACAGGATAGAGACCTGACGTTTCTCTCCCCTCCCAAAAAAAGAAACACTATATACACTTTTTTTTTAACATTCATTAATGCTCCCATACATCACGTATTGCACAGAAGTATGTACGATGCTTGGACAATTTAAACAAAAATAAAGAAATAGATACCCCAAAACATTCTCTATACACAAGCTGACATGTATGATCCCTATAAATTTATTGGGTTTGATTCCAGGCGTAGAGTTCCTTCTGGTGAAAATTTCCTCCAAATTCAACGTCGACTCAAACCACTGTCATTTCTTTGGTTTCCTATGGGAAGGCTATTTTTTCTCATAGGATTTCGCAGCTTCTTCCCCTCTGCCATCAGACTGCTGAACACTAATAAGTGACTATGATGGAGGGGTCTTGGGGTTGGGGTTTCCGGCTTTTGGTGGCGACGGGGGGTCTTCTTGACCCCCACCCCCACTACCCCACCCCAGACCGCTAGGGGGCGCTATGATATGATGGAGGGGTCTTGGGGTTGGGGTTTCCGGCTTTTGGTGGCGACGGGGGGTCTTCTTGACCCCCACCCCCACTACCCCACCCCAGACCGCTAGGGGGCGCTATGATATGATGGAGGGGTCTTGGGGTTGGGGTTTCCGACTTTTGGTGGCGACGGGGGGTCTTCTTGACCCCCACCCCCACTACCCCACCCCAGGACGCTAGGGGGGCGCTATGATGCGATGGGGGGGGGGGATGTCGATATAGTGGGTTGAGTTTCCGGTCTAACCACCGCCGCCAAACACACACCCAGACCGCTAGGGGGCGCTGGGACAAGATACGAGGAGGTGGGGTCCGGGTGACCCCCGGGGGTCACACAAGGGTTAAGAGGCTCCTCTGTCCTCCACTCGTTACCTGTATTAATGGCACCTGTTTGAACTCGTTATCAGTATAAAAGACACCTGTCCACAACGTCAAACAGTCAGACTCCAAACTCCACTATGGCCAAGACCAAAGAGCTGTCAAAGGACACCAGAAACAAAATTGTAGACCTGCACCAGGCTGGGAAGACTGAATCTGCAATAGGTAAGCAGCTTGGTGTGAAGAAATCAACTGTGGGAGCAATTATTAGAAAATGGAAGACATACAAGACCACTGATAATCTCCCTCGATCTGGGGCTCCACGCAAGAGCTCACCCTGTGGGGTCAAAATGATCACAAGAACGGTGAGCAAAAATCCCACAACCACACGGGGGGACCTAGTGAATGACCTGCAGAGAGCTGGGACCAAAGTAACAAAGGCTACCATCAGTAACACACTATGCCGCCAGGGACTCAAATCCTGCAGTGCCAGACGTGTTCCCCTGCTTAAGCCAGTACATGTCCAGGCCCATCTGAAGTTTGCTAGATACATTTGGATGATCCAGAAGAGGGTTGGGAGAATGTCATATGGTCAGATGAAACCAAAATAGAACTTTATTGTAAAATCTCAACTTGTCGTGTTTGGAAGAGAAAGAACACCATACCTACTGTGAAGCATGGGGGTGGAAACATCATGCTTTGGGGCTGTTTTTCTGCAAAGGGACCAGGACGACTGATCCATGTAAAGGAAAGAATGAATGGGGCCATGTATTGTGAGAGTTTGAGTGAAAACCTCCTTCCATCAGCAAGGGCATTGAAGATGAAACGTGGCTGGGTCTTTCAGCATGACAATGATCCCAAACACACCACCCGGGCAACGAAGGAGTGGCTTCGTAAGAAGCATTTCAAGGTCCTGGAGTGGCCCAGCCAGTCTCCAGATCTCAACCCCATAGAAAATCTTTGGAGGGAGTTGACTACAGTATTTTGGAGGAGTCGATATTGACAAATTAAATTTTATTATTCCCAAATCAAAAACTGAGGAGTTTGAACATTACTTAGAGAATCAAAATTGGGAGCAGCTCATGTCAATATATGAAGTAGATGATTGTTGTAATTTTATAACTGCAACAACTACAAAGTCTATAGAAAAATTTACAAAGCAAATTAAAAGTAGACAACAGAAGATTAACCTACCATGGTTAAATAATGAAATTAGAAAACTTATGAAGAGGCGAGACTCTGCATTGAAAACATCATTAACCTCTAAACTACAAAATGATCACCTTGTGTACAAAAGTTTAAGAAATAAAGTGGTACAAGAGCTGCGAAAATCAAAAGTATCTTATTACAATAAACTGATAGATCATGCAAAGGGTAACAACAGTTCCCTATGGAGGCATTTAAATAACTTAACTAATAAAAAAAAATGTTCAGAAGGGGGTAAAGGAACTCAGAATCAATGGCAAGACCATCAGTGGCAAGGCTACATTGGCAAATGAATTTAATTCATATTTTGTGGACTCTGTGGAAGACTTAACAAAAAAACTTTGTGCTGCTAAATGTGCTCAACATCACAAAATCAATACTTTCAACAGATTCTTTTCACATTGATGAGGTAAATGAGGAGTTAATTGCTGGTATTGTTAAAACACTGTCAAACTCAAAAACTAATGATATCTACAATATGAGCACTTCCTTCCTCAAAACGCACAGCAAAATATTAATCAAACCACTGACTCATCTCATTAATCTCTCCATTAGGTCTAGTACATTTCCATCTGGTTGGAAAAAAGCTGTCGTCATACCAGTTTATAAATCAGGCAGTGAAGACGATATATGCAATTACCGCCCAATCTCTATTTTACCAGTCCTGTCTAAGGTTCTTGAAAAAGTTGTAGCCACACAGCTGATAGACTATTTACAAGACAGTCAACTTCTTCATCCACATCAATTTGGTTTTAGACCAGGATACTCAACAGAAACAGCAAATTGTTGCCTTATTGAAAATATCAAACAGTCCTTGGACAGGGGTAAAGTGGTAGGGGCTGTTTTTCTAGATCTCAAAAAGGCTTTCGATACTGTAAACCACAGTTTGCTTTTATCCAAAATGGTATCTTTTAACTTCTCTCCAGATACATTAGAATGGTTTGCATCTTATCTCCAGAATAGAGAACAGTGTATAAAAGTTCACCAGGATAAATCCTCATTTTTAAACAACCGTATGGGTATCCCACAAGGGTCCATTCTTGGTCCTTTACTTTTCAGCATTTTTATTAATGACTTGCCGCTACACTGCTCAGCTGCAACATGCCAACTTTATGCAGATGATGCAGTTATTTACACAGCTGCCAAGACTCCAGCACAGGCTGCAGATGTACTGTCTACAAGTATGGTTGATGTCCAAGAGTGGCTCTTCCAGAACCATCTATTGCTGAACCTTCAGAAAACAGTTTCAATGTGCTTTTCAATCAAAAAATGTAACCTGCAATATTTTAAAGTTAATATACATGATCAAGACATCAGGTTAGTTACAGAATTCAAATACCTTGGCATTGTACTAGATCCTCAATTCAAATTTAATCTTCATATAAAGAAAATTTCTAAAACAGTAAAAAAAAATCTGAACTGCTTTAAATTAATTAGATATTACATACCATACCAAGCAGCTGTACTGTATATGCATTCTATGATTTTTTCTCATATATCATACTGTTTGACAGTCTGGGCTCAAGCAGCCCCTTCCACAATAAAACATATAGGTTCATTATATAATCAAACTCTAAAAATCTTGGATAAAAAGCCCATTAGGTGGCATCACTGTTATATTTAAAAAAAAAAAAAAACAATCTATTGAGTTTTGAGAGTTTCATTGACCTCTGTTTTCTGAAATTAATTTTCAAATGTTTCCATAAATCAGCGCCTGAGCCACTTGCTGGTTTCATCCAAAGACAGGACAGCAGCAGAGCCACCAGGAGTTCTGTTAACAATAACTGTAAAATATTCCACCACAGAACCACATTTGGATAAACAGCTTTCTCTATAAAGGGCAGTCACATCTGGAACACAATGCCAAATGAAATTAAAATAATAACGGACTTTTAAACATTCACTACAAAGGTTAAAAACTGGCTGAAAAATAAACAAAAATGTACCCATGTATGAAATGATTGTCTGCAGGATGAGAGTGAATGAAGGGAAGGAATGAATGTGTTTGCTTATAGTGAGTGACGAAGGGAGGGAGGCCTGAAATAGGCAAATGTGAATCAGGTTTTTATATTGTGTATTTATAATCTTTTGCATTGATGTATGTGGTTATTGTTTATTCTGTTTTAATTTTTTCTTTTCCTCATCCTTCTTTCTTTTTACTTGTTTCTTCTTTCTAAAGCCCATCCATGGACAAGAGTTGCAAATTAGCTAAGAGCTATACACTCTTTGTGCAACACATTAGATTGATTGTCATTTGATTAATTGTCTATGTTTATTGCACTGTCCCTGTCAAATAAACATTTTTATTATTATTATAAAGTCCATGTTGCCCAGCGACAGCCCCAAAACAGCATTGCTCTAGAGGAGATCTGCATGGAGGAATGGGCCAAAATACCAGCAACAGTGTGTGAAAACCTTGTGAAGACTTACAGAAAATGTTTGACCTCTGTCATTGCCAATAAAGGGTATATAACAAAGTACTGAGATGAACTTTTGTTATTGACCAAATACTTATTTTACCGAGGAATTTACCAATTAATTCATTAAAAATCCTTCAATGTGATTTTCTGGATTTTTTTTCCTCATTTTGTCTCTCATAGTTGAGGTATACCTATGATGAAAATTGGAGACCTCTCCCATCTTTTAAGTGGGAGAACTTGCACAATTGGTGGCTCACTAAATACTTTTTTGCCCCACTGTACACCACTTAGAAGACATTGTCTTATGTAAAAAAGCAAACAGTTGTTGTCACTGAGCAGATCGGGTGCGAGAGGAGCTACTTCTTCACAGCGTCAATGCTAAAGTGAAAGAGTTTTTCCGATCACCGCTCCGTTAACTGCGGGGAGAAAGTGGGTGTGTGCGTTAGCCTGGGGGCGGTGCTGGCAGCACAGGCACTTCCAGGAGTGGGCGGCTCACCCACATTCATGCGTATGAACGTGGGGACCCAATCATTATCAGGGACAGGGCAGAGCAGCAGCTCAGAGAGCAGGGTTGAGGAGGAATACTCAGAGATGCGTGAATGGAGCAAAATACCACTTTGGGGATGTTTTTGGTGAGGAATTAACACTATAACATGCTTAAAAGCTCAAAAAAAGTCGATTTTGCATGATATAGGCCCTTTAATACAAAGGGAAAAATATTACTCTCCACACATACAATTACATACAGTACATGGCATGCGTACCTGTTTGAACAAAAGTAAAACACATCCACTGAGCTATCTGGCATACAGATCCAAAGCACCTCCTTGTGGTGATTTGCTCTGACTGCCTGTTGACTGATTCTCCACAGCTACGCTCACACCTGCTCTCATCATCAGCCTGGACTATTTAAGCCGTGCTGCCCTCGGGTCTGCACGGAGTCGTCTTTCTCCCTGGTCTGATGAGATCATCTCAACACTTAGTCTCTCACCAAGATTATTCTCAACCTCACTGTTCTCCGGAGGCTACTACTCTCCTACCTTGCCTTCCTAGAGAACCACCTTCTCCTCGTCGTCCTCCTGGGAGTTCCACTCCCCGACGCCAAGTAAGCCACTATCATCGCTTTCTTCTCTCCCCTCTCGCTCCCCTGGGCACAGGTGGAAATCCGTGGTGGCAGACCTCCTCCACCTGGCGGCGGACCGAACACTCCTTGCACCTCTTCACTCCATCCACCTTTCCCCTTGCAACCGGGGCTGAAGACGCTGTCTTCCTGGCCGGAGCCTTCGGGACTAAACCTGAGCTGATCACCAACTCGCCAGCAGTAAGACTAACAATACTGCACAGTTCCACCAGGGTGTGGTTACTAATTCCCCTGTCTCTGCTTCTCCACAGGGTTGACAGGCTGTACGGTGCTCTGCTCGCCCCAGCTGCTATATTCACGTACACATGCATACACCCAAACACATATTACATAATAAAGATAATTGAGTTGATTTCTGGGTCAGTGTCTGCTTTCTGGGTCAGCAAACATGACAGTACGACTCCTTCAGAACGACCCAGCAGACCATGCGCTCGCGCACAAAGTTAATGTCTTAGAGACTCATGTTGACCAATTATCACATCAACAACAAGTTACACTTACCCAGCTGGTTCAGATAAACTCTCGCTTGGATCACCTATCGGGTTCCCAGTGTTTCCCTCCGGCTTCAGATAGCCCAGCCACTCCAGCTAGCTCCATTCCCGCTACGTCTCCACCATCCCGGCTGACACCAGTCCACATGCCCATATGCTTCAATGGTAAGCTAGGGGAGGCCAGGGGGTTTCTGCTGCAATGTGAAATAGTGTTTCAGCTAGTCCTGGGGGATTCCCCGACCAGTCACAGCCGCATAGGCTATATAGTTAATCTTCTGGAGGGGCGGGCGTTAGCTTGGGCCTACACGGTCATGGCTAGGGCAGACTATGCTACACTAACTTACGATCAGTTTGTGAAAGAATTTAAAGAGGTGTTCGACCCCTCCGACCGGGATAGCGTACTGACCTCCCGGCTACTTTACTTAAAGCAGGGTAGCAAATCTGTAGCGGATTATGCTGTCGACTTCTGGGTGGTAGCTGCGGAGGTGGGGTGGGAGGACGCCTCTCTGTGCAGCATATTTATTCGTAGCCTTAGCCCTAGCCTGCGGGACGAGTTAGCCCCCCCTGGATAAGCCCAGTAAATTAACCAAGCTCATTTCTCTAGCCATCAGCTTAGACAACCGACTGAGGGAACGGCCCAGTGAGTGTAAGACTTCCGGTCGCCCCAGTCCCCAGCTTTGCTGCTCCCCACAGCGCCCCCTGTCAGCCCTTCCAACCTCTGACTCCCCTGAGCCTATGTTAGCAGGCCAATCCAGGTTACCTCCAGCGGAGAAACAGCACTGTCGGGAGCTAGGGCTATGTCGATACTGTGGCAGTGAGGAACATGAACTTGCTATTTGTCCCATACAGTCCAAAAGAGGGAGTCCATGCGTCACAGTAGGGGGACTCACGGACTTACGGCAAGAAAATCCCTTCACTAAATTCATGTTACCCATCTGTTTTGTTTATAACCAAACTGAAATAGCCACACATGCACTCATTGATTCAGGGACCGAGCAGAGCTTCATCTCTGGGGAACTGGCAACCTGTTTGGGGCTTCTGTGCCACCAATTGAGGACACCTCTCCAACTCATTGCTCTGTCTAAAGCCCCATTGACCATGGTGTCTCAACAAACTGCCCCAGTCTCTGTGATTGTGTCTGGTAATCACCGGAAGCAACTCAGGCTGTTTGTGCTTCCGGTCTCCACCTCTCCGGTCATCCTTGGTTACCCCTGGCTCCAGTTGCACAATCCTACCATTGATTGGTGCTCCGGGAATCTAGTGTCATGGAGTTCGTTTTGCCTCAGTGCGTGTTTTCAATCCGCTGCTTGCTCTCCATCCGTGCCTGTTGGTGCCCCGAACGTACCCCCGACTGACCTGTCCAAGGTTCCCCTGGAATACCACGACTTGGGTGCTGCCTTCAGTAAGACCCAAGCCCTATCTCTCCCCACCACCACCACCCATATGACTGTGCCATTAATCTCTGGCCCGGGGCTCCGCTACCATCTAGTCAGCTGTACAGCTTGTCAGCTCCGGAGCAGGAGGTGATGGAGACTTATATCAAGGAGTCCCTGAATTCAGGCATAATCTGGCTCTTGTCCTCGGCGGTGGGGGTGGGATTTTCCTTTGTGGGCAAGAAGAACGGCTCACTGAGACCGTGCATTGATTTTCGGGAACTAAACAATATCACCATCAAGGATAAATACACTCTCCCCCTCATCAATACGGCGTTTGACTGCCTCCGGGGGGCCTCCTGGTTTACTAAACTGGACCTTCGCAACGCCTACCATCTGGTGCGGATTCGGGAGGGTGATGAGTGGAAGACAGGGTTCCGGACCTCTAGCGGGCACTTTGAGTACCTCATTATGCCGTTTGGGCTGACCAACGTCCCCGCTGTATTCTAACGGCTGATCAACAGTGCATTGAGGGATTTTCTGGGCTCATTTGTCTTCGTTTACCTCGAAGATATTCTGATCTTTTCCCAGTCCCTAGATGAACACCAGGTGCATGTGAGATGAGTCCTGCAGCAGCTATTGGAGAACAAGTTATTTGTGAAGGCAGAGAAGTGCGAATTCCACACGTCAGCTACGTCTTTCCTAGGGTTCACCATCTCACACAATGAGATCATCATGGACCCGGGTAAGGTAAAAGCGGTGGTAGAGTGGCCGAATCCCTCCTCCTGGAAGCAGCTGCAACAGTTCCTGGGTTTTGCTAACTTCTACCGCTGCTTCATTAAAAATTACAGCATTATTGTACTTCCTCTTACTCGCTTCACCTCCTCCAAGGTGCCCTTCCGGTGGACGGAGGAGGCTGAGGCAACCTTTGTGGAATTAAAGTCTCAATTTTCCTCTCCTCCAATCTTGTCGCAGGTGGATCCTGCACTGCAGTGCCTGGTCGAAGTGGATGAGTCTGACTTTGGCGTGGGAGCTGTGCTATCCTAGCACTCCCCTGTGGATGGCAAGATCCACCCCTGTGCGTTCTTCTCCCGCCATCTCTCCCCAGTGGAGAGGAACTATGACATCAGAGACAGGGAGCTCATGGCGGTCAAGCTGGCACTGGAGGAGTGGCGCCACTGACTGGAGGGGGCCTCCCAGCCGTTCATCATTTGGACGGACCACAAGAACTTGGAATACCTCAGGACGGCTAAACGTCTGAACACGCGCCAGGCCCGTTGGTCCCTGTTTTTTGGCCGCTTTGATTTCACTATCACTTATCGCCCCGGTTCCAAGAACACCAAGCCCGACGCCTTATCTAGGCAATTCGCCTCAAATGCTGCGGAGGTATCGGCGCACCCCATCAACTCCCCATCGTGCATCGTTGGTCCCCTCTTGTGGGTTATCAAGGAGAGAGTCCTGACAGCGCAGGAGACCGAGGCGGACCCGGGCAGGGGACCCCCGGGGAGGCTGTATGTTCCATCTTCGGTCCAGGATGAGGTGATTAACCCATAAGAACCCAGACCCCTTTCTCCTTCAAGGAAAATTATGGGACCATGGGTTCTTATGAGTCAATTGGGCCCACTATTGCACTGTCCCTGTCAAATAAACTAATCTACTACTACTACTACTCCTCCAAACTTCTGTGTCACCTGGGGATGGTGCGCACCGTGGCTCTCCTGCAGAGGTCCTTTTTGGTGGCCATCACTCCGGAAGGATGTCGGGGAGTACATTCACTCCTGTTCCCAGTGTGCCACCGGCAAGACATCCTCTTCTCCTCCGGCCGGCCTGCTGCATCCTGTCCCTGTCCTTGGCAGGCCCTGGTCTCACGTGGCCTTGAACTTCATCACCAGCCTCCCATCCTCCAACAATCACACCGTCATCCTCACCATCGTGAACAGGTTCTCTAAGGTGGCCCATTTCGTACCCCTGCAGGGTCTGCCCATGGCGAAGAAGACTGCGGATCTGCCCACCCTACATGTGATGAGGCTGCACGGCCTCCCCTTGGACATCATATCCGACTGGGGGCCGCAGTTCGTTTCCCAGGTGTGGAAGGCTTTTTGCAACACCATCGGGGCTACGGTGAGCCTGTCATCGGGGTATCATCCGCAAAGTAACGGCCAATGTGAACGTGCCGATCAGGAACTGGAGGTAGCACTATGATACGTAACCACCGCCAACCCAGCTTCCTGGAGCACCCACCTACCATGGATCGAGTATGCTCACAACACCACCGTGTCATCTGCCATAGGCATGTCTCCCTTTGAGGCCTCTCTGGGCTACAATCCTCCGCTGTTTCCTGAGGAGGAGGGGGAAATCGCCGTACCCTCTATGCGAGCCCACATGAGACGCTGCCACCAGCTATGGAGGGCTACCCGGACCGCCCTGCAGCGCACGGCGGAGCACAACACCACCATCGCCAATCATCGCAGGACGTCGGCTCCACCCTACCGAGTTGGTCAACAGGTATGGCTCTCCACAAAGAACATTAACCTCAAGGCTGAGTCGAAAAAACTCTTGCAGCATTTTATTGGGCCGTTTGCTATCGACCGCATTGTTAATCCTGTGGCTGTGCGCCTAGCCACCCCCCCCCCCCGCATCTGTCCTACCTTTCACGTCTCTCAGGTAAAGCCGTTCTGCTCCAGTCCTCTGTGTCCTCCTCCCAAGACGCCACCTCCACCAGTTGTGATCGATGGTGACCCGGCATGGAAGGTCAACGCCATCCTGGACGTCCGTCGCCGGCGTTGCGGCCTACAGTATCTGATGGACTACGGCCCTGAATGGAGGTCCTGGGTGCGTCCCTCCTTCGTGCTGGATTTTCAGCTCATCAGGGACTTCCACCGGACACACCCAGGTAGGTTAGATTGGTTGCCGAGAGGCACCATGTGGGGGGGGGAGTACTGTGGTGATTTGCTCTGCCTGCCTGTTGACTGATTCTCCACAGCTGCGCTCACACTTGCTCTCATCATCAGCCTGGACTATTTAAGCCATGCTGCCCTCGGGTCTGCACGGAGTCGTCTTTCCCCCTGGTCTGATGAGACTGTCTCAACACTTGGTCACTTGCCGAGATTATTCTCAACCTCACCGTTCTCCAGAGGCTACTCCTCTCCTACCTCGCCTTCCTAGAGAACCACCTTCTCCTCGTCGTCCTCCTGGGAGTTCCACTCCCCGACGCCAAGTAAGCCACTATCATCGCTTTCATCTCTCCCCTCTCGCTCCCCTGTGCACAGGTGGAAATCTGTGGCGGCGGACCGAACACTCCTTGCACCTCTTCACTCCATCCACCTTTCCCCTTGCGACCAGGGCTGAAGACGCTGCCTTCCTGGCCGGAGCCTTCGGGACTAAACCTGAGCTGATCACCAACTCGCCAACAGTAAGACTAGCAATACTGCACAGTTCCACCAGGGTGTGGTTACTAATTCCCCTGTCTCTACTTCTCCATAGGGTTGCCAGGCTGTACGTTGCTCTGCTTGCTCCGGCTGCTATATTCACATACACACGCATACACCCAAACACACATTACATAATTAAGATAATTGAGTTGATTTCTGGGTCAGTGTCTACTTTCTGGGTCAGCAAACACGACACTTCTTTGATGAGAAAAACACACAAAATAAAGTTGACATTAGAAACTGACACGAGAGCATGTGGCAAACTAGCTTTTGCTTCTGTTGAAGCTACATTAATGCTGCGTGTCCACCAAACGCGTTTTTTGTCGCCCTACCGCCTTGAGTGTTTTTGTTTTTTTTCAGCGCTTGGGCGCTGGGCTCTGGAAAAAAAGTCTGTGCCCTGTATCCCAGCAACAGCTTGTCACTCTCAGCTCAGCACTTCACTTTTCCTATGGTCAGACTTTCCACTTATTTTTTAATAGAGGTCTCTAAATAACAATGAACAGGAAGCATTGGTAGCAGCTGTGGATGTAAAATATGATGACACCGAAAGCAGGAGTTTGAGTAGAGACTGTTTCAGCGTCCTATGTCCCGCCCTTCCTTAATTCTGATTGGCTGCTTAGAAAGGTCTGACATTGATGAGCTCAGCTGCAGTCTGAAAAGTTGAACTTTTTTCAACTCTGAGCACTGCAACAAAAAGCGGCCACCGCTGAGAGCGTTTTAGCACCGAGGGTGCTCAGTGCTGTAGATGCTGGACTACATAGAGAATGAATAGAAAATAGTCGCCCAGAGTGGAAGACACGCAGCCTAACTTGATAAAACATTTACAAATGGAACTTGTGCACTGAAGAAGCGCTCAAACACAGTTAAAATATTTCTAACATAAAACATGAATTCAGCTTTTAAATATACAGCTCAAAAAAATAAAGGGAACACTTTGAAAACACATCAGATTTTAATGGGAAAAAATAAGCTGGATATCGAAATTGTGGCAGGCTAGTCCAGTTTACTCAGATTAAAGGAGCATTTTTTAATCTGAATAAACTGGACTAGCCTGCCACAATTTCGATATCCAGCTTATTTTTTCCCATTAAAATCTGATGTGTTTTCAAAGTGTTCCCTTTATTTTTTTGAGCAGTATACATGCATTTCAAAGGAATAAAGTGCTTATCTTACAACCCACAACCTCCCACGTTTTACCTCTCCGACAGCTAGAGTCAGCAGTTTTGCATATTATACACCAACACACATAGAAATAACGCTGACCATGATGCGTTCAAGGAACGTGGGGACTCAGATGGGTTTTACTGCTACAGGTACTTATTCATGTATGCATCAACGATGCAATAACGTGGATTTGGTGGAATTCAAAGAATAAATATAACTAACCTGTTACACCAGCATAGCTGTGTGCCATGTAGATGGACACCGAACTCAAGGTTTTAGCCCCTGAGCTAACAGTGGTACTAGGAAACTCACCAAGCACAGTTTATATTGTTATTTTTAGATTTCAGTCCCTCTAATAGGCGTGTTTCCATCTGGCTCACTAATCCATATGGCCCAACGAATAGAAGCCTGTACCTTCAATGTCTGTTGTACTGTATTCATATGCTTGTTTAACTTCTAGGCATTAATATTTTATTAGACCATAATGGACCATGCAGTGACTTAAGATCAACAAAACATTGAGTTCATACATAATGTACACACTGCTATTCTGAGCTGTAAAAGAAAGTGTGCTATTAAATGTTGATGTCAGCAAACTCTGACGCTGTACCATTTGTTTATCTCCTAAACAATCATGTTTATTGCCAAGTTGCAGCTTTGTCAAGGAATTAAGGAATAATGGGGAGGATGTTACATTCTCATCCAAAAGCCCTCGAGTAACTTTGGCCCTTCCTCAGTGCTAGCCAATTAGCACTTATTTTTCTTTATTGTGACTGAATTTAGCAGTCTAATTATTTTCTTCACACATGGCCAGCAGGCAGAATCAAGTAAACAACACCATGTCTTTGCAGCTTTATTTTCCCATGAGTATTAAATTATTTTTGCTTCAGGGGAGCAGGAAGGCATTTGATTACACAAGTGTACTCTGCACACATGTGTAGCCAGGCTGTCTTTAGGACCCTGAAGCAGACCTGAGGGTATTTAGGTATCACTAGTGGTGCTCTTTCCTCCTCCTCCTCACTGGCTCAGACAAACAGTGGCGGACTCAGATACGTGCCATGTGGGCAGGCCCCCAGGGCGCCATTCTTTTAAGGGTGCTATGAGATTCAAAAGAATAAAAATAATGAAAGATTCATAATAATTATGTGTGCTGAGCTTGTATTTGTGGCAAATAGGCGCCCTCTACAGGTGGGATGCTGGGCCTTCTGGCTGCAGCTGGAAGACTCCACAGATCAGATCAGATGCCAGTATGGCTGAAAAGCAGAGCAAAGGAGGGGAAAAAAATGTTAAAAGTAAGTTGTTGGGTTTTTTTAAATTATGTAGCAGTTTGAATTTTAAAACAATGAGCCCTAAAATGGCAACATTTGGTTATCACAGCTTATGTTATGTAACACAGTTTTTCTCCAACGTGTTGTAGTTGGCTTAAGTTTAATGGCCACATGAATTAATTTCAGGGCCATGCAGAGACTATTTGAGGGGCACGGGCACAAATTAATTAAAAAAAAAAAGGCACATGGAATGAGATTTGTTAAAAATATGTCAACTTTAGTATATGTTTCTTAGTTGGTATCTATTTTACTTCAATAACTGTACACTCATGGACGTAGTTAATACCTCACAGATTTTTACATATTATCAATTGCCACAGCAACCACGGTCTTCATCATTAATCGTGTAAAGGTCAATGACAAAAAAATAAATAAATAAAAAATGGGCAGCTTTCATAATCGTCACCCTCTTAAAATCATGGCTTAAGTCATATTTTAAAATTTTTCAAATAACAGAAAAAATTGAACTAAATATAGAGCATATGATATTAATTAATCATTTCACACAAAAAAGTTATGACAATAGGTGACAGGTGACACGCAAATAACACTGTCAGCAAATTATGTAACATAAGCGGATTAGATGACTTAGGCCAGAAGAGGATATGTATCACTTTATGTCAAAAAGTGATGGATGGTGACATTTGACCTCCCCACACCCCCACCCCTCCGTTTGCACGTAACATTTGACCCTTCCCCCCACACCCTGCCATTCCCACATGACCTTTGACCTTTTCAACTTGCAACCCACACCTGCACCCACAACCGGACGTCAAACTGATGGATGATGATATTTGAGGTCTATGAACTTTCGACCCAGCCTCAACCAATAAGCGTTGAGGGAGGGTTTGGTGGCGTGAGCAATGATGAGCTAGAGGTGACCCCCTATGATCAACCAATGAAACTACAGTGTGGCACATGCGAAAATCAGATCATTAAATAAAATCAGAAAATTAAACAATGAAAAAGAAAAAAAACCTCACCATGAGTGTGGGTTAGCGGGTGAACCACTAAGCATACTAAGCCGGCTTTAGCAAGCCAGCAGTGAGCGGAGAGGGAGGGTTTGATGGCCTAGCCAATGACGCTCCAGAGGAGCGTTAATCGCCAAGTCCGTTGGGGGTGAAGCCAGAGTAGCAAAAACAGCTTAATGGGAATCAAGAGGTCTTCAAGCAAACTGAGGATAGATTGAACTGAGTAAGAAGTCAGCCTTCAAATGCACGTTTGCATGCAATTCCCCCCTTCCTCTTTTTTTTCCCCCCTGTTGTCTTGTCAGGCAGCTAGGTGAGCAGAAAATGAATCTGCTTCCCTGATTGTGCCAAACAGATTTACTTTGCCAAAAGAAGCTTTATCACTAGAAGACCCAGAGAGGGGCCATTTGGCCTTTTTGGCTAGAAAACCCATAGGGGGACCATCAAGTGGCCACAAGAGGGCTAATGTCTGGGTCTTCTAGTGTTAAACACTACATATATACAGTAAGTATTGTATATTGTTATGAACTCCTCCTGTAATAATTTTTAATATTTTATTTAAATTGTTCCATCCATAAAGGACCCGGGGGGGAGGAGGGGGGGGAGAAGGAAAGAGAAGGGAGAGGAACAGACAAAGAAGACAAACAAATTAACAACTGAAAAAAACAGAAGACAGACTATTTCTTCCACCGAAGAATGTGTGTACATATGTGTGCGCGTGTATGACAGCGTGCACAAAATAAGTGCGTGCATGTGAGTAGTTTGTCAGGAAACATACGAAGGGGGTGGCCAGTCACAGCTACTCCCCTCCTCCCTGGAAATCCCGAACAAGCAGAACAACGCCAACAACTCCCACAGAGCACAAATGTCCCAAGGCCAACAAGCCCCTGGACAGCCAGGCATCCACCCAAGAAGGGATGGCCGAAGGAGGTCAGGCTGCTAGGCGGCCAGCAAGGCTGGCCCATGCCCCCTGGCTGGCCAACCCCCATGCCCCCAGTGGGGCCGACGCCAGCCCCCGGGCCCCAGGTGCCAGGAGGCCAGCGTCCCCATCCCCCGGGCTGGAGCCCCCCCAAACACTCCCACAGCGGGCCCACCCCCACCCAAGCACCACTGCCGCACACCTCAAGGACCCCCACGCCCAAAGAAGGCGGCAACAAAGCACAGGGGATCCACAGGGAGCTGACCCCCCATCCAAGGGAGCCCACGCAGCCAAGAGCTGCTACCCCCTCAATCCAGCACCTCCCTACCAGCACACAAACCCATTCCCACACACTCACACCCTCATGCTCTTATACACACCTCCCACACTCACATTCCTGGACCTAAACACTCTCTCCCACTCCTATACCCGCTCAATCTCGCTTCCACTCCCATTCGCCCTCAGAGTCACCCGAACTCACTCACGTTAACCCATACACACACTCTCACTAGTGCTCCAACCTATTCGCATCCATTCGTGCTCTCCCCCTCACACTCACCTACACTCATTCACCCTTATTACTTAGGGAGGCCATGGTGCAAATGCAGTGAGCATGAATGCACACCAGCGCCCGGCAGCAGCGGGGGAGATTGCCGGTGCAAGCCAGCAGCCACACCCCCGCCGACACGCCCCAGGGCAGCCACAGCCACAGAAGCAGGCCACCACCCCCAACGCCCACCCGAGCAACTGATGAGTGGGCCACTGCAAGTGCACCGAGATGCCACCCGACATGCAAAGTGCCACACAAAACTGACCCACCATCACCATTTCCACTTATTACTCCCTCACTCTCGCTTACTCTCTTGTTCAATCACTCTTTCACTCCCTTGCTTGCACCTATTCATTCAGCAGCACCCAGGGATTTTGACAACATGACAGGCCCTAGGCCGTCCGCCAGGCTCTCAGGCCCCCTGCAGGAGTCCCCCACCCCACTCCCCCATGCATGAATCATGATGGATGTGCGTTAGTTGCGTGATGTGATTGTGTGCAGGTGTATGAACTACCAGAGTGCAGTTAAAATTGGGGGGATGGTGGTTGGAGCACCACTGGCCACTGCTATAGGCAGCGGGGCTCCCATCCCCTCAAGCCCTCAGTGTCTATAATGCAATTAAAATTGAGGTGAGGGCAGCCCCACTGCACAGCAGAGAGAGGGATCCCCTTCACCGACACAGTACGGCACACCCCCACACCAAAACCCTAAGTGCATCCAATAAAATGTATGTTCCACCATAAATGGGGGGGGGGGGCTGTAAGACTGGGAGGGAGGCGGTCCAAAAGGGAGCCCGTCCCCCCCAGAAGCCAGCTCGCAAACTGGTTCAGGAGGCCACCCACTGCCCCCAGATCTCAATCCAGGGCAAAGGCTGCCAGGCCGAGCAGCCCAGGACCCACCATCGTTGCACCCCAGCGCTGACTAAGGCCAGAAGAGGACATGTCCCACCTTATGTCAAAAAGTGATGGATGGTGGCCTTTGACCTCCCCCACCCCTCCATTCCCACTTGACATTTGACCCCTCCCACCACACCCTACTATTCCCACGTGATCTTGACCTTTTCAACTTGTGACCCGCACTTACACCCACAACCGGATGTCATACATGATGGATGATGATATTTGAGGTCTATGAATTTCCAATCCGGCCTCAACTAATGAGTGCTGAGGGAGGGTTTGGTGGCGTGAGCAATGATGAGCTAGAGGCGACCCCCTATGGTCAACCAATGAAACTATAGCATGAAAAAAACTGAATCATTAAATAAAAACAGAAAATCAAACAATGAAAAAGAGAAAACAAAACTCACCATGAGTGTGGGTTAGCGGGCAAACCACTAAGCATATTGAGCATACTGAGGGTTTGATGGCCTAGTCAATGACGCTCTAGATGAGGGTTAATTGCCAAGTCCGTTGGGGGGTGAAGCCAGAGTAGCAAAAACAGCGTAGTAGCAATCCAGAGGTTTTCAGGCGAACTGCGGATAGATTGAACTGAGTAAGAAGTCATCCTTCAGATATGCTTTTGCATGCACGTCCCTCCTTCCTCAATCAACGAGCCAATAATGACAAAACTATATCAAAAAAAATGTTAGAGCTTAAGAACTTAAAAAAAACCTCCTAATTGTATCGTTTTTTTTGTGTGATTAGAGTTTAATTTGTGCTGGCAATAGCAAATTTAACATTCCTCCTTATATAAAAGCATTTTATATTTTCCATTTTGTGTTACATTTTTTAAAAATGACCACACAACAGCGTTCTAATGATTCAAACATTATTGTTTGCATGAAACAATTCTGTAAGCATCCCACAAGTTGGACATGATATTTACCACCAGTTAAATTATTAACTGTTAAATTATTAACAGTTAAATTATTTTTATTCATTGAAATTTCACTTTTATCATCTGTTGTGATCTGAAAAACAGGTGAAAGTTTTTCAAACATTCTGGTGTTTATAACTTTAAGGCAGAATGTTTTTTCAACCACTCATGACGAACTTAAACCATTAATTGTGGGGGTTTTGGCTGTCTGTGCATCTGTGTGTTCTTTATCAACCCATGTGACTTGATAAAGAACACATGGGTTGATAAAGGACTAATTATTCAAACAGCATCATGCTGTTAAAAAGTGTTCTTTAATTTGTGGTGACAGCAGAAAATTTAACATTCTTCCTCATATAAGCATTTTATATTTTCTATAGAATATTTTGTGTTAAACAGCCACTTTTTAAAAATCGCCACACAACAGCATTCCATTGATTCAAACATTATTATTATTTGCATGAAACAATTCTGTAAGCATCCCATAAGTTGTATATGATATTTACCAGCAGCTAAATATTTAAATCACACTACAGCATTCAGTGTTCAAACTCAGTGGTCAGTGTTCTTCATTGCGTGAAAAAAGAATGTTTTTTTCTGCAAAGGTAAAACGTTTGCTTCTCATGCCTCTCTATAGGATTTGTTTACACACACACATGGACACGTTATTTTGTTAGAGTTATCATCTTTCATACATCTCTTCCCTGGCTTAGTGAACATGGTATATGATGATACATAAAAACAGTGACAGCTTGACTTTAATATTTTGCTTATACCAAAACAACAACTTCTTTTGCTCAAATTCAAACAGTGCACAGTGGTTGATTGACAGTGCAACCATGAAATAAAAATGTCTGCTACTAGCTGTCTTAGCTAACTCCTTCCTAACAATATGAAAAGTAATCTGTGGTTTGGGGCAGAAAAATGAGGACTAGTAATCATTACAAAATGTTGGTATTGACGGATAAACAAAAAGAAGTGTGAGACATCCTTTGAGCTACTTACTGGATCCACCACACACCTCTGTGTGTGTGCGTCAGGCTGGCTGCAGACAGGGCTCCAGTGTGCAGCAGGTACAGGGCAGAGAATGTGTGAGAGGAGGGTCCATACCATTTGTGTGGTGGAGGTGTTTTCATTTTCATTTTTAAAAAAGTTTAAACCACAAACTACTGAATATGTTTTCAATATTATTTCAGCGTGTCTAAGACAAACAAATTTTGCAATCACAACTTTTCTCACTCCAATTTTTAGGGGTGCTGATTTTAAATTTCAGGGTGGTACAGCACGTCTAAAAAATGCCTGGTTCCACCCATGTCTGTCATCATATCCCATCATCAGTTCTCATGTCCCTTCATGCATGCACCTCCCAATTGATGAAAACAGACTCTGTTAAATGAGGACAGTTAAATACAAGCTACTTGAAGACACAGCAGTTTTTCACTGCACAAAAAAAAAAAAAAAAAAAAAAAAACGCACATAGGTTTATGATTCAGTGGATTGTTCTCTTTTTTATTTAACTACTAGACCATGGCTGGACCAGTCTGCACTATATCAGGAAAAGAGCTGTCACCACAGCCCCAGAGAAAGTCAGACAGGTATGCGCAACAGTGACAATCAGCATTATCTAATTATGACAGGTTTTTTTTTTATCAATTTTTAACCTCAATCCCTGTCATTCTTTTAAAAGACTAATTAAAAATGAAAGTATCCCGACAGTTGTTTTGAGTTAAAACAATTTTACATGTACATTCAGCAGGGGAGATTAACAGACCTCGGCTGAGATGACCGGCTTGCTCTCTTTCAGTTTAAAAGAGAAGTTTGGATGAAGTTCGTTCATAATTATGACCAAGTCTCCCCATTGCAAGCAGGGCTGTGGAGAAGGAGGTTAAAAGCTCCATTAAAAGCTTCTTGCCCGAAACACATTTTCACTTTCTGAACAAACCTGCATTGTCCTCAGCGTAAAACAGATTTGTCCTGCCATTTAAATAGTCATATGAGTATTAAGTCTTAAAGCAGGGGTGTCAAACTCATTCCATGGAGGGCCAAGACCCTGCATGTTTTACTTCCATCCAGTGTCTTCAGCAGGTGTTTTCACCGATCAGCAATCAGTGGGAAGAAATTCATTGAAATCACCTGTTGAAGACACTGGGTGGAGGTAAACCTGCAGGGTCTTGGCCCTCTATGGAATGAGTTCGACACCCGTGTCTTAAAGGGAATGAGAGCAAATACAGCAATTGGTTTATTTCATGTTATGTCTCAAACACACCTTTAAACAACTAAAGATCCACTCTGGTGGATCTAGAACCACCTAAAACCTCCTCAAAAACAGATATGTATTGCCCAAAATAGTATATTGTGGCTTTTTACCCAGCAAAAAAAATCTTGCAGTGACTTAGAATTGCTTGGAAAGAGCTTTTGTATCTTGCACCTACTTAAGTATACGCAGATCTATGAATATTTTAATTAGCGCCACCCATACCCCCACCCACCAGTAGTGTATGCTGCAAGGCCAGCCAAGAGGGGAGGGCTCCTTTCTGACCCGAGAACACCAGGTGAGTTGGCCATTGCTAAACAGTGGCCAACTCGCCTCCCTCATCCGGAGGCAGCGGGGATGAGGGGGGATCTTTAATGTCTCCTCCTCTTGTCAGCGATGGCCCTCGTGGGCCATCACTAAGACGCCGAAAGCCAGCCAATGAGTTTGCATGTTTATTAACAAAAGACAACGATGACAAAATAATGAGCCACGTAGGACAAAAACACATCTATGACTATGACTATAGACAAAGGAAAACAGACTCAGAAGGAATACACTTACTGTGAGAAGAACGTATCGTGAATCTAAGACGGAGGTTTGACGAGTTCGCAGCCCAGAGTAACCTTAACCTCCCTTAAATAGGGCACAACCAATAATGAGACAGTAATCAAAGGAATGTAGATCAGCTGTCACAGCGCACTCAGCTCTGACAGCCGGAAGTCCCGCCATGACGCTGTCAAAATAAAGGTCCTGGAAGGCCATAAGGAAAACACGGAATAATGGGGAAAATACTGGATGATCCGAGCGCGGACAATATCAGCGCTCAGACCATGACAGTACTCCCCCCTTAAAACGCGAATTCCAGGCGCGATAGAACATCGAAGCCCCCCCACCCCCACCCCCACCCAGAAGGTTAACAGGACCACCCTAGGGAGGGTGGAGGGGGAAACAGGCCAGGAGGGCAAGAACCAACAAACATCGTAACAAGGAACCAAAAATGACGATGAGGCTCAAACATGAAAAAAAAAAAATAACGACAGCCTACAACAATCAGAGCATGGTAGAAAATACAAAAGCCAAAATACAGGCACATCCACTGCACCCCCCCAAAAAAAAACATGAGGAGGAGAAACAAAAAAAAAAAAAAAGACTCAAAACGGCTACAAACAACACACCATAATACGGTCCAATAAAGTCACAGGCAAGGAAAAAAAAAAAATCTCAAACCACAGAGGAACAAGGAAAACTCAAATATAGGTGCAAAAATGCAGCGGACCCCATAAGACCAGGAAGGCAAGTCAACATGCTACAGAGCAGCGAAACTAATATAGATCATACTAAACAGGCAAAGACAAAAAAAAGCATCCCCCAGACTACAGAGGTGACAAGAAAAACTGAAATACAGGCACATAACAAAATACAGCGTACCCAATAATACCAGAGAAAAAAAACTCACACGCTACAGAGCAGCAATATAAACAGTTCAATATAGTTCATGGACCAAAAAAAACAAAAGCCTCCCAAAACCACAGAGGAGGAAACAAAAAACTCTACAAGTATGTCGGCAGGCAGAGCACAATGAAACAAAAAACAAATAGTTCTGGAGGTCTTCCAGCATCCAGCATCCAGATGGATGGCAGGGGGCAAAAAATAAGTTTGGGCGGTCTACCCCAGTCCCAGGCCCGGAGAAACAGTACCTCTAACAGTACCGACCCAGAACGCCGAACCGGTGAAGCAGTTTCCTAGGCGGAGGACCCACGTCAATAGGCCACCAGGACCGAAGGGAAGAACTTGGAGGCACCCTCCCTACCGACAGGGATAGCGAGGGAAAGCCGAGCCAATTAAGGGAAATCCCAACGGCACCCGGTGGAGGGAAAAAGGGATCGCGGAAGCGATGAGGGACCAGTCCGGTGTCGAACGGCGGAGGATCTGCAGCTCCTTTTCCAAACTCCACGTGAACTGGCACTGCGCTCTTGCTGGATCCCAAGTGGGACTGTGCAGCACCCATGACAGAAACCGACTGGGCCGGAACAGCGCCCATGACGGACCCAGATTGGGTCAGAGCTGCACCCATGACGGACCCCAACTGGGCCGGCGCAGCACCAGGGTTAACCTCCAAACACGAACCCGGACCCTCAACGATGACCAGGACGGACTCGTCACCGGTGACCTTGGGAGAAGGCTCAGAGGAACAGAACAGAAAACCGGGATCAGTCCCATCGGCAGCGGCAGAGCCCGGCGAGACAAGCCCGGCTGCAGCGATCGGCTGCACCCGGCTCGTTTCCCCGAGAGACAGGCAATGGTGCTCGAGAATAGAGAAGAGAAAGACAAAATAGAGCACTTGCCTGATCTCGGGCTCTACCACTGCCCGGACTTCGGCAATCCAGGTTCAGCGAGTTGAAGGTCCACTCCTGGTTCCCACTCGACTGCGATGGGCTCCGCAGATGGCATGATGGTGTACACAGTCTGGGGATTCCCTGACGCTGACGTCCACGCCGAAGGCCCACACGGCGTGGTGGGAGGGGATCCGTCACCTGCTGGGTCGAACCGCTCTTTCGTGAAGACCCAGGGATGCTTAGTCGTCGACGCAGGCTCCATACGGCAGTCTGCCCTCCTCCTCTGCCCATGACCTGGCTGCGGGGCTGGTACCAGGCTTTCCACAGCTGCAGGCTCCTTCCTCATCCGGTGGTGTAGTCCTGGCACCGGGGGGGACGCTCAGGGGAAGGAGACACAGAGGATGCAGTTTCACAATTAATGGCTACAGCAGGTGGAGGAAGCTCAGGGGCATAGATATAAAAGGCTAGATTGGCAGTAGGTCACTGGAGCGCGAGATTTCCGGCCGCCATATTGGTACAGGAATCACAACAAATCCACAGCTCAGCTTAACGCACAACACTCTGATTAAGTCTTCATTTCCAAGGTTCTCGTTTGTTTACACAGTGTGTAACTGGTGTCTAAACGATCAGGTAAGTGTCGAGTATTTGTTTTTAAATAATTTAATGGCGTGTTGTCAAAAATAAAGGTTAAAAACTCTGATCTTCATTTGGGAGGTCACTGATTTCTGTACATGCATGACTGCCATGAGTGTAATATATATTCAGTGTGATTGTGTTATAGTAAGTAATCATTGAAAACCCATGATTATTTACTTTAGCATAATGTGTGTGGCGTGTTGTGTGTGTGATGCTTAAGTGAAGCTTTTTATTTTGTAGCTTTTTATTTTGCTTATCGTTAGTGGTTTGCTTTGGTTACTGTGTGCTAGCCGAACAGTGGAGAATTTATTAGATTACTAGATAAACCTTAAGCTTGATTTAAAAACAAAATAGGAACTGTAAGCAATGTTACACAGCTAAGTATGTGCCAGCAAGACTTAGTGGTAAATATACATTCTAGGTTGCATTTGGTTTTTAATGGGTGCTGTTTATTCTGATTATAGTGTAATGACATAAATTTTAGGTAACAAATATATGATTTTTGTTGTCATTGTTTAATATTATTTAAGCTACTTTTTAGTTTATAAATAGTAAATAGCGTTTTGCTCATTTTCAGGTGATCGATACACCTGCTGCCTTGGACCCCTCAAGAATTGGACACACAATGACATACCTGGATTCGGCAGCAAATTACTTGAGGTCACTGAAGACATTGGAGGTGCAATATGTGTTCCAGACTAGAAGGTTTGCTATCTTTATCTTAAAATATGAAAATAGTTTCATATGCCTCATCTTACAACTGACATACATATAATAAGTATGGTTATTGTTTTACAGGCACACCCCTATCACTGGATTCATAGCATGCATAGAGAGCTTGAAGGGCCTTGTGCCACAGATTCTACAGGATCAGCCATACCTGTTGACCTACAAGCTATCACAGGACCACTTAGAGTTATTTTTTAACTCAGTACGCAGAGCAGGCAAGTTATAGAAATCTCCCTTATTACAGACTTAGTATAAGTTAAATAAAAGAAGTGCAGTCTGTGACTTATTATTGTTTAATTAAATAATTGAATTGGAAGTACAATGTGGTGTGCTTTATTGTTTCTTTGGCAATAACTTCCCAAAGGCATAGGGTGAATGTAAAATGATAAACTTCAATTTCAGGAGGATGGAACAACAATCCAAATGTCCTGCAGTTTAAGTCTATCTACAGAAAGCTGTCTGTCCACTGTGGCATAGACCCAAGCAAGAATGGGAATGTTCTGGCACAGGATGCCACAGTGACACTTGAAGCAGCAGCACAAACACAGTCAAGCACCTTTGATGAAGCAGCAAGCATTGTAGGGGAGCACGACTATGCCAGCTGGACATCTCCAAGGAACCTGTGCGTATTGGAGAATAGCATCACTTACATAGCAGGTTGGGTGGTACGACGCATAGCAAGCCAGATTCAGTGCAATACATGCAGGCTTGCATTGGTCACATAATCCTTACTTCAGGATTATGTGCAATCTTACTACCTGCTGCGCCTTAAAAACCAGGGTGGACTCGTTATACCATCTCCAGGAGTAGTGACAGTCCTGCTGGCAGCAGAAAAGGCCATCCAGAGACTCATGGACATACATACCGAGAAAGTTTGCAAGTTTCAGCATGTCCTGCTCTTTGTCAAGCAGCAAATAGGATCGAATGACATTTTTGACCTGGGACACCATGTCATGGAGACACAATATGGTGTTGATAATCACCTGTACGACCTTATAGGCATTCTGACAAATTTCTATTATGACCTGAGACAGCACCACATTGCAAAGACATACAATACCAGACAGATGGGCATGTCCATAAGGCATGAAGTAAACAAATTAGTATTGTTTAAAGGTCAGTGATGTTACGTGTGATTATGATGATGATGATGATGGTGATGAATAAAATTTGACATTGTTATTCTTGCTATCCACTTGTAATGTCTTTTTTTTAGTCCTACCTGTGTGCTTCGACTTCAAGTCAGATTTATTATATATTTGAACTGACCGCTATAGCACCCTTTTGAAAAAAGAAGCGGGCCTGAAACCAAATAAATATAGATTTATATATAAATGCCTTAAGCAGGGCCGTGTTTCTAATATAGGCAAACTAGGCAAGTGCCTATGGTGGCACCAGTTGGGGGTGACAAGAAAGTATTTTAAAATAATACCCTCATTAAACAACTTCATTGTTGCTGAGGGTAGAAATCTCTAGAAAACATGGGAGGAAGAAATTCAGATAGATGAACGTGTGGGTAAATGTAGCTTCAAGTGCTATAAAATATTCATGCACTCCTACATGTAGACCCATCTGCATTCCAGCTCAATTACTGGGGCTTGTCCTAACATTTATATAAATAGAAATTAAGGGCATACAGTGTAATGTAGGTGTGAAAAGGTAATTGCTGTAGAGGAGCTGGAAATGATGAGGCGATTTTGTATTAAAAACAGAGTCTTTAATGAACAGCTCTCCTATCTTGTCTCATCTGGTGCAGAGCTTGGCAGAAGGCAAAGAGGAAGCTTTCTGCCCAGCTCGCTGGTTAAATACAGGCACACATCAAAGACATGCATCACACAAGCCGACATCCCCTGTTATCTTAATCCCCCCATTGTTCTGTTATCTCCTCTCTTCGTCTTGGGAGGTGATGGGAACTCCTCTCCTCGCCATGGGGGGCGAAGGTGTCTAGTCCGTCTCTGCCGCCGCGTCCTGGGACGTGTTTGTTCTTCACACGGCGGGTGAGATTCCTTTGTCCTTTCAGAGGTGTGAAGTTCCTTACATATGCTGTCACAAAACATTTCCACTTGCTCTAACATATGTAGGTATGGGATATATGAGTAATATATACCACAGGCCCCCCAAACAACTAGGAAAGGACACAGAAAGGTTCACAGTCTAGGGTAATTACTACGACATACTACGTGTTACAGCTGTTGCCACAGAAGAAACTTTCAAGCAGCCATGCTCCTAAGAGAGTTCAGTGGTAAACATAACAGCATAGTACAATCATAAGTCAGTCCTAAACTGTTGTAGCACAATTAATGAATAATTGCGGAGTGGTTAATATCAGTCCCTGTGCTGTCTGGGTTTTAATCTTCTCCCAAAACTGCTGTAGGTTGGTTTAGGCGTCCTGCTGGGACCTTCTTGTGAGGAATCTGCAGTGTGGGAAGGAGAGAGATTATTTGTTCCCTGCCTGGGGGCTGAGACTTTTCCCTTGGGGGGTCTACCTCGCCGAGGTGCTCGAGCCAGCTGTGCAGGTTCGTCTCTCAACAAGAAGGCAGGTTTGAGTCTGTCAATGCTGACCGTTTCATTTCTATCCCCATAATCAAGCACAAAGTGTTTGTCACCATTTTCCAGCACTCTGTACAGGCCATCGTATACTGGACGTAACGTTGGTTTTAGAGCTTCATGCTTAACAAAAACAAACTCAGCATTTTTTAAAGTTTGAGGAACAAAAACTCGTGGAAAGGAGTGATGAGCTGGACCGTGGAGAGAGTCCGGTCCATTACTGCCTAAAAACCTTGGGACTGGGAGGTGCCCTGGTTCCGGGTTTTCTGGTAAAAATTCACCTGGTAGTCTGATAGGCTGAGCAAAGACTAATTCTGCAGGGGAAGCGTCTAAATCCTCTTTAGGTGCCGCACGCAACCCCAATAAAACCCAGGGAAGTTTATTTACCCAATTTGTGTCCGTTAATGAGGCTCTGAGGGCGGCCTTTAAGGACCTGTGAAAACGCTCGCATAACCCATTAGCCTTGGTCACACAATCCTTACCTCAGGATTATGCGCGATCTTACTACCTGCTGCGCCTTAAAAACCAGGGTGGACTCGTTATACCATCTCCAGGAGTAGTGACAGTCCTGCTGGCAGCAGAAAAGGCCATCCAGAGACTCATGGACATACATACCGAGAAAGTTTGCAAGTTTCAGCATGTCCTGCTCTTTGTCAAGCAGCAAATAGGATCGAATGACATTTTTGACCTGGGACACCATGTCATGGAGACACAATATGGTGTTGATAATCACCTGTATGACCTTATAGGCATTCTGACAAATTTCTATTATGACCTGAGACAGCACCACATTGCAAAGACATACAATACCAGACAGATGGGCATGTCCATAAGGCATGAAGTAAACAAATTAGTATTGTTTAAAGGTCAGTGATGTTACGTGTGATTATGATGATGATGATGATGGTGATGAATAAAATTTGACATTGTTATTCTTGCTATCCACTTGTAATGTCTTTTTTTTAGTCCTACCTGTGTGCTTCGACTTCAAGTCAGATTTATTATATATTTGAACTGACCGCTATAGCACCCTTTTGAAAAAAGAAGCAGGCCTGAAACCAAATAAATATAGATTTATATATAAATGCCTTAAGCAGGGCCGTGTTTCTAATATAGGCAAACTAGGCAAGTGCCTATGGTGGCACCAGTTGGGGGTGACAAGAAAGTATTTTAAAATAATACCCTCATTAAACAACTTCATTGTTGCTGAGGGTAGAAATCTCTAGAAAACATGGGAGGAAGAAATTCAGATAGATGAACGTGTGGGTAAATGTAGCTTCAAGTGCTATAAAATATTCATGCACTCCTACATGTAGACCCATCTGCATTCCAGCTCAATTACTGGGGCTTGTCCTAACATTTATATAAATAGAAATTAAGGGCATACAGTGTAATGTAGGTGTGAAAAGGTAATTGCAATGAAAAAAACTCAAGAAGTGACACCAAACTCAGGTTAATAATCTTAAATACAATTATTTTTAAATCATTTACATGTACAGTTTCATACGATCTGAACTTCCAATTAATGAACAAAGGCCTATGCTCTTCATCCATAACACAATGACACATACACTAAAACATTTAGGTAGAAATTTGTGTTCAGCACTAGTACTTTTAAATCAATAGGGCCTATAGGCCTAGCCCTTCATGTATGTATGCAAATAAATGTACATGTCTACCGCATTAATATATAAGCCTATATACATGTTCTATATTGCCCGAATTCTTGACCTGGCTCTGGGTTAAATTTATAAAGCCTACATCTACTGCTTTAAACTGGGTTTTGATTCAATTAACACTTCACCTCCCTTTGCAATTGATTAATATGAGCTTGCTGCTTTCATGTTGAGTGCATTATTCTATGCAATAAATTTAATAAATTTGTAACATTGGTGTATTGTATAAATTTGTTATGTGGGCCTAAAATCAATAAGAATTTCAAAGTGATTTTAAACAACTGCTATACAGATCCAGGTAGATGGGGGGTGGGGGAGTGTATAATGTCTGTCTAGTTAAATGAAGAAACTTGAATAATTGATTTGTAATTTTTTATTCTCTTTATTTATTTCAAAGTTTACATATCTAGGCCAATTTGTATAGCACAGGCTGAAATATTTCTTTGATAAACATTTTTGACAATTGGGTGGGGGGGGGGCAATAAGCTGGTTGCCTGGGGTGGCAAATATAACAAATACAGCCCAGGACAAAGTATGAATTAATCAATTTCGGCCATATATTTATGCATAAATGGCCACAATGAAAGAGCTAGCCTTAATTTTTAATCATGGGGTATGGTAACTTTTTTTTCAGCTCATTTGACAGTTCTTGATTGAGACACTTCAAAATGCCATAATTTAATAATTATGAAGCTCTTAAACACCTAATATTTATGCAGATTATGCTGAAAGTAAACCACTATGCGCTGTGTTGTACTGTGTTGTAAACATGTTCACTGAAGCCTGTCAAACGTTTAACAAAGGAGAATGACCCAAGCAGGTGTCTGCACTGGACCACAGGGATATGCTACAGATATCCTGTACCAAGATGGCGGACGCGCGTCACGCTCCCGCGACCACGGACTGGCCAGCGCTGCCAATCTAGCCTTTTATATCTATGCTCAGGGGACTGTGAACCCCGAACTCCACCCCCAGGAGTCAGACAAGGCAAATCATAATATGGAGGAGTAAAATGAAATAGCACTTGCCTTTTCTCCAGAGGGCTGATGGTGCCTGCTGTAGCGGGTTTGGTTGCTCCCTTTCCCCTACGGATGGTGAAGGAGGGCCCCCCGGGAAGACGAGGAGGAGCCGTTCGCACAGGATCGATGACGGGTACAGCCGGAGCAGGACTCGTGGAGTTCTCAGCAGCTGGAGAAAGCATTGAGGAGAAGCGGGGAGCAGCCGTGATAGTCCGGAGACGAGAAGCTGACAGAACAGCGGAAACAGATGGCCCGGAGGCGGCAGCTGCTGTCTTTCCCTTATGCCGTGAGGCAGGGGCAACAGCTGGCCGAAAGGCAGGGCTACCCGGAGCTGGATCTGGACGGAGGTCTCGCTGAAGCTTATTTTGAGCAGTGTGACGACGTTTACCGGCAGAGGGCGAGGCGAAAGTTAAGTCTGGGAAACTCCGCTCCTGCGCAGAGACAGAGGCAAGCAGGTCAGCGTATTCGGGACAGTCATAGAGTTCAGGACTGATCTCCACCAGTCTAACTGCCGCCGTCACATACCTTATGACTTCAGATGGATAGGAGGCAGAGCGAGCCACAGCCACACGGTCCTGGAGGATCACAGCAGTCCACTGCGTCTCCTCTGAGGGAATCGTGGCTGACGTCCTCCTCCGCTGTGAGTGAGAACGGCACTCGAGCGATGTAGACTCCTGGGCTGGACGGGGTCAGGAACTGGATTCCGAGGTGAGGAGCGGGGATGCCTCACCTTCGGCTTCCTGCTGGAGTTTCCCTCCAGTCCGCAGATCTTCTCCCAGAGTGCCAAAATCTCCACCATCCTCGTGGTGATTTCGGGGTGGTCAGCGTAGCGAAGATGGCGGTTAATTGCCGCCTCTGCAAGGTCCAGGTACCAGCGTAAGCTGCTGGCAATGGCGTTGTTGCGAGCGTTCGAGAGGATACCATCAATATCGATGAGGGCCATAACCAACTCATAGCCCAAGCTCATCGCATAGCCTTTGGGTGGCGACACCATCTCTGGTCTCGGAGATGGCGTCATACACTGGTATGTGAAAAAGGGAAAAAACCGCAAGCCCAACAATGCAAACTCTCGGTGACCGGTGTCTTGTTCTGGCTGCGACCTACTGTCAGTGATGGCCCTCGTGGGCCATCAATAAGACGCCGAAAGCCAGCCAATGAGTTTTTTTTTTTTTTTTTTTTTTTTTTTTTTTTGTTACTTATTTGTACCCGTAGGTAGACTTGGTTTGCAGTCTGGTGACAAGCCACCGGCTGCTGGTCGCTGCGTGCGCGAGCGCCCTAAACCTACATGTTTTTGGTATGCGGGAGGAAACCGGAGAAATCCCGGAGTAAACCCACGCAACACGGGGAGAACATGCAAACTCCACACAGCTCACTGTTGGTCGGGGGCTGGAATCGAACCCACGATCTCATGATCCCCGCGATCCCCCGGCCAAGGGTAAAACTGTGCTGCCACAGTGCTAAACCACTGCGCCACCGTGCAGCCCAGTTTGCATGTTTATTAACAAAAGACAACAATGACAAAATAATGAGCCACGTGGGGCAAAAACACATCTATGACTATGACTATGGACAAAGGAAAACAGACTGAAGGAATACACTTACTGCGAGAAGAACGTATCGTGAATCTAAGACGGATGTTTGACGAGGTCGCAGCCCGGAGTAACCACAGCTGCTCCCTTAAATAGGGCACAACCAATAATGAGACAGTAATCAAAGGAATGTAGATCAGCTGTCATGGCGCACTCAGCTGTGACAGCCGGAAGTCTCACCGTGACGCTGTCATAATAAAGGCCCTGGAAGGCCATAAGGAAAACACGGACTAACGGGGAAAATGCTGGATGATCCGAAAGCGGACAATGTCAGCACTCAGACCATGACACCTCTGTCCTCCGTGGCAGGGTCAGAATAGAGCGCCTGGGGGGTTTTGTGTCACCCCAAAAATCGCTTCACTGAGCTAAGTCAAACGAGTGCAAACAGACGGGTGGCAGTCTTGGTGCCTTCATCCGCTGAGACCAGACATCTATCTCTGGTTCAGCCTTCTGATCGTATGTCTCCCACTCCTCTGTGGGTGCCTCTGGCAGCCAGTGGACTTCAGTCTCCGAGCTGATCATGCCCCGTGTCACGGGGACTTCAGTGGACTTCAGTCCACTGTCTGAAGTCCAGTGGACTTCAGCCTCTGAGCTGACCATGCCCCGTGTCACGGCCAGCTCCGATGCTGTAACAAAATAAAGGAGAAAAATGCCAAGATTGCTAATGATACTGTTTATTGTGAAAACAAATTAACCAACTAAAAAGAAAAATGTTTAAGTGTGGAGATCTGTTAAATGAGTTGTGTGGGAGTGATGGATGTGTGAAAATATAGAGTTCATGTTGTATGATAAACCAACATAACCCAAAACGCTTCACAGAAAATTCACAGATGGTACTGTGTATATTTGTGTACTTTTATGTTGTTTTGTGCTGATTATATACGGTGGGGCAAAAAAGTATTTAGTCAGCCACCAATTGTGCAAGTTCTCCCACTTAAAAGATGAGAGAGGTCTCCAATTTTCATCATAGGTATACCTCAACTATGACAGACAAAATGAGAAAAAAAAAATCCAGAAAATCACGTTGAAGGATTTTTAATGAATTAATTGGTAAATTCCTCGGTAAAATAAGTATTTGGTCAATAACAAAAGTTCATCTCAATACTTTGTTATATACCCTTTGTTGGCAATGACAGAGGTCAAACGTTTTCTGTAAGTCTTCACAAGGTTTTCACACACTGTTGCTGGTATTTTGGCCCATTTCTTCATGCAGATCTCCTCTAGAGCAGTGATGTTTTGGGGCTGTCGCTAGGCAACACGGACTTTCAACTCCCTCCAAAGATTTTCTAAGGGGTTGAGATCTGGAGACTGGCTAGGCCACTCCAGGACCTTAAAATGCTTCTTACGAAGCCACTCCTTCGTTGCCCGGGCGGTGTGTTTGGGATCATTATCATGCTGAAAGACCCAGCCACGTTTTATCTTCAATGCCCTTGCTGATGGAAGGAGGTTTTCACTCAAAATCTCACAATACATGGCCCCATTCATTCTTTCCTTTACACGGATCAGTCGTCCTGGTCCCTTTGCAGAAAAACAGCCCCAAAGCATGATGTTTCCACCCCCATGCTTCACAGTAGGTATGGTGTTCTTTCTCTTCCAAACACGACAAGTTGAGATTTTACAATAAAGTTCTATTTTGGTTTCATCTGACCATATGACATTCTCCCAGTCCTCTTCTGGATCATCCAAATGCTCTCTAACAAACTTCAGATGGGCCTGGACATGTACTGGCTTAAGCAGGGGGACACGTCTGGCACTGCAGGATTTGAGTCCCTGGCGGCGTAGTGTGTTACTGATGGTAGCCTTTGTTACTTTGGTCCCAGCTCTCTGCAGGTTATTCACTAGGTCCCCCCGTGTGGTTCTGGGATTTTTGCCCACCGTTTTTGTGATCATTTTGACCCCACGGGGTGAGATCTTGCGTGGAGCCCCAGATCGAGGGAGATTATCAGTGGTCTTGTATGTCTTCCATTTTCTAATAATTGCTCCTACAGTTGATTTTTTCACACCAAGCTGCTTACCTATTGCAGATTCAATCTTCCCAGCCTGGTGCAGGTATACAATTTTGTTTCTGGTGTCCTTTGACAGCTCTTTGGTCTTGGCCATAGTGGAGTTTGGAGTCTGACTGTTTGAGGTTGTGGACAGGTGTCTTTTATACTGATAACAAGTTCAAACAGGTGCCATTAATACAGGTAACGAGTGGAGGACAGAGGAGCCTCTTAAAGAAGAAGTTACAGGTCTGTGAGAGCCAGAAATCTTGCTTGTTTGTAGGTGACCAAATACTTATTTTACTGAGGAATTTATCAATTAATTCATTAAAAATCCTTCAATGTGATTTTCTGGATTTTTTTTTCCCTCATTTTGTCTCTCATAGTTGAGGTGGGCTGCACGGTGGCGCAGTGGTTAGCACTGCGGCAGCACAGTTTACCCTTGGCCGGGGGATTGTGGGGATCGTGGGATCGTGGGTTCGATCCCAGCCCCCGACCAACAGTGATCTGTGTGGAGTTTGCATGTTCTCCCCGTGTTGCGTGGGTTTACTCCGGGATTTCTCCGGTTTCCTCCCACATGCCAAAAACATGCATGTTAGGTTAATTTGGCTGTTCTAAATTGTCCCTAGATATTTGTTTCCTATAGGCCCTTAGAATAGAGGGTTAGTATTAATGAAAGCGCTTTGAGTGGTCTTTGTGACTAGAAAAGCGCTATATAAGTGCAGGTTAGTTAGTTAGTATGCCTATGATGAAAATTGGAGACCTCTCTCATCTTTTAAGTGGAAGAACTTGCACAATTGGTGGCTGACTAAATACTTTTTTGCCCCACTGTACACTACTCACAAAAAGGTAGGGATATTCAGCTTTCAGGTCAAATTTCAGGATGCACCTAAAATGCACTATAACCTTTACTGGTGAACTTAATTTGACCTTCTGTAACCTTTTGAATGCACATGCCCAACTGTTCAGTGTTTCAGTACTTTTTGCATAACAGGATGTTGTCAAAGGGAAGTGGCCACTGAGCTTCGAGTGTCATAGAGTGTCATCAGCAGGTTGCAACAGAGATACAGAGATACTGGTAGAATCACTGAAAGGCATAGAAGTGGACGCCCTTTGGCCACATCCCACGCTGATGACCGCTTCATTGTGAACAGTGCCCTGTGGAATCGAATGATGAATGCTACTCAACTCTAGGCACATTTAAGGGAGGTAAGAGGGACCTAAGTGTTACGTCAGACCATTCGCAACCATGTGTGGTCTGCATGCTAGACAACCTGCAAGGGTACCTGACCACACCACCAGGCACAGGCGTCATCGTCTTGCATGACCCAGGAAGCATTTATGCTGGACAAGGGACCAGTGGGCCTCACTGCTGTTCTGTGATGAAAGTCGATTCACACTGAGCGGAAATGATGGCCGCCAACAATGTTAGAGACGTCAAGAAGAGTGCTATGCATCAGCCACTGCTGTCACCAGATGAACCTTTGGTGGTGGTGGTGTTACCGTCTGGGCAGTTGTGTCTAGTCAATACAGAACTGCCCTACACCTTGTGAATGGTACAGTTACAAGCAGATACTACCTGACTAATCAATCAATCAATCAACTTTATTTGTAAAGCACTTTAAAAAGAAGCACTAGCTACACAAAGTGCTGTATAACAAAAACACACAAAAACAAAAGCAAGGAGCAGGACACTAATATAGAAATAATATAAAACCAACAAGACAATATAAAACTCAGCACGAATAAAAACTACAGTCAATAGAATCAATATAATAAAAGGTAAAATAAATAAATAAATAAATAAAAATCCATTTCATTCAGTAAAATCAATGTCTCACACAGGGTTGAAGACCAGGGAGTAAAAGTGTGTTTTAAGACGGGTTTTAAAAATAGACAGTGAAGGTGCTTGTCTAATGTTCAGAAGTAAATTGTTCCATAACCTGGGTGCTGTGATCGAAAAGGCTTTGTCCCCTCTGAGCTTCTGTTTCCCCTTTGATACCCTCAGGAGCAGCTGTTCAGCTGACCTGAGGGACCGGTTAGAAGTGTAGGGATGCAGAAGCTCAGACAGATAAGGCGGACCAAGACCGTTCAAGGATTTAAAAACAAATAAAAGAATTTTAAAATGAACTCTAAAATGCAGGGGAAGCCAGTGGAGTGAAGCTAAAATGGGTGTGATGTGATCTCTTTTACATGTACCTGTTAAAAGACAGGTAGCCACATTTTGTACGAGCTGCAGACGCGAAAGAGATGACTGGCTGACACCGGCGTAAAGTGCGTTACAGTAATCCAGTCAAGATGAAATAAAAGCATTGATTACTGTTTCCAGGTGCGGTCTGAAGAGAATTGGTTTAACTTTTGCTCAGTGCCTTAGATGAAAGAAGCTGGATTTTACCATAGACGAATCTGAGTGTCTAATTTAAAATCACTGTCCATGATAAAACCAAGGTTCTTGACTGTGGAATTCACATAAGGTGTGACAGGGCCCATGTTTACAAGAGGGGACTCACAAGGGCCACTAGGTCCAAATACCATCACTTCTGTCTTCTTACCATTAAAATTCAAAAAGATCATTAATCCAGTCATTGTGCCCCTTCATGAACAACACAGGCCTAATTTCATCTTTATGGATGACAATGCTTCAGCTCATTGAGGTCACATTATTAGTGGTTAGATAAATCATCTGAAAAAAAAAAATTCTGATGTAAATCAGAATGTAAATTAATTAAAATTAGACAGTTTTCAAAATTTAATCCTGATTTGTTCATTAATGATTTAATTGGAATTAACTGGGATCGACATCAACTAATACCTACTGTTCAAGAGGCCTGGAATTTTTTTCATTCTGAATTCATTGAGGTAGTAAACAAACATGCTCCCTGGAAGAATGTTAAGGTCAGGGGTGAACATCTTCCTTGGATCACTCCTGACTTCATCATTCTGTTCAGGCAAAGAGACAAGGCTTGGTCTAAATATCGTCAGACGAAGGGTAGTTCTGACTGGTGTAACCCACATGTGGTTACTGAGCCTGTTATTAAGTGGTGTAATTCCCTTCCCTGCCTGAGGGTGGCATGTATGCCATAGGGAGAGCCTCTTCCGCATTACTTCCTTTCTGGCAAAGACATTGCCATGAGAGCATATGCCAAACTACAAGAGCGTTTGGATTGGAATCTGTGTGAACGTTACGGGGATGAGCCGCAACTGTTCGCATACTCTCATTGTGAACTCCGATTGTTTTTTTGACCCGGACTGGATAAGTTGGGATCTGAACCTGTGGGTTCAGTGGCTAGCCAACCCAAGATGAACTGACTGTGGAGGAGCTTATAATGTGGTGTGGCCAGCTGCAGGGTCCATCCCCAGAGACCAGTCGATCCATCTCATCACTCACGATACTGATAAGAGTGACACTTAAAATCTACCCGGGTAGTGTTGGACATTGAATAGAGATGATTCAAACAAATACACTCTCATACACACACACCAGTGACTTGAGCTCTTTCCCATAGAAGATCAGTGTACATTGGGAACTGAATTAAATTTGGCACTTTACCTTTTGCTAAGAAAACTTCCCAAAGGGGATGATATTTTTTCATTTTATTTATTTTTTTTTGGGGGGGGGGCACCCACTTAATGTGTGCTTGTGCACTCTAGCAAGCCGGCTTAAGTAGGCAGGAAGTGTAATGTTGTTTTTTTTCTTTTTTTTGTACAATACACTCTTTATTGATACCACCTTATCTCGAATCTTGTGTCTGGTTTCTCTGCTAATTGTATTCTTATAGGCTCCATAGTCGTTCCTGGATCTTCTTGATACTGGCCTATTACTAAATTATAACTAGCCTACTACCTATTAGTTATACCAATCAGTGGACCATCCATTACAAACTTGGCAAGTGCCAGCCAGGAGCCTGGTCATGTGTTAGCAGTAAACCAATTGAAGTGTGTGAAACAGTTTTTGGGTGTGCACGTCCTTTAAAAAAACGAAAAAGAAAATGGAGTTCATTATGAGCTCAGGTATCAAAATTCCCAATGTGGTAATTGTGAGTGGCCTGCTTGAACCACCAAAAGATGAAAATATTGTAGACTTCCTTAAGAAGTATGGTTCTGAGACTCGTCTCAGTTACGGATGTTAAATCTGAGTTTTATAAAAACCTGATTGTTGAGTATCAAGATGGTACTGCTATTGAAGCTTTAGCCCCTCTTTTGCCTTACTTACATGTACACTGTAAAACAGTGGAACATAAATGACAACTTTAATAATAGTTAAACAGGTTTGTTAAAAGCCAAATTTAAAAAGGTACAGAAAGAAACTAAGAACACATAAAACAAGAACTAAAAACCCATACTTAAAAACTGAACTAAAACACATCAATAAGAAAAGATGAGAAAATCTAAAAACAAATGGCACCAAGAAGAGCATAAAACAATGGAACATGAATGACTACTTCGATAATAGTTAAACAGGTTTGTTAAAAGCCAAATTAAAAAGGTGGGTCTTGAGCCTGTTCATAAAATCATCTATTGACTCTGCAGCCCTGAGGCTCTCTGGCAGGCTGTTCCACAGACGAAGACCATAATAGAATCAGAATCGGAATCAGAATCAGAATCAGCTTTATTGCCAAGTATATTTACAAGTAAACATACGAGGAATTTGACTTGACATTGGACGCGCACGTTAGGCGCATCCAATGACGCGGCAGCCATGCGATGTGCCTGTCATACAGTGGGGGTAAAGAGGGGAAGGGAGGGGGAGGAAAACACAATAGGAGAGAGAAAAAACATAGTTAATCAGAATAACGCTCGTATAAGCTCATATAAAGCTCAAATGAGCCAAATTTTGACTACACAGAAAAAAACCCTCTATGCACAATTAGCAGACAATATAGATCACACAAACAAGAGTTGAAAGAGGCAGTGTATGTATGAGTCAGTATATATGTGTCAGTTCGTGTAATGTTGTGTGCATTTGTGTAGTGTAGGTGTGACAGTTGCTAGTGAACAGCAGAGGGCACCTCCAGGCAGTGGATAGATGTTATAATCATGTGACTTATAAACAAGTCCGGAGTCTATCTCTTCGGTTGCAGTTGAAGGCACATGGACTGTCCTTGAGAAGTTCATTCGCTGAAACAACAGCAGCTGTCTGTCGATTGTTTGGGTTAGCAGCCGCCAACTTCTGCTTATCTCATCGAGGAGGAATGTAAACAGGGCATCAAACAAGGTCAAATCTACACAGCTCAGAGCCCACGGAGAATAGAATTTTCCTGTGCTTGTGCTTCATAATTTTAATATTAATATACAGGCTTAAACAGGCATTCCATTCCATGGAGAGCACAGGGCTCCAGATGTATTCCTCCACTGAATCACTGTCATTCAGTTCACCGTTTGCCGCTACTCGTGCCCTCCCCAACTGGTCGAATTTGATGAAGGAGCTTGCCGGGTCCGCTTTGATCAGCTCTCTCACCTTCCTTCAATTTCTGATACATCAGGGAACTTCACAGCCAAAAATAGAAGTCCTGAGATCATAACCAATAATGTTTCCTGCCAAATCTCCACAGACGCATGAATTCCAATGTCCATGAGTCTCCTCGTTGGGTTCCTCCTGACCCGATCTTCTTTTGAAGTGGTGACAATCACAGTTAAGCCATTTTCCAGATCCATAATTTCCATTTAGATTAGATTCAGCAGAAGAGCGACTAAACACAGACAAAAACGTAACATTGCAAGCTGGGATCAGAAAGGAAAAGAGAGGATTAGAAAAGCGTCTACTCTCTCTCAGAGCAGGAAGTGAATAGTGAAAGGAAGCTTCACCAAAGGTCTTGGTCTTGACTTTGGGAACCATTAAAAGGCCTGTACCACAAGACCTCAGGGTCTGTTAGGGCTCATAAGATAAAAGCAGCTCAGATAGATAAGAAGGCCCACGACCATTGAGGCATTTAAAAACTTTTAAGAGAACATTAAAATCGATCCTAAAACAAGCCAATGCAGTGATTTTAAAACTGGTGTAATATGTGCCCCCTGGTCCTTGTCAACACTCGTGCAGCTGAATTTTGAAGCAGTTGGAGATGTGATATCCTTTTTGGGGGAAGACCAGAAAGCAGCAGACACTACAATAGTCTATACAACTGGTAATAAAAGCATGCATCAAGCCCTCTGTGCTGGCAAGAAAGAGGAAAGGGAGGACTCTTGCTATATCCCTAAGATGGTAAAATCCAATTTTTGTTATATTTTTAATGTGTGAAATAAAATTAAAGTCAGAGTCGAGAAGAATGCCCAGTTTCTTGGCATAATGTGTAGGTTTTAAAGGTAAAGCCAACTTTATTATCATTCAGTCCATTCAGCCAATCATGTGCAGTAGAACAAAATTACATTTCTCCTATGTACAATGTTAATCGTATCTAGAATCGGAGGGATCGCTGCAATGCAAGGCACCGCCACAAATTTCCCTCCTCCGTTCCATTATTACTGAGCACCAAGCTGGACAGCAGGAAGTTTCGCTTTTATATGGTCTTCGGCATGACCCAGCCGGGATTTGAATCCCTGCCTCCTTGGTGTGGGGCGGATGCTGTACCAACTGAGTCACCACTCCGGTGACCTAGACCTAGCAATTTGGGTTTAAGATTCTCTCTCTTGTCTTCAGGACCAATGATTAAAACTTCTGTTTTGTCATGGTTGAGCTGTAGGAAGTTCTCTTCCATCCATGACTTTGTATCTAAAATACAGTTCAAAAGGGCATCAATTGGTTTTGTGTCATCAGGAGACATGGCAATGTACAGCTGTGTATCATCAGCATAGCTATGAAAACTGATGCCGTGTCTCCTGATAACATCCCCAAGTAGTAACATATAAAGATTAAAAAGTATTGGCCCTAAAATTGAACCTTGGGGTACCCCACACTTGATTTTGTGGATTGCCGAAGAACATGTATCCATATTTACAAAATAGCGACGATGGTAAATGGTGTTCACTTATATAGCACATTTTCTCATCTCTGGATGACCAAAGCACTTTACAGATCCTGCTATCAACCCATTCACACCCACATTCACACACTGATGGTAGCAGAGCTGCCATACACACATAGGCGCTAGCCTGGCCACCAGGAGCAATTGGGGGTTCAGTGTCTTGCTCAAGGACACTTCGACATGCAGACTGCAGACAGAGCGGGAATCAAACCCCTGACCCTCTGATCAGTAGTCGGCCACACTACACCTGTGCCACAGCCGCCCCAAGAAGGGTACCTGACAGGCCCACCAGGTGCTTGAGTCTGCTTAATAAAATGTGGTGATCTACTGTATCAAAGGCAGCGCTGAGATCCAGCAGCAGCAGGACTGACAGTTTGTGGGAGTCCGTGTTACACTTAATATCATTAACGATTTTTAAAAGGGCTGTTTCGGTACTGTGGTTTGTTCTAAAACCAGACTGAAATTTTTCAGAAATGTTGTGGTCAATAAGAAAGTTGTTTAACTGGATAAAAACGATTAAAAAAAAAAAGAAGCTTTACTTAAAAACGGTAAGTTGGATACAGTTCGGTAGTTACTGAGAATATCAGGATCTAAATAACTCTTCTTCAAAAGGGACTTCACCACAGCCTTTTAAACGTGTTTAAACGTGTTTGTGTTAAAGGCAGTGGGGAAAACATCAGTCTGAAGAGAGCAATTTACAATGTTTAAAATCTCATATTCAAAGAATCCATAAAATGTTTTAAAAAGTGATGTGGGAATCGGATCTAAAAGGCAGGAGGTCAAGCTTACCTGGGAGAAAACTCTACCAAGCATCTTAGCATCAACCAGGGTGAAACAGTCCAGTGTTTCCTCAGCTAAAGGTGAGTTCAAGATTCCATTTAAAGCAGTCATCTGGTGAGATGAAATGTTTGGATCTAGAATCCACCTTGCACCTGAAGTGGTCTGCAAAGCTCTCACATAGAGAGTTGGATGGCAGGTTTGTGTGTTTATTAAAACCTGGGTTGATTAAGTGATCCGTGGTTGCAAAAAGAACTTTAGAGTTATTGTTACATGTTGAGATTACATTGGCAAAATACTCTTCTCAATGTTTTGACTGCATTATTCTACAGTCATGTGAAAAAATTAGGATGCCCCATTAAATATTCAGTTCTTTATTAAGAAATGTTCACATACTGTATCTATGTCTAACCTTGTTTTTGTTTTGATTTGCATTTTTTAACATTTATTTAGCCATTTTAAGTGTGAATGAATGTGGGGGTGCCCTAAAAGATATGGGGATGTCCTAATTTATTCCTCACTATTTGTTTTGAATTACATTTTACAGAAAATTTGAGAAAAGTCTTTAATTCATTTTTAATTGTTTAGTTGTATTACACAAATCTCTCAGTAGTTTTAACATTGATATTAAATATCCATATGTCCAAATATGTTAAAAAAAACAACCCACAGGCTTATATAGGGTGTCCTAATTTTTTCACATGACTGTATATTTTTAATTTATTCTGTACTATTTGGTAATTGATAGTTTATTTGTTTTTCCTCCATTTCCTCTCAGCCATCCTCCACTCTCTTTTCAGTTGTTGGATTTGGTTATTTCTCCATGAAGGCTTTGGTTTATTCCTAACTGTCCTTGAAATTACTGGGGTGACTCTGTCAGTAATTGATCTTAATTTACTGTTAAAATTATCAACAATAAAATCACAGGATGCAGATAAAATAACTGGGGGAGTGTTGCATAACAGTTTGATAAAATCAGCTGCCACTTCAGGTATTAAATTGCACCTCCTCGCAGTTTGCACTAGGGCTTGGAACGATCCCTAATTTCCAGAATCGATTCAATTCCGATTCTTGAGATTCTGAATTGATTTGATTCTGATTTGATTTGATTTGATTCGATCCCAATTCGATCTGGGGAATTACCATTTTAATAGCCATTTTACTTCCCATGAAACAAAAATCTTCGAGACCTAATGCTGCAAATTGTACCAAGAATCTTCTAACTTTGTTAATACATAAATTATCACATATAGAACTGACCCAAAATCAGTTACAATAATGCACTTTTTATTATTTAACTTATCATTTCATAAAGTATTCACAGGTGCTTTCTTTAGTGCAAAGGGTGTGTCGTGTCAAGTTCACCACCCAGAGTAAGTAAACAAATTCAATGCATGAACCATGCATACATAATCTCACTGTATTTCAGTCCCTCCAGGATTTTGTCAGCTGTTTTTGTGATTGTTGTGGCCCAAAAAGCTTGAATTTGTGGGAGCTTTTCCAAAAAGTTATGGCACTTTTAGAGTTTTTTTGCACTCAAAGTTGTGTGAGGAAGTACAAATTTTAAAGCAGCTGCTTTTTCCATAGTTTACAGTGATGCTATTCTATGTAACACCACAAGAAAAGCACAGGATTGCCAAAAATTTCCTGTTAAACAGTGATTTATTTAGAATTAAAATGCTCAGTAAAATTGTAAAAAAAAAATGATCAACATTGTATTCTTGCTGAGAACTTAAAAAAAAGAAATAAAAGAATTTGTCATTACAACAACTAAATTGCACTGAATGCATGTTAGTCTGGAGAAAATGATGGCAGCACCTCCTTGAATCTTGAATTTGAAGGTCTTCTTATGTGCTGAAATCCACATGAAGCAGGGATGCTCCTCCACTGACGACCTCTGACCTTCAGAAGGTCTCAGTGCGAATGAAGCTTCCAGTCTTCACACATCTGAAGGCAGATAAAAAGAATAGATTTCACAGTAAAATTAACATTCATATTTTTAGATCACCACACCACAGTAGGGTTTAATAATTTAGTTTTTTTTTTATTTTTTGTTGTTTATATTTTAACTACAAATTAACTTTCAATGTTTGAAAAGGGTTTCAATTCATTTCCTGGGAAGATTTGTTCATTTCAATTTAGTTCTATTGAGTAAAAATAGCTTGTTGTACTGCAGCCTTTATTAATTCTACCATCTTAATTTTATTGTGATTTATTCTCTTCACATCTCTTACTTAAGTGGTAGAAGTCCATAATCTCATAAAATATACCTTTATTCAGCATTTATTCACAGCGCTTAACCAATAGTTCTCTCTGTGTCCATAGTTTGTAAAAGAAACCACCATTATGCCAGAAAAATTATTAATTGACGACACAATTGTTAAAACAAACAAATGATATTATACTTACAGTCTCAGCAACTCCAAGTCTCCCTCTGCTTCACGGGTTTCAGTCTCCGTGCATTTTCCGTTTATCAGTCGTCAACTTTATGTTCCAACACAGCGCTGCACGAAGAAAAAGTCAGTTTATCCCTGCTTTATGAAAAATATTAAGAAGCTGTTGAGGACAGTCTTTACGGTGACTTTTGTTGCCAAATTAAGAGACACGCACGCTAAAAACTCCGCTCATGTAAACACGAAAGTAAAGACATGTGCACGCGCCGCAGGGAACTCTTGCCGGATGAGAACCGTTTTAACACCACAGAAGAAGAACTAGCATATCCGTTAACTTGCTAGCTCCATTAGCGCGTCGGCTGTTTATGGTTCCCGGACGTTGTTCCTGGCTCACTGACCCGGTTTCGACCCGATTATACTCAGCAGACGTTCACAAACGTAAAAAATATTATATTAAAATATATTAAATATATTGTGGTGAACACTCAGTGGACCTGTTGGACCGGTTCTGTGACTCGCATTTTAGGTCAGAACAAAGGCATGAAGCTTAGCCTTGTTATGCAAGGCTGGAGACTGTGGGGGGCCGATTTAAGGACGCGTGGGAGACAGTGGAAGTGATATCATGGAGGGAAATGCATTGTGACTGTCTTTATTATGCAAGGTGGTGAAATGCATTGTGACTGTCTTTATTACCTCCGCCAGGCCGAAAAGGCCAGGAGGAGGTTATGTTTTTGCTGGCGTTTGTCTGTGTGTTTGTTTGTCTGATGGTTAGCAAGATAACTCAAAAAATCTTGGACGGATTTCCATGAAACTTTCAGGCGTTGTTGGAAATGGTACAAGGAAGAACTGATTAAATTTTGGGGGTGATCCGGTTCACCGTCTGGATACAGGAATTTTTTAAAGCATTTTTCATTCAACACTGTGACATACAGCCATTTTCAACATGTGCGCAGGCGCAATGGAGGGCGCTGGTCGTCGTGTCTGCAACACAAACTCTGCGTTCTTCAACGTTTTAGGCACAAAAGGACGCGGAAAACACTGCTGGCCTGGGCCCGCCAGCGTGCAACTGCAAAACCTCACACGGGCAGCTGTCCGCCGACGGATTCTTTGGCAGAAATTCCCCGGCCAGCCATAGGAGCTGCGCATTTGGCAGAAATTCACCGGCCAGCCATAGGCGCTGCGCAAAAACGAGCTCTCTGCCGGCGAAGCTTCTAAATTCTCGTTTGCCGCAGAGCGCAACCCCCCAAAAAATAATATTGTAGCGAAATCAATATGAGCACCCTACTTGGCTTGCCAAGTGGGTTGACCCTATTGGCGACACAGATAGAGTGCGGGACTCCGGAGCGGGAGGCGTGAGTTCGAACCTCCCGGTGGGACGTCGCCATGTCGAGCAGCACGTTACAATATAATATAAAACCCACGGCAACCTGTCTACCAAATTTGCATCCGTCAGTGGAGGAGATGGACACAACAGCAACACTTCAGTTTATTACCTCCGCCAAGGAGGCAATGCTTTTACTACTGAACCACTAATCCTATCACTATCAGATTGATTGTCATTGATTAATTGTGTGTTTATTGCACTGTCCCTGTCAAATAAACAAATAATCATTGTGAATCCAATTGCTAGTCATATGTTTACATGCTCAAGGAATCTGAAAACGTACACACAAACACTGTATGGGGGGAATTGTGGCGCTTGGCGGAGGTCTGCGCTCTCCGAGTGCTTTTCTAGTTATGCAAGGTGGTCTGTGGGACATGTGATCTATGAGGTGTGAAGTCCCTGATATTTAAAGGACGAGAGTTTACTGTTTCATTCTCTTTTTTTCTGCTTTGAAATGATGGAGATGTGAATAAAGCTGACTCTGAGAAAGAACGCTGCCTCGTCATTTTCACATCTTCCACAATATTATATTAAAAGATCGATCCGCGGATTTTGTGGATCGATATCGGCTCAGTCAAACTTGGATCGATCTATATCGATATATCGATCTTTTGAACCCACCCCTAGTTTGCACCAAGGTCTCCTGTTGCTTAAAACCAGTGACGTTAAAAAACACACAGTAATGGTCAGATACAGCCAAGTTAACAACAGAGGACACATTAGTGGGCAGGCCAAGGCTAATGACAAGATCCGGAGTGCGTCCCCTGTTGTGAGTCGGCTGCATAACATGTTGAGTAAAATTCATGGACGCGAGCAGGTCTATAAAATCTTCTGACATATGATCGCCCTGCTTATTAGTGTGTAGATTAAAATCACCAGAAATGAGAATAAAATTATACAAGGAATGGATTATTGATTAAAAACTCAGAGAACTCATTAATACAAACAGGGCAGTATTTGGGTGGTCTGTAAACTGTGATGCATAAAATTGCGGGGTTGCTAAAGACAAAAGCGTGGTGACCAAATGTGATACACTGATTGGGTAAGATTTCCTTTACTGCAGGTGAGGAAGAAAAAATTGAAGCGGTACCCCCACCCTTCCTGCCCTTTCTTGTGGAAAAAAACTGAACTAAAATTTGGTGGGGAGGCCTCAGTGAGAACCACTGGTGCATCCGTGCCAAGCCACGTCTCTGTTAAAAATAAACAGTCAATCTTTTTATCTTAAATCAGGTCATTGATGATAAAAGTCTTGTTAGCAAGTGAGCCTATATTTAAAAGAGCCATTTTTAGGGTAGATGGTGAGTTATTTATGGATGGGTAATTTGTTTTCTGTGAATTATTGCTTGTGACTGATCCACAGAACGTAAACAGCATGGATGTGAGTTCTTATGAACTGTATGTTTTATGGATGGAGGTCTGTCTGTGATGACTATCCTAATGGGTAAAGTGGGTAGTGAATGAATTTCAAGACCACATGGTGAAGGCTGACAAAACGGGACTGGTGCTAGATAGTAGTCTTCCTGGAGGTCAGAGATGTGAGTGGATCTGGGGGGGAGGGGTCATGAGATGTAAATAGTTAATCGCGTGTTGTGGTTTGAATGACATGCATCAGGTTTGCTGCTAAAAGCCAGCTACCTGATGCAATTAAATGTATGCCGTCAGATTTATAGATAGTGTGACGGCACCAAAACAAGTTAAAATTGTCAATAAAATTAATGTTGTTGCTGCTGCAGGTGAACTTGAGCCAAGTTGAGAGGACAAGAACATGACTAAAACGATCTGATCCACGGCACAGTGTGGGAATGGGGCCAGAAATAAAAACAGACTTTCTGGTGTTTGATAGAATATTAAAAAAGTTTGCATAAGTCACTTTTAGTGATTTCAGACTGTCTGCGGGTTGTGTCGTTGGTCCCTACATGAATGATAATCCATGTGATGGAGAGGGTTTGTGACTGCAGCAGATCTAGGAGCTTTTCTAACAGGTTGGGGACAGTAGCTCCTGGGAAACAATGAGTGATAGACTTAAAATACTTGATGTGCCTTATGATGGAGTCACCGACGATCATCGTAGTTGGAGGAAAAAGTGGGCGGGATGTTGGTGGTTGCAGGGTCTCTCAGCGAGATTCAGTGCAGTGAGGTTGCGGCAGAGTGGGGGTCCCATCATTGGGAGAGGTAGGGCTCTGTACCTCACCAGCCGATGAGCAGGGCAGCAAAGCGGCGCCAGATCCAAAAAAGGGATTCCCCGACTGCGCCATGCAGTGTGGCCTTCCGGGGTGTCAGCGAACAGCCTCCCTCAGGATAATACGTTGGGCACAGGGCTCTCCAAAATGGGGCTGGAGCCACCAAGGCTCAACTGGGGCCATACCAGCCACCCCACTGTAGTCAGCCCTCAGCAGAGGAAAGGCCGCTGGGTTTTCCAGCGAAGGGACGGGTGCAATGTCAGTGGGGGCTGCGCATCGAGCGGAGGCCGGACAAGCTGGAACCAATGAAGCATCAGTGGAAGGTGGATTATTAGCTGTTGCTAGAGTCTCACAGCGGTTGGAGCGGGTTAGAGAAGGGCTGGTGGCAGACACATCTGAGACCCTTTTTTGCCCTGGGCCACCACTTCAGACCAGGCCATCTGATTTGGCGTTGAGCAGGAGGAGGGCCGTAGACAGGCAGAGCGGTCCCAAGCGACTGTGTCTCAGAGGGCTGAGCCACTCAAAGCGTTTTTTTTGTTTGTTTTTTGGGGGGCTCCTGGGCCGCAAAAAGACTCGCGTGTTTTGTCTGCTGCAGTTCAACGGAGAGCGGTTGGATATCCTCCTCCAGGTCAGCAATTTTCTTTTGTGCTTTCTGCAGGAGAATTTTATCATCCCCAGACACTGTCATGTCCATTTTTGGCTTTAAAAACATAAGCAGTCCAGCCATTGAGAGCTATATGATCAATATAGCTGATCAACAAAGTTGTAGCCCCACCCTCACCCTCAAATCTCAAGACTATCAAGGTAGTCTAGAGAGAAATGTGCTGCCCAGTGTCAGACAGCTTGGTCTCAGTTGCAGGCCATGGGTCTTGCAACAGGATAATGACCCAAAACACACAGCTAAAAACACCAAAGAATGGCTAAGAGTGAAGCATTGGACTATTCTAAAGTGGCCTTCTATGAGCCCTGATCTAAATCCTATTGAACATCTGTGGAAGGAGCTGAAACATGCTGTCTGGAGAAGGCACCCTTCAAACCTGAGACAACTGGAGCAGTTTGCTCATGAGCAGTGGGCCAAAATACCTGCTGAGAGGTGCAGAAGTCTCATTGACAGTTACAGAAATCGTTTGATTGCAGTGATTGCCTCAAAAGGTTGTGCAACAAAATATTAAGTTAAAGGTACCATTGTGGAGTGTGTAAATGAAGAGGCAGATTCATGACAGACGATTTATTACACACTCACATCTCACAAGCACAGAATGGACTGACTGGTTACAGCAAGCTCTCCTCTCTATATCCCAAGTCACACTTCACCTCACACAGCGTGATATTTACACTACACTGCATTCAAGCCCCTCTGTCCTTCCTGGGTATTGTTCTCCCATGCTTATTCCCTGTCTCTGTCTGAGGTGCTAAATAACCTGACTTCCTCAAGGTCCCCAAACCGCGCCACCCCCTCCCCCCAGCATCTAAGACAGACATTTGTCCACACTCGCTTTTGGCTTCAGTCTCCTCCCATATCTGCTGTAACTGGGGTTTACCGCCTCCGTGGCGCTGCTGTGCTGGTGGGGGGGCTGCTGGGAGCGTGTCTGACTGCGGATGAGCCGTGGTGGTGGTGGGGGACTTCGCTCTGCCCGTGTGGCTGCTCTGGTGAATCGTTTCCCTGGGGAGTTCTCTGTGGGGGTCTTCCACGCCGAGGGGCCCCAGCCAACAGCACTTGCTCATCCGCCACTACAAAGGCGGGTTTGAGTCTGTTTATGCCAATTTTCTCCCGTCTACCCCCCAAGTCTTGCACAAAATGCTTATCCCCTGTTTCCAACACTCTGAACGGTCCATCATAGGGTGGGCGCAATGGGGGGCGGTGGGCACCGTGTCTGACGAACGCGAACTGCGTGTTCTTCAAAGTTTTAGGCATGAAGGCATGCTTAAAATTGTGGTGGGCAGGGCCCGGCAGCGTGCCTGTGTTTGCGCTACGCCGCAAAAGCTGAGACGGGCAGCTGCCCGGCACGGGATTATCTGGTAGAAATTCCCCGGGCAGCCGTAGGGGCTGCGCAAAAACGAGCTCTGCCAGGGAAGCTTCCAAATTCTTTTTTTTTGAATGCAAAAGATGCAATAGACTTACACAATGGTCCCCTCCGGCATACAACTAGGAAAATACCGGTCGCTATGGAGGGTGAGAATATGTATGGGCACATAATCATACCATGTAGGATAACTAAGTAGATGGTTATGCTGTTTCATCCCATCTAGCAACAATGCTCTGCACTGTGTGTGTTTATATATTTACATATTTATTCCATCTAGCTACAATGCTCCGCACTGTGTTTTTATATATCTACATATTATTCCATCTAGCTACATTGTTCCGCACTGTGTGTGTTTATATACTTACATATTTATTCCACCTAGCTGCAATGCTCCGTACTGTGGGTGTTTATATATTTACATATTTATTCCATCTAGCTACAGTGCTCTGCACTGTGTTTATATATTCATATATTTATTCCTTCCAGCTACAATGCTCTGCACTGTGTGTCTGTGTGTGTGTGTATATATATATTTTATAGTAATATGTACATATGTATATTAGCTGCTCTTGCTTGCTTGTTTTTTTGTTTTTTTGTTTTTTTTTTCTTGCCTTCTGATTGTTGCTCTGAGTGTTGCTATCCCTGTGCTGTTGCAATCCTGGAATTTCCCCGTTGTGGGACTAATAAAGGCTTATCTTATCTTATCTTATCTTATCCTAAATCCTCTTTTGGCGCGGAGCGCAACCCCAATAAAACCCACGGCAACCTGTCTACCCAATTTGCATCTGTCAGTGAAGCCCTGAGTGTTGCTTTCAGTGATCTATGAAAACGCTTGCATAACCCATTGGCCTGTGGGTTGTACGCGGTTGTGCGATGAATTGTAACACCCAGGCTGCGGGCCATCGCGGACCAGAATTCAGAAACAAACTGAGGGCCCCTGTCAGACGTAATGTCCGACGGGACTCCAAAACGCGCCACCCATACAGTTTACCCGACACATGCTGAATATCGGTAGTAAACTCTGAGATTGCGGCCAGCTGTCTCTGCTGCCGGCCCGACCACGGTTCTGAAACCTTGGCCATCGCGACGTTAGTGGCTTGTGGTCCACGAATGCGGTGAAGCTGCGCCCTTCCAGCCAGAACTGGAAGTGGCGTATGGCCAGGTGGAGAGCCAGCAACTCTCTGTCGAACGTGCTGTATTTACGTTCGCTGTCGCGCAAAGTTCTGCTGAAAAAGGCGAGCGGCTACCAAGCCCCGGCGACACGCTGCTCCACGACAGCCCCTATGGCCACGTCTGAAGCGTCGGTGGTGAGCGCTATCCGGGCCGTCGGGTCCGGATGCGCCAGCAGTGTGGCGTTTGCCAGGGCTGCTTTAACCTCCGAGAACGCCCACTCTCGCTCCGGGATCCATTCGACTCCATCTGCAGGTTTCTGTCTCTTGAGCGCGGTGTACAATGGTTGCATGAGCCGCGCAGCATGGGGAAGGAAACAGTTATAAAAGTTCACCATCCCCAAAAATCCCTGCAGTGCCCTGACTGTCTGAGGCCAGGGAAAATCTGCCACGGCGCGCACTTTGTCGGGGAACAGGATGGCTCCTTCCGGAGAGACACGGTGCCCCAAAAAATCAATCTCCGTCACGCCGAACTGGCATTTCGCTGGGTTGATTATCAACCCGTGCTCCTCCAACCTCCGGAAAACCATCCTGAGGTGGGTTTCATGTTCGTCTTCGGATGTACTGGCTACCAGGATATCGTCCAGGTAGACGAACACGAACAGGAGATCACGCAGCACTGCATCCATCATACGCTGGAACGTCTGTGCTGCGCCTTTTAACCCGAATGGCATGCGCAGGAACTCGAATAAACCGAACGGAGTTATTACCGCTGTTTTGGGTACGTCCTCCGTGCACACTGGGACTTGGTGGTAACCGCGGACCAGGTCTATTTTGGAAAAAATGCGTGCTCCGGCGAGGTGAACGGAAAAATCCTGTATGTGGGAAATCGGGTAGCGGTCGTGCGCTGTGGCATTGTTCAATCTGTGGAAATCACCGCACGGTCGCCACGATCCCTCAGCCTTAGGGACCAAGCGTAGCGGGGATGCCCATGGGCTGTTCGAATGCCTGATGATGCCCAACCTTTCCAGGTTGGTGAACTCCCCGTGCACTATGGCCAGTTTAGCTGCGTCCAAGCGCCGAGGTCTTGCAAAAACGGGCGGCCCGGTGGTGGTGATAAAGTGCTCCACCCCGTGTTTAGCGATGGCCGCCAAAAACGTCGGGACCGTGAGTGCTGGGAACTGAGTGAGCAGTGCGTGGAACTTATCGCCTGGAGCTGTGACGTTGGCTTGTGCTGTTGGCTGGGTCGCTCAAGCTATACAGGGGAGAGAGTCAAAGGACAGTGCATTAACCAGGCGCCTGTTAGCAACATCAACCAGTAAACCATGTGCACACAGAAAATCAGCCCCCAGGATATGGTAATTAAGTGTTGCTACGACAAAAATCCACTCGTATGTACGGCCGTGTAGAGATAAGATCAGTGTCCTCTCACCAAAGGTCTTAATTTCTGAGCCATTTGCTCCCAACATCCCGAGGCCGCTAGGTCCTGCCAGCCGGTCAGCGTAGGTTGGCAGGATGATGCTTCTCTGGGCTCCGGTGTCCACAAGGAAACGCCTCCCCGAGCGCGTGTCCGTCATGTAGAGCAGCTTGTTCTCTTCACCGAGGGTCGCAGCTGCTGCCGACTGCCAGCCTTGGCGTTTTCCCGAGCGCTTGAATTGGCACGGTGGCGCACATCTGCGTGCGTTCTCTCCGAAGCGGTGGTGGTAGAAACAGAGCGTGTCTCTCTGGCGCTCCTTGGCCCCCACTGCTGCTACCGTCGGTGGCTCCTCGCCTCCTCTGGTCATCTCGCTGGGCTCCGCCGCCGCCGCGTTGACTGTGATCGCCCTGGTGGTGAGGATGATCCTGTCTGCCTCCTGGGCTAGCGCACGGTAGTCACACACGGCCAGCAACGGCGAATTGGCCACAACCGCTCTCACCTCTGTTGGAAGGTTCCGGAGGAAAGGGTGGGCAAACAGAAAGTGCCCGTCGTCCGTGCCCATTAACGCCAGCATCTTCTCCATCAGGTCGACGGCCGACCCATCTCCTAACTCGGTCGGCGCCAGGAACCTCTCCGCTCTCTCACATTCCGAGAGCGTGTAACGCCGGGTGAGCACAGCCTTGAGCGCCTCGTATTTGTTGCGGGCTGGTGGCTGATCGAGCAGGCTCGCCACCTGCTGGGCTGTGCGGGCGTCCAGCACTGCTACCACATGGTAGAACTTGGTGTCGTCTGCCGTTACTCCCCGGAGGGCGAATTGGGCCTCGGTGTGGTGGAACCAAGAGCGCGGGTTGTGCTGCCAGAAATTCGGTAGCTTGACTGAAACCGCACACGCGTTGCTGGGGGTTCCAGTCCAGGCTATCTGTGGAATGGCTGCTGTGTCTCTGGGGCTTCACGACCGGGCCGGCTCCGGGGTTCTTGCCTCGTGTTCCATAATATGTCTTGGGTCACCAGTGTGGAGTGTGTAAATGAAGAGGCAGGTTCATGACAGACGATTTATTACACACTCACATCTCACAAGCACAGAATGGACTGACTGGTTACAGCAAGCTCTCCTCTCTATATCCCAAGTCACACTTCACCTCACACAGCATGATATTTACACTACACTGCATTCAACCCCCTCTGTCCTTCCTGGGCATTGTTCTCCCATGCTTATTCCCTGTCTCTGTCTGAGGTGCTAAATAACCTGACTTCCCCAAGGTCCCCAAACCATCATTTTTGTCCAGGCCTGTTTCATGAGTTTGTTTTTTAAAATAATTCTGTTGAACCACAATTCAAAAGCATTGTCTAATTTTCATTGGTTAATTTTCATAGAATTTTTATTTATTACCACTTTTGTCAGATTCAAGTTATTTCTGTGACCATTGTGGGTTTTTCTTTCATTAACAGAGGGGTACCAACAATTTTGTCCACGTCTGTATGTATTATCATTATGAATTTCATTTTATTTATTTATCTATTTAAATTGATTCTTGTACTGATGCAACATGTTCAAATAAATCATTCATTCATTCAAACTGATGGATGATGTTTGAGGTTTAGAAACTTTTTGATCCGGCCTCAGCCAATGAGCGGCAAGGGAGGGTTTGACGGGCTGTCCAATGATGAGGTCGATATGTACCTCTGCGGTTAACCAATGAAACTACACCGCAGCACATGCAAAAATTGGATCATTAAATAAAATCAGAAAATTAAACAATGAAAAAGAGAAAAAAATCACCACAACTGTGGGTTAGTGGGTACATCTAATCAACGAGACACCTGCCTCCAGTTTTTTGCTGCAGACCGGTCAAGGATTAAGTGGGAAAAAATAAGATTGTCTGAGCTGCATCCAGACCCCTGTGACCGACAGCACCTCCCACAACTAAGTCCACTCTCCGATTTAAAAGAAGACCACCCAACCAGCCATTTTTGCCCAAACCAAAATGGAGACAGACCCCATGGCCTAGCCAGTGGCATTCTAGAGGTGGGCTACAACCCCAGTCAGGGGTCAACCCAAAGTAAATGGTAATGGTAAATGGCACTCACTTATATAGCGCTTTTATTCTCATCTCTTGATGACCAAAGTGCTTTACAGATCCTACTTTTTCCTGAAGTAGGAAAAAACAGTGCACTGGTGATCCAGAGGTCTTCCGGTGAACTGGGATAGATTGAACTGTGCAAAAAGTAAGCCTTCAGATGTATGTTTTCACACCCACTTCCCTCCTTTTTCCTTTCCCTGGGGTAAACCATGTTTATTCCTTAGCCTTTTTGAGGAGGAGAGCATTTTTGGTTTGAAATTTAAAGAATTTAGCAAATTCACCACCCAATCCCGAAAAGACGTTAATTAGTTAACTTTTCTCCTAATCAATTTTCACTACAGGAACAATCCTTTGTTTTTTGTTTTTTTTTTTTGCAAACATTTATCAGCTTTCTAATCATTCAAAAACATTTTTCATACTACGAATTATTGACACAACTCATGGAAGCATTATACTTTCAATAAAACTTAGATGCAAAATAACTTTTGCATCATGGTACTTTTTTCAAACTTACAAAATTATTCCAGTTACATTAATCAAACCACTAACAATCAAAAATTTACTATTTTCAAAACTTACAAGCTGAGAAGTTTGCTACAGTTTAACAAAATGATTTTCATTTTTGACACAAGTCACAGAAGCATTATACTTTCAACAAAACAGATGCAATTGATCAAAAAATTCTATGTTTTACTGAGTTACATGAATTTTTATGAATATGAATATGAATTTTTCTTTATAAAGCTTAATGTGTATACCTAGGAAATCCTGTTACCATGTTTGGAGTTGTTGAGTAGTGGAAAAAAAAAAAACAGATTGAAGGATGCTGATGTGACTGTGAACGTTCAGTTCTATTTTTTTTTTTTTAATTTTGTATACTTTATTGATCCCAAGAGAGGAAATTGAGGGCATCCACCTGGATGGATGAAGCAGCCACTGTACGGCGCTATCCCTTAACCATTCACACACACATTCACACCTAGGGCCACTTTAGAGTCTCCAATTAACCTAACCTGCATGTTTTTGGCCTGTGGGAGGAAACCGGAGAAATCCCGGAGTAAACCCACGCAGATACGGGGAGAACATGCACACTCCACACAGATCACTGTTGGTAAGGGGCTGGGATCCAACCAGGGATCCCATGGCCAAGGGTGAGTTGCTGTGCTGCAGCAGCGCTAACCACTGCCCCACTGCACTGCCCACTATCACTGACTGTTCAGCTTATCACTAGTGTTTTCTGCATGGACCCAGCAGATACAATTTTAGTCATGAGTGAAATAATCAAGAGGCTCAGCAAACTTTATCAATTGAGGCATGAATGGACTATCAAGAAGTGACCTCACCCCGACGCCCCCTTGGATATATATAGCCAGAATCATTCTGTTAGTTAAGCCAATGCACTGCAGCAGTCTGTGAAAGCTGTACTCTGTATTGTCTTCCACTGATCAGTGCATATTAAATTTGCTGAAACTTTGATCCTGCCTGATTTTTGATAAGGAATTTTTCCAACATACTTGACCCCCAAGCACAGGGACTCCAGATATCCCTCTCCTCCTGTTTCTGGTGTTTTTGGACTGAGACAGCTAGTGCACGGCTGCAGAAGAAGACCTCGCCCACCGACTACAGCGGGTCAGCTTTGTGGAAGTGAGGCAAGGTCCGGAGACACTGGGAGCAGACTGGAGGGTGACAGAGCCGAACTGCGGGTAGAGTGAAGAGAGTAAATTTAATTATTAATGACTTAAAAATGCTTCGTCCCGGTTAGAGTCCATGGTCGGTCTGAAAATACGCGTAAAGAGTTGAGAGTTAAGAGTTAAGCGTTAGTTACCGTAGGTCCAGGTCCGTTTGGTAAAGCTTAACTGTGCCCTGGTTAGAGTCCGTCAGTGAAGTGCATTTCTGCTGAGTAAATGGGTACAAACAGTGCACAGGGGGATATGATGGCAGGATACCCCAGAAAAATACAGCAGTAGGTTACTGCAGAGTGATATAAACAATCGAGAGAACAAAAAATAAACGACAAAAAAACAGAGAAGATTAAGGTTATAATAAGAAATAACCTTAAAATAGAGAGAGAGAGAGAGAGAGAGAGAGAGAGAGAGAGAGAGAGAGAGAGAGAGAGAAATAAAAAAGGCAAAAAATAGAAAAAATAAGGTTATAGTAAGAAATAACCTTAAAATAAAGAAATAACTTTAATATAATAAGGATTAACCTTAACATGATAACAACAACCAAAATACTTTAAGGTATAACTCAAAATAAGTTTAAAATAAAATAAAATAACCTCTAACTATAATAAAATAAAATAAATTCATTAAATAAATAACTGCAGTTTGTTTGTCTGGTCGTTCGTGTGTGTGTGTGTGTGTGTGTGTGTGTGTGTGTGTGTGTGTTTTAAAATAAATAATATCTCTAGGGTTTTACTTTGATGGAATATGGGAAAATCTCAAAGTAAGAGTGTGAGCTCTTACAGCAATTCCCATATGTGACATAACGCACGGCTCAGGAGACGCACACACACAGGCTCAGAGTAGTTCAAATAGTTTATTAACAACGGGCGTGAATGAGTGCGTGTCTGCGGGGTGTAAATGTGTTGGTGGCGGTGTCCGCTTCAGACACAGAGGCAGGTGACCGTACAGCCGGGCAACCCTATGGAGAAGACACAGGGAGAGGGTGACAGGCATACACCAACACAGGAGGGATTATGGCAAGAGAAGGACTTACTTGGATGACAGGTCAGCTGGCACAGCAAGGGGCGAAACCCGGGAGACAGCCACCTGGAGAGCTCGGTGCAACAGCGAGGAATGGGCGTTGGAGAGAAGACGTCCGCCGCCGCCGGGAAATCCACCTGTGCACAGGGGAGCAGACTGGAGAGAGAAGGTAAGGCTTCTTACCCAAATAATTGCGCTGAAGATAGTAGATGACTCACAACGGTGAGGAACGAAGTCTGACGGCTTCAGGCCGAGCCTCCGGGCGAGGCGGCTTTTCTCCTTCGCCGCTGATGAGGATCAGGTGTGTGGGCAGGTGGCGCCGCTGATGAACGGCGCGGCGTGACAGTACTCCCCCCTCTAGCAGCGCCTCCTGGCGATGGCTTATCCGGGTGCGCTCGGTGGAAGTCCGCGATGAGCGATGGGTCCAACACAAACGACGAGGGTACCCACTGTCGATGCTCGGGCCCATAGCCCTCCCAGTCCACCAAGTACTGCAACCCACGACCCCGGCGTCGAGAGTCCAGGATGGAAGCGACAGACCAGGCCGGATGGCCATCAATCATCCGGGGCGCGGGTTGCGCAGCAGGAGGGGGGCAAAGGGGGTCGGTGACTGCCAGCTTCACCTTCGACACGTGGAAGGTGGAATGGATGCGGAGGGAGGGGGGAATAGCCACGCGCACAGCCACCGGGTTGATGATCCGGGTGATGGGATAGGGACCCATGAAGCGCTGTGCCAGCTTTCTCCTCTCACCTTTTAGGGTGACGTCCTGGGTGGAAACGTAGACACGTTGCCCAACTCTGTACGCCGGGGCAGGTCTTCTATGCCGGTCCGCCACAGTCCTGTTGCGCTCCGCTGTGCGTAAAAGCGCCTTGCGCGCGGCAGCCCAGATGGAGCGGAACTGCCTGAGATGTGCTCTAACCGAGGGGACGGTCACCTCACTCTCCTGCTCTGGAAAGAGCGGGGGGTCGTAACCCAGGGACGCCTTGAATGGAGACATCCCCGTAGCAGAAGAGCGAGCGGTATTATGAGCATACTCGACCCAGGCGAGATGGTTGCTCCAGGACGTTGGTTTAGATGAGGTCACACAGCGGAGCGCAGCCTCCAGCTCCTGGTTGGTCCGCTCACACTGCCCGTTGGACTGGGGGTGATGGCCGGAGGAGAGGCTCACCTTGGCTCCGATGGCGTTACAGAACGACCTCCAAACCTCGGATGAAAATTGGGGACCCCGGTCCGAGACCACGTCCACCGGAATCCCGTGCAGCCTGACCACGTGTTGGACAAGGAGACCCGCCATCTCCAGGGCAGTAGGGAGACCTCGCAGGGGGACGAAGTGCGCCGCCTTGGAGAAACGGTCCACGATGGTCAGGATGGAGTCAAAGGAGTTGGAAACGGGGAGACCGGTGACGAAATCCAACGCGATGTGCGACCAGGGCCTGCCAGGAACGGGCAGGGGCTGGAGCAGACCCGCTGGAGGGGCGTTTCCCGACTTGCAGGTGGCACAGATAGGGCAAGCCCGGGCGTAGCGGGCCGCGTCCCTCCGCAGGCCTGGCCACCAAAAGGACCGTTGGAGGAGGTTGATCATCCGGGAGGTGCCGGGATGACAGGTGAGCCGGGAGGTGTGGAGCCAGTGGATGACCTCTCCTCGGACCGCAGATGGCACGAACAGTCTTCCCTCCGGTCCGCCGCCAGGATCAGGTTCCACCTCCTGCGCCTTCCGGATCTTGCTCTTGATGTCCCAAGAGATGGCACCCACGACGCACGACCTGGGCAGGATGGTGTGGGGCGTCTCCTCAGCCCCCACGGGGGTAAACTGCCTAGAGAGGGCATCAGGCAGGCCGTTCTTGGAGCCTGGCCTGAAGGTGATGGTAAAATGGAACCTGGCGAAGAACAAAGACCAGCGCGCCTGGCGGGCGTTCAGGCGCTTGGCAGATCGTAAATACTCTAAGTTCTTGTGGTCCGTCAGGACCACGAACGGCAGGTCCGCCCCCTCTAGCCAGTGGCGCCACTCCTGTAAGGCGAGTTTGATGGCCAGGAGCTCCCTGTCCCCCACATCGTAGTTCCTCTCCGCCGGGGACAAGCGCTGGGAGAAGAAGGCACAGGGTCGTTTGGCGCCATCGTCCGGTGACCGCTGGGATAGAACTGCTCCCACTCCCGTGTCCGAGGCATCCACCTCCACTATGCACTGCAGCGCGGGGTCGACCTGGCGAAGAACCCGGGAGGAGGAGAATTCCGCCTTCAGCGCCTTAAAGGCAGCAGCGACCTCCTCTGTCCACCGGAAAGGGACCTTCGGGGACGTGAGGCGGGTCAGCGGTCCGACGATCGAGCTGAAGTTGGGCACAAAGCGGCGGTAGAAATTGGCGAAGCCAACAAATTGTTGCACCTGCTTCCGGGATGCGGGAGTAGGCCACTCCACCACCGCCTTCACCTTCTCTGGGTCTGGAAGCACCTGGTCTTGAGAGATGATAAATCCCAGGAAGGATGTGGTCCTAGCGTAGAATTCGCACTTCTCAGCCTTCACGTAGAGCCGATTCTCCAGCAGTCTTTGGAGGACCCGCCTCACATGGACCTGGTGCTCGTCCCTGGACCTGGAGAAGATAAGGATGTCGTCCAGGTAGACGAACACGAAGAGGCCGATGAAATCCCGGAGGACATCGTTGATGAGGCGCTGAAAGACGGCAGGAGCGTTGGTTAACCCGAACGGCATGACTAGGTATTCAAAGTGGCCGTTCGGGGTACGGAAGGCTGTCTTCCACTCATCTCCCTCCCGGATCCTGACGAGGTGGTAAGCGCTGCGTAGATCCAGCTTGGTAAACCAGGTCGCCCCCTGGAGGGAGTGGAAGGCAGTGTCCATGAGGGGCAGGGTGTAACGGTCCCTCACAGTGATGTCGTTGAGCGCACGGTAGTCTATGCAGGGGCGGAGGGACCCGTCCTTTTTCCCGACGAAGAAGAACCCTGCCCCCACGGGTGACGACGATGGGCGAATTATCCCAGCGCTCAGTGATTCCTTCAGGTAGGTGTTCATTGTCTCCTTCTCTGGCGCAGACAGGCTGTAGAGCCGACCAGAAGGTAAGGGGGCCCCCTGGCGGAGGTTGATGGCACAGTCATAGGGCCGATGAGGGGGAAGAGACATAGCTTTCGCCTTGCTGAATACCATACCCAGGTCGTGAAACTCCGGAGGCACCAGAGACAGGTCCGGGGGTGCTGCGTCCGCCACAGGGGGGGAAGCGGACGGGGAGCAGGCAGCGGACTGAAGGCAGGTGCCCATACAAAACGTGCTCCATGCCGCTACCCCAGCTGACTTCCAGTCCAGGACAGGGTTGTGGAGGCGTAGCCAGGGATACCCCAGGATGACGGGCGACACAGAGTTGGGCAGGACGTAGAAAACCATCTCCTCCCGGTGGTTCCCTGAGATGATGACCGGGACGGGGACGGTCTGATGTGAGACTCTCCCAAGGGAGGCACGAGAGAGATTGACCAGGGAGATGGGGTTTCTCAGTGCCTGACAGCGGATGCCCAATCGGGTTGCCAGGCTTTGTGAAATGAAGCTGCCTTCTGCGCCCGAATCCACCAGTGCGTGGGTGAGATGCCCAGTGGGGTTGTGGCAGAAACGGATGGGCAGCTTCAATTGGGTGAGGGGATTTGGCCGATTGACGTCCGTGAGGCCCCCTACAGTGACTCGCGGACCCCGCCGTTTGGCTTCAGCGGACAAAGCTCCACCGTGTGCTGATTGTCTCCGCAATACATGCAGAGACCCAACTCACGGCGGCGTTGTCTTTCTGCCGGGGAGAGCTTTGTCCAGCCCGTCACCATCGGCTCCGACTCCTCGGGGCGCGATGGTGGCGGCGTCGCCAGGGGGCGAACTTGGGGCAGGCGCAGCGAGGCTCCCCGAGGGCGAGAAGTAGACGACTTCCGTCCTGAGGAGCGCTCGCGCAGCCTGTTGTCCAAGCTAATGGCTAGTGAGGTTAGCTCCGCTAGCGTTCCGGGGACATCCCGTCCAGCCAGTTCATCCCTCAGATCGTCATTGAGGCTGCGGAGGAACAGGCCACAGAGGGAACGTTCGTCCCAGCCCAATTCCTCCGCTGCTACCCGGTAGTCGATAGCATAGTCCGCGGCTGACCGGCTTCCCTGCTGGAGAGCGAGAAGCCGATCGACCTGGACCGTCTCGGTGCGAGAATGGTCGAACACCTCCAGGAAGCGCCTCACGAACTCGGCATAGGTGAGGGTGGCATAACTGGGTCTCGCCATTATAGCGTAGGCCCAGGTTAAAGCGCGCCCCTCCAGAAGGTTACCTATGTAGCCGATTCGGCTGTGATCTGAGGGAAAGTCCCCGGGCACACGGTCGAACACGGACTCACACTGCATCACAAACCCCCGCGCTCCGCCGAGCTTTCCGCTAAAGCGAGCGGGGGTCGGAATTGGTGTGAGACGGGCCGGTGCCACTGGAGCTGGCTGAACGGCCGCAGGAACAGCAGGAGCTGCGCCACCCTGGGGAGCCGGGGGGAACGGCTGCTGGGGGTCCAGACGGTCCAATCGGTTTGTTATTGCAATTAATTGGTTCAGGATCACCTGTTGTTGATAAGCGATCTGATCTACTCGAACCTCGAGAGTGGTAAGACGGTGTGCGAGCCCGCCGTCTGCCGAGCCGCTCTGCTGAAGCCGTACTGACATAACGCACGGCTCAGGAGACGCACACACACAGGCTCAGAGTAGTTCAAATAGTTTATTAACAACGGGCGTGAATGAGTGCGTGTCTGCGGGGTGTAAATGTGTTGGTGGCGGTGTCCGCTTCAGACACAGAGGCAGGTGACCGTACAGCCGGGCAACCCTATGGAGAAGACACAGGGAGAGGGTGACAGGCATACACCAACACAGGAGGGATTATGGCAAGAGAAGGACTTACTTGGATGACAGGTCAGCTGGCACAGCAAGGGGCGAAACCCGGGAGACAGCCACCTGGAGAGCTCGGTGCAACAGCGAGGAATGGGCGTTGGAGAGAAGACGTCCGCCGCCGCCGGGAAATCCACCTGTGCACAGGGGAGCAGACTGGAGAGAGAAGGTAAGGCTTCTTACCCAAATAATTGCGCTGAAGATAGTAGATGACTCACAACGGTGAGGAACGAAGTCTGACGGCTTCAGGCCGAGCCTCCGGGCGAGGCGGCTTTTCTCCTTCGCCGCTGATGAGGATCAGGTGTGTGAGCAGGTGGCGCCGCTGATGAACGGCGCGGCGTGACAATATGTAAAAATATGAGGCAAAAATATGGCGATGAAAGTGTCTTGCTGGTGCCTATCTGGTCTGAAATGGTTTTTCCAGATGGAGAATCATTTAGTCTTCATCAATTACATTATGTGAAAGAAAAGTTAGATGAGAAAAAGCAGGAAATAAATTAAAAATTAATTAAAATTAAATCACCCTTATTGTCATTCAACCGTGCAACCAATCATGTACAGCAGAACAAGATTGTGTTTTACCTATCTACAGTGTAAATCACACACACCCCAAGTGCAGAATCAGAGGGCCGCTGCCATGCAAGGCGCCGCCACAGAGTTCCCTCCTCCATTCCATTTTTATTGCTGAGCACCAAGCTGGATGGCAGGAAGTTCCACTTTTATATGGTCTTCGGCATGACCCGGCCGGGATTTGAACCCCTGCCTCCCGGGTGTGGGGCGGATGCTCTACCAACTGAGCCACCACTCCGGTAGATAAATAAGAATAAATAAGAATAAATGAAAGAATAAATAAAAGTAGTAAATAAGAATTATGATAAATAAAAGAGCTCCTTCCATCTAAATAAATTATGACATCATGTACATGAAAAGTAAATTAGTTTCATAGGACATTGTGTGAGAATGTGTTTGTATGAAAATGTGTGAGAACGTGTACACAAGATGTTATAAAAGTGAAAACAAAAGCCTATTTACTAACTATATAGTTGATATTTATTTTGCCATCAGTATCTGGTTTAAATCAATTAGAGGTGTGTGCTATTAAATCCTCTTGTGACCCCAAGCATTAGAGCAAAGTCAGAAGGAATTGAAATAAAAAAAAAAAAAAAAAAACTGAAACTAGGGCCCAATGGATGTATTTTTCTTTAAATGAATGTGTTTTCTTCTTTTGATTTTTTAAAATTTTTCTCTCCTCGACATTGTCATGGTTCGAGCGCCAATCTCGTCCACGCTCGAGCCATGCGTCATCTTCACCTACTTGTGGGTGGCAGTGGCTCAGGAGGTAGAGCAGGTCATCTAACAACCCGATGGTTGGCGGTTCGAATCCCGCTCTCCCCAGATATCCTGCCGTTGTGTCCCTGGGCAAGACACTTCACCCGCATTCCCTCCAGTGTCCATAACACTGGGTACAAATGTATAAAAAATGTTCGGTGGTGGCCGGAAAGGCCATTGGCGCAGATTGGCTGCCACGTTTCCATCAGCCTACCCCAGGGCAGCTGTGGCTGCAGAAGTAGCTTGCCACTACCATTGTCTGTCTGGAGCGAATGAATAATGTACGGTGGGGCAAAAAAGTATTTAGTCAGCCACCAATTGTGCAAGTTCTCCCACTTAAAGATGAGAGAGGTCTCCAATTTTCATCATAGGTATACCTCAACTATGACAGACAAAATGAGAAGAAAAAAAAATCCAGAAAATCACATTGTCTGATTTTTAAAGAATTTATTTGCAAATTATGGTGGAAAATAAGTATTTAGTCACTAACAAAAGTTCATCTCAATACTTTGTTATATACCCTTTGGTGGCAATGACATAGGTCAAATGTTTTCTGTAAGTCTTCACAAGGTTTTCACACACTGTTGCTGGTATTTTGGCCCATTCCTCCATGCAGATCTCCTCTAGAGCAGTGATGTTTTGGGGCTGTCGCTGGGCAACATGGACTTTCAACTCCCTCCAAAGATTTTCTATGGGGATGAGATCTGGAGACTGGCTAGGCCACTCCAGGACTTTGAAATGCTTCTTATGAAGCCACTCCTTCGTTGCCCGGGCGGTGTGTTTGGGATCATTGTCATGCTGAAAGACCCAGCCATGTTTCATCGCCAATGCCCTTGCCGATGGAAGGAGGTTTTCACTCAAAATCTCACGATACATGGCCCCATTCATTCTTTCCTTTACACGGATCAGTCGTCCTGGTCCCTTTGCAGAAAAACAGCCCCAAAGCATGATGTTTCCACCCCCATGCTTCACAGTAGGTATGGTGTTCTTTGGATGCAACTCAGCATTCTTTCTCTTCCAAACTCGACAAGTTGAGTTTTTACAATAAAGTTCTATTTTGGTTTCATCTGACCATATGACATTCTCCCAATCCTCTTCTGGATCATCCAAATGCTCTCTAGCAAACTTCAGACGGGCCTGGACATGTACTGGCTTAAGCAGGGGGACACGTCTGGCACTGCAGGATTTGAGTCCCTGGCGGCGTAGGGTGTTACTGATGGTAGCCTTTGTTATTTTGGTCCCAGCTCTCTGCAGGTCATTCACTAGGTCCCCCCGTGTGGTTCTGGGATTTTTGCTCACCGTTCTCGTGATTATTTTGACCCCACATGGCGAGATCTTGCGTGGAGCCCCAGATTGAGGGAGATTATCAGTGGTCTTGTATGTCTTCCATTTTCTAATAATTGCTCCCACAGTTGATTTCTTCACACCAAGCTGCTTACCTATTGCAGATTCAGTCTTCCCAGCCTGGTGCAGGTCTACAGTTTTGTTTCTGGTGTTCTTTGACAGCTCTTTGGTCTTGGCCATAGTGGAGTTTGGAGTCTGACTGTTTGAGGTTGTGGACAGGTGTCTTTTATACTGATAACGAGTTCAAACAGGTGCCATTAATACAGATAATGAGTGGAGGACAGAGAAGCCTCTTAAAGAAGTTGTTACAGGTCTGTGAGAGCCAGAAATCTTGCTTGTTTGTAGGTGACCAAATACTTATTTTCCACCATAATTTGCAAATAAATTCTTTAAAAATCAGACAATGTGATTTTCTGGATTTTTTTTTTTCTCATTTTGTCTCTCATAGTTGAGGTATACCTATGATGAAAATTGGAGACCTCTCTCATCTTTAAAGTGAGAGAACTTGCACAATTGGTGGCTGACTAAATACTTTTTTGCCCCACTGTACCTATTTGTAAAGTGTCTTTGAGTATATATGATAAAGCGCTATATAAAACCGATGCATTATTATTACTCTGACAGCAGTGTGTACCTTTTGGCTCCCCGAGCCTTTATTGTGACAGCGATCAGAGGGGCTTCCGGCTGTCAGGTCTGACAGCTGCACTACATTTCGTCTCATCAGCGGTCCTCCATTTAAGAGGGCAGATGGGGACGGAAAAACGCAGCAGTCTCGTCAAAGATTCTTCATGGTCTGGCACATCAAGCATCCCTTGGCTCAGACGTCAAAGAATTCTCCGTTGTCAGACGTGAACAAGTATCCCTCGGTTCGAACGCTGACCATCCCACTGCTATGATCGTAAGTGTGCTTCCTTATTGCCTTATGGTCGTCTGTATGTAGTGTAATACGTTTTAGCCCACCATGGCTCATTATTTTGTGTTTCTCTTGTTCGACATTAAACTGTGCAAACTCACCGGTGTCTTGTGGCATCTTATGGTGGCTTGCGAGGGCCACCGCATGACAGACATACCTTTGTGCCGATGCACTTCTAGGATGTAGAAATGCATATGGCCCCACATATCTAAGTAGAAAACATGTTTTATTTTATTTTGTTTTATTTTGTTTTATTTTAGGTTCAGTTTAGTTCATTGTGGTTCATAAAGCAAACATAATAATATAATTTATCAGGGTATATATTACAACTAAATTTACCCTTTTCATTGGACTTAATAATCTTATAATTCTACACATTTTTTTTTCAAGGAATCACATATTTTAATTGTATCAAGACGGTAACCTCACAGACGGACACCCAAAACACGGAAAAAGTGAAATTTTATTTAAGTCCTAGTTTTAATTTCCATGTGGATGATATATTCAACTTTATTTTTTTATATAGCGCCATTTCACAACAATAGTCATCTCATAGCACTTTCAACTGTAGGGGAACCCCCACAGTTGCAAAAAGAGCCCAGCAATCAGGCGATCCCCTGTGAGTAAGCACTTGGCAACGGTGGAGAGGAAAAACTCCCTTTTAACAGGAAGAAACCTCCAGCAGAACCGGGCTCAGGGAGGGGCAGTCATCTGCTGCGACTGGCTGGGGGATGAGGGGATAGAGAAGATGAAAAGAACAGACATGTAGAGAGCAAACAGCACGATGGGGACTCAATCTATGGGAGAGAACAAACACCAAACATGACCAGCAAAAAAAAAAAAAAAATTTCATTTAGAGTGAAGAAAGGAGTGAGGCCAAGTGCATTATTGGAGGTCCCCCGGCTGACTAAACCTATTAGCAGCATAACTAAGGGAGGGTTCAGAAACACATGATCCCTCTAATTGTAGGCTATATCAAAAAGGAAGGTTTTAACCCTATTCTTAAAAACAGAGATTGAGTCTGACTCCCGAATCCAGATTGGCAGCTGGTTCCACAGGAGAGGAGCAAGGCTCTACCTCCCATTGTATTTTTGAAGATTCTAGGTATTACAAGTAATCCTGCATTTTGGGAGCGTAGTGCTCTGTTAGGATAATACGGTAGTATCAGATCTTTTAAATAAAAAGGGGCCTGAATGTTTAGAGCTCTGTAAGTAAGAAGAAGGATTTTAAACTTAATTTTAAACTCTATGGGAAGCCAATGAAGGGAGGCCAGAACCAGAGAGATAAGATCTCTCTTTCTAGTACCTGTTAAAACTCTTGCTGCAGCATTTTGGATCAGCTGAAGACTTTTTAAAGATGTTTTAGGACAACCTGATAATAAAGAATTACAATAATCTAATCTAGAGCTAACAAAAGCATGGATCAGTTTCTCAGCATCACTCTGAGACAAGATGCTCCTAATTTTGGCAATATTACGCAAATGATAGAAGGCAGTCTTAGAAACAAATTTAATATGTGAATTGAAAGACAGATCTTGATCAAAAATAATTCCAAGGTTCCTCACAGAGCTATTAAGAGAGAGTAACCACATCCAAACTAAAAGTTTGATTTGGAAAGGTATTTCTAAGGTTTTTTGGGCCAACAAGAATGACTTCAGTCTTATCTGAATTTAATAGGAGGAAACTACAAGTCATCTAAGCTTTGATTTTCTTAAGAAAGGCTTCTAACTTGGCTAATTGATTACTATCATCTGGCGTCATTGACAGGTATAATTGTGTGTCATCTGCATAACAATGAAAATGTATACAGTGCTTTCTAATAATGTTGCCTAACGGAAGCATATACAGTGGGGTAAAAAAGTATTCAGTCAGCCACCAATTGTGCAAGTTCTCCCACTTATAAGATGAGAGAGGTCTCCAATTTTCATCATAGGTATACCTCAACTATGAGAGACAAAATGAGAAAAAAAAATCCAGAAAATCACATTGAAGGATTTTTAATGAATTAATTGGCAAATTCCTCGGTAAAATAAGTATTTGGTCATGGTGATTAAATGTTTGCAGAAGCACCATGTGACTTGAGCTCTTAATCCCCCGGAGGTATAAGAATGTGATGTGACATGATTCTGCCTCTTCTTTCTATTTGAGAATGTTGGATGATTGTGTTCTGCAATAAAGCCGAACCTGAGGAATAAACTCAGTCTCCTCATTGAACACAACTTCCACACTGGTGACCCACGACAAAGAATGAGCACAGAGAATTCTCCCGAGCGGAGCTCATCAGAGGCCAGCCTGATGGCTGCCTCCACACTCTGGCTGCCCGATTTCTGGCAGCACAGCCCGCGCTCCTGGTTTAGCGTGGTCGAGGCGCAGTTCAACCTCCGGAGAATCTCAAAGGATGAAATGAGGTTCTACCATGTGGTAGCGAAGCTGGACAGTCACACGGTCCAGAGGGTGGAAGACCTGGTTAACCACCCACCGGACACCGACAAGTACGGCGCATTGAAGGAGGGGCTGATCAGCCATTTCACCCCTCGGTGCAACAGCGAGCAGAGGGGCTCCTAGCGTTGACGGAGTCGGAGAACGACAGACCGGTGGACCTGATGGTGAAGATGCTGAGACTGAAAGACTCCGAGGATGGCGAATTTATTTTCGCCCACCTTTTCCTCCGGACTCTGCCGCCAGCAGTGAGAGTGACCCTGGCAGACTCACCTCGATTGGCCAAGCGGGACTACCATGGGCTCAGCAAGGAGGCGCAGCGACTCGTCGACGCCCACAAGCGGAGCGCGGTTTTGGCCGCGGCAGCTGAGCAGAGGACGGCGCCCGGAGATGGTTTGGAGCCAGTGGTGGCGGCGCCAGACAAACCGACTACAACGGCGACAGGCGTCAGGCGACGCGGCAGTCAGCACCAAGCGACACGGAGCGGACGATGCAGTCAGCACCAAGCGACACGGAGCAGACGATGCAGTCAGCACCAAGTGACACGGGCGACGTCCGGCGTTTCTACCACCGCCGTTTTGCGGAGAGGGCACACAGATGTCTCCCACCGTGCCGATTCAAGCGTCAGGGAAACGCCAAGACCGGGGGCCGGTAGCAGCTGCGTCCCTCGGAGAAGAAAACAAGCTGCTTTACCTGACAGCCTTTACCTGAAAGATGCACACTCGGGGAAACAATTCCTCGTGGACACGGGCTCCCAGCTGAGCTTCATCACGCCTACCTACGCGGAACGGCTGATGCCGTCTAAAGCTCCCTGGGTGTCAGTATCAGCAGCGAATGGCTCAGCGATCAAGACATTCGGTGAGAGGACCATGCTTCTGTCCTTACAGGGCCGTTCATTTGAGTGGACCTTTATTGTAGCGGCAGTCAGTTTTAACATGTTAGGGGCTGATTTTTTGTGCTCACATGGTTTATTGGTTGATCTTGCTAATAGACGTCTGGTTAATGCACTGTCTTTTCATTCTATCCCCTGCACAGCTCGGGTGGCCCCGCCGACTACACACGCCAACGTCACAGCTGCGGATGGTAAGTTTCATGCTCTGCTCACTCACTTTCCAGCACTCACAGTCCCAAAGTTTTCGGCGACAGTGGCCAAACACGGGGTGGAGCATTTTATCACCACCACTGGGCCGCCCGTTTTTGCAAAAGCCCGGCGCTTGGACTCAGCTAAACTGGCAATAGTGCGTGAGGAATTTGCCAACCTGGAAAAACTGGGCATAATTAGACGCTCGAACAGCCCTTGGGCTTCACTGTTACACATGGTCCCAAAGGCTGATGGCTCGTGGCGACCTTGTGGCGATTTCCGCAGGTTGAACAACGTCTCAGCACATGACCGCTACCCGATTCCGCACATCCAGGATTTTTCAGTTCATTTGGCGGGGGCGCGCATTTTTTCTAAAATAGACTTGGTGCACGGCTACCATCAAGTCCCCGTGCACGCGCAGGATATTCCCAAAACCGCGGTAATAACTCCGTTTGGGCTTTTTGAGTTTTTGCGCATGCCGTTTGGGTTAAAGGGCACCGCGCAAACTTTCCAACGCATGATGGATGCAGTTTAACGTGACCTGCCTTTCGTGTTCGTCTATTTAGACGACATATTGGTAGCCAGCATGTCCGAAGACGAACACGAAACCCACCTCACAGCGGTTTTTCGGAGACTGGCAGAGCACGGGTTGATAATTAACCCAGCGAAGTGCCAGTTCGGGGTGGCGCAAATCGATTTTTGGGGGCATCGCGTTTCGCCAGAAGGAGCGGTTCCCCTGCCTGAGAAAGTGCGCGCGATATCAGATTTTCCCTGACCTCAAACGATAAAAGCACTGCAGGAGTTTCTAGGAATGGTTAATTTTTACAACCGGTTCCTTCCAAGCGCAGCGCGGCTCATGCAGCCACTGTACACGGCACTAAAACAACAAAAACCCACGAATAAGGTCGAATGGTCTCCGGAGCGGGAGCGCACTTTCTCCCAGGTCAAATCAGCCCTTGCAAGCGCCGTATTGTTAGCACACCCGGTTCCAAAAGCCCGTTTGGCGCTCACCACCGACGCTTCTGATCTAGCGGTGGGGGCAGTCATTGAACAGTGTGTGGCAGGGACCTGGCAGCCGCTCGCTTTCTTTAGCAAATCCTTGCGCGATAACGAGCGTAAATACAGCGCGTTTGACAGGGAGCTTTTAGCCCTACACTTGGCCATCCGCCATTTCCAGTTCTGGCTGGAAGGGCGTTGTTTCACCGCTTTCGTGGACCACAAACCGTTAACGTTTGCGATGGCCAAGATCTCAGAACCTTGGTCAGGCCGACAGCAAAGACAGCTAGCCGCAATATCGGAGTTCACCACCGATATCCAGCATGTCGCAGGTAAACACAATGTAGTGGCAGACTGTCTCTCACGTGCTGTGGCAACGCCAGGCCACGTGGGGGCAGACTCGGTGGCTGTGGGCCAGGGCAGTGACGCGGGAGCGCGTGCAGCCCCGGTCCACGTAGGTTTGGATTATGCAGACATGGCTGCAGAGCAGGTTGGTGACGCGGATGTGCACGCGCTCCAGTCTGGACCAACAGGGTTAAGGCTGGAGCACAGGGTGCAGCAAATAGGTATGCCCCCCTTAATATGCGATGTCTCCACGGGGCGGCCTCGTCCCGTGGTTCCAGCTGTGTGGCGCCGCCGCGTTTTTGACTTGGTCCATTCGCTGGCACACCCGGGGGTGCGCACATCAATCAAGATGGTGGGGGAGAAATTTGTCTGGCCGGGGTTGCGCAAACAGGTCAAGGAATGGGCAGCAGCTTGTGTAGCGTGCCAGAGGGCTAAGATACACAAGCACACGAGGGCCCCTTTGGAGCCTTTTCACATCCCGGCTAAACGTTTCGATCATGTGCTTGTTGATCTGGTGGGCCCTTGTCTCAAGGGCACACACACCTTTTGACGATGGTGGACTGCACCACGCGTTGGCCGGAAGCGGTACCTCTGGCGTCAACAACGGCGGAAGAGGTTGCACGCGTGTTTTTAACAACTTGGGTCGCGCGTTTTGGAGTTCCGTCGGACATAACGTCCGATAGAGGCCCTCAATTTGTTTCCGAACTGTGGTCGTCTATGGCCCGCAGCTTAGGAGTGAAGGTACACCGCACTACCGCGTATAACCCACAGGCCAACGGTTTATGTGAACGCTTTCATTGGTCATTGAAAGCAGCCCTCAGAGCATCGCTCACGGATACAAATTGGGTGGACAAACTGCCATGGGTTTTATTAGGGTTGCGTTCTGCACCTAAGGAGGATTTGCAGGCCTCCCCAGCGGAGTTAGTTTTCGCACAACCTCTCCGTTTGCCGGGGAAACTTCTTCCGGAAAATCCTGCACCAAATTGTCCCCCCGCTCAGCTGTTGCAGAGCGGCACAGGATCAAACACGTTGCCTGGCCCAGTGCATCACAGCTTTCCACGCGTTTTTGTGCCAGAGGCTTTAAAAAACGCAGAGTTTGTTTTGGTTAGACATGATGTACAACACCCAGGGCTGCGTCCACCTTACGATGGACCGTTCAGGGTGCTGGAAAAAAATGTGAAGCATTTCTTGCTAGATTTGGGGGGCAGAAGGGAGCTAATTTGCATAAACAGACTCAAGCCCGCTTTTGTTCTGGCTGATGAACACGTGCAGTTGGCGAAAGCCCCCCGCCGTGGCAGGCCACCGAGAAGGCATTCTCCAGAGCTCCCACAGAGATGTGCTAACAAATCTAATCCCCAGGTGCGAGGAGGCGCTGCAGACGCAGCGAAGCCGGCTTACAGCAGATTCAGCAGGAAGTTAAGACCTAAGAGATTGGGGGATTGATTGTTGGTTATGTGGTAATGTCTTTTATGTTATGCATTTACGAGTATGTTTGTCCCATGCAGACGTTTGGGGGGGGGGTCATGTGGCACATATGTTTGGTTCATATTCCCCACAAGAGTGTGGTACATATGTCTGGTTCATATCTCCCACAAATGTATGGCTTATGTGGATTGGGGCTTCACGTCTGGAGGAACAAAGAGTCTGGATCGACGGGGGCCGACAGGAGATGTCGAGGAGGTGTGAAGTCGGACCCTTGTCTCAGAGAGGAGGCCCTGGGGGGATCCCCGGAACATCGGAGAATAAGAGACAATGGTGAATCTTCAGAGACTTGCATTGTGATTAAATGTTTGCAGAAGCACCATGTGACTTGAGCTCTTAATCCCCCGGAGGTATAAGAATGTGATGTGACATGATTCTGCCTCTTCTTTCTATTTGAGAATGTTGGATGATTGTGTTCTGCAATAAAGCCGAACCTGAGGAATAAACTCAGTCTCATCATTGAACACAACTTCCACACTATGATGGATTCTAAACCCAGATTGAAACTCTTCAAGTAAACCATTTCCCTGCAGGTGGTCAAATAATTGCGTAGCAACAACTCTTTCTAAGATTTTTGAAATGAAAGGGAGATTAGAGATTGGTCTATAGTTAACTAAAGCTCCTGGATCCAGTGATGGCTTTTTGAGTAAGGGTTTAATTACAGCCGTTTTAAAAGGCTGCGGTACATGGCGTAAAGTTAATGAAGAATTGATTATATGAAGAATAAAGCTACCAATAAGTGGGAAGACTTCTTTAAATAACCTGGTAGGAATAGGGTCTAAAGGACAAGTTGAAGGCTTGGATGAGGGAACTATTTTGTCTAACTCTAAAAGGTCAATTGGAGTAAACTCATTAAGACAGGTATCAGTTGAAGGAGCTGTAGTAGTTACTGTATTTAAGTTAATGGTGGGAAGAATCTGATTGATTTTATTTCTGATGGATGAAATTTTATTATTGAAAAGTTCATAAAGTCCTGACTAATAAGCTCTAAGGGAATGCTAGGATTGACAGAGTCCTGACTCTTTGTCAACCTGGTTACAGTGCTGAAAAGAAACCTGGGATCATTCTTGTTCTCTTCTATTAATGCAGAATAATAACTCGTTCTAGCTTTTCTAAGAGATTTTTTATAAATTAAAAGATGATTTCTCCAAGCTAAATAGATTTCATCTAAATTAGTGGAGCGCCATTTTCTTTCTAATTGACGAGTCTTCTGTTTTAAGCTACGAGTTTCTGTGTTGAACCAAGGAGTTAGAAATCTCTGATTGGACTTTTTCTTTTTTAAGGGGGCCACCAAGTCTAGAGTCTGATGCAAAGAAGCTGTAACACTATCCACCATGCTATCAATTACAGAAGGAGCAAGCTGTCTATAGCTTATTTCCGTTGTGTTGACACATGGCATAGAGGAAACAATCTGCATAAATCTGGTAACAGCATCATCTGAGAGGCATCTGCTGTAGTAATATTTTTCCTTAGGAGCCAAATAGTCAGAAATAGTAAAATCAAAGGTTAACAGACAATGGTCTGACAGTACAGGGTTATGAGGAGACACTACCAGATTTTCTATTTCTATGCCATATGTCAGAACAAGGTCCAACGTATGGTGGAGATAATGAGTAGAATTTCCTACTTTCTGAGAAAACCCAATCAAGTCTAATATTGAATTAAATGCCACATTAAGGCAGTCACTATCTACATCTACCTCTACATGTATATTAAAGTCCCCTACTATAATTATTCTATCTGATTTCAGCACTAAATCAGCTAAGAAATCAGCAAATTTGGATAAAAATTCTGAGTAGGTTGATGGAGGATGATAAACTATGGCAAATAAAATTGGGTTTAGCCTAAAATTGCTTAAGTGCCCAATACTGAGGACCAGGCCCTCAAAGGAATTATAACATGTTTTTTGCTTTACATTAACTAGTAATTTGGAATGGTAAATTGTTGCTACTCCTCCACGACCAGAACTTCTGGGATTTTGACAGTTTAAATAACCAGAGGGAGTTGATTCATTTAAACCATATATTAATCAATCTGATGATTAATTAACAGATCATGGACTAACAGAGACTTGGGAGTTAGAGACCTAATATTTAATAAACCACATTTAATTTTTAAATTATGAGGAGGAACAGAGGCCGAATCATTCAATTTAGAGGCTTCATATTTAATTTGAGTTTTACCAACTTTTTGCTTAATCACTTAAGCTAAGCTAAGATAAGATAAGATAAGATAAGCCTTTATTAGTCCCACAATGGGGAAATTCCAGGATTGCAACAGCACAGGGATAGCAACACTCAGAGCAACAATCAGAAGGCAAGAAAAGAAAAAGCAAGAGCAGCTAAAATACATATGTACATATTACTATAAATATACATATATATATATATATATATATATATATATATACACAGACACACAGTGCAGAGCATTGTAGCTGGATGGAATAAATATATGAGTATATAAACACACAGTGCGGAGCATTGTAGCTAGATGGAATAAATATGTAGATATATAAACACCCATAGTACGGAGCATTGCAGCTAGGTGGAATAAATATGTAAATATATAAACACACACAGTGCGGAGCATTGTAGCTAGATGGAATAATATGTAGATATATAAACACACAGTGCGGAGCATTGTAGCTAGATGGAATAAATATATAGATATATAAATATAAACACACCCAGTGCGGAGCATTGTAGCTAGATGGAATAAATATGTAAATATATAAACACACACAGTGCAGAGCATTGTTGCTAGATGGGATGAAACAGCACAACCGTCTACTTAGTTATCCTACATGGTATGATTATGTGCCCATACATATTCTCACCCTCCATAGCGACCGGTATTTTCCTAGTTGTATGCCGGAGGGGACAATTGTGTAAGTCTATTGCATCTTTTGCATTCAAAAACTATTAGGTTGTTACGTCTTTTTGCTATCTCTGCGAGCAGCCCTGCTTAGGTTGTACAGTCTGACAGCCGTTGGTAGGAAGGACCTGCGAAACCTCTCGGTTGTGCACCTGGGATGATGTAGTCTGCTGCTAAATGAGCTCCTCAGTGCATTCAGTATGTCCTGCATAGGGTGGAACTCGGACTCCAGCAGAGATGACAGTTTAGCCACCGTCCTTCTCTCTCCTATCTCATCCACCGGGTCAAGGCGCTGCCCCAGGACAGAGCTAGCTTTCTTGATCAGTTTGTTCAGTCTCTTCCTATCGGCTGCGGAAATGCCACTGCCCCAGCAGACCACTCCAAAAGTGATGGCTGATGCCACCACCGTGTCATAGAATGTCTTCAGCAGCGCCCCTTGTACACCAAAAGACCTGAGTCTCCTCAGTAGGAACAGCCTGTGCTGTCCCTTCTTGTAGAGTGCGTCAGTATTGTGTGACCAGTCTAGTTTATTGTTCAGATGAACACCCAAGTGCTTGTAGGATGTCACCATCTCAATGTCTGTTCCCTGTATATTTACTGGTGCTGTGAGGGGTTGTCCATGCCTGCGGCAGTCCACCACCAGCTCTTTAGTTTTCCTCGCGTTGATCTGGCGGCAGTTCCGATGGCACCAGTCCACGAAGTCCTGGATAAGCCCTCTGTACTCAGCTTCATCTCCATTGGAGATGAGGCCAACGATCGCAGAGTCATCAGAGAACTTCTGTAGATGGCAGTGTGTTGTGTTGTGTGAGAAGTCCGCAGTATAAAGAGTGAACAGGAATGTCACGCCGCGCCGCTCATCAGCGGCGCCACCTGCTCGCACACCTGTCAACCATCAGCGGTGGGGAATATAAGCCGCCTCGCCCTGAGTTTCGGCCTGAAGCCGTTAGACTTCATCTCCCTTCCATGGGAAGCAACTACTCTTTCTTCAGCACCACGCTAAGCGGTAAGATCACTTACCTCACCTCTTCCAGTCTGCTCCCCTGTGCACAGGTGGATTCCTCGGCGGCGGACAACTCCGTCCCTCGTCCTTCCTCGCTGCTGCACCGAGTCCTGCAGGTGGCTGTCTCCCGGGGTCCCGTCCTTGATGTGCCAGTCATCGGTCCCATACAAGTAAGCTTCTCTCCCTCGCCTATTCTCCTCCTGTGTTGGTGTGTGCCCGTCACCCTGTGTCTGTTCTTTCCCATAGGGTTGCCGGCTGAACGGTCTCCTGCCTCTGTGCCCGAAGCAGACGCCACCACCAATACATTTACATTCCGCTGACACACACCCATACACCCCTGTTGTTAATAAACAGTTTGAACTACTCTGAGCCTGTGTGTGTGCGTCTCCTGAGCCGAACGTTATGTCAGTACGGCTTCAGCAGAGCGGCTCGGCAGACGGCGGGCTCGCACACCGGTTTACCATCCTCGAGGCTCGAGTGGATCAGGTTGTTTATCAGCAACAGGTGATCCTAAAAAAATTAGTAAATTTAACTAACCGATTGAACCGCCTGGACCCCCAACAGCCGTTCCCCCCGGCTCGCCAGGGTGGCGCGGCTCCTGCTGTTCCAGCGGCCGTCCAGCTGGCTCCAGTGGCACCGGTTCGGCTCACACCGATTCTGACCCCCGCCCGCTTTAGCGGTAAGCTCGGTGGAGCGCGGGGGTTCATTATGCAATGTGAGTCCGTGTTCCACCGTGTGCCCGGAGATTTTCCCTCGGATCACAGCCGAATTGGTTACATAGGGAATCTTCTGGAGGGGCGTGCGTTAACTTGGACCTACGCCGTAATGACAAGGCCCAGTTATGCCACCCTCACCTATGACCAATTCGTGAGGCGCTTTCTGGAGGTCTTTGACCATTCTCAAACCGAGACGGTCCAGACCGATCGGCTTCTCGCGCTCCAGCAGGGAAGCCGGTCGGCAGCGGACTACGCGGTCGACTTCCGGGTAGCGGCGGAGGAATTGGGCTGGGAGGAACGCTCCCTCTGTGGCCTGTTCCTCCGCAGCCTCAATGATGATCTGAGGGATGAACTGGTTGGACGGGATATCCCTGAAACGCTAGCAGAGCTAACTTCTTTAGCCATCAGCTTAGACAACAGGCTGCACGAGCGCTCCTCAGGACGGAAGTCGTCTACTTCGCGCCCTCGGGGAGTCTCGCTGCGCCTGCCCCAAGCTCGCCCCCTGGCGGCGCCGCCACCATCGTGCCCCGAGGAGTCGGAGCTGATGGTGACGGGCTGGACAAAGCTCTCTCCGGCAGAGAGACAACGCCGCCGTGAGTTGAATCTCTGCATGTATTGCGGAGACAGTCAACACACGGTGGAGCTTTGTCCACAAAAAGCCAAACGGCGGGGTCCACGAGTCACTGTAGGGGGCCTCGCGGACGTCAATCGGTTAGGTCCACTCACTCAATTAAAGCTGCCCATCCGTTTCTGCCACAACCCCACTGGGCATCTCACCCACGCACTGGTGGATTCGGGTGCAGAAGGCAGCTTCATTTCACAGAGCCTGGCAACCCGTTTGGGCATCCGCTGTCAGGCACTGAAAAATCCCATTTCCCTTGTCAACCTCTCCCGTGCCTCCCTTGGGAGAGTGTCACACCAAACCATCCCCGTTCCGGTCATCATCTCGGGAAACCACCGGGAGGAGATGACCTTCTATGTCCTCCCCAACTCTGTGTCGCCCGTCATCCTGGGGTATCCCTGGCTTCGCCTTCACAACCCGGTCCTGGATTGGAAATCAGCTGGGATATCGGCATGGAGTACATTCTGCATGGGCACCTGCCTTCAGTCCGCTGCCTGCTCTCCGTCCGCTCCTCCCCCTGCGACGGACGCTGCACCCCCGGACCTGTCTCTAGTGCCTCCGGAATTTCACGACCTGGGTATGGTGTTCAGCAAGACGAAAGCTATGTCTCTCCCCCCTCATCGGCCCTATGACTGTGCCATCAACCTCCGCCAGGGGGCTCCCTTACCTTCTGGTCGGCTCTATAGCCTGTCAGCGCCAGAGAAGGAGACGATGAACGCCTACCTGAAAGAGTCATTAAGTGCTGGGATAATCCGCCCATCATCGTCACCCGTGGGGGCAGGGTTCTTCTTCGTGGGAAAAAAGGATGGGTCCCTCCGCCCTTGTATTGACTACCGGGCCCTCAACGATATCACGGAGAAGGACCGTTACACCCTGCCCCTCATGGACACTGCCTTCCACTCCCTCCAGGGGGCGACCTGGTTCACCAAGCTGGATCTACGCAGCACTTACCACCTCGTCCGGATCCGGGAGGGAGATGAGTGGAAAACAGCCTTCCGTACCCCGAACGGCCACTTTGAATACCTGGTAATGCCGTTCGGGTTGACCAACGCTCCTGCCGTCTTTCAGCGCCTCATAAATGACGTCCTCCGGGACTTCATCGGCCTTTTCGTGTTCGTCTACCTGGACGATATTCTCATCTTCTCCAAGTCCAGGGACGAGCACCAGGTCCATGTGAGGCGGGTCCTCCAAAGGCTGCTGGAGAATCGTCTGTACGTGAAGGCAGAAAAATGTGAATTTTACGCCAGGACTACGTCCTTCCTGGGGTTCATCATTGCCCACGACAAGGTGCTCCCAGATCCAGAGAAGGTGAAGGCGGTGGTGGAATGGCCTACACCTGCATCCCGGAAGCAGGTGCAACAGTTTGTTGGCTTCGCCAATTTCTACCGCCGCTTTGTCCCCAACTTCAGCTCCATCGTGGGACCACTGACCCGCCTCACGTCCCCGAAGGTCCCGTTCCGGTGGACCGAAGCGGTCGCTGCCGCCTTTAAGGCGCTGAAGGCGGAGTTCTCCTCCTCCCGGGTCCTTCGCCAGGTCGACCCCGCGCTGCAGTGCATCGTAGAGGTAGACGCCTCGGACACGGGAGTGGGGGCAGTGCTGTCCCAGCGATCGCCGGACGATGGCGCCAAATGGCCCTGCGCCTTCTTCTCCCGGCGCTTGTCCCCGGCGGAGAGGAACTACAATGTGGGGGACAGAGAGCTCTTGGCCATCAAACTAGCCCTGCAGGAGTGGTGCCACTGGCTAGAGGGGGCGAACCTGCCGTTCGTGGTCCTCACGGACCACAAGAACTTAGAATATTTACGATCTGCAAAGCGCCTGAACGCCCGCCAGGCGCGTTGGTCACTGTTCTTCGCCAGGTTCCAATTTTCAATCACCTTCAGGCCTGGCTCTAAGAACGGCCTGCCTGACGCCCTCTCTAGGCAGTTCACTCCCGTGGAGTCGGAGGAGACGCCCCACTCCATCCTGCCCAGGTCGTGCGTCGTGGGAGCCATCTCGTGGGACATCGAGAGCAAGATCCGGAAGGCACAGGAGGTGGAACCTGACCTTGGCGGCGGACCAGAGGGGAGGCTGTTCGTGCCATCCGTGGTCCGAGGAGAGGTCATCCACTGGCTACACACCTCCAAGCTCACCTGTCACCCTGGCACCTCCCGGATGATAGACCTCCTCCAACGGTCCTTTTGGTGGCCGGGCCTGCGGAGGGATGCAGCCCGCTACGCCTGGGCTTGCCCAATCTGGGCCACCTGCAAGTCGGGAAATGCCCCTCCAGCGGGTCTGCTCCAGCCCCTGCCCGTCCCTGGCAGGCCCTGGTCGCACATCGCGTTGGATTTCGTCACCGGACTCCCCGTCTCCAACTCCTATGACACCATCCTGACCATCGTGGACCGCTTCTCCAAGGCCGTGCACTTCGTCCCCCTGCGAGGCCTCCCTACTGCCCTGGAGACAGCGGACCTCCTCGTCCAACACGTGGTCAGGCTGCACGGGATTCTGGTGGACGTGGTCTCGGACCGGGGCCCCCAATTTTCATCTGAGGTTTGGAGGTCATTCTGCAACGCCATCGGAGCCAAGGTGAGCCTCTCCTCCGGCCATCACCCCCAATCCAATGGGCAGTGTGAGCGGACCAACCAGGAGCTGGAGGCTGCGCTCCGCTGTGTGACCAGATCCAAACCCACGTCCTGGAGCAACCATCTTGCCTGGGTTGAATATGCCCACAATACCGCCCGCTCTTCTGCTACAGGGATGTCTCCCTTCAAAGTGTCCCTGGGTTACGACCCCCCGCTGTTCCCGGAGCAGGAGAGTGAGGTAACTGTCCCCTCAGTTAGGGCACATCTCAGGCAGTTCCTCTCCACCTGGACTGCCGCGCGCAATGCGCTCTTACGCACAGCGGAGCGCAACAGGATTGTGGCGGACCGGCGTAGAAGACCTGCCCCGGCGTACAGAGTTGGGCAACACGTCTACGTTTCCACCCAGGACGTCACTTTAAAAGGCGAGAGGAGAAAGCTGGCACAGCGTTTTATGGGTCCCTATCCCATCACCCGGATCATCAACCCGGTGGCTGTGCGCGTGGCTATTCCCCCCTCCCTCCGCATCCATCCCACCTTCCACGTGTCAAAGGTGAAGTTGGCAGTCTCCGACCCCCTTTGCCCCCCTCCTGCAGCGCAACCCGCACCCCGGATGATTGGTGGCCATCCGGCCTGGTCCGTCTCCTCCATCCTGGACTCTCGGCGCCGGGGTCGTGGGTTGCAATACTTGGTGGACTGGGAGGGCTATGGGCCCGAGCATTGACAGTGGGTGCCCCCGTCATTCGTGTTGGACCCATCGCTCATCGCTGACTTCCACCGAGCGCACCCAGACAAGCCATCGCCAGGAGGCGCTGCTAGAGGGGGGAGTACTGTCACGCCGCGCCGCTCATCAGCGGCGCCACCTGCTCGCACACCTGTCAACCATCAGTGGCGGGGAATATAAGCCGCCTCGCCCTGAGTTTCGGCCTGAAGCCGTTAGACTTCATCTCCCTTCCATGGGAAGCAACTACTCTTTCTTCAGCACCACGCTAAGCGGTAAGAAGATCACTTACCTCACCTCTTCCAGTCTGCTCCCCTGTGCACAGGTGGATTCCTCGGTGGCGGACAACTCCGTCCCTCGTCCCTCCTCGCTGCTGCACCGAGTCCTGCAGGTGGCTGTCTCCCGGGGTCCCGTCCTTGATGTGCCAGTCATCGGTCCCATACAAGTAAGCTTCTCTCCCTCGCCTATTCTCCTCCTGTGTTGGTGTGTGCCCGTCACCCTGTGTCTGTTCTTTCCCATAGGGTTGCCGGCTGAACGATCTCCTGCCTCTGTGCCCGAAGCAGACGCCACCACCAATACATTTACATTCCGCTGACACACACCCATACACCCCTGTTGTTAATAAACAGTTTGAACTACTCTGAGCTTGTGTGTGTGCGTCTCCTGAGCCGAACGTTATGTCAAGGAAGGGAGCCAACACTGTTCCCTGGGGGGCCCCCGTGCTACCGATGATCGTGTCGGACACACAGTCCCGGGTTCTCACAAATAGAGGCCGGTTTGTGAGGTAGTCCAGGATCCATGATGACAGGTGCTGGTCCACCCTTGCGCGCAGCAGCTTGTCCTTCAGGATCATCGGTTGGATGGTGTTGAAAGCACTTGAGAAGTCAAAGAACATGATCCTTACCACATTCCCGGGCTTCTCCAGGTGGGACAGAGAACGGTGAAGGAGGAAGATCACCACATCCTCCACCCCAATGCCATGCTGGTAGGCGAACTGGAGTGGATCCATCGCTGGTTCCACCAGGGGGCGGAGGTGAGCAAGGAGCAGTCTCTCCAGGGTCTTCATCAAGCGGGACGTCAAGGCCACCAGTCTGTAGCTGTTCAGGTCTTTGGGGTCGGAAGTTTTTGGTACAGGTACCACACAAGATGTTTTCCACAGCTGTGGTACCCTCCCCAGCTTCAGGCTCAGGTTGAAGATGTACACCACAATCCCACACAGCTGGTCTGCATAGGACTTGAGGAGCTTTGCGCTGATGCCGTCCAGTCCCGTCGCCTTCCTCGCCTTGATCTTCCTCAGCTCCGTCCTCACCTGGGTCTTGGTCAGGGTCAGGATGGGGGGCTGTGTGTTGGGAGTGGGGGGGGTGTTGGTGGAGTGGGGAGTGGGCAGCAGGACTTGATGTCTTTAGAGGCAGCAGTGGTTGTTGTGCAGTCAGGGGGGAGGGCGGTTGGTCAAACCTATTGAAAAACAGATTCAGATTGTTCGCCCACTCCCTGCCCCCCGTGGCCTGGGGGGAGGTATTCTGGAGCTCAGAGATGGTTTTGAGGTTTCTCCAGACCCCGCTGATGTCGCTCTGTTGCAGCTTGTCCTCCATCTTCTTCCTGAAGCTGTCCTTGCCTTCTCTGATCTTTCTCCTCAGCTCCTTCTGTACGGACTTCAGCATCTCCCTGTTCCCCGAACTGAAGATCCTCTTCTTCTCTCTCAGAAGTGTTTTTATCTCAGGGTTGATCCAGGGTTTGTTGCTTGAGCAAAACCGTATGGTCTTGGTGGGAACGGATTTGTCCACACAGAAGCTGAGGTAGCCCATGAAGGTGTGAGTGAGGCCATCGATGTCCTCACCATGTGGGTCGCAGAGCTGTTTCCAGGCGGTGGTGTCAGAACAGCCCTTTAGAGTGTCCATTGCCTCCTCAGACCATAACTTCACTGTGCGCATGGCCGGAGGTTGTCTGTGCACTAGGGGTTTGTACACCGGCCGGAGATGAACCAAGTTGTGATCCGATCTCCCGAGTGGGGGGAGTTGTGATGAGGTGTACGCCTCCTTAGTGTTTGCGTAGAATAAGTCCAGTGTTTTATTGTCTCTAGTGTGGCATGTGACATACTGGGTAAACGTGGGTAGAATGAGAGATAGTGAAACATGGTTGAAATCGCCTGAGATGAGGAGAAGAGCATCTGGGTGTTCTGTCTGCAGCCTGCTGGTTACTGAATGGATGACGTCACGCGCTGTCCCAGCGTTCGCAGTCGGATTTGCATAAACAACAATGCAGATCACGTGCGAGTATTCTCTCGGGAGATATGTAGGCCGCTGCTAACAGCTAGCAACTCAATGTCTTTGCTGCAGTGTCGTTGTTTAACAGTGATATGTCCCGGTCTGCACCAGTTGTTGTTAACATACATTATCACTCCACCGCCCCTTGCTTTGCCACTGTCTGGTGTTCGGTCTGCCGTATCATGTGGAAACCCTCCAGCTCAATGTTAGCATCTGCTGCTAGTTCAGTTAGCCACGTCTCAGAAAACAAAAGGAGAGAGCATTCCCGGTATATGCTATCGTAGCGGGAGATAGCCGCTAGCTCATCTACCTTTCCCAGTAACGACCGTACATTCCCCATGACAATAGATGGAAGCGAGGGTCTGTACCTTATATTTTTTGTCCTCCGCCTTACTCCAGCCCGGCAGCCGCGGCGTTTTCGCCTCAGTTCTCTTGGTATTTTGAGTTTTTCCGTTAGCACCAGGTGGCGGTTGAGTGCTAGCAGCTCTTCCCTGCTGTATCGTCTCCTGCTATAAACAGTGGCTCCGTCCACCGGCTCAGGAGACATTTGGGACAATCTGTGTGTCCATGATATAAATGGAGTGAAAAAAAAACGGATCAAAAAGAGAGAGGGAGGGAAAAAAAGACTCAGAATTGAGCCGCTGTTGCAAAGGGCGGCCAACTCGTGTGGCGCCGGATCAAAAAAAAAAAACGAAAAAACTTTGGGATGCTTATATATTATATTTGTATTTGCTTTGGAGGGCGCAGACAATGATTTTCTGATGGGGAAGACAGGGGCTAAGTTGAGGGGTGGCGGATGAAGAGGAGCTGCAGAGTGTCACGCCGCGCCGCTCATCAGTGGCGCCACCTGCTCGCACACCCGTTCTTCATCAGCGGCGAGGGATATAAGCCGCCTCGCCCTAAGCTTTGGCCTGAAGCCGTCAGACTTCATCCCCCCTTCAACGAGAAGCAACCAACTCTTCAGCACGACGCTGTGTGGTAAGAAATTCTTACCTCATCCTTTCCAGTCTGCTCCCCTGTGCACAGGTGGATTCCTCGGCGGCGGACAACCCCGTTCCCTCGTCGTTCCTCACTGCTGCACCGAGCCCTGCAGGTGGCTGTCTCCCGGGTTCCGTCCTTGTTGTGCCAGTCATCTGTCCCTAGCAAGTAAGCTTCTCCCTCGCCTGTTCTCCTCCTGTGTTGGTGTGTGCCTGTCACCCTGTGTCTCTGTGTTCTCTCCCATAGGGTTGCCGGCTGTACGGTCTCCTGCCTCTGTGCCTGAAGCAGACGCCGCCACCAACATATTAACATTCCGCAGACACACATTCATTCACCCTTGTTGCCAATAAACTATTTGAACTACTCTGAGCCTGTGTGTGTGCGTCTCCTGAGCCGAACGTTATGTCAGTACGGCTTCAGCAGAGCGGCTCGGCAGACGGCGGGCTCGCACACCGGTTTTCCACTCTCGAGGCTCGAGTGGATCAATTAGTCTATCAGCAACAGGTGATTTTCAATCAATTATTAAATTTGACTAACTGGTTGGGCCGCTTGGACCCCCAGCAGGCGTTCCCCCCGGCTCGTCAGGGTGGCGCGGCTCCTGCTGCTCCAGTGGCCGTCCAACAGGCTCCGAGTGCACCGGTTTGGCTCACACCCATTCCAACCCCCGCCCGCTTTAGCGGTAAGCTCGGCGGAGCGCGGGGGTTTATTATGCAGTGTGAGTCCGTTTTCCACCGTGTGCCCGGAGACTTTCCCTCAGATCATAGCCGAATTGGTTATATCGGGAATCTCCTGGAGGGGCGAGCTTTAACATGGACCTACGCCATAATGGCGAGGCTCAGTTATGCCGCCCTCACATATGACCAATTCGTGAGGCGCTTCCTGGAGGTCTTTGACCATACTCCAACCGACACGGTCCAGGTCGATCGGCTTCTCGCCCTCCAGCAGGGAAGCCGGTTGGCAGCGGACTACGCAGTCGACTATTGGCTATTCCCCCCTCCCTCCACATCCATCCCACCTTCCACGTGTCTAAGGTGAAGCTGGCAGTCACCGACCCCCTTTGCCCTCCTCCTGCTGCGCAACCCGCGCCCCGGATGATTGGTGGCCATCCGGCCTGGTCCGTCGCCTCCATCCTGGACTCCCGGTGCCGGGGTCGTGGGTTGCAGTACTTGGTGGACTGGGAGGGCTATGGGCCCGAGCATCGACAGTAGGTACCCTCGTCGTTCGTGTTGGACCCATCGCTCATCGCGGACTTCCACCCAGCGCACCCAGAGAAGCCATCGCCAGGAGGCACTGCTAGAGGGGGGAGTACTGTCACGCCGCGCCGCTCATCAGCGGCGCCACCTGCTCGCACACCTGTTCTTCATCAGCGGCGAGGGATATAAGCCGCCTCGCCCTGAGCTTCGGCCTGAAGCCATCAGACTTCATCCCCCCTTCAACGAGAAGCAACCAACTCTTCAGCATGACGCTGTGTGGTAAGAAATCCTTACCTCATCCTTTCCAGTCTGCTCCTCTGTGCACAGGTGGATTCCTCGGCGGCGGACAACCCCGTTCCCTCGTCGTTCCTCGCTGCTGCACCGAGCCCTGCAGGTGGCTGTCTCCCGGGTTCCGTCCTTGTTGTGCCAGTCATCTGTCCCTAGCAAGTAAGCTTCTCCCTCGCCTATTCTCCTCCTGTGTTGGTGTGTGCCCGTCACCCTGTGTCTCTGTGTTCTCTCCCATAGGGTTGCCGGCTGTACGGTCTCCTGCCTCTGTGCCTGAAGCAGATGCCGCCACCAACACATTAACATTCCGCAGACACACATTCATTCACCCCTGTTGCCAATAAACTATTTGAACTACTCTGAGCCTGTGTGTGTGCGTCTCCTGAGCCGAACGTTATGTCACAGAGAGGCGTGTAAGACTGCAACTCTGCTTCCTGGTCCCAACTCTGAGTTGTCAAGATTTTGGAAATTTGGATAAAAAAAGATGCCAGATTGTTAGATAAATGAGACGCACCATCCAAAGTGGGATGGACGCTGTCTCATCTCAAAAGACCAGGTTTTCCCCAAAATGAGCTCCAATTGTCAATGTAGCCCACGTTGTTTGCAGGACACCACACAGACAGCCAGCGGTTGAAGGATGACGAGCGGCTAAACATGTCATCACTGGTCAGATTGGGGAGGGGTCCAGAGAATACTACAGAGTCCGACATTGTGTTGGCGAAGTCACACACCGATTCTACATTAAGTTTCGTGACTTCCGACTGCCAGAGACGGATGTCATTAATGCCGGCGAGGATAACAATTGTGGAGTATTTACAGTTACTTTTAGCCAGCACTTTCAAATTTGACTTGATGTCGCCTGCTTTGGCCCCAGGAATGCATTTGACTATGGCCGCTGGAGTCTCTAGGTTCACGTTTCTGACTACAGAGTCGCCAATGATCAGAGTTTTTTCCTCAGCGGGTGTGTCGCTGAGCAGGGAAAAATGGTTAGAAACGTGAACAGGTTGGTGGTGTACCGGGGCTTTGCGACTAGGCTTCTCACCCTCACCCACCCAGTCTCCTCGCTGCTGAGGAGAGCCGGAGGATCGCTAACAGGGCCTATGCTAGCTAGCTCCGCTGCAGCTAGGGGACGTCCGTTGAGAGTAACTGGCGCAGACGGTGTTTCAATGCAGCAGAGCTGGGATTCCCAATCAGACAACCTCGCCTCGAGCGCCTCAAAAAGACAACATTTATTACATTTACCGTTATCACTAAAAGAGGGAGAGGTGTAGCTAAACATCTGACAGAGAGAGCACACCAGAGGAGGAGAGGAAGGAGAGCTAGTAGCCATAGCTAGTGGCTAACCCGAAGCTAACAAAAACACCGATGAAAGGTGAACAGAAGGCTAAAGAGGGTGATTAGGTGACATGGAGTGCGCACACAGGTGCAAGAGGCTTGATAAACAGAAGTAAGAACTAACGGTAGATGGAAAAAAGTGGTTAAAATGCAATTAAAAGCAAAAACCTCAGGAGAGTGAGGAGAGCAAACCACACAGACAGACAGCAATACAGGAAGTGACGATACGTTACCACAAGTGACGTTACAAGATATAAAAAGAAAAAAAAGGGGGGGGCAATATCTGGAATATACTTTATGAACAGTTTCCTTATTTGTTGGCTATTTTTTCCCTACATATTCACTTTGAGACAATATTATAAGTTTGGCAAATCTTATTAATTTAGAGACAAAACTGATTACATTTTGGTTTGTTTAAAATACATTAGTATAAAAGAAGACACTTAATATTTGAAGAATAAAAGTTATTGGGGATTAAGAATTATTGACATAGGTTAAATTATTTGGCAAGCAAACAAATAAAATTATAGCTAATTTAACTTGGAGTGTGTGTTCTGGGATCATTTGTGGGTCCGTTTCCTGCCCTGGATATCAGTGGGGGGATGCTCCCCAGGAAGATTCCTGCCTCTATACCTCGACAAATTGGTCTGAGATGAGGGACTGATGTCTAGCAGGAGGGGAGCTGACTCTGCTATGATAACCCATCTTTGAAAATATTTTTTGTATGCTTGATAAGAATGGGAATTTCTAAATTAATAAATTAGTAAATTAAAAGGGTATTTTACTGAATCCATTGATAACTGGGTAGGATGAATGAGGTACTTTGTTGAATTTAAACCAAAGTTGATGAATTTAATGACCTTTTAACAGACTGGTAAACACAGAAAAAATAAAGCTGAAAAAAGTTAAATACTGACATAAAAGGTAAGTATATAATGGGTAAATGAAATCTAGGAAATTACTGGTTTAAACATTCATGTTTGAGGAAAATGCAGACCAAGGGTCCAATCAAACAGGTAATTGTCTATTTTTCTTTAAGGTAAACTCTTACTGGTTGCATGAACACTGACTGAAATCCTGAGCTTAATCTGCTATCTTTAATCTATCACGTCATAGACCCAACTAGTATGATTAACCTATAAGCTTCTCTTGTCATGTCTACTGTCGAAACATAACATTGTTTGCACGTAATACATTTCAAATGAATTGGTTTTAGATTGTATACAGGTAAGTGGTAAGTATTTGGCGATATGGTTGCTTTTGTTTTGCTTTCTCCATAGGTAAAAGCAGCAAACAAAACAAAACTAAAAAGATGCTTCTTCCATTGATGAGTAAAATTTTAATTTCTACAAGACTGAAGTGAGAGCAGACATAAAATGAAAGAAATATGATTTAACAATGTTAAATACTGTTGTCTTAATCCTAATGATCTGTTATCCATTATGCACTCTGAGTGACAGTTTTTGTCTGGAAAAGAGCTACACAAATATAGCCTTGATTGAATGATTAACCGATATGATCTGATAATACATTTGCAAATCTGGTCAAGTTTGGAGTAAAGCCTGATTATTGGCTGAATGAGTGTGTGTGTCAAGATGAGTGACCCTAGCACACTACACTGTTTGAAGGACCAGGAGACTCATTAAGGAAACTGAATGACTAATCAATGTGCAGATTAATTTACTATATATTGCACTGATGCACAATTTATTTAAAACTAAGAGAATAAAAGCAGTCCTGTCTGCTACTGCTTTAATGAATTTGAAATATTTTGATTGTAAGAAAAATAAAAACAAAACACCATTAGATTTTGCAAGCGAGACTTATATTCTTTTTTCCTTCTTCTAAGGCAGAGTGTAGAAGGAGACTGAGGCAGATAAGGAGGGGCCCAGATTGCCATCGTGGGGACCATGTGAAGATGCTGATGGCTTCATTTCAATGAGCAATAATTCGAGTGTGACTATACAACAGAAGGAGGATCATCTGCCTGAAACCATGCCACAAAGGTCCTGTCGATGGCCTTCACAGCTTTCAAGGTTGCAGGAAGATCCACAGAGGGGGAATCAACCATTGCAAAAAGGTCCCGAATCCAGGAATCATCAACAGTGCCCACTAACCACTAGTGAACTCTTTTGCTGGTCACCTGGAGAGGTGATTGAAGTAGTGGGACAAAGAGTTGTTAAAAACACGGTTTTCAGCGTCATAACTTGTTAACACTTTTCTTTTATGATGACTTTTGGGCATCAAAGGGGGAAATTATGGAAAAATTCTATGTTATACTGAGTTATATGAATTTTTATGAATATGAATATGGGGGTGTGGGGTGTGGGTGGGGTTTGGGTGGGGCTAGTCGGTCATAAACCTGTCAAACACAGTTTAATGGGTGGTATCCTATATTATTTTCTCCCCATGGAATCCTTGAGAGAATGTTCAGGGGGGCTGTCCATGCCATCTGTGAGAGACAACTTGTCTATTGTGGCAATGATGGAATGGACAGTGATGGAAGTATCTCCCTTGCTGAAAGTCTTGCCGTCTCTGAAGATGCTGTACCTGACAGTTTTGAGCAGGAAGATGAGTTTGGAGGACTTCCCATCATCTCACATCTATCAGAGGTAGATCTCAGAGACAAAAAGAGAGCAGTGACCAGTGCACTAAACATGTCATCTTCCAGCTTGAGCGTGGAGATAAATCACTACCCACTTTGAGAACAGAGCTCCCAGACCTGCCCCTGTTGTTAAGGGAACTGAACAGGCTTGAACTGCAAAAAGGCATCCTCTATAGAGCACACCAAGAAATAGGAAAGACACAGCACCAGCTAGTCTTACCTGAAGAACTTTGTGAGACAGTCTTGACGAGCCTGTATGACCACATGGGTCATATGGGAAAAGACTGCACGGTGGATTTAGTCAGAGCCAGATTCTACTGGCCGAGGATGGCTTATAACGTTGAAAACAAAGTCAAAACATCTAACAGGTGTGTGTGTGCAGGAAAGCCTTACCTGAGCATGCTGCACCTTTAGTGAACATAATGGCGACACAACCACTTGAACTGGTCTGCATGGACTTCCTGTCCATCGAACCAGACAAAAGTAACACAAAGAACATTCTCATAATCACAGATCACTTCACAAATTACACAGTGGCTATCCCAACACCAAACCAAAAGGATCAGACAGTTGCAAAGTGCTTGTGGGACAATTTCATCATCCATTATGGTATTCCAGAAAAACTGCACAGTGACCAAGATCCTGATTTTGAGTCACAGCTAGTCAAGGAACTGTGTCAAATTGCAGGTATACAAAGAGTCAGAACTCAGAACTCAGAAAAGATTTATTGCCAAGTACATTCACAGTAAACAGCTGATAAACATACGAGGGATTTGACTTGACACTGAAAACGACATAGTTGACATTTCAGTGACGCGGCAGCGTCAGTGACGCGGCAGCGTCAGTGACGCGGCAGCGTCAGTGACGCGCCTGTCAGCAGACGGGGAACAGGAAGCATGAGGGAGGAAAAGGATAAACACAATAGGAGAGAGAAAAAAAGCATTGTTTGTCAGAATACCGGTCATAAATGATCAATATTATGATTACAAGAAAAAAAGCTCTCAATGCACAAGTAGCAGACAATAGAATCTATACAAGGACACAAAGAGAGCAGTGAATGAATAATCTTTTCATCAGTATAGTGAGTCAGTGTGAGTGAGGTGTTGGGTGAGGGTGTTTATATCAGTTAAGAACAACAAAGTCTCTTCAGCAGGAGATGTTATGTCTACCGTCTGGCAAAGGCTTGTGTCCTTGCACAGCAGATGGTAAAGTTTGCCAGACAGCTGGCTGTCCATGAGAGTCAATGCTGCTCACATGTTTTGAAAACAAAAACTGCAGATAATCTGGAGGACTGTGGTTGTAAGGGCAGGTCGAATGAGTCGAATAGTACTGACTTCAGAGAAAAAAAACTTTATATTCTCTTACAGATTCAGTACTTAAATCCTTCATTGCTGGACGTTGAAATCATCATGGACGGCTCTCAGCGTGATCATGATGTAATCCATTTTCCTAGACAGTTCTCCATTAGCCGCTGTCAGAGTCCTGCCCAATTGGTCAATTTGATGGTTAAGCCTCGCCGGGTCAGCATTTTGATAGGCTCCGTCCATCTTCATCAATTTACGGTACACCAGAACAATCCCAGATCCAATCAGTAGAATTCCGATGACCATTGCTACGAAGAGGTATAAATCTTCAACATCTTCGATAGAGAGATCACACAGGCACAAGAGTTTCCAATTACTTGTGTCCTTCAAATTGCCCGCGGCCGCTGTTCCTGCGGGGCAAACTGCCTCCCCCGGGGCACTTTTCCTCGTTGAAAAAATAGTGTCAGTTGCGTTCAAAGCCCAGCTAATTAAATCCATAATTTCGTTCGATAATCAGCAGTAGAGACACGCAGACAGACGATAGCAAGCTGGGATCCAGTCAGTTAGGGGAGGAGAGAGATAAAGAGCCGGAGCTGGAGAAAAAGCGTCTGCTCTCTTTGGGAGGCGGAAGTGAATGAACAACACCGTACCACCCCAGGAGCAACCCAGTGGAATGCTTTAAGCGCACTCTGTTAGGCATGCTTGGTACTCTGGAAAACCAGGATAAGTTGCACTGGAAGGACTTCATAAAGCCTTTGGTCCACGTGTACAACTGTACCAGGAGTGAAGTGACTGGATTCACACAGTACGAATTAATGTTCGGATGCCAGCCACAGTTGTCAGTCGACCTCAGATTTGGCTTACCAGTGAAAGAAAAGCAGCATAAATCACACTCCCAATACGTGAAAAACCTCAAATCCCACCTTGAGGAGAGCTACAGAATAGCTACATGGAGTGCTGCCAAGGTTGCTGAAAAGAACAAGGCAAGATTTGACAAACGTGTGACTCCTTCTGCTTTGGACATTGGTGATTGAGTGCTTGCCAGGAATGTGGTAAATGGTAAATGGCATTCACTTAATGGAACAGGAATGTGTGTGTTCATGGAAAGCACAAACTCGCTGATAAATAGGAGTCCACTGTTCATGTGGTAGTGAAAAAAGCTGGAGACCTCCCTGTATATACAGTCAAACCAGAGACTCGTGAAGGTCCCTGGCGCATGCTGCATCGAGACCTCTTACTTCCCTGCGGGTTTCTCCCCATAACAACAGGACAGTGTGCACAACCCAAACCAGTCAACACCGCAAGACATGTCAGGACACTTGGAGAGACACTAATGAAGTTGATCTGTCCTCAGACGAGGATGATGTCATTCCCATTACCTGGATCCAAGAAGATTTAGTACCTAAGGTGACCAGATATATTGTTTCACGAGATGTTCCAAGGAATCATAGTCCAAGACATCCTACAGAAAATGTAATGGTAAACCTCAACAAGTTGACTGATAATGTTCCAGTTAGTGTTAATACCCTCTCTGATGTTACTCCAGTCAACCAAGAGTCACTGAATGTAGACCTACCTCAAAGTGAGCCTGTGGAGATAATCTTCTCCAACGATGACAGTCCTGTGAAAGATCTGTCCATTGAGAACTGTTCTGAACAGCTCCCGGTTCTCTCAGACATGTTGGAATGTGATGAGACAAATGACCCTGGAAATGAAAGACAAGGGGAGATTAATTAATAAGGAGATTGAGGAAGAAACAGACACTGATGATCACATCAGGAGGTCTGCGAGGAATCATCAACCACCTAAGCGGCTTGACTATACTGAGCTGGTGGGAATCCCCTTAGTCACAGTGGCAAAGTCACTTTTCCAAGGACTGACTGCTGCTTGGAGTAACATCACAAGTGAGAGTGAAATGCTAGCTCACCCTCCTGTTTTGTCCCCTCACGTTATAACTATTTGAATGTTACCATGCACAGGGACATGCACGAGTTTGAGGGGGAGAGTGTAACCCACATATAGTTACTGAGCCTGTTATGAAGTAGTGTAATTCCCTTCTCCACCTGAGGGTGGTGCTTACATCATAGGGAGATCCTCCCCAGCATTACTTCCTTTCTGGTGAAGACACTGCCATGAAAGCATGCACCAAACTACAAGAGCATTTGGAATGGAATCTGTGTAAACATTAAGGGGATGGGCCGCAACTGTTCTTGGACTCTCTCATTGTGAACTCTGATTGGGTTTTTGACCTGGACCGGATAAGTTGGGCTCTGAACCTGTGGGTTCAGTGGCAAGCCAACCCAAGATGAACTGACTGTGGAGGAGCCTAAAATGCGGTGTGGCCAGCTGCAGGGTCCATCCCCGGAGACCAACGTGTTGATCCATCCCATCATTCACGATATAGATAAGACTGACTCTTAAAATCTACCCAGGAAGTGTTGGACATTGAATAGAGATGATTCAAACAAATACACTCTCATACACACACAACAGTGACTTGAGCTCTTTCCCACAGAGGAGCAGTGCACGTTGGGAACTGAATTAAATTTGGCACTTTACCTTTTGCTAAGAAAACCTCCCAAAGGGGATGACCTTATTTCATTTTATTTATTTTATTTTTTTTTGGGGGGGGGGCACTTAATGTGTGCCTGTGCACTCAAGCAAGCCGGTTTAGGTAGGCAGGGAGTGTAATTTTTTTTTTTTTTGTACAATACACTCTTGATAGCACCTTATCTTATTAGGTGTTGCCCCGTCAGCTGTCAGCTTTGGTTCGCTCCTCTCTCACTGCTCCAGCTGGTCCTAATTATGTTTCATGAGTTCTCCTGCCCGCTCTAATGCCCACACCTGTCATCGATTGTGCAAATGGTTTTTGTTCTTACTTAAGGGCTGTAAGTTTATTTTTTCTTCGTTGCAGCTTTATTTGGATTCTCCTCATCTCCACCAGAGCCCTGCCCTGCTCAAGGTGCGTTATCTGTAAATTTTCTTCCTCATTGGTATTTTGTGTTTAGTGCACCGTGTTGAACTTTGTTTGTTGCCTTTTTGTTCAATAAACTGCCCAAACTCACAGTTCAGCACTTGGGTCTCATCTTCCTGCTCCAAAGGGCATTCATGACAGAAGACTGCGGCCAGTAGAGACCCAGCTGCTGTGAGTTTGCGGATTTTTGTTTTTCTTTCACCTAGCTCATTGATTTCTTTATTTTTTTCCTGTTGGTCATCTTTTCACCGGGAATTACCATGTCTGTCACCCTGGAGGTGTCCACCCTTAGACTGGACAAAGTGGAGCGGTGGTCAGTTTGTGTCCTGAAGGATATTCTGTCACAGGCTCAAGCCTCCTGTACTCACAAGGCAGCCCGAGAGTGTCTGGAGAGCGCGGCACAGATGCTTGAAGCATGCCCCAGCCTGTAGGATCACCTGGACTTCACAAACCTACTCCTTCTCCATATTTCTTCCTCAATCAACGAGTGACGAGCCAGGGGAGTCAGCTCCGATGCCTGCACCTGTGCCAATGAAGAGCAAGCACTCGCACAGACGGAAACCTTCAGCCTCTCATCGCTCTCCGGTGGCAGCTCCATATCCTCCTCCTGAGCTTTGGCCCGCTCCATCGGTCAAGGAGCTGAAGGAGCGCAGGCAGGCTTTACTGGCACAGACTGAGCTCCTCCTGGAAGTCAAGCCATGGCTCAGATCTTGCTCAGGAGCTGGAGGAGATTTTGCCAAGGGACCTGGAGTTTGAACCAATGAGTGAGCGTCCCCTGACACTGAAGCCTCTCTCTCTCCATTCTGATCACACGCCTCCCGCTCCTCGCCGTCATTCCAGAGAATCCCGTCGGAGGAACGCTCCCACCTCTCAGTTGGCAGTTATTCCTACTTCAAGAGAGAAGCCTCCCTCAGCAGTCCACCCTCCAACTTTTTCTTTGATAAAATTGTTAGCCTCTTCCCTCTCTGCTGCTGCTGCTCCTCACTTCCCCTCAATGCCTCCTCCTGCTTCTGAGAGCTGAGCTGTTTTTTCCCCAGCTCTGCCTGAAACCGTGTCAACAGGGGCAGCTCCTCCACATTCCTCAGAGGGGCCCATGACCATTAAAGTCACAGAGAAAGCCAAATTCCAATCAGCTGCAACAGAAAACATCATGCCCCAGGAATACAGGCAAGTGGCTTTCCATTCCTTATTACCCATGTATGAATTATCTTGCCTGATTCCCAGCGGTAAGGGTCAGTCCTCACAGCTCTGTGAGCTCTCACCACCTGCTTCAGCTAAACACTTGTCACCTGCTCTCTCCATGTCTCCTCCTCTGCCCCCTGAGTGTATGCCAGCCCCAGGATTAAGAGGCCAGATGTTGGAGGAGCCTGCAGCCCTGGAGGATCTGGTTCAAGCCCCGCAGCCATGCTGGGGCACTGAAACTGAGTGGGGGCTGAAACTGAGCTGTCGCCTGTGCCGACGAGGGAGCGTCCCTGGGCCTCAGCTGAACTGAATCCAGCACCAGCAGAAAATCAACCTCCTAAATCCATGCCAGATGAGCCATCAGCGTGGGTCGCTTCACTGGGGGGTTCCAGGGCTGCTCTGACCACCATGCCTGCTGCAGGGACCGCCACAGCAGAGCTGTAGCTGGACCTCCAGAGGGCTGGGCCCAAAGGACCATCGCTGGGATTGACGGAGTCCTGAACGCCGGTGGAGCTCAAGCTCAGGCAAGTGCTCTTCTTTGTTTCCATTGCATCTGTTTTGGAAAGATCTTGCCTGGCTTTTTGGTGAGGTGAGCCGGGTGCTGCCGTCAGCTGCACCTGAGCTAATCTCACCAGGCTCCATTGCTGTCGGTGACCCTGACCCTGCTTCGCTGCCTGTTTTGTCTGAGCTCTTCCCCAGGGTCGTCGAGGTTATTCCAGATCTGCCAGATGTCTGCGTGGGTCCAGATTCGCCCCCAGAGATCATCATAGGTCCAGTTTCTCCCACTGAGGTCGTCACGGGCGTTCAGTCCCAGCCCGGGACCTCCGTGGGTGCTGCTCCTCCTCCAGCTGAGGTCTCCGAGGGTGCAGCTGTGGCCCAGTCTGTGTCCACCAAGGGTGCCGCTTCCCTTCCTGTGGAGGTCGTAGCGGGTGCTCCGTCCCAGCCCGGGGCCTCCAAGGGTGCAGCATTGGCCCAGTCTGGGTCCACCGAGGGTGCTGCTGTGCTCCAGCCCAGAGCCACCGAGGTTGCTGCTGTGGTCCAGCCCGGAGCCACCGAGGGTACAGCCTTGGTCCAGTGCTTCAAGCACCTGTGCCGCGCTCTCCAGACACTCTCGGGCTGCCTTGTGAGTACAGGAGGCTTTGGCCTGTGACAGAATATCCTTCAGGACACAAACTGACAACCGCTCCACTTCGTCCAGTCTAAGGGTGGACACCTCCGGGGTGACAGACATGGTAATTCCCGGTGAAAAGATGACCGACAGGGAAAAAATAAAGAAATCAAAGCACAAGGTGAAAGAAAAACAAAATGTACTTGGTAAGTCTGACAAGCATTCAATACAATACATTAAAGTGGGTAATACAATACTACAGGATTCTTTTTCCATGCCTCAACCTCTCAGCATTTCTCCTCAGTTTTTTCTACAAGAATTTCTGACCCTTACATAACAAATGGCAGTTCTGATAATCATCCTTGTCAGGCATCCTTTTCTTTCAGGAAATGTTTGCCAGTAGAAGTCGATGCAAAAATAAACAACTTAAATTCAAGTAGTAGTCCAGGAATTGACAGAATTGAAAACAGATTTATTAAAGTAGCCTCTCATAGTCTTATGTGTCCACTTGTATCTGTATCTTTTGTGTCTGACTTGTATCACTTGTATCTTTTGTATCTGACTTATTTAATCTCTCCCTGTCCTCTTGTGAAATTCCTACCATTTGGAAATGTGCATGAATTACTCCACTGCATAAAGGAGGCGATAAACTTGATCCTGATAACTAGCAACCTATTTCAGTTATATGTTCATTGTTGAAGGTTTTTGAAAAACTAATTTATAATCAGCTCTCACACTGTCTTAACATTAATAGCATTCTAACTCCATTTCAGTCTGGCTTTAGGTCCAACTACTCTACCAGTACAACAATACTCAAATTTACTAATGATATTTATACTGTTGCAGATTAAGGTGAAATTACTGGAGCCATATTCACTGATCTAACAAAAGCATTTGACCTTGTAGATCACTATCTCCTCCTGGATAAACTTTATGCTATTGGCCTCTGTCAGAATGTAGTTCTCTGGTTTAGCTCATATCTCCATAACAGAAAACAATGTGTTGTCATTAATGGTAATCAATCTGATTTTTATGTTCAGCAAAGAGGTGTGCCGCAAGGCTCAACTTTAGTACCACTTCTTTTTACCATTTACATCAATAATTTACCATCTATTTGAGATAAATGCAACATACAACTTTATGCTGATGATACATCCATCCATCCATCCATCCATCTTCTTCAGCTTAATCCTTTTCGGGTCGCGGGGGGGCTGGAGCCTATCCCAGCATCTTTGGGTGAGAGGCAGGGTACACCCTGGACAGATCGATGATACAGTCATATATAAATCTGATAAAAATAGCACAGGAGCACAAAAGTCTTTACAGGAAGATTTTAATTTAATACAAGAATGGTTTGAACATAATCAACTTGTACTCAATAAAACAAAATCTTGTGTTATGTTATTTGGAACTAAACAAAAACTGAAACAGACAATTTCCCCTTTGATTATAAATACCAAAGATGGAAGTGGACTTGTCAATGTTGATAAATTTAAATATTTGGGAGCCTGTCTTGATCCTCAATTGTCATTTAAATCATGCATTCATTACATTCATTTAAAAAAAAAAAAAAATCATTTTGGGATCACCAACCTTCATCACTTCCCGAATGTATTTTTCTCGTCAAACTCGTTTGAAATTTGTATCTCAACTAATACTTCCTGTTTTTGACTACTGTGATATTATATATCAAAATGCAGAGAAATCAAATTTGATTTCACTTAATGTAGCTTATAATAGACTGTCAGTTTGTTCTTGGCTGTTCCTTTTTCACTCATTGCTTTATGAACAAATCATTGAAATGGCCATCTCTAACTGTCAAAAGACAAATCCATCAGCTCCTTTTTATTTTCAAATGTTTTCATTTTAATTATCTTATCTGCTTGAAGGAACATCTCATACCATTTTCATCAAATTATAATTTTAGAGACTCTTCTCAGCCTTATTTTGTTATCCTTATAGTAAAAAAAAAAAAAAATCAATTGTTAAAAGAGCGTTTATATTTAAAGCCCCCTCTGATTGGCATAGTCTCCCACTGAGACTGATGGAGAAATTACTCCTTCTCGGTCTCAACACCGCTACATGTCTCTGGATCCTGGACTTCCTGACCGAGAGACCTCAGTCTGCCCGTGTTGGAAACAACATCTCCAACTCTATCATGCTGAGCACCGGATCCCCTCAAGGCTGCATACTCAGTCCACTGTTGTTTACACTTCTAACACATGAATGTGTATCCAGACATGAGGGGAACCAGATTATTAAGTTTGCAGACGACACCACAGTGGTGGGACTTATTCAGAGGGATGAGAAATCAATGTACAGGGAAGAAGTTAGAGACCTAGAGGGCTGGTGCAGGGAGAACAATCTGGTGCTCAACATGGACAAAACGAAGGAGATGATTATTGACTTCCGGCGGTCACGGCCTAAACACGTCCCTCTCAGCATCGGCAGCCGTTTGGTGGAGAGAGTGGAGAACATCAGGTTCCTCGGAGTGCAGATCTCGCAGGACCTGTCCTAGAGCAAGAATTCCTTGGGGATCAGGAAGTGGGCCCAGCAGAGACTGCACTTCTTGAGGAAACTCAAACAGGCCTCTCTCCCCATTTACATCCTCAGGACCTTCTACAGAGGTGTGGTGGAGAGTGTTCTGACGTACTGCATTGCAACATGGTACTCCAGCTGCAGTATGTTAGACAAAAAAGCCCTGCAGGGGATAGTTAAGGTAGCTGAGAGGGTAATTGGAGTTTCCCTCCCCTCTGTCCAAGAACTTTTTCAGAACCGTTGTAGGAGCAGGGCACCGAACATTGTCAATGTGATGTATGGGAGTTGTATGAGTTGTATGAGTTGCATTTGCATATGCCACCCCATTGGTGGGCGCTGTATCCTGTGGCATTGCCAATAGTATAAGAGTGTGCTCATTGAACTGAACTAAAACGTGTATGTGTGCGTATGCCTGAGTAAACGAGCAAGCTAATGACCTGCAGCCATGTGTGTCTTTGTGTTTGTTCCTCTGAGTGGTAATCTAAAGTAGAAACCCATGGACATAACATCATTGGCGACGAGGATAACTTTAGGTTTCCAAGTCTCGCCGCGGTATTGACTGCGAGAGATGGAGGAAGAGGAACGTTTGTCCTGGTGGGAGTTTGGCTGGGCGCGGCACGCCAGGTGACAGGACGCCAGGTGACAGTGCGCCAGGTGACAGGACGCCAGGTGACAGGACACCAGGTGACAGGACGCCGGGTGACAGGACGCCGGGTGACAGGACACCAGGAGACAAGATTGCTAAACGCTAGCTAACTGCACGCCATGGCTGGAGTTATTGGACACATTAACCCATTCGACGAGTCGGTGGAGCAGTGGACAACCTACGTTGAGAAGTTTGAGTATTTTGTAACGGCAAATGGTATTGCAGAGGAGAAAACGCTTGCTGTTTTCTTAAGTGTAATTGGTGCGTCAACATATGGACTTTTACGTAGTCTCGTAGCTCCAGATAAGCCAGGGGCTAAGACATATGCTCAACTCACGGAAGTTTTGAAAGACCATTTTTCCCCAAAGCCAATTGTGATTGCTGAAAGATTTCACTTTCATAAACGGAACCAACAAGAGGGAGAAACTGTGACGCAATACATAGCAGTCATTAAAAAGCTTTCTGAACACTGCGAGTTTGGTATGCACCTGCAGGATGCATTGAGGGATATGCTCGTTTGTGGATTGAATATAGAAGCTATCCAAAAAAAATTGCTGACGGAGGAGAAGCTTACTTTTTCCAAAGCAGTGGAACTAGCCGTGTCAATGGAGACAGTAGCTCGCAAGACACATCAGCTGAGCAACGCGCTGAAAGTGTATGTACTGTCACCACATGACAAACAACACACGAAATGTTCGCGCTGTGGAAAAATGAACCACAAAGAGAGCGATTGCTTTTATAAGGAGCAAAAATGCCATAAATGTGGTAAGAGAGGACATATCTCTTGTCTTCTTGTCCGCCCTCCCAAGAGAGCAGACGCTTTTTTCTTCTCTCCTGCTGATTTTTTCCTCCCCTCCTACTGGATCCCAGCTTGCTGTTGTCTGTCTGCGTCTGACTGCGACCGCCGAAAAGAAATTATGGAGTTAATAAGCTGGGCTTTGAACACAATTGACACTATTTTTTCAACAAGGAAAAGTGCTCCGGGGGAAGCTGTTTGCCCCGCTGGAACGGCTCCAGTGGGCTATCTATGTGACACAGGTATTTGGAAAATGCTGTGTCTCTCTAATCTCTCTATCGAAGATATTGAAGATTTGTTTATCTTCGTAATCTTGGTGATTGGGATAATTCTGATTGGGACGGGAATTGTCTTGGTTTACCGCAAATTGCTGAAGATGGATTCAACCTATCAAAATGCTGGCCAGGCGAGGTGCATCCAACAAATTGAGAAACTGGAGAAGACCCTGATAGCGACTACTGGAGAACTGTCTCGTAAGGTGGATTACATCATGGGTTCGCTCAGGTCTTTCCACGACGAGTTCAAAGCTGCGCAATGAAGGATTAATGTACTGAATCTACAGAAGAAATACAAGTCTTCTCTGTGATCAGTCCTATTTGGCATTATTATTCCCCATGAAAATTCCTCCTGGCTGTCTGCAGACTGTGTTTTTTTTCAAAATCATGAGCACAAGGCCTTGGACAGCCAGCTGCAGCGCCAGATAAGACTGGGCGCCAGACAGACAAAACATCTTCTGCCAAGGGTCCTTGGGTCTCTCTTATTATCATCAACACTGCTCAACACCGCACACACATTGATTCATGAACTGATTAAAGATATACTGTACACTGCTCTCTTGTGTCTCGTGAATTCTGAGTTGTTGCTCTGTGCTATTGAGAGATTTTTTTTCATTGTAATCACAATCTGCTTAAAAATAAGCTGTATTTTGATAACGAAGTTTTTTTTCTCCTCCCCCCTTGTGTTGTTCCCTCCCTTCCCCTCCCTTTCTTATCTATCTCTGTTTGATGAGGCGCCTTTATGGCTGCCGTGTCGTTGTGTCGCGCGCATGCGCACCAATGTCAAGTCAAGTTCCTCGTGTGTTTTTTTACATGCTTGGCAATAAAGTTTATTCTGATTCTGATTCTGATTCTGATCTCGAAAATGTGCAGGAACAAAGAGACTGTAAATAAGGAGAAACCAGTGGAGTATAAAGCTAAAAAGAAAAAAAGGGTGCACCAACTGGATGTAAAAGAAATATCTAGTGATGGTAGCACTACAGACACTAAAGTGAGCCTGCATATGGTGTCTCAGCAGAGTAATTTGTCATACATGAGTGTTAAACCAAAAATCGAAGGTAAAAGGATTATTATGGCATTAGATACCGGTGCTGCCGTTTCTCTGATTTCAAGAAAACTGTATGATGCACACTTAAAGGACTTGCCCTTGCGCCAAACCCATATAATGTTGAAAACATACACGGGCGAGGTGATTCCAGCAGAGGGTGTCATCACCATTTCAGTGAGGATGAATAAGCAGAGGGCTAGACTACCACTGTATGTGGTTCGAGGAAGTTCACCCCCACTTTTTGGTCGGGAGTGGCTGCGGAGGATTCGAATTGACTGGCGAGAAATAAAGACGGTCCGGGAGGAGACGCTAGAGGGCGTGCTACAAAGACATGCAGAGGTCTTTAAGAAAGAATTAGGCACTCTGAAAGGCATGGAAGTAGCCATAGCGCTGAAGCCGGACCATGTGCCACGGTTTTGTCAAGCGAGAGTCGTTCCCTATGCCCTTAGGCCAAAAGTGGAGGCTGAAATTGACCGATTGTGTGAGCAGGGCATTATATCCCCTGTCAAATTCAGTGAATGGGCAACACCCATTGTGCCCGTTATGAAAAAGAACGGAGATGTTAGGATATGTGGGGATTTTAAAGTCACAATTAATCCTGCCCTGTGTGTGGAGAAATACCCAATTCCACGCATTGAAGATCTATTCGCATCACTTTCGGGGGGGCAACATTTTAGTAAACTGGACTTATCTCATGCCTATTTGCAAATGGTGATAGAGGGAAATTCCAGAAAATATCTCACAATAACCACATCCAAGGGTCTGTTTTGTTACAACAGGCTGGCATTTGGAATTACCTCAGCACCAGCGATATTCCAGCGTGCCATGGACCAAGTCCTCCAGGGTCTGCTGAACGTTCACTGTTACCTGGACGATATATTGGTCAGTGGACAGGATCATGTGCAGCATCTGAAAAATCTGGATGCAGTCCTAGGGCGCTTGGAAGAATTCAGTTTGCGAGTACGGAAGGAAAAATGTGAATTTTTCAAGGATTCACTGGAATATCTGGGTCACGTCATTGATGCCCAGGGTCTACACAAGGCACCAGAGAAAGTCAGGGCAATTGTGGAGCTCCTGCACCTACAGACGTGAGTCAGTTACGTTCTTTCTTGGGGTTAATTAATTATTACAGCAGTGTAGGATGAAGAGCCTATAAAATTATTTGTCATAAGGTACAGGAATTATTTATTTTATTTAATAGTGGGTGTGAAAGGGGGCGGAGTTGAACCGTCACTTCTACACCAGCTAAATTAAATAAAAGCACTCGTAAAAGGGGCACCAGTCCTAAGGACAATAAAATTAACTTTAGTTTTAATTAATTTTGTACCTTAAATTGCTTAATGAATCAGTCTCAAAGTTTCAGTGAGTTTTTGTCCTGCCGTGATTAGGAAACCTGTATATGCGAAAGAAAAACGCTTCAACTGCTCTCATTCACTCGTTTATTAAAATCATTCAGGTTACACGACATGGCGTTCAAATGATGAATAAACAGATTCAGATGATGACAGCGTAAAATATCACATCAACTGATATTGAGTTCCTGAACATAAAATCCAGCGTTACACCTCTGCAGAACCAAGGAGTACTAGACTTATGTTTCAACGGTGAGACTGGAATGTTTTAACAAAACATTGCAATTTTATGAGGAAAATTCATAAGCTAATTATCTAAAAATGACTCCTGAATTAATCTACAAAATTTAAGGGCAGTTACTTAAAAATGACTGAAAGTTTTCACTCAGTTTACAGTTCTATCCTGTGGCTGAGACTAATTGAGCCCTGAAATACGGGCAATATTCAATTGTAATTTAATTGTTAGGACATCACGTTTTAACCCAGAAATAGGAGAAATAAGTCTCACTCACACACGGCCGTAGGTCCAAATCCCGCTGGTCGGTACCGCTGGGTTTTTTTGAAGCTCGGACGTCGGGAGGAAGCGGCTGCTTTCCTCACTCACAGCCGTGGGGCGATAACTCAGCTGGGGGCCCTTCAAAGAGACATTTGCAGCCGTGGGTGATTTTGTCTCAGGGCGGCGTGAAAAGTCCTTGGGAAAAGAATCCAAATTTGGGGTCTCTTGTAGCGGGATAGACCAAAAAAACTGAAGGAAAATCTTCTCAGTCTCTTCACTTTAAACTAGGCAAATTAAAGGTCCACTTTAATGGCGTGAAAAGTCATTAAAAAGAAAGTGTTAGAAAAACATTTACTAGGATAAGAATGGCTTCTGAGGTGAAGGAAAAAGTTTGAGAATTTGATTCTCTAAAAAGGGGACGAGCTCTAAAGAAAAATGGTTTCTCCTCAGTTTCCAGAATATAAGAAAAGATTTGACAAACACACAGAGAATAAAATAAAACTTCACAGGGCCTTGAAACGGTGGAATAAAATCTTCTGAGATCTAGATTACTATTCTGCTTCTTTAATCTTAATTTAGTTCCTCTAATTCTTAATTCTATTTCTAGCTAATCTTCCTGCCTGTTGTCTGATCTCTGACTTTTTTAAAACTCTTAACTGTGCTGTGACTCAACTGTTAACCCTGTTTTTCCTCATGTCTTTTTGTACTCAAATCTAACTTCTGTCTTTTAAAGTTACCTCGCCGGGTCGTAAAACTGATGAGGTCAGTCGTCAAACGACCAATCTACTCTTTCAGAATCAGTTTTTAATGGCTGTTATCCAATGTGAAAACATTTCTTTGTTTGAGAGCAGCCAACCAAATGGAGACACCATCCCATGAATTTTCAGAGGGAAAAATCAACAGTCAGTTCTTATAAGATAAACGCTCAATATAAAATCTAACTAAATTAAATGACTTGGCTAATATATGGTGATCATGCATTTATACCATTACTCCAATAACACTCATGAATATAACATTTCTTATACATAATTATAATACATGCATTCACATTTAGATCAAGATTAGAACAGCAGAACATGCAGCAAACCATGGTTGGTGATAAGGGGGATGATTTTCAGTGTCCTTAGGATCCAGGATAAGCTGAAAGAAACTTAATATTTAGAACAAATTAAAAGTCATCCTACGTACTGAAAACACATTCCGTAGGTATCCGCTAGGAGGTACTGTTGAGCTGTAGATGATTTCCTTAGTATCTGGCGAAGGCCTGGACAGCATAGGCTATAAAACCGTCAGATTAAGTGGTTTATGACTCTTTTAAAAACATTGGTTTCCTGTGAAAAGGTACGTTATCAAATGCAGTGTTCATGTTGAGAGGTCTGGTCTCCTGAGTTTTATGTTCCTTTGAGCCTTTAAAAGCAAACTCTGATCCTTACAATCTCTGCAAGCAGCAATTGTTTACATTGGGGTCCTGGGAAAGCAAGCATCTTTGGTCAGGTCTGGAAGAAGCCTGCATGAGTCAGCAAAAAGCCAGTGATATTCCTGAGAAGGCAGAAAGGTGATATTCCTGTGTAATGAATAAATTGAAATTCCTGTAAACTGGAGAGAAGTGATCTTGTCTTGGTTTTGAGGAGGACGATGATGCTACAGTTCCCCCCTTTGTAGCGATGGTGAGCATCGGTCAGCGTCGGTACACATCCATGGCAGCTTCGTCTCCTTGGCAACACTTGACCTAAATACTGGGTTAAAAGGTTTGTGTGATGTCCATACACACTAGCATGCAAACAGTATCTATTACTAAGTACAGATCTTTGACTTTGGTTTACTGGAAGGACTTCCATGAATTTCAAAAAATAATTTGAATATGGACAAATGTAGATTATAAAATTGACTTGGAGTAGTAAGCTAAGGCATAGGTCTTGAAATGACTCAAAAATTCTAGCTACAAAAATAAGTGCGTAGTCTTACATACCTGAGGTAGGAATCTTGGTCTACAATGAACTAGCTATCATAGTTGTAAAAAAAAAAAATAGTTTGAATGGGTACAAAAATCAAAATGGAGTGCAAGAGCTATATATAAAAAATATAGGTTTGTATATAAGCATGCATATAACTTTTAAAAATTCTAAAAATAAAGAGAAATAAAAGTCACAACAAAGAATGCAAAACAAAAATGTATTGCTTATCTGAGGTAGATGTTTAGGTTAAGCAATATTGAGTTAATTCAAGGAGGTTCGAATTGAATTGGTTTATTTGGACTAAACCATGGTTCCACAGAGGTCTTACTCAGAGGGTGCTTGAGACCTTTGTTCTGGAAGACTGAGCGAGCATGGAGAGTCATCATTGTTCTTTGAGTGGCAATGAGGAATAACTTTGTGACATCTGAAACAGGGGCAAGAAGCGGTGAAGGCAGACTCGTTGTCAAAGTGTTAGCTGAAAGTCTAATATTTTTAGCTACCTTTCGAAGAAACACAGACATTAGATGTGGGTGAGCAAGGTCACCCTCTAACATGAAGAGTGACAAGTCCAAGACCTTGTTGAGTTTGAATGAGGCTTTGGAGCAAACATTCAAAACCAACACAGTATCTTGCAAAGTTTTGGTAACAGTTGGTGGTTCAACTGTCTGGCATTTCAGTGTAGCAGTGTTGACTGATTTAACAGTAGACGTGCTAAGGGTAGCAAGGGGCCCTAATGATGAGGCCGTGGTTGAGAATCTACCTAAGGATTGTTGACTTCTTGTTTGGGTTCTGTCCAGTTCTAACTGGGCGAAGGTAGGTGAGAGTGCTAGGTAGAGAGCTAAACTGAAAAACAGGAGGGCCATCGTCCTGGTCAACAAATAGAAGTGAGTCCTTTTAATCTTGAGCTTCTTGTCAGTTTTCCTTTTCTTGAGGTACCTGAGTGGTAGGTGAAAGTTATTCTTAGAGGTGGAACAACTTTGTTAGAGGCTGAGCTCTAAGCTATTAGTGTTTATCACCTTTAGAGGGTTTTGTGATTATTGCCTTAAGCTAGTGATGTTGTTGATTTTGTTTGTACTACTTTGAAAATAGTAACTTGATGATACTGAATGAAATTTTGCGGGGTCTTTTAAGGTTACATTTTAAGGAAGTCAGTTAGTTTGGGTTAACTTTCTCCTTTTGAAGGTTTAATGCAGTTACCTGATTGAGGAAGAGAAATGCGACCGAGAATGTCTGAGGCTGATCGTCAGCTAACAGTTATCTATCGGGCGCAAACAAGATTTAGGTTTGTTTTACTGACTTAATGGAACAGTGTTGTCCCCGACAAGTCCCATGGGGTTTTTGTAAGCTTTAATTTGATTACGATGGACCCATTTGGAGATGGGGTCCTGGCGACCTTTGCTTATTTTGATTTGGTAAACGACCGGAGAGAGTTTATCTGTGATCGTGTGTGGACCTGTCCACCTGGGGAGGAACTTCCGAGTGAGTTTTCCTGCTCGTGCGTTGGTCTGTCCTGTCTGAGGAATGAAAGCATAATAGAAAACCTTGTCTCCCACTTGGAGTTCGTCATGTGAGGCTTTCTGATCGTAGTAGGCTTTGCGTCCTTCAGCTGATCGGTCCAAATGTTTTTGGGCAAAGGCAAAAGTCTGTCGGAGATGTTTGGTCAGGTCAGTCATGTACTGGTGAGTAGTGTAAGCTGTAGCAACACTGGCTTCTCCAGGTTGGTAGAGTAAATGCAGGGGCAAAGTCATTTGCCGGCCGGTCATCATTTCAAAAGGTGACACCCCCGTAGCTTCATGGGGTGTGGCTCGGATGGCCATTAAGACCAGCGGGAGCTTTACATCCCAGTCTTTTTGGTGTGGTGAAACATACTTCTTCAGTATGTTGATCACAGTTCGGTGGGTTCTTTCAACCTGTCCGGAGGATTGTGGGCGGTGGCTAATATGGAAGTTAGCTTTAACTCCCAAGGTTTCCCACAGTTGTCGCATGACTTCGGCGGTGAAATGAGTGCCGCGGTCAGAGTTGATTCGGCTTGGCAGACCAAACCTAGAGAATACGTGGTTCATCAACAAGTAGGCCGTGGTTTCTGCCGTGTCATTAGGAGCAGGCAGGCACTCGACCCATTTGGTGAAAGCACATGTGACTGTGAGGAAGTATTTGTTTCCTCTGGCTGACCGTGGAAGGGGACCTACCCAGTCAATTTGGAGGTCAGACCATGGGAATGAAATGCCTCTTTTCTGTAGGGGTGCTCGTTGCATCGGGTTGGTTGGTTGAAACTGGCAACATACGAGACATCCCTTTATGTAGTCGGCTACATCCTTTCGCATGTATGGCCAATATGCCACTTGTTTGAGCGCGTTGTACGTCGCTTTGACGCCTTTGTGTCCTGCAGTTGGGAGATCATGGGCATGAACAATCATCACCCCCCTCTGGTTACGAGGGACCACAAGCGCAGGCGTAGGGAGTTCATCGGAAACATGAACTAGAATGCCATTTCGCAGCTGCAAGGATGATCGTGTGGCAAAAAGTGGCTTCAAGTCTGGAGTGTCAGCGAGATCCGAGTCGGATGGTGCATTAAGTGCAGGATCTGAGATGTATTGTATCATTTTATGGACCGCAGGGTCAAGGGTTTGAAGAGAGATAAGGTCAGCGTCAGTGAAAACAGGGTCAACCGCAAGGGGACCTGTGGTTTGTGTCGTGTCCTGGGCCCTGTTAGTCTGGGCCCTAGTGACTGCGCAGACTGTAGGGGTGGGTGGGTGGGACTGTGAAGTCGGCACCTGAGCAGAATCAAGGGACCAGGGTGTGCCTTGTATAGCTCCTTGTTTTGCAAGTGAGTCCACAAGGTCATTCCATTCTTTGTCCTGACCTGGTGTGCGCGAGTGACCTCTGACCTTTTTCCAGTACACCTGGAGGTTGTTGGAGGTGACCAGGTGATCACATGCCTTGAAAAGGTCTTGATGTTTAACCGGTTTGCGGTTGGAGGTTACAAAACCTTTGGCCTTCCAGAGTACTAAATGACAAGTGAAACTGAGGCGTGCGTAGTTGGAGTCAGTGCAGATGACCAATGTGTGAATGCCATGGTCTACAGCAAGTTGCAGTGTAATGAGCACACCTGCGATTTCCACATACTGAGATGATTGGGAACCCAGTTGATAGTTGTGGGGTTCACAGGGCTGATTGTTCAGCCATGCCACACCCACACCAGCACGAATGTGAGTTTCATGGTGAAAAGAACAACCATCGACATAGGCGGTGACCATATCTTGACAGATGTTCTGGTCAAAGTAGTGATGGTTTGGGTCTTCAGTGAATGTAGGTGGCTCTGCATGAATGGATGGTCCTGGAGTGTCCTCAGAGCACTGTTGGCAGGCAGCCAAGTCTGTGCCGAGAGGGCTTCTCAACTTTTGTGCATAGCGGACCTCCACATCAAAGCTTTGTAGAGCCATCAACCAGGAGGCTATTCTGGCATTTGTTACAACACCTTCTCTGATGCGTTGACTGTTAAGGAAGACCACTGGTTGGTGGTGAGTCTCAACTGTGATTCTCTGGCCTCCTACATAGTTGGAGAAATGTTTGACTGCCCATACAGTGGCCAGAAGGGCTTTTTCACAGTCCGAGTATTTCAGTTCCGGACCAGAGAGGGTTTTGCTGGCATAGGCCACGACTCGTTTGCCGTGGTCGTAGATTTGGTATAATCCAGCACTTAAGCAGTTGGCAGAGAATCCCACTTGTAAGAAGAATGGCTGGTCGCAGTTGGGATAGGCCAAACATGGTGCTGTGCATAACTTTTGCTTCAACGCTAGCATAGCCTGTTCTTGAGCCTCAGACCAAATGAAAGGGGTGTCCTTTCGTAGGAGGTCTGTAAGGGGTTTTGCCAAGTCTGCATAATCCTCAATGAACTGACGTGAGTAATTGCATACCCCTAGGAAGCTCCGGAGTTCTGAGATGTTGGTAGGGGCTTTGATGTTTAACACACCTTGAATTCGTGCCGTTTGTGGTAGTACCCCTTTGGATCCTACCAAGAGACCGACATAGTTGACTTTGGTTTTGCACCATTGGCATTTGGAGAGAGAAATTTTGGCTCCAGCTCGCGTGAGCTGGCCAAGAACATGGTCAATTTCAGTGAGGTGGGTGTCCAGAGTTGGACTCCGAATGAGAATGTCGTCAACATAGATGAGGTTACCTCTGTCTCGGGCATCTGGACATGCTTTGTTCAAGAAAATGTTGAACTCTGCAGGAGAGTTGGCATAACCGAAAGGGCATCGGGTGAATGTGTATTGGCGATTCGCGAACGTGAAGGCCAGTTTGTGTTGGTCTTCAGCTTGGACAGGAATAGTCCAAAAACCAGAAGCAATGTCCAGTGTTGAGAAGTATTTGGCATCTTTGACTCTAGGGAGTTCTTGCTCCAGTTGAGTCATAGGCCACCTAGAGAGAGGAACTTGAGTGTTCAATTTCCTGTAATCAATGGTGAGTCTCCACTTACCATTGGGCTTTAGGACAGGCCATAAGGGAGCTGAGTAGGTACTGTTGCATGGCCTGATTATGCCACGGTCCAGTAAATCATCGATTATTTCTTGTACTGGGCCGTACGAGGCCAAGGGAATCTTGTACTGCCTGACGTAGGTTGGAGGGGCGTCAGGTGGTGTAGGAATGCGTACTGAGTGGATTGTGGTCAGTCCACAGTCCAAGGAGTCTTTGGAGAAGGATTGTTCATACTTAAGAAGAACTTGGTGAAGTTTTTCACGTTCTTCGTCAGAGGTTAGGGCATCAGCATCAGCTACCACCTGTGCAATCTCTTCAGCGATAGTGAGGACTGGTTTCGGCGGAGTGTCGCTGGGATTGTCATTGGTTTGCTGATTGGACTCCGATGGAAGGAGTTCAATGGCTTGGACAAGCATTTGGTCATTGTTAGTCAAGTCGATTCGTCCCACTGACTCTTTGTCAGGGGTTGGTATTGTCACAAGAGCGATGGCCTTAGAAGGCTTAGTGTAAATGACTGTAGGTTCAAGAGAGTTGGCCCAAAGAGAATCGGGGAGGCCGCCTAGCACAGGAACAGTCAGTTCAAAATCGTGGAAATCTGTGGTGATGAGCCAGCCAAGAGGCGTGGCCTTGGGCAGGACGATGGTCTCTGCCGTGGGATTGTTAACCGGTAATGTGGTGGTTCTGTATTCTAGGCTTAGAAGGGGCATGGCCTCCAGAGTTAAGCCTAGATTGTCAAGCAAAGGAGCCGGTTGAAAAAATGCTTGTGGATGCATAAGTTTCTGTCCTATTTGAATGCATAGTTGGACTGGGTAGCACGTGACATTAGCAGGTATGAGACAATGTTGGGTGTTCAGTACCTGGCAGGCCTCAGGGATGGTCTGGCCTGACTTTAGAGTGTCAAGATCTGGTTTAGAGTGAGCGTCTCGAACTGAGGTGAGAGACCATAAGACATTGTTTATGGTATCAACCTGGGTTCCAAGTCTCACAAGAAGATCACTGCCGATGTAGACTGCATGTGGCAGGTCGGGAACGACCAAGAAGGGATGTGTTAGCAGTCTGTGGTTCCACTGAAGGTGGAGGGCGCAGATACTTCTGGCGACCAATGTTTTGTTTGATTTGGTCCCAGCAGGGAAATGAAAAGACTTGTTAGTGACCATAAGGTCAGGGTATTTCTCGTGTAGAGAGTCGAAAAGTGTCTGGCTGATTGCAGATTTATCAGCCCAGAGAGCCAGTACCACGTCTACTACGTGGGAGCTTTGGATAGCTAGTCCTTTGACCACTTGGGGGCAGTACTCTTCGTCAACTGCCCCTGGTTTTAGGGTGCAAAGAAATGAACTGTGTTCATTTAAGGTTGGGTTGTCAGATGTGGTGACCTGAAAAGGGGTGTCTGTTTCAGCTTGGTCCCCAAGGTCACCTTCCGTCAAACTTTGTTGGGTCAGCAGTGCGAGTGGGTTGACTCCTGGAACATCCAAGGTGTCAAGAGTGTAGCACTGTGATCCGATTGCTTCAGGTAGAGTGGTTGGAAGAGGTTGTCGAACTTGAGCCCATAGCTTGAGATTCTTGAAGTCTATCAGAGGCTCAAAGCGATTAAGTAGATCCTTGCCTATCAGCAATGGAATTGAGTTGAGATTGGACACATAGACCGGGTGGATCAAGGTCATGGGCCCAATGGAGATTTGTATCAATGACATGTGTGACACAGTCGTGTTTGAGGGTGCATAAGGTTGAATAGCTAAAGAGCAAGGTCTCAGTTTCAAGTCTTTGTGCGCATAATTGGCAGTGACACGTAAGTGTTCAAAAAGGTCACGCGACATGAGTGTGATGTCCGCGGCGGTATCTAGTAGGGCTTCGTGCGTCATCACATCTTCCAGGGTCAATGACAGGAAAAATTTCCGTGCAACCCCCCTTTCGGTTAAATCACACAGAAATTCTTGGACCGGTGGTTCAACGCAGATTAAAGAGTCGCCGGTTTCGGGCGAGTGAGGTTTTCCAGGTAGCTGGACTACCAAAATGGCACTGGGTGGCGTTGCATTTTGGAGCTCCTCCTGAGTTTCGGGCGGAGGATGCTCGGTTGTGTCTTTGGTATCCTTCCCTTTTGTAGTAGGAGAATCCTCAGGGTTGACTTGTGGCAAACCTAAAGGATCGTTTGGGGTGGTCACAATATTTATGGCTAGGACATCTGGTTTCTTGTCCTCTTTCGCCTCCTTTTTCCTCTTCAGTTCGTCAAGTATGCGTTGGAGAGTCTCCAGGTCTTCTTGGCTGAAAATGGGCTTTTCTTTCTTCTCCCAGGGTTTGGAGTTAAACTTTCCAGGGGGAGGTCTTGCTTCCCTGTTGAAATTTTTCCGGCGGTACGAAGGAGGTGACCACTTTCCGCGATTATGCGAGTTTTGAAATCGATATCTGTCATCCCGGGTATCCGTACCGTATTCTCGTGACTTACCTGGTGGACTCAGTCTCCGACGGTAGTCAGGTTTTGGTGATGTTGTCTTGGCACTTGGTGTCAAAAATTTTTCCGGGTCATGACTCGACTTATCTTGACTAGAGGACTGTCGTTGTTTTATTTGTGACCGAGATGATGGAACAGGAGCTGGCCTTGGGGCGCCCTCTAGGTCCAGGGTGTCTGATGCGGTGTTGACTGCTAACACCGCGGTAGACTCGGTATGCTTCTGATTGCTTTGTCGCTGTTTCTGGAATGCATAATGTGCGAACTCTCTTAGTTGGTTTATCGAGTTTGTCTTTGGGTTAGCCATGACTCCAAGGTGGTGTCCAATCGTGGGATGGAGATTCTGAATGAACAGAGCCTTGAAATTGTGGTCTTCTTCCATCTCAAGCGTGTTTTGAGATCCGAAATATGCGCGCAGGAGTCGCTGGTAGTATGCCTGTGGGGGCTCTAAGCGACCCTGTTTCACAGCTAGGGCTGTCGCTAGCCCTGACTGTAAGCAGTCGTCGGAAAACTCTCTTTCGATGGCTTCATAGAGTTTCCGGTGGTTCATCTTGATGTCAAATGGTTGCCGATCTATAAATTTTGATACCGACCTGTTGGATGTCAACTTGATCAAATAAATGCGGTCGTCAACTGTAGCATCAGGGTATTTACGCAAGTAGTAGTCGATGTCTTGCAAATAAGCCCTGGTATCAGGTGACCCACTGGTTGAGGGGTCAAATTTCGTGACGTGGCGAGCGATCTTATTGAGATCTCCATCGGATGGAATTTGCACACGTCTTTCACGTTGCCGTTCGGGTCTGAACGGGTCAGGTGAGTGTGAGCCGGGGGAGTCCCCATCCCATGAGGGGATGCCCCCCTTTGTCGAGGGAACCGGCCTGTTCATGGATTCTGATCTCAGATCCCTTTGTTTGCGGTGGTCTTCCAGCTCTTCTTGGACGTCCTGAAGACCTTGTTGTGCTTCTTGTAGGAGCAGTTTGCATTTCCCATAATTGGAGCTTGTTTCGTCCAATTGACCTTCAACTTCCTTGAGTTGATTCTCTTTGTAAAGCAGGGCGGTTCTCAATTCCTCGTTTTCTTGCTGAAGTGAGGTATTGTTGTCTTCTAGTCGTTGCTTTTCTTCCTCTGCTTGTTCCAGATCTAGCAACGTCTGATCGAGCGTAGCTTGGGTGTCTTCTTTCTCTATGCGAGCTTGTTCCTGCTTTTTCACAAGGGATTTGTTCTCTTTCTGAAGAGAAAGGATGGTTGTTTGTCGTTTCACCAGTTCCTTTTCAGCGTAGAGTACTTGGGTTTCGGCTTGTTTTAGCCTTGCAACTAATGCTAGTGCAAACTTTCCTAACACACCGGGGATTTCCTTTGCTTTCGGTGGGTTAGCTTCGCATTCATCCGAAAGTTTTTCCGTGATTTGCTTCAAATCTTTTGGTAGAGTATCCCGAACTTGTTTGGAGAAACCGGGTATAAGGTCGGAAGCCAACTCTTCCAATATTGCTTGAAGGTCATTTAATTCGTCAAGTGGATTCGACATGTTTGACCGTTTGTGTAACGCTTAGCTTGAAATCAATTCGTTGATTATAGCTAAAGTTGTGTGTCAAGAGTTAACCTTGAGTGTCGTTTTACAGTGAGGGTAATTACAAGCTTCTTTTTGGAGTTTGTTTCAACTTCCAGGCTTGTAAGAAGGAAAGCAAATATTTTGGAATTCTTTAGAAATGTGGAATAGGTGTGGAATAGGTGTTAGTTTATTTGTTGACACTGTATTTTGATTTGTATTTCACAAGACAAAAGCAAAAAAAAAAAAAAAATTTGTGTTGATTGACTTCTTTCAGTTCAGTTATCAAAGTGTAGTTTTGGAATAGTCCTCAACTAGGTTGTGAATTTTTTGTTGAATCTCACTTGAAAGTAAAGATTTTATTTACAAAAGAAAAAGAAAGCAGCAAAAATAGAAAAGGTTAAATGCTTTAAGGCTTTAGGGTTACAGTATAAGTCTTCACTTTGTTTTAAAGTTAGAACTGGCTTTGTTCTATTTGTTAAAGCTTATCTTCATTTAAAGCCTTTCAATGTTTTAATATTTACAAGTTAGGAAACAAATGAATTGTCTTTGCGTATTGTCACTAAGGCTTCCTTAGGATTAAAGTTAATGATTATTTAAAAGAGGAGAAAAATTAAAATGTTTTACAGACTAGTCAAAGTTTTCACCTTTTGACTTATTTCAAATCCTGGTGAGAAATAGTGAGTTGGTTAAATGTTTTCCTTCTCCTGGGGAGGAAATATGAATCAAAAGCAACACTGACTGTAAATAAGCTAAAGCTTTCAAGTGTTAATTGCTGGATGTGGTTTCCTAATTTTGGAGAATTTTGGTTAAATATTTAGTAAATCACTAAATTCTTTACCAACATGCACAGGAGTAACATTAACTTGAGTTTAAATGAACATTGTCATTTATTTGAGTCCCTAAGTTGAATGGCTTCCTGTGAAAGAAATTGCACAAAGTGATCTTTAAAACAAAACACATATATATAGCTTCAAAAGTTTGCAGACTTTTAGCATAAGATGTGTGAATATATGCTTTTAACTAAAAAGATTAAAATATGTGGTTAACATATGTGAGTAAATACAAAGTCTATGCTTCTATGTTCTTTCAGTGTGTATGTATGCAGTCAAAAGCTCTTCCACCAATGAGAACAAACTTCAAACACACAAGTTTCCTTTTCCTTTTGGTTCTTGGGATAAAACTTTGAATTGGGTTTAAATTTATATTGTTCCGGATAATTCGGATTGATTTAAAGTCAATTTGGAAGCTCTGTTTGATTATAAATCAGCTTAATAGATTTGCTCTGCTTTAATCCGAGTGTGCATTCATGCAAGAAATGCAACTCCTATAGTTGACCACACGATGGAGGCAGTTGTCTCTGCCCTCCCAGGGGGAGGAGACACTGGTGACGTCGCTCTGGGCGGGTCTATCGGTCTCACTCAAAATGGCGGCTATGGTGACTCCCTCTTAGCGCCTTCAAGATGGCGTCTGCACGCTTACTCTGCTCATGCGCAGTTTTTCGTGCACGCCTTTCGGTCACGCGCGCGACTGTGCGTGTTCACGTGACACGACGCGGGCGCGAGTCTCAGCGACAACGCCACGCCTTGCTTTCCAAAATGAGAGTTTAATCTCCAACTTTCACAAATAATGTAACCCCTTTAATTTCGGGTATAGCTTAGCGCTACTTTCCCCAGCGGTTTATTCAGTGACCAGATCAAACCGCGTCCAGCTTAATCTGACGTCACCACGTTGTTAGGACATCACGTTTTAACCCAGAAATAGGAGAAATAAGTCTCACTCACACACGGCCGTAGGTCCAAATCCCGCTGGTCGGTACCGCTGGGTTTTTTTGAAGCTCGGACGTCGGGAGGAAGCGGCTGCTTTCCTCACTCACAGCCGTGGGGCGATAACTCAGCTGGGGGCCCTTCAAAGAGACATTTGCAGCCGTGGGTGATTTTGTCTCAGGGCGGCGTGAAAAGTCCTTGGGAAAAGAATCCAAATTTGGGGTCTCTTGTAGCGGGATAGACCAAAAAAACTGAAGGAAAATCTTCTCAGTCTCTTCACTTTAAACTAGGCAAATTAAAGGTCCACTTTAATGGCGTGAAAAGTCATTAAAAAGAAAGTGTTAGAAAAACATTTACTAGGATAAGAATGGCTTCTGAGGTGAAGGAAAAAGTTTGAGAATTTGATTCTCTAAAAAGGGGACGAGCTCTAAAGAAAAATGGTTTCTCCTCAGTTTCCAGAATATAAGAAAAGATTTGACAAACACACAGAGAATAAAATAAAACTTCACAGGGCCTTGAAACGGTGGAATAAAATCTTCTGAGATCTAGATTACTATTCTGCTTCTTTAATCTTAATTTAGTTCCTCTAATTCTTAATTCTATTTCTAGCTAATCTTCCTGCCTGTTGTCTGATCTCTGACTTTTTTAAAACTCTTAACTGTGCTGTGACTCAACTGTTAACCCTGTTTTTCCTCATGTCTTTTTGTACTCAAATCTAACTTCTGTCTTTTAAAGTTACCTCGCCGGGTCGTAAAACTGATGAGGTCAGTCGTCAAACGACCAATCTACTCTTTCAGAATCAGTTTGAAATGGCTGTTATCCAATGTGAAAACATTTCTTTGTTTGAGAGCAGCCAACCAAATGGAGACACCATCCCATGAATTTTCAGAGGGAAAAATCAACAGTCAGTTCTTATAAGATAAATGCTCAATATAAAATCTAACTAAATTAAATGACTTGGCTAATATATGGTGATCATGCATTTATACCATTACTCCAATAACACTCATGAATATAACATTTCTTATACATAATTATAATACATGCATTCACATTTAGATCAAGATTAGAACAGCAGAACATGCAGCAAACCATGGTTGGTGATAAGGGGGATGATTTTCAGTGTCCTTAGGATCCAGGATAAGCTGAAAGAAACTTAATATTTAGAACAAATTAAAAGTCATCCTACGTACTGAAAACACATTCCGTAGGTATCCGCTAGGAGGTACTGTTGAGCTGTAGATGATTTCCTTAGTATCTGGCGAAGGCCTGGACAGCATAGGCTATAAAACCGTCAGATTAAGTGGTTTATGACTCTTTTAAAAACATTGGTTTCCTGTGAAAAGGTACGTTATCAAATGCAGTGTTCATGTTGAGAGGTCTGGTCTCCTGAGTTTTATGTTCCTTTGAGCCTTTAAAAGCAAACTCTGATCCTTACAATCTCTGCAAGCGGCAATTGTTTACATTGGGGTCCTGGGAAAGCAAGCATCTTTGGTCAGGTCTGGAAGAAGCCTGCATGAGTCAGCAAAAAGCCAGTGATATTCCTGAGAAGGCAGAAAGGTGATATTCCTGTGTAATGAATAAATTGAAATTCCTGTAAACTGGAGAGAAGTGATCTTGTCTTGGTTTTGAGGAGGACGATGATGCTACAGCAGATTTATCCCCAACTTGTCAGCTATCCTAAGCCCACTGAATATGCTGTTGTGCAAAGGAAAACAATGGCAATGGACATCTGAATGTGCTGCATCTTTCAAAGAGGCAAAAGAGCAGTTACTCTCTCAAAGCGTGTTAACCCATTATGATCCACAACTTCCCATTCGGCTGGCGTGTGATGCATCACCTTATGGTGTAGGTAGTGTCATCTCACATATTTTCCTGAATGGACAAGAGAGGCCCATAGCTTTTGCATCAAGGACTCTGAATAAGGCAGAACGCAATTATGCCCACATTGAGCGTGAAGCTCTTGGCATTATATTTGGAGTTCGTAAATTCCATCATTATCTGTATGGCAGGCAGTTTACACTCCTTACAGATCATCACCCATTGACCACTATTCTGAGTCCATGCAAAGCCACACCATCTATGGCTGCTGCTAGAATGCAGCGGTGGGCTCTCCTGTTAGCTGCCCATAATTACACCTTACAGTACCGAGAGGCAGCTCGTCATGGAAATGCGGATGGGCTTTCACGCCTTCCATTACCAACATTATCAAGAGAGAGAATCAGTACTGTGGACAGTTTTCACATTAAACACCTAGAAGCCTTACCTGTGAACTGTCGAGAAATCTGCCGAGAGAGCAGGGGTGATCCTGTCCTTGCTCAAGTCCTGGAGATGGTCTCCACAGGTTGCTTTCCGAGGGTCCAGGATGTGGCCAGCACATTGGCGCCATTCATCAGCCGGAGGGATGAGTTGACACTCCAGCAAGGTTGCCTTATGTGGGGTGTGCGTGTCGTCATTCCCTCAAAATTGAGATCACGACTGCTGTCGGAACTGCATACTGGACACCCAGGTGTTGTCAAAATGAAAGCTGTTGCCCGCAGTTACATGTGGTGGCCCGGAATTGACGCTCAAATTGAACAGGTCTCAAAAACATGTCAGTCCTGTCAATTTACACAGAAAGCACCGGGACCAGCACCACTCCACCCATGGACTTGGCCTGGATCCCCGTGGCAGAGAATTCATGTTGACTTTGCTGGGCCGTTCCAAGGCCAAATGTTTATGGTGGTTGTAGACGCCCATTAAAAATGGTCTGAGGTACACCTTATGAGTTCCACTACAACGGCTAATACCATCCAGGTGCTCTGAGGGTTATTTAGTCGCTATGGGCTCCCTGAGGTGTTAGTGAGCGATAATGGTCCTCAGTTTACCTCACACGAGTTTGACACTTTTATGAAAGGCAATGGAGTAAAGCACATTCGCTCTGCACCATTTCATCCATCAACAAATGGTCTTGCAGAACATTTTGTACAGACATTCAAGCAGTCACTGAAGCGTTCCACTGGAACCACTTCCATACAACACCAACTGGATGCCTTTCTACTCACATACCGTAATACTCCACACTCTACAATGAAGGAGTCCCCGTCTATGCTTTTCATGCATCGCAAGTTGCGATCTCGATTGGACCTGCTGAAGCCTAGCGTGACATCAGAGGTAGAGAAAGCACAAGAGGCACAGTGTGCGTATCGAGGAATGCATGCAAAAGCCAGAACGTTCAAGGTGGGAGATCCAGTTCTTGTTCGGAATTACGGGAGAGGAGAGAAGAAGTGGATACCAGGGATTGTTTCAGCTGAGACTGGCCCTGTATCCTACACCGTCGACATCGGCGCATCGCAGCACTGGAGGCGACACGCGGACCAGATGCTGGCCAGGGTTGTTGAATTGGATACCTCTACAGACGACGGCGGAGCTGCATCGTCGTGCATCTCAGCAGACCTGCCTGTGCTGGAAAAGACTGTTCCAGAACCAGCTACTCCAGTTCCTGTGAGTGACCCCTCACCATTACCCCAGGTAACCTCAGAGGGAAACACCACATCACCTCCAGAGACTGGTAAGAGATATCCTTCTCGTATTACTAGACCACCAGAGCATTATGTTCCATAAACTTTGTTTAAGATACTTTTAAGAGACATATATTGGACATTTTTGAATAAGAGACCTTTTTTATGTGTTAGATGAGAGAGTCACGTCTCACCAAAAGGGCAGAATAAACCCTTGACTGACTCAGGGGTTTGGGATCATCTACTCCCAGCCTCAAGACTAGTGTGTGTTTTTAAAATAATAAAAGTTGTTTGTTTTGTGTACCTTGGGGGTGGGTACAACATTTAGTGGGGAGGAGATGTGATGTATGGGAGTTGTATGAGTTGTATGAGTTGCATTTGCATATGCCACCCCATTGGTGGGCGCTGTATCCTGTGGCATTGCCAATAGTATAAGAGTGTGCTCATTGAACTGAACTAAAACGGGTATGTGTGTGTATGCCTGAGTAAACGTGCAAGCTAATGACCTGCAGCCGTGTGTGTCTTTGTGTTTGTTCCTCCGAGGGGTAATCTAAAGTAGAAACCCACGGACATAACAGTCAAGGACCACTCTCACCCTCTGCATAAACACTTTGAACTGCTGCCATCTGGCAAACGATTCCGGAACATCAGAGGCAGAACCACCAGACTGATTAACAGCTTCCTTCAACAAGCTGTTAGGATGCTGAACAGTTGATCCGGAATCTTTCATACATACTACTGCACCTTATGGACATTATGTATATTATTTGTATATTATAGTTCTAGTTAGTTTTCAAGTTTGTCTCAGGGATGTGTGAATTGCTGTGTTGGGGTGGGGGGTGAGGGTGTGTGTGAGTGTGTCTTAAATTATGTTCTTTTTACTTATATGGATGCTGAGAGAAACGCAATTTCATCTTGCCTGCACTACAGTTGTATGTACAGCAACATGACAATAAAGGTTGATTTGATTTTGATTTGATTTTTATTTGAAAAACTCCCTTTTAACAGGAAGAAACCTCCTGCAGAACCAGGCTCAGGGAGGGGCATTCATCTGCTGCGACTGGCTGGGGGGTGAGGGGATAGAGAAGATGAAAAGAACAGACATGTAGAGAGCAAACAGCCCGATGGGGACTCAGTCTATGGGAGAGAACAAACAAATGTTAATGACCAGCAAATCTTTTCAATTAAAAGGGGCTTGATTGTTTAGAGCTTTGAAAGTGAGAAGAAAGATTTTAAACTTAATTCTAAACTCTATGGGAAGCCAATGAAGGGAGGCCAGAACCAGAACGATATGATCTCTCTTTCTAGTACCTGTTAAAACTCTTGCTGCAGCATTTTGGATCAACTGCAGACTTTTTAAAGATGTTCAAATCACGCTTTATTGTCATTCAACTGTACAACCAATCACATACAGCAGAACGAGATTGTGCTTTACCTATCCACCATGTCAATCACACAAACCCTAAGTGTAGAATCAGAGGGCCACTGCCATGCAAGGCGCCGCCACAAATTTCCCTCCTCCATTCCATTTTTGCTGAGCACCAAGCTGGACGGCAGGAAGTTCCACTTTTATATGGTCTTCGGCATGACCCGGCCGGGATTTGAACCCCTGCCTCCCGGGTGTGGGGCGGATGCTCTACCAACTGAGCCACCACTCCGGTAGGACAACCTGATAATAAAGAGTTACAATAATCTAATCTAGAGCTAACAAAAGCGTGGATCAGTTTCTCAGCATCACTCTGAGACAAGATGTTCCTAATCTTGGCAATATTATGCAAATGACAGAAGGCAGTCTAAGAAACGAATTTAATATGTGAATTGAAAAACAGATCTTGATCAAAAATAACTCCAAAGTTCCTCACAGAGCTATTAAGAGAAAGAGTAACCACATCCAAACTAAAAGTTTGATTTGGAAAGGTATTTCTAAGGTTTTTTGGACCAACTAGAATGACTTCAGTCTTATCTGAATTTAATAGCAGGAAATTACAAGTCATCCAAGCTTTGATTTCCTTAAGACAGGCTTCTAACTTGGGTAGTTGATTACTATCATCTGGCGTCATTGACAGGTATAATTGTGTGTCACCTGCATAACAATGAAAATGTATACAGTGCTTCCTAATAATGTTGCCTAACGGAAGCATATATAAACTAAAAAGAGTAGGGCCTAGCACAGATCCCTGTGGAACTCCATGACTGAGCTTTGAGTTGGAAGAAAACTCATTACTGACATGAAGAAACTGGAACCTATCAGAAAAATAAGATCTAAACCACTGCAACAAAGTTCCATTAAGTCCAACATAGTGTTCTAATCTATCAAGTAGAATATTATGATCGATAGTATCAAAAGCTGCACTAAGGTCTAAAAGGACAAGTACAGAAACAAGTCCATTATCAGATGCGATCAGGAGGTCATTAGTAACCTTCACTAAGGCTGTTTCAGTACTATGATGGATTCTAAACCCAGAGTAAAACTCTTCAAATAAACCATTTCCCTGCAAGTGGTCAAATAATTGCGTAGCAACAACTCTTTCTAAGATCAATCCTGTGATAACTGGAGAGGAATCAACCTTCTCTCTGTTCCAAGTAAAGTGTTCTGTAAGATAATTCTGGGAAGGATTGATGAAGCAATAAACAAAAAGCTAAGAGAAGAACAAGCTGGTTTTAGGAAAGGCAAAGGTTGTACTGACCAAATCTTTGCATTAAGAAACATCATCAAACAAAGCATTGAGTGGAATATGCCTCTTTTCATCAGTTTTATAGATTTCCAAAAAGCCTTTGATAGCATCCACAGAGACACCTTGTGGAAGATACTAAAGGGATATGGCATTCCATCAAAGATGGCTTCACTCATAAAGATCTTTTATACTAGCTTTGAATGTAGCGTCATCATGGGAAACACCATCTCTGAGTCATTTGAAGTAAGATCTGGTGTGAGGCAAGGTTGCATATTGTCATCCATACTATTCCTAATGGGTATTGACTGGATACAGAGGAAAACAACATCAAAAAGAAATGGTATCCAGTGGACACTATTCAGTCAGCTTGAAGACCTTGATTTTGCTGATGACCTAGTTGAAATCTCAACAACTAGGTACCAACTACAAGAAAAAAACTATTTTGAATGAATATGCACAAAGTATAGGTCTAAATGCAAATGTAGCAAAAACTAAAACAATGATCATAAATGCAGATATACAATATCCTATCACCATCAACCACATGCCCATAAGAAATGTAGATGATTTCACCTACGTAGGAAGTATTGTCAGCACAGACAATGACACTAAAAAGGATATCAGAGCAAGACTAGCAAAAGCAAGAGCAGCATTTGCCAAACTTCAGCCCATCTGAAAGTCAAATAAGTACAGCACAGAAATCAAGCTCCGCTTATTTAACAGCAATATTAAATCTGTTCTGTTATATGGATCGGAATGCTGGCGAATCATACAGAGTTATATGCAAAAAGTAGAGGCTTTCCGCAGCACCTGTCTCCACAAGATCTTGAGAATGTACTGGCCCAACAAAATTTCAAATAAAGAACTTTGGAAAAGATGTAATATTAAAAGAACTTCTATAGATATCAAACAACAGCGATTCAGAAGACCAGGGCACATGCTAAGAATGTCAAATAACCGAATACCAAAAGTTGCTCTAAACTGGACACCACCAGGGAAAAGAAAGCCAGGCAGACCATGATCTACCTGGAGAAGAACAGTCCAAGCCAAACTACAGGAGATGGGATACACCTGTTGACAAGCTCAACATGTTGCAAAGGACAGGGCAAAGTGGGGATTTCTTGTTGCGGTCTTATGTCCCACCTGGGACGAAGAGGATAAGTAAGTAAGTATTTAAGGAAAAAGGAGTTGGAGTTAAACAAGTATTAACTTCTTCCTTATCCTTTTCGAACACTGTACAGCATGTCACTTTTTTAAATTACATTTATTTGTTTTGCTTTTTTGTTCAAAATAAAGCATTTCATCATCATCACAAACACAGACTTGAGACTTGGGAATGATTTTGCTCTTGATATGTATTGCTAAGTCGCAAAAAACATGTTACAGGCATGTTAACAACAGTAAACACTTTAAGAGCACTAAGACAGCTTCTTTGTGCCTAACACTAAATTAATCTTTGCACTGCTGTAATAGCAAAATGAACCTAGAAATGCCCATAAACGCGTTGTGCCTCAGACAATTGACTGTGGACGGTGCCACTGTAATTCAGCCCATAGAGTGCCAAGTACAGTGGATACAGATTGTTAAATGTGAATTTATTCCATGCCGATTTCCAAAATAAAGTAGCAAAACAGCTGATAAAACGTGCTGTTAAAGCATCAATTATGTAAAAATAACTCAGTCTCACTGTAAGAGTGCATAACATCTCCTTTAGTTGATGGTCTTTCATGTGACATGTTTCTATTTTCAGATAAGATTCTTGTTCTTTAACTGAACCCTGCTCCACAATAAATCATGGAAGCTGCTGTACCGATGACTTAAATGTGTAATATGTGCATCTTTTTTTAAAATCCTGCAGATCCCACAGTTGCTGCTTTAATAGTGACACAAGGTCTCTGCTGAAAATAAATCAGCTGATTCTAAAATTTTTAAAGGAAATGAACAAAATCAGAGCCTGGCTTCCTATAAACCCACTGGCAGTGATGACTGTTATGACCATTTATCAGCCTCATCTTATGGGGAAAACACACTTTGAAGTGAGACTCACTGCTCTGAGAGATTGTTTAATTAAAGTTTGAATAGCAGCAGATATTGGCTCACTGGCATGCAGCCCAGAGTCTATTATCAGTCTATTGAAGCCTTTGAGGAGTACGACTAAAAAGATGAGGCCAAGATTGATGGCACCAAGAAGGAACAGCAGAAATATGAACATGCTATTCGTTATTCATGTTGGGCGATACGATCTTGGAGTCGTGAAATCTGAGGTCCTTTCTTTTTGTGCATTTGAGCTGTAGACTATAGGCTATGTGCTTATTATGCAGTGGGGGCCAACTCAGTATTCCGCTGACAAAGATGGAACGATTAGGAACAAATGAATGGAAATGACAACACCTGGGTTTGAGTCTATGTAATTAAAATAGCGTTTAATGTAAAGTTGCTGAGGGAAGGAAGGGAACAAAAGGCTTTGAAACACCAAATGACAATGAAATGAAATGGAAATGGTAAAAACAAACAAAAAAAGAGGAAAGTTAACTCTGCTCTGTTGACAAGATGTCAAATGACTGAAATGTACGTATAATGCACTGTTCTTAATTTAGCAATTTAGCAAATAGTTTTACTGTAAAGGACATTAAAAACTTCCCAAGAGTAACTATATGTACTATACAAAGCGCTTTATTTCAGTAATATAAAAGATTAGAGATTTCCCCTTTCCCTTTATGACTCTCATAAATGTATTCATAGATTTGCTTCAATTAAGTGACATAAATCATTAAGACAACAAGCAAAATACACAACAAATACTCGCTCTAAATTCATTATGTCGCTGTGAATTACAGGAGTCTCTTTTAAATAATCACCCAGAAAGGAATGCTAAGTCAAGCATAGCATCATTTTACAGGTTACACCTGTGTATGATATTTCATCTCAAAGCACACAAAAAAAACACTTTATTTCTTTTACATTATTCATCTGCTGCTACTTTAAAAACTGTCTTCAGCCTAACGGGACTACAGATCCATATGTAGAACTGCTGTTTTACACAGAGATAATAGTTACAGAAAAAGTATTTCGGAAGGAATTTTACAAGGATTGATACATTTTTTTAAAAAATCCACATTTTTAAAACTACAGTATATATTTTAGTATTATTTTACAGAGCAGAATTGGACTTTAAAGACACCCTCTGGTGGCTACAAATCCCCTATAAAAACAAATCTACATCTTCTAAAAAAGAGTAGTGCGGTGCAACAGTGGTTAGCACTGTGGCAGCACAGCAACTCACCCTTGGCCATGGGATCCGGGGTTCGATTGGAGTTTACATGTTCTCCCCGTGTCTGCGTGGGTTTACTCTGGGAATTCTCCAGTTTCCTTCCACAGGCCAAAAAAAAATAAAACAAGCAGGTTAGGTTAATTGGAGACTCTAAAGTGACCCTAGGTGTGAATGTGTGTGTGAATGGTGAAGGGATAGCGCCGTACCATGGCTGCTTCATCCATCCAGGTGGATGCCCTGAATTTCCCCTTTGGGGGATCAATAAAGTACACAAAATCAAATTCCATAGTCACCCTTCAGGTTCACAGGGTGAACTTGTCTAGTGTACCATGTTACCATGTTATCAATCTCGGCCTGGGATTTTAGGAGGTGACTAAGGGCGAAAGTGACTTTGGAGGTGTGTGTCTACCTTGTCTGAGGGCGAAAGTGACTTCGATCTGTTCACCTTGACTGAGGGTTGAAATGGACTTCGGTGATCCCAGGAGTAGAAGGCTATTCAGCCCTTGGCCCAGACAATGGGCCATAACAGAAAAGCCTCCCACTCTTACCACTGAATCAAAGAGGAATTCCCCACTAGCTCTTGACTAGTAACGGAGGTGTACTCCATAAGGTATAAGGGACTGCACCACTGACTAATTCCCCTATAGAGGGGTGCATAACAACCACGTTTGGTGACCCAAGCTTTACTTGTTGTGCAGTAATAGGGCACAGGGAAGGTTTACCTTGACCTTTGACCGTTTGACCCCAAACCCATAGTCAGAGGTCAGGATTCCAAGGTGAACCTGTATACCAGGTTTGGTGGTCCTAGCTTTACTCATATAGTAGTAGAGTAAATAGAATGTTAACTTTTACCTTTAGATCCAAAACCCATCGTCAAGTCAGGGTGTAAGGCATTCAAGATGTAGAAAAACATGAAGACTGATTTTCAAACAGTCTTTTTCACTGATGAGTGTCGTGCAACCCTGGATGGTCCAGATGGATGGAGCAATGGATGGTTGGTGCATGGCCACCATGTCCCAACAAGGCTGCAACATTGGCAAGGAGGTAGCAGAGTCATGTTTTGGGCCAGAATCATGGGGAGATAGCTGGGAAGCCCCTTTAGGGTCCCTGAAAGTGTGAAAATGACCTCTGCAAAGTATATAGAGTTTCTGACTGACCACTTTCTTCCATGGTACAAAAAAGAAGAACTGTGCCTTCTGTAGCAAAACTGTCTTTATGCATGGCAATGCACCATCTCACGCTGCAAAGAATACCTCTGTGTCATTGGCTGCTATGGGCATAAAAGGAGAGAAACTAATGGTGTGGCCCCCATCCTCCTCTGACCTCAACCCCTTTGAGACCCTTTGGAGCATCCTCAAGCAAAAGATCTATGAGGGTGAGAGGCAGTTCACATCAAAACAGCAGCTGTGGGAGGCTATTCTGACATCTTGCAAACAAATTCAAGCAGAAACTCTCCAAAAACTCACAAGTTCAATGGATGCAAGAATTATGAAGGTTATATCAAAGAAGGGGTCCTATGTTAACATGTAACTTGACCTGTTAAGATGTTTTTGATTGAAATAGCTTTTGATTTCAGTAAATATGACCTCCTAATGCTGCAAATTCAACAAATAATCATTTTCAGTTCTTTACAACCAATAAAATGTTTTGAAACTCTGTTGTGCATAATAATTTTGAACAGTGCACTTTGAGTTTTTTAAATTTTTGCAAAAAATAGTTATCATTGGGAGGTTTGTTCAATAAAATTTGAGCGAGTTTGAGCCTTCTTTGCCAGTGATGTGGTGTTGTTGGACCAGGAGAGATCGTCAGAGATGTGCACCCCCAAGAACTTGGTGATGCTCACCCTCTCCACAGCTGCTCCATCCATGATCAGAGGGGGGTGCTGTGTGTGTCCTCTCCTGAAGTCAACCACAATCTCCTTTGTCTTTCCCACGTTCAGGAAGAGGATATTGTCTTTACACCACTGGACAAGTTGGTTCACCTCACTTCTATAGTTGGCTTCCTCGTTGTTGGTGATGAGGCCCACCACCGTCATGTCATCTGCACACTTGATGATGTGGTTGGTGTTGTAGGCTGGTACACAGTAATGGGTCAGCTGGATGAAGAGCAGCAGGCTGAGCACGCGCCCTTGTGGGGCCCCTGTGCTCAGTGTTATGGTTTTGGATGTGCTGCTGCCAACCCGCACATTCTGTGGCCTCCCTGTGAGAGAAAGTCCAAGACCCAGTTACAGAGAGAGGCTTTGAGTCCCAAGTGTCTGAGTTTTTGTATTAGCTGCTGGGGGATGACTGTGTTGAATGCTGAACTGAAGTCCAAGAACAGCATTCACACGTAGGAGTTCTTTGAGTCCAGGTGGGTGAGGGCTGGGTGGAGAGCAGCAGTGATAGCATCCTCTGTGGATCTGTTTGACCTGTATGCAAACTGAGATGGGTTGTTGGAGGGAAGGAGGATGGACTTGATGCTCTGCATGACCAGCTGCTCAAAGCACTTCATTATGACGGGGGTCAGTGCTACGAGCCGGTAATCGTTGTAGCTGGATGGGACGGTCTTCTTTGGGACTGGCATTATGGTGGCAGTTTTGAAACATGTGGGGACATCAGCTTGAGTCAGGGAGATGCTGAAGGACATTCTTGAGCTCCTCTGCACAGTCCTTCAGAACGCAACCCAGTATGTTGTCTGGTCCAGCTGCCTTGCATGGGTTGATCCTGCAGAGGGTCCTCTTCACGCTAGGCGGATCCAGACTTTTGGCCTGCTCGTCTGGAGGAGGAGTGGTCTTATGTGCTGATGTGCTGTTTTGTGCTTCAAAGCAGCCAAAGAAGTCATTTAGGTTGTTAAGCAATGTGATTTTACTTGCACAGGTCTGAGGTGAAGCTTTGTAGTTGGTGAGGGTCTGTATGGGACGCCAGAAGGAACATGAATCTCTGGTGTTGCTGAAGTGGCCGGATATTTTCTTGCTGTACTGTTGTTTTGCCTCCTTGATGCCACGGGACAGGTTGGCCCTAGCTGTTGTGAGTCCTGCAGTGTCACCGGCCCTGAAGGCTGCGTCCTGAGCCTACAGGAGCCTGTGGACCTCTGCTGTCATCCATGGCTTTTGGTTAGCATGAACAGTGATGGTTTTGCAGTGAGTGACATCATCAATGCATTTAGCTATGTATGCTACAACAACCTCAGTTTCATAAAGAGTTTTATAGTCAACAAAAATACATCTAAAAAAATGCTTTACAGGTTCTCATATATCCATACAGCTGAAATGATATCAACCAGACTGGAAGTTGAAGATTCAAAGTGTCAGTGTCTGCGGTCTCCTTCTGAAAGACATGACCAATGGAAAGGAAAAAGAAGGGTCTTCAGTAGTGTTGTCATCTGTTCATGGCTTTATGTTCATTTTTCATTTTTGTATGTCATCCCCTGTTGTTTTTGTGTGGTTGTCTGTTGTAATTTGGTTATCATTATTATTAGCATTATATGTCCTCTGTGTTTCCTCTTGCCCTCTGTGTATAATAATAATAATAATAATAATAATAATAATAATAATAATAATAATAATAATAATTATTATTATTATTATTATTATTATTATTATTATTATTATTATTATTATTATTATTATTATGAGTTGCTGTTTTATATCCACCAGCAGCTCATGGACTTTTTGCTCACTGCTGGACCCCTCCCTACCTCCACCCCTCAGTTAAATGCCTCCGTGCCACTGCCAGCTCCTTCCCAGGCACCACCAGTAGTTCCAGATGTCCCCGAGGGGTATGCCACGGCTCCAGCTGTTCCTGAGGTGTGCACCACAGCTCCAGACATTCCTGAGATGCACAGTACAGCCCCGGCCTTCTCCAAGATGCACACTTCAGTTCCTGTCGTTCCGGAGGCAGTTGCACCTCTGTCGCCTGTTTCTGAAGCTGGTATACCCGTCACCTGTTCCTGAGGCTGGTGTGCCTTCACCATCTGTTCCAGAGGCTGGCGTACCTCAGTCAAGTGTTCCAGAGGCCGGCACGCCTGTGTCGTCTGCTGTCAAGGCCGGCATGCCTCTGTTGTCTGTTCCAGAGGCTGGTATGCCTCTGTCACCTGTTCCTGAGCTCAGTGCGCCACTGTCTCATGTTCCTGAGGTCAGTCCATCCCCAGTCGTCAGGTCCTGAGGCCGGCACGCCTCAGTCATCCACTCCAGAGGTTGGTGTGCCTGCACCTTTTGACCCCAAGGCCGGTGTGCCTCTACCGTGTGTTCCCAAGGCCAGTCCATCCCGCCGTCTGCTGCTGAGGCTAGTGCACCTCCACCAGCTGTTACAGAGGCCAGTGCACCTCCACGTTTGTTCCAGAGGCCAGTGTGCCTCCACTGTTAGATCCAGAGGCTGGCGCGCCTTCATTGTCTGCTTCTGAGGTTGGCGTGCCTTCGTTGTTTGCTCCAGAGTTTGATGCGCTGCAGTTGTCTGTTCTCAAGGAGAGTGTGCCTCAGCAATTGTATCCGGCCTACGCATCCTGCTCTTCAGTCCGGTGGCCCAGAGAGCCTGGGAGGCCACCTGGGTTGCCTTGTTTTGCAGTCTGGGGGCCCTTGGAGTGGGATTGGCCCCCCAACCCTCCTTCTTCCCAGGTTGGGTGTTCAAGGAACTTTGGGATTCCACCTGACCCCATCTGTTTGTCATGTACATGCACCTTTACACGGCGCATGGAGGGAAAGAAACAAGCCCACGTGCAGGTGAAGGGTGTGCTTATCAAACAACAAGGTAACTGTACAAAAGTGTCCAACACAAACAGTCAATTGGAGGCTAGGCTGCAAAGGAAATGCCGCTAGGCTAGGAAGAACGTTCACGTCATGCTCCAGGGCCAGACTGGATCTCTGGAGGAAAACAACAAAACGTGAACTTGGATTGAGAGAAAAAGACACTTACTTAGCGAGTGCTGGAGTCAGGCTGAGCCTCGGGGAAACAAAACCAAGCAGGCTAACAGGAATGTGACCAGTCACAGGGAGTAGACTATAAATCACAGAATATGACCAACACCGTGACAATAAATGAATGAACAGACAGAGTATAAATACTGAGTGACTAATGACATGGAATGAATACAGGTGTGTAGCTGCTGCAGGTGCGCTGATTGAGCTGCTCACTGCAGCGGCAGGCTGAGCAGCCTGTGGGGAGTGCCTGGAGAGAGAGAGAGGCAGAAACAGAACACAGAATAATCCTAGATAATACACGGACAAAAACAGGGAAACAAAATACAATAGCCTGTGTCTGGGGTCTGGGATGACATAAGCCCCCAGACACATGACACTGTTTTCTGATCTGGTGGCCTAGGGACCAGGGCAGGCCACCCAATCCACCTTGTACTCTGGTCGGGGGTCCCATAAATGTGGGTGGGAGCCCTGACCCACCTTGCTCTCCCATCCAGTGATCCTTGGACTTTTAGAGACTACCTGTTGGACATTTGGAGATCATAGGACATTTGGGCAACACAGAATACATCAGATTCTGTGAAAACACAACCATGCCAGTGAAGACCGTGCACTGTTTTCCCAACAACAAACCATGGATCACCAGTGACCTGAAAGCACTTCTTAACAAGAAGAAGAAGGCTTTTAGGTCTGGAGACAGGGAGGAACTGAGGAGAGTGCAGCGTGAACTGAGAGAGATGCTGAGGAGGTGTAAAGACAACTACTGGAGGAAGTTAGAGGATAAACTACAGCAGAAACCCATGAGGGAGCTGTGGTCTGGAATGAAAAACACCACTGGGTGTAAGGGGAGAGATTATGAAATTTAAAATTATGAAATAAGATCAGTCCGCCAAGGTCTCCGCCTTTGACCGCCACCAAATCCACATAGCACCGGACCGCCATGATCCCTCCTGCAGGTGGTAAGCCCACTGGAGGGCAGACCCATGTAACTCCTTCGGGCTGAGCCCGGCCGGGTCCCATGGGTTGAAACCCAGCCACCAGACACTAGCCATCAAGCCCCTCCTCCAGGCCTGGCTCCAGGGTGGGGCCCCGGTAACCCCATACCGGGCGGGGTACACTGAATCCTTGATATAGAATTTATCATCAGAGTCTGTTGGATCATTCTTAGTCTGGCCCTTCACCCAGGACCAGTTTGTCTTGGGTGACCCTATCAGAGGCAAATTGCCCTGGACAACATAGCTCCTGGGATCACTGGGGTACGCAAACCACCCCACCATGATAAGGTGACGATCCATCCAGCTGGTCTGGGAACGCCTTAGTATCCTCTCTGAAGAGCTGCAGCAGGTGGCTGGGGAGAGGGAAGTCTAGGCTTCTCTGCTTGAACTGCTGCCTCCGCTACCCGGACCTCCAGAAAAGTGGTAGAAGATGGAGGGATGGATGGATGAAATAAGATTTCAAGAATTTATTTTTTTTTTTTACATTTTCTCATGTACAAAGAAAAACTCATAAAATTGGCACTTTTTCTTGAAAAACCGATGCCTTTTCATTTTGTCACAAAAAATCTTAGAAAGATTATCACTTATGCATTCAAATTTGTATTATATTTGCACCTTTTCTTGTAAATTTAGAATTTCTAGCAAATGTAAATTTTTAGCACAAATATGAATAGATTTTCCTTACTTATTTGCCATGTCTTTTATTCATTTTTAACAAAACACAATGCCTCCAATGGATGTGGCTCCTCTTCTGTACTTGTTACAAAATTGCCAGACTACATGCTGAAGAAGGGCATGTTGTCATGATTCAGGGCAAGAGAGGCTCAAATGCAGAGCTACCAGAACAAACAGACTCAGATGTAAAAATTCACCAGTTTATTGTAAAAATAAAACTAACACACAACTCTAAATAAAAGTGCACAACTGAGGCAAATTGCAACACAAAACCACACACTTAAATAGACACAAAAACCAGTGCCCGCTGGAGTGCATGTAGCCTATGGGAAAAGAGCAGAAAGAGGTAATTAGGGACAGATTCTCCCAAAGAGGAGAATAATATCAGGAAAGTACTCTTACTCAATGAGCAGAGGAGCCCGGTAGGGAACTCCTGTGTGGAACAGGGGAACCGGGGGAAGACGGTGATCTGGGTGGACGTCTGGCGTCTTCTTGGTCAGGCAAGCATGATCAGCCCCGGAGTACAAACTGCAAAGGTGGCAGCAAACCTGAAGAAACAGGAGGACAGAGGGAGTGAAAAACACAGGTCAAACTGAGAGAAAAATGAGATAAAGGCTTAAATGTTTTAGGTGGAAAACCTTACAATCCAGCGATGAGTTCTCCACACGCTGGCTCTTAAATATGCTGGGTAATTAGGACACAGCAGGTGTGTAATCACCCAGGTGTAGTTGATACTCCGGAGCCGAGAAGACAGGAACAGAAGGGGCGGGGGAGCACGCTTGCCTGATCATCACAGTGCCTTTCCCTCAGGGGGCGTCTCCTGGCATCCCAATGGGCTTGCACGGATGGGCTCGATGGAATGCTCACACCATCCGCTTGTCCAGGATGTAGGACCCCGGAATCCAGGACCTCTCCTCCGGACCATACCCTTTCCAGTTGACCAGGTACTGGCACCCACGATTCTGTTGACGGACGTCCAGGATCTTCTCCATCGTAAGGCCGTCTGGCTGTCGATGACCCGGGGGGGGGAGGTGGGGGATCCGGAGGAGGGCAGAGAGGGCTGGTGGAGAGGGGCTTAATGCGAGAGATGTGGAATGTCGGGTGGATCTGCTTCAAAGGTGGCAGGTCCAACCGAAGAGTGATGTCAATGATCCGATTGATGGTGAATGGGCCCAGATAGCGGGGGGAAGAGCTTCCAAGACGCTGTCTTGAGCAGGATCTGTTTGGCAGACAGCCAGACCTTCTGTCCCACTGTGTACTTCAGCGCTGGTGCGCGTCTGCAGTTAACATATTGTTGATTGCACTCTGCAGAGTGGAAGAAGGCCACTCTTGTGGTCAGATGGTGGCACCGGCGCATGTGGGCCTCCACGGATGGGACGGCAAGGCCCCTCTCCGCCATGGGCAGCAGAGGTGGTGTGTAGCCCATCAAGGCCTCGAACGGTGTAAGCCCAGTAGAGGAGGAGACAGCCGAGTTGTGAGAATATTCCACCCAGGACAGGTGGGAGCTCCAGGTGGATGGGTTGCAAGATGCTACACACCTTAGGGTGGCCTCCAAGGACTGACTGGCACACTCAGCCTGACCGTTGCTTTGCGGATGGTGTCCGGACGTCAAGCTGGCTGTAGAACCCAAAAAGCGGCAGATCGCCTTCCACACCTGGGATGTGAACTGTGGACCCCGGTCCAAGATAATGCCCATGGGTATCCCATGCAGCCGAATAATGTGCTGTGCCACCAGATCGGTTGTCTCCGTGGCAGATGGTAATTTGGGGAGAGGGACCAGGTGGATGGCCTTGGAGAACCAGTCAACAATGGTGAGGATCACAGTGTTGCCTTGGGATGGAGGGAGGCCCATCATAATGTCCAATGCAATGTGTGACCATGGACGACTCGGCATCGGAAGGGGATGGAGGAGGCCATCTGGAGGGGAAGAATCTGACTTATTAGTGGCGCAGGTGTGACAGGCCTTGACGAACTCCCGCAGACCCCTCCTGAGTGTGGGCCACCAAATGCTCTCCTGAGCAGCTCAATTGTGCGGGAGATGCCGAGATGACTGGCAAAGAGACTAGTATGCCCCCAGTTGATCAACTTGCGGCATAACATTGAGGAGACATACAGCCGGTCAGGCGGACCTCCCTCCTGCCGAACCCTCTGCTCAATCTCCTACGAGAGTGTCCCTAGAAAGCAGGAGGAGGGGAGAATAGTCTCCAGGACAGACACAGCAGATGCAGAGGAAGAGGTGGAGGAGGAGGGTTGGGGAGAAAACTGGCATGGGAAAGCGTCAGCCTTGGCATTGCGGGACCCTGGTCGGTACAAGATGGAGAGATTGAACCTATTAAAGAACAGGGCCCACTGAGCCTGCCATGAATTCAACTGTCTGGCCGTTGGAAGATATTCTAAATTTTTATGATCGGTCCAGACAATGACCGGTTGACTAGCTCCCTCCAGCCAGGGTCTCCACTCCTCCAACGCCAGCTTAATGGCCAACAGTTCACGGTCCCCAACATCATAATTCCTCTTGAATGGCGTTAGTTGCCAGGAGAAATACGCACACGGATGGAGCTTCTGACCTGAGGAAGAACGCTGGGAGAGGACAGCACCCACCCCCGAATCGGAAGCATCCACCTCGACCACAAACTGCGCCAGGACACGCGCCTTGGTGAACAGGCTTTTCAGAGTCACAAAAGCTCGTTCAGCAGCCTCAGACCACTTGAACAGGCTTTTGGTTGACTTCAACTGTGTAAGCGGTTGCGCCACTTTACTATAATTATGGCTAAATCAGTGGTAGAAGTTGGCAAAGCCCAGGAAGTGTTGGAGGTCCTTGATTTTTTCCGGATCAGCCTTTACCGTGCTCTCGACGATGATGCCCCAGGAACAAAGTTGAGCGAGTGGAAAATTCGCACTTCTCCGCTTTCATGAAAAACTGATTCTTCAGCAGCCGCTGTAAGACGGACCAAACGTCGACTATGTGCTTCTCCAGCGTGTGGGAGAAAAATCAAAATGTCGTCTAGATACACAAAAACAAACTGGTTCACCATGTCCCATAAGACAACATTAAGAACCGCTGGAAGACAGCAGGGGCTTTGGTCAGCCCGAATGGCATGACCAAATACTCATAATGACCCTGTGGTGTTTTAAATGCTGTCTTCCACTCATCTTTTTCACGAATGTGGACCAAGTGAGACGCATTACGGAGGTCGAGCTTGGTGATGTAACGTGCCCATTGGAGTAGCTCAAATGCTGAGTTGATGAGGGGCTGCGGATATTTTTATCCTTACGGGTAATTGCATTAAGCTCATGGTAATCAATGCACAGCCGCAGAGTCCGGTCCTTTTTCCTTACAAAAAGAACCCAGCACCGAGGGGGGCAGACGACGGATGAATAATGCCGGCGCTGAGGGAGTCTTTAATGTAGGTCTCCATCGCCTCTCTCTTCAGCCCATATAAACTGTAGAACTGGCTGGATGGCAGCCGTGTGCCCAGAAAGAGGTTGATAGCGCAGTCATAGGCCCAATGAGGTGGTAACGACAGGGCCCTGGACTTGCTAAAGACCTCCCCTAAGTCATGACAGACCTTGGGCACAGAGCTGAGATCTGCCAGCTCAGCAGAAGGGGAGGAGATGGGGAGAGAGGGCGAGCATGCAGCTGATCGGAGACACAATGAGAGGCAAAAAGGGCTCCAGGACAGAATGAATAGAATATGACTAGAGAATTGAGGCGAAAGCGTCGCGGCTGCCGGGCTGGAGTAAGGCGGAGGACAAAAAATATAAGGTACAGACCCTCCCTTCCATTTGTTGTCATGGGAAATGTACGGTCGATACTGGGAAAGTTAGATGAGCTAGCGGCTATCTCCCGTTATGATAGCACTTACCGGGAGTGCTCTCTCCTTTTGTTTACTGAGACGTGGCTAACTGAACTAGCAGCAGATGCTAACATTGAGCTGGAGGGTTTTCACATGATACGAGCTGACCGAACACCAGAGAGTGGCAAAGCTAGGGGCGGTGGAGTGATAATGTATGTTAACAACAACTGGTGCAGACCGGGACATATCACTGTTAAACAACGACACTGCAGCAAAGACATTGAATTGCTAGCTGTTAGCATGAGGCCTACATGTCTCCCGAGAGAACACTCACACGTGATCTGCATTGTTCACATCCATTCAGTAACCAGCAGGCTGCAGACAGAACACCCAGATGCTCTCCTCCTCATCTCAGGCGATTTCAACCACGTTTCACTGTCTCCCATTCTGCCCACTTTCACCCAGTATGTCACATGCCACACTAGAGACAATAAAACACTGGATTTGTTCTACGCAAACACTAAGGAGGCGTACACCTCATCACAACTCCCCCCACTTGGGAGATCGGATCACAACTTGGTTCATCTCCGACCGGTGTACAAACCCCTAGTGCACAGACAACCTCCGGCCATGCACACTGTGGAGTTATGGTCTGAGGAGACAATGGACACTCTAAAGGACTGTTTTGAAGCCACTGCCTGGAAGCAGCTCTGCGATCCACATGGTGAGGACATCGATGGCCTCATTCACACCTTCACGGGCTACCTCAGCTTCTGTGTGGACAAATCCGTTCCCACCAAGACCATACGGCGTCACTCAAACAACAAACCCTGGATCAACCCTGAGATAAAAACACTTCTGAGAGAGAAGAAGAGGATCTTTAGGTCGGGGAACAGGGAGATGCTGAAGTCCGTACAGAGGGAGCTGAGGAGAAAGATCAGAGAAGGCAAGGACAGCTTCAGGAAGAAGATGGAGGACAAGCTGCAACAGAGCGACATCAGCGGGGTCTGGAAAAACCTCAAAACCATCTCGGGGCTCCAGAATACCTCCCCCCAGGCCACGGGGGGCAGGGAGTGGGCGAACAACCTGAATCTGTTTTTCAATAGATTTGACCAACCGCCCTCCCCCCTGTCTGCACAACAACCACTGCTGCCTCTAAGAAATCAAGTCCTGCTGCCCACTCCCCACTCCACCGACACCCCCCCCCCCACTCCCAACACACAGCCCCCCATCCTGACCCTGACCAAGACCCAGGTGAGGACGGAGCTGAGGAAGATCAAGGTGAGGAAGGCGTCGGGACCGGACGGCATCAGCGCAAAGCTCCTCAAGTCCTGTGCAGACCAGCTGTGTGGGATTGTGACGTATATCTTCAACATGAGCCTGAAACTGGGGAGGGTAGCACAGCTGTGGAAAACATCTTGTGTGGTACCTGTACCAAAAACTTCCCACCCCAAAGACCTGAACAGCTACAGACCGGTGGCCTTGACGTCCCACTTGATGAAGACCCTGGAGAGACTGCTCCTTGCTCATCTCCGCCCCCTGGTGGAACCAACGATGGATCCACTCCAGTTCGCCTACCAGCATGGCATTGGGGTGGAGGATGCGGTGATCTTCCTCCTTCACCGTTCTCTGTCCCACCTGGAGAAGCCCGGGAATATGGTGAGGATCATGTTCTTTGACTTCTCCAGTGCTTTCAACACCATCCAACCGATGATCCTGAAGGACAAGCTGCTGCGCGCAGGGGTGGACCAGCACCTGTCATCATGGATCCTGGACTACCTCACGAACCGGCCTCAGTTTGTGAGAACCCGGGACTGTGTTTCCGACACGATCATCAGTAGCACGGGGGCCCCCCAGGGAACGGTGCTGGCTCCCTTCCTGTTCACTCTTTATACTGCGGACTTCTCACACAACACAACACATTGCCATCTACAGAAGTTCTCTGATGACTCTGCGATCGTTGGTCTCATCTCCAACGGAGATGAAGCTGAGTACAGAGGGCTTATCCAGGACTTTGTGGACTGGTGCCATCGGAACTGCCTCCAGATCAACGCGAGGAAAACTAAGGAGCTGGTGGTGGACTGCCGCAGGCATGGGCAGCCCCTCACAGCACCAGTAAATATACAGGGAACAGACATCGAGATGGTGACATCCTATAAGTACCTGGGTATTCATCTGAACAATAAACTAGACTGGTCACACAATACTGACGCACTCTACAAGAAGGGACAGCGCAGGCTGTTCCTGCTGAGGAGACTCAGGTCTTTTGGTGTACAAGGGGCGCTGCTGAAGTCATTCTATGACACGGTGGTGGCATCAGCCATCACTTTTGGAGTGGTCTGCTGGGGCAGTGGCATTACTGCAGCCGATAGGAAGAGACTGAACAAACTGATTAAGAAAGCTAGCTCTGTCCTGGGGCAGCGCCTTGATCCGATGGAGGCGATAGGAGAGAGAAGGACGGTGGCTAAACTGTCATCTCTGCTGGAGTCCGAGTTCCACCCTATGCAGGACATACTGGATGCACTGAGGAGCTCATTTAGCAGCAGACTACATCATCCCAGGTGCACAACCGAGAGGTTTCGTAGGTCCTTCCTACCAACGGCTGTCAGACTGTACAACCTAAGCAGGGCTGCTCGCAGAGATAGCAAAAAGACGTAACAGACTAATAGTTTTTTTGAATGCAAAAGATGCAATAGACTTACACAATGGTCCTCTCCGGCATACAACTAGGAACATACCGGTCGCTATGGAGGGTGAGAATATGTATGGGCACATAATCATACCATGTAGGATAACTAAATAGACGGTTATGCTGTTTCATCCCACCTAGCAACAATGCTCTGCACTGTGTGTGTTTATATATTTACATATTTATTCCATCTAGCTACAATGCTCAGCACTGGGTGTGTTTATATTTATATATCTATATATTTATTCCATCTAGCTACAATGCTCCGCACTGTGTTTTTATATATCTACATATTATTCCATCTAGCTACATTGCTCCGCACTGTGTGTGTTTATATACTTGCATATTTATTCCACCTAGCTGCAATGCTCCGTACTGTGGGTGTTTATATATTTACATATTTATTCCATCTAGCTACAATGCTCTGCACTGTGTGTTCATATATTCATATATTTATTCCATCCAGCTACAATGCTCTGCACTGTGTGTCTGTGTGTGTGTGTGTATATATATATATTTTATAGTAATATGTACATATGTATATTAGCTGCTCTTGCTTGCTTGTTTTTTTTCTTGCCTTCTGATTGTTGCTCTGAGTGTTGCTATCCCTGTGCTGTTGCAATCCTGGAATTTCCCCGTTGTGGGACTAATAAAGGCTTATCTTATCTTATCTTATCTTATCTTATGAAGCCCTGACTCCAGTTTATAATTGGGTTGTGAGAGAGGAGCCATGGATACCCCAGAATCATGGTGGTGGTCAATTGAGGCAGAACATAAAACTGAATACAGTGATCCCTCACTTATCGCGGTTAATGGGTTCCAGAACCGACCGCGAAAAGTGAAAAACCGCGAAGTAGCGTCACCCCTAATGACGTCACCCATAAATAATACGTACGTTCATTCTCTCACTCTCTGTCTCATATGATACGTGTGTGTGTGTGTGTGTGTGTGTGTGTAAGTGTACATACATACGTAGATGTAAATAAAGTGTACATAAATATGTTTTTAGAACTCTTTTATTCTTATAACAAGATACATAACTCAAGATGAAGATGATTTACTGCACAGGTTAATGAGAGCTTTACTGCTCCTCAGGTGACGCCTCATCGTCAGGTGCTAGAGGCGCAGGATCGTCGAGGGCGATTCCATGCGGCGAGACTAAGCAACACGAGCGATAAAGAACAATGAATGCGGTCTTCCTTCGCTGGGTATGGGCGCTCGGCAGGGAGAGAAGCTGGGTAAAACGTCTCGGCCAATCAGCTTGCGAGATTCCCGAGCCGAGCCAACACGAGAACAGCGAACAGAGAGGTGGATTTTGAGTTGTGCGGGCTCTCCGTGTTGATACCTGATGTTCTAATGTAGTCTCCCTGCCTTCTGCTGGCGCCCGCCCATTTTTTCTCAATTTTGAATTTTTGATGAATATTTTTGAGAAATCCGCGATGCACTGAGGGCGCGAAAGGTGAGGCGCGAAGTAGCGAGGGATCACTGTAGTCTCACAGTGATTACCAGACAGAATGATCGAAATGGGCTCAGTCTGTTCGGTAATTGCCATGATGTTGCTGCCTGAGACCGCCAAGACACTTAGGGGTGTTGGGACATTCCTGGTGGAATTTCCAGACAACGGCCTGTTGAATAAAACTTTGCTCTGTTCCAGAATCAACCAGGCCGGAGGTTTTGAGCTCGGCCCTCGGCAACTGGATGAGGGGTGGGTGTTCAATACGGTTGGGAGGATTTTGCGTGGACCCTCCCGCCAGACCCCCCACGGTTACTGAAGGGCAGGATCTTTTTGGTCTCACGGGGCATTTCACAACTGCGTGGCCTGTGACCCAGCAATACATACATGCCCCCGCCCTCTCTTGATGCCGGCGCTCCTCCAGAGACAGATGGGATGTACCGAGGGCCATCGGCCCAGAGGGCGCCGACGGAGCTGCACTAGAGGGAGGGGGAGCTGGCCTTGGAGCGAATGGCTTTCTGCTCCCTCGTGCGCTCCCTAAACCAGTTATCCAGGGCCACCGCCTGCATGATAAGCTCATCCAAAGAGGAGGGGGATGCACAGATAGCCAGCTCATTGTGGAGATGCGAATTCAGACCCCAGAGAAACGCGCTGTGAAGAGCAATGTCATTCCATCCAGAGTCTGCTGCAATGACCCAGAACTCGACAGAGAAATTGTCTATTGATGGGTAGTGATGACAGAAATGGAATGACTGAGAGATCGAATTATTTGGAACAATTGATTCTGAAAAAGAATTGATGTCTTGGAACATTTGAAACATCTCCCCACAGCGACATTGGTGGCCAAATGTTATAATACTACATTGAAACAGTCGAGTGTTTTCATGTGTGTTTTTATCTCTTAACGTTTCGTGTTTTGTTTGGGTTTATAGTATTATTTGTCTGAAAATATATACTTTTTTCAATTAGTATTTGTATGGGGTGCTTGTGTACAAAATAGACATCAGTCACTGTTTTTAGAAGGTGCTTGTGTACATTCAATTCTTTTTGCCTTCCTGTCAAGGAACAACGAAAAGACTGAGTTAGGAGGAATGCTGCCGTGCAACTTCATATATTGTAAATATATGTAACTATATGTAAAATATGTAACTATATGTAAATGTACAACAATATGGCTTCTTTTAGTGATCAAATGTATAATTGTATTTATTGTAAATAATAATAAAGGTGTATAAATAATAAATGTATACTCGTATGTGTATTTAAAGACCATGAATACATACCATAAACACTATGCTGGCCATGGCTTGATTCAGCACTCTGTTGTGTTGTGCTAGGAATGCAGGTGTCAGGATATTTTGTCCGTAGGTGTCTCCACATACTTGTTGTATTGTTATAAAATGCAAGATGTTGCATACAATGCATACATTTAACTTTTTTTCTCCTCAAGAAGGTCATAGTGATCCCAAACAGCTGACCTGGGATACTTTCTACCCCCATCCATTTCCAAATAGTGTAAATCCAAAGGCACGCTCAGTACAAGACATTCAGAGAGGCAAGACTTCTCAAACAAACTGCGCTTTTGAGGAGCTTTTAAATGTTTTAGGCAAGTGGGGTGATGAATCAGCAGCCAGTCAGGCAAGGACACGAGAAATTAGCATTTTACATATAAAGTACTTATATAATACATATATTGTGCATAGAATAGACATTTTAATATTGTGTAATGGCAGTGTTTTATTTATTATTCCATTTGAGCAACAGGATAACAAAATCACCACATAAAAAAACGGTGAAGTTTCAAAACAGTTGGTGATGTAATGGAACATGAAATGGAACAGTCACATGACCTCTTTCTGATACAGACCTCGGAACAATGATTCGATTCAGAAGTTCCACCTAGGTTTCGGTACGTACTAACACACTGTTTAGACTTTGCCATCACTACTGACCGGTCCCCCTGCCGAAGTCCCATCAGCTGGCTGACTATGTTCCCCTCACTCTTCGAATGGTCGAACGCCTCGGAGAACTCACTCACAAATCGCTCAAATAAATAAAGGGGCCCATCCAAGCTACTCAAGATGGACTGTGCCCACTTGAGTGCCCAGTCCCACAGCAACAGGATCATGAAGTGAATCTTTGCTGAATCCTCCCTATATTCCCCCTCCACCTGCTGGAAATATAACCGGCAGTGAAGCAGGAACCCTTTACATCCCCCCACCTCCCCCCATAGGGGGCAGGCGTAGGGATGGAAATGTTCCTGCAGATGGCAGTAGCTGTCAGAGCAGCAGGTGCAGGAGGAGGTGTCGCACCAGGAAGCTGACACAAGTGCTCGGTTACGGTCGCCAGTGGCTGGGTGATAGTTTGCAACTTCTTGGAAAGAAACACGAAGTGGCGCTCCATGGCATCCAAGCACGAGAGCGCTGACTATTTACCCGGCTGAGCGCTCGCTGAGCCTCAGTCCTGGCTGGATCGTTCTGTCATGATTCAAGGCAAGAGAGGCTCAAATGCAGAGCTGCCAGAACAAACACTCAGACTCAGATGTAGAAATTCACCAGTTTATTGTAAAAATAAAACTAATACACAACTCTAAATAAAAGTGCACAACTGAGGCAAATCGCAACACAAAACCACACACTTAAATAGACACAAAAACCGGTGCCCGCTGGAGCATATGCAGTCTACGGGAGAAGAGCAGAAAGCGGTAATTAGGGACAGATTCTCACAAAGAGGAGAATAACATTAGGAAAGCACTCTTACTCAATGAGCAGAGGAGCCCAGCAGGGAACTTCTGCATGGACCAGGGGAACAGGGGGAAGACGGTGACCTGGGTGGACGTCCAGCATCTTCTTGGTCAGGTTCAAGTTCAGGTTCAGGTGAACAGGCGAGCATGATCAGCCCCGGAGTACACATCGCAAAGGTGGCAGCAGACCTGAAGAGACAGGAGGACAGAGGAAGTGAAAAACACAGGTCAAACTGCCTACTGATCAGTCAAGGACAATATTTGTGTTTTATTGTTGTGATTGGCTTTTGCTGTTGGGGGGGGATTGTGTAGTGGTTTATGAGAGTTAACGTAATAGTTGGCTGGCGGCCGCTCCCGAAGTAAGCTGTGTCTCTTGCTGCCTGTGGACGCTGACCATTAGACCCGATAAGCTAGCTTGGACCCGTTAAACTGGCTAGCTGAGAGTTTTTTTTCCCTGGCTCTAATATTTTTCTTCTTCAGTAATAGTGGTTGGTGGTTGCTCCCGGAGTAGGTTGTGTCTGTTGCTGCCCGTGGACGCTGACCGTTGGACCTGCTAACCTAGCTAACTCAGAGTTTTTCTGAACTTAGAGGTTTTTCCTTCAGTAGTAGTCGACTGGTGGTCGCGCCCGGAGTAAGCTGTGTCTATTGCTGCCCATGGACGTCGACCGTTGGACCCGCTAAGCAAACTAAAGCTGTTTTCCCAGAGCTCTGGTTTTACCGCAGAGATTCTTTAGGCTTTTGGCTGCCGTATAGAGTGCCTGGTTAAGGAAGGCTGCTCGTCTGAGCCCTCTGCTTTGTGAACTCTTCAGTGGATGCCGTGTTCCCACCAAACCAACGTCCCGCTGGAGTCGTGGCCAGGATTTGGTTTTGGCCAAATTCCCCGCAACGGAGGATCTCCACCAATGCTGAGGACCACGCTGGATTTTCCCCTGACTACTCGACCCGCTGAGGACATCGTTGGATGTTTTTCTTTTCTCCTTCTTTCTTTCTCTCATTGAGGACATCGGTGGATTTTTCCCTGAGCCACTTTGTTGTTTTGCGCCACGTTCTTCGTCCCCTGAACCTGCTCTCTGCTGTCCTCCATTACAGACGGTAACTCTGGTATGGGTGAGTACCCCGCTTCACCTCACAAGGTTGTTAATGGCGGCCACCATTTTGTATTAGCCATTGGAGTGGCGTTTTAATATTAAAACAGGCCTGCAACGTCAGAGACCCTTTTATTATCACTCGGTACTGAGTAGGGACCTTTATAGACCTACATATTAATAGCATATGCTGGCTTAGATTTGTTAAGAATTCTGTTTGTTTGTGAATCCTCATTTGTGATTTATTGCCTTTTCCCCCATTGAGTAGGTGTTGTTTTTGTCTTCTTTTTTTTGTGCATGTTATTTACCCTGAAGTTATTTAATGGTTTTGTGTTATATGTTTGCAACTGTTTCTATTGCCTTGGTTCCTTCTGCTGACCAGTGGGCAAATAAATTCTGGCTTTTTTGAAATATACAAATTGTTTGTTTATTTTAAGGAAGGCTTACACCATACACCCTACAGTTTTAAAGCTATCCTACACCCTTTTCACACACAACCTGATCTTGATTAAAGTAGCCTTTCATGCACTCTGCTTATTCTGTAGGCTAGTTATTTGTATTTAAACTGGTATAGTTAGCCTAGTCTACAAGTTAGAGTGAAAGTACACAAACCTGGGCGCTGTTCATAGCGGTAAAGCGGAACAGGCGTTACATCTGATTTCACTTGATAACTAATTAAAGGATGTTATTGTGAGATTAGAACTTGGAATGTTATTTCCTACTCAATAGCATATACACAGAAGATGAGTGTATATCAGCTGAGTCCACAATACAGGTTTTACAGTTTCACTATTGAAGAGGGGCATACCAGGCTTCAACCGTTTCTGTTTGAATGTGTGTGAATGCATGTGTGAATGGGTGGATAGCAGAATGTGTAAGGCAATTTAGTCATCTGCCTCCACGACCCGAACCTCCGGAGAAGCGGTAGAAGATGGATGGATGGATGGAGATGAGAAAAAGCACTACATAAGTGAATGTCATTTACCATTATCAGTGGAAGTGGCGTGGAGGCATATGGGGAAAAGTGGCCTATAATGGCTGTATACATTCTGGATGTGGTTCAGAACAGATGTCCACTTCTCCACCATTTCCTCTCCACTGGATGAGCTGGATGCTGACCAGTAGAGGTGGTTTATGATACTCTTGTGCCACAGTTTCATCTTGGCGCAGTCCTTCATTTTGGAGATGGCATCCCTTTTCTTCTTTAATGCTGAGAACAATATTAAAAGATGTATCACTTTCTTTTTTAAATTCAGTTTTTATGTTGCACAGGATAAGCCATTTCACAAATAATAAACAACGCTTGAAAAATTATCCTACTTTTACATAAATGCCACACATCGCTGACTAAAAGTGACCCTCCGCACCATTACTACATGCATCAGCAAAATATCTGTCCATCACAGAAACGCAGTCCTCATATGTGTCCGCAGGGCTGAGAGAACGGAACACATGCTGCCCCTCACTACCAAGATTTTGGATTAGCACATCACTTAGCCTATTGTCTCTAGCATCGGTTAAGTCAACAGCGTCAATAAAAGTCTGGAATGACTCAAGCCAGCGGGACCAGGGACTTGGTGGCTCACCTGGTAGACCGAGGAATGGTTCCAGAGGTTTCAATAGTCTTTTTTACCCTTGTTGCCATTGTTATGTCTGAAATGAGGTGCTGACAACAGACGTAAACTGAACTCTCCTTTATTCACCACATAACTAACTATATACAGAAGGGTGGTGCCATATGGCGCAAAGGCCAGTTCACCACCTGATGACATCACCTGCGTGCATGTCACCATGTCCAAACACCACAAGCTGCTTACATTTGGTAGCTCCAGAGCTTATATTTCATTATGAGTCAGCATATTTTATGGATTTGGTGAAGAAAGAAATTGTATTTTTCTCCAGAGGTCAGTTCTCAGAGGAAGATCCATCCCTAACCTCAATCCATTTTTTTTCTTTTTCCAACAATTTACATTCACAGTGGAGCTGCTCACTCAGGGCCAGGCATCCCAGAGAGTACTCATCTATAAACAGCAGCATTTGATTTGAATCGCATCTGTGCCCACATGTGCATGAGCCTTTTTGGTGTCAGTACATCACTGTGTGTACTTGAAAGCTTCATGAAAGTGTCACAGAAAAGCTGTGATTTTAGGTGTATCAGCGTTTTCCAGTCAGCACACCCTCTATCCGATGACATGCTCTGCTCAGCTTACGCTATTTTTGGCTGATGTGCTATTCAGAGTGACATCTCCCGACAAGATAATAGTGAAGTGTGTAATTGCACGCCGATTATAACTGTGGATTGGGTCTGCATGCTGTTCATCAACTTGTTAACTGACTCTGTCAGTGGAAATTAGTACAAATGTGTGGAAAAGACAGATAGCAAAGATGACGATTGTGTTCTGGTGCTGATACATATTATTGAGGTATGTGGATGAGGACTGGAAGTGAAGGCACAAAAGATAAGAGAATGCAGAGCCCATTAATAGCCCAGTGATGGTATGCACACTTAATAAGAAAAAATAAACCAGTTAGAGTATGACTTGGTCAATTTAATGTTAAAGAAAGAAAAATCAGGTCAATAGCAACAGTTACCTACAGTAAGAATCCAACTAACACACTTGAAACTGATATTACATTTTCTCTTAAATTCAATTTCAAACTGGGATATGTGACATTCACACACATATTCAGTGAAGAAAATATTAAATAAATATGGATTAAGTCATTTCTTCAATGTGCCCCTTCTGCCCTTTAGTCCCCCCCGCCCCCAAGTGACTATCCATCAAAGTGAGCATTAAGCATCTGACCAAATATGGCCACCCACTAATGGCTTTCCTGCCAAGGCTGTGGAGATTTACAGACTATGCTGGGCTTTTGGGAGCTGGTCAAAACAAAAAGGCTCTGACAGCCATTAACGGTCTGCAGAATACTGCTGTGGTCTCTGCTTGTGTATGTGAGAGTTGCAGAAAGAGAGATGGTGAGAAGACGAAAGCGAGAAGGAGACCATCAGTGGCTAATGGCTTTCCCACAGGTCCATCACTTACTGCAACTCGGAGTGAAAAGTGTTGAGCCATAGGGGAGCAGGCATTAGGAGACCTTGGAGTCCATCTGCCAGCAAGATGTAGGGGAGCAGATCTGCCTCGACCTACATAAGGAAAATGAAATTGCAGCAGTGATAAACATCTTATTGGAGTGAGCTAAAATTCTCTTTGAATGGGAAGTGTTTTTTCTAGATTACATCACAAGTACAGCGCATCCGGAAAGTTTTCACAATGCTTCACTTTTTCCACATTTTGTTACATTACAGCCTTATTCCAAAATGGAACAAATTCATTTTTTCCTCAAAATTCTACACACAGTATCCCATAATGACAACGCGAAAAAAGCTTTTTGTATAGATTTTTTCAAATTTATTAAAAACAGAAAACTAAGAAATCACATGTACATAAGTATTCAATATAAGTATAAGTAGTCAAGGGGGCGGAGAGGGTAATTGGAGTCTCCATCCCCTCTGTCCAAGAACTTTTTCAGAACCGTTGTAGGAGCAGGGCACTGAACATTGTCAAGGACCGTTCTCACCCTCTGCATAAACACTTTGAACTTCTTCCATCTGGTAAACGATTCCGGAGCATCAGAGGCAGAACCACCAGACTGATCAACAGCTTCCTTCCACAAGCTGTCAGGATGCTGAACAGCTGACCCGGAATCTCACATACACACTACTGCACCTATGGACATTTTGTATATTATAGTTAGTTATTCTTTTTCCCCAAGTATGTCTCAGGGATGTGTGAATGGATGAGGGGGTGGGAGCTATGTGGGAGTGTGTCTTAATCATGCTGCTTCTTATATGGATGCCGAGAGAAACGCAATTTCATCTTGCCTGCACTACAGTTGTATGTACAGCAATATGACAATAAAGTTTGATTTGATTTGATTTGATTTGATTTGTATTCACAGCCTTTGCTCAATACTTTGTTGATGTACCTTTGGCAGCAGTTACAGCCCCAAGCCTTTTTGAATATGATGCCACAAGCTTGGCACACCCATCTTTGGGCAGTTTTGCCCATTCCTTTTTATAGCACCTCTCAAGCTCCATCAGGTTGGATGGGAAGCATCAGTGCACAGCCATTTTCAGACCTCTCCAGAGATGTTCAGTTGGATTCAAGTCGGGTCTGGCTGGGCCACTCAAGGACATTCACAGAGTTGTCCTGAAGCCACTCCTTTGATATCTTGGCTGTGTGCTTAGGATTGTTGTCCTGCTGAAAGATGAACCGTCGCCCCAGTCTGAGATCAAGAGCGCTCTAGAACAGGTTTTCATCCTTCGATGATTTTTGGGAATGTACAGTCTGTGAGAAACAAGGTGGATGAAATTCAAGGGAATGTATGCTACCAGAAGGACTTTAAGAACTGCTGTGTCATGGCTTTCACGGAATCTTGGCTTACTGCGCATGACCGAGATGCAGTCCTGTGGATTGACGGCTTTGGAACCCTGCTGCGCTCGGATCGGCAGGAAGAGGTAACAGGAAACGTCAGGGGTGCGGCGTATGTTTATACATTAATAAGCAGTACTGCACATCTGTCACGGTCAGAGAGCGCATCTGTACACCCAATGTGGAGCTGCTGTCTGTCACTACGCCCCTTTTATTTGCCTCGTGAGTTCCCCCAACTTTTCATCACAACTGTGTACATTCACCCGAGGGCAGACGCTGACTCCGCCTCCAGCACCATCTTTGATGTGGTCCAGCAGCTGCAATCAATTTCTCCAGAGGCGCCAAACTTCATTCTTGTGGATTTTAACCATGTTTCTTTAAAGAAGACACTTAAAAACTTTTATCAGTTTGTCTCCTGCCCAACCAGGCGAAAAAAGACATTGGACCTGTGCTATGGATCCATAGAGAGGGCCTATAAATCACTCCCCCTTCCTCCTTTAGGATCCTCAGATCACAGCTGTGTACATTTGCTGCCCACATATAAAACTGCTCTCAGAAGAGGCAAGGTGGAGACGAGAGACATTGATGTGTGGACAGAAGATTCAGTGCACAGCCTCCAGGAATGCTTTGACTGTACAGACTGGGAGATGTTCACACTGGCCTGTGGGGATGATTTGGACTCTTTGGTGGATGTCACATGCTCATACATGGCTTTCTGTAAAAATAAGATTGTTCCACGTAAACGTATCAAAATATATCCCAACAACAAACCATGGGTTACAAAATCAGTTAAATCCTGCTTACAGAGGAAAGCTCTTGCCTTTAAACAGGGGTCTGTTTCTGAACTACAGGTTGCCACAAAAGAGCTGAAGTCTGAAATTTTAAGAGCAAAACAGAATTATAAATCAGAATTGGAAAGCAAGATGGCAACAAAGAAACTTGGTTCAGCCTGGGCCAGTATGAAAGCTATTGCAGGCCTTCAGAGCACAGAGCGCAGTAATCGTGTGTTTTTAGATGGTTTTAATTCAGACACAGAGCTGGCTAATGCTCCTAATTGTTTTTACGGTCGTTTTGACTCCTTTGATTTTAGCACAGAAACCCAAGATTTGAAACAGAAACTCAAAAGACAGTCAGCACTTTAAAATTGAGGTGCAGGATGTTAAAAGGGAGTTCTGCACTGTAAAAGTGAACAAAAGTCAGGGCCCTGATAATATATGTGGGCGCTTGGTAAAGTCCTGTGCACATGAACTGAGTCCTATATTTCATTACATTTTCAATAAGTCCTTACAGACACAACATGTGCCTAAGATCTGGAAAGAAGCCGTGGTTGTTCCCGTTCCAAAATCCAGCTGTCCTAAAATGGTAAACAACTTTAGACCAGTTGCTTTGACTAAAATTTTAATGAAAATTTTTGAAAACTGGTCAGATGTGAGGTCCTAAAGCAGACTGAGCATGCATTGGATCCTCTGCAGTTTGCCTATAGACCTCACAGAGGAGTGGAGGATGCCACTGTCCCTCTGTTTAACATGCTTTTTAAACATCTGGTTTTTAATGGGACACACGCCAGACTTTTATTTGTGGACTTTTCCTCCGCCTTTAATACAATCCAACTTCATATCTTAGTTGAAAGGCTCCTGCAGCAATTTGATTTGAACAGTAATCTGGTGGGTTGGATTCTGGATTTCTTAACCAACAGGACGCAGAGAGTAAGGGTCAATGGTACATTGTCTGACCTAAAGTGCTCTTCTACTGGCTCTCCTCAGGGGTGTGTGTTGTCACCACTACTCTTCATCCTGTACACAAAGATGTGTCGGAGCAGACATGACAACAGACACATTATAAAGTATGCTGATGACTCAGTTATTGTCAGTCTCCTCCAGGATGGTGAGAGTGGCCACGGCCCAGTAGTTGATGATTTTGTTCACTGGTGTGAGGATTCCTACCTGCAGCTGAATACGACAAAAACTAAAGACATGATTATTGACTTTAGGAGGAAAAATCCCAGGCACAAAGTCACCGTACTAAAGGGCCAGACCACCGAATGTGTACAATCCTACAAATATCTTGGGACGATTATTGATAGTAATTTAAACTTTGAAGAGAACTGTGAAAGGGTGTGCAAAAAGGGTCAGCAACATTTGCATTGCTTGAGAAAACTTACACGCTTCCAAGTTGACTGAACCATAATGACAATGTTTTATCGGGCTTTTATTGAATCTGTTTTATCCTTTTCTTTAGTGTCATGGTTTGGTCAGATAAAACTGAAACAGAGGAAATCCTTGGATCAGGTAGTTAGATGGTCCAGTCGTTTGCTTGGTGAGCCACAGCTGAGCCTGACATCCCTGTACACCAGACAAGTACAGAGGATGGCTACCTCCATTTTAAATGATGACTCCCACCCTTTGCACTGCCACTTTCAGCTTCTTCCCTCAAGATGGAGGTTTGCTGTCCCAAAAAGTAGAACCCAGCGCTACAAAAACAGCTTTGTCCCTGCTGCTGTCAAAGAGTTGAACAAGCTGTAACAATATATTGCACATAATTTAGGTACCTATTTATTAACTCCATTTTATACTTACTTATTTTTGTAGGATGTCACTTGGGTTCTAAATATTTTATTGGGTTTTAGACCTTTGAGTTTTTAACCTCTTTGATTAGTTTTTAACTTTTGATATGACCCTTCTCTCTTACCTCTGGTTTTTCTCCCATCTCTTTGTCTTTTTATACCCTGATTGATGGAGCCTTGAGTATTCTTATCATGTTTATAGTCAGCTTCATATGTGCTTGTGTTTGTTTCTATGTTGAATGTAATTTGTGGCTTGTAAATATGGATGTCACCAGACTGCAAAACAAATCTACCTACGGGTACAAATAAAGTAACCTGAACCTGAACCTGAGGATGTCTCTGTACATTGCTGCTTTCACCTTTCCCTCTATCCTGACTAGTCTCCCAGTCTCCCAGCTTAGAGGTAGAGTATCCGCCACACAACCCGGAGGTCGGGGTTCAAGTCCCAGCTGGGTCATGCCAACAACCATATAAAAAAATGGAACTTCCTGCCATCCAGCTTGATGCTCAGCAAAAATGGAATGGAGGAGGGAAATGTGGGGGGCAGTGGCTCAGGAGGTAGAGTGAGTTGTCCAATAACCAGAGGGTTTGAATCCCTCTCTCCCCAGCCATCCTGCCGTGTCCCTGGGCAAGACACTTTATCCACCTTGCCTCCAGTGTCCATGACACTGGGTATGAATGTGTATAAATGTTCGGTAGTGGCCGGAGAGGCCATTGGCATGGATTGGCATCCACGTTTCCGTCAGTCTGCCCCAGGGCAACTGTGGCTACAGTACTAGCTTACCACTATCAATGTCTGTCTGGAGTGAATAAATAATGGACTCACTGTAAGCGCTTTGAGATGTCACTTGACATGTAAAGGGCCATATGTTATGGCGGCACTTATTGTGAAGTGCAGCGTGATGAGGCCGACTTCCTGTCATGTCATCACATTGCCCTATATAGCGGGGCAGCTGCCATAGGCACTTCCTCTTGTGCCTGATGACTCTGCTGGGTGCATGCTGTGTACTGTGTTCCACTTCTTTAATAAAGCAGTGTTCAACACTACATCTCTGTCGACCTCATTCATCACCAGGTTTGAGGACATAACATTTGGTGACTGAGGATTAACGTATGGAGGCGTGTGTTACACCATTCCGTCCCTTCCTTCAGCTCCCGGGCGAACCACTGGTGCCATGGCCGCATTGGTTCGAGGCCTTTCAAACTTACATCACGGCACTAGACCTTGGGAAGCTTGATAAGGTGAGGGCACGTGTGCTTCTCATCCACAACCTGGATATTGAAGGCCAGCGAGTCCTAAAGACACTCGTTTGAGGATGTCGTGGAGCTGCTAGCAAACCATTTCACCACCCCAGACAGCGTGACTGTGCGGAGAATTCACTTTTGCCAGAGCTGTCAACATATCGGTTAGCCTATCCACCAGTATGTCGCTGACTTGAGGCAGCTAGCCAGCGAGTGTCGTTTTGGGCCGCTTGAAGACGACATGGTATGCAACCAACTAGCAGAGCACACATGCAACGCTGGACTGCGAGCTAGGCTATTAATGGTGCCAAATGACTTGACGCTAGCTAGGGCTGTTGAGCTAGCTCTCTAGTTGGAGGCCGCAGACAAGCTAGCTTTGGAGCTAAACTGGCATCAGTCACAGAAGCCATTGGAGCCACCCGCCTCAGCTAATGTTACGGACACTGATAGTGAGGATAGCTTGGATGAAGATTGTTTGGAAACCAATGCTGCCAGCCAAAGGTCTGGCAGCATTGGTTGCAACCCGTTGCAGGGGTTGTGGGTCTGCGACGCACCGCCATAAAGCAAGAGTGTGTCCGGAAAGAGGAAAATGTTGTAGTAGATGTGGACACTTGAATCACTATGCCAGGGTGTGCCTCTTATCTGATCCGGAGAGCCCACGGAAGAAATCACCCCGCCCGCCCCGACAACCATACACTCGGTAAGTCCTGATACCAATGGGTATTGAGTTTTTGCATATGACGTCAGGGGGCGTGCCGCACTGGCCCGTTAGAGTGTGCCGCCATATTGGATGGCAAGAAACAGCAGCAGCAGGGTGAAACAAACCACATAGCTCACGTGTACCTACAAACTCGGCAAAATGGTGTACTCCTGTTGTTCCCCCTGATAAGGGGATAAGCGGGGAATTAAATGGCCGGTGTGAAATGCAAAAAAAAAAAAAAAAAAAAAGTTGGATTTTTGAATAATTACCTTCACTGACATAATCTCTCGCTTTCTCATAACGGGCTGCACGGTGGAGCAGTGGTTTAGCACTGTGGCAGCACAGATCCCCACAGATCGCGGGGATCATGAGACCGTGGGCTCGAGCCCAGCCCCTGACCAACAGTGAGCTGTGTGGAGTTTGTATGTTCTCCCCATGTTGCGTGGGTTTACTCCGGGATTTCTCCGGTTTCCTCCCGCATACCAAAAACATGTAGGTTTAGGGCGCTCGCGCACGCAGCGGCCAGTGGCTTGTCACCAGACTGCAAACCAAATCTACCTACAGGTACAAATAAGTAACAAAAAAAAAAAAAAAAAAAAAAACTTTCTGGTTTGGGGGCGCCTCTCTGCTTGCTAAAGGACAATGTACACATGAAAGGGGGGAAAACTATTGTAAATGCGCATAAAATCAGGTACATTTTAACGCGGCGCGCCGTGGAGAGCCTTTAAAAAAAAAAAATTTTAAAAAAAAAACACGCAGCGCGCTTCACTCACCTCCGAGTCCGAGGAGCTGCTGTTGTTTTCCGACTCGTTCACCAGCAAAGACTTCACATCATCCACATCCCTTTCCGCTGACACATTTTCCGATATCTTTTCCTCCTGCTCCCCTTCGTCTTTGAAAGATATCATTTCATCGTTTGCCCCCAAATCATCCCCTCTGAGCAGATTACTGGCAGTCATTGGTCTGCTAATTGCTCCAGCTGTGCGCTGTGCTTGTCCATGGGTGTTACTCCCCCCCCCCCCCCCGTTCAACTGAGGCATTTCGGCACACCAGAGGAGCGCACGGGAGCAAGATTAAAAACACTTGTCTGCTGTTATGACTGCTGACAATGACTCCACTGAATCTCACAGAGACATCGCAGACACAGTGTCAGAGGCCACAGTGTCAGTTGTTGAAGAGGATGATAGGATGTTATTATGTCAGACTGTGACTGTGTTCTCCTCACTCATTCTGATCGCTAAACAGTACAAGTTACGCCTCGGTTGTCACAGTGCAACTGCTGCTCTTGCCATCCAAGATGGCGGCACCTACGGCGTGTTTATGTTTACCCCCGCGAGTCACGTGAATTTTACGAGCCTACGCAAAAACTCTATACGCATTGTGCAGTGGAGTTAGATGGCGTGAAGGTGCCACTGTTTCTCAACACAGCGGCAGTGCGGTCGATGCTGAATTGGGCCATGGTGAAGAAGTTTTCCCCCCGCCACAGGATAAGAAGTAATCCGGCGCTGTTGTATGGCTACAGAGATCGCAGGCTGTGCACTGCTGGGACTGTGGAGCCAACCGTTCATTACAAGTCTGAAACGATGACTGACTTCATTTTCCAAGTGGTGGCGTGCAGCGATAACATCATGGAGTGTGACCTATTGTACGGACTGGGTTTTGCCATCAAAGACAGTGCTGGGAACAAATGGCCTGGTTGTGGCCACTGGGGCTCGCAGGTTCAGGTGGTTGAAGAGGACGTGGTGTGGGATGAAGGACTAATGGAAACCCTCGCATTCGAGCAGGGCCAGCCTCGCTCGGAGTCTGTGCGGGAGAATATCAGTGCCTGCGCTCAGGAAGGAGGCGTTGGGGGGACCAAACATGACGGCGGGGGCACCTGTGCCGACAAGCAACACCATGTTAGCCCCAAATGCCTCCAGTACTCGGCCGCAGTTGGGTGGGGGGTCTGCAGCTATGACGGTGACCACTGCAACATTCGTAGAAGAGAACAGGGCATGACCGACGAGCATGGAGTTACCGCATGCTCAGCAGCAGCACATCAGGCCAAGTAAGGTTCTACTTTGGGTTATGGACTTGGTTTGGGTTGGGGTGATGAACGACTACGGCGATGACGGGACAGACGACAGTCGACGAAACATCATGCATGCCTGCGGATTGTGGCGAAGTTGGGTGCGGTGTCCTTCCAGCAGCCAACCAGCTGTGGCATGTCCAGGAGGGCGCTCCAGGTGGCGAGGCTGTACGGGAATCAGTGATCTGTGCTCCAGCATCCAGAAGATCAGCCTTCACTCCGGGGGCCTGTTGCCTCCAGGGGCGGTCTTGCTGCAGGGCTACTCAGGGCCCCCCCATGCCGGTCCACCTCTTTTACCCAAGTGACTGTGTTGTGACAGTTTTATTGTTCATAGTTCTGTGTGCTTTAGTGTGTTTAGCTTAGGTGTATGGCAGTTTTTTGTTTCAATAAAGGACTTTTAGTTAAATTCAGTGGCAGAATAACCCACTGTGCCATGCAGGCTGTGTGGTAGTCCACCCACTGGTCCTATTTTAGTTTGTTTTGTGTGAGTGTGTTCGGCCTTTTACTACTTTAGTTTATGTTATTTAGAGTGTGTTTCGGGTTCCAAATTGGGGTGGGTTCAAATTGTGTGTGTTTTTGGACTTTGTAAAGGGGGGGAGGATGTTATGACGGCACTTATTGTGAAGTGGAGCGTGATGACGGCAACTTCCTGTCACGTCATCGCACTGCCCTATATAATGGGGCAGCTGTCATAGGTACTTCCTCTTGCGCTGGATGACTCCACTGGGTGCATGCCATGTACTGTGTTCCACTTCTTTAATAAATCAGTATTCAGCGCTACATTTCTGTCGACCTCATTCATCACCAGGTTTGTGGACATAACACCTTATAAATCTAATCCATGATTATTATTATTATTATTATTATTATTATTATTATTATTATTATTATTCATGCCGCTGAAAAACTTCCCCACAGCATGATGCTACTGCCACCATACTTCACTGTAGGGATTGTATTGGCCTGGTGATGAGCAGTGCCATACCTGCTCAATCTCGCTCCCACTCCCACTCACCCTCACAGTCGCTTGCACCCACTCACATTCACCCATACACACACTCTCACTTGTGCTCTGACTCACTCACATCCAGTCATGCTCACCCCGACACACTAACCCACACTCACTCACCCTTATTACTTGGGGCGGTGACGGCGCAGATGTAGCGGGCATGAATGCGCGCCAATGCCTGGCAGTGGCCGGGGAGACCACTGTCGTGGACCAGCAGCCACACCCCTGCCAACCCACCCCAGGGCAGCCACAGCCCCAGAAGCAGACCACCACTCCCAACGCCCACCCGGAGCGACTGATCAGCGGACCACCACAAGCGCTCTGAGATGCCACCTGACATGCAAAGCGCCACACAAATCCGACCCACCACCACCATCTCCACTCACCACTCCTTCACTCTCACTTATTCACTTGTTCACTCACTCTCTCACTCCCTTGCTTGCACCTATTCGTTCGGCAGTGCCCAGGGATATCGACAACATGATCGGCCCCAGGTCACCAGCCAGGGTCCCAGACCCAGGCCTCTGGCAGATGGAGGGCAGCAGGTGTAGGGGGAGACCCCCCCATCCCACATGCACAAGTTATGATGGGTGAGTGTTAGTTGTGTTGTGTGATTGTGTGCAGGTGTGTGAAATACCAAAGTACAGTTAAAACTGGGGGGGAAGTGTCTTGGAGCACCGCTAGCCACTGCTATAGGTAGTGGGGCTCCCAGCCTCCAAGCCCTCAGTGTCTACAGTACAATTAAAATTGAGGGGAGGGTAGCCCCACTGCGTAGTAGACAGAGGGATCCTCTTCACCAACACAGTACGGCACACCCCCACCCCAAAACCCTAAGTGTATCCACTAAGATGTATGTTCCACCCAGAATTGGGGGGGGAGGGGATAACACTGTGAGGGAGGCGGTCCAAAAGAGAGCCTGTGTCCCCCCAGAAGCCAGCTCCCAAACTGGTTCTGGAGGCCACCCACTGCCCCCAGATCCCATCCCAGAGTGAGGGTCACCAGGCCGAGCAGCCTAGGACCTGCCAGCATCGCACCCTGGTGCTCCCCAGCACCGCAGGCATGATGGAGCAGCCACACTCACACTTACTCTCACACATTTTGTACATGCAAACATAATAATAATAATAATGAATAATGGGTCAGACCCATACGGCGCTCCGCATGCCAAGCGACACCCCAGAGCGCCCACCACCAGCCCACCAACCATCCACCCCAGACAGACATCGACAGTGGCAGGATATCCTGCAGCCACAGCCGCCCCGGGGCAAACTGACAGAAATGCGGCCACCAAACTGTGTCAACGGTCCCCCCAGCCACCCCCGCGCACCCACATACACCCATACCCAGCGCCACGGACATCGAAGGCAAAGCGGCAAAGCACCCTGCCCCATGACACAACAGCAGGATGGCCAGGAAGACTAGGACCCGAACCGACACCCCCGGCCCACCCCGCAGCACCCCGAGGCCACACGCACAGCCACACCGGGACAGGCCCCCCAGACACCAGCCCTAGTGGGTCACAGAAACCCCTCGCGGTCAGGGTGCATCCAGCCACCAGAGGTGCCAAGGAGAGCGAGCCACCACCCACCACCCTACAGATTATAGAATCAATAAGCAGGGACCAGACAGAATTGATATTAGCCAATTGGTTTTTAGAGGAAGCACACATTGTCTCCAGACTAATATAATCTAATAGGAGGTTCTTATAGTGAGTTGTACATAAATTATTTCTTGATTTCCAATTCATGAGGATAGCTTTCTTTGCAATGCATAAGGCAGTGAGAACCATGTGTGACATTTTTACCTCTATATTTATTTCGCTTAATTCACCTAGTATGCAAAGTGTGGGAGAGGATAGGATATGATACCCAAGCCATGCCATGTCTTCAGATATCTTCTGCCAGAACAGTTGGACCGGTGCACAGGACCACATAGCATGCATATAACTATCCGGGATGTTGCTAGTGCAAGAGGAACAGATATTTGTGTGACTCAGGTCCATTTTGAACATCCTTTGTCCTGTGTAATGAGTTCTATGTAGAACTTTGTACTGTATGAGTTGTAAATTAGAGTTTTTAGTCATCTTAAAAGTGTTTAAACATATTTGTGTCCAGAAGCTTTAATCTTTATTAATTGATAGGGCTGTCTCTCATGGAAGAGATAATGACTCATCCAGTTTTAATAATAGTCCGTGTATTTTCAATATCAATTTAGGAGAACAAAGATTTAGACTGAAATTGAATCGTGCTTTTATTATGGATTTAAGCTGTTGGTATTCAAGAAACTTTTTATCGCTGATGTCATATTGTGACACCAGTTCCTGGAATTGGATAACGTTTCCACCTGGAATAAGATGTTCTAAGTTTTTTATTCCTTTCTCATACCATAGTGGAAAATTTTTTGTATTTAAAGTTTTTATTGACTTTATACAGGATGGTACTACACATACTGATCTTCCAGGTATCACATCAGTCTCCAAAAAGGGTAAATAAATAGGGGGAAAAATAAATAAATAAATGAATATATATATATATATATATATATATATATATATATATATATATATATATATATATATATATATATATATATATATATATATACAGTATATATATATATATATATATATATATATATATATATATATATATATATATATATATATATATATACATACTGTATATGTGGCTGATTACGTCGGCCTCCGTCGGTCTAAGATGACCATGGAAGAGAATCCTAAACATCTACTCTGCTGGAACAGCACCGCCTGTGGCTGAACAGGCCGATGCGCGAATGGCAGTCCCTGTCACACAGGTCGCACTTGTGGGTGGTCTCCGTGCTGCTGGAGCTGTGGCGGTTCTTCCTGCGGGTCCTTTTTTCATCTGCTGCAGCAGTCAGTCTCTCTTCACCCGCCTTGAGCTGTCTGGTCAGGGTGCCTCTCCATTTGGAGCAGTCCGTTGCAAGGTCCTCCCAGCGCTCTGTGTTGATCTCCAGGGCCTTCATGTCTCTCTTGCAGACGTCTCTAAATCGCAGCTGTGGGCAGCCGACGTCTCTCCTGCCAGTCGCCAGTTCTCCGTAGAGGACGTCTTTGGGGATTCTGCCATCCTCCATACGGTGAACGTGGCCTAGTCAGCGGAGCCTGCGCTGCCTGAGTAGAGTGAACATGGAGGGAAGGCCGGCGCGGGACAGAACTTCTGTGTTGGGCACTTTGTCCTGCCAGGATACGTCCAGGATGTGGCAAATGCAGCGCAAGTGGAAGGAGTTCAGTCTCTTTTCCTGCTGGGCGTATGTTGTCCACGTCTCACTCCCATAGAGCAGTGTGCTGATGATGCAGGCATTGTACACTGCCATCTTCGTCTTGACAGAGAGTTTGGGATTCTCCCACACTTGTGTGGTGAGGCGAGCGAGTGTGGAGGCTGATTTTTCCAATCCTCTTATCGATCTCTGTATCAAGGGAGAGGTTGCTGCTGATCATGGACCCCAGGTACGTGAACTGATTCACAACCTCCAGCTCATAGCCATCGATGGTGATGGTTGGTGGTGCTTCCGTGCCTTGCGCCAAGATGTTAGTCTTCTTCAGGCTGATGGTAAGCCCGAAGTCCTTGCATGCCTGGGAGAAGCGGCCCATCAGGGTCTGAAGCTCCTGCTATATGTGGGTCGCGACTGCAGCATCGTCTACGAACAGCATGTCTCTGATTACAGCCTTGCATACTTTGGTTCTGGCTTTCAGGCAGGCGAGGTTGAAAAACCTCCCGTCAGATCTTGTATGCAGGTAGATTCCCTCTGTTGCTGTGCTGAAGGCATGCCTCAGGAGCATAGCAAAGAAAATCCCAAAGAGGGTTGGCGCAAGTACACAGCCCTGTTTCACGCCGCTGCATGTGTTGAATGGCTCTGAGACGTTGCCGTCGTGCTGCACTATCCCCTGCATGTTGGTGTGAAACGATTCGATGAGGCTTTGCAACTTTGGTGGGCATCCTATCTTTGGCAGGATCTTGAAAAGGCCCTCTCTGCTGACCAGATCGAACGCTTTGGTGAGGTCGATGAAGGCGACGTAAAGGGGCATGTTCTGTTCTCTGCATTTCTTCTGGAGTTGGCGGATGGAGAATATCATGTCTACCGTCGATCGCTCAGCGCGGAAGCCACACTGAGACTCGGGGCAGACACATTCGGCATGCTTCTGTAGACGAACGAGAACAACTCGTGCGTAGACTTTGCCAACAACGCTGAGGAGGGAGATGCCCTTGTAGTTGTTGCAGTCGCTTCTCTCCCCTTTGTTTTTGTAGAGGGTGATGATCTTGGCGTCCCTCATGTCCTGTGGTACGGCACCTTCCTTCCAGCACTGGCAGAGGACGTCATGCAATGGCAGCAGTAGGGCGGTCTTGCAGTGCTTGATCAGGTCGGGGGGGTATGCTGTCATTGCCGGGTGCCTTGCCAGCGGCCAAGCTATCAATGGCCTTGCTGAGTTCGTCGATGGTTGGCTTGGCGTCAAGTTCATCCATGGATGGCAGGCAATCGATGGCATGAAGGGCTGACGGTGTCACGGTGTTCTGTCTGGAGTAGAGGTCGGAGTAGTGCTCCACCCATCTCTCCATCTGCTTGTTCTTTTCTGTGATCATCTCCCCAGTGGAGGATTTGAGCGGGGCCGTCTTGCTCTGAGCCGGACCAAGTGCTTTCTTGATGCCATCGTACATACCACGGATGTTCCCTGTTATGGCAGCGGTTTGAATGTCTTGGCTGAGCTGTGTCCAGTACTCGTTGGCACAGCGCCGAGCAGTCTGCTGAACTTTGCTTCTCGCAGCCCTGAGAATCTGGAGATTCTTCTCGTTTGGGTACTTCTTGTACTCGGCAAGAGCTGAGCGCTTGGCTTCAATGACGGGGGTCATCTCGGTCAATTTGGCATGAAACCAGTCCTGTGACTTCGAGGTCTTCCTCCCAAAGGTAGCCAAGGCTGTGCGGTGGATGGTGTTTCGCAGCTCTTCCCACTTCTGCTTTGCTGATTCTCCTTCTTGTGGTACACCAAGTTCCTTCTCAAAGGTGGAGGCAAACCGCTCAACAAGTTCTGGTTGGGCCATCTTGCTGGTGTCAATCCGTGCCTTTCCAGGCTGTCTAGCATGATGGAATCTCTTCAGATGCAGCTTGACCTTGCAACACACCAATGAATAGTCTGTGTCGCAATCTGCACTCTGGAACGAACAGGTGATTAGCACGTTCTTCAGTGAGGTGCGCCCGGTCAGGATCAAGTCCAGCTGGTGCCAGTGCTTTGAGCGCGGATGTTGCCAGGAAACCTTGTGCTGGGGTTTGGTCTTGAAGAACGAGTTTGTGATACACAGATCGTGATAAGTGCAGAACTCGAGCAGCCACTGTCCTTTGTCGTTCATTCTGCCCACGCCAAATGGTCCAAGACAGGAGGGCCAGGAGTCGTGGTCAGCACCCACTCTGGCATTGAAGTCTCCAAGGAGAATGAGTTGTTCAGAGTTTGGGATGATCCTGACAGTTGTTGCGAGATTCTCGTAGAACTCGTCTTTTGCCTCTGGTGTGGCTGTCAGTGTTGGGGCATACACACTGATGAGGGTGACTGGGCCTTGAGTGGTGTTGAGGCAGAGGGTGAGGAGTCGTGCAGAGCCATTGCTGCCCAGTTCCACCATCTTCAGCAAGGTCTTCTTCACTGCGAAGCCCACTCCGTGTTCCTTGTGTTCGTCACTGCTCTTTCCCTGCCAGTAGAATGTGTAGTCCTTCTCTCTCAGTGTGCCTGCGTCAGCCAACCGTGTTTCCTGGAGAGTGGCGATATCCACTTCCAGTCTCTTCAGCTCATTATTGATGATGGCAGTCTTCCTGGTGTCGTTGATGTCCTTGAGGTTAGCAGCGAGTCCTGTCATCATAGTGCGGACATTCCAAGTTCCCAGTTTTAGAGTTGGTCTCTTTTGTTTTTTTGTCTTGCCTGGTGCAAAAGTTCTCAGCCTGCCGTTCAGACTTCTCCTCATCCCCATGCACCCAATGAGGAAAGCAGACCGTGGCGGGACAACACCTTATTGGCTGGGGGCTTCCCAGCTTGAGGCGGGCGGTAGCTGTCCAGTGAGATCCGATGATCCCTCCCACCGTCGGGAACAACCCCTAGCGCCACGCTCTACGCCAATTGAGCAGTGGCTTATAACCGGTAACTGTCATTCCCCGTGTTTTGTCTACGCCAAAGGCGAAGCTGGAGTTTCCTCTCCAGTGATCCGGTGTTCTACCTTCCAGCATTGGGTGTTGGTAGGATTCAAGCCTGGAATATGGAAGATATGGAAGACAAGATGTTGCCCATGCAGCATTTCCCCCCTCTCCACGTCACTGATGAATCCAAAGGAACAGCAGGGCTGCTACAGTTTGGCACCAGCACCGTCGCAGGAGCTGCCAGAACGATGTTGAGCACAACAGAGAACTGCCTTAGGGACTCCGACTCTGGATTTTTCCTCAGGGTTGACTCCCGAAGCCTTTCCCGTGATCGGGTGTGCCGCAAGGCAGCAGAGGTTTGAAATCAGGGTTTACCTTCCCCTAGATGGGCTACCTTCCCAGGCTGACGAGCCACCATCTACCCGAAGCATCTGGTTTTAAGGCGCCAGAGATCCGCCCTCGCCCCTTCTCCTATTAGTAAAAGCAGTTCCGCCGGGCTTAGAGACTAAACCACACAGGCAGGCTAGGAGTTGGACTTAGTTGTCAGAGGCTTTTCGAGACGCACGCCATAAGGAGCATTTTATAAGCACTGGGAGCTTAACCCCAGTGCCGCTCCTGGCTATGACAACCTTGGAACCATTGGCTGATTACCCATTGCCCAACCACTCACCCATATGTCTGAGATTTTTAGTCCAAAAAGGCTGAACAAGTGGGCAATCCCAAATACAGTGCAAACAGTTCCTTTTTCTTTCTTACATTTCCAACATAGATTATTATTTAACAGACCCATCCTATGTAGTCTCGTTGGCGTCCAATAGTATCTATGCATTATTTTATAATGTGTAAATTTACTTCTGGCTTCCCTTACATATTTCCCACTATCTGACAAAATGTTTAACCACTCTTCTTCACTCATTATACAATCCAGGTCTTCCTGCCATATTCTTCTCAAGCTGTCACATCCGTTACTAAGTAGACCATTAATTAGTCTGTAAAAAGCAGATGCATGAAGACATTTCAATGGTAATTTTAAAAAAAATCTATGATAGGGTTACAGTCCTTATACTGATTCATTGATGTCAGACAGCTCCTAATTTGGAGATACTTCCAAAAGTAACCTTTCCCTGTAAGAGTATATTTCTTGAGCAAGTCTGTATAAGACATGAGCACACCATCTTGGTACAGGTCATTCACCTGGCGTATGCCACCAAGGTGCCACGTTTTCCAGTATAATGGTGTTTTCTCAATAATAATTGCTGGATTATACCATAAAGATGAGTAGGATTGGCTAAGGTGTGGGATCTTTAACATCCTATGTATTCTGATCCAGACCTCTTTTGAATGAGATAAGATAGGGTTCAGGGATCTATGTTGGGACTGGGAAAAACTATCTATAGGAGTAAATGGACAGTACATTTCAGCTTCAATGTCAACCCAATCCAATTTACTGTGTCTGCCTAAGTGTTCTGCTAATTTGGTCATTCCAAATGAGATATGATATAGCCTCAGGTTTGGTAACCCCAGGCCTCCTTTATCCTTTGGCCAACACAGGTTGTTCATTCCGATCCTTGGTCTCTTCCCCTCCCACAGAAATTATTTAATTATGAAGTCATATTGTTTAAAAAACTGTGGTGATATGGCAATTGGCATCATCATTGTTATATAATTGAGCTGGGGTGCAACAACCATTTTAACAACATTGATCTTGCCCCATAATGAGAGTTTTAATTTCCCCCACTTATCTAACTTAATTTTAATTTTCTGTAACATAGGCTCGAGATTCAGACTGGGGACATCTTCGATATTCCGGCATAACTTTATACCTAAGTATGACGTTTCATTTGACGCCCATTTGAAGTTAAAGCCAGACACTGAGCTAGGATGGCATGTACCAGAAATAGGCATTGCTTCTGATTTCCTCCAGTTAATTTTGTATCCTGATAGTTTAGAATAAGACTAAATAGTTGTCATTAAATGTGGTAAAGAGTTCAAAGGATCTCTAATTAGTGTCAGAACATCATCCGCATACAGTAATAATTTATGTTCTTTCCTCCTTCCCACCACTCCCTTAATATTTCCGTCTGATCTGATGGCAATAGCAAGTGGTTCAAGTACAATGTTGAAAAGTAAGGGGGACAGTGGACAACCTTGTCTGGTACCTCTCGAAAGGTCGAAGAATGATGAAATTGTCCCATTAGTTGTTAAGGCTGCCTTGGGGTTTTTGTATATTATCTTAATCCAATTAATAAAAACTGGTCCAAAGCCGAACTGTGTTAACGTATAAAGTAAAAATTCCCATTACACTCGATCAAAAGCCTTTTCGGCGTCAAGTGAAATGGCTACAATCGGGTCCTGGTTTGAATGATTAAGCCAGATCAGATGTAATAATTTTCTCATATGGTCTGTAGAAGATCGATTTTTCATAAATCTGGCCTGGTCTGAATGAATTATATTAGGGAGTACTCTCTCTAAGCGAAGGGTAAGAATCTTTGTAAGAATTTTGCAGTCCACGTTTAATAAACTTATGGGTCTATAATTACAGGGTTCTGTTGTGTCTTTTTCTTTTTTAGGGATTACTGATATTAAGGCTTCATTAAATGATGGCAGGAGGAATCCTAATATGAATGCCTCATTGTAGACTTCCAATAACTTTGGTGCTAATATTTCAATATATTGTTTATAATATTCTACTGGGAATCCATCCATGCTGGGTGATTTCCCCGTTTTCATCTGTGATACTGCCATCCTAATGTCCGCCTCTGTTATAGGATTATTTAAAAGTTCCACATGTTCATCGGCTAATTTGTGGGCAGCACGGTGGTGCAGTGGTTAGCACTGTTGCCTTACAGCTAGAAGGTTCCTGGTTCGAATCCCCAGGCTGGCAGGGGTTGGAACCTTTCTGTATGGAGTTTGCATGTTCTCCCTGTGCTGTGTGGGTTTACTCCGGGGGCTCCGGTTTCCTCCCACAATCCAAAGACATGCATGTTAGGTTAATTGGTTGTTCTAAATTGTCCCTAGATATCTGTTTCCTATAGGCCCTTAGAATAGGGGGTTAGTACTAGTGAAAGCGCTTTGAGTGGTCTTTGTGACTAGAAAAGCGCTATATAAGTACAGGTTAGTTAGTTAGTTAGTTAAAACTAGAAAAAAAAATAATTGATGCCGTTTGGATTTAAGCTGCCTTGTGATGTATAAAGTTCCCTATAAAATTGTTTAAATACATCATTTATCTCTTTACTAGATGACACCAGGGTATTCCCCTTCTTAATTATTGGTATCATATTGTGGGAGTTCTGTTGTTTAAGTTGCCTACTAAGCAGCTTGCCTGTTTTCTCCCCCTCCTCATAGAAAGTTGCTCTGAGCCTAAATAAGGCATATTCAGCTTTTTTATTACAGATTTCCTGCAACTGGAATTTAAATTTACATATATCTTGATATAATTTATCTGAAAAATGTCTTGATAGTACTATTTCCAATTTTCTAATTTGATATTCCAGATCCTTGATTTTATCCCTATTTTCATTTTTCGTTTTTGATGCCTGTCCTATGATTTTCCCCCAGATAAATGCTTTACATGCTCCCCATTCTGTGACTCTTGAGCCTGTAGTACCTGAATTGAGCTCAAAGTAATACTTGAGTTCTTCCTTCATTGTCAGGTTAAATGTTTCATCATGTGTCACGCCTCGCCGCTCATCTGCGGCGCCAGCTGCACGCATACCTGCACATCATCAGCGGCGAGGGATTTAAGCCGCCTCGCCCTGGGCTTCGGCCTGAAGCCATCAGACTTCGTTCGTCACTACTGCTGTGAGTAACCTCTACCTCTTCAGCAACTATATCGGTAAGAAGCCCTTACCTTTTCCTTCTCCAAGTCTGCTCCCCTGTGCACAGGTGGATTTCCCGGCGGCGGACCATTCCTCTCCGTCTCCATTCCCTCGCTGCTGCACCGGGCTCTCCAGGTCGCTGTCTACCGGACCTCGTCCTTGCTGTGCCAGCCACCTGCTAACTCCAAGTAAGCTCTCCTCCATTTTATCATCTCCTGTGTTGGTGTGTGCCCGTCACCCTTCTCCCTGTGCTTTTCCCATAGGGTTGTCCGGCTGTACGGTCTCCTGCCTCCGTGCCCGACGCAGACGCCACCACCAATACATCCACATCTCGCAGACACACATCCATACACACTTGTTGTTAATAAAGCTATTTGAGCTACTCTGAACCTGCGTGTGTGTCTCCTGAGCCATGCATTATGTCAGTACGGCTTCAGCAGAGCGGCTCGGCAGACGGCGGGCTCACACGCCGACTTACCACTCTCGAGGCTCGAGTGGACCAAATAGCTTACCAGCAACAGGTGATTCTCAACCAGTTGATCAGTATAACTAACTGCTTGGACCCCCAACAGCCGTTCCCCCCGGCTCGTCAGGGTGGCGCGGCTCCTGCTGCTCCAGCGGCCGTCCAGCAGGCTCCGGGAGCACCGACTCGGCTCACGCCCATTCCGACCCCCGCCCGCTTTAGCGGTAAGCTCAGCGGAGCGCGGGGGTTCATAATGCAGTGTGAGTCCGTGTTTCACCGTGTGCCCGGAGACTTTCCTTCAGATCATAGCCGAATTGGTTATATTGGGAGTCTCCTAGAGGGGCGAGCACTAACCTGGACTTACGCCGTAATGGCGAGGCTCAGTTATGCCACCCTCACTTATGACCAATTCGTGAGACAATTCCTGGAGGTCTTTGATCATTCTCGTACCGAGACAGTCCAGGTCGATCGGCTTCTCAGCCTCCAGCAGGGAAGCCGATCGGCAGCGGACTATGCGATCGACTTCCAGGTAGCGGCGGAGGAATTGGGCTGGGATGAACGTTCATTCTGCGGCCTTTTCCTCCGCAGTCTCAACGATGATCTGAAGGATGAACTTGCTGGGCGGGACATCCCGGAGACTCTAGCGGAGCTAACGTCCCTAGCTATCAGTTTGGATAACAGGCTGCGCGAGCGCTCCTCGGGGCGGAAGTCGTCTTCTTCTTGCCCTCGTGGAGCCTCGTCGCGCCAGTTCCAAGCTCGCCCCCTGGCGACGCCGCCACCATCGCGCCCCGAGGAGTCGGAGCCGATGGTGACGGGCTGGACAAAGCTCCCCGCTGCGGAGAGACAATGCCGCCGTGAGTTGAATCTCTGCATGTATTGCGGAGACAGTCAACACACGGTGGAGCTTTGTCCACAGAAGCCAAACGGCGGGGTCCGCGAGTCACTGTAGGGGGCCTCGCGGACGTCAATCGGTTAAGTCCCCTCACCCAATTGAAGCTGCCCGTCTGATTTTGCCACAACTCCACTGGGCATCTCACTCATGCACTGGTGGATTCGGGCGCGGAGGGCAGTTTTATTTCACGAAGTCTGGCAACCCGATTGGGCATCCGCTGCCAGGCACTAAGAACTCCTCTCTCCCTGGTCAACCTCTCCCGTGTCTCCCTGGGGAGAGTAACACATCAGACCGTCCCCGTTCCTGTTATCATCTCTGGGAACCACCGGGAGGAGATAACTTTCTACGTCCTCCCCAACTCTGTGTCGCCCGTCATCCTGGGGTACCCCTGGCTACGCCTCCACAACCCCGTCTTGGATTGGAAGTCCGCCAGGGTGTCGGCATGGAGCACATTTTGTATGAGCACCTGTTTACAGTCCGCTGCCTGTTCTCCGTCCTCTTCCCCAACACCTACGGACGCTGCGCCCCCGGACCTATCCCTGGTGCCATCGGAATTTCACGACCTGGGTATGGTATTCAGCAAGTCCAAGGCGATGTCTCTTCCTCCACACAGACCCTACGACTGTGCAATAAACATCCGCCAGGGGGCACCCTTACCCTCTGGGCGACTCTACAGCCTGTCGGCGCCGGAGAAGGAGACTATGAACGCCTATCTCAAGGAGTCGCTGAGTGCTGGGATTATCCGTCCCTCGTCATCACCATTGGGGGCAGGATTCTTCTTCGTGGGCAAGAAGGATGGCTCCCTCCGTCCTTGCATCGACTATCGCGCCCTAAATGACATTACGGAGAAGGATCGCTACACCCTGCCCCTCATGGACACCGCCTTCCACTCCCTCCAGGGGGCGACTTGGTTCACCAAGCTGGATCTACGCAGTGCATACCACCTCGTCCGGATCCGGGAGGGAGATGAGTGGAAGACAGCCTTCCGTACCCCGTACGGCCACTTCGAGTACCTGGTGATGCCGTTCGGGTTGACCAACGCTCCAGCCGTCTTTCAGCGCCTAATTAATGACGTCCTCCGGGACTTCATTGGCCTTTTTGTGTTCGTCTACCTGGATGACATCCTCATCTTCTCCAAGTCCAGGGACGAGCACCGGGTCCATGTGAGGCGGGTCCTCCAAAGACTGCTGGAGAACCGGTTGTATGTGAAGGCCGAAAAATGTGAATTCTACGCTAAGACAACATCCTTCCTCGGGTTCATCATCTCCCACGACCAGGTGCTTCCGGACCCAGTGAAGGTGAAGGCGGTGGTGGAGTGGCCCACACCTGCATCGAGAAAACAGGTGCAACAATTCATTGGGTTTGCAAATTTCTACCGCCGCTTCGTCCCTAATTTTGGCACCATCGTCGGCCCGCTGACCCGCCTCACGTCCCCTAAGGTCCCGTTCCGGTGGACCGAAGAGGCCGCGGCTGCTTTTCAGGTGCTGAAGGCGGAGTTCTCCTCCTCCCGGGTCCTTAGCCAAGTCAACCCAGCGCTGCAGTGCATCGTGGAAGTGGACGCTTCGGACACAGGAGTGGGGGCGGTTCTATCCCAGCGGTCGCCAGATGATGGAATCAAACGGCCCTGCGCCTTCTTCTCTCGGCGCTTGTCCCCGGCGGAACGGAATTACGACGTGGGGGACAGAGAGCTCCTCGCCATCAAGCTCGAGCTGCAGGAGTGGCGTCACTGGCTAGAGGGAGCGGACCTGCCGTTCGTGGTCCTGACTGACCACAAGAACTTGGAGTACCTGAGATCTGCCAAGCGTCTGAACGCCCGCCAGGCGCGCTGGTCCTTGTTCTTTGCCAGGTTCCGCTTTAACATCACCTTCAGGCCTGGCTCCAAGAACGGCCTGCCCGACGCCCTCTCTAGGCAATTTGCCCCTGAGGAGTCTGAGGACACGGTCCACACCATCCTACCCAGGTCGTGCATCGTGGGAGCCGTCACCTGGGACATAGAAAGCAAGATCCGGAAGGCGCAGGAAGTGGAACCTGACCCTGGCGGCGGACCGGAGGGGAGGCTATTCGTCCCATCCACGGTTCGGGGGGAGGTCATCCACTGGTTGCATACATCCAAGCTCATCTGCCACCCTGGTTCCTCCCGGATGATCGACCTCCTTCAACGGTCCTTCTGGTGGCCGGGCCTGCGAAGGGACGCTGCCCGCTACGCCCGGGCCTGCCCAGTATGTGCCACCAGCAAGTCAGGTAATGCCCCTCCAGCTGGTTTGCTCCAGCCTCTGCCCGTCCCTGGCAGGCCCTGGTCGCATATCGCCCTGGATTTCGTCACCGGACTCCCAGTCTCAAACACCTTCGACACCGTCCTGACCATCGTAGACCGCTTCTCCAAGGCGGCACACTTCGTCCCGCTACGGGGTCTTCCATCCGCCCTGGAGACAGCGGACCTCCTAATCCAGCACGTGGTCAGGCTGCACGGGATTTCGGTGGACGTGGTCTTGGACCGGGGGCCCCAATTTTCCTCAGAGGTTTGGAGGTCATTCTGCAACGCCCTGGGAGCCAAGGTGAGCCTCTCCTCCGGCCATCACCCCCAAACCAACGGGCAGTGTGTGCGGACCAACCAGGAGCTGGAGGCTGCGCTCCGCTGCGTCACGGTGTCCAAACCTACGTCCTGGAGTAACCACCTCGCCTGGGTTGAATACGCCCACAACACCGCTCGCTCTTCTGCTACAGGGATGTCCCCCTTTAAGGCGTCCCTGGGCTACGACCCCCCGCTGTTCCCAGCGCAGGAGAGTGAGGTAACTGTTCCCTCAGTTCGGGCACATCTCAGGCAGTTCTGCTCCATCTGGGCGTCAGCGCGCAATGCGCTTTTACGCACGGCGGAGCGCAACAGAGACCTGCCCCAGCGTACCGAGTTGGTCAGCGTGTCTATGTGTTGACCCAGGACGTAATTTTAAAGGGCGAGAGGAGGAAGCTGGCACAGCGTTTTATGGGCCCATACCCCATCACCAGGATTATCAACCCGGTGGCTGTGCGTGTAGCTATTCCCCCCTCCCTCCGCATCCATCCCACCTTCCACGTATCCAAGGTGAAGCTGGCAGTCTCCGACCCCCTTTGCCCTCCTCCTGCTGCGCAACCCACGCCCCGGATGATTGATGGCCATCCGGCCTGGCCCGTCTCCTCCATCCTGGACTCCCGGCGCCGGGGTCGTGGGTTGCAGTACTTGGTGGACTGGGAGGGCTATGGGCCTGAACATCGGCAGTGGGTACCCTCGTCGTTTGTGTTGGACCCATCCCTCATTACTGAGTTCCAGCGAGCGCACCCGGAGAAACCATCGCCAGGAGGCGCTGCTAGAGGGGGGAGTACTGTCACGCCTCGCCGCTCATCTGCGGCGCCAGCTGCACGCACACCTGCACATCATCAGCGGCGAGAGATTTAAGCCGCCTCGCCCTGGGCTTCGGCCTGAAGCCGTCAGACTTCGTTCGTCACTACTGCTGTGAGTAACCTCTACCTCTTCAGCAACTATATCGGTAAGAAGCCCTTACCTTTTCCTTCTCCAAGTCTGCTCCCCTGTGCACAGGTGGATTTTCCCGGCGGCGGACCATTCCTCTCCGTCTCCATTCCCTCGCTGCTGCACCGGGCTCTCCAGGTCGCTGTCTACCGGACCTCGTCCTTGCTGTGCCAGCCACCTGCTAACTCCAAGTAAGCTCTCCTCCATTTTATCATCTCCTGTGTTGGTGTGTGCCCGTCACCCTTCTCCCTGTGCTTTTCCCATAGGGTTGTCCGGCTGTACGGTCTCCTGCCTCCGTGCCCGACGCAGACGCCACCACCAATACATCCACATCTTGCAGACACACATCCATACACACTTGTTGTTAATAAAGCTATTTGAGCTACTCTGAACCTGCGTGTGTGTCTCCTGAGCCGTGCATTATGTCATCATGTAAAAGTGATGTATTTAAACTCCATCTGCCTTTTCTATCCTTGTCAATATCAGTGTCAATGCATAACTCTATAGCTGCGTGGTCTGACAGGGCCATTGCATTTATTTTACTCTCAATTACAGATTTTACAATAATACCTGAAATTAGAAAAAAGTCTATCCTGGAGTATGATTTCTGGCAGTGGGAGAAGAAGGTGTACTCCCTCCCCCTCGGATTTACCAGTCGCCAAATATCCACCAAGCCCACATCTTCACACAGCATATGTAATGCAGCCCTATCCTTTGTAGTTGTCGATCCACTGAATTTACTCTTATCCAAAAATACATCCATCACTTGGTTGAAGTCACCTGCCAATATAATTTGACCCTCTGTTCCCCTAAAATTTTGCTCACTTCATTAAAAAAATTTGGGTCTTCTTTATTAGGTGCATATACTGTATGTTACACAGCACCATTTTTATCCCATTAATAATTGTCTCAATACAGACCATTCTGCCTTCATTATCCTTACGTTCTTTGACCAAAACAAAACCCAATTTTTTATTTATTAGAATACAAACCCCATTCCTCTTGCTTGAGTAGGAGCTATGAAAAACCTGGCCCACTCAGCCCCATTTCAGTTTGGCTGCCTCCTCTCCCTTAAAGTGGGTCTCTTGAATGAAAGCTATATCTACATTATTATGTTTGAGATATGTCAGGACCTTCCCTCTCTTTTTAGGATCCCCACAGCCATTAATGTTCCAGCTGATATATTTAACGTAATTATTAGCCGTGTATTTGGTTAAAAGCATGAATATTCATGATAGGGGACTGGCTACCTGATGTCCTACTATAGCCAATACTCCACTTTAAAACTTGCGCCTTACTTGTGATAATACTAGCAGTTATTTCCTTAGTTATTTCAGTCAGTACCATACCCTTATCAAAACACATATTAATATAGACTTGAACATTTTTGAACTGAATACCTCTGAACATCTGAGGTAAGAAACAAAAATAATAAAAACTTAAATGCACTTCAAACGACATTAACAGGGGCATAAGGTCCCTGCTCCTTAGTAACAACTCTGTTATGACCCGAGCGCTAATGTTATTTGTGCTCGGGCTATTCCTGTCAGGTCTTGACAGCGGCGTTGTTATTCCAGCTCTCCGAGCTCTTATTGTGACAGCGCTCGGGGAGGCTTCCGCTCAGCTGTCAAGACCTGAACAGCTGTTCTGCATTTGCAGTCGTTAGCGGCTGGCTTCTTAAACCGACGCTAGCGGCTGCATCCTTGCAGCACTGTCCGTCGCTGATCGTCGGAGCGATTGTACGCTTTGGATTAATACTACATTGCCTGTCTGTGGTGTGACCGTCTCATCCTGTGGACCCGTGAGTGAGCTTATTAGCCTTACGCCTCCCTGTGTGTAGACTTGTTGGTGTCATAGCCTCAGCGGCCTGTATTATTGTGATTTTCACCATAATAAAGACTATAACACAACTCTCTGGTGATGGTGTGGCGTCTTATGGTGGCTCACGAGGGCCACCGCTTGACAGTACACTGCTGCCACAAAACGGCGTTTACGGTGACACCAACCCGAGACGCCTTTCACCAGTGAATTAGTGTCATTAGGACATCGCTTTTTCCTGTCTGGGTATGGTGTGCTGGAGGAATGCCGTCGCGGAGGGGCCGTGCTCGGAGTTCAAGCCACGAGCTGGCGGATGTCCTGGAATACGTGGATGAGACGCTCATCTCTGCTTCCCTCATGGACTACAACCATGATGTACACTGGTACCTGGACTGCACTGAGGATGTACTCAATCATCTTTCTCCCCATTACGCCGACCACCCAGAAGTTGACGCGAGGAGGGCTGATATCACCGCGCAACGTGAGATACTCCGTATGGTGGAGGAGGACTACGCTCCTCGCCTTGGGATCCCGTTCCTGTCCTCAATCCACTCCAGGAGTTCGCACCATCTGGGGGCCGTCGTAGACGTCTGCGCCGCGGCCAAAGGCATCCTCAGCAAGCTCCTGTTCCGGATCCAGTTCCGGGCCGCCGGAATGACCCAGTCAACCAGTCAGCTGTCTCTTCGGCGTCATGTCAGGAGGGAATTTCTGCAGCCTCTCTTCCCGGGCCATCTTCCCCTGCTGTCCAGTCAGCATGTTGTGCCCGGCCCGCTTCGGCTGTCACTCCCTCATCCTCAACGCCTTCTTCAGCTGCTGTGTGTGACAAGAGCCCTGCTTCAGTGAGCCCCGCCCATGTGTCCTCTCTTACCATCCAGCGAGCGAGGGAAGGAGCAATGCCCCCTACAGCTGGCACCACCCTCCCTTCGGGAGACAGGCAAGTTCATGTTCACTCCCCTACTTATAATAGTGATCTGTCTTGTCTGACTCCTGGGGGTGGAGTTCGGGGTTTGCAGCCCCCCGAGCTCCCACCACCAGCTGTAGTCATCTGTTCTGAACCTGCTGCCTCTGTGTTTTCCTTCGCTGAGCGGTCCTCGGCGTTAGGTCTACGTCGTCGAGCGAGGAGGAGGCCTGCGGCCCTGGGAATAATCCCGGCCCCGCAGCCACATTTTGGACAGAGGAGAAGAGCGGATTGCGGTGTGGAACCTGAGCTGACGAGGAAGCGTCCCAGGGTCTCCACGGAGGAGCAGCCCGAGCCAGCGGGTCGAGGGTCCCCTGCCGCCACGCCATGCGGGTTATCGGTGTGGACATCAGCGCGAGAGGATCCAGCTGCAGAGACCATCATGCCGGCTGCGGAGCCCGACGCAGCTGAGTGGGAGCCCGACGACGAACTTCTACCCGAACCTGGATCGACAGAGTCCTGGACGGCTCCAGAGCCCGAGTGCAGGCAAGTGCTCTTCTTTGTTTTCCTTTGTGGTGTGTTAGAGCATTTTTGCCTGCCTCGTGGGGAGGCGAGCGAGGGGCAGCCATCTGCTGCGCCCGAACTCGTCTCGCTGGGCTCTGGCGCTGCCGGAGATACTGATCCTGGTCCTCTCTGTTCCTCTGAGCCTCTTCACAGTGTCGCCGGCTTGGAATCTGTCGAGGTTACGGTGCAGGAGGTCCCAAGTTCGGGGGTGGAGGTCGTCGCCGATGCAGTGCCGACCCAGTCGGGGTCTGACGAGGTCCAGTGGGGTCCGACTCGGGTGCAGCGGTGACCCAATCGGGGTACGACGCAGGCAGAGCTACAACGGCCGCATCGGTGTGGGTCAAGGTCGGTGGAGGAGCTGCAGACCCTTCGCCGCCTGATGTGATGTGGGCTCGTCATCATGATTATTCCCCTCTCAGGAGCCACCAGCTGGGGTCGTCAGGGCTGGGGGCCATTGAAGGTTTTCTTCTTGCAGGCTGGCGCTCCCATGTAATTTTGCTGTCAGGGAGGTCGCCACACGCTATTCCTCCACAGTTCTAGTGGCTGAGGGATGCGGGTCGGCCACCCGAGGAACTGCTTCGCTCGTTCGGCGCCTTGGGTCGGCGACCCGATAAACTGTGTTTGTTACTGGGTGGCCTGGTTCGGCCGCCGGAGGATTTGACTCTCGGGGCCTGGGACTGGGGCAGGCCCGCCCGACCCCGTGACTACCCATGGGCCATCGGACGCAGGGAGGCCGCCGGAACTATGCCTGGGGCGTTTGGTCTCCGCCTGTCATCCTCTGTTTGGACCATATGGTGTAAGGTCATCCGGAACGATTAAATTGCCTCATGTATGTTTGATGTAGCATGTTTTTTGTTTTTTTCCCTCTCTCCTACCTGAGGGATTATACCATGTATTTTGTGATGTTTCTTAGGCACTCCGGTGTTCGAGAATGATGCTGGGTTTTTTTGTTGTTGGGTTAAGCAGTACTTTTGTGCAGAATGTGGCAGAGTTTTCATGCACTTGGGTAACTTGGAAGCATACACTGACCCGTTATAGCATTTTGAAGTTTGTGTAAACTGCGCGGAAGGACTTTTGTTCAGATGAGCTCCTTATGACCTCATGAAGTCATGTACTCTGGAGTTAAACAGTTTGTCTGTGGTCACTGTGGGAAAACCTTCTGTGTCGGGTAAATTATGCTCTGTAGGGTTTGTGCCCCATGTATTGTAACTCTTGCCCTAATTGTTTCATTGTTACTGTGGGAATGTAATGGGTATATCAGGGGATGTGTTTTTGGGGGGGGCCTTGTTGGTATTTGTTTCGCTCCCTCCTTGCCTGTTCCTCCATTCACTCGCCCTGTGGGTGGAGGGGGGGGGGGGCTAGGTGTTACAAGGCGTTTGGAGCCCGCCTTTGAGGGATGGGTACTGTTATGACCCGAGCGCTAATGTTATTTGTGCTCGGGCTATTCCTGTCAGGTCTTGACAGCGGCGTTGTTATTCCGGCTCTCCGAGCTCTTATTGTGACAGCGCTCGGGGAGGCTTCCGCTCAGCTGTCAAGACCTGAACAGCTGTTCTGCATTTGCAGTCATTAGCGGCCGGCTTCTTAAACTGACACTAGCGGCTGCATCCTTGCAGCAGTGTCCGTCGCTGGTCGTCGGAGCAATCGTACGCTTTGGATTAATACTACATTGCCTGTCTGTGGTGTGACCGTCTCATCCTGTGGACCTGTGAGTGAGCTTATTAGCCTTACGCCTCCCTGTGTGTAGACTTGTTGGTGTTATAGCCTCAGCGGCCTGTATTATTTTGATTTTCAACGTAATAAAGACTATAACACAACTCTCTGGTGACGGGGACTGAGGATCGTCACTTCCTTGTGGTAACGTAACGTATCGTCACTTCCTGTTTTGCTGTCTGCCTGTGTGGTTGCTCTCCAGCTATTAGCTATGGCTACTAGCTCTCTTTCCTCTCCTCTGGTGTGCTCTCTCTGTCAGATGTTTAGCTACACCTCTGCCTCTTTTAGCGATAACGGTAAATGTAATAAATGTTGTCTTTTTGAGGCGCTCGAGGCGAGGTTGTCTGATTTGGAATCCCGGCTCCGCTGCATTGAAACACCGTCTGCGCCAGTTAATCTCGACGGACGCCCATTAGCTGCAGCGGAGCTAGCTAGCTTAGGCCCCCCTGTCAGCGGTTCCCCGGCTCTCCTCAGCAGCGAGGAGACTGGGTGGGTGACGGTGAGAAGGAAGCCTAGTCGCAAAGCCCCGGTTCACCACCAACCTGTTCACGTTTCTAATCGTTTTTCCCCGCTCAGCGACACACCCGCTGAGGAAAAAACTCTGATCATTGGCGACTCTGTAGTCAGAAACGTGAACCTAGAGACTCCAGCGGTCATAGTCAAATGCATTCCTGGGGCCAGAGCAGGCGACATCGAGTCAAATCTGAAAATGCTGGCTAAAAGTAACTGTAAATACTCCACAATTGTTATTCACGCCGGCATTAATGACATCCGTCTCCGGCAGTCGGAAGTCACCAAACTTGATGTAGAATCGGTGTGTGACTTTGCAAAAACGATGTCTGCCACTGTAGTATTCTCTGGACCCCTCCCCAATCTGACCAGTGATGACATGTTTAGTCGCTCGTCATCCTTGAACCGCTGGCTGTCTGTGTGGTGTCCTAAAAATGACGTGGGCTACATTGACAATTGGAGCTCTTTTTGGGGAAAACCTGGTCTTATGAGACGAGACAGCATTCATCCCACTTTGGATGGTGCTTCTCATTTATCTAACAATCTGGCATCTTTTTTATCCAAATTTCCAAAACCATGACTACTCAGAGTTGGGACCAGGAAGCAGAGTCGCAGTCTTACACGCCTCTCTGCAGCTCCTCTTCATCCGCCACCCCTCAGCTTAGCCCCTGTCTTCCCCATCAGAGAATCGTTGTCTGCTCCCTCCAAAGTGAATAAAAATATAATGTATAAGCATCCCAAAGTGATAAAGCAAAACATTGGTAAAACTCAAATTAAACATAAAGCCTCTAAATTGAATGATTTGGCCTCTGTTCCTCCTCATAATTTAAAAATTAAATGTGGTTTACTAAATATTAGGTCTCTAACTCCCAAGTCTCTGTTAGTCCATGATCTGTTAATTGATCATCAGATTGATTTAATTTCCCTTACAGAGACTTGGTTAGGGCAAGAGGATTATGTTGGTTTAAATGAATCAACTCCCTCTGGTTATTTAAACTGTCAAAATCCCAGAAGTTCTGGTCGTGGAGGAGGAGTAGCAACAATTTACCATTCCAAATTACTAGTTAATGTAAAGCAAAAAACATGTTATAATTCCTTTGAGGGCCTGGTCCTCAGTATTGGGCACTTTAGCAATTTTAGGTTAAACCCAATTTTATTTGCCATAGTTTATCGTCCCCCATCAACCTACTCAGAATTTTTATCCGAATTTGTGATTTCTTAGCTGATTTAGTGCTGAAATCTGATAGAATAATTATAGTAGGAGACTTTAATATACATGTGGATGTAGATAGTGACTGCCTTAATGTGGCATTTAATTCAATATTAGACTCGATTGGGTTTTCTCAGAAAGTAGGAAATTCTACTCATTACCTCCACCATACATTGGACCTTGTTCTGACATATGGCATAGAAATAGAAAATCTTGTAGTGTCTCCTCATAACCCTGTACTGTCAGACCATTGTCTGTTAACCTTTGATTTTACTATTTCTGACTATTTGGCTCCTAAAGAAAAATATTATTACAGTAGATGCCTCTCAGATGATGCTGTTTCCAAATTTATGCAGATTGTTTCCTCTATGCCATGTGTCAACACAACGGAAATAAGCTATAGACAGCTTGCTCCTTCTGTAATTGATAACATGGTGGATAGTGTTTCAGCTTCTCTGCATCAGGCTCTAGACTTGGTGGCCCCCTTAAAAAAGAAAAAGTCTAATCAGAGATTTCTAACTCCTTGGTTCAACACAGAAACTCGTAGCTTAAAACAGAAGACTCGTCAATTAGAAAGAAAATGGCGCTCTACTAATTTAGATGAAATCTATTTAGCTTGGAGAAATCATCTTTTAATTTATAAAAAATCTCTTAGAAAAGCTAGAACAAGTTATTACTCTGCATTAATAGAAGAGAACAAGAATAATCCCAGGTTTCTTTTCAGTACTGTAGCCAGGTTGACAAAGAGTCAGGACTCTGTCAATCCTAGCATTCCCTTAGAGCTTACTAGTCAGGACTTTATGAACTTTTTCAATAATAAAATTTCATCCATCAGAGATAAAATCAATCAGATTCTTCCCACAGTTAACTTAAATACTGTAACTACTACAACTCCTTCTTTTGATGTCTGTCTTGATGAGTTTACTCCAATCGACCTTTGTGAGTTAGACAAAATAGTTTCCTCATCCAAACCTTCAACTTGTCTTTTAGACCCTATTCCTACTAGGTTATTTAAAGAAGTCTTCCCACTTATTGGTAGCTTTATTCTTCATATAATCAATTCTTCATTAACTTTAGGCCATGTACCGCAGGCTTTTAAAACAGCTGTAATTAAACCCTTACTCAAAAAGCCAACGCTAGATCCAGGAGCTTTAGCTAACTATAGACCAATCTCTAATCTCCCTTTCATTTCAAAAATCTTAGAAAGAGTTGTTGCTACGCAATTATTCGACCACCTGCAGGGAAATGGTTTACTTGAAGAGTTTCAATCTGGGTTTAGAATCCGTCATAGTACTGAAACAGCCTTAGCGAAGGTCACTAATGACCTCCTCATTGCATCTGATAATGGACTAGTTTCTGTACTTGTCCTTTTAGACCTTAGTGCAGCTTTTGATACTATCGATCATAATATTCTACTTGATAGATTAGAACACTATGTTGGACTTAATGGAACTTCGTTGCAGTGATTTAGATCTTATTTATCTGATAGGTTCCAGTTTGTTCATGTAAATAATGAGTTTTCTTTCAACTCAAAGCTTAGTCATGGAGTTCCACAGGGATCTGTGCTAGGCCCTACTCTTTTTAGTTTATATATGCTTCCGTTAGGCAACATTATTAGAAAGCACTGTATACATTTTCATTGTTATGCAGATGACACACAATTATACCTGTCAATGAAGCCAGATGATAGTAATCAATTAGCCAAGTTAGAAGCCTGTCTTAAGGAAATCAAAGCTTGGATGACTTGTAATTTCCTGCTATTAAATTCAGATAAGACTGAAGTCATTCTTGTTGGTCCAAAAAACCTTAGAAATTCCTTTCCAAATCAAACTTTCAGTTTGGATGCAGTTACTCTTTCTCTTAATAGCTCTGTGAGGAACCTTGGAGTTATTTTTGATCAGGATTTGTCCTTCAACTCACATATTAAATTTGTTTCTAAGACTGCCTTCTATCATTTGCGTAATATTGCCAAGATTAGGAGCATCTTGTCTCAGAGTGATGCTGAGAAACTGATCCACGCTTTTGTTAGCTCGAGATTAGATTATTGTAATTCTTTATTATCAGGTTGTCCTAAAACATCTTTAAAAAGTCTTCAGCTGATCCAAAATGCTGCAGCAAGAGTTTTAACAGGTACTAGAAAGAGAGATCATATCTCTCCGGTTCTGGCCTCCCTTCATTGGCTTCCCATAGAGTTTAGAATTAAGTTTAAAATCCTTCTTCTTACTTACAAAGCGCTAAACAATCAGGCTCCTTTTTATTTAAAAGATCTGATACTACCGTATTATCCTACGATGTGGCGGCGCCACACGAGTCGGCTGCCTGTTGCAACAGCCTTTTTTTTTTTTATCTTCCTTCTTCTTTCTACACCTTTCACTCTGTATATATATCACGGACGCACGGATCGCCCCGGGGGTCTCCCGGGTCGGCGGACGGAGCCACGGTTTGCAGCGGGGAGGAGCTAGTGCTAGCTAGCACTTGGCCGCCGCCCGGTGCTAATGGGAAACTCGACATACCGGGAGCTGTAGCGAAAACGAAGCGGGTGCCGGGCTGGAGTTTAGGCGGCGTGAAAGAAATATAAGACAGAATAATAAAGAGCGATGGCAAGAACCAAGCAGACCGCCCGTAAAATCTACTGGAGGAAGAAGCCCCCCCAGGAGACAGCTAGCCACCAGGGCTGCTCGGAGAGGCGCTCTGGCCACCGGCAGAGTGAAGAGGCCTCGCCATCACAGGTCCGTGGCTCTGAGAGAGATCCGTCGCTACCAGAAATCCACGGAGCTGCTCATCCGTAAGCTGCCCGTCCAGCGCCTGGTGAGGGAGATCGCTCAGGACTTCAAGACCGTCCTGCGTTTCCTGAGTTTCGCCGTCATGGCTCTGCAGGAGACCAGCGAGACCCACCTGGTGGTCTCTTCTTCGCTAAGGGGGTCACCATCATGCCCAAAGACTTCCAGCTGGCCCGCTGCATCCGCGGAGAGAGAGCTTAGACTTTCTGCTGCACATCCACCAGCCATAATGCTCTGCACTGTGTGTCTATATATATACATTTATAGTAATATGGACATATGTTTGCTAGATGTTGTTTTTTCTTGCCTTCTGATTGTTGCTCTGAGTGTTGCTGTCCCTGTGCTGTTGCAATCCTGGAATTTCCCCATTGTGGGACTAATAAAGGCTTATCTTATCTTATCTTATCTTAACAGAGCACTACGCTCCCAAAATGCAGGACTACTTGTAATACCTAGAATCTCCAAAAGTACAATGGGAGGCAGAGCCTTCAGTTATCAAGCTCCTCTCCTGTGGAATCAGCTGCCAATCTGGATTCGGGAGTCAGACTCGATCTCTGTTTTTAAGATTAGGGTTAAAACCTACCTTTTTGATATAGCCTACAATTAGGGAGGGATCATGTGTTTCTGAACCCTCCCTTAGTTATGCTGCTAATAGGTTTAGTCAGCCGGGGGACCTCCAGTAATGCACTGGGCCTCATTCCTTTCCTCACTCTCTATGAAATATTTTTTTTTTGCTGGTCATTAACATTTGTTTGTTCTCTCCCATAGATTGAGTCCCCATCGTGCTGTTTGCTCTCTACATGTCTGTTCTTTTCATCTTCTCTGTCCCCTCACCCCCCAGCCAGTCGCAGCAGATGACTGCCCCTCCCTGAGCCTGGTTCTGCTGGAGGTTTCTTCCTGTTAAAAGGGAGTTTTTCCTCTCCACCGTCACCAAGTGCTTGCTCACAGGGGATCACCTGATTGCTGGGGTCTTTCTGCAACTGTGGGGGTTCCCCCCTACAGTTGATAGTGCTATGAGATGACTGTTGTTGTGAAATGGCGCTATATAAATAAAGTTGAATTGAATTGAATTGAATTGAATGGTGTGGCGTCTTATGGTGGCTCGCGAGGGCCACCGCATGACAAACTCAAAAATATAAAACAATAACAAAAACAAAAACAAAAACATCTTGGACCATGGAGTATCGCTCACCCGGCCACTAGTTGTCTCCTCTGGCCTTGGCTCAGGCGGCACAAAACTAAATCCTCACCCCCCCCCCCCCCCCCCACCAATTCAACAACATAATATTAAATCTATTACCCATTGAACGTCATTGGTCCACGCTATATGCATAATGGTATACAGATTCATTCATGCCTAGTAAAATTCTCCTCGATATATTGTTCAGCAACCCTTGCATCAGTAAAGCTGCAGCTCTTCCCTTCCCATGTAAAGCGTAACGTAGCTGGAAATGTCAGCTTGTATCTTACGTTATGGAGCTGCAGAGATTTCCTCGCTGCCGTGAAAATTTTCCTCTTTAACGCCAGTTCTCTAGCAACATCCGGGAACACCAATAATTTCAGATTCTCCCATTTAATTCCACGTTTCTCCCTCGCTGATTGTCGTAGAAATCTAATGAGCACCGGTCTGGGCGGCTGGTCCCCGGCAGGTCTGGGGGCCGCTGTCCAGTGTACTCTCTCCACCTCAAATTCTCCGTCCACGTCAATGCCAAGCCCTTCGCATAAGATTTTCTTCACGCACGCTTCCATCGTGCCGTTTGTTCCGTATGTTTCCTTCAAACCCACAAGTCTCACGTTATTTCTCTTAGAGTGATTTTCAAGCTCCTGTAGGCGGTTCTGTAATATTTCCATCTTTTTATTGCGGGCTTCATTGTCATTCACTAGTGGGTCTATTGTATCTTCCAGTTTAGAAATCCGTACCTCCATCTCCTCCAACCTCTCATGTATTTTGTTCACTGCATTCTTTAGCTCCGTAGTTGTAGTTTTAATGGTTGAGGTATCTGCTGTGACCACCTGAAGCGTCATGCTTATTTTGGTAATTTCAGCAAACATAGTCTCCATGTTCCTTGGCTCGGTGTCCTGTGTATTGGGTTTTAAAGTGGGTATGGCAGCTTCCTCCACATGGCTGGGACTTTTCCTGGTAGATACGCGGCCTGTGTGTCCTCCCTTAGAAGTCATTTGGACTCAAAAACTATCACCGGGCAGCTTAAACAAACATACAGGCACTGACCGAGGCTGGTTTGCTCGAGGAATGTAGCAAATAGTCAGGTATAAAACAATTTGGTAGACAGGGCGAGAAGAGCTAAATTTGTGTGCTGCCATCTTGCTCGGCGTACCCATGTGACCCGATTGTATATGATCCCTAGTGGAAAATTTAACATCCTCTTTTGTTGCAGGATATCAGGATTACTCCAAATGGGCGTGAGTTTACAAGGGACAAGGGAAGACCCCATTATTTTTAAAATTTCCACCAGGCTGTCATAGAGGAGCTAATGTTAATGCTTTTAAAACAGTCATGGTGTTTGATACATCATCATCATCACAGTCTGTCGTGGGCGACAATGACTGTTTCATTTAGGTCTGATCAGATTCCTCCACGCAGCTCTTGATACAGGGGCTCATGAAAGGTAAGTCAGAGATATCTAGCGACCCAAAGAGAGCCTGTTCAGCATCTAACCATGGGTTTCCTAGTGGGGTTGATTTTGTCCATTTAGAAACAAACTGCAGTCTATTGGCTAAAAAGTAATTTAAAAAAAAACTGGGAAATCTAAACCTCCATACTCTTTTGCTTTTTGAAGAGTTTTTAAACTGATCCGTGATGGTTTATCCTTGCATAAAAATTTACTTGTATTTGAGTCTAGAGACTTAAACCCGGCCATAGATGGTTGGGTAGGAATCATTAAAAATAGATAATTGATTTTAGGAAGGACCATCATTTTTACTGTTGTGACTCTTCCCATTAATCATATTGGTAATGTTCTCCAATGCATAAGGTCATCTTGTGTTGTTTTTAGAAGGGGAGTGTGATTTAGTCGCAGTAACTCTGAGAGCCTGGGGGAAATACTTATTCCTAAATATTTAATATTACCTGATTGTTTTGGAATAGTAGATATATTTGAAAAAAAATACAGTTTATAGGTAAGACTGTTCATTTACCCCAGTTAATAGAGTAATCTGATAGTGATGAAAATTAATCAATGAGCACCACTGTCTGAAGAAGAGATCTTTGCAAGTTCTCGAGGAAAATTAATACATCATCAGCATAAAGACTTACAGTATCTTGTGTTCTTTTTCTCCAGTTTGGATACTTCTAATATCAACATTTTGTCACATGGCTGCTGCTAATGGTTCAATAAAGATGGTAAAAGGTGAGGGAGAGAGCAGACAGTTCTGCCTGGTGCCTCTCTGAAGATTAAAGCTTTGAGAAGTTTGATCATTTGTTCTCACAGATGCAGCTGGACAGCTACAGTGGTGTGAAAAAGTGTCTGCCCCCTTCCTGATTTCTATTTTTTTTTGTATGTTTGTCACACTTAAATGTTTCAGATCATCAAGCAAATTTAAATTATAGACGAAGATAACACAAGTAAACACAAAATGGAATTTTTAAAATAAAGGTGTTTATTATTAAAAAAGATCCAGAACTACATGGCCCTGTGTGAAAAAGTGATTGCCCGCTAAACTTAATAACTGGTTGGGCCACCCTTAGCAGTAACAACTGCAATCAAGTGTTTGCAATAACTGGCAATGAGTCTTTTGCAGCGCTGTGGAGGAATTTTGGTCCACTCAGCTTTGCAGAAATGTTGTAATTCAGCCACATTGGAGGGTTTTCAAGCATGAACCACCTTTTTAAGGTCATGCCACAGCACCTCAATCGGATTCAGGTCAGGACTTTGACTAGGCCACTCCAAAGTCTTCATTTTGTTTTTCTTCAGCCATTCAGAGGTGGACTTGCTGGTGTGTTTTGGATCATTGTCCCGCTGCAGAACCCAAGTGCGCTTTAGCTTCAAGTCACGAACAGATGGCCGAACATTCTCCTTCAGGATTTTTTAGTAGACAGCAGAATTCATGGTTCCATTTACCATAGCAAGTCTTCCAGGTCCTGGAGCAGCAAAACAGCCCCAGACCATCACACTACCACCACCATATTTTACTGTTGGTATGATATTCCTTTTCTGAAATGCTGTGTTACGTTTACGTCAGATGTAATGGGACACACACCTTCCAAAAAGTTTAACTTTTGTCTCGACAGTCCACAGAGTATTTTCCCAAAAGTCTTGGGGATCATCAAGATGTTTTCTGGCAAAACTGAGATGAGCCTTTATGTTCTTTTTGCTCAACAGTGGTTTTTGTCTTGGAACTCTGCCATGCAGGCCATTTTTGCCCAGTCTCTTTCTTATGGTGGAGTCATGAACACTGACCTTAACTGAGGCAAGTGAGGCCTGCAGTTCTTTGGATGTTGTTGTGGGGTCTTTTGTGACCTGTGGGATGAGTCGTCACTGCACTCTTGGGGTAATTTTGGTCGGCCGGCCACTCCTGCTCCCGAGAAGGTTCACCACTGTTCCATGTTTTCGCCATTTGTGGATAATGGTTCTCACCGTGGTTCACTGGAGTCCCAAAGCTTTAGAAATGGCTTTATAACCTTTTCCAGATTGATAGAGCTCAGTTACTTTGTTTCTCATTTGTTCCTGAATTTCTTTGGATCACAGCATGATGTCTAGCTTTTGATGATCTTTTGGTCTGCTTCATTTTGTCAGGCAGGTCCTATTTAAGTGATTTCTGGATTGAGAACAGGTGTGACAGTAATCAGGCCTGGGTGTGGCTAGAGAAATTGAACTCAGCTTTCCAAAGATGTGATAAACCACAGTTAATTTATGTTTTAACAGGGGGGCAATCACTTTTTCACACAGGGCCATGTAGGTTTGGATTTTTATTTTACCTTTAATTATAGACACCTTCATTTAAAATCTGTATTTTGTGTTTACTTGTGTTATCTTTGTCTAATATTTAAATTTGTTTAATGATCTGAAACATTTAAGTGTGACATACAAAAAAATGAGAAATCATGAAGGGGGCAAACACTTTTTCACACTACTGTATATAGTGTTTTAATCCAGTTTATAAAAGATGGACCATACCCAGTCTTTTGCAACACTGTCATGAATTGGCCCTTCGGGGCAAAGAGGAAGACCCAGACGCAGAACTGCTAGTTGTGCAATTTAATCAACAAACACAAAGTCCATACAGTGAGCAAAAATAAACTTACAACTGAGGAGTGCAGGAAAACGCTGAGGTGAAAATACAGGAATGCACATCAGAACAGGGAAGGGGTCCCGACGAGGAATAGTTGAAATGACTATGACAACCATGAGGCACTGACAACTGAGTAAATGGAAAAGCAGTCTTAAATAAGTCAAACATAAGTGCCATCTGGTGTGGATCCCATGAGCAGGCAGGTTAACCTAATTACTGAGCAGGGAATACAGAGTACACACACAAGATGAAAACAAGGAGGGAGAGTCTGGAGGAAGAGGGGGAGAGCTCCCGTCAAAAGAACTACAAATAACAAAAACCCAACACACAGAGAAATAACATATAAACTGAGGAAATACAGGATTCATTCATTCATCCATTATATGAACAAAAATAAGTAGAGAGCCTGAGCACGGTGAAACACCACGCCGAGTCTCATGACAGAGCCCCCCCCCCCTTTAAGGGGTGGATCCAGATACCCCAGGGTAACATCAAAAAAGGAAAAAGTTCCCTCTTCAACCCCTTTCCCCCAGAAGGAGCAGAACAATAAACCACCCGAGGTGGGTGGTGGGGGAAAAAAAAAAAAAAAAAAAAAAAAGCAACCCACTCAGGACCCACACCAGGCAAAAGCCAAACTGCCTAAGCCCCCTGGACCGGACAGTTGGACAGTTGAGGTGGGCGGCCAGATTCCCAGGCAGACGACATGATGGAAGGAGTCAGGAGGCCTCCCAGAGAACATGGACCACCTACCCCAGTGACACAGTCTGTCAGGTGGTCTTCCAGAGTCCCTTGACCACCCAAACAGAAGGGGTAGTCCAGGAGACGGTTACCCAACAGGAATCCGGGGACCCACGATGACGTTGGGTAGAGGAGGGGGTACCACGACGGCGTCAGGCAGAGGAGAGGGGGCTGCGATGACATCCGACAGAGGAGCGGGAACCACGACAGCCTCGGGCAGACGAGAGGGAACCACAACACTTTCGGGCTGGGACATGGCAGCACCCGCGGTGGCTCCGGGCTGCAGCAAAGCAGCACCCATGGTGGACCCAGACTGGGCCATAACTGCACCCATGATGGATCCCGGGCTGCAGTGTAGCACCCACGACGGACCCAAGCTGGAGTGCAGCACTCATGTTGGTCTGAAACTGGGACGCAGCACCTACGACGGCCCCCGATTGGGACACAAGACCCACGGAGACCCAGACTGAGGAGGAGCTGCACCCATGGAAGTCCTGGGCTGGGACGGAACACCCACAAAGACCTCAGCTTGAAGGAGAGCAGCACCCACGGAAGTCCTAGGCTGGGACGGAACACCCGCGAAGACTTCGGTTGATGGGGGAGCTGCACCCACAGAGGTCCTGGGCTGGGACGGAGCACCCGCCACAACCTCCGCTGGAGGGGCTGGACCCAGGGAGATCTCCTGTGAAGTTAGACAACCCTCGGTGACCCTGGGGAGAGACTCCGACAGGGGGGGACAGAGAAATAGTGTCAGGGTCACCGACGGCAGTGGAGCCCAGCAAGGTGAGCTCAGGCACAGTTGACGGCTGCACTTGGCTCTCCCCACCAAGAGCCAGGCAAGCTCTCTCCAAAACGGAGGCAGTGAAAACAACGAAAGAGCACTTGCCTGAGCTCAAGCTCCACCGCCGCCCAGGACTCCATTGATTCAGGCAGCGACGTCTCGGGCCCGGCCCTCTGAATGTCCAGCTTTGTCTCTGCTGCGGCGGCCCCTGCAGCAGACGTGGTGGTTGATGCAGTCCCGGGACCCCCCAGTGAAGTGACTCACACAGGTGACTCACCTAGTATGGTAACAGGAGGTCGGCTCTCTGCTGGTGCTGCATCCTGCACCGCTGAAGCCAGGGGATGTTCGACCATCACTGCAGGCTTCAGCTCGGAGGCAGCACTCTCCTTCCGTCTGGACCATGGCTGCAGGGCTGGAACCAGATCCTCCAGGGCCGCAGGCTCCTCCATTGTCCAGCGGCTCGAACCTGGAACCGGCGGACACTCAGAGGGCAGAGAAGGAGACACGGAGAGAGCAGGTGAGGTATTGATAGCTGCAGCAGGTAGTGAGGGCTCAGAGGACTGCATGAACTGAGCCTCACCACTGGGAATCAGGCAAGGTAATTCATGTGAGAATGACAGAGAATGAAAAAGTACTTGCCTGTGTTCCCAGGGCATGATGTTTTCTGCTGCAGCTGGCATTGAATCTACCCTCTCCGTGGCTGCAGTTGTCCTGGGCCCCTCAGAGGAATGTAAAGAAGCCACCCCTGCAGATGTAGTGATGGGCAGAGCCGGAAAGGAGGCGACCAGACCTTCAGCAGCAGGAGGTATCATTGAGGAGGAGAGAGAGGCAGCAGTAGCGGAGGAGGAGGCTGGCAGGACAGCCGGAGAAGAGAAACTGGGTAAAGGAACTGCTGCGGGAGTTTTCGGCCTCGACGAAGGAGGGGCTGCTGACAGGGTAGTGGAGGTGTTCTTCCAGCGGTCTGAAGCTGGATGGCGGCATCTTGGAGCCAGCGGAGCGGAAACAGGAATGGGCGAACAGGGGGAAGAGAGGGACGTCTGCCGCGGACAGCACTTCCGCATTGGCTTCTGTCCCACTGGAAGCGGCCTCCACGTCAGCCCGGGGAATGACTGCTAAAATGAAGAGACCATGGACAGCAAACTCCACAAATTGGAGAAACTTCCTCAACCCAGGTTGCACCTCCAAAATCTCAACCGCTGCATCCACACTCTCCCAGATCTTCTTGGGGCTACGAGAGGCAAGAGCTTCATCCACGAAACCCTAAATGAATTCAGCGGCCCACTGCTCTTCCACGCTTGGAGACCCAGATGCCAATCTCCCTTTATTGATTGAAGGCTGGCGTGCTGGGGACATGATGAAAAGCTCCAGAAAAAACGGGTGAGTGAAAACAAAAAGCACAAACTAGCAGCAGCTGGGTCTTAAACTGGTCAGTGCCTGTTGTCATGAATTGCCCCTTTGGAGCAGAGAGAAAGACCCAGACACTGAATTGCTAGTTGTGCAATTTAACAAACAAAACAAAGTCCAAGCAATGAGCAAAAATAAACTTACAACTGAGGAGTGCAGGAAAATGATGAGGTGAAAATACAGGAATGCATGTCGGAACAGGGAAGGGGTCCCGAAGGGGAATAGTTGAAACAACTATAACAGCCATGAGGCACTGACAACTGAGTAAATGGAAAAGCAGTCTTAAATAAGGCAGGCAATCAAACATAACAAGTGCCATCAGGTGTGGATCACATGAGCGGACAGGTTGACCTAATTACTGAGAAGGGAATACAGAGTGCACACAAGATGAAAACAAGGAGGGAGTGTCTGGAGGAAGAGCTCCTGTCAAAGAACTACAAATAAAAACCCAGCACAGAGAAATAATATATAAACTGAGAAAATACAAGATATGAACAAAAATAAGCAGAGAAGCCTGAGCACGGTGAAACACTACACTCAGTCTCATGACAACCATAAAAAGGAATTTCCACTTAACACAGTCAAAGGTTTTCTCTGTATCCAGAGATAAAATTGTAGTTTCTAAGTTATTAATCTTACAGTAATCTATTAAATTAAATAGCCTGCATGTATTATGTGCCTACCCTTGATGAAACCTGCTTGGTCTGGGTGTATAATAAATGGAGTTATCCTGCAGTCTTCTGGCAAGAGCTTTGCAAATTATTTTAAAATCAACATTCATAAGTGAGATGGGATGGTAGCTGGATGGAAGCGTAGGTCATTTTTCGGGTTTAAGGAGCAGGATAATGCGAGCTAAATTCATATTTGGAGGGATTACATTATCTTCATTAATTTGGTTCACCATTTTAAAGAAAGTAGGTGCCAGCACAGGCCAGAATCCTTAATAGAATTCTACTGGAAAACCATCTGGTCCCGGAGCTTTGTTGTTTGGGATGTGCTTGCAGTGCATCTGGAAAGTATTCACAGCGCTTCACTTTTTCCACATTTTGTTATGTTACAGCCTTATTCCAAAATGAATTAAATTCATTTTTCCTTAAAATTTTATACACAATACCCATAATGACAATGTGAAAAAAAAAGTTTGAGATTTTTACAAATTCATTAAAAATAAAAAATTAAGAAATCACATGTACATAAGCATTCACAGCCTTTGCTCAATACTTTGTTGATGTACCTTTGGCAGCAATTACAGTCTCAAGTCTTTTTGAGTATGATCCCAGCCCCCGACCAACAGTGATCTGTGTGGAGTTTGCATGTTTCCCGTGTCTGCATGGGTTTACTCCGGGATTTCTCCGGTTTCCTCCCACATGCCAAAAACATGCAAGTTAGGTTAACTGGCATCAAACTGGAAATTCTAAATTGTCCTTAGGTATGAATGTGAGAGTGAATGGTTGTCTGTCTCTCTGTGTTGGCCCTGCAATGGACTGGCGATCTGTCCAGGGTGTACCCTGCCCCTCGCCCAAAGATGCTGGGATAGGCTCCAGCACCCCCCCCCCCTCCGCAGCCCGAAAAGGATTAAGTGGAAGAAAATGAATGAATGCCACAAGCTTGGCACACCTATCTTTGGGCAGTTTCACCCATTCCTCTTTGCAGCACCTCTCAAGCTCCATCAGGTTGAATGGGACACGTCAGTTCACATCCCTTTTCAGATTTCTCCAGAGATGTTCAATTGGATTCAAGTCTGGGCTCTGGCTGGGCCACTCAAGGACATTCACAGAGTTGTCCTGAAGCCACTCCTTTGATATCTTGGATGTGTGCTTAGGATCATTGTCCTAGTAAAAGATGAACCGTCGCCCCAGTCTGAGGTCAAGAGTGCTCTGGAGCAGGTTTTCATCCAGGATGTCTCTGTACATTGCTGCATTCATCTTTCCTTCTATCTTGACTAGTCTCCCAGTTCCAACTGCTGAAAAACATCCCCACAGCATGATACTGCCACCACCATGCTTCATTGTAGGGATGGTATTGGCCTGGTGATGAGTGATGCCTGTCAAACTCTCTGTGCGCTTTTCCACAGTGCACGGAGGAGGAGAAGGATTGAAGGATTTAAACGCAGGGGTTCACCACACACACACTCACATTTATTGACATACACTGTTCACAAATAAAGATGAACAAGTAGGTTACTATGTACACACGAAGGCTGATGCAGAAGCAAACAGCAGGCTGACCACTGTGTACTGTGGCCACAGGACAATAATACGACATTAATGCGTTCAGGTGAGCGGGGAAGACTACAGGGAGTTCAACTAACTCAGGGAAAAGCAAACTGGGCAACAGCCTAAGCGTAGCAGTTATGCTACGGGACGAAACGCCACCAGAAGCGTAGCAAAATTACTGCAAGGGGAAACGCTTCTGGTCCAGCATAGCAGCAACCACACAGAGAAACGCAAAACAGTTTACTCACGAGTAGGAACAGTCCAGAAAGTCCAATTCTCTCAGCAAGCATAATCCAAAAGTCTGTCACACCACAGAGAACGAGAGTGTGACTCATATAATGGTCCAGCAGTGTTTGTCTAGCAAAGAACTGCTTAAATACAAACACCGCTGGCCACACAAATTGGGCACACCTGGGCGAGGCATGCAAAAGATAATTACCAGGGCTGGAAACAGCTGGTGGAAACAAGGAGAGCGAGGGGGCGTGGTTGGACCGGCAGACTGTCAGCAGCATGGGAGAAAATAGATCACAGAGGCTGTCAAACAGCTGCCGGTCAGGCAGTGGCTAAGGCTTAGGGGATACGTACAAAAATACACATAAACAGTAGAACCAAACCCACAGAGAGATCAGGGCCAAGCCAGGGGCCGGCTCGGCTCCTGACAATGCCTGGTTTCCTCCAAACATGACGTCTGGCATTCACGCCAAAGAGTTCAATCTTTGTCTCATCAGACCACAGAATTTTGTTTCTCATGGTCTGAGAGTCCTTCAGGTGCCTTTTGTCAAACTCCAGGTGGGCTGCTATGTGCCTTTTACTAAGGACTGGCTTCCATTTGGCCACTTTACCATACAGGCCTGATTGGTGGATTGCTACAGTGAAGGTTGTCCTTCTGGAAGGTTCTCTCTTCACAGAGGAACGTTGGAGCTCTGACAGAGTGGCCATTGGGTTCTTGGTCACCTCCCTGACTAAGGCCCTTCTCCCCCAATCGCTCAGTTTAGACAGCCGGCCAGCTCTAGGAAGAGTCCTTGTGCTTCCGAACTTCTTCCATTTATGGATGATGGAGGCCACTGTGCTCATTGGGACCTTCAAAAAAGCAGAAATTTTTCTGTATCCTTCCCCAGATTTGTGCCTTGAGATAATCCTATTTCGGAGGTCTACAGACAATTCCTCTGACTTCATGCTTGGTTTGTGTTCTGGCATGCACCGTCAACTGTGGGACCTTTTATAGACTGTGTGCCTTTCCAAATCATATCCAATCAACTGAATTTAATGCAGGTGGACTCCAATTAAGCTGTAGAAACATCTCAAGGATGATCAGTGGAAACAGGATGCACCTGAGCTCAATTTTGAGCTTCATGGCAAAGGCTGTAAATACTTATGTGCATGTGATTTCTTAGTTTTTTATTTTTAATGAATTTTTTCACATTGTCATTATGGGGTATTGTGTGTAGAATTTTGAGTTAAAAAATGAATTTAATCCATTTTGGAATAAGGCTGTAACATAATAAAATGTAGAAAACGTGAAGCGTTGTGAATACTTTCTGGATATACTGTAATCACCTCCTGGAGTTTGGACATTAAAAGAAGTAAGTCCAGAGCTGCAGTCTGTTTATTATTTAATCATGGTAAATTAATATTGTCCAGAAATTCATTTATCTCTGAGTCAGATGGATTAATCTGAGATCAATAGAGGTTTCCATTCAACTTTCTGAAGGAGTTGCTTATTTCTTCAGGGTTGTGAGTGATATTCCAGTCGTATCCTTAATAGAATTGATAGCTGTTTTTTCTTTATTCAGTTTAAGCTGGTTAGAAAGATATCTCCCCAATTTATTACTATGCTCAAACTTCTCCAGATGCAATCTTTGTATTAAAAACTGTGTCCCTTTGTTCGTAATTGTTTTTAGTTCCAGCTTTAATTTTCTCAGATTGTTGAGTGCCTGTTCCTGTGGAGAAACAGCACAAGTAATCTCCAGTGATTTAATTTTCTGTTCTAACTCCAGTACCAGTGCTTTTTCTTTTGTATTCTTATACAAACAGTAAGAGATTATTTTACCTTGCAAGACTGCTTTTGCTGCTTCCCAGACAACACACGGCAATATTCCAGGCAAGTCATTGTTTTCCAGATATGATCCCCACTCCTTATTAAAATAGATAATAAAGTCTTTGTCTTTGAGTAGTGATGTATTAAATTTCCAGTTCCTAGTTTTCCTTGTAGCGTTTTTTATTCACCAGTGTAAGAGATACTGGATGGTGATTGCTGATAGCTTGGTTAGAGCAAATTTCAGTGTCTGTGATATCCCTCACAATGGAGTTACTGGCTAAATAAAAGTCTAGACAAGAACATAAGTGGTGCACTGTTGAGAAGAAGGTGTATTCCCTAAGAGTTGGGTGAAGAGAGTGCCATTCATTGCAAAGACCAAAATCACTCATGTATTGTTTGAGGGTGGCAGTAGCCTGCCATTTCCGATAATTCCCGGCTGTACTGAGCCTGTCAATTGCAGGGTTTAATACCAGGTTGAAGTATCCTTCTATTATGAGTGTGGTGTTCAAGTGCTCAGACAGTAGTGAAGAAAGTGTGAAAATAGGATGGGTTGTCAACATTTGGGCCATAAACACTTGCAATACATAGATCCAGATTTTGAACTGAGATTTTTAATATTATAAATCTACCTTCTGGATCTGCTATGGTGTTATTTACAATAAGCAGATTCTTCTGTTTACCAATATAGCTATCCCCCTTTGTTTGGAATTAAAGTGTCACAACTCGCCATCCCCAGTCATCTGCCTCAGCTGCGCGCACACCTGTGCCTCGTCAATCACTCGTCAATAACCCACTCGGCCCAAAACATCAGCCTGGAGCCGTCTGTTAATCAACGCTCTCAATCCCTCTGCAGGATCATTCCTTCCCAACCTGCAGCATCTCCTACCAGCAAGTAAGCTGTATTTTCACTCACCTCTCTTCCAGACTCTCCCCTGTGCACAGGTGGACTCCCTGGTGGCGGATTCCTCCCGTCCTCCCCGCCTCCTCTTCCTCCTTATCCACTCCTCGTCGAGTGCGCAGCAGGGCGCTGTCTCCCAGGCAAGAGTTCCTTTGCCAACGCCAGCCACCGTAACATCTGCAAGTAAGCAACACTCGGTACATTAACCCCGCATGGTGAAGGTTAACTCATATTCCTGTCTCTGCTCTGTCCGTAGGGTTGCCTGGCTGCACAGCGTGTTATTCTGCCCCCGGCGCTCCTCGTTCACCCACAGACCATTCACATTCCGCATACACGCACCCATACATCTCTTTTTGTTGAATAAAGCCTTTGAATCTCACCTGAGCCTGCATGCGTTTTCCCTGGGCCAGTTATTATGTCAGTACGGCTCCAGCAAGGCGGCCCAGCGGACAGCAGGCTCACAAGCAGTCTTTCCACCCTGGAGGCTCGGGTGGACTTGATCGCTCATCAACAACAAGTTATACTCAATCAGTTAACTACAATTACTCACCGGCTGGATTGCCTCGACCCCCAGCAGGCATTCCCCCCGGCTCATCTTGGCGGGTCAGCTTCCGCCGCTCCCTCGGCTAGCCAGCCTAGCTCGGGAGCACCAACCCGGCTCACTCCAATCCCCACACCCGCACACTTTAACGGGAGACTCGGTGAAGCGCGGGGGTTCATCCTGCAGTGTGAGTTGGTGTTTCAGCGCGTTCCCGGGGATTTTCCCTCAGATCACAGCTGGATTGGGTACGTGGCTAACCTCTTGGAGGGGCAAGCGTTAGCTTGGGCTTACGCCGTCATGGCGAAGTCCGGCTACGTGAACCTTTCCTATGCCCAATTCGTGTGAGATTTCTTTGAGGTTTTTGACCACTCGGATCGTAACAGCGTTCTAGCCGATCAGCTCCTTAACCTTCGCCAGGGTAGCCGGTTGGCGGACGATTACGCTGTTGACTTCCGGGTGGCAGCGGAAGAGGTTGGCTGGGGCGAGGCATCTCTCTGCAGCATCTTCCTCCGCAGCCTCTGTTCTAGTCTGCGGGATGAGTTGGCTAGCCGGGATCTTCCGGGATGGTTATCTGAATTAATCTCCCTAACTATCAGTTTAGATAACTGATAACTTAGAGAGTGGGCCGCCGAGCAGAAGTCCTACAACCGCTCGCGCGGAACCCCCGCCCGCGCCTCTCAGTCTCGCCCCCTGGTGTTACCCACTCCGGAGGCCGCCGATGAGCCTGAGGCGATGTTGGTCGGGCGAACCAAGCTCCCCCTAGCGGAGAAACAGCACCGCCGGGAGCTGGGCCTCTGCATGTATTGCGGGGGCGACCAGCACTCCGTGGAGCATTGTCCGATCAAGCCAAATGGGGGGGTCCGCGAGTCACTGTAGGGGGCCTTGCGGACGCCAACCAGCCAAATCCCCTCTCAAATTGTTCACTGCCCATTAGGTTCTGTCACAATTCCACCGGGCACCTCACTCACGCACTGGTGGACTAGGGGGCAGAACAAAACTTTATTTCCAAGAGCCTAACAACCCGCTTGGGCATCCCTTGTCAAGCATTACCAGCTACCCTCAACCTCGTCACTCTCTCATTCTCCCCTGGAAGTAGTGATGCATCACACCAAGCCGGTGTCAGTCATTGTCTCTGGCAACCATCGAGAGGACCTCAGCCTGTTCGTCCTGTCCACCTCGGCTTCCCCCGTCATCTTGGGTTACCCGTGGCTGTGCCTCCACAACCCCGTGCTCAATTGGCAGTCTGGCAGCGTCCTCTCGTGGAGCTCGTTTTGCATGGGCACCTGCCTCCAGTCTGCGGCTTGTGCCCCATCCTCTCCTCTTCCTGCTCCTGATTCATCTCCCCCGGACCTCACCCTGGTGCCTCTGGAGTTCCACGATCTGGGGCTCATCTTTAGCAAGTCCAAGGTGATGTCTCTTCCCCCCCACCGCCCGTATGACTCTGCCATAAACCACCGCCCGGGGGCGCCGTTACCATCCGGTCGCCTCTGCAGCCTGTCTGCCCCGGAGCGGGAGGCCATGGACACATACATCAGGGAGTCGCTCAGCGCCGGCATCATCCGCCCCTCCTCGTCTCCACTCCGAGCTGGGTTTTTCTTCGTCTCCAAAAAGGATGGATCCCTGCAGCCGTGCATAGACTTCCGGGCCCTGAACAACATCACGGTGTAGGACAGATACACCCTTCCGCTCATGGACTCTGCCTTCCACCCCCTCCAGGGGGCCACCTGGTTCACCAAGCTGGACCTCCGCAGCGCATACCATCTCGTTCGGATTCGGGAGGGCGATGAGTGGAAGACGGCATTTCGGACGCCCAGCGGCCACTTCGAATACCTGGTCATGCCGTTTGGGCTCACCAATGCTCCTGCCGTCTTCCAACGGCTCATCAACGACGTCCTGTGAGACTTCCTGGGGATCTTCGTATTCGTATACTTAGATGACATCCTGATCTTCTCCAGGTCTCGGGAGGAGCACCAAGCCCACGTGAGGCGGGTTCTGCAGCGGCTTTTGGAAAACAGACTGTATGTGAAGGCAGAGAAATGCGAGTTCTTCGCCAAGACGACCTCTTTCCTGGGTTTTATCATCTCCCACGATAAGATCCTCCCCGACCCCGCCAAGGTCAATGCGGTGGTCGAGTGGCCCACCCCTTCTTCCAGGAAACACGTGCAACAGTTCATTGGTTTTGTTAATTTTTACCGCCGTTTTGTGCCTAACTACAGCTCCATCGTCACCCCCCTGACCCGCCTCACCTCTCCCAAGGTGCTCTTCCAGTGGACCGAGGAGGCAGCAGCAGCGTTTGAGACCTTGAAGACAGAGTTCTCCTCCTCCCGGGTCCTGACCCAGGTTGACCCCGCGCTCCAGTGCTTGGTTGAAGTGGACGCGTCCGACACGGGGGTAGGGGCAGTTTTGTCCCAACGTTCTCCGGTGGATGGGGTGATGCGCCCCTGTGCCTTCTTCTACCGGCACCTGTCTGCGGCTGAGCGCAATTATGACGTCGGCGACAGAGAGCTTCTGGCAGTAAAGCTCACGCTGCAGGAGTGGCGTCACTGGCTGGAGGGGGCAGCGCATCCTTTTGTAGTCTGGACGGACCACAAGAACCTGGAGTACCTGAGGTCAGCCAGGCACCTGAATGCCCGCCAGGCACGCTGGTCTCTGCTTTTCGCACGCTTCAGGTTCACGATCACCTACCGTCCAGGCTCCAAGAATGGGAAACCCGACGCGCTGTCCATGCAGTTTGCCCCTGAGACCCCGGAGGAGTGGGACCACACCATCCTGCCCGACTCGTGTGTTGTGGGGGCGGTTTCCTGGTCCATCAGGAACAAGATCCGGAGGGTGCAGGAGACCGAACCGGACCCTGGCAGCGGCCCGGCAGGGAGGCTCTTCGCACCATCGGCGGTTCGGGAGAATGTCATCCTTTGGGCCCACACGTCCAAGCTCGCCTGTCATCCTGACATCTCCCGGCTGGTGGACCTCCTTCAGCACTCTTTCTTGTGGCCCGGACTTCAGAAGGACGTCGCCAGCTACATCCGGGCCTGCCCCCAGTGCGCTACGAGCAAGACCCCGAACTCACCTCCTGCAGGGCTGCTCCATCCCCTGCCGGTCCCGGGCAGACCCTGGTCACATATAGCCTCCTCCACCTCCTCCAACCCCTCCTCCTGGAGCTCTTACCTGGCCTGGGTGGAATATGCCCACAATTCAACACTGTCTTCGGCTATCGGGATGTCCCCCTTCCGGGCGTCATTGGGCTATGATCCCCCTTTGTTCCCCGAGCAGGAGGGCGAGGTAGCAGTTCCATCCATCCAGGCACACCTGAGGCGCTGCCGGAGCCTGTGGACCAGGACTCGTGAGGCGCTTTTACGCACGGCGGCGCGCAACAGCACTACGGCTAATCGCCACAGGAAGCCTGATCCCGGTTACCAGGTGGGCCAACAGGTCTGGCTATCGGCCCGGGACGTCAATCTCAAAGCCTAGAAGAGGAAGCTGGCACCACGCTTTATCGGTCCCTTCACCATCTCTAAGGTAATCAACCCGGTGGCTGTGCGTTTGGCCCTCCCCCCCCCCCTCCGTGTTTGCCCCACGTTTCACATTTTCAAGGTCAAACCCGTGATCTCTGACCCACTCTGTCCTTCTCCTAGGGCACCTCCCCCTCCCGTGATGATCGACGGCCACCCGGCATGGGGGGTCGCCTCCATCCTGGACTCTCGGCACCGAGGTCGTGGGCTGCAGTACCTGGTGGATTGGGAGGGGTATGGTCCGGAGTGGAGATCCTGGATGCGCTCTTCCTTTGTGCTGGATAAGGATCTTATCACGGAGTTCCACCGGGCGCACCCAGATAAACCAACGCCAGGAAGCGCTGCTCGGGGGGTGGAGTACTGTCACAACTCGCCGTCCCCAGTCATCTGCCTCAGCTGCGCGCACACCTGCGCCTCGTCAATCACTCGTCAATAACCCACTCGGCCCAGAACATCGGTCTGGAGCCGTCTGTTAATCAACGCTCTCAATCCCTCTGCAGGATCGTTCCTTCCCAACCTGCAGCATCTCCTACCAGCAAGTAAGCTGTATTTTCACTCACCTGTCTTCCAGTCTCTCCCCTGTGCACAGGTGGACTCCCTGGCGGCGGATTCCTCCCGTCCTCCCCACCTCCTCTTCCTCCTCATCCACTCCTCGTCGAGCGCGCAGCAGGGCGCTGTCTCCCAGGCAAGAGTTCCTTTGCCAACGCCAGCCACCGTAACATCTGCAAGTAAGCAACACTCGGTACATTAACCCCGCATGGTGAAGGTTAACTCATATTCCTGTCTCTGCTCTGTCCATAGGGTTGCCTGGCTGCACGGCGTGTCATTCTGCCCCCGGCGCTCCTCGTTCACCCACAGACCATTCACATTCCACATACACGCACCCATACATCTCTTTTTGTTGAATAAAGCCTTTGAATCTCACCTGAGCCTGCGTGCGTGTTCCCTGGGCCAGTTATTATGTCATAAAGCAGGATGAGTATATGTGGGGAAATTCAGGGGAGGTGAATGCATCTACAGATGACTTAGAAACATATATTTCCTGTAATAAGACAAAGTATGCCTGTAGATTCTTCAGTCGATTAAAAACTTTTAGCCTCTTCTCCCTGGTACCAATTCCACGCATGTTCCAAGTGACCAACTTTAATGTGGACATGTTTTCACTAACTGGTTTTGTGCTGGAGGCTAGCTAAGTGTGCCTATGTGTTTTACATGTCCGTAGTGTGTGTGTGTGTGTGTGTGTGTGTGTGTGTGTGAGTGTGTGTGTGTGTGTGTGCACATGTACGTCCTGTGTACGTTGTATGGCCTCATGTACACGTGTACATAGGCATATGTGTGTTGTGCATATAGTATATACCTATGTGTATGCATGTGTGCATGCATGATGTCTCTGTTGCATTTGCTTGCATTTGCAAGAGTGAGTGGGGTGCATGTACTTAAAGTTATTTCCTATGAACCAAATGTGTAAGAGAGAACAGACATGAAGGTTAGTAATTGGTGAGAAGATACAAATAACATAGACGAACAACAACCTCAAAAAAAAAAAAAACATTAGACAGACGTTAACAAATTAAACAGGGGTTAATAAGAGACCTGCACACAATTGCACTCTTTTTTCACATGTAGCTAAAGAAACAAACCAGAATCTAGAATAGCCAGGGGGTTATGGTTTCATCCATAAACATCTTTAAATTAATCAATTAAATCACCCTTATTGTCATTCAACCATACAACCAATCATGTACAGTAGAATGAGATTGTGCTTTTCCTATCTACAGTGTCAATCACACACACCCCAGTGCAGAATCAGAGGGCCGCTGCCATGCAAGGCGCCGCCACAGATTTCCCTCCTCCATTCCATTATTGCTGAGCACCAAGCTGGACGGCAGGAAGTTCCACTTTTATATGGTCTTCGGCATGACCCGGCTGGGATTTGAACCCCTGCCTCCCGGGTGTGGGGCGGATGCTCTACCAACTGAGCCACCACTCCGGCCATCTATAAACAATCTATCCACGAAGATAATTACTTGTTTACCTTCTTGGATTTTTTTGTTTCCTAATTGGGAAAAACTTTTCATAATTTCCTATGGAAATTGATCATTTAGACCATAATTACACAATGGTCCCCTCCAGCATACAACTAGGAACATACCGGTCGCTATGGAGGGTGAGAATATGTATGGGCACATAATCATACCATGTAGGATAACTAAGTAGACGGTTATGCTGTTTCATTCCATCTAGCAACAATGCTCTGCACTGTGTGTGTTTATATATTTACATATTTATTCCATCTAGCTACAATGCTCAGCACTGGGTGTGTTTATATATTTATATATCTACATATTATTCCATCTAGCTACATTGCTCCGCACTGTGTGTGTTTATATACTTGCATATTTATTCCACCTAGCTGCAATGCTCCGTACTGTGGGTGTTTATATATTTACATATTTATTCCATCTAGCTACAATGCTCTGCACTGTGTGTTCATATATTCATATATTTATTCCATCCAGCTACAATGCTCTGCACTGTGTGTCTGTGTGTGTGTGTATATATATATATATTTTATAGTAATATGTACATATGTATATTAGCTGCTCTTGCTTGCTTGTTTTTTTCTTGCCTTCTGATTGTTGCTCTGAGTGTTGCTATCCCTGTGCTGTTGCAATCCTGGAATTTCCCCGTTGTGGGACTAATAAAGGCTTATCTTATCTTATCTTATCTTAATTGTTGTTTTAAGCTGCCTGCCCTGCCTCTGTACCAGAACCTTTAGCTTGAAATGTTCAAATTTGTTAACAATGGGTCTGGGACATTTGTTATGGGAACTTTTCTTTCCAATGCGGTAGATTCGGTGAAAGGTAATTGATTTCACAATGTCGGGGGGCATTCTCAGCTGCGTAGACATGAATTCAGAGATCAGCTGTTCTGGATTTTCATTGGGTTTTTTTCAGCAATTCCAGAGAAAACCCGGTTATCTCTCATGCTGCCTGATTTTCGGTCGAGAATGGTTTCCTTCGTTTTCCAGTTTTCTTTTACAACAATGTCAAGTTGTGTGGTTAGCGTGTTTACTGATATTTTTCAAGTCAAATTGTTACCACAGAAAAATTTAACTACCTGTACCTTTAAGTGTATGATAAGTCTTATGAGTCAATTGTGGGGTGTTACATAACCGTCCAATCTTTTTGTCTCCTTCTATAATACCTATATACCCCTTGCCTTTAATCAGAAGCCCGTGTTCTTGCAGGTGATAAGCTGATTACTGAGATGACAACCTCCTGTCACAGACTGACACACAGTGGGAGGTCTGATGAAGCTGCCTGAAATACTGATTGATTTTGTGGCCTCCCGTGCATGTAATGTGATAGGAGATAATCCAACTAATGGGTTTCTCAGAAAAAAATGTTTCAATATCATTAAAGATCCGGAAACACATGCATCAACTCTACACTCCAGCAATGTTTTTCAATATTTCCGTATTCAGCTGTTAAAAATTATATTACTTTATTAGCATGCATAATACATGCAACACTGTAAATGAAATTATATCACTCATACAATCCACTACAGAACAATTAATCTAATATTTAATCTTCCAAACACCCAAACCACTATTATATTTTCATATGTCAAAAGTAATTCTGTTTTCTGGACACAACTGTCCACGACTATTGATCGGGTTGTGTGGGACTGGAACATCAGTTCCCTGGGAAAAAAAATTACATCAGGAGAGTTTGCTAGCCAATCAAGCATAGTGATACCACGGTTATTAAACCAGGTATTGGTACTTTTGGCAGTGTGAGCAGTTGCCAAGTCCTGTTGAAAAATTAAATCAGCATCCCTATAAAGCTTGTCAGCAGAGGGAAACTTGAAGTGCTCTAAAATTTCCTGGTAGACGGCACCTCTCCACTCTTTCTCCAGACTCTGGGACCATAATTTCAAAATGGCAGGACTTGGCACCTGATTCGGGGAGCCATGTCATCTGCTGCTGTTGGTCCACTGTGTTTTATCAAGTCCAAAGTCAGAGCAGCCATCTATCAGGAAATTTTAGAGCACTTCATGCTTCCCTCTGCTGACAAGCTTTGTGGAGATGCTGATTTCATTTTTCAGCAGGACTTAGCACCTGCCCACACTGCCACAGGTTGATTGTCTATATAACATGCCGTATTGATGCAGTAATTCATGCAAAAGAAGCTCCAACCAAGTATTGAGTTCATACATAGACATACTTTTCAGTCAGCCAACATTTCTATTAAAAATCAATTTTTTTAATCGGTCTTATGCAATATTCTAATTTCTGAGAAACTGAATTTGGAGTTTTCATGAGCTATAAACCATAATCAAGAAAATTAAAAGAAATACTTGCAATATGTCACTCTGTGTAATGAATGAATATGAGTTTCACTTTTTGAATGGATTTACTATAATGTGTTACTGAGCTATCACGTTATAATGTGAAATGTTTATTAGAGCAATATATGTATCATTTTATAATGCAAAATGTATATTATTCTAACAATCAAAGTTTCACATGTAACGTGATACTGAGCTATCACATTAAAACATGATACATATATTCTAGCAATAAACATGGTATAACACGATATACAACCCTTTTTTTATTTTTCTGGAGCGACAGCGATGCACTTCTGTATTCTTCTGGATAGATATTTGAATAAATTCACCTAAATGTTGTATTGCAGTGTTTCCTCTGGCTTAAAGACCTTGGCGAGGAGGTAACATATTTTTCCGGGGGGGGGGGGGGCAGAAAACACATGACACTATTGTTACCAGAATAAGTTATTTTTATACTTTTTTTTTTTTTTTAATTTTGCACAGTAACTTTGCATATGGAACTTACCATCTGAAGCCAACGGAGGCTTGAATGTTGGAATATTGGGCCAGTTGGGGTCCCACCCGGATGCCCTGTGTTTGGACTTTTTGCTGGCGTCAACCTTCTCCCCTTCCTCTGCTCTCACCTCCCCTAGACCCTCTGCCTGAACACAAATCAAATCAACCTTTATTGTCATGTTGCTGTACATACAACTGTAGTGCAGGGAAGATGAAAATGCGTTTCCCTCGGCATCCATATAAGTAAAAAGAACATAATTTAAGACACACTCACACACACCCTCACCCCCCACCCAACTTCATTCACACATCCCTGAGACATACTTGAAAACTAACGAGAACTATAATCATCATCATAATATACAAATAATATACATAATGTCCATAAGGTGCAGTAGTATGTATGAAAGATTCCAGATCAACTGTTCAGCATCCTAACAGCTTGTGGAAGGAAGCTGTTAATCAGTCTGGTGGTTCTGCTTCTGATGCTCCGGAATAGTTTTCCAGATGGCAGCAGTTCAAAGTGTTTATTAAAAGAAACTATTACAGTAAAGAACTGGAGAAAAAACAGAGACAATATTAAAAAAATACATGGACAATACTAAACAATACTCTTGGAAGTAAAAACAGAAATACAAGCTACCCAACCAATTTTTCAAAAAATAATACAACGACTCAGAGTGTGAATGCAGTTTCACCTGCAGATGAATTTAATAACTTTTTTGTTAACATTGGTCCTTATTTGGCTCGAGAAATACCCATTACGGCACCTACGGGTGATACAATAAGCAAAAACACTGCTATAAAAGACTCCATTTTCATAAAGAACACAGACGAGAGAGAGGTCATTGAAATTGTTAAATCATTTAAAAGTAAGACATCTACGGACTGTGATGGTATTGACATGCTCTTAGTCAAAACTATTATTGAATGCTTAGTGAAACCACTGACGTATATTTGTAACCTGTCTCTCCAAACAGATATATTTCCCAATGCAATGAAAATAGCTAAAGTAATTCCGATATACAAGACGGGTGACAGAGGGGAACTTTCAAACTATAGACCAATTTCACTATTGCCACAATTTTCCAAGATACTTGAAAAAATATTCTGTGAGAGAATTGACAACTTCATAATGAAGAATAATTTATTGTGTGAGCAGCAATATGGGTTCAGACACAAGAGGACAACTGCATTTGCTCTAATGGAATTTATAGAAAAAATATCAACTGCCGTTGAAAATAGAGTATTCAGTTGGGGTATTCCTGGATCTTATAAAAGCATTTGATACAGTGGATCACAATTTATTATTAAAGAAACTACAAAATGGTGGTATTAGGGGGGTAGCACTGTTCTGGTTAAGTAGTTACTTAAAGAATAGATATCAGTATGTATGTGTTGGTAACAAAAACTCACAGTTACTGAAGGTTACTTGTGGAGTCCCACAGGGTTCAGTTTTGGGGCCATTGTTATTCAGTATGTATATAAATGATATATGTAAGGTCTCGGAAAAAATTGATTTAATATTGTTTACCGATGACACTAATCTATTATGCAGTGGAAGGAATTTGGAACAACTTTTGGATACACTCGGAAAGGAATTAGGAAAGCTTAAACTGTGGTTTGATTCAAACAAATTAACGCTCAATTTAAGTAAGACAGAATTTATAGTTTTTAACAACCATCACAACAACTTGGTATCTAAACTCAGTGTAAATGGTGTAGAGATTGAAAGGGTATCCATCCATCCATCCATCTTCTACCGCTTTTCCGGAGGTCCGGGTCGCGGAGGCAGCAGTTCAAGCAGAGAAGCCCAGACTTCCCTCTCCCCCGCCACCTGCTCCAGCTCTTCAGAGAGGATACCAAGGCGTTCCCAGACCAGCTGGGAGACATAGTCTCTCCACCGTGTCCTGGGTCTGCCCCGGGGTCTCCTCCCAGTGGGACGTGCCTGAAACACCTTAAATGGGAGGCGTCCAGGAGGCATCCTAATCAGATGCCCATACCACCTCAACTGACTCCTTTCAATGTGGAGGAGCAGCGGTTCTACTCTGAGCCTCTCCCGGATGACTGAGCTCCTCACCCTATCTCTGAGGGTGAGTCCAGCAATCCTACGGAGAAAGCTCATTTCAGCCGCTTGTATCCGCGATCTCGTTCTTTCGGTCATTACCCAAAGCTCGTGACCATAGGTGAGAGTAGGAACGTAGATTGGCTGGTAAATCGACAGCTTTGCCTTAGAACTCAGCTCCCTCTTCACCACAACAGACCGGTACAACGTCCGCATCACTGCAGATGCTGCTCCAATCCGTCTGTCGATCTCTCACTCCATTTTCCCCTCACTCGTAAACAAGACCCCAAGATACTTAAACTCCTCCACTTGGAGCAGGAGCCTGTCCCCAACCCAGAGAGGACAATCCACCTTTTTCCGGCTGAGGACCATGGACTCGGACTTGGAGGTGTTGATTCTCATCCCAGCCGCTTCACACTCAGCGGAAAACCATCCCAGCAAGAGCTGAAAGTCATTGCTGGATGAAGCCAACAGGACAACATCATCTGCAAACAACAGAGATGAGATCCTGTGGTCACCAAGCATGACACCCTCCATTCCCTGGCTGCACCTAGAAATCCTGTCCATAAAAATTATGAACACGATCGGTGACAAAGGGCAGCCCTGGCGGAGTCCAACTCTCACTGGGAATGACTCCAACCGAGTGTTGGCAATACGAACCAAACTCTCACAACGGTCGTACAGAGACCAAATAGCTCGTAACAACAAGCCCGATACCCCATACTCCCGAAGCACCCCCCACAAAAATCCACGAGGGACACGGTCAAATGCCTTCTCTAAGTCCACAAAACACATGTAAACTGGTTGGGCAAACTCCCACGAACCCTCAAGAATTCTCGAGAGGGAAAAAGCTGGTCCGATGTGCCAAGGCCAGGACGAAAACCACATTGCTCCTCCTGAATCCGAGGTTCGACCAACTGCCGAACCGGGGCCCCCACCCTGGATTACCGGGGCCCCACCCTGGAGCCAGGCCTGGGGGAGGGGCTCGAAGGCTAGCGTCTGGTGGCCGGGTTTCCACCCATGGGACCCAGCCGGGCTCAGCTCGAAGGAGTTACATGGGTCCGCCCTCCAGTGGGCTCACCACCTGCAAGAGGGATCATGGGGGTCCGGTGCTATGTGGATTAGGTGGCGGTCAAAGGCGGAGACCTTGGCATACTGATCCCAAGCTTTCTAAACTGGCTTTCGGTACATGGAATTGAAAGGGTATCTGAAACTAAATTTCTTGGAGAAATAATTGATAATAAACTGTGTTGGAAGTCACCTATTTTTATATTAAAGGTAAAATATCTAAATCAATCGCAGTACTACACAGAGTGAAATATTTGGTGAATCAACCCACATTATATACTTTGTATCATTCATTAATACTCCCATACATGACATATTGTACTGAAGTACGGGGAAATACATATAAAACAAACATATATCCAGTCTTTATGCTTCAGAAGAGAGCTATTAGAATAATAAACAAAGCTGCTTACAGGGAACCAACAAACCCACTTTTTCTTAAATTAAAAGCTCTCAAATTGAAAGATCTAGTTGTCTTTAAAACTGCAGTAATAATGTTTAAAGTGAAAAATCTATCACTGCCCACAAATATTCAAAAGTTGTTACAGATAAGGGAGAAACAATACCATTTCAGAGGAACATGTATATTTCAAAAACCTTCAGTGAGAACTACCACCAAGCAACACTGTGTTTCAGTGCAAGGAGTAAGATTATGGAACGATTTTGGACCTGAATTAAAATCATGTACAACGCTTGGACAATTTAAACAAAAACTAAAGGAAGAAATACTCCAAACATATATACAAGATGACATGTAAAATCACATAAGAATCGTCATATCCAGTCTGTGTTGTGTTGTTGCTTAGTTGTTTTTTTTTTGTCACATTTTGTCTTAGCTTTGTTCCAAATTGTAATTGCTCTTGTTTTGTTTTTCCTTTGAATTCTTGGATGGAATATGGGTGGGCAATACAAGCTGCGGCTTCAGCCATCACCCATTTCGGATAACTTATGTTGAACTGTATAATCAGAGGAGTTATTGTCTAAATTGACCTTGTTGGATTTTTTCCCCTTTGTTATATTATTCTGTTTCTTTTTAATCTTTACTTTTAATCTATCCGAAATAAACATTCATTCATTCATTCATTCATTCATTTATGCAGAGGGTGAGAGTGGTCCTTGACAATGTTCAGTGCCCTGCTCCTACAACGGTTCTGAAAAAGTTCCTGGACAGAGGGGAGGGAAACTCCAATTACCGTCTCAGCTCCCTTAACTATCCTCTGCAGGACTTTTTTGTCTGGCATACTGCAGCTGGAGTACCATATTGCAATGCAGTACGTCAGAACACTCTCCACCACACCTCTGTAGAAGGTCCTGAGGATGCAGATGGGGAGAGAGACCTGTTTGAGTTTCCTCAAGAAGTGCAGTCTCTGCTGGGCCCACTTCCTAATCTCCAAGGAATTCTTGCTCCAGGTCAGGTCCTGCGAGATCTGCACTCCGAGGAACTTGATGCTCTCCACTCTTTCCACTGAACGGCCGCCGATCCTGAGAGGGACGTGTTCAGGTTGTGACCGCCAGAAGTTGATAATCATCTCCTTCATTTTGTCCACATTGAGCACCAGATCGTTCTCCCTGCACCAGCCCTCCAGGTATCTCACTTCTTCCCTGTACATTGATTCCTCATCCCTCTAAATAAGTCCCACCACTGTGGTGTCGTCTGCAAACTTAATAATCTGGTTCCCCTCGTGTCTGGATACACAGTCATGTGTTAGAAGTGTAAACAACAGTGGAATGAGTACGCAGCCTTGAGGGGATCCGGTGCTCAGCGTGATAGATAGATAGATAGATAGATAGATAGATAGATAGATAGATAGATAGATAGATAGATAGATGTACTTTATTGATCCCAAACTGTGAAATTACAGTGTAACAGCAGCATGACAGTTGACAACCAAACAACAGAAACACACACATGACAGACAAAGGGATTACCCATGGAAAGTAAAAACTAACACAACTATAAAACCTATATACATCATAGCTTAATATATGATGACCCGTGTAAACACATGAATCATCCCATTGCACAAGGAAGGACTATCAGGAGCAGAGTGAAAAAGTGATGTACCAGTTAGTCTGTAAGGTGCATGTGGCAGCATAGCTATGCCAGAATACAACATCATAGTGAGTTATTGTACAGTGAAATTGCATGTGGCAGGAAAGATTTCCTGTACCTGGCCGTCGGCAACGAAGCTGTAGTAGTCTACTGGAGAAAGTGCTTCGCTGTCTATCTAGTGTGTGGTGGAGGGGGTGATCAGGATTGTCCTTGATGGATCGCAGTTTATTTAGTGTTCTCCTCTCCATCACTGTCTCAAAGGTCTCCGGTCTGAGACCAATTACAGAGCCAGCCCTCTTGATAATCTTGTCAAGTCTGTTGGTATCTCTGGCCCTGATACTGCTACCCCAACAGACAGCAGCAAAGAAGATGGCGTTGGCGACAACAGTCTGGTAGAAAAGCTCCAGCATCCTGCTGCACACGTTGAAGGATCTCAGCTTTCTCAGGAAGTAGAGTCTGCTCATCCCCTTCTTGTGCGCAGCATCTGTGTTGGAGTTGGAGATGTTGTTTCCAACACGGACAGACTGAGGTCTCTTGGTCAGGAAGTCCAGGATCCAGAGACATGTGGTGGTGTTCAGACCGAGAAGGAGTAATTTCTCCATCAGTCTCTGGGGAATAATGGTGTTGAATGCTGAACTGAAATCAATGTACAGCAGTCTGGCGTAGGTGTCTTTCTGATCCAGGTGGGTGATGACAGACTGCAGTACACTTTCCTCTCCTTGGCTCCTCTCTTCTGTCTCATCTTGCCCTCTCTGAGCTCTGTCTAATTCAGGTTCTCTCTCTGTCTATGGTGGTATACAAACAGGTTAGAAAATATCAAGTGTCTTATTTTGTCCTGCAGGATTCTTTTTTTTTTTTTTTTGGTATGGTTTACATAAATGACAAAAAATGTTAATTTTTTTGTATTTTTATTCTGGTGTTTCCTTTTTTCCCCATTGAGAGAGTAGGGAAGGAAAAAAAACATTCATAATAGTAATTTACTCATGCATACTTAAATTATATGATCAGAGGTGGGTATAGTAGCCAGAAATTCTCTCATGTAAAAGCAGTGCTTTGAAATTAATAATTAAAAGTAGACAACCAAAAATTTCTACTTGAGTTAAGGGTACAAAGAGCACCCACTTAAAAACCTGAGTAATAACTTCAGTATTGAAGGTTTTAAAGTTTTTCTCCAAAATTTATAACAATTTTCTTGTAGTTTTCTACTTTTCTCTGTAAATTTATCTAAATTTGAAACCATTTTCCTCAAATTTGTAATTTCCTCTTGTAAAATGGGCTTTTCTTGTACATTTGAGACTTTATAATAAAGGTCTGATGACACATTTTTGACTTAATCTAATTTTTCAACACATAATACAATATGATGAAATAGGTCGGTCTGTGCAGTTCTAAGTCAATCAGGCTTTTATTCACACGAATATCCAACGTTTTCATGAGTGCCACGTCACCAATTGCGTCAGTGGCTGCAAACCCCCCCGGCCATGTTGTAAAGTCATCGACAGAACACAGTGCTTGGCTGCCCATTGTACACACAGGATGGAAGCGGTAGAAAACGTCAACGATGGTGCCAGCACATGTAGTCTGGAATTGGTTTGTGTTGTCCAATCTTCAGACGATTATAGTTCCGAAGAATGGGATGATAATGAAGAATCTGGGGGCATCAGACCATATAGGTTTGAGCCGTGCCAAGAGGGCATCGTGCCTAGCGAGTCAGACTCAGAGAGTGACAGTGGAGAAGCACACATGCCCGGCACAGCAGCAGCAACAAACACACGGCAAGGAAACATCGAGTGTTATGCTTTTGTTACAGATATTGCAACAAATTATTTGTTCATAAATATAATTTATTTAAACCTGGTTTTTCAATAAAATCATAGCAGTGTATTCTCTGTGGCTCAGGCATTGGGTTTATTATGTATTATCTTTATTGTCATAAACCCTCCCATGCGCTTTTCCTATGCGCACGGCGAGGGGAGAAAGGATGAGGATTTAAATGCAGGAGTTCACCACACACACATTTATTAACATGAAACAGTTCAAAAATAAAGACTTACAAGAAGGTATGATGTACACAAAATGGCAGACACTAAGTGGACAGCGGGCACACCATTGTGTATCGTGGCCACAAGAAGAACAACACAATTACGCACAAGTGCTCGGGAAAGCAGGGAAGCCTACAGGGAAATGCACTACTTGAGGGGAACGTAAACAGGGCTAAGCCTAAGTGTAGCAGTTAGGCTGCAAGGAGAAACGCCACCTGAAGCGTAGCAGATTTATTGTGAGAGGAAACGCTTCAGGTAAAGCGTAGCAGCGAACCACAAAAAGAAACGCTAATCGGTTTACTCACGAATGAGAGCAGTCCCAAAAAGTCCAATTCTCGCAGCAAGCGCAAAATAATAATCCTTCCTGACGTGACAATCTCCCCATGAAGAGCAGGAGTGACTCGTTCAATGACCCAGCAGCTTTTGTCTAGTGACAAGCTGCTTAAATCCAAACGCCGCTGGACACACAAATTGGAGACACCTGAGGCGCAGGAATGATAATTACCGGGCTGGGACAGCTGGTGGAATATGGAGAGCAAGGGGGCGTAGTAGGACCAACAGACTGTCAGCAGTGTAGGAAAAAGACCAGAGGCTGACTAACAGCTGCCGATCGGGTAGTGGCTAAGATAATGGAAAAAATACACAAAAAGCACATAAACAATGAAGCCAAAACCCACAGAGAGGTCAGGGCCAAGCCAGGGAAAACCAAGCCGGCTTGGCTCATGACATTTATGTATTTATGTATTATCTGGTGAATCCTGCTTGTAAATCCATTCATCATGACCCTCCGTGCGCTCTTACGCAGGGCACGGAGAGAATGAAATAACGAGGCTTTACGTGCAGGGTTCACCACAGCACATTTAATACAGAAAGACAGACAATTCCCAAAAAGGTGAAGACGTACAAAAAACACAAACACACTTACTGATGGTGTTTGGGGGCCGGCATTACCCAGAGAACGAATGAGAGGAGACATGTTAGCCACAGGTACGCCCCAAAGCCGACATTGCTTCAAGGACGCACGAGAACCACGGCCAACATGGAGTGACTAACACGTCATTGAGAGTACTGAAAATACTGGCAGACTAACAGCACAGATGACAATACTATGGACCAGCAGTGTGTGACTGGCAAACGGCTGCTAAGTACACGCACTGCTGGTGATGGTGTGATGAGAAGCACCTGGGTGAGGACCCGGAAAGATGATTAGCAGGAGTTTGAATCAGCTCGTGATAATGATAGAGGGGATGTGGCTGGACCGGTGAGAGTCAGCATGCGATCACAGAAAGTAGGTCAAAGCTGCACGTAAATCCATTAATCCTTCCCCTCTTCGTGCACTCCTCCTGCGTAAAAGCGCACGAGGAGCGCACGAGGAGGCTTATGACAGTTGGAGCTGAAGTGTGTGATGTGGTCTTTCATGGCCCGCTGTTTATCTGAGCCTGCGACACAACGCGAAGGCATAGCCGTAAAATTAAAACAAGAAACCAGAGAAACTGTCAGCTACAAAGCTGCTGTCATTCCAGTCAACAACACTGGCATCCGTTCTGTTGCTTACGTCATGGTGGTGCCGCCCTTCATTCGGTGGGCGGCACCACAGTCCAGTCAGCGGCTGCGGTTTTTTGATGATAACTACTTTATGCAGGCGCAGTTGTAAATATTATATTGATCATCAACAATGACTTTTGGGTTTACACAACATGCTAAAAAATGTCAAAATCGTGTCATCAGACCTTTAACTTAAATGACTAAATATGCAGTTATTTCTGTTATAATATTACTACATATATACTTATAATTTTTTTTTTATTTTTTTTTTTTTTATAAATCTCTTCACTACCCAGACAGCAGGAAAAACCTCACTTATTTTGAAATCCACATGTTGGCACGTTTAGTTTGTCTGAAGGCTGCTGACGGATTAAAGTCATTGACTTCGTGAATTTCGGTTATCTTGCCAGGTACATAATAATGAACATAAATTAGTTAATATTAACTAAGGAAAAGGTAAAAACATCTTCTTTTTATTCTTGTATGAAATAAGAAAAACAAAAACTAATAATTAAAAAGAAGATAAAAAAGAAGGGTGAGCACAAATCACCCTTCATGGACATCACTTGTGGTGTGCCCCAAGGGTCAGTTTTGGGACCCAAACTCTTTATTTTGTATATAAATGACATATGCCAAGTATCAAAAATTCTGAAATTTATTTTGTTTGCGGATGACACAAATATTCTTTGCACTGGTGAGAATTTGCAACAGGTTTTAGAGGTGGTCACAACTGAAATGAAAAAGTTAACGCAGTGGTTCAACAAAAATAAATTATCTCTAAATCTAAAAAAAAACAAAGATTATGTTGTTTGGAAATTATAAAATAAAACATGAAATAATGGTAACGATAGATGATACCAGAATAGAAACAGTACAGGAAAACAAGTTTCTGGGGGTGACGCTAGACAATAAAATCTGCTGGTAACCTCACATCAGTCACATCCAGGCCAAGTTGGCAAAATGTATAGGCATACTGGGGAAGACAAGACACATCTTGGACTATAAATCATTGGTCTTACTGTACAATTCACTGTTTCTACCTTATCTTAACTACTGTGTAGAAGTCTGGGGAAACACCAACAAGACCAACCTACAGTCAATATGCACATTACAAAAAAGAGCTATAAGGATAATAAATAATGTAGGATATAGAGACCATACCAATTCGTTGTTTTTAAAGTCACATGTCATAAAGTTCATCGATTTAGTTAAATTTAAGGCAGCACAAGTCATGTACAGGGCAATTAATAATCAACTCCCAACTAATATACAAAAAATATTTAAAAAAAAGAGACAATGATCATAATTTGAGAGGAGACTTAAACTTTACAAAACCCAAGATACGAACAACCAAGAAAAGTATGTGCATATCGGTCTGTGGGGTGGATTTGTGGAACAGTCTGGAGCCAGAACTGAAACTATGTACAAACAGAAATCAATTCAAAAAGAGATACAAACATTATTTGCTGAAAGGATATATGTTAGAAGGGTAGTATTTATATGTACGATTCACTATGCTCACTCTGGGACACTATGGGACACTATGGAATGGTGGGTGGGACAGCACTGTGTATATCTGTGTTGTTTGAGGGTGGTTTTGATGTATGGACATCAATGTATGCTAGGATGGATGGGTGTTAATGTTGATATGTACAAAATACAGTTAATTGTTTACTTGGGGTCTTAAAAGTGGTAATTTGTATATAATTCACATGAGTGTATTTATGGAAAAGAGGAGATGGAATTAATAAGTGTTCACTCCTTCCTTCTCCCTTTCGAACACTGTATACTGTTACTTTATTGCATTTGTCATTTGTTTTGTTTTTGTTATACTTTTTTGTTCAAAATAAAGTATCTATCTATCTATCTATCTATCTATCTATCTATCTATCTATAAAATGAACCTACTCGAGCTCCTAACCATACATGTTAGCTAAGCAACTCTTCCATTATTGCTCCTGTTACCAGCAGGTTAAAACCATGGGAAATGCCTCCAGTGCTTACATACCTCTTCTGCTTTTTTTTTTCTGCGTTTAAAGTACTTTAATAAGCTCACATTTTTCTCGGACAGTGATGCTAGCAAGACACTCTGCCTGGCGACTGGAGCAGTCATGCGGGCGGGGTGCTTCTGAATTCCATGCCGATGAAGGTCATGCATGTTGTTTGTGTGCGCACTTGAAGGACCGTTATTCCTTAATATTTTTTTCTTAAATTTATATTTCCTCATAGAGTGGCGGAAAAAATTCAAGCATGGAGGGCCACCACCTGGAAATGTTACCAGAGGAAACCCTGTATTGATTACTCAGTTTTTGTGAAATATGTTCATTATTGGGGAAAACACCTACTTAATCTCTAAATTTATCAATCCCAGGAAGCATGTAGCATATGGCCTTTTTATGCTGCTATCATATTATTAAACCCAGCCACAAGAGGTGCACAAGCCATTGTAATCCTAGTCCCAAGCCTGGGTGTGGTGACTTGTCACTGGGTATGTGAGTCAAGGATCACATTTTGAATGAACTGTTGGCTTTATTTTATCAAGCAACAGGAGCATGGATGGGCAAACAACAGGAGTACACCATCTGCAGCATGGCTGACAAAAACTAGACTGCGCATGTGCAGGCTGTCGGTGTACAGAACTACAACTACGGTGGCTGTCTAGGATAAAGCAGGATAATTTACCAAATGATCTACATCCTTTCCCTTTAGCTGATGCTTCATATGTAAAGCAAAATGATACTTGACTAATCTCAACATTACTGAACGTGTTTTCGCTTGACACGTTATATCTTGATGTTCATAAAATGTAACAAGAAATATATCTGGTTATACTCAAAATTATTTAAACAAATCAGGATAGCTGACATCACTTTTCATATCATCATATATATGTGCATTAATAGAGAACACTGAACATTACATTCTGAAACATGCTGTTAAGTAAATCAAGTGATGTACAGAAATTAGGCACATCGATTTCACTGTACATATTTGGGGTTTGGTCTGCAAACATGACCTGAGCGTGTTATATATTGTGCAGCATTTTTCTTAGCGGACAAATGGTCTGTTGGCACTGGTTGGGGATGGGAGGTATGCTGTGATTGTATGGTGTTTGGCTGCAGCACTTGGGGAATGTGGGGAACACCGTCTGCTGTGAAGGGGTTTGTGCCATGGGGGTCCTCATCCTCTGCATGGAGTTTAGGCTGTGGCTCTGCAACAGGAATGATATGACGGCGATTTCGTTTGTATCTTTTCCCACTGGATTAGATGATGTATGAGAGTGGCTCTTTGCTAGTCTGTTTCACTGTTCCAAGCTGTTTGTATCCTTTGGGGGTCTGCAGTTGGACCACTTGTCCCTCAGCTATTGGGTTCAATGGTCGGCTTGACCTATCATAGCTGTGCTTTAGGGTGAGTCACTTTTAAGAAGCTGGGTGTTGATTAGCTGAATGGAACGTGGAAGTGGTTGTAGCAGTTTTGTGCTTACTGGAACGGCTGCGCGTGTTTGACGTGACATTAGACGTTCAGCAGGAAATCACAACATCAAATCACAAGGGGTGTTTCTGAGGTTTAGACAGTTGAGAGAAATGTCAGTTCTATCTCTGTGTGACTTTTCCATTAGTTGTTTAGCACTGCGGACTGCTCTCTCCGCGAGTCCATTTGATTGGGGAAACTCAGGGCTGCTGGTTGAATGAACAAAATCCCACTGTTTGGCAAAGTCCTTGAAATGCCGACTGGTGTATTGCCTAGCATTATCAGAGATGAGGGTGCGTGGTGTACCATGGACTGAAAAGTGTCATTTTAGTTTGGAGATCATACAGTGGTGTGAAAAAGTGTTTGTTCCCTTCCTGATTTCTCATTTTTTATTATGTTTGTCGCAATTAAATGTTTCAGATCCTCAAACAAATTTAAATATTAGACAAGGATAACACAAGTAAACACAAAATGCAGTTTTTAAATGAAGGCGTTTATTATTAAGGGTAAAAAAAATCCAAATCTACATGGCCCTGTGTGAAAAAGTGACTGTCCCCTTCCCACTAAAACAAATTAACTGTGGTTTATCACATCTTTGGACAGCTGAGTTCAATTTCTCTACCACACCTAGGACTGATTACTGCCACACCTGTTCTCAATCAAGAAATCACTTAAATAGGACCTGCCTGACAAAGTGAAGTAGACCAAAAGATCCTCAAAAGCTTGACATCATGCTGTGATCCAAAAAAATTCGGGGAAAAATGAGAAACAAAGTAACTGAGATCTATCAGTCTGGAAACTATTATAAAGCCATTTCTAAAGCTTTGGGACTCCAGCAAACCACAGTGAGAGCCATTATCCACAAATGGCGAAAACATGGAACACTGGTGAACCTTCTCAGGAGTGGCCGGCCAACCAAAATTACCCCAAGAGCGCAGCGACGAGTCATCCAAGAGGTCTGAAAAGACCCCACAACAACATCCAAAGAACTGCAGGCCTCACTTGCCTCAGTTAAGGTCAGTGTTCATGACTCCACCATAAGAAAGAGATTGGGCAAAAATGGCCTTCATGGCAGAGTTCCAAGACAAAAACCACTGCTGAGCAAAAAGAACATAAAGGCTCATCTCAGTTTTGCCAGAAAACATCTTGATGATCCCCAAGACTTTTGGGAAAATACTCTGTGGACTGATGAGACAAAAGGTAAACTTTTTGCAAGTTGTGTGTCCCACAACGCCTTCTTCTTGCCTTGAGAGAAAGCAGTCGCATTTTTCTTCCCTCCTCTCGTCTGCCTTCCTGACCTATTCCCAGCTTTGCAATGTTGCATTTTTGTCTGTGTTTAGTCGCTCTTCTTCTGCTGAATCTTAATCTAAATGGAAATTATGGATTGGAAGCGGCTTAAATGTGCTATTGTCACTATTTTTATCTCTCGGCGCCACACCAGTCGGCTGCCTTTTGCAACAGCGGCTCGATTCCGAGTTTTTTTTTCCCTTCCTCTCTCTTTTGATCACTTTTTTTTTTTTCACCCCACTTATATCACAGACACACAGATCGTCCCAAATGTCTCCTGAGCCGGTGGACGGAGCCACTGTTTATAGCAGGATTCGTTACAACAGGGAAGAGTTGCTAGCATTTAACCGCCACCCGGTCCCACTGGAAAAACTCGACATACCGAGAGAACTGAGGCGAAAACGCCGCGGCGGCCGGGCTGGAGTAAGGCGGAGGACAAAAAATATAAGGTACAGACCCTCCCTTCCATCTGTTGTCATGGGAAATGTACGGTCGATACTGGGAAAGTTAGATGAGCTAGCGGCTATCTCCCGTTATGATAGCACTTACCGGGAGTGCTCTCTCCTTTTGTTTACTGAGACGTGGCTAACTGAACTAGCAGCAGATGCTAACATTGAGCTGGAGGGTTTTCACATGATACAAGCTGACCGAACACCAGAGAGTGGCAAAACTAGGGGCGGCGGAGTGATAATGTATGTTAACAACAACTGGTGTAGACCGGGACATATCACTGTTAAACAACGACACTGCAGCAAAGACATTGAGTTGCTAGCTGTTAGCATGAGGCCTACATATCTCCCGAGAGAACACTCACACGTGATCTGCATTGTTGTTTATGCAAATCCGACGGCGAACGCTGGGACAGCGCGTGACGTCATCCATTCAGTAACCAGCAGGCTGCAGACAGAACACCCAGATGCTCTTCTCCTCATCTCAGGCGATTACAAACACGTTTCACTGTCTCCCATTCTGCCCATTTTCACCCAGTATGTCACATGCCACACTAGAGACAATAAAACACTGGATTTGTTCTACGCAAACACTAAGGAGGCGTACACCTCATCACAACTCCCCCCACTTGGGAGATCGGATCACAACTTGGTTCATCTCCGACCGGTGTACAAACCCCTAGTGCACAGACAACCTTCGGCCATGCACACTGTGGAGTTATGGTCTGAGGAGACAATGGACACTCTAAAGGACTGTTTTGAAGCCACTGCCTGGAAGCAGCTCTGCGATCCACATGGTGAGGACATCGATGGCCTCATTCACACCTTCACGGGCTACCTCAGCTTCTGTGTGGACAAATCCGTTCCCACCAAGACCATACGGCGTCACTCAAACAACAAACCCTGGATCAACCCTGAGATAAAAACACTTCTGAGAGAGAAGAAGAGGATCTTCAGGTCGGGGAACAGGGAGATGCTGAAGTCCGTACAGAGGGAGCTGAGGAGAAAGATCAGAGAAGGCAAGGACAGCTTCAGGAAGAAGATGGAGGACAAGCTGCAACAGAGCGACATCAGCGGGGTCTGGAGAAACCTCAAAACCATCTCGGGGCTCCAGAATACCTCCCCCCAGGCCACGGGGGGCAGGGAGTGGGCGAACAACCTGAATCTGTTTTTCAATAGATTTGACCAACCGCCCTCCCCCCTGTCTGCACAACAACCACTGCTGCCTCTAAGAAATCAAGTCCTGCTACCCACTCCCCACTCCACCGACACCCCCCCCCCACTCCCAACACACAGCCCCCCATCCTGACCCTGACCAAGACCCAGGTGAGGACGGAGCTGAGGAAGATCAAGGCGAGGAAGGCGTCAGGACCGGACGGCATCAGCGCAAAGCTCCTCAAGTCCTGTGCAGACCAGCTGTGTGGGATTGTGACATATATCTTCAACATGAACCTGAAACTGGGGAGGGTACCACAGCTGTGGAAAACATCTTGTGTGGTACCTGTACCAAAAACTTCCCACCCCAAAGACCTGAACAGCTTCAGACCGGTGGCCTTGACGTCCCACTTGATGAAGACCCTGGAGAGACTGCTCCTTGCTCATCTCCGCCCCCTGGTGGAACCAGCGATGGATCCACTCCAGTTCGCCTACCAGCATGGCATTGGGGTGGAGGATGCGGTGATCTTCCTCCTTCACCGTTCTCTGTCCCACCTGGAGAAGCCCGGGAATATGGTGAGGATCATGTTCTTTGACTTCTCCAGTGCTTTCAACACCATCCAATCGATGATCCTGAAGGACAAGCTGCTGCGCGCAGGGGTGGACCAGCACCTGTCATCATGGATCCTGGACTACCTCACGAACCGGCCTCAGTTTGTGAGAACCCGGGACTGTGTTTCCGACACGATCATCAGTAGCACGGGGGCCCCCCAGGGAACGGTGCTGGCTCCCTTCCTGTTCACTCTTTATACTGCGGACTTCTCACACAACACAACACATTGCCATCTACAGAAGTTCTCTGATGACTCTGCGATCGTTGGTCTCATCTCCAGCGGAGATGAAGCTGAGTACAGAGGGCTTATCCAGGACTTTGTGGACTGGTGCCATCGGAACTGCCTCCAGATCAACGCGAGGAAAACTAAGGAGCTGGTGGTGGACTGCCGCAGGCATGGGCAGCCCCTCACAGCACCAGTAAATATACAGGGAACAGACATCGAGATGGTGACATCCTATAAGTACCTGGGTATTCATCTGAACAATAAACTAGACTGGTCACACAATACTGACGCACTCTACAAGAAGGGACAGCGCAGGCTGTTCCTGCTGAGGAGACTCAGGTCTTTTGGTGTACAAGGGGCGCTGCTGAAGTCATTCTATGACACGGTGGTGGCATCAGCCATCACTTTTGGAGTGGTCTGCTGGGGCAGTGGCATTACTGCAGCCGATAGGAAGAGACTGAACAAACTGATTAAGAAAGCTAGCTCTGTCCTGGGGCAACGCCTTGATCCGATGGAGGAGATAGGAGAGAGAAGGACGGTGGCTAAACTGTCATCTCTGCTGGAGTCCGAGTTCCACCCTATGCAGGACATACTGGATGCACTGAGGAGCTCATTTAGCAGCAGACTACATCATCCCAGGTGCACAACCGAGAGGTTTCGTAGGTCCTTCCTACCAACGGCTGTCAGACTGTACAACCTAAGCAGGGCTGCTCGCAGAGATAGCAAAAAGACGTAACAAACTAATAGGTTTTTTTTTAATGCAAAAGATGCAATAGACTTACACAATGGTCCTCTCCGGCATACAACTAGGAACATACCGGTCGCTATGGAGGGTGAGAATATGTATGGGCACATAATCATACCATGTAGGATAACTAAATAGACGGTTATGCTGTTTCATCCCACCTAGCAACAATGCTCTGCACTGTGTGTGTTTATATATTTACATATTTATTCCATCTAGCTACAATGCTCTGCACTGGGTGTGTTTATATTTATATATCTATATATTTATTCCATCTAGCTACAATGCTCAGCACTGGGTGTGTTTATATTTATATATCTATATATTTATTCCATCTAGCTACAATGCTCCGCACTGTGTTTTTATATATCTACATATTATTCCATCTAGCTACATTGCTCCGCACTGTGTGTGTTTATATACTTGCATATTTCTTCCACCTAGCTGCAATGCTCCGTACTGTGGGTGTTTATATATTTACATATTTATTCCATCTAGCTACAATGCTCTGCACTGTGTGTTCATATATTCATATATTTATTCCATCCAGCTACAATGCTCTGCACTGTGTGTCTGTGTGTGTGTGTGTGTGTGTGTGTATATATATATTTTATAGTAATATGTACATATGTATATTAGCTGCTCTTGCTTGCTTGTTTTTTTTCTTGCCTTCTGATTGTTGCTCTGAGTGTTGCTATCCCTGTGCTGTTGCAATCCTGGAATTTCCCCGTTGTGGGACTAATAAAGGCTTATCTTATCTTATCTTATCTTATCTTATTTTTCAACAAGAATCGGGCCAAGGGGGAGCCCAAGAATTGGAACCTGCGAGGAGACTCATGGACATTGGAATTCATGCGTCTGTGGAAACATTATTGGTTATGATCTCAGGACTTCTATTTTTGGCTGTGAAGTTCCCTGATGCATCAGAAATTGAAGGAAGGTGAGAGAGCTGATCAAAGCGGACCCGGCAAGCTCCTTCATCAAATTCGACCAGTTGGGGAGGGCACGAGTAGCGGCAAACGGTGAACTGAATGACAGTGATTCAGTGGAGGAATACATCTGGAGCTCTGTGCTCTCCATGGAAAAAAGTTTAAGCCTACACATGGAAATTATGAAAGCACAGAATTGCACGGGTGAGGAAAAATTCTATTCTCTGAGTGCACTGAGCTGATTTGATTTGACCTTGTCTTTGGTGCCCCGTGTTTACATTCCTCCTGATGAAGATAAGCGGAAGGAGCGGCTCTGCCTGCTAACCCAAACAACGACACAGTTGTTATTGTTTCAACAGATGAACGCTCAAGGACAGTGCACCATGTGACAATTTACCATCTGCAAGCAGAGCAAGAGACTCTAGACTGTTTAGATCACATGATTTTAACATTTATCCACTGCCAGGAGGCGCCCTCTGCTGTTCACTAGCAACTGACACACCTACACTTGCATTCAACATTACACTACTGACACAATTACTGATATACAGTATATTCACAATACACTGACTCTCTCAACTATTGCTTTGTCATTGTGTGATCTATTGTCTGCTAATTGTGCATTTGAGAGTTTTTTTCTTGTAATCAAAATTTTGGTCATAAAATGAGCTCTATTTTGATCAACAATGCTTTTTTTCTCTCTCCTATTGTATTTTTCCCTATCCTTCCCCCCTCCCCCCTCTTCACCCCCCCCCCCACATGACAGGCGCCTTTCATGGCTGCCGCGTCATTGGGATGCGCCTTTCGTGCACGCCCAATGTCAAGTCAAATTCCTCGTATGTTTACTTGTTTACTTGTAAATGTGCTTGGCAATAAATCTGATTCTGATTCTGATTCATTACATCTGACGTAAAAGTAACACAGCATTTCAGAAAAGGAACATCATACCAACAGTTAAATATGGTGGTGGAAGTGTGATGGTCTGGGGCTGTTTTGCTGCTTGAGGACCTGGAAGACTTGCTGTGGTAAATGGAACCATGAATTCTGCTGTCGACCAAAAAATCCTGAAGGAGAATGTCCGGCCATCTGTTTGTGACCTGAAGCTGAAGCGCACTTGGGTTCTGCAGCAGGACAATGATCCAAAACACACCAATAAGTCCACCTCTGAATGGCTGAAGAAAAACAAAATGAAGACTTTGGAGTGGCCTAGTCAAAGTCCTGACCTAAATCCGATTGAGATGCTGTGGCATGACCTTAAAAAGGCAGTTCATGCTGGAAAACCCTCCAATGGGGCTGAATTACAAATTCTGTAAAGATGAGTGGGCCAAAATTCCTCCACAGCGCTGTAAAAGACTCATTGCCAGTTATTGCAAATGCTTGATTGCAGTTGTTGCTGCTAAGGGTGGCCCAACCAGTTATTAGGTTTAGGAGGCAATCACTTTTTCACACAGGGCTATGTAGGTTTGGAATTTTTTTCCCCTTAATAATAAACACCTTCATTTAAAAACTGCATTTTGTGTTTACCTGTTATCTTTGTCTAATATTTAAGTTTGTTTGATGATCTGAAACATTTAAGTTTGACAAACATACAAAACATGAGAAATCAGGAATTGGTCAAACACTTTTTCACACAACTGTAGATGATGATGTCAGGTCACGGAGATGATCGATCTCGAACCAACCCGAGTATAAATCCACAAGCACTTGGTATTGTTTTCCATGCCATTCAAAAATGTCTGTGGCCACTATGGACTATGGGAGTTCTGGGACTGGGTAGAGTTTAAGGGGTTCTCTTTGCTGGTGACATTTGGTGCTGTTGCATGTCAGAATCAGAATCAGCTTTATTGGCCAAGTATGCACAACACATACAAGGAATTTGACTTTGGCTAAAAACTTGCTCTTGTTGTTCAGGTGGAGGATTTAAATAAGGATTCAATGACAACAGAGTATGTACAGTAAATTACAGTCTGTCCACGTTTCTATAAAAGGATGCAAATATATACAGGAATATATGCAGTTATTTACTCAGACTAACCACACTTTGCAGAAATATATGAAAAAAATATACAGTCACACAGTATTTCAATCGCGCACGTGATTAACTCTTCAGTGATGTCATGTGACATTGTTGGCCAGAATATGATGCCTCTTTGTTCTTCTTTGCTCTATTTCTCTTATGATGCCAGATTAAGCTTTATTGAGCTTTTAGCTCTTATAAAGATTTTCATTTTTCTAAAATTTAAGCTATACTTTAAAATAATTTTATTAATAATATGCAACTTATGGATTTTATAACTATTTTAGTAAGTTGATTGATTGATTATGCAAAAGGTTTTTTTCTTTTTCTTTTTTCTAAACATTAATTGTGCTATATAATAATCAACCAGATCCCGCAATTTCAATAATTTTAAATGTGTAAACAATAAATTAGTATGTTTAAGATACCCGACTTTGTGTATAACACGGACTGCCCTTTTTTGTAATATTAGCAATGAATTAAGTATACTTTTATAATTGTTACCCCAGGCCTCTATACAATAGGTCAAGTATGGAAGTACCAATGAGCAATACAAAATATAAAGTGATTTGTAATCTAGGACTTGCTTAATTTTGTTTATGATTGCAATATTTTTTGCAACTTTGTTTTGTATTTATCTGACGTGTGGTTTCCAACTGCTTTTATCATCTAGTATTACATGGTAATAGAAATTCAGTGATTGTGCATTTATCTGTTGAGATCACATGTTTTTGATGTGGGCTGCACGGTGGCGCAGTGGTTAGCACTGTTGCAGCACAGTTTACCCTCGGCCGGGGGATCGCGGGGATCGTGGGTTCGATCCCTGCCCCCGACCAACAGTGATCTGTGTGGAGTTTGCATGTTCTCCCCGTGTTGCATGGGTTTACTCCGGGATTTCTCCGGTTTCCTCCCACATACCAAAAACATGCAGGTTAGGGATATGGGGTGCTTGCGCACGCAGCGACCGGCAGCTGGTGGCTTGTCACCGGACTGCAAAACAAATCTACATACGGGTACAAAATAAGTAATAAAAAAAGAAAAAGAAAAAAAATGTTTTGTAAGTGTGTGTGTGTGTGTGTGTGTGTGTGTGTTACAACATATGACTTTTATCCATATATGAACTGTTTTAATATGCTATATTAACAAGCTGTTTGATGTGTCTGTTATATTTTGTGTTCCAAGATGAAATTTTATGTCACACTGACCGGCTAAAGGGTTTCATGCTCTCACTCCCTCCTCCCTTTTCTCCTCTCCTGGGAGTAAACTGCTTGATGGCCTTGAAGCCCTATGCCTTTATCTTATGATGTCTCCAAGTTATGTCTCCAAGTTATGCAGCTGTGTCTTATCATATATTTGTGGAGACTTCACTGAAGGCCAATAAAAAGGGTGTCCACTTTTTTTTACCTTTTAATTTTCTATCAACATACAGTGCTACACCACCACCACCACTTTTACATTTCCTATTTTGTGTGTATATCTCATATCCATATAGTTCAAAATTTACATCTTTTTCTTCATTAATCCATACTTCCCTTATTGCAATAATCCTAAATGAGGTGTTAAATTGATTTAAAAACTCCTTAATGCTATCAGAGTTTGCTCAGAGACTCCTACTATTAATATGTATTATTGTCCATGTCTGATCCGAATTCATAATTCCATTTAATAATTGTTCATCATAAGCACACTTATTGTTAATATGATTAAAATAGTTATTGTCTGGCTCAATATCTCCTAAAATGTCTTGTGGTTGCTGTTCAGTACTGACAAAGGTTTCAGCTTCAATTTGCCCTAATACACTTCCATTATTAAACAAAGAAGGATGATTGGTTAAAATACTAATCATAAATTATGTCAACAATGTACACCAAAAGGAAAAAGAGAGGAAACACAAAGGATAAAAACAACACAAAAATCTCCCCTCATAATCTTACTGCACTATTATTTGTACATCAAAACTAAGGTTTAAATTTATCTAATTCCTCCATTTCTCTAATCATTATTACTTTAGCTTCTTCTGGAGCTTCAAGCAGTTTTATCCACACCTTACAGTTCTTTGTCCATGGTGACTGTATTTTCCCCTGTTTTTTGAGAGCCCTGGCTTGTCTAGCTATTTCAGAGTTCCTTTTTTTAAGTTATAAACTCTCTTCTAAATTTCAAAAATTTTATGAAGTGTGCGTTTATGCCTCCTCATGGATGGCATGTGTGTTTATGCCTCCTCATGGATCGTCACCTTATCATGGTGGGGGGGTTTGCGTGCCCCAGTGATCCCAGGAGCTATGTTGTCCGGGGGCAATTTGCCTCTGATAGGGTCTCCCAAGACAAACTGGTCCTGGGTGAAGGGCCAGACTAAGAACGATCCAACAGACTCTCATGATAAATTGTATATCAAGGATTCAGTGTACCCCACCCGGTATGGGGTTACCGGGGCCCCACCCTGGAGCCAGGCCTGGGGGAGGGGCTCGAAGGCTAGCGTCTGGTGGCCGGGTTTCCACCCATGGGACCCGGCCGGGCTCAGCCCGAAGGAGTTACATGGGTCCGCCCTCCAGTGGGTTCACCACCTGCAGGAGGGATCATGGGGGTCCGGTGCTATGTGGATTAGGTGGCGGTCAAAGGCGGAGGCCTTGGCGGACCGATCCCAAGCTTTCTAAACTGGCTTTTGGTACGTGGAATGTCACCTCTCTGGCGGGGAAGGAGCCTGAGCTGGTGTACAAGGTTGAGCGATACCAGCTAGATATAGTCGGCCTCACCTCAACACACAGCTCCGGTTCCGGAACCAGTCTCCTTGAGAGGGGCTGGAGCTTGGCCTTTTCTGGAGTTGCCCCGGGTGAGAGGCGACGAGCAGGGGTGGGTATTCTTGTATCGCCCCACCTTGCTGCCTCTATATTGAAGTTTTCCCCGGTGGACAAAAGGGTTGCTTCCCTGCGCCTTCGGGTTGGGAAACGGGTCCTGACCATCATTTGTGCCTATGCACCAAATGATGTTTCAGAGTACCCACCCTTTTTGGAGTCTGTGACTGGGGTGCTGGAGGGTACTCCTCCTGGAGACTCCATTGTCCTAGTGGGGGACTTCAATGCGCACGTGGGCAACGACAGTGAAACCTGGAGGGGGGTGATTGGGAGGAACGGCCTGCCCGATCTGAACCCGAGTGGTGTTCAGTTATTGGACTTCTGTGCTAACCACAGTCTGTCCATAATGAACACCATGTTCAAGCATAAGGGTGTCCATATGTGCACCTGGCACCAGGACACCCTAGGTCGCAGGTCGATGATTGATTTTGTTATCGTATCATCAGACCTGCGACCGTATGTCTTGGACACCCGAGTAAAGAGAGGTGCAGAGCTGTCAACTGATCACCACCTGGTGGTGAGTTGGATCCAATGGCAGGGGAGGAAGCCATTCAGACCTGGTAGACCCAAACGTATAGTGAGGGTGTGCTGGGAGCGTCTGGCTGAGGCCCCTGTCCGGGAGGTCTTCAACTCCCACCTCCGGAAGAATTTCAACCACATTCCGAGGGAGTCTGGAGACATGGAGTCTGAATGGGCCATGTTCTCCACCTCTGTTGTTGAAGCGGCGGCCCAGAGCTGCGGCCGCAAGGTGGTCGGTGCATCTCGTGGTGGCAACCCCCGAACCAAGTGGTGGACACCAGTGGTGAGGGGGGCCATTAAGCTGAAGAAGGAGTCCTATCAAGCTTGGTTGGCTTGTGGGACTCCCGAAGCAGCTGAGGTGTACCGGCAGGCCAAGCGGAGTGCAGCTCGGGTGGTTGCTGAAGCAAAAACCCGGGTATGGGAGGAGTTTGGTGAGGCCATGGAACAAGACTTTCGGTCGGCTTCAAAGAGATTCTGGCAAACTGTTCGGCGGCTCAGGAGGGGAAAGCAGCTCCCCGTCCACACTGTGTATGGTGCGGATGGGACACTGTTGACTTCAACTGGGGATATCGTCGAGCGGTGGAAGGAATACTTTGAGGATCTCCTCAATCCCACTGATATGCCTTCCACAGAGGAAGCAGGGTTTGGGGACGAGGGGGATGACTCGCCTATCACAGGGGCTGAGGTCGCCAAGGTGGTTAAAAATCTCCTTGGTGGCCGGGCCCCGGGGGTGGACGAGATTCGCCCTGAGTACCTCAAGGCCCTGGATGTTGTTGGGTTGTCATGGTTGACACGCCTCTGCAACATTGCGTGGAGGTCGGGGGCAGTGCCTTTGGCATGGCAAACCGGGGTGGTGGTTCCTCTCTTCAAAAAAGGGGACCGGAGGGTGTGCTCCAACTTTAGAGGGATCACACTCCTCAGCCTCCCTGGGAAGGTCTATGCCAAGGTACTGGAGAGGAGAGTCCGGCCGTTGGTCGAACCTCGGATTCAGGAGGAGCAATGTGGTTTTCGTCCTGGCCATGGCACATCGGACCAGCTCTTTACCCTCTCGAGAATTCTTGAGGGTTCGTGGGAGTTTGCCCAACCAGTTTACATGTGTATCATGGACTTGGAGAAGGCATTTGACCGCGTCCCTCGTGGATTTTTGTGGGGGGTGCTTTGGGAGTATGGGGTATCGGGCTTGTTGTTACGAGCTATTCGGTCTCTGTACGACCGTTGTGAGAGTTTGGTTCGTATTGCCAACACTCGGTCGGAGTCATTCCCAGTGAGAGTTGGACTCCGCCAGGGCTGCCCTTTGTCACCGATCCTGTTCATAATTTTTATGGACAGGATTTCTAGGCGCAGCCAGGGAATGGAGGGTGTCATGCTTGGTGACCACAGGATCTCATCTCTGTTGTTTGCAGATGATGTTGTCCTGTTGGCTTCATCCAGCAATGACCTACAGCTCTTGCTGGGACGGTTTGCCGCTGAGTGTGAAGCGGCTGGGATGAGAATCAGCACCTCCAAGTCCGAGTCCATGGTCCTCAGCCAGAAAAAGGTGGATTGTCCTCTCCGGGTTGGGGACAGGCTCCTGCCCCAAGTGGAGGAGTTTAAGTATCTTGGGGTCTTGTTCACGAGTGAGGGGAAAATGGAGCGAGAGATCGACAGACGGATTGGAGCAGCATCTGCAGTGATGCAGACGTTGTACCGGTCTGTTGTGGTGAAGAGGGAGCTTAGTTCTAAGGCAAAGCTGTCGATTTACCAGTCAATCTACGTTCCTACTCTCACCTATGGTCACGAGCTTTGGGTAATGACCGAAAGAACGAGATCACGAATACAAGCGGCTGAAATGAGCTTTCTCCGTAGGATTGCTGGACTCACCCTCAGAGATAGGGTGAGGAGCTCAGTCATCCGGGAGAGGCTCAGAGTAGAACCGCTGCTCCTCCACATTGAAAGGAGTCAGTTGAGGTGGTATGGGCATCTGATTAGGATGCCTCCTGGACGCCTCCCACTTGAGGTGTTTCAGGCACGTCCCACTGGGAGGAGACCCCGGGGCAGACCCAGGACTCGGTGGAGAGACTATGTCTCCCAGCTGGTCTGGGAACGCCTTGATATCCTCTCTGAAGAGCTGGAGCAGGTGGCTGGGGAGAGGGAAGTCTGGGCTTCTCTGCTTGAACTGCTGCCTCCGCGACCCGGACCTCCGGAAAAGCGGTAGAAGATGGATGGATGTTTATGCTATCATATGTCTTTTTGCATCTTTTTTTCATCTTTTTGCATCTGATTAGAATTTTAGTGTTACGAAGATAATGAATCAGACTTCTGCCAATGTCTGAGGTCCTGGAGGCACTGGACACTTGATACAGTGGGACTTCTGCCAGTACCCACTCAATTTTTGTCAAGCAATTTTAATAAAAATCTGTATTGTCTTTGTAGGAGATTCTAAATCAAGTCCCACAGTAAACATAAATTCAGCACAAGCTGGATTTTCCTTAGACATTTGGAACTTTTCTCATAGATTTGCATGGTATTCTTCCTTATCAGTTTACCTTGTTCCTTATAGACATATTTCCTTTACAATAATCTACAGATATTTCCTTAAATATCTGGAAATTTATTGATGCAACTTTTAACTTCTCCTATTGAATGTTGTGATTTCATTACCAAGTGGTTTCATTTATATTTTTCTCTTCATTATTGATCATCTCTTGGTAATTTTTACGTATTTTCTATTTTTCTAAGGATTGCTAATTATTTTTGCTAATTAATTTCTTTAATACCCCCTTTTTGATGCATAGAGACACACTTAATTTAATTTAAAATTAAATGCAGTTTATTAAATATTAGGTCTCTAACTTCCAAGTCTCTGTTAGTCCATGATCTGTTAATTGATCATCAGATTGATTTAATATCCCTTACAGAGACTTGGTTAGGGCAAGGGGATTATGTTATATTGTTGGTTTAAATGAATCAACTCCCTCTGGTTATTTAAACTGTCAAAATCCCAGAAGTTCTGGTCGTGGAGGAGGAGTAGCAACAATTTACCATTCCAAACTATTAAATAATATAAAGCAAAAAACATGTTATAATTCCTTTGAGGGCCTGGTCCTCAGTATTGGGCACTTTAGCAATTTTAGGCTAAACCCAATTTTATTTGTCATACTTTATTGTCCTCCATCAACCTACTCAGAAATTTTATCCGAATTTGCTGAATTCTTAGCTGATTTAGTGCTAAAATCAGATAGAATAATTATAGTAGGGGACTTTAATATACATGTAAATGTAGATAGTGATTGCCTTAATGTGGCATTTAATTCAATATTAGACTGGATGAGATTTTCTCAGAAAGTAGGAAATTCTACCCATCTCCACCATATGTTGGACCTTGTTCTGACATATGGCATAGAAATAGAAAATCTAGTAGTGTCTCCTCATAACCCTGTACTGTCAGACCATTGTCTGTTAACCTTTGATTTTACTATTTCTGACTATTTGACTCCTAAAGATAAATATTATTACTGTAGATACCTCTCAGATGATATTGTTACCACATTTATGCAGATTGTTTCCTCTATGCCAAGTGTCAACACGACAGAAATAAGCTATAGACAGCTTGCTCCTTCTGTAATTGATAACATGGTGGATAGTGTTTCAGCTTCTCTGCATCAGACTCTAGACGTGGTGGCCCCCTTAAAAAAGAAAAACCCTAATCAGAGATTTCTAACTCCTTGGTTCAACACAGAAACTCATAGCTTAAAACAGAAGACTCGTCAATTAGAAAGAAAATGGCGCTCCACTAATTTAAATGAAATCTATTTAGCTTGGAGAAATCATCTTTTAATTTATAAAAAAAAAATCCTCTTAGAAAAGCTAGAACAAGTCATTATTCTGCATTAATTGAAGAGAACAAGAATAATCCCAGGTTTCTTTTCAGCACTGTAGCCACGTTCACAAAGAGTCAGGACTCTGTCAATCCTAGCATTCCCTTAGAGCCTACTAGTCACGACTTTATGAACTTTTTCAATAATAAAATTTCATCCATCAGCGATAAAATCAATCAGATTCTTCCCACCGTTAACTTAAATACAGTAACTACTACAACTCTAATTGATATCTGTCTTAATGAGTTTACTCCAATTGACCTTTTAGAGTTAGACAAAATAGTTTCCTCATCCAAGCCTTCAACTTGTCTTTTAGACCCTATTCCTACCAGGTTATTTAAAAAAGTCTTCCCACTTATTGGCAGCTTTATTCTTCATATAGTCAATTCTTCATTAACTTTAGGCCATGTACCGCAGACTTTTAACCTGTTGCACTCCGGTGTACCGCGGACGGGCAGGTCTCTGCGTCCTACAGCGCACGAGGGCGCTCTCGTGCGCTTTAGGACGCACGAGGGCGCTGCGTCCCAAGAGCACACTGGAAAAAAAAGCTGCATTTCCGTTCTTCCACTACAGACACAGCCGCGAACAGATCGGATATGATTGATCTCTCATTCAACTAATAAGAGCCTTGAATTGGGTTTCTGAAACCTTGAAGAACCAATGACTGAAAACCTAGCAAGAAGGACCCACCTACCAACACTGTGAATGCAGCGAGCCAATTGAAGCACAGAAGTTCGCAAGCTGTTTTGTGTAAGGCTGGGTGAAGACAGACTGCTGCAGCAGCAGATGAAAAAAGGACCCGCAGGAAGAACCCCACAGACCCAGCAGCACGGAGACCACCCACAAGTGTGATCTGTGTGACAGGGACTGCCATTCGCGCATCGGCCTGTTCAGCCACAGGCGGTGCTGTCCCAGCAGAGTAGGCGTTTAGGATTCTCTTCCATGGTCATCATAGACCGACGGAGGCCGACGACGAAGGCTGAGTGACACACACGCATTCGCCAGTCTTTTTTTTAATTACTACTGTTATTTGTTTTGAAAAATCGTTCGCCAAAACGGCAATCATGGAAGCGCAAAACTGCAATAATGGAATTATGTTTTGACCGGGTCGCGAGACCAGCGTCGCGTTCGTCTGACAATGAGGAAGAAGTTCACCAGCTCCGCTTCTGCTGTGAAGAGGTAAGTGTTATAAGCTAAATAATTCTTTATCCCTGAAAACTGTAATCAAAATGACTTTTGACCGATCGGTAAATTACAGCTGTGCGTCATCGCTGCATGACGGACCGCGGCGCAACGGGCGATGTCCGTCCTCTGTAGTGGGGGGGGGACAACCCCACACACACACACACACACAGTCCTGAGTGTCACCTTTCATTAGAGCCCAAGATGAAGCTTCTATATTGAATCATTCAAAAGTTACAGACGTTTTTCCAAACTGTGCCATTTGGCACAATTTGGTACAGTTCAAAAATGCCTGGGAACTACCTGAGGAAAAAGCTGTGTAATATATTCATTTTTTGTGGTATTGTTACAAAATTTGGACCTCAGCTGGATAACACTTGGTTCTACATTTCTGTTGCATTTTCCAGCCCGGATCTGAAGCTGTGTGTTATTTGCAAGCATTTGTATCCAAAAAAACACCCAGGCCAAATTTATTTTCTTCAAGTTCACTATTTTTAGATGACTGTAACTCAGTGGCCGGAGCACTTAGAGAGATTATGACTGTTTTGCCAAAAAATTCAAAGTGTTTTCTTTTAAATGAGACCAACCCCACGAAGATGCTGCAAAGGGTTGAAGAACAACTTTCGATTTACTTTGGGCACGTTATTTTTAGGTGTTTTTAAGGAAATTGACCGGAGTGCAAGGGGTTAAAGCGGCTGTAATTAAACCCTTACTCAAAAAGCCAATGCTGGATCCAGGAGCTTAAGCTAACTATCGACCAATCTCTAATCTCCCTTTCATTTCAAAAATCTTAGAAAGAGTTGTTACTACGTAATTATTTGACCACCTGCAGGTAAGTGGTTTACTTGAAGGGTTTCAATCTGGGTTTAGAATCCATCATAGCACTGAAACAGCCTTAGCGAAGGTCACTAATGACCTCCTCATTGCATCTGATAATGGACTTGTTTCTGAACTTGTCCTTTTAGACCTTAGTGCAGCTTTTGATACTATCGATCATAATATTCTACTTGATAGATTAGAACACTATATTGGACACAATGGAACTTTGTTGCAGTAGTTTAGATCTTATTTATCTGATAGGTTCCAGTTTGTTCATGTCAATAATGAGTTTTCTTTCAACTCAAAGCTCAGTCATGGAGTTCCCTTACAATTGAAAGTGCTATGAGATGACTGTTGTTGTGAAATGGTGCTATATAAATAAAGTTGAATTGAATTGAATTAAACATACAACAAAATTACAGGGTATTTGCTTGATAGGTAGTGTCTTTTACTGGAGGAAGCGTGTTACCACTTTTATGTGTTATACACAGTTAATTTAGATGAAAATTTGTGGGTAGTACAGCTCCTTCAAAATGAGATTTCAATAATCATGGCTTCTTTTGTGACGTCTCTTGAACTAATTTATAAATTCCATTTAAGAAAAACAAAATAGCTGTCTGTGCAGATTTGATATGATTTAGCATTGATAAGTAAGGTCAGTTTGTCTAGTTGAACACAGATAGGTTGAATTTGTATAAATGAATAAAGATTGTGTCACACTCCTTCAGTCAATGGAAAGGTGGACATTTTGCCTAATTAGAATTTGGCTTAATTTTGAACAAGGAATGCCTCATTTTATACATTCCTTGGTAAATTATGGGGTTGAATGTAGTCCCGAGGCCCAGCTTGGCCACGGCTGAGCATCAGGAAAGTACATTCCTTATTACTGTCACATTTCTGAAATAAGATGTTGTCACACCATTATGTGGTGAGTAACATCAGATGTATCCTGCAGTGCAAAATCATATATAAACATTACATTTGTAAAGTCAGAGTCATTTAAATCATTATACTTTATGTCATTTACAATGTCATGCAAAGTCAAGCTTAGCTTCAAAAAATGCTTGTTAATTTAGGGGTCCTTTCTCCTGTGGTCAGTTAATGTCACTCCATACACACTCACTGTCCTGCCTCTCCATCTCCCACAAAGATCAAATCTCGGTGTTATCCTGCAAAGAAAAATTTGGGGAAAACCTTACGGCTTCCCAGTCTGCACATCAGTGTTTATATCAACAGGAGTGCAAGTTTATCACCTCATAAATTGATTTTACTTATGTTCCAGCGATCATCATTAGTTTTGTATCCCTTAAATGTTTATCCCAGTTGTTTATTAATATTAAGAAACACAAGTTAATTATTGTTACCTCCGCCAAGGAGGTTATGTTTTCATCGGCATTGGTTTGTCTGTCTGTCTGTTTGTTTGTCTGTCTGTCTGTCTGTTTGTTTGTTAGCAAGATAAATCAAAAAGTTATGCACGGATTTTCATGAAATTTACACAGATTGTCAGAAATGGGGTATCCTACAGATGATTAGATTTTGGTGGTGATCCGGATCACCGTCCAGAAGAAAACCGCTATGACGGAAAATGTGATTTTCGTGAATAACTACTCAACCACTAATCCTATCATTGTGAATCCAATTGCTAGTCATATGTTTTCATGGTCAAGGAATCTGAAAACGTACACACAAACACTGTATGGGGGAAACTGTGGAGCTTGGTGGAGGTCTGAGCTCTCTGAGTGCTTTTCTAGTTTTTTATTATTTTATTACATATTGCAATATTGAAAGGTAATGATGATGTTATGATTCCTTGTTAATTTGGCAAATCTAATTCCTGGTGAAAGCTAAAATAATTAAAAAAAATTGTAAATGCTATTCCCTTTCCTTTTGAAAAACAAAGAATAAAGAATAGCAGAAAAACCTTTAAATCACACCTAAAGCTTCCACAATTTGAATGTGAGTTCGCTACTCACAACAAGTATTCGTTAAATATTCTGTGAATCAATTAAGGTTTTACCAATTGACATGGGTAATCACTTAGTTTAGGATTATATTCAAGCAAAACTGTTATGACCCGAGCGCTAATGTTATTTTCGCTCGGGCTATTCCTGTCAGGTCTTGACAGCGGCGTTATTATTCTGGCTCTCCGAGCTCTTATTGTGACAGTGCTTGGGGAGGCTTCCGCTCAGCTGTCAGGACCTGAACAGCTGTTCTGCATTTGCGGTCGTTAGCGGCCAGCTTCTTAAGCCGACGCTAGCGGCTGCATCCTTGCAGCAGTGTCCGTTGCTGATCGTCGGAGCGATCATACTTTATGGATTATTCTACATTGCCCGTCTGTGGTGTGACCGTCTTATCCTGTGGACCCGTGAGTGAGCTTGTTAGCCTTAGGCCTCCCTGTGTGTAGACTTGCTTGTGTCATAGCCTCAGCGGCTTGTATTATTGTGACTTCACCGTGAATAAAGACACTAATATAACTCTCTGGTGACGGTGTGGTATCTTATGGTGGCTCGCGAGGGCCACCGCTTGACAGTACACTGCTGCCAAAAACGGCGTTTTTACAGTGACGCCAACTCGAGACGCCTTTCGCCAGTGAGGTTGTGTTAATTGGCCGTTGCCCTTTTTTCTTGTCTGGGTACGGTGTGCTGGAGGAATGCCGTCGCGGATGGGCCGCGCTCGGAGTCCAAGCCACGAGCTGGCGGACGTCCTGGAGTATGTGGATGAGACGCTCATCTCTGCTTCCCTCCTCGATTACGACCACAGCGTACTCTGGTACCTGGACTGTGCTGAGGACTCGCTCAATCATCTTTCTCCCCGCTACGCCGACCACCCAGAAGTCGCTGCGAGGAGGGATGACATCGCCGCGCAACGCGAGATACTCCGTATAGTGGAAGAAGAATACGGCAAGAAGCAGAGGAGGAGGTGTTCACACTCCTCGCTTTGGTATCCCGTTCCTGTCCTCGATCCACTCCAGGAGTTCGCACCACCCAGGGGTCGTCGTAGACGTCGGCGCCGTGGCCAAGGGCAGCCCCAGCAAGCTTCTGTTCCGGATCCAGTTCCGGGCAGCCGGAGTGACCCAATCAACAAGCCAGCTGCTGTTTGTGACAAGAGTCCTGCTTCGGTGAGCCCCGTCCATGGGTCCTTGAGAGCGGCTCCCCTTTGTCCTCCCGGGGGGCCCTCTGTTACCATCCAGCGGGAGAAGGAAGGAGCAATGCCCCCTACAGCTGGCACCACCCTCCCTCCGGGAGACAGGCAAGTTCATGTTCACTCCCCTACTTATAATAGTGATCTGTCTTGTCTGACTCCTGGGGGTGGAGTTCGGAGTTTGCAGCCCCCCGAGCTCCCACCACCAGCTGTAGTCATCTTTACTGAACATGCTGCTTCTGTGTCTTCCTCCACTGAGCAGTCCTCGGCGTTAGGTCTACGTCGTCGAACGAGGAGGAGGCCTGCGGCTCAGGGAATAATCCCAGCCCCGCAGCCACGTTTTGGACAGAGGAGAAGAGCGGACTGCGGTGTGGAGCCTGAGCTGACGAGAAAACGTCCCTGGGTCTCCACAGAGGAGCAGCCCGAGCCAGCGGGTCGAGGGTCCCCTGCTGCCACACCGTGCGGGTTATCGATGTGGACATCAGCGCAAGAGGATCCGGCTGCAGAGACCATCATGCCGGCTGCGGAGCCCAACGCAGCTGAGTGGGAGCCTGACGACGAGCTTCTATCCGAACCTGGATCGACGAAGTCCTGGACGGCTCCAGAGCCCGAGTGCAGGCAAGTGCTCTTCTTTGTTTTCCTTTGTGGTGTGTTAGAGCATTTTTGCCTGCCTCGCGGGGAGGCGAACGAGGGGCAGCCATCTGCTGCGCCCGAACTCGTCTCGCTGGGTTCTAGCACTGCCGGGGATACTGATCCCGGTCCTCTCTGTTCCTCTGAGCCTCTTCACAGTGTTGCTGGCTTGGAATCTGTCGAGGCCGCGGTGCAGGAGGTCCCAAGTTCGGGGGTGGAGGTCGTCGTCGATGCAGTGCCGACCCAGTCGGGGTCTGACGAGGTCCAATCGGGGTCTGACGCAGGTGCAGCTGTGACCCAATCGGGGTCCAACGTGGGTGCAGCTGTGACCCAATCGGGGTCCAACGAGGTCCAGTGGGGGTCCGACGTGGGTGCTGCAGTGACCCAATCGGGGTCTGACGCGGGTGCTGCAGTGACCCAATCGGGGTCTGACGAGACCCAGCGGGGGTCCAATGCGGGTGCAGCTGTGACCCAATCGGGGTCCGACGAGATCCAGTGGGGGTCTGACGTAGGTGCTGCTGTGACCCAATTGGAGTCCGATGCAGGTGGAGCTTCAACGGTTGCATCGGTGTGGATCGAGGTCGGTGGAGGAGCCGCAGACCCTTTGTCGCCTGATGTGATGTGGGCTCATCATCACGATTATTTCCCTCTCAGGAGCCACCAGCTGGGGTCGTCAGCGCTGGGAGTCATTGAAGGTTTTCTTCTTGCAGGCTGGCGCTCCCATGTAGTTTCTTCATCGGGGAGGCCGCCGCATGCCGTTTCTCCATGGTTCTGGTGGCTGAGGGATGCGGGTTGGCCACCCGAGGAGATGTTTTGCCTGTTCGACGCCTTGGGCCGGCCACCCGATGAACTGTGTTTGTTACTGGGTGGCCTGGTACGGCCGCCGGAGGACTTGACTCTCGGGGCCTGGGAGTGGGTCAGGCCGCCCGACCATGTACTGTTTCCCGTGACCACCCATCGGCCATCGGACTCAGGGAGACCGCCGGAACTTTGCCTGGGGCATTTGGTCTCTGCCTGCCATCGTCTGTTTGGACTGTATGGTGTGAGGGTCGTTTGGAACAATAAGATTGCCGCATGTGTATGTTGATGTATGTTTTTTTTTTCCTATCGGAGGGGTTATAGCATGTTACTTTGTGGGTTTTCATAGGCACTCTGGTGTTCGAGGATGATGTTTTTTTGGGGGGGTTAAACGGTACTTTTGTGAAGAATGTGGCAGACATTTCATGCACTTGGATACTTAGAAGCATAAACTGATCCATTGTGGCATTTAGGGGTTTGTGTGTGAGCTGCGTGGAAGGACCTTCACTCAGATGAGTCCTTTAAGACCACATGAAGTCATGTATACTGGAGTTAAACAATTTGTCTGTGGTCACTGTGGGGAAACCTTCTGTGTCTGGCAAATTATGCTCTGTATGGTTTGTGCCCCGTGTATTGTAACTCTTGCCCTATTTGTTTCGTTGTTTCTGTGGGAATGTAATGGGTATGTCAGGGGATGTGTTTTTTTCTGAGGCCTTGTTGGTATTTGTTTCACTCCCTCCTTGCCTGTTCCTCCATTCACTTGCCCTGTGGGTGGGGGTGGGGGGTGGGGGGGGGGCTAGGCGTTACAGGGCGTTTGGAGCCCGCCTTTGAGGGAGGGGTACTGTTATGACCCGAGTGCTAATGTTATTTGCGCTCGGGCTATTCCTGTCAGGTCTTGACAGCAGCATTATTATTCCAGCTCTCCGAGCTCTTATTGTGACAGTGCTCGGGGAGGCTTCCGCTCAGCTGTCAGGACCTGAACAGCTGTTCTGCATTTGCGGTTGTTAGCAGCCGGCTTCTTAAGCCGACGCTAGTGGCTGCATTCTCGCAGCAGTGTCCATCGCTGATCATTGGAGCGATCGTACTTTATGGATTATTCTACATTGCCCATCTGTGGTGTGACCGTCTTATCCTGTGGACCCGTGCGTGAGTTTGTTAGCCTTACGCCTCCCTGTGTGTAGACTTGCTTGTGTCATAGCCTCAGCGGCTTGTATTATTGTGACTTCACCATGAATAAAGACACTAACACAGCTCTCTGGTGACGGTGTGGCGTCTTATGGTGGCTCACGAGGGCCACCGCTTGACAAAAACAGTATCATATATTAAAAGCCTTAGACTAGTGCAGCATTTAGAATTAGTAACTGCAGGTGTAAACCTAATCTCTGTTTTCAGGAATTTATGGCACAGGACCACAATCTGTGGCCTGTGTGTTTTTTTCCTTTTGAAGGCTTATTCTGTCTATTCTTATCTAGGTCAGACTGACACAACTCACGAATCAGTCTCAGTTTACCATTGAAATTAAATTCCCTTTCTCCATTTTATCAGAATTCTTGTGCTGTTTCTATCGTTTCTGTTCATAAATTTACCATCTCCCGATAATAAAAACTTCATCATCATCTTGCTATGTTCTTTAGGAAGGAAAAAGTCACAACATGGACTGCCTCAGATCCTGCTCTCACGTTTTCCCGTTTTTTATTACATGGTCAGGCCTAGGGTCAAAATGTAAATAAGATTGCATATGTCATTTATTAAAAGGTGAGTATAGTATTATTTAAACAAAGCAACAAAATAACATACAATTACCAAGACCTCTATTTAATAATCCGTAGTCTCTGGCAAATCATCTGCACAAACACATTAATTATCAATCTCTTTTGAACCTCTATGCTTTAAATCATGTAATATAGGGTATACATAAAGCCTTCAGTGATTATGTGGGAATCATGAAATGATGAGACTGGATGATTTCTCAGTATTGGTTTATTTCATCTCACGTCCCACAGCTCCTTCTCTCAGTCAGGAAATAAGAGAGTGAGCTGCAGTAAACCACATACATTTATACCACCACATCAAACACAGAATCACATTTGCATTTAATCCCTCCATTGTCCTCTTGGCTCCTCTGTCTGACCGCAGGAGGTCAGACAGTCCTTTCAGGTCCTCTCTCCAGTTCTTCTCACTTCCTCCCAAGTTCGCAGGTGGTCCAGACTCATTGTCCATCTGAGGCGTGATGTCAATACACACCGCTGCGGAATATGTGGGCTACATAATGTTACGCCACATCACTCCCCTCGAAACACCAAAGAATGGACACAAACCAACATCACCCTAACGGCCATAAACATATGTCACCCCCCCCCCCTTTGCAGGATCTACAGCACAATCTACACGGGTTGATCAAAAACACACATCACTCTGCCCGTAGTCTAGGCTTCAACCTCCTCCCGAATCTGCTGTACGCAGGTTTCGCAGCCTGTGCTGTGCCGTCCTGCGGCGCACCTGTGGAATGAGGGGGAGAAAGGTTAATTGCCCCCTGCGGGGGATCCAGGGGCCGTTCCCTGGGAGGTCTGCCGCGTCGAGGCACCCCCGCCGGTCGTACAGGTTCGTCACGCAACACAAAAGCAGGCTTTAATCTGTCAACATTGATTGTTTCTTTCCTGCCCCCCAAATCTAGCACAAAATATTTCTCCCCAGTTTCCAGCACTCGAAATGGACCATCGTAAGGTGGGCGGAGGCTGTGACGCTGAGCGTCGTGCCTGACAAAAACAAACTCTGCATTTTGTAAAGCCTTGGGAACAAAAACACGCGGAAAAGTGTGATGAGCGGGGCCTGGGAGCATATCCGCTCCTGTGCCACTTAGCAGTCCCCACACCGGGGGGCGCTCTGGTGCCGCATGGGCTGGCAGGAACTCTCCAGACAGCCTGAGAGGTTGAGTAAAAACTAATTCAGTGGGTGAGGCATCTAAATCCTCTTTGGGTGCCGAACGCAACACCAATAAAACCCATGGTAGTTTGTTTACCCAATCTGTATCCGTGAGCGACGCTCTGAGGGCTGCCTTCAACGACCTGTGAAAACGCTCCCATAAACCATTGGCCTGGGGATGATAAGCGGTAGTTCGGTGGGCTGCCGCTCCTAAGCCGCTGGCCATTGCTGACCACAGCTCCGACACGAATTGCGGACCCCTATTGGACGTAATATCTGACGGGACTCCGAACCGCGCTACCCAGGCTGTTAAAAAAGCACGAGCCACCTCTGCCGCTGTGGTCGATTGTAATGGGACCACTTCCGGCCAACGTGTGGTCCGGTCCACCATTGTCAAGAGATGCGTGAACCCTTGCGACGGCGGTAGGGGTCCCACTAGGTCTACGTTCACATGATCGATTCTCTTAGCCGGAATATGGAACGGTTCTAAAGGGGCTTTCGTGTGCCTGTGAACTTTGGCCTGCTGGCAAGACATGCAGGCTTTCGCCCACTCCTTCACGTGCTTGCGCAGGCTCGGCCAAACAAACTTCTCCGCTACCATTTTCACCAAAGCGCGTACTCCCGGGTGCGCTAGGGAGTGCACCGCGTCAAAAACGCGACGGCGCCACGCGGCCGGAACCACCGGGCGACCGCGCCTGGTGGATACGTCGCAGATAAGAGGGGGTGAACCGGTTTGTAAACTTATGCTCTCCAGTCTTAACCCTGTTGGTCCAGACAGGAGCGCGCGCACGTCCGTGTCTTCGCTTTGCTCCACTGCCATGGCTGCGTAATCTATCCCCACGTGCACAGGAGCCGCGTGCGCGTCCGCACTGTTACCTCGCTCCGCGTCTGCGGCATTACAGTCCGCATCCGCGCGGACAGGCGCTGTCACCACTCGTGAGAGGCAGTCCGCTACTACATTAAGTTTACCGGCTACGTGCTGTATATCAGTGGTGAATTCTGAAATTGCGGCCAGCTGCCTCTGCTGTCGACCTGACCAAGGTTCTGAAATTTTGGCCATTGCAAAAGTGAGCGGTTTGTGGTCGACAAACGCGGTGAAATGCCGCCCTTCCAACCAGAACTGAAAATGGCGAATGGCCAGGTGGAGCGCTAGCAGCTCCCTGTCAAACGCGCTGTATTTCCGCTCAGCATCGCGTAGGGACCTGCTGAAAAAAGCGAGTGGCTGCCAAACTCCAGCGACCTGCTGCTCTACAACGGCCCCTATAGCCACATCTGACGCGTCTGTGGTTAGCGCTATTCGGGCCGATGGGTCTGGGTGAGCCAACAGTGCTGCGTCTGCCAGTGCTTTTTTAACCTCTGTGAACGCGCGCTCCTGCTCTGGGGGCCACTCGATCACATTGGAGGGCTTCTGTTTTCTGAGCGTACAACGGTTGCATGAGCTGCGCCGCGTGGGGTATGAAACGGTTATAAAAATTTACCATTCCTAAAAACTCTTGCAACGCTTTTACCGTTTGTGGCCGGGGAAACTCCGCCACTGCGCGTACTTTGGTCGGCAGAGGGACTGCTCCCTCTGGAGAGACGCTGTACCCTAAAAAATCGATTTGCGCTGCGCCAAAATGGCACTTGGCCGGGTTGATTATCAACCCATGCGCTCTCAACCTCTGAAAAACTGTCGTGAGGTGTTTTTCGTGTTCCTCCTCAGAGGCGCTGGCTACCAAAATGTCGTCTAAGTAGACAAAAACAAAAGGGAGGTCACGCAACACGCCATCCATCATCCGTTGGAAGGTTTGCGCGGCGCCTTTAAGGCCAAAAGGCATGCGTAAAAACTCAAAAAGCCCGAACGGGGTTATTACCGCTGTCTTGGGAATGTCCTCTGGTCAGACCGGGACCTGATGATAACCGCGGACCAGGTCTATTTTAGAAAAAATGCGCGCCTTCGCCAAGTGCACCGAAAAATCCTGGATATGTGGAATTGGGTAGCGGTCCTGCGCTGTGGCATTGTTTAACCTGCGGTAATCGCCACAAGGTCTCCACGAGCCATCAGCCTTAGGCACCATATGCAGGGGGGAAGCCCAGGCGCTCTTCGAGCGGCAAATTATGCCTAACTTTTCCAGGTTGGTGAACTCCTCACGCGCAATGGAGAGCTTAGCTGCATCCAAGCGCCGAGCCTTCGCAAAAACTGGTGGGCCACTTGTGGTTATAAAGTGCTCCACCCCGTGCTTCGCCACCTTAGCTGAAAATGTGGGAACTGTGAGTGCTGGAAACTGGTTTAGAAGAGTGTGAAACTTACCGCCTGCTGTGGCGACGTTGGTCTGTACTGGCGGCGGGGACACTCGAGCTGCACAAGGGATGGAACAAAAAGAGAGTGCATTAACCTGGCGTCTATTAACCAGATCTACCAACAAGCCATGTGAGCACAAAAAGTCAGCGCCTAGCATGTTGAAACTCACCGCCGGTACTATGAAGGTCCATTCATAGGTGCGGCCGTGCAAGGACAGGCGCAGAGTCCTTTCGCCAAAAGTCTTAATAGACGAGCCATTTGCGGCCGTTGCCCCGTCTCCGCGGGGGCCAGCCACCCGATCCGCATAGGTCGCGGTGATGAAACTCCTCTGTGCTCCGGTGTCAACGAGGAATTGCCATCCGGAGCTCGCGTCTGTCAGGTACAGCAGCTTGTTCAGTTCACCGAGAGTCAAAGCTGCTAACGACCCCCGGCTCGTGCGTTTCCCTGTTTCTTGAAGCTGCATGGTGGGATGCATCTGTGTGCCTTCTCCGCGAAGCGTCGATGGTAAAAACAGAGGTCGTCCCCTCCTCTGCTTCGGGACCACGCCCCTGCCGTCATCGCTGGGGTTGTTTCTGCTGCCAGTGGCTCTCCACCACCCCCGGCCGCCGCGCCGAGGTCTGCTGCTGCCACTGAAGTCTCCTGCTCGTCGCAGGCGTCGAGGAGCCGCTCCACTTCCATGGCCAGCGTGCGGAAGTCCTGCTGGTTCACACACCTCATGCCGTACAGGAGACCCCTCATGTGTGCTGGGAGGGTCCTCAAGAAGATGTGTTTAAACAAAAACGCATCGTTGTCCGCCCCGATCATCTGCAGCATGTCCTCCATGAGGACGGTCGGCCTGCGTCCTCCTCTGTCCCCGCAGGTCCAGAAGTCTCCTGGCCCTCACCTCAGCTGATGGCACAAAACTCCAAATGAGGGCGGCTTTCAGGGCGTCGTACTTGCCAGCAGCGGGCAGCTGCTGCACCAGGCTCCGCACACATCAGGCTGTGCGGCTGTCGAGTCTTGCGATGACATTATGGAACTTGATGTCATCTGCTGATACTCCGTTGAGCACGAACCGCGATTCCACATGTTGGAACCATGAGTGCGGGTCATCTTGCCAGAACTTGGGGAGTTTAATTGAGCTTACGCCCGTTCGGGCGGTCCCTGGTGAATCCGGGTCGGAGAAATGGTCTCCAAGCCTTTCCATATCTCTCATGTGTGGGTCACCAATGTGGGAATCATGAAATGATGAGACTGGATGATTTCTCAGTATTGGTTTATTTCATCTCACGTCCCACAGCTCCTTCTCTCAGTCAGGAAATAAGAGAGTGAGCTGCAGTAAACCACATACATTTATACCACCACATCAAACACAGAATCACACTTGCATTTAATCCCTCCATTGTCCTCTTGGCTCCTCTGTCTGACCCCAGGAGGTCAGACAGTCCTTTCAGGTCCTCTCTCTAGTTCTTCTCACTTCCTCCCAAGTTCGCAGGTGGTCCAGACTCATTGTCCATCTGAGGCGTGATGTCAATACACACCGCAGCGGAATATGTGGGCTACATAACGTTACGCCACAATTAGGCATTATTAAGTGACATCATGATATTGTAATATTCAATTAATTTCATCATTGTCATGCTGGTAACATTGATTAGAATTCAAGCATTTGTACTTAACTTAGTGTTCTATGTGCCTATGGTCACGTCGAGGGAGGCACGGACAGCTGCTGGTCACAGAGGCTGGTTGTTTTGGCGACAGCGGGGAAATCGTTAGTCCTGTGTCCTTTTTCCCTGTAAAGTGCACTGTTATTCTTCAGTCAAAGAAAAAAGTCAGTGATACGTCAAAAAATTGCTTTAAAAAATATGTAAATTATTTATCACGTACGCAACATTAGTTAAAAACCCGCAAAGTTAGACTGAAAAAGTAAAACCCTAAAAACTTTGCAAGAATACCCATATTTAGATTACTTCTCTTTCACTCCCGTCACATAGGTCAGCACCCACACAGCCTGTGTTTTTTCATTCTCCTTTTTTTCCTCTATCTCTCTCTCTCTCTCTCTCTCTCTCTCTCTCTCTCTCTCTCACACACACACACACACACACACACACACACACACACACACACAGACAGAAGACTCTCTTTTCACCTTATCTCCACAAGGTCAAAGCAGCATGAAGGTCCTTCCATTTTTTCTACACTGCCGTAACACACACAACACTAGTCGACTCCTTTTGCTCAAAGCTACTATTTTCAAATACCTATAATTTTAAACATTTCTCAAAAGGATAACAATTAATTAACCAGCTCTTTTACACTCCATAAATATCAAAAAGGAAAAAAAAAATCACAAACATTTTCACAGCCTGCTCCCCCCTCCTCCGCGGAGAGTTCAATTTTTTTCTCTTCCATGCCAGAGCAGATCTACACAAAGACAAAACAACTCTGACCGCAGCTGCTTCTATCTAACACTCACAAAAATAAAATAACTGTGTTTCTCATTGTCCATTTTATCGTTATCTGGTTCTGTTGCCATTTAATCCGACCATCTTTAAATGCTATAGTCTAATAATATCTTCACACCAACTTTGCCACAATTTTGAAACCATTTTTTTTTTTGCAGTAAGACCAACTGTTTTTCAGAGACAAACTCGTTGCAATTTCTCTAGGAGTTAAAACCTTTTGGTCTGCGCTAAATACGCAAGGAGTGCCAACCTTCTCCTTTTTGAAATCAAGCAATGATTTCAAGGGGTTATAACCTTTTGGCAAAGCTATGCATCAGCCAGGTAACACTTCTTTTGTCGGCGGCCCTGTAGGATTTTTTTTGTCTTTTTCTTATGTCCGCTTGACCTTTTTAGGTGGCCCTATAGGATTTTTTGTTTGTCTTTTTCTTATGTCCACCTTGGGATTTAAACCTTTTACCTAGACTATGCAATGCTCAATGGGGCAACACTTCTTTTTCGGTGGCCCTACAGGACTTTTTTGTCTTTTTTTATATGTCCACCTCGGGGTTTAAACCTCTTGCCCAAGCTATCTCCAACCTTTCCAGTGGCCCTACAGGATTTTTTTTTTGTCTTTTTTATATGTCCACCTGACTTTCAGGGACAGTATTAACACGTCTGACTTATCCTTCGGGGTCAAAACCGTTTGGAGAGTTCCTCATCAAACTCAGTAAACATATTTCTTAAAACAACATATCACAAATTCAAGACCATACCTCAGTTTCATTCCACAAATAAAATCACACGTGCATGAATATTTAAATCTCTACAGAAAGGGCTGTCCCCGAAGGGACAGGCAGAAATTTATTGAAAAAGGTTTTCTGCTCACCTCTTATAATGTTGCAGCCGCCAGTCTGTAGAGAAAAAAATCCTCACGCCGTTTACAAAACTAAAACTAAAATTTAGCCTCGTAACCAGGCGGAAACACCAAATTGTTGCGCCTAAATACCTTAACCCCCAGTTCTTTTATACGAAGGCCAAATAACCAGACTGAGAGATGAAGTATACTTTCACTTTTTTTTACTGAAATTGAGATATGGATACAAGCAGCGCTGGAACACAACTCTTTAGGCAATTCCCCAACAGAGTGCTACTAAAAAAGTGGGCCCTATAGTTTTTATAAAGCTTAACCGCTCCCTCTTGCAAGAGAGAGGGGTTTTTCCCTCATTGTATCAGTACATTTCAGCTTATGTGGCAGTTCGGCTGTGTGCAGAACTGATTCTGACTGGTTTCAGCAAGTGAATTATAAGGTAAAACCTAAACTCTGCAGTGTAGCATCTGAAGCAAGCAGATAAAGAAGTGTGAGGAAGACAGGCCAATCATGTCATTTTACCGACATTGGAAAGTTACTGGGAAACGCCCAGTAACTTGAAGCTATATGTATCTGTTTGCAGTGTTTGTTCTGGGTCTTTTCCTGCCAGATTGTGCTGAGGAGAGAGACCCACAGCTGTGCCTGACTTTCTGCGTGCTTCAATAAAAGATAAGCTGAGCAATAGTGTTTCTTCTGTCATTATTGATTGGTTAACTGAAAAGATTCTGCTAACTGTTGTAGCATTACCTTGAGTTCCAATTTTTAAACTCATTCTTTGCTGAAGGAAAATTGTTTCAGCTCAAAAGATCTGGTCATGAATTGCTTCTCTCATTCAAGGACCAGGGCTGTAACACTATCCATTGGCCATAAAGTGGAAGTTAATCCTTTTCTCCAAGACTCTTTGGCAAAAGAATGTTCTTAATCAGCACATTTATGGGTGACATAAACCAGATGGGGAAGCCAAGACTTTCCAGTAAACAACCAGACAGTTTCACAGTGCCATCTGGTGGACGAATCAGGACTATTTAATTTTCTTTTTGCAGTGGATTTTACGCATGATGGGCAATGAACTAATTAATATTCTTTCTCTTAAGACAGTATCTGCTACTGAAGACCTGATTGAACTCTGGGGACGGACAATGTGGTTTCAAATGCTTTTATTGAGATGATTTGATATAACTTCATATGTTCTGCTTTATTTTCAGGAAGAAATTAATGTTTGCATGCTTACTATCACCAGTTAATTACAGTTACAAATTCTGTGAGATTTTACCACACCTAGGACAAAACTTTCCTTTGTTCAGTTCTGGGCCTTTGGCCAAGCTGTAAGAAACCCCCTTCTGCTCTCCTATTTTTTTTTCCCTATCTTTAAGTAGGCCCAGAGTCTGTCTCGCTCTGAGAAACTTCTGTTCTTTTCTTTAAAATTTATTTTTCGTATTTTTTATCTTCTTTTTCCTTAAATCACTGTGCAAGAATATTTTGTTTGATTTTTTCTAAGTTTAAACCAACTCATTTAAACCACCAGCATCAGAAGAAATGAATTTGTAATGTATTTTGCTCCAATTTGACTTTCTAATGGGATTTTGCACAATAAACTAATTCCTTCTTCAGTGCACAAGAGAGGACCTCATCCAGTTTTCTGAAGAACAGCCTTTGTGATCTTGGGAGTAGGCCATAACAGTGGTAAGGAGCCTGTCTTCCAGCCTTCCCACAGAACCCACGCTGGTCCAGTTGAACAGAAAAGTGGACCCACTTGGATGCAATGTTTCTGCGGCTGGCGGTCTGTTGTTTTATTTAACCTTAATTCTTCAGAATATTCCTGGTATAAGTTCTTTAAACTTAATTTCATGCAAACCCCCATCAGAATTTCAAAATGCATGCTGACTTTCATTAATCTACATTCTTTTTCAGAGTAACACAAATTTTCTATTTTTTTTTTATAAATAGTTAATCAACATTTTCTTCATAAAACTGTATCCACTTTTCTTAACCAGTGCTATTTTGTGGTTTTCCAATTTCCAGTATACTGACAAATTAAACTATGCTTCATCTGGTTCCACAACTGCTTGATTCATAAGTAACTCAGTAATAGTCTATGATGCCCATGATACATGTTGAAGTCTCTGTTTTAAAGTTATCCAAATATGTTAACCTATTCTGACATTTCTTATTAAATCGTTGAAAGACATATGGGAGTTATTGTTTGATTTCATGTCCATCTCCTTGATCATCAGAGACAAGAACTCACAAAGGTTTATTTTGAGACTGATTCATAATTGGTACAAATAAAGAATTGTTAATTAAATTGTCCATTATATGGACTGGTGCCCCTAACGAGGATTTGAGTGTAATGAAAGTAAATCTTCATTCATATTTACCTTAATACTTGTACCAACATTACATTACCTATAAAAACCTATTCACTGTGTGTGAATGTGTGCGTGAATGGATGGATAGCAGGATCTGTAAAGCGCTTTGGTCATCAAGAGATGAGAATAAGTGAATGCCATTTGCCATTTACCATTTACCATAAATCCACTACACTGTCCTATTTTAAATTTTAACAGTATCATGGTGGAGGATGTGGGCAGTTAGCCAACTGCATTGACGATGGACATCGGGACACAAAGCCTTTGTCTGGGTGTTGCAGACAATCCGGGGCCCCCTAATCAAAAGGTGAGCAGGGAACATCTTCTAAAAATTTCTGTAGGATTGTCTGTGCTATTCAGTCAAAGTAAGTCTTTCGTCCTATTTTTTTAATTTTGTGGAAAAAACTTAATACAAAGATAATGTTATATTTTGTGGCTGTTTTTTATGATTGTAAGAACATGCAGAGTCTCTTAAGCATTCACATGTTAGAGATAGATCAATGAGCTGCTTTTTATAGATACATAGGAAGTCTTAATGTAAAATAAGACTTTCATATGTTACCAAAGATACATAAGAAGTTTTAATGTAAAATAAGACATTCATATGTTAATGAAAAGATAATGGAATAAGAGGTTACAGTACAAGAAACTTAGAAACAAGAAATAGTTGTCATGTGCAGGGCTGATGTTCAGTCCCGCCCATGATTTGTGGCTGCAGTCTCGTGACTTATTGTTAATTGGTTCCAGCTGGCAGGTGATTAGAGCCTGAGCCGGGCTCCTTGCCAGCCTACGATCACACCCCTCTCTCTCTCTCTCCTGGCCAGACACTCACCGGCTTTTTGTCATCACCACACACATTTACACACATGCACGCATGCACTCATACACAGACTCTGACTGCACACCTGTGCCCACTTGTCACTCATTAGTCTGCCTGGTATTTACTGGGTGACAGCGGGGGCATTCAGTGTTGCGGCATAAGTCAGCACTCATCACTGTTCATTCTAAGTCTACCTGTCTATAGCTACTCCACCCGATGTTGATGTCCTGGAGCTGTTGGTGTGTTTTTTCCCCATTGGACCACTTCGGCACTGTTCCCAGTGCCCGCTGAGCTCCGACGCCTATTGTAAGTCTTCTCCATATTATTTACTGCCCTTTTTGGTCTGCTGCCCAGTTCGCCCTGGGAGCCTGTGGGGCTCCTTCCTCAGCCAACTGAGCTCGAACATCATCGATTGTGTGCCAGACTGTGTTCCGCTGAACATTTTCTTGTATTTTGTGCTATCCCATTCTGTTAATAAACATGTCCTCTTCACCCACTCCTTGGGCTCGCACTAATTTATTTGTTTGCTGCAAAGTTATGCAGCGGACATGACAATAGAGAGTAACTGTAGCCGCTAGTTTGTAAAATTAGTCAGACTAATCTATATAAGCTGTCACTGGTATCGATGACTGGACTCAGTTCAGTGTAAATAGCCTCTACATATAGTTAAGCTGGTTAAAGTTAAATGGTACTGTGTGGCAGGGACAAATACATACAAATAACTGTAAATTTTGTGGGAAAACTGTGGGTGGCTTAGCCTCTCTTATTCTCAATTTAAGGCACAAGGGGTTGGTGTAGCATGAAGGGGTTAGCCCATATCTTGAACTCCCATCAGGGCTGTCTAGAAAGAGAGGAATTTCTGCATTGTGGGTTGGTAAACAAAGCCGAAACGCCCAGGGAGTGTAAATATTTTTTGGTCTACCAGAAACAAAGAATTTACAATTTCCACTGGCATTGCAGGCCATATGCTCTCCCGCCTGTCTCATTAGGATTCAGATAGAAGCTTGGAGAGGCTGCAGTTTCCAGAATGGAGTTGAAATTTGGAGTTTGGGCCTTGGGGTTGTGTACAGTATTTTTGATTTTGATTTGATTTTGTGTACTTTATTGATCCCCAGAGAGGAAATTCAGGGCATCCACCCGGATGGATGAGGCAGCCATGGTACGGCGCTATCCCTTCACCATTCACACACATATTCACACCTAGGGCCACTTTAGAGTCCCCAATTAACCTAACCTGCATGTTTTTTGGCCTGTGGGAGGAAACCGGAGAAATCCTGGAGTAAACCCACGCAGACATGGGGACAACATGCAAACTCCACACAGATCGCTATTGGTCAGAGGCTAGGATCAAACCCGGGATCCTATGGCCAAGGGTGAGTTGCTGTGCTGCCACAGTTCCACCACTACCACCCATTGTTACAGTATTAACTTTTGCCTCCATATAACTAAATATAGGTTCTGTAACTATGACTACAGGAAAGTCAGCATTTACTGTTGGTGAAACAGTGGATAGAACACAGAAAGTCATTGAGGGTCAGACGGTTGAGAAAGATAGAAAAGGGGAAGTAAGAAAGTTTAAAAAATGGGTCCTGGATCCTAAATCCAGGATTTAGGATATTTGCCAGGATCATCAAAATCGATGCTCTCTGTTATGTCGGTGATAGAAGCCAAGGACGAGGCCAGGTGTGGAGCTGAACACAGGTTTATTAAGAGGCCTTCCACAATACAAAGTGTACCCGCCAGGCAGAGAGGTGGCCAAGAGACCACCCCTCCCACTCACCACTCTCTTATACCCTGGGTGGTGGCGGAATCGGAAAGGTGGAGCCACCACCCATGTCTCACAAATAAAGGTCCCCGAACTACAACACAACATTCCTTCCCTCACAAAAACCATAAGGCCACACACGCAATTTTAACCCCCACTAATTTGGAACCCGAAACACACCCTAAGGAAATAAACATAACAAAAATGGCCTAACACAGTCATACTAAAAAAAACTACGCTAGTGGGGGACGGGTAGACTGCCATCTCACCCCCCCACGGCAAAGCGGATTATTCTGCCGCTAATACTACAATAACCATCCATCCATCCATCCATCTTCTACCGCTTTTCCGGAGGTCCGGGTCGCGGAGGCAGCAGTTCAAGCAGAGAAGCCCAGACTTCCCTCTCCCCAGCCACCTGCTCCAGCTCTTCGGAGGGGATACCAAGGCGTTCCCAGACCAGCTGACTACAATAACCATATAACACAAAATACTGTCGTGTTTTAACCTAAACAGCACATGAAATAAATCCCCGAACATAGCTAACCAATAAATGTGAGTGTTTTTTAACTACTTAGAACATGGAAACAAATCAAACATTATACACATATGGTCCCCCTTCTCTTTCCTGAATGACCTGTCCGACCATCAGTCTGTCCCAGGGAAGGACTACCCACCGGGTCACCGCTGGCTGATCCGACCCCGGTATGCCTCCTTTTCACCATCACCGGGGATGTCCCTTGTTCAGGCTCAAGCCCACCAATCTCCTCCCGGGCATGCCGCAGCTCATTTGGATGCCTCTATGAGCCATATGATAGCTGAAGATAGGCATCCTCCCATACTGCCACCACCTGCAGCCACCCCTGGTGTTCTTCCATCCGACGCTTGGCCTGAATCCTCCACAACCGTGCCTCCTCCTGGGCCCGGACCACATCCGGGACCCCTGGCGGAGTCCTACTCGACTTACAGTGTTTCTGTTTGGCTTGTCACTCTACCGTGTCGGCCAGTCCGGTCCCGACCACTTTCATTTCTGCTGTCGCCCTCGTCATTGTGACTCCATGTTCTCTGGTCCCTTCCAACCAACATCCAGGAACAAATGGAGCCAGCCATTCGGAACCACCCACCATCACAGGTGTCCCGCCGTACCACCCAGTTCCCTCATCTAAGGCTACTTGGGCTCTGGCACAGGAACCCTCCTGTGATGGCCCTGGGTGGGGTTGGTCCCGCTAACTCTCCAGGGTGCCAGGCAAGTTCTCATCCCACACAGCTCTATCCACCGTTCTTGGGATCGGTCGGTCCCACAAACCGTAGCCCGACCTCTCCAGTACTGCTCTAGATGGCAAAGCCCAGGCCATAAAACAAATCACGTCCCATAATATTCTCTCCACGAGCAGTCACGATGAACTTCAGGTTACACACTTCTGCCGACTTGCAACGAGCTGTCAGTCTCATCGTTCCCACCGTGGCCAATCTCCCTCCACCATAACCGCAGAGCGGTGCCGGATCACCTCCAATCCTATAATGCGGGAAAAAGTTCCTCACAGTTGCTCAATTTAACACAGAGCCCACCGCTCCCGTGTTGATCAGCAATGGTACTGTTACCCCGTCCAGCTCCACCATACAGTAGGAGTGCCCGTTGGTACTCGTGGACACAATGTGAATAACCGTGGGAGCAGGAGAATCTTCCTTGTGATTTGGACTCCCTCGCTCTAACTTGTGGCATGCCCTGGCGAAATGATGCAAGAGTCCACAGTTTCCATAGCGTTTCCCTCTTGCTGGGCACTCCCTGGCCTTATAGCAGTGCTTCCTGGACCCACAACCCAAACACATGGGTGTTCCTGGGGCGGACCTCATCTTTACAGCATTAGCGTATCCTCCATCACCCTCCACATTGTCGTCACTGTCCGGGTCCACTGCCTTCACCGTCGATTGTGGAACAGACTGTCAGTGTAACACACTCTCACTGAGCTCCCATGATAGCTCGCCTGCCGCTTCCAAATGTTGAGCTAAATCAATGGCCGTGGACGTCAGTTCGGCCGAGAACGTAAGCAGCTTTGACCTTGTAGCAGGGCAGATGGTATGTTCCTCCAGCTGGTCACGAACCATCTCTTCTTCCAGTGATACAAACTGACAGTCCCTGGCCAATTGACTCAGGTCTGTCACAAACCGCTGCACCAACTCACCGACCCACTGGGCACTGTCGAAACTGAATCCTGGGAACGATGACATTTTCCGGGGCTCAAAACTGTCGCACCATTAGCTCCACTACTTCCTCAAAGCTATCACATTCACCCAAAGTACTCAAAATACGCTGTCCTTCCATTCCCAAATTATGAAGCAACAGTGCCTGCGCTCTCTCAATTTCTCCAGTTTCCTGAGGGCCAGCACCACCAAGTATGTCTGAAACACGGGGAACCATCTCACCCAAGGGACGGGCGGCTCACCGGGAAGCTCCAGAAATTGCTGGATGAATGTCCATGCCTTTTATCCTCTTCGCCAAATGTTATGTCAGTGATAGGAGCCAAGGACGAGGCCAGGTGTGGAGCTGAACACAAATTTATTAAGAGACGTTCCACAATACAAAGTGTACCCACCAGGCAGAGATGTGGCCAAGAGACCCCCCCTCTTGCTCACCACTGTTATAGCCTGGGTGGTGGCGGAACCGGAAAGGTGGAGCCACCACCCATGTCTCACAAATAAAGGTCCCCAAACTACAACACAACACTCCCGCCAGTTGGCAGAGATCCTGCAAATAATTATATAAAGCTATAATACTGCTACGGAAAATCATGAAAAAGAAGGTAATCCCAGGTGGGAATTGGTACATAAAAAAACTGAAAATGTCAGAGAAGAAGAAAATTAGGGCCATATGTTATGTTCCTACACTTGTGACTGTATTATGGGAAGGACAAGTGGTGGTCAGTGATAATGTTAGGGTCATATCACAAACACGCAGGCAGCAAGTAGTGTCAGAATCGCAGCCCCAATATGATGATGTGGCTCTGCCTCCATCAGCTCCGCCTCCATCAGATGATGTGGCTCTGCCTCCACCAGCCCTTTCAGGCCCCACCCTGCCACAGTCAAGCCCCTACACTGAATGTGTAGACATGCTATCTAACCAGATGCCGCTCACAACATTCATAAAAGATAATGGTGATGATCAGGTGAGGGCAGTAGCAGGAATATTGCAACTAAGACCTATGTTGGATGAGGAAAATGCTGGAAAAGGAATGCATGGTATAATAGCTGCTCATTCCCCTAGTGAGCCCACTGACCCACCACAGTCAGGATTAAGTCAACAGGATAAGGTTAGGGTGTCCTTCACTATGTCAACTCCAACATATCTTCAGGCTAAACCAAAAGATGTTGTGGAGGATGAGAATGGTAAACCAGGAAAGGAGGTTTCACACCTGAAAAAAGTTGCACTATTTAAGTTTATATATTATTATTAATGATTACTGATATTCATCTATGTGAGGATATTGATCACATCAATAAATTCCCACAATAATTATTAAAATGATTTAACAAGGTAAGAAACAGATACATTTTAACATACAACACTTTACTTCTAATCTCTGCAAATGTCTCATTTTCAAATAATCACTTCTATAATATTTTGTAGGAAATCTTCATGTCCCATTTTTTTAAAAAATGAACCGTGTTTGTACAAGTTATCAATTATGTAAGACTACAAAAATGAACTCTTTCAGATTTTTAAATCTTATCACATTTTGTTATAATCACCAAATCTACAGCTTTTTAACAAAATTATATCTCTCACAGTTTATGAAAATATTTGAAACATTTTTTCCCCTTTAACATTTAAATTCAATCCTGCCATGCCACAACCATCATCTGGTCTGTTTGTAAGAGGCAGGTTCGTATGTGGAGAGATGCTTGGCTCTCTGGACAAACATGACTGGAGAGAACCCACATCACAATCCCACAGTAGCTGCGGTATTCCACAATGTGGTGCAGAGTTCAGTTCCCCCACCACCCGTAAGGGTCACACTAGAGGGAGTGGTTGACTTAAATACACAACCTTGGGCCCAATTGCTACCGCACATTCACCATTATGTGGAAAAAAAGAAAAAACAAAAAGATAAAAATGATGAAAATGCAGAACTCTCCAAACAATTACTAAAAGCTCAACTGAAAGCAGCCAGGGAGGACGTAAACAAAGCCAAAAAGAACAAATTTACTGTCCAGGCCCCCGTTGTACCCACTCAGAGTATCATTGGCCCACTTCCAGCAGAGCCTTATGCGTTGGCACCCCAACAGTAGTGGTATTCATGCCCCCACAAGGGGGGTCATGGAAGAGGTGCATATAGGGGGTCCCCATTTTGAGGAAGAAATCAGGATACTTGTTATAAATGTGGGGTGTCTGGACACTGGGCCCGAGACAGTCACGGAGGTCTTATGGTGAGAGGCCACCCATACATCACATACACTCCAATTCCACCACCTGCTCCTGGAGTGTTCTTTGGTTGGCCTGGACCTTGTACACTCTTTTTTATATTGACCAGACTGTCCAGTTATCAGTCAATCAATCAATCAATCAATCAATCAATCAATCAATCAATCAATCAATCACTCAATCAACCTTTATTGTCATGATGCTATGCATACAACTGTAGTGTAAGCAAGATGAAATTGTGTTTCTCTAGGCATCCTTATTGTAAAAAGAACATAATTTAAAAACACACTCACCCCCCACCCCCCACCCCGACAGCCATTCACATATCCCTGAGACACATTTGGATATTACAGTAATGTTAACTTATTACAGTTGCAGTTAAAATGATAATAACTGCCTATGTATATAACAAAACAATTAAAAATGGCTAAGCGAATCTAAGTAGCTAAGAGAAATAAATACTTAAAACTGACTAAAACTATAATATACATATAATATACATAATGTCCATAAAGTGCAGTAATATGTGTAAAGGATTCCGGATCAACTGTTCAGCATCCTAACAGCTTGTGGAAGGAAGTTGTTAATCAGTCTGGTGGTTCTACCTCTGATGCTCTGGAATCGTTTGCCAGATGGCAGCAGTTCAAAGTATTTGTGCAGAGGGTGAGATTGGTCCTTAACAATGATCAGTGCCCTGCTCCTACAACAGCTCTGAAAAAGTTCTTGAACAGAGGGGAGGGAAACTCCAATTACCTTCTCAGCTCCCCTAACTATCATCTGCAGAGATTTTTTGTCTGACATACTGCAACTGGAGTACCATGTTGCAATGCAGTACGTCAGAACACTCTCCACCACACCTCTGTAGAAGGTCCTGAGGATGCAGATGGGGAGAGAGACCTGTTTGAGTTTCCTCAAGAAGTGCAGTCTCTGCTGGGCCCGCTTCCTGATCCCCAAGGAATTCTTGTTCCAGGTCAGGTCCTGCGAGATCTGCACTCCGAGGAACTTGATGTTCTCCACTCTCTCCATCGAATGGCTGCTGATGCAGAGAGGGACGTGTTCAGGTCGTGACCGCTGGAAGTCGATAATCATCTCCATCCATCTCTTTTGTCCACGTTGAGCACCAGATTGTTCTCCCTGCACCAGCCCTCCAGGTCTCTAACTTCTTCCCTGTACATTGATTCCTCATCCCTCTGAATAAGTCCCACCACTGTGATGTCATCCGCAAACTTAATAATCTGGTTCCCCTCTTGTGTGGCACACAGTCATGTGTTAAAAGTGTAAACAACAGTGGACTGAGTACACAGCCTTGACGGGATCCAGTGCTCAGCGTGATGGAGTTGGAGATGTTGTTTCCAACCCGGACAGACTGAGGTCTCTCGGTCAGGAAATCCAGGATCCAGAGACGTGGCGGTGTTCAGACCGAGAAAGAGTAATTTCTCCATCAGTCTCTGAGGAATAATGGTGTTAAATGCTGCACTGAAATCAATGTACAGGAGTCTGGCATAGGTGTCTTTCTGATCCAGGTGGGTAATGACAGAGTGCAGGGTGGTGACTATAGCGTCCTCTGTGGAGCGATTTGAATGATACACGAACTGGAGCGGGTCATATGATGCAGGGAGGCAGGCTGTGATGTGTGGTTTAACAAGCTGTTATTAATTGGTGTCAGTGCAACAGGACGATAGTCATTCAGACAGGACACAACAGCTTTCTTTGCCACCGGTACTATGATAGAGGTCTTAAAGCATCTAGGGATGATGGCCTGACTCAGGGAAATGTTATATATGTCAGCCAGGACATCCGCCAACTCACTCGCGCAGACTCGGAGAACACGTCCCGGGATGTTGTCCAGACCTGCAGCTTTACATGGGTTGACCCTGATTAGGGTCCTCCGTGTGTCCGCTGCATTGATGGTGATAGCTGGCCCCACAGATGGTGAAGATGGGCCAGCCCTCCCTCTGATTGTCGGGTTTGATGCTTCAAACCCTGTCTGGAAGCAAAGTGTCATCATCATCGACCTCCTGCCTAGACTTATAATCTGTCAACGCCCGTACTCCCTGCCACATCCGTTTGGTGTTCCCTGTGTCACAGAATGTCCCTGGATTTTCTCCGCGTAGACGCGTTTCACCGTCTTAATTCCCTTGGCAAGCGCAGACCTGGCTGAGCGGAGGGCAATCCTGTCCTTCGCTCTAAAGGCTGCATCTCTGGCTGTCAGCAGTGAGCGCACCTTTGCAGTCATCCAGGGTTTATAGTTGCCCCGTGCAGTGAAGGTCTTCAATATAGTGACACCCTCTGTGCACTTCGCGATGTAGCTGGCGACCGTTTCAGCATACTCCTCCACATCAATCCTGTCTCCCTGAGAGGCTGCTTTTTTGAAAACCTCCCAGTCTGTATGCAGAAAACAGTCCTGAAGTTCTGAGGCTGCACCATCTGGCCAAGTCCTGAATTATTTCTCTACTGGCCTGCTGCATTTCAGTAAGGGTTTGTAGGCAGGCACCAGCATCATGGATAGGTGGTCAGAATGGCCGAGGTGGGGGCGAGATATTGCCTTGTATACATTTGGGAAATTTGTGTACACCAAGTCCAACATATTCTCTCCTCTGGTCTTAAAGTCCATACATTGTTTGAACTTGGGGAGCACAGTCTTTAGACTGGTGTGATTAAAATCCCCTGCAACCACCACAAAACTGTCTGGGTGTGAAGTTTGAAATTCACTGATAGCGTCATGCAACTCTCCGAGTGCCTCATTAGCATTAGCTTTAGCATTAGCACTAGGAGCTACGTAAACAGCAGCTACAAACACGTTGGTGAAGTCCCTCGGCAGATAGAATGGCCGGCAGTTTACGATAAGGAACTCCGCCAACGGAGAGCAGTGTTTAGTTGCTAACGAGGCATTAACACACCAGTTGTTGTTAATATAGATACATACCCCCCCCCCCCCGGCTCTTACCGGAGCTAACGGCCTCCCTCTCCGCCCGGAACAATGTCATCCCTTCCACCTGAATGGCCGCGTCAGGGATGTTGTCGTGGAGCCATGTCTCTGTGAACACAAACACACAGCAGTCCCTTCACTCTCTGCGGGTTTCTCTCAGCAGACACAGCTCATCCAGCTTGTTGTCGAGGGAGCAGATATTGGAAGGTAGGAGCGACAGTACTGCTGGTCTGGAGGGGTTAGCCTTTAGCCTAGCATAAATTCCGGCCCTCTTTCCTCTCCTTTGTTTGCATTCGCGCCGGTTACGCTTCCTCCTCTCCCGGGTAGCTGCCAGCCTAACCCCCGATAGTATTCCATGCTGGCGTAGAATGTCCAAATTGCACTCGAACACCACAATTCTTGCAGCGTACGTTACCTTGATGCTTAACAAGGTCTCTCGGTTGTAAGTTGTATGTCTAGGATGATTAAAACGCTCAAAACTCTCACTCATTGATGCCTAGAGGGGCTGCAGCGTCCATGTGCGCCGCCATCTGTGGAAAGTGAAGGCCTACATCTATTTTGCTTCTACTGGGACTGTGGTGTGTGCCAAATGGCATCATGCTCTGCTGCATGTCAGACACAAGTTCATCTTTTAATGCACCTCTACTTCCTGTTTCTGAACCTGAGAATATGCATTCATCACTGGCTACTGTCTGGTTGTTGGTCTTGGGCAGCATAAACCCAGAAGATAATTTGGTGGTACAAACTTGTCTGTCCTGGGCCTCGTGGATTGACACCACGCGACCATATGATCCTCCCACAGATCCACTGTATTGCACCATGAACTATACTCATGATGACCAAGAACTCTATGATGATCAGTGGTCTATACTGTCAGATGAACTCAGGTTAACCTGAAAAGACATTTATGTTGGTCCTTAAGGAGTGGCAGCTGCTACATTTCATGGAAAAGACTTTGACTCTCTGTATGCACTAACAGACACATCAGCTCTACATGTCATGTTGGCAGTGTCTGCAGGGGGTGAAGCCAGAGGTATTGGGTCCACTGGAAAAAAAACTGCCTTCGGTTATCTGACTGGGTATCAACTCAAAATGCAAAATTGCATTTCTCCCCCTCTAGTGGCTGTTATGGCATGAACTAATGCCACTATGAAAACATTTCCCTAACGGGTGCAACTAGATCGCATGCACAATAGGAAAATACCGATCACCCTGATTCATCTTCTTTGCTTGAAACTATGCCATCATCTTTATGGTCTGCTGGATCTGCAGATGTGGGACTGATAAACTGTACCCCTGTGCAAATTCCTTTAAAACCAAATGTCCAGCCCATAAGGCGACCACAATATCCCTGTTCACCAGAAAAATCACTGGTATAGTGGGAACAATCAAGGGCCTCCTTCAAGCTGGTGTCCTTGTGCCAACTAACTCTCCTTGGAACACTGCCATTCTCCCAGTGGTAGAATGATTTGCACCTGATCAATTCAGTAGTCATTCCAACCAACTATACAATTCCAAATCCTTACTTGTTATTAAATACCATTACACCAGCACATGTTGTTTCCCTAATGTTTATTTTTTTTACTCAGAAAGTTGAAAAATATATACTATAAACAAAAATACAAACAAATGTAAAAATGGAAACAAATAATCCAAAAGTCTTGAATTGTAGAAAATGAACTATAAAAATAAAAGCGTATGAAAACTCTCTCTATATATACAGTATATATATATATATATATATATATATTCTTTTTTTAGCATCCCATTGCATCCAGAGAGCAGGCCCCTTTTTGCATTCACATACCAGAATCAACAATACACTTACAGCCGCCTATCACAAGGTTTTGTTGATTCACCTGTCATTTTTATGTCACATGCGTGTTCACTGAAACCATCTGATTATTATTCTCCATTTCATCTTGATGTTTCTGAACAGTCCGGCATTGTGAACACCGTACTGTATCAGAAAGGGGAAGGTACATGGTCCAGGTCAGTTCTAATGTATTACAGCTCAACATTAGATAATAAAAAACAACTTCACACATCAAGTGAGGGGACAAATATGGCAGAGGACATGCTTACAGGTGAACCTCATGACTGTCTAGCAGCTGTGGAGATTAACATTAAAGCTGTCCCTAATCTTCAGTCTGAACTTATCAGTTATCCAGATTTGAACCTTTTTAGTGATGGATGTTGCTACAAGAAAACAGATTAGTCTTTGAGTGCTCTATATGCTGCAGTGAGATATGGTTTGGAAACTGGTTCGTTTCAAACGGTTGATGCAGGAATGGGAGCCCCTGTTAAAGTGTTGTTGTTATGCAAAGAGGCACATGAAAGAGGTCACATCCATCGATCCATCTATCCATCCTCCACCGCTTTTCCAGAGGTCCGGGTCATGGAGGCAGCAGTTCAAGCAGAGAAGCCCAGACTTCCCTCTCCCCCGCCACCTGCTCCAGCTCTTCAGAGAGGACACCAAGGCGTTCCTAGACCAGCTTGGAGACATAGTCTCTCCACCGAGTCCTGGGTATGCCCCAGGGTCTCCTCCCAGTGGGACATGCCTGAAACACCTCAAGTGGGAGGCGTCCAGGAGGCATTCTAATCAGATGCCCATACCACCTCAACTGATTCCTTTCAATGTGGAGGAGCAGCGGTTCTACTCTGAGCCTCTCCCTGATGACTGAGCTCCTCACCCTATCTCTGAGGATGAGTCCAGCAATCCTACGGAGAAAGCTCATTTCAGCCGCTTGTATCCAGGATCTTGTTCTTTTGGTCATTACCCAAAGCTCGTGACCATAGCTGAGAGTAGGAACGTAGATTGACTGGTAAATCAACAGCTTTGCCTTAGAACTAAGCTCCCTCTTCACCACAACAGACCAGTACAATGTCCGCATCACTGCAGATGCTGCTCCAATCCGTCTGTCAATCTCTCACTCCATTCTCCCCTTACTCGTGAATAAGACCCCAAGATACTTAAACTCCTCCAGTTGGGGCAGGAGCCTGTCCCCAACCCGGAGAGGACAATCCACCTTTTTCTGGCTGAGGACCATGGACTCGGACTTGGAGGTGCTGATTCTCATCCCAGCCGCTTCACACTCAGGGGAAAACTGTCCCAGTATGACCTGTAGGTCATTGCTGGATGAAGCTAACAGGACAACATCACCTGCAAACAACAGAGATGAGATCCTGTGGTCACCAAGCATGACACCCTCCATTCCCTGGCTGCACCTAGAAATCCTGTCCATAAAAATTATGAACAGGATCGGTGACAAAGGGCAGCCCTGGTGGAGTCCAACACTCACTGGGAATGAGTCCGACCGAGTGTTGGCAATACAAACCAAACTCTCACAACGGTCGTACAGAGGCCAAATAGCTCGTAACAACAAGTCCGATACTCCATACTCCTGAAGTACCCCCCACAAAAAACCACGAGGGACGCGGTTGAATGCCTTCTCCAAGTCCACAAAGCACATGTAAACTGTTTGGGCAAACTCCCACGAACCCTCAAGAATTCTCGAGAGGGTAAAGAGCTGGTCCGATGTGCTACAGCCAGGACGAAAACCACATTGCTCCTCCTGAATCCGAGGTTCGACCAACAGTCGGACTCTCCTCTCCAGTACCTTGGCATAGGCCTTCCCAGGGAGGCTGAGGAGTGTGATTCCTCTAAAGTTGGAGCACACCCTCCTCTCCCCTTTACTGAAGAGAGGAACCACCACCCCGGTTTGCCATGCCAAAGGCACAGCCCCCAACTTCCATGCAATGTTGCAGAGGCGTCTCAACAATGACAGTCCTACAACATCCAGGGCCTTGAGGTACTCAGGGCAAATCTCGTCCACCCCCGGGGCCCGGCCACCAAAGAGATTCACTCACCAGACCAACCCATTCTCTCTCACTCCTGTACCCGACCAAACTCACCCCTCATTCAGCCTTGTTCCATAAGGCAGCTGCGAAACAGATGCAGCGAGCCTGAATATGCACCAGCACCCGGCAATGGCCAGGGAGACCACTGGCGGAGGCCACAGAAGCAGACCCCCACCCCCGGCGCCCACCCAAGCAACTGATCAGCAGACCACCGCAGGTGCCCCGAGATGCCACCCGACACAAAGCGCCGCACAAAACCAACCCACCATCACCACCTTCATTCATCACCCCCTCACTCTCACTTACTCTCATATTGAGTCCCGCTCTCACTCCCTTGGTTGTATCTATACATTCAGTAGCATCCAGGGATTTTGACAACAAAACGGGTCCCAGGCTACCCACCAGGCCCCCACGCCCCCAGCAGGAGGAGGGCAACAGGGGTGGGGGAAGACCCCCTCTTGAATTTAAAGTTTCCATGCCATCATCACCTGAGCTTAAGGGGTCCATGTTAATCAGTTACCCTGCAGAACAGACCATGGAATCCTATGGAATCACTTTTGCATGGTTGGATCAATAATTTTATAATATTGTGTTCTGAGTTTTGTACACCATGGTGTTTTTTTCATTCACCTTCTCCCCCCAGTTATCCCCACCCCCTGAACAATCAGGAGATAGGTAACAACAAAAAACAAGACCTTATTCAGAAACTAATGTGTAAATCTCAATATTTAGGATGCATGTTTCAATTAAATAAAATAAAATGAAAGCCTTAAAGTGACAAAGTGTAATTATTTTAAATACACAATTTGACTAAAATTACCTAAATTTCAACTGTAGAAATATGGTATGGAGCAAACTTTAAACACAGGGGATTTATTCCGTGGGTTACGTAAAAAATATTGCATATTCTACCTTTAAATGGAATGGTGAAAGTAAAACAAAATAGTTTCTGACATATTTGATAAACTGTATTAATGGAAAGCTAGCTTTACTTTTCTAGACTTCTAGTTCATATCAAATAAATAGAAACCATAGCTAATTTATCATCTGTGTCAAGGTGGGTAACACAGGGCTCAAATGCAGGCAGGAATACAGTGCAGAAAGGATGATTTATTGGAAAAAACCGTGACAACAGAACAGCAGCACGGGGGCTGCAAACACAAAACAAAACTGGACTGACAGGCTAACTGGGAACAAGATAGAAATAATAATGACACCATACCTGATACAGACTGGAGGAGACATACAGTATATAGACAGGGGAGTAATTAAGACAATGCATGACAGGTGGGAAGCAATCAAGGACAACGGAGAAGCACAGGACGGGCAGGGGTGAGCAGACAGAGTACATCGAGACCGAAAATACAAATGATAATCGCAACACAGAGAAACATAATAACAAAGGGTGAAGGTGTGGCTGAACTCATGCCCTGAAGTTAACAGAAAAACAAATATGAATATAAAGTGAGGACATGAGCACAGTCATGTCCAAACCCTTACAATCTGGATCTTGATTTTACTCAAGAGAGAAGATATATCATTGATCATTTGAGTTTTGGGGCATTTTTTGATCATTTGATTTTTACTATGTGTCATGAGCGCTTCGCCGAGGAACAGAGGAAAAGAGATGAGCCCACGTGCTGGATGAAGTGCGTGTTTATTATAACAAAAGACAAACAGTTCAAAGGTGCCCAGTACAAAAATGTCAAATAATAAACCACTATACAAGCCTCAGAGCAGCCCGCTCTGGAGAGGCTAATGGCACTGCAGGTGAAACAGTTCAGCCATAATACAGTTTAGGTAAACAGGGTTGAAGTCCACGTCACACTTCAGAGCCAAGCTGGGCCTCTGAAGGAGAAGAAACATGAACTTGGATAGGAACAAGGAGACTTACATAGGGCGTCTCGGAGCGAGGCTGAGCTCTGGGGGATACAGCACCAACGTAGTCTTTCACAGGAAGATGACTAGGAGCTTGGGCAGCGAGCTCAACTAACCAGCCAGGTTGACTAGCCAGGTAGACTAAAGGAGTGACAGGGAGTGGATGAACTAACAGAGTTAAATACAAAGTGAGCTGATTACATGAATGACTTCAGGTTCGAGAGTTGAGCTGCAGGTGAACTGATTGTGAGCTGCTCACAGCTGGCTGATGAGCTGTGAGCAGCGAGTGACAGTGTCTGGAGAGGGGGGGGGGGGGGGGGCAAAAACAGAAGCGATGATCCAAACAGACGTAAGAGCAGACAAAAGGCAGAAATACAAAACATAACAATAAAATGTGTCTGAGCTCCAGGAAGACATTGGAGCTCAGACATATGACAGACCCCCCCCCCCCCAAGGGTGGGTTCCAGACACCCCCAGGGACTATTTCATGAAACTGCTTGCGAAGTATTTGAGTACCGCTAGCTTTTGCTGGACTAGCAGCACATGCTTGGCAGATAGAGGTATTATCAGTGGCAAGGACAGGCCAAGACAAACTGACTCCAGTATCTGTTGCAGTCACTGACCAGATGATAGGTTTGTTTATCTCTGCTTTTTGTGTAGTGCATGTCACGATGCACCAACTGGCAAAAGTCCACCACAGACCTTTGGACAGATGTGCTTATCTGCCAGGATGTCCAGTCTCACCCCGTGTAACTGGGAGTGGTCCACCACAAACCTGTGACAGATACTGTTTTTACTTCTGCCAGGATGCCCAGTTTCACCCTCTACGTCATTGGAAGGGCGGGGATAATGCAAAAAATGAAGGGTAAACGATATAAGGAAATGTATGCGGTGGAGGAGAGTGGGATGGAGGTGGGGGAAACCGGCTAGTAGAGAAAAAACAACCAGCTCCAACATTCTCACCTGCGCCCCGACATCCCAAAAGACCCCACAGTTCAGGGCTCCAGGGTTCAGGGAGCCAGCCAAAGTCCCAGGCCCAGCAGGCAGCCTGCTGAACAGCGTCAGGCAGCCTGCTGGAGCAAATGGGCCACCAGACCCGGAGACTCAGTCCTTTGGGCGGCTGGCCAGCGCTGTTGAGCCACCAGGACTGGAAGGGTGACCGAAGAGGTGGTCTTCCCACCGGAAGGCTTAAAGGCAGGAAGCCAGACCGGAGAAGGGGAACCCCAATAGCTTCTGGTGGCGGGGAACAGTGGACAACGACGGTGCTCAGCAGAGGAGGGAGGGGCACCCCGAAGGCCTCGGGAAGAGGGGAGATGGCCTCGGCGTCCCCAGGCTGGCCAGCGACACCCTCGGTGGCCCCAGCTTGGGACATGGCTGCACCCGTGATGGGACCCGGCTGGGACCCGGCTGGGTCACGGCTGCCCCCACAGTGGCTCTCGACTGGAGCTCAGCTGCACCCACGGCGGTCCCAGTCTGAGACATGGCTGCACCCGTGGCTGTCCCAGCTTGGGACACGGCTGCACCCACGGTGGCTCCAGGCTGGACCTCAGCTACATCCACGGTGGCTCTGGGCTGGAGCTCTGCAGCATCCGTGGTGGGCCCGGACTGGGCCAACGCTGAACTCATGGCAGGTAGAAGCAAAGAGCTCTCTCTAGACCTTTGCAACCTTATTGCTGCAAAACATAATGGTGACATTGGTTACAGGTGCATTTCTAAACTGCTGAATGTTCCAGTGAGCACTGTTGGAGCCATCATTTGGAAGTGGAAAAAATATCATTTTACCATAAACCAACCTTGATCAGGAGCTCCTCGCAAGATTTCTGACAGAAGAATAAAAAGAATTATCAGAAGAGTTACTCAACAGCCAAAGGCCACTCATGGAGAGCTCCAGAAAGACCTGGAGTTAGCAGGTACTGCTGTTTAAAAGAAAACAATAAGTAATGCACTCAACCAACATGGGCTTTATGCCCGCTCACCTGGCAAGACTCCATTGCTGAAGAAAAAGCATATTGAAGCTTGTTTAATGTTTGCTGCACAGCATTTGGGCAAGCCAGTAAAATATTGGGAGAATATACTCTGGTCAGATGAAACCAAAATTTAACCTTTTGGATACCACAACACAGCATGTTTGGAGGAGAAATGGCACTGCACATCCCATCATGGTGTGGGGATGTTTTTCACCACACTATACAGGCAGACTTCATATAAATGAAGGAAAGATGAATGGACAAATGTACAGAGACATCCTTGATAAGAATCTGTTGCCATCTGCCAAGATGCTGAAAATGAAACGAGGGTGGACATTTCAGCAAGACAATGATCCCAAACACACAGCCAAGGAAATTCTCAACTGGCTCCAGAGAAGGAAAATATAGCTGCTAGATTGGCCCAGTCAGTTACCTGACCTTAATCCATTTGAAAATCTATAGAACAAACTGAAAATCAGAGATCTTTTTTTGATTTTGTGTACTTTATTGATCCCCAGAGGGGAAATTCAGGGCATCCACCTGGATGGATGAAGCACCCATGGTACGGCGCTTTCCCTTCACCATTCACACACACATTCACACCTAGGGCCACTTTGGAGTCTCCAGTTAACCTAACTTCCATGTTTTTTTCCTGTGGGAGGAAACCGGAGAAATCCCGGAGTAAACCCATGCAGACACGGGGAGAACATACAAACTCCACACAGATCACTGTTGGTCAGGGGCTGGGATCGAACCCAGGATCCCATGGCCAAGGGTGAGTTGCTGTGTTGCCGCAGTGCCACTGCACCACCACACTGCCCATAGAAGACACCAATGGAACCTTCAAGATTTGACAGTTTCTGTGGAAGAATGGGCTAAAATCACTTCTGAGCAATGCCTGCACCTAGTTTCTCCATACAGGAGGTGTCTGAAAGCTGTTATTACCAACCAAGGCTTTCTACAAAATATTAAATGAATTTCACCAAGCGTGTTAAATTCTTATTCCATGTGTGATTCCACTTTATTAAATATAACTTGTTTTGTGAACACAGTTGCCTTGATTTATTTGTATGTATGCATTACTTGGGATGCTACTGATATCTGGTGAAAATCTCGGGTCAATGGCTCCATCAGAAATATGTTTAATGAGAAAAATGTTGATGTGCTCAATGCTTATTTTCTCCACGGTATGTCATTTTTATGATACCCTCATTCCTTGTGTGACAGCTAGATGAACACCACACAAGATACAATGTATCAAATGAAGGTTTTGAAATCGCTCAGTGGATCTCACACTCTATGGCACATAAAACACTGCTGTACCCCAGCATCACTCATGATGATGGCAGTAGGTTATCATCTAAACAGATAATGTAAACAAAGTCAATCCCCATCTACAGCACACAATCTCCTCTGTCTTCTCCCACTCCACAGTATCTTTCTCTCCATCTTTGTCCTTCATATTCCACTCCTGCAGTTATCATTAGCCTCCTCTTCCTCTGCTCATTTATTTTCTCTGACATACCCACAATGACTCTTCCAATTTCCTCTTTCACCCTTCACCCATCCATGCATCCATCCATCTAAGTAGCTCAACCTGACTGCTGGGCTGCATTTTCATCTTCATCACTCTGGCTGAGAAGTGTTATTATTATTCCTCAGTGAAATTGAGAAGTATATCAGGTTCAGGTTCAGGTTACTTTATTTGTACCCGTAGGTAGATTTGTTTTGCAGTCAGGTGACATCCATATATGGTAATCACTCAATGCTTATGTCTCGGTGAAACGGAGAGGCATACGGTCACTCAATGCATCTGTGGTTGTATCTTTTCGCCTTTCTGTTTCAGCTTGCCCGGTCAAAATTAAGTGGAACTAAAGGCTTGTATCATTGTGTCACCATATTTTCTCGACTTTTAATTTGCCAGAATTTTGAAATAATCAGTCCCTCCAGGATTTCGCGATGTTGCGATTGTACCAATTCACGTGACTTCAGCAGGTCCTGCATAATTTGAATTTTGTACAATCACAGCAACTTTACCACAATTTTGGCAAATTGTTGTCAACTTCCACCAATTTTGCCAATCAAATTTGTCTCTCAGTAGTGCGCAGATGTGTCTGACCAATCAAATGCAGCGCTGCGCCGCGCTCACTTCTGTGTTTACAATGAGTCTATACTGAACACATCAGCAAAAAACAGTGTGTGATTAAAAACACACTCACCTGCGAGTTTTCCCACATCGTTCCTTTCTCCGTCTCCCCCGGCCCGCCAGTGAACGTCTGCTTGAGTTTCCGTAATGACCACGTGTATGAAGTGCCGGGTTTGTGTTGTCTGCCTGCCTGAAAGCACCTCTGTCTCGGGAGCGTGTGCACTCAGACACGCCATAAAACCACACAAAAAAACAAGTGAATCTAATACTGCAGCAAGTATTGTCACAGTTTATACATCTTTAGAGGTAAAAGTCACTACTACAGCTTGTCAGTGAGTTTTAAAGTTGGGACTCTCCGGTCTGGACATGAGCTAATGTATGATTCAGGCAATCCCCAAGGAGAGCCCCGCAACTTACCGCAACAATAGAAAAAAAAATCCCGCGAAATCCTGGAGGGACTGAATAATGCTTTGTTTTCAAAATAAACACAAAAATAGCACACCTTTACCGTCAATGCAGCTGAAACATCATTGTAATATCTATGCTGGCCCAGTAGTGTAAAAATTAATTTTTGGACAGTTAACAGAATCTTTTCAGTTAACCAACCAATAATCACATAAGAAATACTATTTCTCAGTTTAGCTTTTATTGAACCATGCAGGGAGTCAGTCTACATGGCCACGGGTCTCCTCCCAGCTCCCTCTCCTGGAAAGGACCTCGCACAAAGGAATTCACAGCTATGAAAAGGCTTCCAGTTTGTGGGCGTTTCCCAGTAACTTTCCAACAATACATGTATTGTCCAAACTGTCCTCTTGGCATCCAGGTGGTTCCGAGGATCTCCTTGTTTTTATGGCTTCTATCCTGTCCAGATGTCTTCTCTTTCCCCATGTCCATATACGGAAACAGGAACAGAGACTTTCCTGTGACGCTTATGTCTTTTGTGTGTCTGTGTGTGTGTGTGTGTGTGTGTGTGTGTGTGTGTGTGTGTGTGTGTGTGTGTGTGTGTGTGTGTGTGTGTGTAAGCAACTGATGTGTATGTGTGAATGGTGTAAAAAGGAACAGAGACTTTCCTGTGGAGCTTGTGTGTGTGTGTGTGTGTGTGTGTGTGTGTGTGTGTGTGTGTGTAAGCAACTGATGAGTATGTGTGAATGGTGTATGTGTGGGTCTAAAAGATATGTGTATGCAAGCACTTTGTGTAATATCTAATCTTCACTATTTCTTTATTATAACAGTAGAGGTGGCAGTGTGCCTTTATTACAGCCCCACTGAGCACTTCGTGTCAACAATCGATCTCGTGCTGAACTTTTAAAATAGTTGTTACTGCAAACTAAACACATATTCAGGAACTACACCATTTATTGAACACATTGTTTCTTTTCAGACACATTTTGCTGTTTACTTTTGAAGATAAAGGACAACATGTATGGGTAACCCCCACAACAGCCACGGACAAGCAGAGCGCTCAGCTGGGGCAATTAGCAGAACAATGAGATGTGTGTATTGAGATCAATAGGCAGCCGCTCTTTGTCTAGCTTCTTCCTGCCTGCTGTTGATATGTATGACTCAAATGCAAATGTTCATGCTTCCTGCTATGCCTTCCTGCAGTTTCTTTGATGATAACATGCCTTTCATGTATTGTCTGTAGTGGGGTATAAATACTGCATTGCTCTGTAACACTCTCTCTCTCTGACTACAGCATCTATTCAATTCAATTCAATTCAACTTTATTTATATAGCGCCATTTCACAACAACAGTCATCTCATAGCACTATCAACTGTAGGGAGGAATCCCCACAGTTGCAGAAAGACGACATCTGACGACACGCATTCTGTGTCTCCTCACGAGAGCCTCCGGGCTCGCTCCGGCGCGCATGCACGGCACCGGAGTGAGTTCTCGTGATGGCGGTATGATTAATAAACTCCCTTTTAAACTCCCAGCTCGCCGCTTGTTGTTTCGTGCCGCCACATTGGTGACCCCGAGGAGGCACGCGCTTTGTGCAGCGCGGCCTTCTGATCTGGACATCTACACTGGTGACCCGACCAAGAAAAGAACACGCTGGCAGCCCCCGGCAGTGACCCTCCGACGACAAGCGAACGCAGCAACCTGGCGCAGGTGATCTGCCCTCCCTTCTGCTACAGGGAGACCTCGACGCAGGGCCACCACCAGGCGAACTCCCTCGGATATCACCCACGACCGTGAAGGCTGCAGAAAGCGTCATGGTGTGACCCTCGCCTGAGATCGGGACATCCACGCTGGACCGGCCGAGGGACACAGAACGTCTTCTCCCTCTCACCGCTCCTCCTTCCTCTCACCGCTCCTACGCATCTACACGAGCCCGAGGAACAAAGATCGAGACGTCTCCTCCCTCTCACCGCTCCAACGCATCTGCACGAGCCCGAGGGACAAAGATCGTCTATTTCCTCTCACCGCTCCAACGCATCACGAGCGAACGACGCAACAGCTCTACGGGGATGACCATCGGCGCCGACGACGCTGATCTCCATCAAGCTCCCTGACCCTGACTCGCCTCTCAACAGAGGACCACCCACGCACCGAACCCCCGCGCGCACACCGGGGGGTTACGAGGACGGCGCACCACGCACGGGACAATAACGGCTCCACAGACCGCCATCGTCCTTCGCCGCTGCACACAGAACCTTCAGGGTTGCTCACACACCTGAAGCACGCACGCAGCTCGCTCACAGGATTTTGTACGGGTCTCAGCCACGGCGCACAAAGGGAATTCAGCCGTCAGCTGTCCCCGAGGGCTCTAGGGGTGCGCGCGCGCACCTAAAGCCAACACGCCAAGTCCCTCACACTGCTGCAGCTCCTTTTCTCTCACAGCCGCTACGCGGCCTGGCAGCTTCTTTTTTTCTTCAGGACCGCAAGAGGAGTCAGAGACTAATTTTTCTTCTTACGGCTGCTGTGGACCTCCGCATGTTCAACGGTACAGCCCCTCAACATCGCGGATCCACAGGCAATTTTTGCGTGGCCCAGACAATTTCGCCATCCCGGGCCGGCACTTGCTACCCCCACCCCCCCTCCCTCCACCGCCGCCTGCAGCGAGATTCCCCCGCAGCTCGCTCCCAAGCCGGACTATCGAGGCCTCAGCTTCCCGCTGAGCCCTCTGGGGGGGAGCGTATAGGTAACCCCCACAACAACCACGGACAAGCAGAGCGCTCAGCTGGGGCAATTAGCAGAACAATGAGATATGTGTATTGAGATCAGTAGGCAGCCGCTCTTTGTCTAGCTTCTTCCTGCCTGCTGTTGATATGTATGACTCAAATGCAAATGTTCATGCTTCCTGCTATGCCTTCCTGCAGTTTCTTTGATGATAACATGCCTTTCATGTATTGTCTGTAGTGGGGTATAAATACTGTATAGGGGGAAATAGGGAGCATTAATAAATATGAATATGATCAGGTATGAATTATTTAATTTATATTGATGTATTGGAATCTGAGATCAAATCTCATTTCATATACACCAGAAAAGTTAATAACACTCGTAAGGGGCACCAGCTTCTATCTTTAAGAAGCAATTTAATCTTTAATTTCACTTTATACCTGTTTAATCACTCAATAAATTAATCGATAATCAGTCTCAAAAATTTTCCGTGAATTCGATACCTGGGCTTGAAACAGACTCAGAATGAAATAAATTCTCAACAACTTCTCTCATTTTTAGATATTTATTAAACGAAATGATTAACAGACATTGCAGTAATTTCATTAATCATAAAATCAATCTTGTAAATGATAGATTAACAATGTCAATATTTTCGGAACCAGGGTTAAACTGAGAAACCAATTTCTATCAGTTTGTGTTAACAGATTATGGAAACAATGCAAATTTATGGAGAAAGTTTACTAATTATGTGAAAAAGTCCTTGATTCATCTTAAGAAAATAAAAATGGAATTTTAATGACAAGAAGAGTTATGTTAAGGGCTTCTCAATTTGCTTCTGATTAGATACACAAATTATTACCAAACCTCAGGCGTTTAATTCAGCAGATGAATTAAAAGTTTGCAGCTCACGTGATCCTCGTTCAATGATGGTTCTGTAGTCGTCCTCATGAAGTTTTGAAGTGTTGTTCAGGGGCAAAACCCAGAATATTTGTCCCGCAAATATTCTCTTGACGATGAATGATATTCATGAGATTGTAAGTTGGATCTCCATGGTTGAGATGCTGCAGAAGCGCGCTGATTCCTCAGCCTGCACGTGATGTGGGATCTGCGTTTTCTTCCTGATAGACAAGCGCTGCAGAGGTCTTCGATAATAATTAAGGATATCCAATCCGATCTCAAATTAAAAAGCTTCGGACTTTAGATAAAAATAGTAGCTTCTGGTGGATGCTTGGTCAAGAAAAATATAAAAATAAGTCAAGATTAAAGTTTACATTAAAATTAAACAAACGGTGGTTTTACAGAAAGTTTAACAAAGAAAAAGAGATAAGTAAAATTGGAGTTTAACTCCAATTAAGAATTGAGCTCAAAGAAATAGGAATTCCTAGGCATTTAAGAGAAAAAGAAAACATTAAGATACAAAGTTACATAAACAAATTACGAGTTATCTGCTCTGTGTTCAGAAAAGCGACACGTGGTCGAAGTCTTTGTTCAGACGGTCCTTTGTTCTTCCTTGCTGTTTGTAGACAATAGAGAGAGACGGACCAGTGGCGAGAAAAAAAAGAAAAGAGCCGATCCGTGAAGAGAGCCAAAGGGGAAGAGAGAAGAGTCTTTCACCTTTTATAAGTTCTGTTCAGCTTCGCGGGCTTCCGGGATCGATCGGAATCTCAGCCAATGAGAGTCCTTCGTGAGAGGCCCGATGAACTTTCCATCCAATGAACAAACAGTCTATTGTCTGGAGCTCTAGGATGAAGAATTGCTGTCATGCCGAGATTGGCTGCTGGAGTCACATGGTTTTAGAGGCAAAACTTTGATACATACTGGAAGTTAATATTTCCCCTTATGTATTAAACTAAGATAACTTTAGTGATTAGTATAAATTATAAGCAGTGCTTCTAAATCAACATGCAGGAATAAACATTCATTTAAACATTTTTAACATGCATATATATAAAATCACAGATTAATGCATTTCACACATATTATTGATTTTCCACATTAAAGACATCAGAGTCCATTTGCCTTTCATAGTCCTAAAAAGAAGAAGGTTTAGAATTGAGTTTGTAATAATGTACTTTAAAATTCACTGGTTAAATCCAGCATTTCCCAGAGTTTAAGGAAATTAACTGAGTTGTGGATCTGTGTAGGCCAGGTCTGTTGCACGTTTGATGGGGGCAATAAAAGCAAAGCCGGACATTGGGGAAATTCCTTAGGCTGGTTTTTAACAAAGGAAGGGGAGAAAATCCATTTCTTTGTCTTACTCCTGGGTGAAACAAAAATGTCTTTAAGCAGAAGAATAATTATTGCTGAGCCAAAGTGAGATGATGCTACAACTGCATTGCTCTGTAACACTCTCTCTCTCTGACTACAGCATCTGATGACACGCATTCTGTGTCTCCTCACGAGAGCCTCCGGGCTCGCTCCGGTGCGCATGCACGGCGCTGGAGTGAGTTCTCGTGATGGCGGTATGATTAATAAAATCCCTCAAAAACTCTCAGTTCGCTGCCTTATTATTTCATGCCGCCACAAACATATATTTTTCCTGTAGTTTACAGCTCATCTGTAAAAACTACAATTCCAATATTGCTCAAGTGCAATGCGTCAATCACAACAGAGCTTCCTCTGAAGTCAAAGAAACTGGCAAACAACATCAGAATAGAAGAGCAGGAGAACAAAAAACTTTTACAAGTAAGTTTTGCCCTTAAATTATGCAGCAGTTTCATTGTTAACACATTAACACTCCTTAACATGGCAACATTTGATTCTTAAAGCTTGTGTTTTCTCACATTATTTTTTCCGACGTGCTCCGCCACTGGTGGCTCTGTGGTTACATGATTCATATGTTAATAACTTATTAATGTTAACCTTCTATCTGTGAAGATTTCATGGACAGATCGCACATCCCTAGTGGCACAGAGCAGCACTGCGCCTGTCAACTGATATGACGTGCAGAAACACTGTCCAGCTGATTTGTACTGATTATGCCTGTTCACAAGTTGGCAGACATGTGTTGGCTGACACAGAATGCACCAAAGAGCAAGAAATACTTCTTCTGCTGTGCAATTAGAAAACAAATATGGCCGTTACCAATCGCTGTGGAGTACTGAAATCACAGACGGAGGAGCATATTCCGGAGCAAATGCTCCCGAATTTGCTATGATTCAAAAAAGAGATTATTTAACTTATGAAGGTAAATGTTTACATTTACAAACATTTTGTTATAAGAGAGGGTACGTGATACTCGTTGATTTCACCTGCCCACAGCTGCAGCGGCATGTAACCAAAGGGGCAATCACTCCACCTCCGTGTAGTTTTATAAGATAAAGAGAGCCAGAATAAAAGCGAAATTCAGGTGAGATAATCATAAGAGTGTGTATGTGGGAGAAAAACTGCAAATGCCCGACAGAAGAGAAAATAGCGACCAGCATGGACAAAAATGCAGCACCTTTGCCAGCAGTAAGTGACAAATGTCTGTGTTTGTTATTGTTTTGCTTACATTGTACTGCATTGTACTGATTTTCTGGTTCATATACTTCGAAGACATGATAACAAAATGCTATATTCTACATCTTTCTAATTGACAGTAAGCCATTATCTCTTACCCCTTTCAAGTTATAGCCTTGGAAATCTCTGATATGGCTGCTAGTGCATTATGCATGGCATTATGCATAATGCCGTCATTTCTTCATTGATTTATTTACTCAAAGCTGATGTGAGGTGTGAAATATAAAAACCACTTGAGGTTCGTTTTACAGAAAACCAAGCAATTTCTTAAGTTGAGTAGAAACATGTCATCAATAATAGAATTTATTTGATGATGCTGACTTTAAAAATGTTCTATCACACCTGTAATAATAATCACATTTTCATTATTTTTTCCTTCTCATTTCTCTCTCTGAGGTCCACGGTGGTGAACCTGAGGGTGAGGAGTTAGAGCAGCTGTGAAAAGAACGGGCTGGAAACTACATAACAATATTGCATGTTCTCTTTATAGAAAAACTGCATTTCAATTTATTTTTTTTTGTAAGATAATTCAAGAGCCTCTCTCAATACTCATTACACCCAGAGTGAAACATTTCAAGCCATTCTGATTTAATGTTGATGATTATGGTGATAGTCTTTGAAGTTTTGATATTTTTACCTGCTACTGCATGCCATAGTGTAAATATACATGTATTAAATTAATAAAATCTGTTCATCCAGCATTTTTCTTTCTGCTCTTAAATTTATTCTTGTGCTTCTATATTTATTCTTTTATGCGCTCTTTGACAAAAATCCCAGTGTACAGCCCTGGGATGACATACTGTACACCTCATGTGTATTGTGACAGTGACATCAGAGTCATACCTGCATAAACAAATACCAGGCATTTCAAACTCGTGCATGGATGTCAGGACACAATACCCATGCATGCCACAAGCACCGAGGCATCAGCACCTGCAGTGCTTTCATAAAGTCTGCAGTGCTGATTTGAACTATGTAAATACAAACAGTGGCACATGCTTCAAAATAAATAAAATAAAATCATCCACTTGTCTTTCATTTTCTTTTCATCCATCAGCGGTCCCTTTCTCTCCCTTTCTCATTATCATGATTGCATCCCCTGCTCCACTGATGCATGTCATGAGTGCTTCCTTTATCGTGGTGAAGGTTGAAAGCTAATTAATATGGCTCATGCGTAATACGTGCTCGATGAAGATTGTTATGTCATGCGAGTACCAGCCGGGAGTTGGACATCAGAGTAAGGGAAGGACATATTGCAGCAATCAGCCTTTTTAGCTATTCATTCTTATCTTCATCTCCCGTGTCTCATGATCTTCAGTCGCCTCTGCATATCCTTTTTTTGTCAAACCTTTTCAAAGTTTAATTGACTCTTGCTGCTTCCCATAATTCTTAAAGTAGGCTACCTATATTATGCTTTTGGAGGTTTTCCCTTTATTTTACTGCGTTATGTAAGACTTGTAAAATTATGTTTTGTGCAAAGTTGAGGTTATCTCATCTTTAACAATCCTCCCTTGGGGTTTGGCAAGAGGGAGGGAACTTTCCCCCCAAGCTTTAGAACTCATGCAGTTGAAGTTCAGTTGGCTTAGCCAGTGAGCTAGCCCTGTGGATTTTAGAGCTCTTCTCTGTAAATTCTAGTCAACCCGCTAGACATCCATGGTCCCAGGTTTTTCTTTAATCCACAGTTAATAATATATGCCATGTTATCCTGGTGTATATGTTATTTTTTTGGCCAGCATGACTTGGATATTTGTGTTAAGGTGGCGTGCCCCTCCGGGATACAGGTACAGGACCCAAACGCTGGAACTGAGTTTGTGGGGTTTTATTTTGCAGGCAAACAATAAACACTGTATGAGGGCAGAAAAACACCATAAACTCGGCGAAACAAATTAATCCAAACACGACTTGGCCTGGCATGAAAAAAGAAAACTATAAGGCATGGCACGAAAAGCAAAATGTGGCGTAATCGTGACATGAAGAAAAACATTAGATCGCTGTGCCGAAGACGGCGAGCAGCATGTAGTTCAGCTTCTAGCCCTCAATTTTTTTTAAATTAATAAAATAAAATTCCTCTTAGGCAAAGGTGCTGTGCCAACAGACAAATGCGTAGAGCCCCAGGCCAGTAGAGGGCCTTCGAGGGCTGGCCAACTTTGAATCACTTCAGCAGTGCATCCTGTGGATTCAATCTCTGCTACAGACAGCTCCAACTGGGCCCTGCGTGTTGCCTCTCAAATATCTAGCTATAAATTCAAGAAGTCTCTGTTTGTCTGTCTGTTCCACACATGTCTCCTGAACCGTTCCTCAGACTGACCTAAGGTTTTATACATGGTTTCCTGAGATTACAAGGGAGTGCATCCCCAAATATTGAGTCACTCAGTCAAAATATGCAATTTTTATATAAGTTCAGTCACCGCTCTGTGTCTCTTCATGCCTGGCTTCAAGAAGTGTGACCGGGGTTTCGGATTGACTCTGTGCTGATTGGACAATACGCGGTATTACAGCCATTCTGATTGGATAACACACAGCATCATGACCTTTCAGTCACCACAGTGTTACTTGGACAAAGCAAGGAAATTAAAGTTAGAAAGATAGAAAAAGATAATGTTGAAGATTTAATGCTTAAAATTATACCATAAAGTTGCCATAATTGCATAGGTCTAATTCGCCATATGTGGAGAATGAGGTGCGCGAGCAAACTGGGTTGAGCGTCAGCAGGCCAGGTCTGACAAATCAACACAGAACATACTGGGGGAAGCAGGATGCAGACACGACCTGGCTCAAAGGCATGCTAACTGATGGCGATAAAAAAAAAGTTATTTTCACTAAAGTGAAAAAAAAGAATAATTCATGGAGTGTGATTTTGCCCTGAGGCTGATTTATCATGGAAAACAATTGAGCTCTGTGGTTAGAGCGATCAGCTGATTGGATCCACCAGTGTTCTGACATTTTGGCATATCTATCAGAACAGCATTGAAATGGTGTTTCTCTCTCTCTTCAGTGGTGTGTGCAGTATAAATAAGAAAAGGAATAAGGCTGGAAAAACAACAACAGCAGTCCATGTACAGTAATGCTACTGGTAGTGAAAATAGCAACAAAAGATAGACGAGGTTTAATGCTTAAAAAATTATACCATAAAGTTGCCGTGATTGCATAGGTCTAATGGATAATTCTGCATGAAGAACATGAGGTGTGCGGGGGGGGGCAGCAGCTGAACCAGTGGATCGCAGTCCTTCGCAGGAACACAGGTAAAGCAGCAGCCAATGGGTCTCAAATATTTGTAAACGTGTCCTGTTATAGTACTGCATGAGTTTATTGACGATACACAGAAGAAATTCAATATTACACTGAACTCCATCACTGAACAGTGATATAAACTAAACTAAAATAATTATAATCATGACTGAACAACTCCTATTCCCCAAAGTGTAAGATACACTATTATCTTGAATATAAGTGATAAAAGATCACACAGATAAGTGATCTGACAAACAAATAAACAAGGGATCTGAAACGGTCGCTAATATTGGATATCCCGTTCGTTTTCATTATTTAGGTATTCTGTAATTAATATTCACACAATCAAATAAATCTTAGTGCCATTCAGTTCCTTTTATATTTGTCAAAGTCTAACATGTGAGTGCCTACCTATAGGCTACACCTCTTTGTATTCCACTTTCAAACACAGCCTACATTTGGGCCTGTAAAGACTGATTGGGATACCTGTTTCAGACAGGAATACTTGCATCTACAGGCATGCACTAGTGATTTATAATGACAAAACAGCAAAGGTAGGACAAAATTTATTGTGGTTATTTGTTCTTCCTTTTCTTGTGTGTGTTTGTGTGCACACAGTTGCTTGTTGCAGCTTTGGAATTAACTTAATCTGTTAGAATAATGTCAGATGGTGTGTCAGTTTAAGTGGCGATGGATTAACTGGGGAGAGTAAACGGATGTGTTTGTGTTTCGCTATTAAAACTGTCATAATTTCCCTTGTAAGACAGGATAAAGGCACCACACACCAGCTGTGAGTTTGCAAGTTTATTAGGAAGTTGCGGCAGACCCTGCAACAGGCATGATGGTTAAAGATGCTGGCGACCCTCCTCACCCTCCGCATGACGGATGCTGTTGGAAGGATCCCGGATGAGGCAATAGGCACAGATGGACAGCCAGGTGTGGAGGCAAACACTGGGGGACCCAGGACTCGCCTCATAGATGGTATTGGGTCCCACAATGCCAAAATCAGGGGACTCTTCATTGGGTCAGATTTCGGCCCTCGGGGAACGCTCCTCTCCCTTCCGTAGTATTTGGTTGTCGCCGGATCCTCTGGAACCACTGAGCTCTTCTTCGCCCGCTGGCTCCCTCCCGAGACCGACGGACAAACAGGGAGGACAGGAGAGGACACAAGAGAGGCAGATGAAGAGGAGGAGATGGCTGCAGCAGCAGGCAGGGAGGCTTAGCCAAAATGGGTGATTGCAGCTGAGCCCCCCACCGAAAACAAGGCAAGACAATTCCTTTTTGCATGTAAAAGAATGAAAAAGTACTTGCCTGTGCTCCTTAGGTGTAGTGATGGCCCAGAATATTCCTCACTGCTGGCTGTGGGATCCAGAAGCACCAGTGCGTGCGCTGGTTGAGCCATTGCTGCAGGCATGCCGACACGCAGAAGTGGACATCCTCCCTCTGCTCAGTCCGTGAGTTCAGGGAGGAGCCATGGTTTATGCTGCAACAGCAGGTCCACTTCTGCCGCCAAAACCCACTGCCGTTCCTCCAGCTCTTCCACCGACGGTTTGGGCAACGGTTCAGGAGGAGAAGGCAGGGCTGCTGCTGCTAGAGGGTGGCAAGAGGCTCAGGGCTTTTGCACCCAATACCGCTTTTTCATGTGCACAGGTGGAGATTTGGACGGAATTTCCCCCAACCCGTGGAGCATGGACGGTGGGTTAGTTATAGAGAGGAGAAGGTCTGTGAATTCTGGATGGCTCCACAGGCTGAGGCATGCTTCCAGCACCTGTGCGGTTCCAACCCAGCACTCCTGGGCCTCCTTAGGAGTCCGGGAAACATGATCCTCCGATCATCATAGCAGTCTGTCGTGGGCGACAATGACTATTTCATTTAAGTCTGATCAGATTCCTCCACACAGCTTTGTCCTTAGCTTTCTGCTGCCAGGAACTCCTGTCTATATCCAACTTCTTCAAGTTTCTTTTTACAGTGTCTTTAAATCTGAGCCTTGGTCTACCCTGATTGCGTTTGCCCTCACATAACTGTGAGTAGAGTAACTGCCGAGGGAGACACTGGTGGTCCATCCTCTCAACATGTCCGAGCCATCTCAGGTTTGTCTGTATTAGCATGTCCTCCATTGATGGTAGACCAGCTCATTTCAACACTTCTATGTTGGTTATCTTGTCTTTCCATGAGATGTTCATTATGGCTCGAAGGTGTCTCATCATGTACGCGTGGAGTTTCTTAACCTGCACTCTGTAGACAGTCCAAGTTTCAGTACCATACAATAGAGTAGCCAGTACTGTTGCTCTGTACACTTTGCATTTCACACAAATAGACACATGTCGATTGTTCCACAGTCTCTCCCTCAAGTTTCCAAACACAGCGTTCGCTCTTCCCATTCTGAGAGATAGTTCATCCTCCAGCCTAGCATTCTCTGAAACAGTACTCCCTAGATACTTGAAAGTCTTGCACTTGACTAGTGGCTCTGTAACAATGCTGATCTCTTCTGGTAGTGATGCTGATAATTGGAGCTTTGGTGGTTGATAAAGGCACTCTGTCTTCTTGATGTTGATTTTGAGGCTGAATTGGCTAGCTGCTCTTGCAAATTTCTCCACTAAAGATTGCATATCTTCCCCACTGTGTGCAACTAGGGCACTGTCATCGGCAAAGAGCATTTCTCTTACTACCTTTATCGATGTCTTGCTCTAGCATGGCTGCCAGATATAGCGAGAAGAGTGTAGGCACCAGCACACACCCTTGTTTCACCCCGTTGCTTACTGAAAAGTCTTTAGATACTGAACCACTCATTGCCACGTTTGCTTGCATACCTGTAAGGAGTGTCTCGATCAGGCTGACAAACTTCTCTGTACAGCCATATTTCTTGAGTACCTGCCAAAGTCCTTGTCGAGAAACAGTATCGAAGGCTTTACTGAAGTCTATGAAGACTACACAAAGTGGCACGTTCTGCTCGATACACTTTTCTTGAACCTGTTTCAAGCAGAAAATCATGTCCATTGTGCTTCTCCCACTTTTAAAGCCGCACTGGGTTTCCGGTAGTACATTCTGTGAAATATGTTCATTGAGTCTGTTCAGTAGTACATGCGAGAGAATCTTACCAACAGTGGCTAGCAGTGATATACCTCAGTAATTTCCACAATCTTTCCTGTCACCTTTCTTGAACAAAGGCACAATACTTGCATCCTTCCAGTCTTGAGGTACTTTCTGGGCATCCCATCATCTTGAATGAGGTTGTGCAGGCAGTTGGTCAGCTGAACACCACCAAATTTCCAATTCAATTCAATTCAATTCAGCTTTATTTGTAATACGCCACATCACAACAAAAGCCGTCTCGTGGCACCACAGTGCAGAAAAAAAAAAAAACACAGTCACAACAAAAGCCGTCTCGTGGCACCACAGTGCAGAAAAAAAAAAAAACACAGCAAGCAGACGATCCCCTATGAGCAAGCACTAAGCGACAGTGGAGAGGAAAAACTCCCATTTGGAAGAAAGAAACCTCTAGCAGAACCAGGCACAGGGAGGGGCAGTCGTCTGCTGTGACTGGCTGGGAATGAGGGGATAGGGAGGATAGAAAGGACAGACATAAAGAACATAACAATAAGATGCCAAGTACATTATTGGAGGACAACAGCAGTATGGATCAGATAACAATAGAACAAGAGTGGGGTTAAGAGACACAGAAACCCTCCTTAAACATAAGCTATATTAAAAAGGAAGGATTTCACCCTGTTCTTAAAAACAGAGACCGAGTCTGACTCCCGGACCCAGCGTGGTAACTGGTTCCAGAGAGAAGGGGCTTGGTAGCAGAAGGCTCTGCCTCCCACTGTACTTTTGGAGATTCTGGGCACCACAAGTAAGCCAGCATTTTGGTAGTGTAATGCTCTATTAGGATGGTAAGGTAATATCAGATCTTTTATATATTGGGGGCACACTTCTGCTAGAATTCCATCCCTTCCTGGAGCTTTACCATCCTGTGATGTCCTGATAGCTGCCATTAGTTCATCAAAATTTGGTGGTCCATCCAGACTTGATACAGCTGGTCACTGCACTAGAGCTTCTTTAGCCTCTTCAGTGAGATCTCCAGGGTTGTTTAGTAGTTGGTCAAAGTGGTCTGCAAATCTGTCCAGGATCTTGTCTTTCTCCTGCAAAACCGTTTCACCATCCATAGCCTTTAGTTGGATCAATCCTCTTGGTTTAGGGCGTAGATTTCTCTCAAACCTGTGAAGAATGTTTTCATGTCCTTCCTGTCTGCTGCAGTTTGAAGTTCTTCCGCTTTTTCATTTCACCAGTTGGACTTCATCTCTCTGGTGTACTTCTGTAGCTCACTCTGAGCCTTTGAGTATTTCTTCTTCTTTGACCTTGTGTTACACTGTAGGTTTTCCTGCCTAGCTGTATTCCTCGCTTCTAGTAGTTTCTTCAGGTGTTCATCATGCTCATCAAACCAATCTTGATGTTTCCTCTCAGGGTTGCCTAATACATCACTCGCAGTCTGATACATCATTTCCTTCAGTGTTGCCCATTTCTCTTCTATGTCATTCTCTGAGTTGTTGCTGTCCCAGTCTTTCAAGTTTTCATCCATTTCCTGTGTAAGTTCTTCTTGTTTCTTTTGGCCTTTCAGTGCACTACTGTTTAGCTTCCGTGGTGGCTTCGCACCCATCCTGCAGTGCTGTTTTCGTCTCCAAATCCTTAATCTAGATCTCAGCATAACATGATCAGTACCACAGTCCATGCCTCTCATTGCTCTGGTGTCCAAAACATCCCTTATGTCTCTCTGCCTGACTATGATGTAGTCTAACAAGTGCCAGTGCTTGGATCTTGGGTGCATCCATATCTTCTTGTGTGTGTCCTTGTGCTTAAATAGAGTGTTGGTTATCAAAAGGTTGTACTCTGAATATAGTGCAAGTAGAAGTTCTCCATTAGCATTGCACTTGCCTACTCCATGACTGCCTAGCACTCCTTTCCATTTCTCAGTGTCCAAACCAACTCTGGCATTAAAATCTCCCACGAGTATCAGCCTGTCATCAGTCGGTACACGCCTGATAGTCTCACGTAAACCACTGTAGAACTCTTCCTTCACCTCCTCTGTGTTGGTCATTGTTGGGGCATATATACTGATGAGTGTGGCATACATCTTCCGCTGTAGTGGGAGTCTCATAGTCATTATCCTGTCATTGATTGGCACCAGTTCCTCATTAAGCATTGCGGCTATCTCCTTTCTAACTGCAAAGCCCACTCCTGCTTCTCTCCTTTCTTGAGTTGATCTCCCACTCCAAAAGAAGATGCACCCATGGTCTTCCAAGCTGTCATATCCAGGCAATCTTGTTTCACTAAGTGCAGCTGTGTCTACATTGTACCTGTTCATTTCCAGTGCCACAAGTGTGGTCTGTCTTTCTGGGCGCTGTCATGTTGTTCTGTCCAACAGAGTGCGTACAGTCCATTCTGCTACACACAAGGCTGCTGTTTTCCTCTTCTTTTGTCTTCCTGCTCCTAGCTTACTATTTGCTGCCTGTCGGAGTGTGAACAGATCAGCGCAGACCTTGTAAGCCCAGGTGATGTCCGAGCCGGTATGAGTTGCTTTCTGATTGATTATTTCATGAAACTGCTTGCGAAGTATTTGAGAACTGCTAGCTTTTGCTGGGCTAGCAGCACATTCTTGGCAGATAAAGGTATTACAGTATCAGTGGCAAGGACAAGCCAAGACAAACTGACTCCAGTATCTGTTGCAGTGACTGACCAGATGATAGGTTTGTTTATCTCTGCTCTTTGTGTAGTGCATGTCATGATGCACCGACTGGCACAGGCCACCACAGACCTTGCGACAGATGTGGTTATCTGCCAGGATGTCCAGTTTCACCCCGTGTAACTGGGAGTGGTCCACCACAGACCTGTGGCAGATATTGTTTTTAGTTCTGCCAGGATGCCCTGTTTCACCCTTCACGCCCTTTGAAGGGCGGGGATGCCGGTTGAGTCACCGACGGCCCAACCCATGAGACAGGTAGTACCAGTTTTCATGGTTATCTGAATTTATTTTTGATCAGGATTTGTCCTTCAATTCACATATTAAATTTGTTTCTAAGACTGCCTTCTATCATTTGCGTAATATTGCCAAGATTAGGAGCATCTTGTCTCAGAGTGATGCTGAGAAGCTGATCCACGCTTTTGTTAGCTCGAGATTAGATTATTGTAATTCTTTATTATCAGGTTGTCCTAAAACATCTTTAAAAAGTCTTCAGCTGATCCAAAATGCTGCAGCAAGAGTTTTAACAGGTACTAGAAAGAGAGATCATATCTCTCCGGTTCTGGCCTCCCTTCATTGGCTTCCCATAGAGTTTAGAATTAAGTTTAAAATCCTTCTTCTTCCTTACAAAGCTCTAAACAATCAGGCTCCTTTTTATTTAAAAGATCTGATACTACCGTATCATCCTAACAGAGCACTACGCTCCCAAAATGCAGGTTTACTTGTAATACCTAGAATCTCCAAAAGTACAATGGGAGGCAGAGCCTTCAGTTATCAAGCTCCTCTCCTGTGGAATCAGCTGCCAATCTGGATTCGGGAGTCAGACTCGATCTCTGTTTTTAAGAATAGGGCTAAAACCTACCTTTTTGATATAGCCTACAATTAGGGAGGGATCATGTGTTTTCTGAACCCTCCCTTAGTTATGCTGCTAATAGGTTTAGTCAGCCGTGGGACCTCCAGTAATGCACTGGGCCTCACTCCTTTCCTCACTCTCTATGAAATATTTTTTTTTTGCTGGTCATTAACATTTGTTTGTTCTCTCCCATAGATTGAGTCCCCATCGTGCTGTTTGCTCTCTACATGTCTGTTCTTTTCTTCTTCTCTATCCCCTCACCCCCCAGCCAGTCGCAGCAGATGACTGCCCCTCCCTGAGCCTGGTTCTGCTGGAGGTTTCTTCCTGTTAAAAGGGAGTTTTTCCTCTCCACCGTCGCCAAGTGCTTGCTCACAGGGGATCGCCTGATTGCTGGGGTCTTTCTGCAACTGTGGGGGTCCTCCCTACAGTTGATAGTGCTATGAGATGACTGTTGTTGTGAAATGGCGCTATATAAATAAAGTTGAATTGAATTGAATTGAATTGAATTATCTGGTAGCAAGCAAGCCAATGTCTGCCCTGACCAAAAAAAAGGGGGGGGGATCTAAGTCTCACTTAAAAGCTGCCAATTTCTGACCCCAAAAAAAGTAGAATTGTATGGGTAAGAAGCTGCAACTTTAGCAAAAAGACAAAAAAAAAGGTGTAAATTTCCAACTGTTTACAACCTAAAATGCTGCAAATTTAAGCTTTTTTTTTTTTACTGCAAATTCAAGGGTAAGAAGAGTTCTATATTCATGAGGGAAAAAACTGCAAAATTATGAATAATAAAAGCTGCAAATTTTCAAGTAAGAAGCTGCACATTTCTGAGTAAAATAGCTGTAACTCTGCAGGAAAAGCCTGTAAATTTATGAGAAAAATCCTCACATTTACAAAAGAATGTTTCTAATTTACTTGAAAAGGGATGTGATAAAATGGTGTGTGTTGGCCATTTTTTTTAAATGACAGCTGTGAGGAGGAACTAAACGGTGGTGTTCGGTGGTGTTAAATCGTGCAGATCTGCACTAATCAGCAGGGAAAAGGAGACAAAGAAGAGGAATAGGTGATCCACAGCAGTAGAAATAATCCAGTTAGCCCAGGAGGAGTAAACACATGACACCCCATGACACTTAATAGATCACCCTCCCCCCATAACATCAGTGGGAACAGCTAGTACAAACTTCACACCTCTGTCGATTTACATGTTCCCTCCTGAGGACAATTCAAACAGAGCTGATGCTGAGATGGAAACCAAAGGGTTAAAGGGTGACGTGGCTTTAACAGCAGCACTGACCGCCCCCCCCCCCCCCCCCAACTGATCTGCTGGGCAGGAACTAACAACTCTTCAGACCTGTTAACACAATTTTAACAACAAAAGAACATGCACAAGTACAAAGATTTCCTTTGATTTAACAGGATAACAGTATGAATTTTCTGGTCTGTGAATGAACAGAGCAGCCATGAGTGTTTTAGAGAATCACTTATTGAATTATAATGGTTAATCTAAGTCACAATTTCAGGAAACATAAGCTTCAGAGGACACTTAAACCCATGACACATTGTTTTAAATTTTTCATTTTTTTCCCCCGCTTCTCTTTCAGTCCTTATTGCCACTTTCTGATTGCTTTGAGTTTTTAAAACATCATTTTAAAAATAATGTTAACTGACTTAAAGTACATTTCTAACTACACTATATCATACAATATGCCATTTAACATACAATTTCATTTGATCACATTTAGATCTTAATTCAAGCAAGCAAAGTATTTGCAACCAACTCAATTAAGACTTGAACTAAAAACAATCAATCTGAATACAACTGGGAGCGTTTAAGAATAAAAATCTTTGGATTCCCTAATGAAGTTCTGCCTGCAGATCACCTGCACTCAAACATTCCAAGTACCACTCATGGGACGGACCAGATCCCATACAAAAATGTTAAAATTTTACTTTGGCTTCGTCTTTAAGGGGTTGCTGTTCCAGTTAAAAGTCTCAAGTGTTGAAGAGTCCACCTTTGTATAAAACAGCCAAGTCAGTATACCACAAAAGGCTCAAAGTCACTAAGATAACCCAAAGGTTAAACCGGCTGTTAGTGTCATTTAAGCCCTGCATTGCTTTAACAATGTGGAACCAGTATTTCACTTTGAAATGGATGGCAGCGAGTTATTGCAAATGAGCAAGTTTAAAACACACATAACACTAAAGTTAAGAGTACTGCAGGAAGGAAAATAGTTTAATATAAAACACAGCTGCCTTACTGTACCTTGAAATGTCCTTTACAAATGAAGAGATTCAAACTGAAGAACGGTGAAAAAACATAAAATTGGTCCAAAATATCCTGTGGATACTGTTTCATATATCTGGATTTTTTTTATTTTTTTTTTTGCTTACAGCATTTTCTTGATTTAAACATCCATCATCTTTCAGTAGGAAATTCACACAAGTCTTTGTACACGAGGCTCCTGCACACCCATATTAAGCCCAAACACAGCCTTTAATAAGATGTTATGTATCACGCTCAGAGTCCAACAGTCCTCCTCACTAAGCCCATATTGACTGTAGTCAGGGAACGCTGCCATGCCAGTGGAAAAAGCACAAATTTAGAGAAGAACATGGGAGGGAAGGGAAAAAAAAAGGCAAAACTCACAGCCACTGGTGCCCACACTGGCAGCACCCTTCTGTCATAATTTCCCTTGTAGGGCAGGATAAAGGCACCCTGCGCTGGCTGTGAGTTTGCAAATTTATTAACAAAAAAACCACAAAAGCACAAACAAGATCAAAACAAACTTAAAAGGAGACTGAAACAGCAGTAGAAGCCAAAATAGCAAAATGCTAAGGCAAGGAAAGTCGCCGGCTAAACCAGAGAAAACTAGCTGTGGGAAATACGCTAGGGTAAATGTTAAGGCAGAGAAAAAGACACATTTCGTAGAAAGAAGTTGCAAGTAGGGTGTTGTGCTGGACAAAATGCGTAGCCCCTTAAATATGTCATGTTCAGGTGAATGCACACCCCCTCCTTCCTGCTATGGATTCCCCGATTCCTCAGGTAATCAACGCACTGTGTGATTAGACGCACCTGCCGCTCCTTCCTCGCCAGCATATAAAGGACCATCAAGCAGAGGCTTCGACGCTGGCTCGTTGGGTATACTGCCTGCAGCTTAAGCAAGTGACTAACGTTTCTGTGTCCAGAGGATTTATATTAAATTCCTCTCTCCTCTCTCCTCCACAGGTTGCTGCCATCAGTGCAGTGCATCTTCGGGTATTGTTGTGTGCTCACCTGCTACATCATCCTCATCCCGCTTCAGCTACCTGTCACCATCCGGTCAGACACCACCCAGCTCCTTTCCTTTCCTACTCCTCGCCAGCTTCATCCTGCTGGTTCATCTATTCCTGCTGGGTCTATCTCTCAGGCTCTCTGCTCCACTCACATAAGTGGCAGATTTGTATTTCCACTTCCCTTTTTCCCTTCTCATATTAATTTACTCTCATCTCTCCCCACAGGCCACGTCTTCCTCTGGTGAGTGACATTTTCCCTAACAGTGCTCTACATTTTGAAATTAATAAATTGTGCGAACGCTTCTCTGTGTCGAGTGAGATTTTCTCTGGTGTGGTTCCTGCACGTGAGCTGCCTAGTCTATTATTATGACAAAATAAGGCTAAACACAAAATCAAAACAAGTGGTGACAGATGTGGGTAAACCTGAGCAGGTAGGAGAAGACAAAAGAAACAATTTAGGGCAGCTGGAAATGATGAGGACACAATCATTGGGGCTGACAGCTGACAGGGCCACACCTATGCAGAGCAACCCCATAAAACCGTTGACAGCTGTCAACCCATCCATTCATCTTCTTCCTCTTAATCCTTTTCGGGTCGCGGGGGGGCTGGAGCCTATCCCAGCATCTTTGGGCGAGAGGCAGGGTACACCCTGGACAGATCGCCAGGCCAACACAGAGAGACACACAACCATTCACTCTCACAGTCATACCTAAGGACAATATAGAATCCCCAGTTTGATGCCAATTAACCTAACTTGCATGTTTTTGGTATGTGGGAGGAAACTGGAGAAATTCCAGAGTAAACCCACGCAGACACGAGGAGAACATGCAAACTCCACACAGATCACTGTTGGTCGGGGGCTGGAATCGAACCCAGGATTCCCTGGCCAAGGGTGAGTTGCTGTGCTGACGCAGTGCTAACCACTCCACCACCGCACTGCCCAACCCCGAGAGAAAAAACATAACAGAATACTACTATAATGACAAAGCAAAAAATGAAGACAGGCAATCTAAAAAATACAATAACCAAACTATAACTATCTCTATTAGAAACAGGCCCATGAATGATGTTTTTGATGTTAAAATTGGGAATGAGGTGCTTACTGAAGTGAATGAGGTCAAGTATTTAGGGATCATTCTAGACAGGAACCTGCGATTCGACAAGCAGGTGCATTACATTTGTAAGAAGGTCAAACCCAATTTAAATTGCATCCGTCTCATTAGAAGGGATTTGTCATTCAGAACTGCTCATACATATATGCACGCGATGATTCTTTTACATCTGTCATACTGTATCACATCTTGGTCACAAACATCTCAAATTACACTAAAACCCATAACTGCAATATACAGTATAAACAAGCTATAAAAATCTTGGACCGCAAACCAATGCGGTGGCATCACTGTGGTATTTTAGTCAAGCACAATCTTCTTACTTTTGAAAATTTTATTATCTTCTGTAATATCAGACTGGTTTTTAAATGTCTATACAATCTTGTTTCACCTCCTTTCTCTGGTTTGGTGGCTAGACGCTCGAGCTCTAGCAGCGCATGCACATGAGCTTCCATCAACGGTGACTGCATTGTCACCATGTCTAGAACTTCATTTGGTCAGTCTGCTTTCTCCATAAAAGGGGCAAACTTATGGAACTCTGCCAACTCACTTAAAATTGGAGACAAATGCCAACCTCTTCAACAGAGGCGCTAAAGATTGGCTAAAATCCCACCAGCAATGTGTGCATGTCTAGTCTGAATTGTGTTTGTTGTGATCATGGATCTCTTGCTCTATTTGTAATTTGTAATGTATTTGTAATTTTAATTAACTTGTAAATTTTGTTTGTACAGCCTAATTTATGACCTATATAAGCCACCTATGGACTGGTGTTGAGAATTAGCACTTGTGCTATATACACCTATGCAAAACATCTGGTCTCTCCTTGTGATTGTACTAATGTAATTTGTTATGTCCATATTAAATAAAATAAAGAAAAAAACAAATGTTAATAGGAAAATAAACCCTTCTGAGAAACAATATAGGATACAAGATAACTCAAAATGACAACACAGTACAAATATGAAAAAAAGGCAGACAGCCTGAGCTCGGTGGAATCCCCCACGCACTCAGATCGTGACAAAACATCTTTTTCACGAAATCTCAAAATAAACGGTTGTCTATTCTTCAACTGTGAAGTTGCTCGTTTGTCAATTTTTCACCCAGAACACCAAAACAGTAAATTATATTCATGCCAGTTTCACTGGTTTGTGTTTCTCTGTCGCTGCTGTTACATCAACTTGTGACAACAGCTGCTATAGATGGGAAATATAGGTGGGTGTCCTGATGCCTATCCAAAATTATGTAAAGGTAATATTTGACAAATGCTCATGCTGTCATTGTTTCTTTCTCATTGTTTGTTTCTTATACAGTTGTTACTCGGGGGGGGGGGGGACTTAAAGAAATCACACACACACACACACACACACACAAAGCAAACAAATGCATATTAATGTTATTAGTTTCTCCATTAGTAGTATGTGATCTCTCTACACCAGATTATCCTGTGAAAGCAATACAGCAGAATGTGTAGACCCATTTGTTGTTAATTTAGCGATAATGCATATGAATGATAAAATCTTATATTTATTCATATCTCTAACTTTTTAAATAATTGTTTTGGTTACTTCATGGTAAATATGTCTAAGACATTTAATCCACATGTAGCACTTACGTCACTGATTCACAAGTGAAAGGTAAGCTACTGGACCAGTTCTAGGCTTGGAAGGAGTGATGAAGTGTAGTGAAGTAAGAGACCAGAGTCAGAGACTTAAGTGCAGCTGCCAGCAGTTTACTGATGAAACACAAAATGACAAAACAATCACAGGAAAAAAATAAAATAAATAAAATAAAATCACCTTTGTAAATAGGCATTAACCAATCAAATCACCTGTTTTAGGGTTAGATCTTCCCATTTTAGAATTAGGTTTCCTGTTTTAGAATTAAGTTTTCCTATTTTGGACCAGTCTCTTATGCTTTTTTAAGCTTTATGTGCTAAACTAGCAATTTAGAATAATTTGTTTTTGTTGCAAATGATCCCTTTGTAACCCTCTTTGCATGAGAAGTCAAAAAGGTCAAGGTCAATTTTTTTACATACTGGCCCTTTAAATGGGACTTTTCATGGAAACACTTTGTAAATGTAACACAGCATTCAAAACACAAGAAAAACATATCAATGGAATGTAACAGTGTACAATATCCCATTCACTCAAATATCAGAACAGTCTGTATCAGACTCAGTATCTCAGTTCAGTTACTTTGACCAATGAAAGGAAAACCACAGTCCTACTGCAGCAGCAGTGAAGCAGTGTTTGTGGAAAAGACCAAACCACGTGTTATTGGTCCAATTGCAAGCATATCCTTTCAGTCCATCAAGGCACAAAATCCATGGGTGGGCTCGGCATCAACTGTCCACATGTGTACAGGTCCCAGTGGCAAAAACACATCTTGAAGCAGAGAAGCTCAAAGGAACAGAGAAGATCCAAGCCCACATCCTGGCACTCAGAAACTCTTCTCTGCTGAAGGGAAAAAAAAACCTGGCCTACGAGGCAGGCCATGCAAAAAAGTCCATTAATTACTTAAACCATAAAAAAAAACTATGAACGAGCACACTTTCAGTGTGTCTACTTTTAGCTCTCAGTGGCGCAATTTTATCTGTGCCTTTACAGTGCATCATCGTGAATATCAACCAAAATCAACTCAAATTGTATAAAATGCACAACAAATCAAGAGAAAATAAGATACATAAACAGTGGCTAGGAATTAACCAAAAGACAGCAAACAAAGTATGGATGAAAAAGCCCGTTTCTCAAACTCAGCAAAAACTAGTGATGTTACGCTCAACACTGATTCGAGCAATATATCATGAGCAGTGCATCGAGCGCCGTTTCAGCATGCCCACAGTCACGTGACCGTAGCAAGCGAGGCCTTGTTCTGTCGGTCAAATCGCATGACTTGAGGGCTCGCAGGAAGTTTGAGAGGGAATTGGGTTTATTATGTTTGCTTTATATTGTTTGTTCCTGCCATCTAATTTTGAATAGACTTCAGATGGCCAATTGCTCAAAAAAAAAGTATTGAGATTTTTTTCAGGTTTTCCACTCAGATGCAGTTCTGACAGTCAGTCACCAGATGGTAGTCTTTATTAGATGTTTCATAACACTGTGTCACTAATGAAGCAATTGTCTAAAATTGCTCATTGTTTCATCAGGCCTCAGTTTCAACATCGCTAACAAAAACAAAAGGAAAACTCACCAGAACCACTCTGGTTTATGCTCTTGGTGGTCCGAACGAAAGGTAGTATTGTGGAGAGTGTAAATAACGAGACTGATTTATGCAGCAGACCATTTTATTCACTCTCACATCAGTCACACACAGAAAAGCATGTCTCAATACACCATGGGTTCTCCTTTTATACCAACCGCCCATCTCACATCTGCATGACTTCTCACATCACAATACATTCATCCCTTCTCCCCCCAACTCCTTCATCCTGCTCGGCGGCGGCGGCCTCCGTCGGTCTATGATGACCATGGAAGAGAATCCTAAACGTCTACTCTGCTGGAACAGCACCGCCTGTGGCTGAACAGGCCGATGCGTGAATGGCAGTCCCTGTCACACAGGTCGCACTTGTGGGTGGTCTCCGTGCTGCTGGGTCTGTGGCGGTTCTTCCTGCAGGTCCTTTTTTCATCTGCTGCAGCAGTCAGTCTCTCTTCACCCACCTTGAACTGTCTGGTCAGGGTGCCTCTCCATTTGGAGCGGTCCGTTGCAAGGTCCTCCCAGCGCTCTGTGTTGATCTCCAGGGCCTTTATGTCTCTCTTGCAGACGTCTCTAAAGCGCAGCTGTGGGTGGCCGACGTCTCTCCTGCCAGTCGCCAGTTCTCCGTAGAGGACGTCTTTGGGGATTCTGCCATCCTCCATACGGTGAACGTGGCCTAGCCAGCAGAGCCTGCACTGCCTGATTAGAGTGAACATGGAGGGAAGGCCGGCGCGGGACAGAACTTCTGTGTTGGGCACTTTGTCCTGCCAGGATATGTCCAGGATGTGGCGAATGCAGCGCAAGTGGAAGGAGTTCAGTCTCTTTTCCTGCCGGGCGTATGTTGTCCACGTCTCACTCCCATAGAGCAGTGTGCTGATGACGCAGGCGTTGTACACTGCCATCTTCGTCTTGACAGAGAGTTTGGGATTCTCCCACACTCGTGTGGTGTGGCGAGCGAGTGTGAAGGCTGATTTTCCAATCCTCTTATCGATCTCTGTATCAAGGGAGAGGTTGCTGCTGATCGTGGACCCCAGAGACGTGAACTGACTCACGACGTCCAGCTCGTAGTTGTTGATGGTGATGGTTGGTGGTGCTTCCGTGCCTTGCGCCAAGACGTTAGTCTTCTTCAGGCTGATGGTAAGCCCGAAGTCCTTGCATGCCTGGGAGAAGCGGTCCATCAGGGTCTGAAGCTCCTGCTGTGTGTGGGTTGCGACTGCAGCATTGTCTGCGAACAGCATGTCTCTGATTAGAGCCTCACGTACTTTGGTTCTGGCTTTCATGCGGGCGAGGTTGAAAAGCCTGCCGTCAGATCTTGTGTGCAGGTAGATTCCCTCTGTTGTTGTGCTGAAGGCATGCCTCAGGAGCATAGCAAAGAAAATCCCAAAGAGGGTTGGCGCAAGTACACAGCCCTGTTTCACTCCGCTGCGTATGTTGAATGGCTCTGAGACGTTGCCGTTGTGCTGCACTATCCCCTGCATGTTGGTGTGAAACGATTCGATGAGGCTTTGCAACTTTGGTGGGCATCCTATCTTTGGCAGGATCTTGAAAAGGCCCTCTCTGCTGATCAGATCGAACGCTTTGGTGAGGTCGATGAAGGCGACGTACAGAGGCATGTTCTGTTCTCTGCATTTCTCCTGGAGTTGGCGGATGGAGAATATCATGTCTACCGTCGATCGCTCAGCGCGGAAGCCACACTGAGATTCGGGGTAGACACGTTCGGCAAGCTTCTGTAGACGAACGAGAACAACTCGTGCGTAGACTTTGCCAACAACGCTGAGGAGGGAGATGCCCCTGTAGTTGTTGCAGTCGCTTCTCTCCCCTTTGTTTTTGTAGAGGGTGATGATCTTGGCGTCCCTCATGTCCTGTGGTACGGCACCTTCCTTCCAGCACTGGCAGAGGACGTCATGCAATGGCAGCAGTAGGGCGGTCTTGCAGTGCTTGATCAGGTCGGGGGGTATGCCGTCGTTGCCGGGTGCCTTGCCAGCGGCCAAGCTATCAATGGCCTTGCTGAGTTCGTCGATGGTTGGCTCGGCATCAAGTTCGTCCATGGATGGCAGGCAGTCGATGGCATCAAGGGCTGACGGTGTCACGGTGTTCTGTCTGGAGTAGGGGTCGTAGTAGTGTTCCACCCATCTCTCCATCTGCTTGTTCTTTTCTGTGATCATCTCCCCAGTGGAGGATTTGAGGGGGGCTGTCTTGCTCTGAGCCGGACCAAGTGCTTTCTTGATGCCATCGTACATACCACGGATGTTCTCTGTTATGGCAGCGGTTTGAATGTCTTGGCTGAGCTGAGTCCAGTACTTGTTGGCACAGCACCGAGCAGTCTGCTGAACTTTGCTTCTCACAGCCCTGAGAATCTGGAGATTCTTCTTGTTTGGGTACTTCTTGTACTCAGCAAGTGCTGAGCGCTTGGCTTCAATGACAGGGGTCATCTTGGTCAACTTGGCATCAAACCAGTCCTGTGACTTCGAGGTCTTCCTCCCAAAGGTAGCCAAGGCTATGCAGTGGATGGTGTTTCACAGCTCTTCCCACTTCTGCTTTGCAGATTCTCCTTTTTGTGGTACACCAAGTTCCTTCTCAAAGGTGGAGGCAAACTGCTCAACAAGTTCTGGTTGGGCCATCTTGCTGGTGTCAATCCATGCCTTTCCAGGCTGTCTAGCACGATGGAATTTCTTCAGCTGCAGTTTGACCTTGCAACACACCAATGAATGGTCTGTGTCGCAATCTGCACTCTGGAACGAACGGGTGATTAGCACGTTCTTCAGTGAGGTGCGCCTGGTCAGGATCAAGTCCAGCTGGTGCCAGTGCTTTGAGCGCGGATGTCACCAGGAAACCTTGTGTTGGGGCTTGGTCTTGAAGAACGAGTTTGTGATGAACAGATCGTGATATGTGCAGAACTCGAGCAGCCACTGTCCGTTGTCGTTCATTCTGCCCACGCCAAATGGTCCAAGACAGGAGGGCCAGGAGTCGTGGTCAGCACCCACTCTGGCATTGAAGTCTCCAAGGAGAATGAGTTGTTCAGAGTTGGGGATGATCCTGACAGTTGTTGCCAGATTCTCGTAGAACTTGTCTTTTGCCTCTGGTGTGGCTGTCAGTGCTGGGGCATACACACTGACGAGGGTGACTGGGCCTTGAGTGGTGTTGAGGCGGAGGGTGAGGAGTCGTGCAGAGCCATTGCTGCCCGGTTCCACCATCTTCAGCAAGGTGTTCTTCACTGCGAAGCCCACTCCGTGTTCCCTGTGTTCGTCACTGCCCTTTCCCTGCCAGTAGAACGTGTAGTCCTTCTCTCTCAGTGTGCCTGCGTCAGCCAACCGTGTTTCCTGGAGAGTGTCGATATCCACTCCCAGTCTCTTCAGCTCATTATTGATGATGGCAGTCTTCCTGGTGTTGTTGATGTCCTTGAGGTTAGCAGCGAGTCCTGTCATCATAGTGCGGATGTTCCAAGTTCCCAGTTTTAGAGTTGGTCTCTTTTGTTTTTTTGTCTTGCCTGGTGCGAAGGTTCTCAGCCTGCTGTTCGGACTTCTCCTCATCCCCATGCACCCAATGAGGAAAGCAAGCTGTTGCAGGACAACACCTTATTGACTGGGGGCTGCCCAGCTTGAGGCGGGCGGTAGCTGTCCAGTAAGATCCGATGATCCCTCCCACCATCGGGAACAACCCCTGGCGCCGCACTCTACGCCAATTGAGCGGTGGCTTATAACTGGTAACTGTCATTCCCCGTGTTTTGTCTACGCCAAAGGCGAAGCTGGAGTGTCCTCTCCAGTGATCCAGTGTTCTACCTTCCAGCGTTGGGCGTTGGTAGGATTCAAGCCTGGGCAGGAAGATATGGAGGACAAGATGTTGCCCATGCAGCATGTCCCCCCTCTCCACATCACTGATGAATCCAAAGGAACAGCAGGGCTGTTACAGTTTGGCACCAGCGCTGTCGCAGGAGCTGCCAGAACAATGTTGAGCACAACATAGAACTGACTTAGGGGCTCCGACTACGGATTTTTCCTCAGGGTCGACTCCCGAAGCCTTTCCCGTGACCGGGTGTGCCGCAAGGCAGCGGAGGTTTGAAATCAGGGTTTACCTTCCCCTAGATGGGCTACCTTCCCAGGTTGACGAGCCACCATCTACCCGAAGCATCTGGTTTTAAGGCACAAGAGATCCGCCCTCGCCCCTTCTCCTATTAGTAAAAGCAGTTCTGCCGGGCTTAGAGACTAAACCACATGGGCAGGCTAGGAGTTGGACTTAGTTGTCAGAGGCTTTTCGAGACGCACGCCATAAGGAGCATTTTATGAGCACTGGGAGCTTAACCCCAGTGCCACTTCTGGCTATGACAACCTTGGAAACAAAACCTTCTTCCTGCTACCCCACCATAATCTCCATAGCTATTGTCCTTCTCTGTTTACCCTCTGCATCCAGTCTGAGATGATTAACCCAGTCTCTACATTGTCAGCTTAAGAAAGATTAAGCCCAATTTCTCTCTGAAATATGAGGCTCAAAGCATTGCAGTCAAGCTGTGGCTGCCGTTAGCGCACTACCAGTGTTGCCAGGTTTCACGAGAAAAACAAGTAACCAGCTCTATGGAAACAAGCCTCAAAAAAGCCCAACAGGAAACTTACCACACTGCATAAAAGAGAGGCTGCTTGATAGCATCGATATATGGATTTACTTTTGTTTGCAGTGAATTGACTGTAAACACAGTCAGCATTGAATAATGGAATTTTATAAACTCTAATTAAAGGAAAATACATATGCATTCTGCATAAGCAACAGCAAATTTATAGTAAACACAGTCAACATAAAACCTTTGAATAAATTTAATTTTTAAACTGATCAAAAGAAAAGACATGAGTATTCTGCATAAGTAACAGCACTAAACACGATTATACAGTTAGGCCCAGAAATATTTGGACAGTGGCACAAGTTTTGTTATTTTAGCTGTTTACGAAAACATATTCAGGATACAATTATATAATCAATATGGGCTTAAAGTGCAGACTCTCAGCTGTAATTTGAGAGTATTCACATCCAAATTGGAGCAAGGGTTTAGGAATTACAGCTCTTTAATACGTAGCCGCCTCTTTTTCAAGGGACCAAAAGTAATTGGACAATTGACTCAGAAGGCTGCAAAAAAAAATAACAAGGCTGCATGGGCTCTTCCCTCATTAAGCTGTCATCAATTAAGCAGTTAAAAGGTCTGGAGTTGATTCCAGGTGTGGCGTTTGCATTTGGGAGCTGTTGCTGTGAACACACAACATGCGGTCAAAGGAGCTCTCAATGGAGGTGAAACAGACCATCCTGAGGCTGAAAAAAAAAGAAGAAATCCATCAGAGAGATAGCAGAAATGTTAGGAGTGGCCAAATCAACAGTTTGGTACATTCTGAGGGAAAAAAAAGAGTGCCCTGGTGAGCTTGGGAACTCAAAAAGGCCTGGACGTCCACGGAAGACAACAGTGGTGGATGATCGCAGAATCCCTTCACAACATCCACTCAAGTGAAGAACACTCTCCAGGAAGTAGGTGTATCAGTATCTAAGTCTACCATAAAGAGAAGACTTCATGAGAGTAAATACAAAGGATTCACCACAAGGTGCAAACCATTAATCAGCCTCAAAAATAGAAAGGCCAGAATTGACTTTGCCAAAAAACACCTGAAGAAGCCAGCCCAGTTCTGGAACAGCATTCTTTGGACAAATGAGACTAAGATCAACCTGTACCAGAATGATGGGAAGAAGGAAGTTTGGAGAAGAATTGGAACAGCTCGTGATCCAAAGCACACCACATCTTCTGTAAAACATGGTGGAGGCAGTGTGATGGCATGGGCATGCATGGCTTCCAATGGCACTGAGTCACTTGTGTTTATTGATGATGTGACAAAAGACAGAAGCAGCCGGATGAATTCTGAGGTATATAGGGATATACTTTCTGCTCAGATTCAGCCAAATGCAGCAAAGTTGATTGGACGGCGCTTCACAGTACAGATGGACAATGATCCAAAACATACTGCAAAAGCAACCCAGGAGTTTTTTTTAAAGCAAAGAAGTGGAATTATATATTATATGGAATATTCTGCAATGGCCGAGTCAATCACCAGATCTCAACCTAATCGAGCATGCATTTTTTTTTTATTTTATTTGTTTATTTGTCAGGGACAGTGCAATAAACATAGACAAAAAAGAAAATCTGATGTGTTGCACAGAGAGTGTATAGCATTAAGCTAGTTTGCAACTCTTGTCCCTGGATGGGCTTTAGAGAAAAGAAACAGATAAAAACAGAAAAAGATGAAGAAAAAAACAACATTTCACAACATTTCACTTGCTCAAGACAAAACTTAAGGCAGAAAGACCCACAAACAAGCAACAACTGAAGACAGCTGCAGTAAAGGCCTGGCAAAGCATCACAAAGGAGGAAACCCAGCGTTTGGTGATGTCCATGGGTTCCAGACTTCAGGCAGCCATTGCCTGCAAAGGATTCTCAACAAAATATTGAAAAGTAACATTTTACTTAGGGTTATGTTTATTTGTCCAATTACTTTTGAGCCCCTGAAATGAGGAGCGTTTGTATAAAAATAGCTACAATTCCTACATGTTTAATCATATATTTTTGTTCAACCCCTTGAATTAAACCTTAAAGTCTGCACTTCAATTCCGTTGTAGTTGTTTCATTTCAAATCCAATGTGGTGGCATGCAGAGCCCAAATCATGAAGATTGTGTCACTGTCCAAATATTTCTGGGCCTAACTGTAGTTTACTGATGTGGGATGATGGGAGTTGTTGTCCACCAGCCGTTTAAACAAAACTAAATATTACTCTGTTATTATTCAACAGCCAACAACTTTAATTACGTGGAAAATTATCTTTTAAATTGACAAATATCATATACGATAAGATAAGATAAGATAAGATAAGATAAGCCTTTATTAGTCCCACAACGGGGAAATTCCAGGATTGCAACAGCACAGGGATAGCAACACTCAGAGCAACAATCAGAAGGCAAGAAAAAAAACAAGCAAGCAAGAGCAGCTAATAAACATATGTACGTATTACTATAAAATATATATATATACACACACACACAGACACACAGTGCAGAGCATTGTAGCTGGATGGAATAAATATATGAATATATGAACACACAGTGCAGAGCATTGTAGCTAGATGGAATAAATATGTAAATATATAAACACCCACAGTACGGAGCATTGCAGCTAGGTGGAATAAATATGCAAGTATATAAACACACACAGTGCGGAGCATTGTAGCTAGATGGAATAAATATGCAAATATATAAACACACACAGTGCAGAGCATTGTTGCTAGATGGAATGAAACAGCATAACCGTCTACTTAGTTATCCTACATGGTATGATTATGTGCCCATACATATTCTCACCCTCCATAGCGACCGGTATGTTCCTAGTTGTATGCCGGAGGGGACCATTGTGTAAGTCTATTGCATCTTTTGCATTCAAAAAACTATTAGTTTGTTACGTCTTTCTGCTATCTCTGCGAGCAGCCCTGCTTAGGTTGTACAGTCTGACAGCCGTTGGTAGGAAGGACCTACGAAACCTCTCGGTTGTGCACCTGGGATGATGTAGTCTGCTGCTAAATGAGCTCCTCAGTGCATTCAGTATGTCCTGCATAGGGTGGAACTCGGACTCCAGCAGAGATGACAGTTTAGCCACCGTCCTTCTCTCTCCTATCTCCTCCATCGGATCAAGGTGCTGCCCCAGGACAGAGCTAGCTTTCTTAATCAGTTTGTTCAGTCTCTTCCTATCGGCTGCAGTAATGCCACTGCCCCAGCAGACCACTCCAAAAGTGATGGCTGATGCCACCACCGTGTCATAGAATGACTTCAGCAGCGCCCCTTGTACACCAAAAGACCTGAGTCTCCTCAGCAGGAACAGCCTGCGCTGTCCCTTCTTGTAGAGTGCATCAGTATTGTGTGACCAGTCTAGTTTATTGTTCAGATGAATACCCAGGTACTTATAGGATGTCACCATCTCGATGTCTGTTCCCGGTATATTTACTGGTACTGTGAGGGGCTGCCCATGCCTGCGGCAGTCCACCACCAGCTCCTTAGTTTTCCTCGCGTTGATCTGGAGGCAGTTCCGATGGCACCAGTCCACGAAGTCCTGGATAAGCCCTCTGTACTCAGCTTCATCTCCATTGGAGATGAGGCCAACGATCGCAGAGTCATCAGAGAACTTCTGTAGATGGCAGTGTGTTGTGTTGTGTGAGAAGTCCGCAGTATAAAGAGTGAACAGGAAGGGAGCCAGCACCGTTCCCTGGGGGGCCCCCGTGCTACTGATGATCGTGTCGGACACACAGTCCCGGGTTCTCACAAACTGAGGCCGGTTCGTGAGGTAGTCCAGGATCCATGATGACAGGTGCTGGTCCACCCCTGCGCGCAGCAGCTTGTCCTTCAGGATCATCGGTTGGATGGTGTTGAAAGCACTGGAGAAGTCAAAGAACATGATCCTCACCATATTCCCGGGCTTCTCCAGGTGGGACAGAGAACGGTGAAGGAGGAAGATCACCGCATCCTCCACCCCAATGCCATGCTGGTAGGCGAACTGGAGTGGATCCATCGCTGGTTCCACCAGGGGGCGGAGGTGAGCAAGTTACAATATGTGTAACTCATGGCAAAATTTGATCAGGATCAAAAGATAATTTTGCTCTTGCCATTTTTTTCGAGAATTTTTTTTTGAGTTAATGTCCCATATGCACTGATCTGTATAAAAAAAAACAAAAAAACAAACAAAAAAAAACCTTGATAGCTCAAGCCCCATTAGCGAGCACACAGCCGAGTGGAGTCGGGCGGGCCACTGATCTCCAATGAAAAACTGGATGGATTATTGGCTGCCAGAAGTGAAGCCTCTGGCAGGCCATTTTTACCTCAGTAAAGATGGATTCACAATACAATGTGTGGACCGACTTTTACTGACATTTTGGCAAACGTCTGACTCTGCTGGCAAAAGTTAATGATTGCTGGTGTTTGCTGGCAAATGCTGGCAAACGTTGTGTTCTTTGAAAATTTTCAGCCTGCTGAAAATTTACTGTTTGGAAATACGCGTTGGTGGACGTTGTGCTCATTTTTTAAAAGTGCCTGAGTGCTGAGCTAAGTTATGCACAGTTTACCTAAGTCAGCCTAAGTTAAAGTTGGGTTCACTCTATAGCGTTTGGACCGACTTTTACAGACGTTTTGAAAAATCAGAGAAATACTCAGCGCAGTTCAGCTGACATCAGTGTCAGATGACGTTCATATAAAGATAAGTGTTTGTGGAAGATTCCTGCTGTTCTGGGCCTGCTTCTGGAGTGAACACATCTCCCTTGGGCATATGTTTCAGTATTTATTTTCATTTTATATTCCTATGTAGTTACTTCTGCATACCCTTTTCTCCTGTTCATTCATTCATTCATTCATCTAGAAAAATAATAAAATAATGGTATAGACACAAAGTATGCAATTAAAATGTGAATATGGATGGAATTTAAAAAACTATTAATGAATCATCATATAAATAAAATGACGGGTGATTATATTCTTACTGTTACAACTCTCTCCATTAAAATAACATAAAATCTGGTTAAATGTCATTTACTTTTGACACCACATCAGTGCTGTTTGATTCCTGTGATGCTGTTTATTGATATTAATACTATGTATTATTGTAGTTATGGGTGGCGGCTCCACCTTTCCAGTTCCGCCGCCACCCGGGGTATAAAGGGCTGATGCGGAAGAGGCACGGTCTCTTCGACCACCTCTCTGCCTAGCGGGAGCATCTGGCTGTACACAGTGAGTTACAGTATATAATAAAGTCCTGTTCAGTTCACCACTCGCCTCATTATTGTGCCATGTTTTACGGACATAACATTTGGCGACGAGGATAAAGTATGGATGCAGGCGTGTCATCTATTTGGCCATTTTTGGAGACTCCAGGGGAGCCTCCAGTGCCTTGGATGAGGTGGTTTGCCACTTTTCAGATCTGGTGGCACTAAACATTGGCGAACTGAGGAAGGTACGAGCATGGGCGATTTTAGTCCACAATTTAGGTATGGAAGGACAGCATATCCTTTCTACCTTGGGAGCTAGAGATTGCTTCGATGACGCGGTTGAGCTAATGGCGCGACATTTTCGCTCACCTGCGAACATCATCGTCAGGAGGATCTAGTTTCGGCAGCACCTCCAGCAGACCGGCGAGTTGGTGCAGCATTATGTTGCGGACCTGCGGCAGCTGGCTGGAGGCTGCCAATTTTGGTGATTTAGAGGAAGAAATGGTCCGCGACCAGTTGGCGGAGCACATGCTGTGTTCATCAGCACAGTCGAGGTTGCTTACACACTCCAGCGAATTGACTTTAGCCACGGCTGTGGAGATAGCGCAACAGTGTGAAGCAGCGGACAAGCTATCACACAACCTCGGTGAGAGAGCTACGCTACGCCGCCATGACTCACAATCAATGACACAGGCTGTGGATCCGAACAGCAAAGACAGCGAGCAAGAGGAATGCGCTGCAGCTTTGAAGATGAGATCTGCCCCGGGATCACCCAAATGTTCAGGTTGTGGGTCCACTAAGCACCGATATAAGGCTAGAGAGTGTCCATCGAGAGGTAAACACTGTGGCAAGTGTGGATACCTGCATCATTTTGCCAGGGCCTGTAATAGGTTCGAGCGAGGGGAACGGCGACACAAAGTGGATACCCCTGCTCCAACTCCTACGGTGATTCACACCGTCTCCCCGAGCACAGATGGCCGTGCATACTGTATGGTGAAGTTGGATGGCGAGGAGGTGCCATTACTGGTGGACACGGGCACGGTGAGGTCCGTGCTGAACTGACCTACTGTGTTTTTTCCCATATCACCGAGTGAGAGGTCTTTCAACGTCATTTTATGGATATGGTGGGAATAAACTGCCCATCGTGGGTTCGCTGGAGCTGACGGCTAGATGCAAGGGAGCGGGGGTAGCCAACTTGCAGTTTGTGGTGACCGCCAGTGGAGCAAATGTGATGGGCTGCGACCTTTTCTACGGACTTGGCTTCACAATCACCAGCAGTAGTGGAGGAGTGGTCGGGCTGTGGCTTGTGGGACCGGCCAGTTCCACGAGTGTATATGCAACACAATATGGGACGAACCTTGGCCTAGTGTTCTGGGAGATGAGCAGGACCAACCCCATCAAGGGCCATCATGGGAGGGTGCCTGCACCAAGGTCCAAGCTGCCCTAGCTGAGGGAACTTGGCGGCGTGGTGGTACGCCCGTGATGGTGGATGGACTGAGCGGATGGCCCAATCTGCCACCGGAGTTCGGCTGGGAGGTACCGAGAACAGGGGTCACAATGGCTTCGCCAGCATCTGAAATAAAAGCGAGTGGGGCAGGACCGGCTGGCACGGTGAAACGACGTGCCACACAGAAGCACTGGAAGCCGAGTCGGGCTCCTCTAGGCGTCGCTGATGTGGTCCGGCCCAGAGGAGTGGCCCGGTTGAGAGGAGTTCATAAGAAGCACAAACGTCACAAGGACCAGGGGTGGCTGCAGGTGGTGGGTGTTCGGGAGGGCGGCTACTTTCACCTGTCTGATAGCTCATGGAGACATCCTAACGTGCTGCGGCACGCCACTGATGAGAACGAGGTGTCTCGCCGTCAAAGTCGGTCATCTCTGGGCACAAAGAGAAGAAGATGCTCTGGATGAGACCCGCCTGATGGGTCTCCAGGGAGTGGTTTCTTCATGGGGACTGTACGGTAATGGGGGCAATGTGTTTAATATGTGTTATTAGATCAGAGAATCAGAGAATCATTGTCTGCTCCCTCCAAAGTAAATAAAAATATGATGTATAAACATCCCAAAGTGATTAAACAAAAAGTTGGTAAAACTTAAATTAAACATGAAGCCTCTAAATTGAATGATTTGGCCTCGGTTCCTCCTCATAATTTAAAAATTAAATGTGGTTTGTTAAATATTAGGTCTCTAACTCCCAAGTCTCTGCTAGTCTATGATCTGTTAATTGATCATCAGATTGATTTAATATCCCTTACAGAGACTTGGTTAGGGCAAGAGGATTATGTTGGTTTAAATGAATCAACTCCCTCTGGTTATTTAAACTGTCAAAATCCCAGAAGTTCTGGCTGTGGAGGAGGAGTAGCAACAATTTACCATTCCAAATTACTAGTTAATGTAAAGCAAAAAACATGTTATAATTCTTTTGAGGGCCTGGTCCTCAGTATTGGGCACTTTAGCAATTTTAGGCTAAACCCAATTTTATTTGCCATAGTTTATCGTCCTCTATCAACCTGCTCAGAATTTTTATCCGAATTTGCTGAATTCTTAGCTGATTTAGTGCTGAAATCAGATAGAATAATTATAGTAGGGGACTTTAATATACTGTACATGTAGATGTAGATAGTGACTGCCTTAATGTGGCATTTAATTCAATATTAGACTCGATTGGGTTTTCTCAGAAAGTAGGAAATTCTACTCATTATCTCCACCATACGTTGGACCTTGTTCTGACATATGGCATAGAAATAGAAAATCTGGTAGTGTCTCCTCATAATCCTGTACTTGCAGACCATTGTCTGTTAACCTTTGATTTTACTATTTCTGACTGTTTGGCTCCTAAAGAAAAATATTACTACAGTAGATGCCTCTCAGATGATGCTGTTACCAAATTTAAGCAGATTGTTTCCTCTATGCCATGTGTCAACACAACGGAAATAAGCTATAGACAGCTTGCTCCTTCTGTAATTGATAGTATGGTAGATAGTGTTACAGCTTCTCTGCATCAGACTCTAGACCTGGTGGCCCACTTAAAAAAGAAAAAGTCTAATCAGAGATTTCTAACTCCTTGGTTCAACACAGAAACTCGTAGCTTAAAACAGAAGATTTGTCAATTAGAAAGAAAATGGCACTCCACTAATTTAGATGAAATCTATTTAGCTTGGAGAAATCATCTTTTAATTTATAAAAAATCTCTTAGAAAAGCTAGAACGAGTTATTATTCTGCATTAATAGAAGAGAACAAGAATAATCCCAGGTTTCTTTTCAGTACTGTAGCCAGGTTGACAAAGAGTCAGGACTCTGTCAATCCTAGCATTCCCTTAGAGCTTACTAGTCAGGACTTTATGAACTTTTTCAATAATAAAATTTCATCCATCAGAGATAAAATCAATCACATTCTTCCCACCATTAACTTAAATACAGTAACTACTACAACTCCTTCAACTGATGTCTGTTTTGATGAGTTTACTCCAATTGACCTTTTAGAGTTAGACAAAATAGTTTCCTCATCTAAGCCTTCAACTTGTCTTTTAGACCCTATTCCTGCCAGGTTATTTAAAGATGTCTTCCCACTTATTGGTAGCTTTATTCTTCATATAATCAATTCTTCATTAACTTTAGGCCATGTACCGCAGGCTTTTAAAACGGCTGTAATTAAACCCTTACTCAAAAACCCAACGCTAGATCCAGGAGCTTTAGCTAACTATAGACCAATCTCTAATCTCCCTTTCATTTCAAAAATCTTAGAAAGAGTTGTTGCTATGCAATTATTTGACCACCTGCAGGGAAATGGATTACTTGAAGAGTTTCAATCTGGGTTTAGAATCCCTCATAGTACTGAAACAGCCTTAGCGAAGGTCACTAACGACCTCCTCATCGCATCTGATAATAGACTGGTTTCTGTACTTGTCCTTTTAGACTTTAGTGCAGCTTTTGATACTATTGATCATCATATTCTACTTGATAGATTAGAACACTATGTTGGACTTAATGGAACTTTGTTGCAGTGGTGTAGAGCTTATTTATCTGATAGGTTCCAGTTTGTTCATGTCAATAATGAGTTTTATTTCAACTCAAAGCTCAGTCATGGAGTTCCACAGGGATCTGTGCTTGGCCCTACTCTTTTTAGTTTATATATGCTTCCGTTAGGCAACATAATTAGAAAGCACTTTATACATTTTCATTGTTATGCAGATGACACACAATTATACCTGTCAATGAAGCCGGGTGATAGTAATCAATTAGCCAAGTTGGAAGCCTGTCTTAAGGAAATCAAAGCTTGGATGACTTGTAATTTCCTGCTATTAAATTCAGAAAAGACTGAAGTCATTCTTGTTGGTCCAAAAAACCTTAGAAATACCTTTCCAAATCAAACTTTCAGTTTGGATGTGGTTACTCTTTCTCTTTATAGCTCTGTGAGGAACCTTGGAATTATTTTTGATCAAGATCTGTCTTTCAATTCACATATTAAATTTGCTTCTAAGACTGCCTTCTATCATTTGCGTAATATTGCCAAGATTAGGAGCATCTTGTTTCAGAGTGATGCTGAGAAACTGATTCATGCTTTTGTTAGCTCTAGATTAGATTATTGTAATTTTTTATTATCAGGTTGTCCTAAAAAATCTTGCCGCCTGAATTTATTTCCAATTGTGAACAATTTTATTTTATTTTATTTTATTTATTTTCATAATTGAAAATCATTGTTTGTTTGTTTTTTGTTGTTGTTGGTTTTTTTGATTGATGCGAATTCGCGACAACAGGCGTCAAGGGGTTAAAAAATCTTCAGCTGATCCAAAATGCTGCAGCAAGAGTTTTAACGGGTACTAGAAAGAGAGATCATATCTCTCTGGTTCTGGCCTCCCTTCATTGGCTTCCCATAGAGTTTAGAATTAAGTTTAAAATCCTTCTTCTTACTTTCAAAGCTCTAAACAATCAGGCCCCTTTTTATTTAAAAGATCTGATACTACCCTATTATCCTAACAGAGCACTACGCTCCCAAAATGCTGGATTACTTGTAATACCTAGAATCTCCAAAAGTACAATGGGAGGCAGAGCCTTCAGTTATCAAGCTCCTCTCCTGTGGAACCAGCTGCCAATCTGGATTCAGGAGTCAGACTCGATCTCTGTTTTTAAGAATAGCGTTAAAACCTTCCTTTTTGATATAGCCTACAATTAGGGAGGGATCATGTGTTTCTGAACCCTCCCTTAGTTATGCTGCTAATAGGTTTAGTCAGCCGGGGGACCTCCAATAATGCACTGGGGCTCACTCTTTTCTTCACTCTCAATGAAATATTTTTTCTGCTGGTCATTAACATCTGTTTGTTCTTTCCCATAGATTTGAGTCCCCATCGTGCTGTTTGCTCTCTACCTGTCTGTTCTTTTCTTCTTCTCTGTCCCCTCACCTCCCAGCCAGTCGCAGCAGATGACTGCCCCTCCCTGAGCCTGGTTCTGCTGGAGGTTTCTTCCTGTTAAAAGGGAGTTTTTCCTCTCCACTGTCACCAAGTGCTTGCTCACAGGGGATCGCCTGAATGCTGGGGTCTTTCTGCAACTGTGGGGGTTCCCCCTACAGTTGAAAGTGCTATGAGATGACTGTTGTTGTGAAATGGCGCTATATCAATGAAGTTGAATTGAATTGAATTGAATTATTACTAATTGCCTGGGCTACGTAGTCGATATGTTTTTGTTCATCACAGTGTTGCTTTGTGAGTTGCCTATGTGAAAAAAAAACCAAGTAATGTTTCTGCTGCAGTGTTTGGGGCGTCTATTACGGTGTGGTTTGCCTGGGTTACGGGGGTAGTTTTGGTTGGGTGTATTTATGGCATGGTGTGGATGTTAACATTGATTGTGTTGTGTGTTGAATTAAGGTTTTATCCTATTTGTACATACTGTATGTTCATGGGATTAACGGCAGTTAATAAACAGCAGTTTTTTTGGTTATGGACTATCCAGTACTAAAGACGGCAGAATAATCCGTCTGGCAGTGTGGAGGTGGGTCAGTAGTCCACCTGGCCCCCTCTAGCTTTAGTTATTTGTGTGTATGGATAGGTTGTGCATATTTCTGTTTATTGTTAGTGTGTGATTTGGGTTACAAATTTGTGAGGGTCTGAATTTGTGTGTGTGCATTTTGGACTCTTTTAAAGGGGGGGGGGTGTGTGAGGAAATGTGATGTTGTTTATTGATCTTAATACTATATATTATTGTGGTTATGGGTGGTGGCTCCACCTTTCCGGTTCCGCTGCCACCTGGGGTATAAAGAGCTGATGCGGAAGAGGCATGGTCTCTTCGACCACCTCTCTGCCTAGCTGGAGCATCTGGCTGCACCCAGTGAGTTATATAATAAAGTCCTGTTCAGTTCACAACTCATCTCATTATTCGGCCACGTTTTATGGAGATACAGTGATAATTCCCACAATGAAAGTGAATCAATAAATCCTGGAGAATGATAATGCACGGAGCAGAAAATTAAGAACAGTAAATTTCTCAATGAGATTTTTTTTTCTTTTGGGCTGTCACATTTTTGGGAGATTACATATGTAGCAGGCAGAGAGTCGACAGACTCTGACTGAAAATTTCATGAAAAACCTTTATTCCACGACCAAGAAAATGTTTTTTTCTGACAGAAAAAACAACAAACAAAAAAACGGTTGTTGTTTCCAAGGCAACTAGTAATCCGTGCTGGCAAAAGACACATTTGTGCAACAGCACAGCCTGGTGGTAGGAAAATAACACTGCAAAGGCACGGAACCACCCACCAAACCACACCCATCACCTGCAAACAAACCCAGAAATATCCATTTCATATAGCCTCCGCTGGCCTCCGCAGCGGAGCCCAGCAGAGGCCCCTGCCGGATTGGAGCTCAACTACAGTGGCGGAGCTGACAGCGAGGAGCTACTGAGGCCCCGGCCGGATCAGAGCTCAACTACAGCGGCTACAGCGGCGAAGCCCAGCG